>CM035772.1:51267131-52656834 GCA_020466155.1 Pachypeltis micranthus | reverse complement strand
TGAAGGAATTTCTATAATGCGCAGCATACTAGATTGTGGACTTTTATGTTGTTTGACAGAGAAAATGGTTAAGAGTATTGAGGTTACGAAAAGTCATCGGAAATTTTTAAAATCGTTTGGAAAGGACCTTCTCGAACGATCGAGACTGAATAGAGTAAAATCGATTGAGGTATAAAATAAATCGAAAGTTTGGGACCAAATCACTATTAAGGATTCGCATACTCTCTCTCTCTCTCTCTCTCTCTCTCTCTCTCTCTCTCTCTCTCTCTCTCTCTCTCTCCTCTGTGACTAACTTTTATGGTGTCTCGCGTTTTGTGCAGTAATAGAGTTGGTCATGATTATGCTGCTAAGACTGCCCTCGCTAGATTTCGATGTTTTTTTCTGTTGAATGATTGAGATGAAGATGAGTGATGAAGAGATGAGGGAATACGGAAATTGATGGAGCTGTAATGCTTATGAGGATGTTTTCACAGAATATTTATTGGTTCATGTTACAACATTCTAGAGCATTAAATGGCACCATCTAGTAACTGTAGAGTTTTTGTTGTTGAGAAAACAGGCGTTGATAGGCATAATTCATGGCGCGGGCATTACTTGATTGACGTAGAGGCCCATTTCTAGAACGTTCGAGACAAAATCACTATTAACAGTTCGCACACTATTTCTACTCAGTGGCCTCCACTTCACGGTGCTCCGCTTTTAATTTGTAACTCCGGATAACTAGTCCTTTGGTTTTACCGGAAACGGAAAATCGTGTTTAGTGCAGTATTCGAGTTATTTGAGATTATGCAGCTAAGAATACCATCATCGGTCTCGGTATTTTTGTCGGTCATGCGATTGAGATGAACAAAAGTGAATGAGAAATGCATTCACAGGTATTTCGTTGGTTCATATTAGAACGATATATGAGAACGTTAAATGACACGCTTTAGTACCGTTTTAGACTTTTGTTGGGGAAACAGGTGGCAGGTTTACTGAGTCACGTGAGAGGGTCTCTTCCAGGGTGCTTGGTAATGGAGCTACTTCAGATTATGCAGAAAGAAATGTTGTAACGTTTTTAGACCCTTTCCTGAGTAGATGATTTGGACGAGAAAAAATTTATAAGTAACTGAGGATGTGTTCGTGGTTAGTTCATTCGTTGTTTCATATTGCAACTATATTTGAGAACGTTAAATGGTACATTTTAGGACCTGTTTACACTTTTGCTGAGGTAAGTACTGCGGGCGTATGGTTTGTCAGCTTAAGTTTTTTAGTGGAAGTGACCTGGCTTAGTCTACCATTCACAATTTAGGCGTGGCAAAGTGAATTTATCTGTTTTATTTCTTTTTATATCGCTTTGGTTCCTGTCGTGGCATCTCCTCCTACCAGCCCCCGTTCGCGTAGGAGCGTGTCAAGCAGTCAGCCGCTTCTCAACCTAATAGTTTCAAATATTCACTCAGTAGAGTAAATAGAGTTTTTCTTTCTGTTATTAACTGTCCCATAAAAGCGGACTGATTGTTTAATATCTGTCCCTGGGTTTCTTCTACTCTTCACCTTCCATTTTTTCCCTCGGAACTGAGGAGCTGTGGCTGATGCTCACTAAGTCATTGACTAGTTCAAAAGACCGTTATGTCAACAAATGTTGTTCGGGAACCATTCTTGACAGTTGAGATGTTAAACATACTTCTCTTGAAGAAGATTTTAAACAGGACGAACAGTGTCATCCCCCCTCCTTCCGCACCTTAAACTATCAAATGGTCCTGCCATTGATCTCACAATAAAAATCACGAGAGAACATGTTTCAAATTTTACACTTCAACTCTTTCAACAGTAAGTATATTTGCTTTGAACTCGAGACGTTAAAAACGAAAAACGAGCACCAATTTCTCCTTTCAGACTTTTCTTCTCTCTTCTTAATCTTTCGCAGCTTCAGTCCACAAACGAGTGTTTGTTAGGATGAGTGAGAGAGAAAGGTGGCTAACAGTATGGGCGCTAAACAAAGCGATGACCCGGAATTGAGTCACGCCTCCGACCGTCGAACAGAAGTTTGCCGCACTGAACTGAACAGTCATCCCCTCCTACTATACCCCGACTCTGAGCTCATGTAACTGTTTCAATGAAAGGAAAAAGAGCTAAATTATGAGCGAAATCCTCTTTGCGGCTTCTTTTGTCCGTAAAGTGGTTAAAGCCAATTTCGTTGGATTATTTTCACAGTTCTTTTCGGAATTTATGTTCGTTTTTGGACTTTTCTGGTGTAGAGAAACTAATGTGCCAGAGTGAGAAAGAGGCCACAAATGATAAAGTAAAGAAAAACAGAGAGTCTGCGTGTGTGTGAGCTGGAGGTGAAGTCGGCTCAAATTTCGGGTTTTGAAATTCCTATGCAAACTCAAATTTAAAACGCATGCTAAAATGAAAAGAAATAAATAAACTAAAACTTACCTTTACATCAATAAATTCATTAGGAAGGCTGTATGACTAAAACTATACGAAAATGTTGACCCAAATTTAATGACTGAAGCAAAAATATGACTCCTTGTTTGTAAAATAAACCGACTACTATAACTCTCTTATGAATGTAAAGGAACATTCATTTAGGAATAAGGAAGAGGCGGGTTTGTAAAATAAGAACCTAGTCGCTCGGATTAATAAATTAAAAAATAGATTATGGGATAACAAAACACAGGCACGACTAAGAGTCAAATTAATCTCCTGTGTAGTATACACAATAATCTGCGTAGACCCATATTTTACTTATCCAATTATTTCGTAACTTACATTTATACTTTCAAAGTTCCTCGTTCGCAACCTACTTAACTGCCAATTCCCACCAAAAAACTGAAGAACGAATTCAATTGGCATAGACGTTCTCCTTACGATACACCTGGCGCTGAGCTTCGGTACTTTGGGTCACAAATAAAGATTTACTGAAGACTTCACTTTTTTCAAACACATCACTTATTAAAATCGACAAATTTCGATTTAAACATCATCTCATCGAAAATAATGCTATTGAAATCGCGTAGAAAAACTTCCTTGAAACTTTTACTCCTAAATCCTTTTTCTGGATTTCCCTGTCGAATCCTAGATTTTGAGGTATTTACATGCGTGTCAGTAAACACGCTCAATAACTTACGAAAGGAGTGGGAACACGAATACAACTTATTGCACAAAATTAGCTTACGTAATTCCCTAGGCTACGGGCGTTACCAGTAGAATGTCAAGTCCATATTTTATTTTTAAAATTTCAAAAATTCATAAATGTAGGTCAGATCAAAAGTTTAATGTAGTTTCCCTTAAAGAATGAATTCTCCCCCCACCACGCTATATTTATAACTCAAAACGTTCTGGAGAGATGGCGATGTTAAAGTTATTTTGTGTATTCCTCACTTTTTTAAAGAAGTGTAAAGAAAAAACTGTCAATTTGCGGGGATATTTGTGTATTGTGAATCTTCTGTGTTGATCTATGAACATTTGTTCATCAAGAGGGCTTGCCTCGCCTGAAACGTTCTTTATAGTCTTTGTATTGTTTTTCGACATAACATTAGTGCTTGTACGTTGTTCGAGAATGAGGGGAAGGCGAGTTTTGAATTAGGGAATTCATTTTGTTGAACGACGTTGATTTCAATTCAGAACAAATGACTGCAAATGCAAGTCGGTCATCGTTTTATGAAATCTCTTGACGGCCCTGACTTTTCCAGACGCAACTTTTGAGGGTCGCGTCCTCGCGTTTTCGGGAAGAGCCAAATTCTAAATGTCAACGAGAGGGCGTGGACTTAGGAAGGCAAACGTGGTGCACACAACAGGGAAATGCTCGAATTGATTCAACTCGACTGTCAAATGAGGACCGAATGGATAAGCGGTTTCAAGGGGAGAAGCCCAGAGATGACTTTTCGAGACGATGAAGATGTGCAAAAAAACACTCAGTGGATCAGGGAGAGCGTCCTTGTGAGAAGCTAATCTGAATTCCGATCTTAATAAAATAAAATGCTCCTTCCAGGATACGCCCAATTCACGTAGTAAGACTAAGGGAACCGGCCTTGCATAAGTCGTAGTTTCCTGCCAAAGGTCAACAATTATTTTTCGCTCGCACTAATATCTTCCCTTCGCCGACCATTATACTCGTTAAATCGGCCGTGAAATAATACTGGAAAATGAGAAGCATACGGAAGTGTTAACATTAATACTCCCATGATTGCAATTCATTCTTAGGGTGGAGCAGTAATTTTGTATAGTCACTACGGCTGAATCGACATTTGTGGTTTCGTTTACGGATGGAGCCATAGCTTCTAGCTCTGAGGACTATTTAGCGTTCAAGAGGAGTGGGATGCAACGTCCCTTCCGGCACATCTTTCCTTTTTTGACGGAGCGATCCAGTGGTCCTCGTTCTTCAACATCTTGCTTAAGAATGTGAATGGCTGGAACAATCGCTTCTTGCAGGCAGTGCTGGCATTCAGCCCACCTGTAGCAGGTTAAGAATCCCACTCTCTGGCTAGCAGTACTAGAAAGAGGAGTCCTTTTTGTTCAGTCTGTTCAGAAACTGTGTCTGCTAAAAATCTATCACACCATCTTTGCCCTGAGGTGAAAATTGGGGATAACCCTTCCCCCTGCTGCTATGCCATCACTTCCTGGATTAGTGCCCACTAGCTCGGCTTCATATCGATCGCTAATCGTTGGGCCGAGTTACTTTATGTCTTGGATCTGGGGCTTAGAGATTACCAGCATATTAGTCTTCTCCATCACCAATCTGAGCCCCATATTCGTCCACGGCAGCCACGCCATCATATTCTGTTCCATAGTCTGCTGGAATGCCATGCCCTGCCATCCCTCTGCGAATGATTTGTCAAAAATGCATTCCCCACCCCAACCCCAGGTTCGATTCTATTTGTGTAGTACTACTTCAGTACGATTACACAACACCATGGCGGGGTTGTGGACAATGCCTCGGGCTGTTTAATTAGTAGGCCAGCTAAACACAGGATCATGGTAAATATAGTTGGTAGTTATTGCTTGGTCCACTATATTTGATGATGGCTAGTCCTGTGAAAACACCGAGTGCATTGAGAGGCTACCTGGTCTGTATTTCATGAAACATACTACCGTATAAATTAGAGCGCTGAGTTTCCCTAGTTTGAAAGTAGGTTTGTCACACTCGCAGGCAATTTACCTCACTCCAGAACTGCTGTTAACCAATGCCAGTTTCTCAACTTCAACCCGTCTCGAGGGAAGTTTCCTCGTTGTCTTCATGTGCCATCAATTCGGGCAAAGCTTTGGAGTTCCTTATGCCATCGAGAGTAACATGAAAACAAATAAAATACAGGTGTACTTACACCTCACTTACAACTTTCACCCCTCTCACTGCCCAATTTATCTCGCTCCCCTGCATCGTATGAGTTCTGTGGTAGCTGTAGCAGCTTAACGTCATGTGTGTCGAATTAGTATCTGAAGTACGATGCTGCTGGGACGAATGTGGAAATCAACAACAGATGAACAACAGATCAATTTTCATTCACCTTCTTAGTAAATCTAGAAATACCAGGTCTAATACATGAGTCTGATGCAGGTGCGAGCCCGCTCGATCTTCCACATTCCCTGGGTTGTTAACATTCGAGGCACGCTGAGCGTTTGTTCCATCCTACTTCCAGCCATAGAGCATAGTTGCAGCTTCATTTCAATCAACTGCTAACCGCTTATATCACAACTGCCCGTTCCGCTGACCGCGTCATTACGCGTTCGGGCCTCGTAACATTAAAATGAAAGATTACGCTCACACTTCGTCCCTCTGGTTATTTCCCTCGTAGACGAGAGCACGAATGGCCATTATATAGAGCTAGGTCTTCTGGTCGGAGACGTGTCTAGATCCTCCGAACCGGCGAATGTAAGCGATCTGTGTCATCCCCTTTTAGGCCAAACGCATTACGTGAGTTCTCGTTTACTCCACTGCATCTCGTCCTTGAATCAGAAAAAGGGGGCCTTGAAGCGAAAGCTCGCAGACAAGATATTGGTTCACAATGCAACATTAAATTCTCATCGTATAGGTCGTTTAATGAACTACCACCCTACATTTTGTGAGAATGGTAGTGTCATATGGGTGGGGTTTGTCAGGAATAAACAGCTCTAAAATCTTCAAAATATTTTATAATTAATTGTGCTGCTCTCGCCGTTTTCCCATTGCTTATAGTTGTATGGTACTGCTCTGTTAGACCATTTTCTCAAATTATGTTTTTCCGACTCAGTAGCCCTTAAAACGTAAAGATTTGAAGAAAACTTTTGAAAAGAACTGACTTTTTTTTCAGCCGCTTACAAACGTTCTTTCCTACTACGTAGGGCTAAGGAAAGTAAAAAGTTGGCTCTTTAGTTCCACGATGGTGGTGATAGAAATTACACAAACATGCTTTTATATCGCCTCTTTAAATAATCACGTTGAGAGAAAATCACTGTCTGGGCAACTACTCAATCGTTTCAAAGGGGTTGGGCTCTAGGTGGGGAAGATAGCTACTTTCCCTCAAGTGACTAAAATTTGGAATGTAGTTATAATGGGAATGCTGCGTGAGCTTGGCAAAGCGAATCGCTGCGAGTCAAGTGTCAGCGCGATTTCTTCCATTTTCAACCTTTTTGCGCCCGTTTTGTTTTGTTGTAAAATTGAGTTATTCGCTGTTAGTTAAATTACTAAATTAATTCCTTTAGTCAATTCTCATGTCAGAAATTGAAGTGAACGACCACTGAAGCGGCTGCGCTTCGGGACCTAATGGAATTATGAAGAACCTCGGGAACCGTTTCGAAGCCGTCACAGGCTTCTTGAAACCTGTTTATCATTCGTGCGAAGCCTACATTCTAAACGATATGCTAATAACGCGCCGTATTGTCTTCCAAGAACAAATGTCGAATGGAAATTCAGAGCACGCAACGGAATTCAGTACATCGACCGTCCGGATAAGACGATTCCAACCCCCGTAATTAACTGCCGTGTTAGTATACGATCATCCGTCTGCTGCTTTTTGTGTGAAGCTCAAAGGAAGCTAAGTACAACGCTTTGACGAGCTCATGGAGTTTGAATAGGACGAATAATCCCCACCACAAACGTGACAGAGGTGGTGGAACCTCCAAACACAATCCCGATAACTTAAAATGTATTTTTGGCATTAGGAGACAACACCAAAGTGGCCAGATCCGTGAAAAGTGTTTGTGTGTGTGACCGCGAGCGACAAAATCTTGTAAACAACGCCCACCCAGGCCGCATTTCTCTACTGACTTTGAATGATATTATAGTTCGGCCTAGTTGTGCCACAAACCTCAGGAATCTCCCAATTCATCGAATGGTAGAGATAAATACAATAAAAACACGCTATTCTTGCAATTTCTAACGGATTTTCGTCATTCCAAATTCGTTCTACTCGGATTTGGGCCAAGAGATTGGGATTAAGGTCAATATGGGGCCCAAAATAAGGGTATGAGCGAAATTGTCCCGAAACCGACTGATTATTAATTCAAAGGAATCGTAGTAATCAAAACCCAAAGTTTTAACGGCGCTAACGATTTTGATTAAACTTTGTGGATGGACATTCCCGACGATCTAACAGTACTATACAACTTTAATCAGTGGAAAAATGATGAGAGCAACAGTAAACTATCAACAATTTCGACGAAAAGCGATTTTAGTGCAGCTTTTTCGTTGCACTGATGCGCCGATGTTCTAAAGAAAATCAGAGTACTAGTTCAATAATGTGGTAATACAATGGGGGCTGTGGTCATAAAATAACCAGGTCCTCCTCGTCAGAAATTCCGGTATACAAAATAACGCCGTTGTTGTGACCAAGTTTTTTTCTCAGATTCCACTAATTCCAGCGCTCTAAATTCGAATACACATTTTCACAAAAATCGTGTATTAATTGTCTATATTTTGGTTGTTCAAATGAAGAACGTGGCATGAGTAGCTTTAAGTGTTGCCAGGTTCTTCGTTGATCGTGAAGTGAGAGTTTTACCGGTCCAAAGAATAAACTGAGTGTATTACCCATTAGATCAGGTCCAAAGCCGTAAACATTTCTGATAATTAGTTAGTGTTAGTTATTATTCTTTTTTATTAATTCATTTTTTGCATTAACGTATTTGTCTGCACTCTGACATGCCGATTTTACTCGCGTATTAATATTTCGAAACTGTGTCGTCCCTTTCAATCTATTATGATAATTGACCATCCCATTTACAATAACCAGCTCGTTACAAGGGTTTAGTACGCATCTGGAGTAATTCCGCGTTTCATTCTCAATTTAATCTTCTCTTATCCCTAACTATCCGATAAATACGTAACCGAAAAAATGACGTCAGTAGTTTTCGTTTTTAGATACATAATTCCAAAATAGTAACGTGAGTGTCACGCTTGGCTATAACGACTTACAACTGGTTATTTTGATTGAACTACAGATTCGGGGCGCTCAATTTGTCAAAGTCCAGAGAAAACAGTAAAAAGTGGAGAGCAATCATCGGTCATAGTTTTGGCGAGGAATTGGTCCATGTGTCACAAAATGACTTCCCTCGTACCGTCCGTGTTAGGATCATCATAGATATAGGAGGAAACTACAGTGGATTATGACAGACGAGGCGCCATTTTCTGGATCTAGATAGTGAAAAAACAGGGCGAGATAATAGTGCGGCAAGAGCTCTTATGGAGGAACACCTTCGAATTTCGGGTTCGCTCTCAGATCGTATCCCAACCGAAGTCGCATTCCACAGCTAAATCACTTTCGGCGATTTTACTCCTTTTTGGACTTGAAATGGGAGGGTAACGGCTTCTTGAAGACTCTCAGGGCGGGTTACATAAAAATCTCCCCGAGGTACCTCGACCTTGCCAGTGGCGCAAAAGGCCTTGCCCAGACCGCAAAGCCAGTTAACCTTGCGGGGAGACGTTTGGGGATCATCCGAGCTGTCCGAACATCCAGGACTTTCAACTTGACGCGCCCTGAGTGTTACGGCGCAGACCGCAGACGAGTGCGCCTGGTTGTTTGCTTCGAAACAACCCCTTTGGGACATTCCAACAGAACGAGTTTTGGCACAACCCGCACTTGGAGCCTTTCAATGCGTCATCCAAATGAAATCGAGTTTATATACAGCTATTATATTCAAAGTAGCTCAACATAAAATCAATCCTATCACTAAGTTGGGAGAACAAGAAATGGACTACTAAGCCGAGGTTTGTGCCATACTCCTTGAAATGAAGGTAGGCTTGCCAGGGGGTTTCAGAAGAAATCCCTGTGCTCAGGGCGGTTTACTTCACGTCCTCGTAATATGTTACCTACACAAAGGTAGTTTAATGACGTTTTAATATAATTAAACACCTTCAAGAAATTCTGGAATTCAAACTAGTGTCGTTTCTTCGACTACCAACTACTAACTTTCTTCATGCTATTTTCACTACAACTCTGGAACTATGAACGAATGTTCCCAAAAAATCATGTTGGCAGTCCTATAAATGGCCGGAACCTTAACCAATTTCTAGTTGACTTAGAAAGTTGACTAAGTTCTAACAAATTTGTATAAACTGACTGAAAAACGGGTTGGGTTAGTTGCTAGAGGGATAAAAATCGCTGAAAGTACTAGGGTCTGAGGAAATTAGTGTGATGCTCCGTAACATATTTAAATTTCAGTTGATCGGAGGCCTTACTTGAGCAGAACGTGTTGTGCAAGATTGAGGACGAATCAAGACTTCTAAAAACCAAGTATTTGAACTGTATGGGTATTTTCCAGACGGACTGAAATGCAATTGGGAATATAAGCTTAAAAAGAAAGAAACATGTCTACGTGTGAAATGATTAAAAGAAAATTAGTTAATGAATAATATGATTGTCATGGAGTTCGGAAGCTCCTTCAGTGTGTTGGAACCTAGGATTTTAATACTGTGTGAGTATGAGGAAGGACACAACATACCCATACTCCTTATCACTGCATGGTGAACCTGAACTGTATGATGAGCGACTATAATCTCGAGGAATATAGACTTTAACTGGTGAGTCGAGTTCTCGATTCTAAACCAGGACTTCTCAACCAGACCTCAACTAGAGATCTTCATCGACAGGATTTATGTTCCCTTTGTAAATTGGAGTCTTCCAACCTGAGGCACAACTCGCCAAATAAATAGAGAAGCAACGCAAAGGAAAGCCCCCAACTTGAGAGCTCAACGACTTTCGTCGAGTGCACAGTGGGCGGATCTCAGGTCGTTGATCTCATCTTCGCGAACGCTGAGCAAAAAATAAAATAAAAAAGATTGATTTCCTTTAATTCGATAAACCGTTTTTGATTCCAATCAATTTGAGCGACCCACGAGAAATGAAAATAGACCTCGCGTGAGTCGTCAAAATCAAACATCCGGTTTATGAGTCCGGGATCAATGTCAAATTTAAAAGCCTGACCTCGATCCTCCTCCTTCACCTCTGCCGCCACAGCTACCCTCAACAGGGCTGTGGTTAAGGATTTTGTGGCCACTGGTGCTTGGTCGAAAATAGCTTTGGTCGCCAGCCTCGTTATATGTTATATGCCGGTGTTGTGTACTTCAAGCCCCAATAAGGCTGGATTTTATGGCCACACAGAGGATATGGCCGGAGAGTTCAGTCGCAGAACCTGACGGGATTCTACACGAAGGCGTACTCAGACATACATAGACGCACAGACCTTTTTGTCAAATTAGATTTTTAGATCCTCTCCTTTTTAGTCCTCTTTCAGTGAGATCGAGAGTATTGGGAATCATTTTGGAGATTCGGGACAGGACCTTCGCAAAGTCTGAAAACAAGATTTGGACGACTAGTTTGCCTGTTTGTCTGTGTGTTAAGGGATTGCCCACCTGTTGCTTGAGCCAATCCAAACAGGTTGGTCTTTTACGAGGAGTTAGTCAAGGAAGATCCCCGAGTGTCGGTTGCTTAAACAGGTACTGTGGTGGGTGCTCCCTATGGCTTCGAGTCAGCGGGCTCTGAAGAAGATAACGAATGATAAACGTTACAAATTGTGTTAAATTGGAGTCAAAAACTTTAATTTTCGTGCACTCGTGAATATTACCTACCAACAACCGTCATTAATGATATTAGTTTTTGCGTAGTCAGCTGAAAAATTTGTTTTTTTTAAAAGGTGAAACATTTTTTCTTGTTCTTTGTTTTCTTCTTCTGTTTCAAGTCCTTTAGCTCTGGTACACTCTTGAGTTCAGTGGTACTCTGTTAATCTCTCTGTTGCGTGTTTCACTCCACCATGAACACAATTCCATGTTTGTAAACACTGTTTAGGTCGTTCTGCGGAATGACTCAGTTCCTCCACTGTAATAAGTTGTCTGCTGCTCCCCTTCCAAAAAAGACAACAGCTCCCTTCGAACCAGAACGTTCCCCGACGTCGCGTCGATTAAAAAACAAAAGACGGGCTCTTGAAATTCTTCCTGCCCGAGGATTGGCATATTAAACGAGCAGATCCGAAACAAGATTTCGTGTTTTGATTTAAGTCCTGCGGATCGGATAATCGGCGGTCCTTAATAAATCATCTCATCTTCCGCATAGCGCCAGGAACTCCACTCATTTACCTGTCCGGCACCTCAGCGAGTCCGTTTTCTGGGCTTATTGATGATTCCTGAGTCTTGAAAAGTTCACTTATTCTCCACTTACCTCCGGGCAACCAAATTTTGTGCTAGGGAGGTAAATGAAAAATCGTGCTGTTGCAGTGTTCTGGAAATGTCGTGTGAATCCTGTCAAAACTGCGCTAAAATTAATTTTCTACGGAATGATCGTTAATTTATTGTACTGCCCTGTATTGTATTTATTGTATTGTACTCGTCCTTTTTCCACGAATGAGAATTTTATGGAACTGTCTCGTTATTTGGAACTGTGTACATAAAAACTCAATCCAAATCGTTACAGCAATTTTCGAGAAAAAAAATTGGGTGTTTTGATCACAATGATTTATGTGATAAGCTTTAGTTCGAGTTTGCTCACACCCTTACTTTGGCGTCTAGTGTGGTGATCAGCTCAAATATCAAATTTGTGTCGATTTGTTTGCATTGTTTTCTCTCAGTCGCGTTCACAGACACTACAGACCATTCTCAAATGGTGTTTGGCGGATTCCGTGACCTTCCAAATGTTCTGCATGAGGCTATGTAATGTAAAAAGCATTGTATTCAAGATGGGTTCAAGTATAGGGGACTCGATTATTTCTGTGAGCTTTTTGCTCGCAGAATTTAGAGCTTTATTTGTGGTACCCAGGAGGATTAAACCAGCTTGATGCAGGCTCGATACATCAAGCGTTCAGGAGAAGCAATGACAGCGTTTAGAGAGGACTGTCGACCCTAATGATCATCCATGGTGCCTCGAGAATGCAATTAACACAATTACTGGAACATTAAGAGGCACGCCCTGTGAAGACCGCCGAAAAAATGTTACCGAGTTAAACTAAATAACCCGAATTAGTCGCCAATCGATTGAAAGTTCAGCTGAAAATTAATTTATTGTTTGTTTTTTATTTTTTTCACATTTATTGGCGGCTCCGCGTGGACTAGCAATTAACTTAAGGCCTAGAACGGCTCACGAGGGCAAGAGTGGGGTGGGGTGGGGTGTAAAATATGCCGGCATTTTGGTTCAGAAGTCTGTGCCGAGTAACATTTAACTCAATTTGAATCCTCTGAGGCAATTAAGTTAAATTAATTCGGTTAAATTTACTCGACCATGTTAGGCTTATCGATTAATTTGAATGATTGGATCATTGAAAAAAACAAAAAAACGTAGCAATTAACACCCTTCGTCGCTTCGGAGTCGGATAACATGCAAATGCGGTCCTGAAAAAAACACGCCCGATAAATGTTAGGCAGCCTGTAATTATCCGAAAAACTCTGCCTTTCATAAAAAGAGGGAGGCGGTTGGTTACATCTTGAAATAATTGGTTCAGCGTTCAGAGGCTACTCTGAATGGTAACGGGTTTACTATATACTGCGATAGACTAAGTGCGATTGACGAGACTTTAGTCGACAAGAAAGAAAGCTACTATTTTCACGGTCCTGGGAAGTCTTAAAAGCGAAACGATTTGTGTGTCCTGGGGACGTGGTGTGGAAGGGGAAACTATACAGACCCTCTGTGGCTGAACATTTCTATTTGTTCTCTCACAGAGCCCGTTACTCGTCATTGTGTGCTATACGAACGGTCCGGCAGAACAATCAAGGGGCAATGTTGGGGATGTACAATGGGAGGTATCATTTCTGAAGACCAGAAGCTCTGGCTTCAGTATTTCGAAGGGTCACAGTTCACATTTGCTAATACTGAGAAATATTAGGACTTTTTATCGGGCCATAAGTCAGAACTGGAGTTGAGTTGGTCTCGAGATTTTTATAGCAGGAGAAATGGTACTGGAAAACAGCGGAATGGGACACGCTGGGGAAGGATGGGGCGCTGGTAAACGGGTCCTGATGGGTACATCTTAAACGTACAAGTCAATATCAAACCTGACATAATATTTACGCTACGACCAACGAAATTTTGTTTATTTGTTTCTTTCTTCTCACATAGAAGTGTGTTCTTTCGGTTTCGTTGGTGGCCTACCGCTAGCCTGAAGTTTGTTTTGATTGAAAAAAGGAACGAACCAAACATTCATCTCGTTTTTTCCATTTTCTGCATTCATTTAGATTTATTTACGCCCGTTTTAAAAGGCGTAAAATGCCCCCGCTCCGACTATTGCTCCTATACTAAATGAGAGAGAACGCTTTCAGATGAAGCACTCAACATTAGGTCTACCCAATCGCTCATTCAAGCTGGTTCTATGTGCCGTTCAGTTTTAATGTATTATTATGCACTTCCAGACGCTGACAAAGCAGTCACGTTGTGCCAGTAAACCAGGCTTTTAGTTGTCCCTTCCCTGGTCGTCAATAGAAGTTGCGTTGACAACCATCCTCGCACATCCCATTAAGCTCAGCCCTCTCGCTCAAAAGAAAAATATTAAGTTAGTCGCAAAATGAGACGAGTGATAAATTGTCCCAGGGATCGTAAACAAAGGCGCGTAAGCTGAGGTGACCTTTTACATCTCAAGAATCAGGCAATAAATCCTCCTAACAAAGCCATTACGTCCTCCAAGGGCTGCCGCTACAATATTTTCAAGCCTCGCTACAGAAACAGAACTTGCAGAGGCCGTTGGTCCAACAATCCCCACGGCCCATTAGACGGCTTTCACCTTCTTGAAGACGCCTACCTTATTGCCAGACAGTTTTTTCCCCTCGTTCAGAGGTGTGTTGTCAGTCTAATAAGGAAGCCGGTGCTTTGAGGTAAACGATCGCTTCACGTCCCACTCAAATGTCCTACGTGTGGTTGGGGGCGTGCTTCCCTACTGTGCCTTAGAATTATGATCTTTTTTCTTTCTTTATTACGACAATTACAGACCTACTCATTGAGAAAATTGATTAGGTTGATTGACTTGACACTGGTAGTTAGTTACTTTAGTGTTCGCAACCCTAAGATCCCATGAAGTCATTGAAAAGTTAAGTTTTCAAAAGATCTTCAAGGCCTACTAAATCGAGAAAATAAAATTAAATAAAACATTATCACGACTGGCAAATCGATTCAAATTTGGTAGCTAGCCAGCGAATAAAGGATATGACCAAAATCGGTTCAAAACTGACTATAGTTATCGTATTGATCAAAAGACCAAATTTATTTTCTCATCAAACGACCGGTTCGATTACATTTTTATGTGAACACATTATTTAACACCATAAAAAATCAAAATGTTTCGACAAAACCTGATTTCAAGGCCTTTTTTTCTCACACATCTCAGATATATGATACTAACGTGCTCAAAAATCGTGTTGGTAGCCCTATGTGGTGATTGTGACATAAGTAGGAGGGTCTTAGTAAATGCTAGAACCTTGAGCACTTCAGGTTTTTATATGAAATGTTGAGATACATTATACCGAACTGACTGAAAAATGGAATCATGAGTTGCTGAAAGCACAAAAGGGCCGAGGAAAGTTTTGCTACGTACATGAGTACACTGACATCTATGTGAACCTGCATAGAGAGTTGAGAGTTCGCCAGTTCTATCCAAATATCGCAGCGGAAGCCTAGTATGTCCATTTCGGTCTAAGTAGACCAGAGGATAGTCCACAATCCACCTGTAGTTTTAGTTAGTCCTAAGCGACGAAGTCCACTGTGTTCAAGCGTATACTTCCTTATTTGTGTAACTGTGTTACAGGTTCTCTGGGCGTTGGCAGGACACGTTTTTGCTCACCACGGAGGAATCGTACCGCTGGCACTGGTTGGCGACCGACAACTTTCTACAGCAAACTCGGTATCAGATATTCCTCTGCTGATGGTACCAAGAGATGAACTAGAACTGTACTCTCGAGTCCACATAAGCGCTGTCTCGAACACTCAACCTCTAGTAACTTGTCAACTCAATAGGTACTCTCTGGTAAGTGGCTTCTAATTTGAAAAAATAAAATCAAATTAAAAGGTGGACGAAATAACTTTTTTCTTCTTTTTTTAATGAACATAAAGTTCCCAGTGTTCCAAGCTTTTAGGGCGATATTTATAGTCCTCATCATCGAGCAGTATGCTTATTCAAGTGGAAGGTTGCCTGAGGTGATCGAGTAGTCAATTCAATTGAGGGAGAGCTTGCGGGCTGTTGATAATATCAGTTTGTATCACTGGTAGAAAGGTGCAGCAGCGAAAGCATGGGAAGGTTCTTACTTATCGAATAATTGTTTACAGTATTTTGCTCGTAGTGTTTTATTTTATGCATTTGGTTTACGACAGTGGAAAGAAATTGGGTTAAGTGAACAAGGTAGTATTACAGCGGCTTGGAATGCGATGATACTGCAACACACATCGAGCAAAGGAGTTACAGTTTTCATTATAACGAGGAGCTGTCAATAAAAATGCCACTTTCAACTGCATCAATCCTTGAAGAGCTGCAATAAAAAATAGTACCAACTGGAACATCCACGTGAACATTGGAAAAATGTTCAGTAGGTCGGCAGTGTTGAAACAACGATGCTTTCAACGAGGTGTGGGTTCATAGTGCATGTAGGTAACTAATTGGGCTGATAACACAATTTTCGTGAGAACGCTTGTTAAATTGAGTAGGATTTATCGATAAAACAGAGAAGAAATTGTTTTATCAGTAATTTGCTGCACTCATTTTCCCTCGAACGAAAATTTTAATGTTGGAAACTTGTTTGGAGCTATTCACGCTAGAAATGCTATCAAAATCTCAGCTTATTGTTGGAAATTATGGGAGATCGAATGAAGGCGTTGACTAACGAGACGTGTAACTTCCAGGACGCAGTACCGGCTGTGAGGGTGGTCCTTCGACAGCCAGTAGTCGTCGAGAGCCCAGAATCCTACCTGCCGTTCCCCTCAGAAATCAACGTAGTTCACGAAGGACTCAAGATGTCAGTGCCTGTTGGTGCTTTGGTCGTTCCAATCCCAACGACAGGATTTCAAGGGCCAACTCTGGTCAGAGTAATGTACGCCATCCCCGACGCTCCACTCCAACTCCAGTACCCAATTTATTCTAACTCGCCCGTTCCTTATCCTTTCAGGTAAGTGTGAAGCATAAGAGTATTCTTTTAGTAACTTCAGTTTCAACAACCTTTGACTAAACATGTTCTTTTTCTTTTCTAATCACAACTTAAGTCACTTAGTGCTTGTTCACAACCAGAATTTTAATGCCATTTCAAAAGTTAAGTACAGCAGTTGTTCGCCTCCACTTCCAACGACACAAGCAAAGGAGAAAGGGGGCTGGATGGCTCTCTCCACCCTAGACTGGCTTTTGAGGAAGGCGTTGGAGAGGGGTTAAGAAATAATCTTGCTGGGATATGAAAATAAAGGGAGGAGTCACACGAGAACAACGTTTCCGAAATAGAACTTGCTAAACCGCTACACAGATGTTAGCATAGATGTCACGGATCTAATGAAGGTGCACCAGAACCAGATCAGCCTGGAGAACCAGTGTTGCTGGCGGTAGATGATCTACGTTATCCAAGAGTGGGGATTTGATGAGACTGACACAGAGATGGAACCCATTCAAGTAGATACCGATGAAGGAATGTAAAGATGTGCGATCGTCATGGGTCTTGCTCCCTAAGTATCGTTTGTTTTGAAGCTCCACTATTGTGCCAAGGACAGGAAGCAAATCAGGGCAGTTGATTATCTACCACGGTGCACAAGTGGAGGATCTAACAATAAACATACATGGGAAGACCCTCCACACGAGACCAGGTGTGCAGACAGTGCAGACAATGGTTTGGCAGCCTCCTCTACATCTTGTCCCACAGTAGGGGCAAGGGTGATGTGTCTGACGAGATTTCAGGCCAACACATATGTGGCGATAACGATAGCATTTGCAATCTACTGAATGTGTGAAAGTACCATGGATGAGCGCTTTTAAATATTAAGTCCCTGAATTGGCGTGAAGTTGTCTTCAAAGGGTATTCAAGACCGCCTCCGCTCCTGTAAGGAGAGTAGACAGCAGCTGCTGCTCCGATGCCACAACTCATTTTGCTTGTATGCCAGCAGAGAGTCTAGACTTTATATTGGAAGTCTTCCCTGAACTCTGCACGATCAAATGTCTGCTATGCAAATTTGGCGACCAAGAAGCCAGATTGATCTGGTTAAGGTTTCTTCAGCTTCTCCAGTTACTACTGAATTTGAACACGTCAACGGCTTCATAGTTCATAATTAATCATGAAGCATTAATGTTCCTTCTATTGCACATTCACAGAACCTCGTGATTTATGGTACATTATTCATCAGCGACAGTGTTGTCTACCATTATACAAAGAAGCCTGCGTGGGTTTGATACTTAATTTGTTGTTGAAGGAAAAAATAATTAGTACTCACTACTTAATTCCCCCTCAGGTCTTACGCTGTTCACCATGAACCCTAATGTGTTACTTTTCCATTTCAGACCAGAATATCAGGCATCCTCTGAAACCCTGAAGAAGCCTGCAGCAGTCGCACCTCCTCTCCAGCCAGCTCTCTCCATCCACCCAGCAACTCCTCAAAGGCCGAATTTCCCTGAATTAAGCACTCTAGATATCTATGGCCACAAAAAACCATCTCCGCATTTCGTCACGGTTCTCAACTTCCCATCATCTATTGCCAGCCCTGAATCCCTCTTCTACCAACCTCCTGTGGATGAAAGTGGAGAGCTGGGCAACAGGAACCCACCTGAGGCTGTCATCCCCGCGGGGATCGTTCAGTCAGCTCAACCACGCCCCTCCCTACAGGTCTTTCTGAATTCGAAAGAGCACCCGTTGCTTCAATCTTTGCGGGACCAGGCAGAAGAACATAAAAACAAAGCGACGCCCAATTCCATAAGCGTTGGCGTCGAAGCCGTTTAGACATTGAAACGAAACAACATCCCTCCTACCATTCCGAGACTGAAGAGACTTCAACTCATGACATACCACGTATCCTTATACTTGTCCCATACCTATACATTACTCCCTGCTGTATTCAAATCGGCGACGACCCGTGAAGTTACCATTACTCAATACTTAATCTAATTGAGCCACACCGACAACCGCCCGACCAGAAGCTGAATAGAGTGAGGGACAGTTGAACGTTTAATTTAATGAATTAATATTTACCGCTTATTGCGGTTGATGAGCCGTGTAATCCAATGGAAATCGTCTAAAAATTAATTAAGTGTACCTTCACCTTTCATAAAGGTGGAGAACGCATTCTATTAGCGATGCCTAACTTGGTTGAACCTGCAACAATTAAATCCTCACAAATCACTTGAAATGTAGAACCAATTGCAGATTTGTATTCAATTTGCTGTAGTTGACATCGAGTTTCTGTAATAAAGCGCCAAACGCCAACCAAATCTGTCACCGAGTTTGTTTTTGACTACTTTTTCAGGAACACGACTTCATGCGAATTAAATGGAGCGCATTGAAGTTTAACCTTTGTCAACGTGGAATAGACAGTGGAGTTGAAGTATTGAACGAAACGTGATTACAAAAGTGCATAACTGTACAGGCTGAAACGTAATGGCAAGTAACGTAAGGCTCATGACTTTGCGTACTGTTAAGAACTATTGATTAGTAGCTGACAAGGAAGACTTTTGGTTCAGTATCGGAGGGGATGTTGGGATAGGGAGAGGACTAACGGCGAGTTGAGTAATGTAGAGGGAGAAGATGCAAGTTATGGAGAACGCAAGGAGAGTGAGATCATTCATCCAGGACGATCAAAAGTAACAGATACTAGTTCCCCACCCATCCAATGTATTGTCGTAATGGGTAACTTATCTCAGATACTATTAGGAAAGTATCCAGTCAGATGGGGTCGGAAAATAAATACAGGCGAAGAGTTACTAGACTAGAATGTTAGGCAGGAGAGATAGTGAACTGTATTTTTGTCTAAATCATTGGTTAGATTGTTATTCACTAGACGGTGTTGGAGTATTCAAAGACACAGAAACACTTGACGACACTTACAGGTTCACTGTGTAGCCCGTTTGTACGCAGAAACTGTACAGTCATATACTTTAATCAAAACCATTGGACTTTTGTTCGTTTTGAGAAAAGCATAAAATACTTTAAATAAAAGAAAAAAGAATTCAGAATCTAAATAGTATCCTCATTTTGGCGTCCCTTGTTCATCGCTGACTGGACGTTTTAAATCTGACAATTCTAAATCGTGAAGTTTGAAGAAATTAAATTACATTTTCCAGCCAAAAGTAGAATGAATGAACATCCGCCTACGTTGAGGTATATTTTGCTTGGTTGAATAAACTCACTAAGCGCAGAGAAGTGGTAGCTATAGTTGGAATGTAGAGGCTTCTGAGCGAAAATCGAACTATAATAGCGTCGGCTCCCAGCTCCTCCTGGGCCACAGTGCGTTTAATACTGAACTCCGGTTTTCCAAGCCCAGATACTCTTTGACTCCCCTCTGTAGTAGCTCACCTCACAGAATAGCCAGCCATACACGAGCAGATATCTGCGACAGATATCGCGTTTTTAAACGATACCTGTTGGAAAGATCTGTGCGTTAGTGGGCGTTAAAAAATGATGAAAGATGTGAAAATCGACCAGAGATATCTGCGAGAGTTCAAATCTGGCAGATGGTAGTCGGGCGTCCCCCTTAACCTGCAGACTTCTCGGAAGCGATGTCTGTGGTTCAGAGAACTGTTCGATTGGTTCGGGCAGTCACTTAACGTTAAGATGTTCTGTTGTCCACGAGTGTTTTCCCCTGTTTTCACATAAGTAATTCAAAACTCGTAACTGCAAACATTCGTAGGAAACTACAATTTTCGTAACTACAAAAACGATCTTCCCACAACCTAATAAATTCGTAAATACATTATTACTTGTTGGCACCTACCCCCAGTGGCATACTTACCCAGAATTGGGGGGGGGGGATAGTATTTTCAAATTTAGTTGTAGTTTTTTATTTACAAAAAACCAAATGAATTGAATTACGGGAGCCGGGGAGATGAGCTAGCAAAATGTTCACAATCCCACGGGTTGTTCTCCCTAAGGTGCGCCAACAACTTCATGTGCCCGAACTTTCTCCTTTCCGAAACCCATGACTTCTCCCAAACTTGTCTTTTTTTTGGCTTAGCCGTTTTATGGGCAATAAAAAAAATACCCGCCGCAAAAGCCGCTAATTTACGCTATTTTTACTACGAACAGTCACTAACCCCATGGCATCAACTTATGGAATGTGTGACCGATATGGAAAATATTTCGGATTCGACCGATAACTCGAGTCTGCCAGACGAACGTCGGTGACAGACCTGAATCTGTCAGATTTCATCCCACGAACGAACAGATGACATCGGGCACTGGTCAGGTGACAGATCTCGGGCATGAAAGATCAGCCGATAAGTTTTTCGTGTTAAGGGGCAACGACCGATCTCATCGGTCACTCCAGATCGTTAGCGATATCTGTCAGATGAGATCAGGCGACCAAATCTGCCGCAGATATCTGCTCGTGTATGGCTGGCTAATGAGTGGCAGCGGGCTGGATCTGTGCCTCCAAGGCCAGGTTTCACCATTTTTGCCCAGGCACAGGCGAACAAACGTTAGAGGGCTTGGAAGAGCTTCGTTAAACCAATGGAGCCGAGGGAGAGATTGACTCTATGCACACCCAAAACGCGTAACAAGGATGCTGAGAGGCACACCCTGAACTGCACGAGAAAGGCCCAGGCAGTGCATATAGCGGATTAAGGGGGGGGGGGTAGAGGGGAGGATCAATAAGCTAACAAGTTCCCATGCGTCTCCATTGAGCTTGTCCGCCATTAATTCAGCCTGGCCCGTAAAAGGATGTTAAAGGCTGAACAAGGATGTTGTTACGTTCCCGCTGTGGACGGCAGGGTGGGAATTCTGCTTAGTAGATTGAGCTGTGGGTGTCGCGAACGATTTCAAAGGGAACCAGGATGGAGAATAAAACTATGAGGAACCATAAAGTGAACAACGAAAATAAATAACGATTAAGGCTATAAATGATAACGATAGGTAAACGAGGTAATTAGGCTGCTGATTGTGGTTGAAGATGAAATGAGGTGAATTCCAGTTTGTAATATATTCGGATTTTTGTTGGACCGAGCAAAATAACAAATGATGCAACAACGAAACAAATGGGTTGATCGTGGAAGTGAGTCTCGGACAAACATAATTCAAACTGCTCAAATACAACAAAAATAGAACGTGCTTAGCACAGAAAGTCGACGGGATGACGAATCGTACAACGACGACAAGTTGCGTCCAAAAGTGAAAATCGATCGAATTTCAATGTTCGGCTAATTGGGATATTGATGAAAGGCCCGATGAGTGTGGGCAGCGAGTGGGCATTCGGAGGTGAAGGTCCTCGAGCGTCGCCGTGCAGGTGATTTGAACGCCCGGTCCTGTCAGTACGCCAAGCTCGAATAATAAGTTGGCGTATTAGTCTCGACGAAATCAAACTCTTGATCCAACTGAAATGGGGCCATCATCTGGGGGGGATCGTTTGAATACTGTTCTTTACGCCCAACTGCCCAATATTAGCTGTACGTCTCATTTCATCCCTCACTTATTAGCCTATATTCCTGAAGTGTTGAATGATCAAATTATTACAAAGGCGGAAGCTCATCTTCCTCATCCTGCGAATGTTGTTCTGATGCAGTACACTTATCACTCAGTTCTTCCTCTTCTTTCGTATATTGTGGGGTTCTAATTTCCTTTATTTTTTATTTTCGTTAACGCCTTATTAAAAAAAGGCTCTCAGCGGGTGGGGACCTATCGTCCTATTCTCTCTCTAGGGCTCACACAAAAATAGGGATTTCACAATCAGACGACGAAAACAGATAAACAAGCAATGAAACAGGGGGAAGAAAAATTAAGATGATAACAATAACGAAAGATATTAGCTCGAGAGTAAAATAATTGCCAGATCACAAATCCTGCTGGAACAAGAAAACTCGAGTTGAAAGAAGATAAGTGTACAAGATGCTCTAGGAGTTAAAGATTTCACCTTGTAACTTGATAGTAAAGTTTAATAAATTAAATTATAAATTGACCTTATTAATGATACAACAACGACAACAACATTACGAATGACATAGAACGAACAAAAACTGAAATGCTACTTATTACGAGCCAAAGGAAAGATTTCGAGCCCAACGTTGTGGCGCCAATATATGGGGTTTCAATTTCCTTTATTTTTCATTTTAGCATCATTTATTTTTATTCGTTAGCACCCTATTAAAAAAAAAGGCTCTCACGGGGTGGGGACCTATCGTTCTATTCTCTCTCTAGGCAAAAATAAAAGTAAACATCTTCAAACAGGAGCAAATAAACTTAATATAAACTGTTTACGATCGAATAAATTTAATGACAGTAATTTATATGGTTTTGCACCTGCACGTGGGATCCAATGGGATGCCCAGAATTCAAAGAAATAGTCAGCCTGGTCTATTTTCCTGTGTGGAAAGGGTTGAGATGACGATTCGCTATCCGCTTCAGAGACGGCTTCTCCACTCTCCAGCGTCTAGCCAGCGACTACTTCCTGCGTTTTTGCGACGTTCGAGGTGGCCCTTCCCACTCCCTCGCCTTCCTGCAAGTTCACGAGCCGAGTTCTGACTCCACAATATCTTGCAGAACATGCTTTTTTGTTACGCAGTTTTGTAAATTACTTTGATGGTATTTGTGCAAGAAAATAAGGTTTAAACAAAATTAAAACACAATTTTCAATTTTTGGTTTATTCGGCGGCTCTGGTGGGTCGTTCCTCTAAATGAAACGTCTCGTGGGTGTCTTTGAGGCTCGGGAGGACGAAGTTTGCCTCATATTCCGGCAACATCCAGTTGTCAACGACGGACCCTTTCGCCCGACTAGACACTCCTGTCCCCACAATTTCGTCAACAGTTCTGATTGCCTCGTCGTCATACTCTGGCTGATGACGAACCTGTGGCATCGACAGTAACTCCTCTACAACCCGCTGCTTCTTGTCTCTCTTCGTACTTTTGAGCTTCCTTTCGACAGCGCTAATCGAGGGTTTTCGTCTTCGGGCCGAGCTCTTGATTTTGTCGCGGAACGCGTCGAAAGAGCCTTTGCCAACGTCGGTTTTCAACGGAGGAGAGGAATTCCGACGGAGGATCGTCTTCAACGTCAAATACGCTGCTCGCTCGTCGTTGTTATATTCCACGGTCGTGCACCGCACATCTTCGCTCAACGCCTTTTTGTGCGGTTTGATCTTAGGAACAAACCGATTTGCGGGTCTCTCGACGGGCGTCGGAACGACAGAATTCGACAACTCTTTCAACAAACTATTTGACGGAATTCGACGTTTGACTTTCAAACGCGGAAAATCGAATCCATCGAGGATATTTACCTTCACTCGGCACTTTTCGTGTTTGTAATTCGCCGTTTTGCACGGTTTCTTATACTTTTGGGCAATTTTGACGGCGGCTGAGGTTTTCGTCGGTTTGTCGCCAAACGTCGACTTTTTGACTTTGACAACGCTCCGTGGGGGCCTCTGACCTGTCGACAGAAACTGCAGTTTAGTCGCCACTTTTGTTGTTCCTGTCGCCACTTTACTGGGCTCTGACGCAGTGGAGTGTTGGACAGTGCCGCCTTGAGTTGGACTAGAGTCGACTTGAGTTGGACTAGGGTCGATATTAGGTTCAGATTTGGTCAAAGTGTCGACACTTACCGGTTTGACGTCGTCTTCCTTCAAATTCGGTTCTTTTTGTGATTTTTTTTGTAATTTTGTGGGCAACTTTGATTCGACTTCTTCTTCGTCGTGAGCTTTTGAGCTCTTTGTGGCATTGACTGCAAGTCGAGAGATCTCATCGGCTTTAGGCCGAATTTCCGCCCTGTCGTCGACTTTAGGCTGAGTTTCCGCCTTGTTGTCGATTTTAGGCCGTATTTCTGCCTTATTGTCGACTTTACCTCGGTTTTTTGGCTCACCAAGTTCAAAAATCTCCCCAGCATCGACTTTGGACCCTTCGGCTGGCGCCTTTTTCGACTGCCGAATCACTTTCCCTAACTCTGCGAAGCCTGACAAGCGATCATCCTTCGGTGTGTCGTCCTCAGCGTTTCGAACGACGAAGGGAACGCCTTTCCACTCGTGTTTGACGGGTTTGTCTGAAGGAGGTTTCCCGATTACGAGCGGCGAACCTTTGGGCGGTCGAGACAACGGTTTTTTGGGTTTCTCCACTCCGTCGCTTTTCAGCAGAGGAATCAATTTTTCGTTGATTTTGTCTTTTAAGCGTTTCAAGCGCTCAGAGTAAACTTCATTTTCGAGCGCGGACTTCGCTATATTCGGTTTTTTAAGTTTCGGCTTTGGCTCGTCGCGCATTTCGATTTTACGGTCGACGACACTTTCGCTTGAGGCGACTTTAGTGTCTGACACGTCGTCGACACTCTCCGTTTTCACTTCGACCTCCCCCTCCTCTTTAAGAACCTCGTCGTTTTGGACGATTTTGGAGCGCACCAAATATTCGTTCTTTTTATAACTCGGGACTACCTTGAGGCTATTGTGTACGTCCGAGTCCAACTGTCGGATTTTGTACGGCGCTCTAGTCGGAATGACGGCGCTCGTACTGTGAGCACGGGATCGTATTACGTTTTCAGTGAAGCTTTTGTTACAAGATTTGTAACGGCCTTCGTAATGGTTGCGAACTGGTAAATAAAAACCTTCTCCGAGGCCGTTCAATTTGTTGAACAACGCCGACAGCAATGTTTTGTACTTTTCTTCCTTATCGTCGAGTTTTGAGTCGTTTTGTGGGGATGCGGTTTTTTGCTTAGTTTTAAGCTCGTCGTATTGGGAGACTTTTGCCGGCAGATTTTTTTGGGGTGGACGGTAGGGTTTTTTGAGTAACTTACCTTCGATGTTGTCGAAGAGAGTTGTTTTGTCGTCGACGTCCATTTTGGGTGGAGGCTTGTGAGCCACGTCGGAAATTTGTTTTTTGAAGTTCGCTATTGGGTCGACCATGCTTTTAAGGGAGGGTTTGACCTTCTTGAACTTTTCCAATTTGGCCATTTGACGATCGTGAAGTAATTCCTCTTTGAATTCGGCCAAATCGTCGTCGAGGTGCTCGTCGAAGTTGGTCAAAGGGGCCGAAGGGCAATTTAAAGGTTCGAGGGTGAAAATTGGAGTTTGAAACGGCGAGCCGGCGGCGCGGAAGAAGTGGGATTCAGGTCCGTTCGTCGTTGGTCGACGTTGAACCAACGGCGGGAGTTTGTTTTCGGAGATGATACTCGAAGTCGGCAACTCGTCGGAGACGAGAGTTTGGAACGAGTAGTTGTCTTTAGCGTCGTCAGGGCGTTCCAAAGATTTGACGTAAAGGTCGAAAATGTCTTTCTGAGACGAGGCTCGGTCGTTGGACGACAAAAATTTCATTTGCGGAGCGTCGACCGTCTCTTTGACGACAAATGATGCTCGGTCCGCATCTTTTTTGACGTGTTTGAGGGCACTGTCGATCATTTCGTCCTCGGCTGGTGTCGTGTTCGGGAGGCCGAAACGATTGACGACGCCGTCGCGACCGAAAGTGACAGGCAAAGAAAAATATTCGACCCCTGGGACGAGATTCGTACGAGTGAGGGCGATGTCTGTCGCCGCTTGGTCGCCGCGGAGCCCCGCGAGGATCGAGTTGACGAAACGGACCGTCGAATGAGCTCTGTTCATCGATTCTGGACTTCCCTTGTTCGCCAGGACGAGGTTTCCACCGCGTCTGATGTCCGCGATCAGGCTTTCCCGTGCCTCCTGCACACAATACAACGTTATTTATTATTATGACGTAAAAAATGAGTAGGCCTGACTGATAGGCTGTGTGATGTTGAAGCTCTAGGAAGAAATGTGGTTAGTTTGTAAACAAATCCATCCCTGATGTAATCACAAGTCAAAATGGATGGTTTAATTTACCAAATGAGGCGCAACCCACATGAAAGTAAATGATATCTACATTACTGCCTTTGCTCCTCCAATACCACATACCACGCTAGACATAAAAAAATGCTTTAGTACTCACGTTATTCAGGGAAAAGAGCGGCCGCGCCTGTGAAAAAATGGGCACTCGAGTCAGCTCTGAACTGCCTCCGATGACTGGCAAGACGACGTCTTTGGGGTCGAGGTTGAGGCGCGTGGCCAGCAAAGCGCTGGCTCGTATGGTGTCGATTGAGGTCGAGCCGACGACTTTATTGTGGTTGTAACAACCGGCTCTGGCCAAAAGTTGACTCATCATCGGAAGGAGGCAGTTGACCGGAGTTGAAGTCACAACCACAATGGCCTGAAACGAAAGCGATGAGTTACTACTTGAATTTTTACTTTCTTTAGTGTTAATTGGCTGAAAAATATCAAGTGCTCCGCATCACCCAACATTTTGATCCCATTTCCTAATAATTTTGGCAATTTTTTCCCCATAACTCTCTGCGGCTACTGCGTAGCTAACCTACTTTTTACCTTCCTTAGTCCTGCGTAGTAAGAAGAAAAGTAATGGGGGGGGGGGTTGCCTGAGTTTTTTTAGTTTTCTTTAGGTTTTTACGTTTTAAGGAAGAGTGAATCCGAAAAGCACAGTGATCATTTGAGTCGTTCGCACCGTTTGAGGAAGGACCTGTGAGTGAGTGAACGCTATTCTTACTAGGGGTTTTTTTTCAAAAAAAAAAAAAAAAAAAGACTGCTTATTGAGTGTAGCTGTTACTCTACCCCGTAGAGTGTACTTGTCTCCTCAATAAACTGGTGTAGCTGTTATTTCCCTTCAGGAAGTGTACTTGCTCCCGGTAAAATTGTAGTGCAGCTGTAGATTCCCCTTCAGGGGTTCGTACTTGCTCCTACATTAAATTGGTGCAGCTGTTGGCTCTCTTCAAGGGCCGTATTTGCTCCCAATTTAGTATAGGGACGAGCTGTTGATCCTCCTTCAGAGGTTCGTACTTGCTCCCGCATACAATCCAATTGGTGCAGCTGTTGGCCCTCTTCAAGGACCGTACTTGCTCCCAATTTTTGTATGGATGAGCTGTTGATCCTCCTTCAGAGGATCGTACTTGCTCCCATATTTTTGGGAAATTAGTGTAGCTGTTGATTCTATCATACTTGCGCCTATTTTCCTGTGGTGTAGCTGTTACCTCCTTCAGAGGTGTACTTGCTCCCACACGGGGTGTAGCTGTTCCTCGTAACGAGGGTACTTGCTCCCTCAAACTAGGGACACCTCCTTCAGGGGTGGACAAGGTGAAGTCACATTTTACAAAAACTAAATGTGAAAGTCGGACATGCCAAATCCAACCAAAAAATTTATTAACTTTTTTATAAATAGTTAATAAATAATACGATAACATTTCAAATAGTTCACACAGACAGTACCATTTGTTGAAAAATGCTCATAACTCAATTTATTCTTCACTCAGCTCATTTGAACTAGATAAAACACCATTTCAAAGCAGCAGCAAACGGTAGCGCCTACAGTTCCGAACTTTATCGTGCTGCTCGTACTCAGCACTGACCATTATTGAGCAGTTGGTACACAGATAATTAATGAGGCTGTTCACCCGATTTTTTAAAAAAGGATAATATTCACTTTACTAGAGTTATCGGGTAAAAACATTTAGAAATGGTAGTAGGTGAAACGATGGTGGTTGAAATTCCGGAATTTCAGGAGAAGCCGCTGTATATCTTATGATCGTTATTAAAAACTCGTCGTATAGGTACTGGGTTGGAGTACCACCTGAATTTTTCTGAAGATCCCCGTAACATTTGAGCGGAGTTTACTAGGGAAAAACTACGCTAAACTCGATTTTCGTTGAGCTGTTCTCGTCATTTTTCCACGGATGTGCTTCTATGGTATTCTTGTCTTATTAGGAGCTGTCTATGTAGCAAATTTAATCAAAATAGTTAGAGCCGTTTTTGAGAAAAAAATAGGTGTTCTGATCAACGATAACGACAGTTAGTTTTGGGCGGATTTTGGCGTTCCATCGTGACCTGCGGGCTATATAAAAGTTTGAGCTGATTTGGTTTAGCCGTTTTCTTTATAAATCGTTCACAGACCACCATTTCCCAAATAGCGTTTTTCGGACTATATATCGCACTGTGTGTGACCTAGCTGTATCGCCGATTCCTTGCGCGACTAATCACGTTCATGTGCCGGAGCTATATGTTCTTTTTTATCTAACTCCTGTAACATTGAGCCTCCCAAATAATTTCGTCAATTTTTCATACATCATTATTTTCTTACACGCGTCATTATTATTTTTAATTCATTTCCTCGTTATTTTTTATTCGTGCTGATGTTTCTATTAATTGTTAGCTTATCATTCACCTCCTTGGCACGGCTACTTCGTAATGACTACCCTAAATATTATAGTAAATGAACGGAGAACTCACCTGAGGCGAAGCATTCGAGATGGCCCTCGCATACTTCATAAAGTTCCCACAAACTGACTTCAAGTGAGAGTCCAAATCGTAAAAGTGGTGCGTTTCGTCATTCACGATAATGATGTCAGATCCCTGGAACAGATGTCAGGTGGTCTTTGTTCGCTGCTCTCCAGACGCGTTGGTATTGCAGATTTGTTATACTCAGGAGTAAGAACTAAATACTTAAACGCCGCAAACAGAAAGAAAAGAATATCCGGTGAGACGCATCACGCAGTTTTCATCAGCCTATTATTGACTCTATGAACTGGTAAATTAACGTTCAACAGGGAAACAGATGGTGATCGGCAGTCCGGAATTAATCGAGAAGCCCCCACTCATGTTACGACCTTTGTTGAGTAACCAACGTATAAATCATTTAAGGGGCAGTCAACAAGATCGTTTTTCGAGTGGTTCGTGTCTACAACGCTGTGGAAAATGTCAGCAGTAGTCGATATTTCGGAATTTCATGGCAAATTGTTGCATGACCGTCATTTTACTTTCATGTGTAGGTGGTGCATCAGACTATTAGTACTTGTATAATACTAGTGTCATTTATGCGGGATTCATAAGGAAAAAATGTTACTGAATTACGTTTTTGTCGAAAGTTTTGATAATTTATTTTGGTACCACCATTTTCTCCTAAGAGCGTTCACGCGCTCAATAATAATATTTAACAAAAAATATGGGCTCTGTGTTTGCCTCAACCTGACAGCCCCTATGATTAAGGGGAAAGTCTTGCTAATTAGCCTAAACACCTTCACATTCTGGTTCAATTTTATTTCTTCATTTGAAAGGTCAATGAAAAGAATGGTGTTCACTAACTAATTTTTAAGAGTTACTGTGGAAGATCTGGTTGTAATGAGATCCGCACTTTGCGGTGTGTGTATGTGTGTGTGAGAGTGAGAGTGGGGGGGGGGACAATTGACACGTTGACAGACAAATTGAGGGATCACTCAGAATCACTCAACTGTCACAACTACAAGAAGAAAGACGGGCAAAGAAGACTTTGCTCTGTTCTTGGCCTGTAATCTGCCAGAAGGGACACCTATTTAATAAAGGTGAGGGGTAAAGAACCTGCAAAGTTGTGTTGAACGAGCATTTTGGGAATGAATAATATCGAAGAAGAAAAATGGAAATGCAGAAGGAAAGGAGACGATGAACAAGAAGGTAAGAGGCCGGAGAAAAGAATAGAAAATGAGTAAGAACGATGATAAAAGAGCCGGATTAGGCGGAGGGAATAGGGATGAAGTATACCAAAAAAACGACAAAGGTGACGGGATTTGATCTGTGGCCTGTGTCACCATAGACCCATAACCATGTTCTTTCTATTTTACCTCAAAGGCTTCTTCTAACCGACCATCCCCCAAATAAGTCTTCACTTTGCACTGCGTGTTGATCAAACTGATGTCAAGAGCTGCGTCAATGTTTTTACCATCGTACAATTTGAGGCATTTGATGAATGGCGACTGTTTGAGGAGAAGAGCAGAAGTCCCCCCGTAGAGAGAGTTGATCCCAACGAAAGCCACCTGGAAAGTAGGAGCACATTGTCCCATGTACTTACTTTAGTTCAGGTCAGCCTTATGAATGCAACACCCTAACTAAAGCAATCAATGGGAGACCTGAAATTTCTTCATACTGACAGAAAAGTTGATGTCTCGGAACAGAAATTTGATGCAATTCACTCCAAAGATATGTGACTCGAGGAGTAGTTTATTAGCCAGAACTACAGAAAAGTTTGGCGTTATGGTTACTTTGTGAGTTTAGAACAACAACAGAAGGATCTTGGGGCTTCAAATGGCTGAGCTCATGACAAATATAAAAATTTACTAATTGGAAAAATGGCAGCGTAGAAGCACAGCAACCAACACTACGTGTTACCATTTATTTTTTAGTGGTATGATCTGGCAAGTGGTAGTGAGACGCCCCCCAACCCCTTCGGCTGCTGAGACTGAGAATGACGAAGGATATGTGCCAGTAGACGTTTAAGTGTAGTCCCACCAACCACAGGCACTTGTTGAGCATCATTGAGAGACTGCACCCCTCCCCCTCCCCACCCACTCACCATACTGGTTGCCTCAGATGTGGCTATTGTGCCTCATGTCTTCTCAGTTCCACCTACAGGACCTATGGAGCTGGATTCCCTGATGCAATGCCCCCAATACACCCCCACCATTCTTATACAAAGCGCAACGTCGTCTTGAGGTCCATCCCTACAACCTTGCGACAGCAGCAGAGCTGAAGACATTCTGAGGCACACCTAGCCCCTTGCTGAATATACAGCTCTGTACCTTTGACTTACCAATCTTGGCCAGGTAGCACCAGTAAACAGGCCACATACCATCCTCTTTCCAGACTCAGCACCTTTCTTGATCGCTCTCTGGAGAGTTTGCAGCCTCATCATTTCCATCTATTTCTTTATGACCTCGCACCAAACACAATGGTAAAGTGTCCTCCTTCACCTGGTTTGGTCAGGCATTCCCAAACCAGCCCAGACGACATAGTATAAGAAGCCAGAGCCTGAAGCGCAGCCTGACCAACTTAACATAATATAGATATCTTCGTTTCAGCCTCCTGCAAAGAACACTGTCTGGAAAACTGTTGCCAACTCGCCTGATGGTGTTGCTGCCCGTATTGGTGACTATTGCAGGTAATTTATGAGGCAGTCAAGAAGATGTTTCTGAAAACGTTCATGTCTCTAGGAAAACTGTTGGAGTTATAGGGAAAACACTATGATAGAAGTAAGTCAAAGAATCGACATGGCTCCTTGCTTTCATCCTTATTTTTTAATTGCACAACGAGTTGCCCCTTGCGCATGAGATTAAGGCACACTGCAGGCTAACCGTTATCAACAGATTCATTTGGAGAAAATGACCTGAACCTCAATGTGAACATATTTGCAAACTGCAGACATTTTCTCAGGATTGTTGACACAGTTCAGAAGCTCCTCAATGGCTGAGTCTACCTGATTAACTGGCATAGTGCTGCTATCAAAGTAGCTGTTTATAAATTACAACACGACAAGTGAGTGGGGGCAGAAGTGACTCATGGGCTCGTGCTCCAAGGGGTTGCAATTGGTACAGTCCAGTAGACGCCACTTCTCATCCACTTTGAGCTGGAATTCCACTTTAAATCCCATGCACAACTGGACGATAAACCTTTCGAAAAACCAGTACTTAATTTTTCCAGTGTACGAGGCTGTTGCACCAAACAAACAGATCTTTAGAAAGTACTCGTAGCTAGTGTTCAGGCAGCGTTTGACATCTATAAGCAACCAGAGGGTAAATTTCATAGAGATGTACTTGTGACTTATTGGCTCCAAGTTGAGCTTGAGAAGGTTGTATTAACCTCTATCCAGATCCACTAATTCATTGAGGCCAATTCGTGGTAGTTACTTCTCATGCCTATAGCAACCGCCTCATTCAGAATCGAATAACTTTCCAGAAGACGAACACCTACCCAAGTTGTCAGTCTAATGTTGTGGAATTAGCCATTACTCAACTACTGTTGTATATATAGATTATTGGACTACATATGCAACTTTTCAGAGAACGCTTTCGCCGTATGAGGGGGATTAACCAGGAAATGGAACGAAAATAGCTTTTCGTTGAAACTTTTTATGATTTATTATCCTGCTCTCATTATTTTCCTAACTGTTTAAGCCGTTTTGTAGAAAAAACATAAATTTGGTGTTTACATCACTTTTGATTCGATGATAACTATAGTTGGTTTTAGGCTGATTTGGCTCATACCCTCACTGTAGGGTTCCATATTGACCTGCAGGTTGGATATCAAATTCAAGCTTTTGTGGTTTAGCCATTCTCTCTCAATCGTGTTCACAAATAATTTACTCATATGGCGCTTTTTTTATCATTAGCATTTCCATGGGCGTAAAATCCCGCCGTGTTAAATCTCCCTAGAAGAGAGTCCATCACCAGGTTACATAGGAGTGCAGAGTGGGCACCTCCTCACTGTCCTCGCCCTTGGCAAGCAGCTTCCTAGCGAGTTCTGAATCTCTCTACAGTTCAACACAGCAATGGCAGCATATTACATTCCAATTGACATTAAATGTTTTGATATTGCGTACGGAGGTATTGTCAAAGCATCTTCAATATCGACTTGGGCTACACTCCCCCTAAATAAATAGCCGAGCCAGGCCGGTTAGGACTCGCTCTATTTCGTTCTGTAATAGGACACGGTAAATCTGATCTGGCCCAGGCAACTTGAATGGTTTAAACGAGTCGACTCTCCATATACTGTGCATTGGGCAATGACTAGCAAGCTCCCAATGTTCCTGTTCGCCTCATCGGGATCCTCGCTTCCAAATGTGAGACCGAGTCGGTTACACAGCCAGGAAAATGGGTGTCTACCAGGGCAATCCAGGGTGCCTCCATTACGCACACTACATATGCCCTTTTGATCCCACTTTGTTGACCCCTCGCTCCCATTCAGGTGTCTTAGATTTTCTGGCAAAAGCTTCTTCACGCCTCCTGCTTCGCCTTCCTTAATTTGTTATATAATTCAGTTGGGGATCACTTATATAATTTATGCAGTCTCCTAGGTTCTGGCTTTTATGGCCCCCAAAAGAATACATTGTTGCAGCCAGTTTTTCCCATGTCCTTGTTCGTGACAACTTGATATTCCCAGACTTCATCTAACTTGTTAAGGCCTTATGGTCTACTCTGAGAGAAACAGGTTTTTCAATTGCAACAAGTAGGCTTTAAGGCTCACTGCTGAATATAATAATATTAGGGTAGCCAGACCATGACCAGTTGTAACTCCACAGGGCGGATCTTGGGTTACACAAAAATTTAGTTAAACATTATTCAAAACAAGTTTTAATTTCTTTAACAAACACTCACATTGCACTATATTCACTACGCATATTATCAAAACGTATATTGTATCTGTAGGCACTGAATGTGGAGGTTAATAATGTGATTGTGTGAACAAGATGAAGATAACAATAAATATTACAAATCAGTTCTATTGTGCATGTAGTAACAAAGGAAAAACCAATTACACAACTAAGAACTACTCACAAATAATGAAGGTAGGACTGCTACAATGTTAAGAATATAACTATTTAGGATCCTTGAGCTTGGCATTGCCTTATCAGACTAACAGGTTGACTACAAGGCACTATATTTATTGAAATCTGTTTCACTTGCTAAGAGGACCTTATAGCCATAGTACAAAGGCTGGGGTGCTTACTGGTGTTTTAGGGGGGGATGAAAACCACACAAGTTCGTAATATAGAGAAAGTGTTCAACCTTTGTTGCGTTTGATATATTTGTCAAGGCTGTGGCTATGAAGGTGGCATACAGGCCAACTTTGAGAGTCACCGTATTAGTGTTGGGCACCTGGCATTATCAACAGAATGACTGAGCGTTCAAGCATCTTGCAAAGCGCTAATGAACTACTACGCAACGTCACTATTAGCGAGGGTGTGCATAGATGGGGTTAACGTTTATTGGATCCCTGGGAGATGGGCACTAGCACCACACTATAACAGAAAATTGTGGCTGTTGCATCAGGCAGCAAAATAGGGAGTAGGGGAATACCTTACGTGTGGGCTCCTAAACAGCACTACATTTACATTCTTAAGGATTGTTGTAGATTGTTAACTAGTTAGATAGTAATGTGATGCGACACCAGTTTATTTTCCTTGCACCTTCTATTTGATACCCCTCGATTTAAAGTTAGTTTTTAGGCAGTGGACGTGGGAACAGGTGAAAACCTCAATTGAATAATTCAAACAGCTCTACTCTAGGGCAGTGCTGAGGAATTCAAAATCAGAATATTCATGTGAAACGTACACATGTAGAAAAGAGCAATCAGGCGAGTAGCGAAAGCAAAGCCATGCTATTAAAACATCATATGAAAGTTTAATCAATATAGTTAGAGCCGTTTTTGAGGAAAATGTAAAACCTCTACATTTCATGTACATTTGGTGTGACAGAACGACACGGTTGAACCAAATCGACTCAAATGTTATATTCAGCCTGATACTCAATATGGGACACCAAAATAAGGGCATGAGTAAAGTCGGTCCAAAAATGATCATAGTCATCGTATTAATCAAATTTTTCCATAAAAACGGCTCAAACGATTATATCTAATTTTTTTGTATGGCGAGCTTCAAATGTCACAAAAGCGCGGTAAAATCTTCATTCGTGGGGAAATGATGAGAGCAACGCAATAAATTATTGACTAGTTAAATGAAAATGTATTTATTTTAAGTGCTGTTTTTACATTCCGCTACCCAAAGGGGAAGCAAAGTATTGCAATTATGCCAGACCTTCACGTTTTGGGGCTTACTAAATCCAAAAATGTGTGTCTGTAGTTCAATTCGCGGGGTAGCTGTTGGATGGATTAAGTTGATTCTTTTTGAATTTTGTTCGTTATTTTTTGACGAAGTTTAAATCAAGTTACGAGCGATTTCTATCGATAGGAAACGGCGTGGAAGACAAAAATGTACGAAAAACTTACTATTTATTCGTACTACTTACGATTTTGATTAAACTTTCAAATTATCTTCTATTAGTTAGTACCTAACTTTTCTTCCCCACAAATATCTCCACGGAAATTGGGTGAACGGATATATGGGCGAAATAGAGGTTTTTCACTTTTTGGCTGAACAGCGTCTCACAGGTTGTCTTCAAATACCCAACACTTATGTACCGTTCTCAATAAACATTCCTGTGACCGGCTATTAAACACAGATAAATAAAGGTGTCGAAAATCAGGCTTTTTGAATATTTTCATAATATTCAGAGTGCTTTACTGGATTTGATCAATCTTTCCGAGTTTGTTCTAGCAACACATTTTGTTACCCACAATTATTTCTGTATCTATCTGTTGAACGGAAATATAAGCCATGGTAGCTTGGAAATTAGATCAATCAAACATTAATTTATTATTTTTCCAATTATCTCAGAACAATCACAGAATAAACACAGATGAACCACAGATTTGGTTAGTTGTCGGAGTGATGAAAATCGATGAATGCTTGTGGGGCTTAAGAAAGTAGCGTGATGCGTCACAGCATATGTTTTCGATTCAGTGAGCCTCATAACGCAATGATCAAAGAAAACTCAACTTTTTTCAACATAATTTGCACTTTGGGCAGCAGAAAGTAAAACTGTTTATGAAGATTAAATAGCAATTGAAGAAAACAATTAAGGCATAAGTAGTCAAAAGTGAAATAATAGAAAGTGTCGTCAAAACAAAGCCAAATATTGTGTGCTACTGGCGCATCAACGTCAGTGGCACACACTGGCAGTCTCCAAAGCTGCTCTTCTGTGGCTATTACAGAGACAAAGCGTGTGGCTTCGTTTTGAAAGATACTTTCTCTAACACTTGCAAAGCCACTCAGGCAACTGTCTGTGCGTTTAAGAATCGTGAATTGTTAATTCTGTGAGTGCATTGGGGAAACCTTCTATTTCCCCCGCTCGCTGTATGGACGGCCATATGCAGTTCCCCGTGGCTGCAAATATAAATATAAGTTACGAAGTTTCGGTTTTTTAAACATGTCAAGACTTGGAAGGTTCAGGATTTGCAGAACATTCCAGAATTGCTGGACTTGCAGAAGCACAGGGAAAATAGCGAAAAGCTTTTCGTTTAAATTAAACCAAAAACGTGTCTGTATCCTAATGAGGTATTGTAATGACTGTGTCACCTCAAGATCTCTCTTAGCAAGTAGAAAACTGTATACGTCTAAAATACTTAGGTAACTAAAATAATTCGGTACATAATTCATATCACAGACAAGTAGCGAAAAGCATCTGTTGGAGCTCCAACAGCCAAACGCAGATATTTGACAAAAAGAAAACTAGTAATTTATGTTTCAATAACAAAACACACTATGAAGCCTACACACTTACAGTAACTCCTGTCTAACGACTAGTAAGAGGACATATGGCCCTGACTAACCAGTGTAGTGGGATGTTGTGAAATGAAGGAGAAAGAACATAACTGAACGGGCTGTAGTTGAACCACTTAAGGTGGGTAAGATTTGTGAGGCCTAGCAGCTTAACAACCTCCAAAGAGAACCAGCAATCGCCCATTTGAAACTTCTCTGCTCTTTGCAACCAATTCATGTACTACATCATTGCTCTTCAAGCTTCTCTAGTATTCCTGCTGCTTGGCTCGACTCCTGAGCATCAGAGACTACTGACTGGAATTAACGCCAACACCAACAGGCTTCACTTCACCTTCAGAAATGTTTCGCACGCTGATTAGGCAAAACAAGTCTCGTTACTTTCTTCAAGTAATTTTTCACTTCAATTATGAAATCACTCAACAACGTGCAATTATTACTGAATTCGATCACCTGATTAGAACAGTTGTTTTCGAACAAAGATATGTAATAAATGTGTTACAGTGTCAGTTGCGGAAGGGAGAAGAATTGTCAATTTATTGATTTGTGTCACGTAACACGTTTTTTTTCCTCGGATGGAGGAGCAATCCCCCGCGCTCATATCTTGGTACCACAGAAAGGGGCTTCATAAGAGACGCTTCTAAGGGAGTAAAACAGTGAACTTGTAATAGTAACGTACAATTACCGAATTTGATTTCTACTAGGATGTGAGGGATTCCACCCCCCTCAGGTCATTCTTGGTCCAAAGCGTCAGTCTAACTACTATCTAAGTAGTAGTACCACAAATCCATACCAACAAGCAGTTCAACAGCAGCTTTAGTAAAAAGTTTTGAAACTTAAAGTTCTGCAGAAAACTCTAATAACGTTTAAATCTATAAGTGTGAGAGCTTCGTAGGTACTGCTTCCCATACAGCACAACCGCTAAACAACATTTGCGTCAACAAAATAAACGCTAAATTTTGTCATTCCTAGATCTAATCCGGACCAAGTCCAAGTTATCAGCCTTACGACGTGGTGGTCAATAAGAGAGCAGTTTGAGAGTTCTGGGGGTGAAGACGTGGAGGAGTGAATCCCAGCCACAGTCTGCAATTTGACCGTAGACGTGCTCGTTGAAGTCAAGGCCGTAGACAAATTCTGAGTGGTGGCTGATGGTCTCGATTGGATCAGGAGTCGCCTTGTAGTCCCATAGCCTACACAATTTATGTTTATATACAATACTTATAATTACGAAACTTCCAAGGTTTGGTGTCTCATTAAAGACCAGTAGCAGCTAACATAATACGTGGCAAAAATAGTATTACACATTCATGCCTGGCACCCCATCAGTACATCACAACAGTGTACCCGACTCAGTTGGAAATGACCCACTCTCCCAGTGTTCCCCTGAGTGGACGCAGACGCTGTAGCAAGGACTGCAGCCCTTTCTAATTTGAACTGTTTCACAATCCCTTGGAGGCTTGCTTTCGCCCTGGTAGAAATAGTACTGTTCTGAAAAAGTCTTACTGCTCCCAGGTATCCAGTCCTTTGAATGTAGAGGGGTGAGATGTGCAATAGGACTGGGGCAGCAGTGGGACAGGCGTTCACAGCCCCAGTGGTTGCAAGGCAAACTGCAACCAAAGGCAGTCAAGGTTGTTTGTCAGACTCTCCAGGCATCAAAGGAGAGAGATCCTCAGCCAGGTGAGAGATAGTATACAGATGGTATTTGGCCTGTTTATAGGTCACTGTCCACTAAGGTACCACCTGGCCAAGATTGGCAGGTCAGAGGTACAGAATTGCAGATTCTGTGAGGTGGAACTGGTGACAGCGAAGCATGTACTGTGTACGTGGCTGGCTGCAGCACGCCTCAGAGTGCTTGGCGTTCATCAGCTGCAGCTGGAGGATGCTGGGATGGACCTCAAGGTTGTCGTGAATTTTGTATGAGAATAGTGGGGACGTATTGTGGACGCCCCACCAGAGAATACCAGCTCCACAGGAGGTGGGGGTGGAACTTGGAAAACATGAGGGGGCTCATGCTCGCCCACACAATAGGCCCAGTTGTGGCTGCAGTGGGGGCTTTCCTGGTGCTACCAAGCAAATTAAAAAAAAAAGAAAAAAAGGGGAACTGCACAGTGGCTTGTTGCCTTCTAATCATACAGTGGTAACGTATCCCCTTGTAGAATCAGTCCATGATATTTGAAGTGACGCTTCATTATTTACTGCACATCCCCTATCCTGGCCACAGAGTCACGGTTGCCTTGTGCAGCACAGATTCAGCCTGTTGCTTGTCATTTATTATTTTTCTTGTTAGTGATATCCCTATCTTCCATCACCTCCCACATCTTCCATCCAGCCAAGTGGTTGGCAGACCTGATTGGATTCACGCGGACTGCCTTAGTGGAAATTAACGACTGTTAGTCAAGTTAGTTTATTAGTGTCACTAAATATTACTGTGTGAACAATCAATCATAATTTTATGGAGAAAATTCCAAGCGCTCATAATGTTGGATAGCAACAGGCAGGCCGTGATGCTCCATTTCACACACATATTATCATAGAGCAACAGACAAGTTGACTAGACTAGGCGAAATTGTTGGTGAGGCAACGAAGGCGACGAAGACTATGAAGGTGGAAGCAGAACAGTTTTACTTTAATGCAGAAAAGAGATTTCATTCTGTATAACCTTTGAAACCTTTAATTTGGTGGATGGTAATGTTAAGTGCAACAGTTTTGTTTATCGCTGTCTGACGCGAGGGAAATTTTTAAAATGCACACTAAATTGGTTCTTCTCAAAGCCTGTACCAATTCGCATGAGGAATGTTCCATGTTTAACTCGCGACCCGACAACCCATCAAGTGCCCCCCAAACCCCATTGGTGCGAGCACATCAAGGTGCAGGTGGCTGAGGAGAAAACCATGTTAATCGTCTTAAAGGGAACATTAGATAGCCACCCGTCTATAAGTTTTGGGTCCCACAGGCTCCTTCTTAAGAAGTTCTTGAAAGTCAATATAAGTGAGAGGTGGCTGACAACAGTGACCAGCAGTTATTGGAAGAACAGCCTAACCTTCCAGCTTTGACTGCTACTAAGGTGTGAAGAAGAATATGATGAAAAAACTCTCTCAGTGAAAATTTCCACCCAAGTAAATAGTTGGACAAGGCGGGAAACCAGATTAAGAACTCCTCCTAGATGGTACGGATCCCCTAGTCATACCTTCGTGTGGTGACACATGGGCAGCAGCTCTCCGCTTTGAAATTTGCTGAATGACGACCTGTACCTCCACAGGTTTGGATTCAGTGGATGCTGAGCAAGTGCCAGGTCTCTAATAGGCGGGTCCTAAGTGAAGGGGGGGGGGGAGGCTGATTGGTGACTAACGGGTTCGATTTCTGATTGCACTGACGTCTTTGTGCTTTTGCTGAGGGCCAAATGGGAGCTTAATTTTATTTATTTTAGTACTGACTACTGTAAGATAATATTGTGGGGTTAGCAACTTGTTTTTGCTCGTAGCTATACTCAGAATTTATGTTTTGGGCACTCAGTAAGATTTCAGGGAACCTCAACTTGAGTTTCATACGTTCTCTGAAGTTCATTGTTCTTCTTCTTTTATTTTTGTAAAATTTTCATTTCTTTTGGTATTTAATAAACTGATCATTCGTATATATATGGGCTAAATAATAAGTTGTCCGATCCCGACCTGAACATAAAAGTGTACCAACTGCAATTAGTTACAGGAAAGGTAGCAATAGTTAACAAGTTACATGAACAACAATAAATACCTGGTGGTGAAGTCGTAGGAAACAGCAGCCAAAACTGAAGGGCAGTGAGGGGAGAATTTAATTCGTCTCACAGCATATTCACAACCCTGCACAAGAATATAGAAGTACTTTAGGTTGACAGTTTGTACAACAATACATGTAATTTGAATGAGTGCATACTGAAAGTATGACGATTACATTAAATAAGATTTGGTGTATAAGATGAGAGCAGTGTTTGAGCTTAGAATAGCGAATAGACATATGAAGATAAGGATCCCAGGCACGGGTCTGTTTCCTCATGTCATGTAAGTCATGTAGGTTGTGGTTTCGCTATTTTGAAAGAGCCTGGGCATTCGCTCAGCATCCACCACACCCAGGAGTGCCTGTGGAGGTACGACAGGAGAAGTGTGTAGCTGGTGGAGAGCTGTTGCCAATGTGTTACCACACAGAGGTCTGATCCGTACCAAAGGAGTTCTTATATTGGTTTCCCACCTGATCCAACTGTTGACTCAGGTGTCAAGTTACCAGGTTTTATTTATCGTAACCTTCTCACAAACTAAGCAAAACAGTTATAAGGCTGCTGTTTCAACAACCTTTGCTCACTGTTACAGGAATTACAGTGGAGCAGCATAGATCCCTTCGCACTGGATGCACAAGATGTGCAGGATGGAGAGCCTTTGAGAGAAAAGAAGTGGAGCTGGAAATAGAAACTTAATTTTCACTCTCCTCTTGTTTACCAATGCCAAATCAATGGCCAAATCAACAGGTAACTGGCCAGTGATCACTTGGAGCGGTTCATAGGCCTTGGCACGATTGGGGCACTAGCTAAGCTATCTTGAATTGTCAGAATGCAGCAGCATGGCAGTAGTCGATCACACCTAAGGAAATGGTACGTGAGGATAGTGTCATGGTAACACACGCCCCAAATGGCCTTGCTAACTGCTCCTAGTGAAGCAAATCTTGTGAGGTTAGTGACTTTGTGGGACGGAAGGTGTTTGTTGAAACCTTCACATCTCACCTATATGGACTCCTAAGTACTTGACTTGCGTCTTCTTGGCCTGTATTGACAGATGGTTATTTAATTGTCCCTCTAACAGGATGAACTGGTTTTTTTCTCAGACGTTCTCCCACCATTGGGTGACAGTTCAGGGCTCTTGGGTCAATTACCATCAGTCCAACCACATTCTGTCTTACCTTGGCTTAGATATGGGTTTCCCTATCATTCCCACCGATCCTGGCCAATGTCTAAAGATTGTATGCCCAGACGTCAAGTGAGTGCTTAAGGCAAGGAATTCCTGGCTGATTTTTCCCTCTTGTAACGTCACGCGCAAGGGAAGTTCTCAAGGGTGGATTCCTTTTAAATGGAACTTTCAATAGGCAACTACAATTCGCTGAAAGCAACCGAAATGCCATGTGCTCAAAAACACCAGTTCCCAGCCAAAAATGGGAGGACCGTGATGTGTTGAGAACAACACTCGTTTTGGGGCCATTGTCTTAACGTGGCAACACTGTTAGCTTTTCTCCTCAAGTTACTCAAGCAGTTGTGGTACCTCGTCATTTAATTAGCGACGTGCATGAATAGGCTAACAAGATTTCCTCTACTCTATCCCCTCTCATGAATTGAGCGTAGCGACTAACCAGAGCCACACTTGACTTAACTGGCAGGTTTTTAGTTAATCCCCTGTTACGAGATAATTTAAGACACTTCATTCTCACCCACACCTCCAATGTTTTTGGTGTAACTTGTACAGGAATTGTCAGACAAAATTCATGTTCCCATTAAGTCTCATATTTTTGATCCAATGGAGCTTTAAGAGATCTCTCCAACAACAACAACAGCTTACCTGAAGTTCAAAAACTGGTTCGACCAAATGTCTCAGGTCCCAGCCTTTGATGAACCCGTCGTCGCCTCCTGTGGCCAAAAGGTTCTCTTCGTATTTAGACCAACTGCACGTGAGAACTTCCCCGTCATGAGCCTGTAGGGTTAACGAAGGTTTCTGTTGAAATTTAGAATTCCATATTTTCAACGAGCCATCGCCTGAATAGATGAATATGAGGAGAAAACTGTAGTTTCATCGAGTAAGAATAATTGTTATTAATATCAAACTTTAAAAAAAAATTAAGAGGGCTATCATTGACTGATTGAGAGGTCAAAGATTACTCAACTGTTTGTTTCCTGAAACCTGTTCTTCATAAACTGGTCGTAAACATGTGGCACAGTGAACTAGCGCTTACCTGACACTGAAGAGAACAAGGATGGAACGTGAGGGGACCACATAGCGTTGTAGACGAGTTGAGAATGGCCGAGGAAGGTGGACAAGCACGAACCTGCTTCTGGATCCCACTGTTTCGAAGAGACAAAATGGAAGTCAGTGGAATACGAGGCTGAACCGTAGAGGTGTTATTTGTAGCAGCTTAAGAGCGTTCACGTGTTCTTTGCATTGAACTATTAACATACCAATTTGATTGTGCGATCCCACGAAGCTGAAAGGATCAACTGCTCCTGCCTCGTTTGACTCCAGTCAACGCTGTAAACCTCTTTCCGATGCTCTTTAAGCGTCTTGGCGAGTACCTTAAAAATCCAAGGAGCTTATGAAACTGGTGAAATGATCTGTTATTCAGACACACATGTACAGTTATCCACACAGGTTCTACTCTTTGGTCAAATAAGGGTTCCGTTGCTGTTACCTCAGGAGTAGAGACATTCCAGACGTGAAGGACGCCATCTCCGCTCGCCCCGACGACAGTATCAGGGTGACCTTCGCTCCAAACCACATCGAAAAGTCCATCAGACCACTCATAGCGTGATAATTCAGTAACTGACCCTTCAGAGCAGAGCTCCAGAACAAACAGAGTTCCTCCTCCTGCAAAAAGAAGAAATTATTGCTAGCGACAGCTCTGAGAGCCACTGAGCCACAGCATTACTCAGGTACTCGTCCAATACTGGCCTTGGTTAATTTAATATATCAACACAAATCTTGATTATAGCTTCATATTGTGGTCACGTCCCCAGACTACTTGAGTTTTTATCTCACTATCTCACTCTACTGTGCTCCAAGCTCCCAGCCTTCTAGGAGAAATATAGCTCAACCATTATTGCCACAGATAGTCAACTAAATGCTGTAGTCCAACGTTCCTGAGGTTTTCACTCAGCTACACTGTCATTCTCTGCTATCACCAAGAGAATCTACTAGAGTCTTCACTTGCCAATAGCCAATAGAACTGCAGACTAGAGAAGCGGAGGGAAAATGTATGATGTTACGTAGGCTGATTCTTTCACTCTGAATATGTAACCTAATGTTGCAGGCGCTTGTCCATAATGGAACGTTCCACGACCTTCACTTATTCTCTTGCTGAAATCCCATTTGAGAAAATGACATACAACTCACTCTGGCAGAAGGGTTCAACCCCCTGCTCACAAACCATGCCTCATCCTCTACACGGTCAACTGATAACAAATGTAGCGCAACGTCATCATGAGTAAATCTGTTAAGAAGTCAAAAAAGAATACGCAATCGCTGTTAATACTGAGTGTAGAAAGAAGTTCAAGATTTTCACGTAGTCATAAGATTGTTGTCGTTTGAAGTGTTGGACACTCTGTGTTACTCAGTAATTTCTTCATTCCGTTTATTAGTACATAGCGAAATGAACGTGAAAGTGCTTATAACTGTTATATTTAGTATCGACAAGGGACGCAGACTATAAAGATGGCTAGCTCAGAACTGACTTTATTGGATCCTACAGGCAGTATCCTTGGCACAGGCATACTTGATCACCCACTGGTGACCATATCTTTACACAGCTGTTAGACGTTCCACAACGAATACATATTGTATTAAACTAGTACATAATAATAAATTAAAACAATCTTCCATAATATAACATGCTTCTTTTTTTTTTTTTTAAATAGCTTAAATAACTGAACTGAACTTTCCACGTCGTATATCTGTAACCGAACTGAACTGAACATTCCACTTCACTAATGTATGTATGCCTGTATCCAGCTTAATATGGTTAGTCATCAAACATAAATCGTCTAACTGGTTTCTCTCTCTTCGAGGCCTTTCGTTTCCTATTTGATCAGTACTGTCTGTTTCACTAGTACTATTGGGTGGAATTTTACTAGCTAATGGGCACTGTTTTTCAGAGAGAATCTTCCCTGTTTCGTCTAGCTTCTTACTTTTTTCCGGGCTGTTATTTGCAAATGGCCATGTGTACTCTATTGCCACATTTTCAGGGGGATTCCTCAAAATCGATTTTTTGTGAGGCAACAGGAATTTACGATTTCTTATGTATTCCGCCCTCGTTCATTCTTTATCAGATATCGTCTGTAGCCGACTTTTGACTACTGCCGCCGGTAACCAATGCCCTTTGGGTTTGAGTTTGAAATAAATCTTGTCACCAGTTGTCAGTGGAGAAAGGTTACGGGTTTTCCTGTCATAATACATTTTGATTTATTTTGAATAGTTTTTGCCAGGGTAATGTGTTGCTTAAAATTTACTGTTTTCGGATGCAACAACGTTTCATTGATGGGCAGAGTGCAACGCAGTCTACGGGACATAAGCAGTTGAGCAGGTGACGACATCGCACCCTTAGGAGTATTTCTGTAGTGCAGTAATGCCAGATAAGGATCAGATCCAGAATCAAAGCATTTTTTAAAATGTTTCCAACAATTTTGACTCCACTTTCTGCCATACCGTTGGATTGACTGTGGTATGGGCTTGTAACTATGTGCTCAATACCCCAAGTCTCAGTAAATTCGCGAAATTCTCGGGATCTAAACGGAGGACCTCCATCAGTAATTAATTGTGAAGGAATACCATAACGACTAAACATTATTTTCAAATTTAGGATGACCCTATTGCTCCCGTGGACGGGACGCGACATACATCAATGAATTTGGAAAAATAATCCGTAAGAACTAAGAATTTTTCGTTACGAAAATCTAGAAAATCCACGCCTATTTTTTCCCAGGGTAAAGACGGTATGTCGTACGATTTTAGAGGCTCGCTACCATTATTTGGACGAAATTTCATGCATGTGGGGCAACTTTCAACCAAATTCTTTATGTCAACCGCTATTTGTGGCCAAAACAAGACTCCACGTACCATAGATTTAGTCCTTTCCACTCCCATGTGGCTAGTATGGACTTTTTCAAGAATTGATTTCCTAAGTTTGACCGGAACTATGACGCTTGTATTCCTAAATAATAAACCATTGTTTATCACTATTTCTTCTCTGTAACTCCAGTAAGGTTTAGCGCAGTTTACCACTTGGTTTTTAGAATTAGGCCACCCATCACGACAATATTTTGTTATGCACTTATGAGTTTCATCCTCCATACTCGCGTCGTGAATCTCCCTTAATGTTTGGGGCGATACTGCTAGAGAGGAATTTATCATGTTGACATGTACTGAGATCTCCTCATCCAAACTAGCCTCAGTTCCTGGAAGAGGATCACGCGACAGTGCGTCGGCAATAAACATATGTTTACCCGGTTTGTGGACTAGCCGGAAATTGAATACTTGCAATTGAAGGAGCATTCGTTGCAGCCTACTAGGAACATTTGCTAAGTTCTTTTCGCAAATGGTGATCAATGGTGCATGGTCAGTCTCAATAGTGAATGACTGTCCATACACATACTGTCTGAATTTTATGCAGCCTACCACTATAGCGAATAACTCTTTTTCTATTTGAGCGTAGCCTTGTTGACAGGGTGTTAATGTTTTGGAGGCATACTCAATTGGCTGGTTATTTTGTAATAAGACCGCTCCTACAGCAAAACTCGAGGCATCTACTGACATGACTATTGGATCATCTACCCGAAAGTGAGCTAAAACTGGAGCTTCAGTTATTAACTTTTTCAACTTCCCAAATGCTTCATTATGATTGTCATCCCAATTCCACTGGGTGTCCTTTCTTAACAAGGAACGAAGGACGCTCGTCTCCTGGGAGAAATTTGGGATAAAACTGGACAAGTATGTGACTATTCCAAGAAACCTTTGCAACATTTTTTGTCTCTAGGTGGGGACATAGCACAAATTGCTTCTACTCTGGAGGGATCGGCTTGCATTCCATTTTCGGAAAATATATGACCCATGTATTTTATTTGTGAGAGTCCAAATTTACATTTGGTCTTGTTAAATTTAATATTTAAAGAACGAGCCCGATCTAACACCGCTTTGAGCCGCCTATCGTGGTCTTTTGACCTTGCCGTGAACGAGTAAGTCATCCTGGAAGATGCATACCCCTTCTAAGTCGCCAAATGATTCAACCATTGTTCGATGAAAAATTTCTGGGGCAACTGATATACCGAACGGCAACCGCATGAACCGATACCGGCCAAACGGTGTCCCAAACGTTAATAATTTTGAACTTTCATCGTCCATGCGTATATTCCAGAATCCTGAATTCGCATCAAGAGCTGAAAATATTTTTGAGCCAGTTATTTGCGCCCTGATTACTTCTAAAGTTGGTAGTTGGTAATGTGAACGCAATAGGTTTTTGTTTAAATTTTGGGGTCTAAACATATTCGCAAGTTTCCATTTTTCCGCTCTGTCACCACCATTGAACTGACCCACGGCGTGGGCTCAGTAACTTTTGCTATTACTAAGTCCTTTTCCATTCTCCGCAATTCGTTTTGGACTCTTTCATAGAGTTTAAATGGCAATTTCCGAGGAGGGTCAATTACAGGCTGTGCATTAGGCTGGAGTGATAACTTACAAACTGTCGGGAGACACCCCAATCCCCCAAATATATCTGGATACTCATCCCATAGATATCGGTACCCACTCTTCTCAGAAACGCTCGTTCCTACTGCGTATACACGTTCAACTAAGCCCAGTATTTTAATAGTGTTAAGACCTAAAATCGTAGGCACTTTCTTATCGATAACATTGAAATACAAATCGTATACTTGATTATTAACCCAACATGGAAGTACACAATATCCAATATTCGGCAAGGAAGTTCCTCCGTACGCCGTTAACGTTTTTTTAGCTGGTGAATTTATCAAGTGTTGCAATTTTAATTTTTTGATTTGCAATAAAGATATGCAATTAGTTTGTGCTCCAGTGTCAATTTGGGCAATTAACGTTTGATCAAAGACTGTTAAGGTTACATACCAAGCATTTTCATCACCTCCGTGACCTTCATCATCGTATTCGAGATGGCACACGAAATACTCATCAGTCGAATCGGCATCAACATTAACTTTTGAATTCGATTATTAATAAACTTTTTTTGCAAAGCTGAACGGCACATTCTCGCGAAATGATTTGGTTTCTTACACCGAGCACAAATTACGCCAATTGCGGGACACCTGAACTTATGTGTTTGTCCACACTTTCCGCAATTACCAACACGACTACCGCTAAAAGATCGCGAGCGTTGACGATACGACGAACTTCCGCCATGAGACCCAGATCGGGATGATGGCCGTCTTTGACTGGAGTTCACATGATGAGACGCGTTTGTGTTTTCTGTGACGAACTTGACTGACGTCTTGTAATGTGCGTTGAGCGAAGATTGTAAACCCCTTCGTCGTCCTTTTCTTTCTGAATGGATTGAGCTTGTTGATGCGTCAATTCCATGCTTTTACATAAAGATACTGCTTTTTCAAGCGACAATTTCTCCTCTTGCAGAAGTCTTTCTTTTAATTTAAGATTCGACTTATTCAAGCCGCATATTAAAACGTCCTTTGTGAGGTCATGTTGTAATGACCCAAACTCGCAACTGAGACTCATGTTTTCAGGTCTGTCACAAAGTCATCGATTGACTCCTGCTCACCTTGCTGGCATGCTAAAAATTTGTGGCGTCCTACAGTCAAATTCTTCCTTGGAGTGATTGTCAAATTTTTGACGAGGTTCTCATATCCTATTGTCGCTGAGTCTACACCAAACAAATAAAACATGACCATTCCCTGAGTGCCAATAAGAGATAAGAGAAGTGCTACCTTTCATTTGTCAGATGCTGCTTCTAAGTCAGCAGCGATTAAATACAACTTGAATTGAGGGATCCAATTTTTCCATCGCTGTGATAAGTTAGAGGACGTATGTCCGTCAATCTCAAGTGGGCCAACGTTTGGAGGCAGATTTATATTGCCTGTAGCTGAGATCATATTTGCACTTACTGTTCCCCACGTGGAGTTCCGAGTGGACGGGTCAACTTCGTTCGTTGTCGAGTTGCCCAATGACACCTCAACACCGGAATCTTGATGCTCAGTTGACATTGAATTAAACACTCAATTTATAATTGAACTGTCTCGACTTCTGACACCATGTTATATTTAGTATCGACAAGGGACGCAGACTATAAAGATGGCTAGCTCAGAACTGACTTTATTGGATCCTACAGGCAGTATCCTTGGCACAGGCATACTTGATCACCCACTGGTGACCATATCTTTACACAGCTGTTAGACGTTCCACAACGAATACATATTGTATTAAACTAGTACATAATAATAAATTAAAACAATCTTCCATAATATAACAATAACAACTTAAATATTATAACTCACCTGTGAGGCCGTAGTACTGGGATGTGGCACACACCAATCGCTCGGGATGAAACGGAGAAAACCTAACTGAATAGCCATGGCGGTTTGAGGTGTAAAACGTAGGCATTTCTCATTTGACAAGGTGATCTGCAAATATGCGTCAGCGTTAATTAGGTGTGTAATATAGCACCTTACAAACATAATAGGGTTGAGGGGTTGTAAAATGGAATGATCTTTCTCTATTGGATTCAATTGGACTTCAAATTCTTAGTGTCGGCATGATTTCGGGTAGTTTTGTTATTTGCACCACCTGCTCTCAACTAAATCTTCTTGTTTAGCTAAAATCAGTATGAGGGCCATGTCCTTAATGGGTGTCAATCTAAGACCCTCTAAAGGTATTGAACTGTTTGTGTTCAGAGCCACAATACCTCTGCCAATTATCCACTTCTCCGAAACTGTCTAAACTTGCTAGTTTCTAAGTCTTCAGAGTTTTATATTCATTCTGAAAAGCCTTCAAGGCGTTATAATTATCAACAGAAGTACCTGAAGGCGTACAGCTATCATTTGGGTTCTATAAGAGGTTACAATCATCCCAAAGGATTCTTTATACCCTTCTCAAATTCCTCTACTTTTGCCCTACTTTCAAGCTCCTCTCTCTCTCTCTCTCTGCCCATTGTTGTGAGTTCCCTTCATCCTACATTCGTCACTTCCACCTATTCGCAATACCGTTTTGTAGACAAACTTCAAAGTTTTGCACGTGATCTCTGATGTTCCTAACGCATTAGCGAGTATCAATTTAACCAGTGTTTCGCTGCTGTTTATTCAACAAATATAAAGAGCCAATTACGATTTAATAAATAAAAAACGCATAGGTGAGAATTCGAATCGAATGAAAACAATAGAGGAATGGAGCGAAACCAGCAGGAAGAAATTTAAACGGGCAAAGTAATGTGAAGAGAGCGCAGGGGAAATGAAGTAACGTTCAGCGGAAATATGCTGATTTCTGAAATGATTTAAAGAAGGCCGTTTGTGACATTTAAAACGCACACACGTCAGAAGCATTCGCAGTTAGAAAATAGTTCATTTGTTTAGGAAATCTGCACGTTAGTCGATTGTACATGGGCAGGCGTAATTCTTAACACTTGGCTCTCGAATAATTCGCGATTGTTTTCTTCGCTTGCTATTCATTTATTCTTCTGTCTCGCACCAACACTACTTCTACCCCGTTGTTGGGAGAGGGAAATGTAGAGTAACAGGCTCTCTGCCATGGCTGAGGAAACCTTGTGAGCCATCGTAAACCAACTTCACACATGGATTGCGTCCAGCAGCTCGTAGGGGAGGCTGTACCATAGAGTTTCTGATTAGCGTGACAATGCACGCAACGAGGGGAAGGAAAATATTTTCGATTAGTTTGGTGAAAGCGAACTAAATGGCCGCTATCTTCGTCTACTGATTGGGGGGAATGTAAACGCCTCCAGAGGCTTCTCCAATCCGGCAATGAGGGCATAGGCGCCCCGAATGTAACGGTATCTGCAAACTCGCCATACGTACCCACATTTTCGATTGCCTAGTCATGAAGTACAAACCACACGATATCAAACCTTAGTGCAACATCGATAGGATAGAGATCCATTGCTGGAATGGCAGTAAAAAGAAATGTAATGAGATCAGGTCTACCAACTAAATAAATACTGTACAATTCTATCATTCAGAGATGTTTTTTCAGTTGGTATACAGTAGTTCAGTTCTGAACTATAGACTACATTTTCAATTAAGGGGGATTGACGAGAGAAGCACAATAAATGATCAAACATTTCGGCAAAAGTGAATTTTGGGGCAGTTTCTGACGTCAGACCTTTTCGTTGCGCCGAAAACACGATTTGAAAAAACCTGTCTGTGCCGGTTGCAGACTAACATGGGACGTCGAAATGTTTGAAGCGCCTGGCTGCTAAGACAGGGCATTCGCATAGGAAGTGTAGTGCCGTTTCGCACAATCTGCACTCAACTCCCTCTGATTTGCTGATGCTGATGAAGCTAGTAGAGGCTCTTATATCCTGTCTGGTGAGTGGCAGCAAGGCGCAGTGACACTTTTCGCCTGTCTTAGTCTATCATCCCCGATTTAGGTACATTTCCGTCACTCCTATGTGGGGCTCAATCCCGTTGGGCAGTCTGCCTTTTCATTGCCCTCGTGCCATGAACCAGCACCCTCACGCGCTGCCAAAAAAGCCTATTATGGGCACCGAGTCAATTGAGCGCCTGAAGACATTCCCTGTCAGCCTGGATCTGAAGCTGGATTGGCGAGAATACGTTGATCCGCTTACTCTTGAGTCCTTTTACCAGGCCATCTCCAGCCCAGATCTTTATGGCTCGAATTTCCGCTTGATATATCGTGGCGTACTCTCCCAGAGGCTTGGCAAGGCGGAAGTATGTTGCTAAATGAGCGACCGCTCTTGTCGAAGTAGAAGAATGTTGTAATGCTTTGCCTCAGATATTTTGCCTACCTCACTAGACAAACTGACTGATTTGCCTCTCAGGGAATTAGCGTCGCTGGAGCTGTTTTCGGACTTGAGATTAAAATTGGGTGGAACTCGAAATCCACTTTTCGGGCGTAGTTAGTTTGCTTCCATCAGTTGAACGCGTCGAAGGTCGTTCAAAAAATGTGTGTTCATTCAGAGGAGTGACGAAGTTGTGAGTCGATGACGTGTCTAAGTCGATGATTGAGCGCCCGACGTACAACAAATGGATTCCCTTCACCAACGTACTCCGCACACGTCACACACCTCTCTCTCATTTCGGGGCTTCTCTAACTCAATTATTTCTACTTATAACGAGGAAAAATGCGAGTTGGGTAACGAAACTCAAAATCCGATTAGAGGGAAACCTTCGAAGTCGTATAAAAAGGGTCGGCCCTCCGTCGGCTCTTCGTCAACTCGAAAAAGTTGAGTTTCGCCGATAATTTCGATCAACTTTAGTCTTTTCGCCGACCGTGAACTTGTGATTAGGTGTTGTTTTCTCGTTGTTAACGCATCTTTCGACTCGACTCGCGTCGCTCGCTTTTCAGAAACAAACCACCGTCTCAACAAACAACAAAACAGATGAATTTCCTTGGAATATTCAGCGTCGTCGCGGTCAAGGTCTTCAAGAAAACAACACCTAATGGTCAGTACGATTTTAATTTTCATCTAACTCATTCTCATTCTATGTGCGTGCACTACATGACTCTAGACGATATTGTCAATTTGATGATTTCATTAGAGTTCGTACTGTAAATGTAAAAAAATTGACTTTTGACTAAATCTCAAGTTATGGAAAAGGATTTGAAGCGACGCATCACACACCTTTCCTCAGTCCCACGTGCCCTCAGAGATGATTATCGCTCTATGAAGTAAACAACTCTGTTTCTAATTCTGTTTATAAGAACTTAGTATAGCGAAGCTCAACATTCTTTATACAACCCAACAGCGCTTAAGATTCCGGTATTGATTGAGTTAACTGTTACTTACGCCACGATCAATATTGAGCGAGCAGTGCATAGGTGTTTTATAAAACGGTCCAAACAATATGTTTCAAATATTCATGTTTATAGCTATGGAGCCATAAGGAAAACACTGCTAATAAAGTGGTCCGTGAAACGATAAAAGTTTGAATTTTGGATTTTCGTCGGATACTTCTAACTCAATCATAAATAATAAATATTTTGGATAATCATAAATTACCTTTGTGTAGACAACTTATTGGGCTACCAATACGATTTTTTTTCGGAGAACGCACCACAAATGCAGGATTAAACTGCACTAACATCAATTTTCGTCAAAATATTTAATAATTTGTTTTACCACGCTCTCGGAATTTCCGCAAAAATATAAATTTCATAACATGTCATTGAGAACTTTCCCATACAAAAAATGTAATCCACAGTTAGTTGAAGCTCAAACGGCCGTGTCCCTCTAGATAAAAACCCTTTTAAATTTAGCAACATCATTGAAGTCCTGGGTGAATAGAATCCTGTCCTTAATAAAATAAATGGAACTTGTAATGAATGAACTGGCCCTTCGATCGAGCAATTGAACCTTTTGTCGAATGCGTCGAAACTGGTATTTTTATAGAGTGAATTGAACGTCGTACCGAGTCAGCTTATTAAATGAATTGACTTTGGTATCTTTTCTTATTCGTTAAGCATTCGTCGAAATTAATCTTTATCTCACAACCTCCATGCCGTCACTTTAACTTATTAAAAATGAAATTAATTGAAGTACTGCCGTTGGTTGGTTAAACTAACTTATTTAATCAAATACCACAAATTTTTTTTTCAAATTTACAAAATGTATCAAATCTTTTCTTTCGTGAATTGAATTTTTTACTTTCCTTGCTTCTAAACTGTAAGAAGGGCTGTTGAATCAGCTGAAAATGTTTCATTCCCTTCTGATCTCTTTCTTTCATCGGCTGTTTAGACGGACAGTACCATTCGGGAAAGTGGTCCGTGTGTGAGCCCGAACATAAGAGAAAACGCTGAACCAAATCGAAACAAATTTTATACGTAGTCAGCTGATCTACACGAGACGCCAAAATAAGAGCATGGGCAAAAGTTGGAGCACAACTAATCATAGTAATCAACCAACTTGTTTTTCTCAAAAACGTCTAAAACGTCGTCGATTAAATTTTTTCCGTTGACAGTTCCTAAGAAGTAACGAAACCACGAAATGTTCGTCTATGAGAAAATGCCGTGAGCAGCACAATAAATGATCTAAAAGTTTGAAGGAGTTCGGCTATAGCTCAGTTTTTTCCTTATAAGTCACGCTCATACGATGACGGCGTTTCCAATAAAATATATATACGATGAACGTTTAATAACGATGTTCAGGTTATTATCAGCAATTCAATAAATTCCGGAACCTCCAGCGCCACCAGTTTCGACGTGGAAAGTTGAGCTACGTTATACCAAGTTCGTATAAACTGAGAGACAAACGGATTAGATTAGTTCCTAAAGCGATAAAAAGGAAAGTTGTGCGAGGCGTCACATCAGATATTTTGTCTCCCTCATGAGTCTCAATGTTTAGAAGGAAGTCTTATTTCCACTAATAATTACTGCATTAACTCTTGCAGCGTGTATTTGTTTTAAACAGGTAAGCTCACGGTATATCTCGGCAAGCGCGATTTCATCGATCACTTAGACTTTTGCGAGCCTATCGATGGAGTCATCGTCGTCGATAATGATTACCTCAAGGGCCGGAAGATCTTCGGCCAGGTGAGCATTTATATTTATTTGTTTATTGATCGATTTTAACCGCTAAATAAGAAGCTGTAAGCAGAAATATGAGTTATGTCGGGGCATGAGGAGGAATGTAGCGAGGTGGGTGGTTCATTGAGCAGCACTGAGCATCATTTCTTGAAGTCTGGTACATTGGCGTTTTCAGCTGTCTCCTGGTAGCCCTCTGTAATGCCGCAGGCAATAGTTTCCAAAGTCATTACATTTTCAACGTGAACCTTCTTCGTTTCCTCATTTCTATGGTTGGAGCTCTAAGCATCGTTGTGGTCACACTGCTGTGTATGGGACGGAAAAGTGGTAAAACACGTTGAACTGAGCTCCCGTATCGCCTCTAATCCTTGTGAGGATAAAACAAGAGACCTTGGTGGTTGTACTACTTGGGCGAGGAACCGTATGACCAGAATACTGAAAGAATTTTCGGGTAGGAGCTGTGTGTAGTAAAAAATAGTTCTCTCAATTGGGAATTCCTCAGATACTCAGGGGTCAGAGACATTGTTGGAAATCACAGAGCTATCTAACTCTTTTGGGGTGTTTCAGTTTATAGACAGGGGACTTGAATTCAGGTGGCTACCTAATTTTATTGCGAGACTTGTTCAAATTTTGTGGTTCGACATTTTTCATGACTGTTGTATCATATTATGGAATAGAAAATGTATATGTAGTGAGATTCAAACACAACAAAAAACTATTTCTCTAGATCGACGTTTCTCTCAATTTACCAGCACCACCAGTGCTACAAAATGCCACAGCAGGAATAAATTGTTTAGTACATGTAAGTTGTTCTACAAAACGATATTGTTAAACTAGGAAGTTGTTGGGTGCACAAAAAAAAGACGTGAACTGGAGGTGAGAGTCAGTAGAGCTGGGAGTAACTCGATAGTTGATAGATGAGACCTGAGAGACGAGTGCCAATTGTGAGAGCTGATAGATGACTGTGTTGTGGAGAGGAATGTAAATTGAGGGGTGGGAAAAGTATATTTTGGGAAGTCCAGAAACGGGGAAATCCGTTGTTACTTGGAAATAACTGAAGAGCTGGACTTTCCCACAGCTGCAAACAAAAGGGCTCGAAGTTAGAAAGGTGGATTCAGTGTTCAGGGAAGGCCCGAAACAATGACTTTCCGTTTGGGAGAAATGCGGACGTTCCGATCTTAAATCTTAACTAACTCGTCCTGCGCCGCCGAACAGAAGTGTTTAATATTTACTTTCAACGCCCAACTTTTGCTATCCCTACGCACCACTTGACATTACCATTTTCAATAGCTATTATCATTTTCCCGTACTCGATTTAATTTACAAATGGAAGTAATTATAAGAAGACTTGCCGACCTGGCAAACGTTGTTTTGCCTTATAAATCGTTTCTAGTTAATATTTTGGTAGTCGAATAAAAAATAACTGAGAATCGGCCAAGCCGTGTTGGAGAAGTTTCGCCTCAAAGAACTTTAAGAAGAAAATAGAAAAGTGTTAGAAAAACTAATAACCAAGGGAAAAATTACAAGTTGAAAAACATCACGACCACGCCTCAAAACACCCTTTTCTTGTTAAAACGTCGAACTAGTTGAGAATCCCCCCCCCCCAACTCCGACTCACCACCCTTCCTCTTACACCCAATGTCGAGCCAAAGGGCATTTAACGGTGACACCGGCGATAGCAAAGACAGAACGGTTTTGGGGGCAAAAATATTACGAAAATGGGGGCTCCAACATTTTTGAGACGATCGCCATTTATTTTCTACAAAAACTCGCTGAATCGAGAATTGACAGGTTTTTTTCTTTTTTTTTTGACAGGTGTCTACGACTTACAGATTCGGTCGAGAAGAAGATGAGGTCATGGGCCTCAAATTCAGCAAGGAAATGGTCTTGGCCAAGGAGCAAGTGGTACCTGCCACCGGAGAAAAACAAGAGCTGACGCCAATACAAGAGAAGTTACTGAAAAAATTCGGGCCCAACGCGTTTCCTTTCACCTTCAAATTCCCTCCAAACTCTCCATGTTCCGTGACTCTGCAGCCCGGAGACGACGACCAGGGCAAACCTCTTGGAGTTGAATACACCATCAAAACTTTCGTCGCTGAGGGCAACGAGGACAAGGGGCACAAGAGATCCCAAGTCAACCTCGCCATCAAAAAAGTAACATTTTCTCAGTCAAATTTTTCTCCAATCTATTTTTCACTCAATTTATATGAACTCAGTTACATCTTACTTGCCGTTCTGAGTAGAAACTGGTGGTAATTAACGCTCCAGAATATATTAGGTTACTCCTACTTATGAGTAACCATTGCACGGGCTATTTATGGAACTAGCACTGTAAGGGACAACAGTCAGCATTGAGGAGCTATCGAGCTTGGTTACCTTATTTCCATTCTAAAACTATCATTGTGTAGGTAGCTTATTGGATAATTAATTGTGCTGCTCACGTCATTTTCCCATCAATGAAAGTTTTATACTGCTATCACGTCATATAGAACTGTCAATACAAAAAATGAAAACAACTCCGTTGTAGCCGTATTTGAATTAAAAAATGTTTGCAGTTTTGATCACTATGATAACTATAGTTAGTTTTGGATCGATTTTGCTCATAATCTTAGTTTGGCGTCCCATAGTGATCTACAGGTTAAATATCACATTTAAGCTGATTTGGTGTCTCCCAATCGTGTTCATAATCGCACAGATCGTTTTATGTCACGACCTTTGTTAAGCACTGCATTGGGGGCACCAAGTTTTCGACTTTTTAGTTGCGAGAAGGCAGAGAAAAACGTGTTGCACTTATCATTTCCTTGGTGCTGAGCTATAACGTCGAAACCTAGACTTGCCCGATTACAAACGAAGCGGCACAAAGCGCGGTTGGCAGCACAAGGCACTTGGGATTCCCATCACAGTACTGCAGTTCCAGGCACAGTGCAGTTCAGTGAGGTGGCTGTGGTGAACGTCAATGCTAAGGAGGACATGCTACTTGGAACGCTCATAGCATGTAATCATAGCACAGTATATTTTGCGGTAAAGAGAAGAAAGAGTGTTCTTGCCGTTGCATTTGTGCTGGGGCAATGGTACGTTAGAAGAGTTACTTGAGTTCCTCATAGAGTTCAGAAGCTGCTCGATACAGTGAGTGAGTGAGTGGTGCCACCGCTGTTGAAGATCGGAAAATCTTTGCCCAATTAAACACTGGTTCGTGCGTTCTCCCTTCAATCTTGAGTTGTATCAATCTGACGTTTCAATCCTTCATGCATAGGTCAAACCCTGACATTCACACGTGTTTGTGTCATCTTCATTAGCCACATCCTTCCCCCTTCTTTCTCGTGTCACTGACGTCTTTTCAATTCCATTGCAGTTGCAATATGCGCCGACTTCACGAGCTCTACGTCAGCCGAGCTCCCTCGTGAGCAAAGGGTTCACTTTTTCGACTGGCAAACTGAACCTAGAAGTCACGCTCGACAAAGAGATTTACTACCACGGCGAGAAGATCGGCGCCAACGTCGTGATCAGCAACAATTCGAGGAAATCCGTCCGTAACATTAAGGTAAACGGAGTATTTTTAGGTTGTAACTAGTCAAGCATTTGCCCTTTACGAGATTTTCAGTGCCATTTACTTTGCCTCTTTAGCCTTTAGTGAAGTTTAGTGATCGCGTGGTAGTAGCACGCTACTTTGGGGGGCTAAAGCCCGTCACTAGGCACTTGATGCAGGAGGAGCAGAAGATGCAACCTGGTATTGGCTTATGGTTCCTTATGAGCCTGCACTGGAGGCGGAAATGTAAAAGGCTAATTAACCTGTCGCTAGGCTCTTCATGATGGATCAGCTGGAGGCGCAAACCACTGTCTTCTGGCTAATCAATGAACAGCACCTAGTCACAACCTCCAAGACATGGTGAACGGATGGTGATAAAACTGAACGTGACATCCTCTATCACGTACAGAGGTTGACACCCCCCCCCCTACCCGTGATGGAGTGCCTCTATGGAAAAACTCGTATTCTGCCTTGAGACTTCTGGTATGACCTCTCATTAATTGAGAATACAACTCCATGAAAACAATTGGATTGCTGTACAGCTTCCCTCTAGTGGCGAGGTTTGCTATTCATGTAGGTGTTAACTTCCCTGAAATAATCATTGACACGGGCTACCTACCCTGGTACTGCAGCTGTTAAACTGGCTTTGTATTCCGCCATTGCAGCGCCTTACGCTTACTCCTTGCGTAGAACTTCAAGTCAAACCTTGCTAGATGCTGCAGAAAAATGAAACAGTCTCATCCCTTTACACTAAGCATTCAGGAGGTTCTACTTAGGTGTTGTTTGTGCCGTTCAGTCCATCATCATGTCACTTAGATCTCTAAACTGTGTACGGTTTGCTCCAGATGACTCTGATGAGTATCGCAGAGTTAGCCAAGCTACTGTCCAATTCCACCCAGATGGCTTGGTAAATGAAGCACGAATACTAGCGTGAGGTTGTGTATCAATATCGACATTCACTGACTCATGTTTGTTTGATTTTTGAAGGTCTACGCGGTCCAACACTGTGAAGTGACCATGATCAACGGTCAATACTCGAAACACATCGCAGGGATGGAAACTAGAGAGGGCTGCCCAATCACTCCGGGAGCCAATTTCAGCAAGGTGTTCTTTCTCGTTCCTCTGGCGTCCTCCAACAAGGATCGCCGAGGCATTGCTCTCGACGGCCATCTTAAGGTACTGCAACCGCTATGATGACTATTCAGAAGCCGCTCTTTTCAACTAATCAAAGCTCTTAGTAATGACGCGCATTTTCAGGACGAAGACGTCAATTTGGCGTCCTCCACGATGGTGTCAGAAGGGAAGTGCCCAGCTGAAGCTCTCGGTATTGTCATCTCCTATTCTGTCAGAGTGAAAATCAACTGCGGAACACTTGGAGGCGAACTAGTCACTGATGTGCCATTTAAACTTCTCCATCCTGCTCCCGGTACGCATTCTTCTATCAATAAGGATACACAGGCTATTATCATATTGAACCCTTCAGGCGAAATTTTAAGTGGCCTGAATGTTGTTCACATGTCAAAGTAACCCCTGCGATCGGGGGATTTTTTTGTGATTAATTAATAATGCCAATGAACACGATGGAGATCTCTCATAGAATAGTCGAAGTACGACCAAGTTCTCAACAGTGGAATAGCACTAAAGGGGATGCTCGAAAATGCGGAACCGAACTATAGACTTATCGTTGCTTTGGGAGGAGTGGGACTCACTCCAACGGTGTTTCAAGCAGAGATTTACGCTGTTATTGGCGAGGCGATCATAATGCATGAAAAAGACTACAGCAATAAAACTATCAACATAATGAATGATAGTCAGGCTACATGAAGCGCTTAATTCCTTAGCAGATTCTAATAGAGTCAACGTAGATCACTGGAAATGAGAGGGCGGACCATCTGGCCAGACTCGGTACTTATGGGGCCTTCTCATCACTGTGGGACCCCTCTGTCACTAGCCAAGAGTACTGTGGGAGAATATTCCAGAATGCTGCGGGAGTGAGGCACTCCAATCACACACACTCGGCACACGAGCCTTCCGAGGATGGAGAGGAAGGATTGTGGGGATCATCACTGCGCAGGTCTGTTACCTTATTTGATGACTGTACCTAAACCCTCGACGAGGGTTATATCAGTCATAGAAGTTGCGGTTTCGCTAATATGCAAGAGGCTGGCCCCTGCAGCATCCACCGAACTCAGACCTGTGGAGGTACGGCAGGTATTTGGTCGTTAGCCAGTCTCCTGGTAGAGAGCTGTTGCCCGTGAGTTACCACACGACCTGAAGAATCCTTTATCATCTCGGAGAAGTTTTTAATCTGGTTTCCCACCTGATCTAACTATTTACTTGGGTGGCAAGTTTCAAAAGGACAGATCAACTCCCCACGGTCTCACCACGTTTCTTAGCCATCACCTTCTTCGCGAACTTTGCAAAATGGTTATAGGCTTGCTTTGTAGCAGTCAATGCTGCTAAGTTCGTTTGCCCTCCCAACAACCGTCGCTCACTGTTGTAGGAACTACAGTGGAGAAGCACATGGTTTCTTGTTTCCTCCGCACTGGAGGCACAAGACGTGCATAATGGAGAGTCTTTCAGAGAAAAGAAGTGGAGCCGTGCATTGAAATCACCATGTACCGGGAGGAACTGGCTCGTCCAGTGGTCTGGCTCAACCCATTTTCTTGAAAGACGTTCACGGATGTTGGGGAAGAACTCATACGTATCACGTCCCTTTGACGAGGATTCCCATCTCGCTTGCCATTTCTCTAGAGCCCATTCATCGATGGCGGCAAGTTTCTGTTCTGTGGTGAGATCCGCACAGAGTTCAGCCCAAAGCGGGGGAAGCTCCCGTTTCACTCTCCACTTGTCAATCATGCACTCAACAGCCAAATCAACTGGTAACTGACCAGTGATCACTTGGAGTGCTTCTGTTGATACAGTCTTGTAGGCCTTGGTGATCCACAGGAGTGCAGCTCTCTGGGATTGGGCCAATACTCTCTTTTGATTGACTGTTAGTTTGTTACCCCAGACAACGGGGCAGTAGCCAATCACACCTAGATAGATGGCCTTATACATGAGGATAGTGTCGTGGTAACACACACCCTAGTGGCCTTAGTAATGGCACGCAGTGAGGCAAACCTTGCAATGGTAGTGCCTTTAAGGGACTGTAGGCGTTGGTTGAAACCCCACCTCTCACCTATATTCACTCCTAAATACTTGAGGTGATCATCACCGGGCACTGCAAAAGGAACAAACACATGTATGTTATGGGAATAGTCGACACACAGGTGGTGTGACTGGAATGAGCCTACCATTTCCTGGCTCAGTGCTGGGGACTTGAGGGGTAGCGATTTCTGGTCTTTGGTACAACTACTCCCAGGGAGGACATCACAAAAAAGACTCTGGCAGGAAATACCTGGCATTCCTGAGGAGGCGAGGCATCGACCTGTGAGACATTTGAACTGGCACAACTGGCACTAACCAGTTATTAGTACAGGTGTCATCAGTAGGTTATTTTCCTGATTTAAATGTTCAGGATCTCCAGCACTTCCATATCAAAGAATGTTGCAGTATGCTGTTATTTAGCATTGGGTAAATTGAGGCTGTAGTTGCTTTCAAGCAAGGCATAGTGTTTGGCGTCAGTGTCTTGCAATGATGGACAATTTCCAACAGTGTGACAGATACCTTGGAGCAAAGGCTATTTAGGTAGTCCACACCACGTTAGACAGTGACTGTACGGCAATTCCAATTCTATATTTGCCCGATGGCACGAAATATGACTCAAAATTAACCTATTTGTGCTATACCTGTTTCCAGGAACCCTTGACGGAGAGAAATCCAAAGCTCTCAAAAAGACCAAAAGCATCGAGAGGTCTCGCTACGAAAACTCCTGCTACGCGGACGACGATGACAACATCGTTTTCGAAGACTTCGCTCGCCTTCGTCTCAACGAGCCCGACGAGTAAATCACACTAGCTCGCTATGCCTCACCCTGACCTCACTATGCAACTTATTAATCTTCACTATGTCAGGGCCAATTTCGCATCACTTGTGCCATCTTTATACATTAATCGACATGAACACGGTTCGATCTGAGCTACCAACTGTGGGCCAGACCCTGCGGGATCTATTCGGGCGTTTGATTGTCATCTTAGTTGACTAGTTGAACTAAATTTTGATTCTCGAACAAGATCAGTTTTGGGTTGAAATCTGAAGGAACTGTAGCGCGTTCTTACACGGCAGACCATTCATTGTGGTATAAATATTCTTAGCACGGTTTGTCTAATTTCAATTAAATCAACTCAATGTTATGTGTTCTTGGTTACCTTTAATCATTTTTAATGACTGGGCTGCTTAGTTAACAATGGTTAGTACTTGTTAGGACTAGGAGTGGCTAGTAAGGATTGGTAAGTACCGGTTGAGCTGTTTGCAAGTCGTCTACCTGATAGCGTAGCACCCAGATTGGAGGCCATGATGGGTTGCCCTTGAAGCACATTGCTATCAACAATCTTGAAGGCCGTCCTTAGGTACTCTTATTGAACCTCCTGAAGGGAACGAACTCTCTCAAACTCCTCATTCAGCGAGCAACGCCAGCTACTACAAACACCTTCATCACGATCAGCCATGGGTGTTGACTCAAGACATCAAAGCAGCCCCGATGAAGACAGCCAAGTACCTGGGCATCAGTGTCGGTTCGCATGGTTGCCCAACAGTAAACGACCGTCAGAAGAAACTTGTTGAACTTGTGGGGCTGCTTTTAGTTTGCAGGACATTCGAAGTATTTCCCAGGTAAAGTCAAGGAAGCGCAGGTTGAGAGGGCATTTTGAATTTGATGAGATTTGGCTGATGTATCTTATTTAAAATCTCGCTTCTATTGAGTCATTCTCCTCTTCAACGGGGCCGAGTCCCAACAAGGTTTTTGAGCCATTCTGCTCAAGGCTTTGAATGATTCATGGGGCGCAGAAGACGATGAATGAAAAGACGGGGGGTATTTTGAAAGAAAAGGAACTCGATTTTTAAAAAACCCCCGATTTCCATAGCTGAAGCCGATGATCCCGAAATTGACCTCTTGAGAACCCCGGCGGCGCATGACCGCTGGCCGGTCAAACCCTCACGTTCCGATTCTTACGAGTTGGACAGTCTTGTCTGTGTGTCGTGAGAACCGTTCGACCTGCGACACGTCGTAAACCTGTTCCTGGGCAGCGGGTCTTTCGAAGGGGACGAAGGTGCGATCGCTTTGTAGAGGCTAATCTGATTCCCGGCGGACTGCGGACTGAAGGACAAAAGGAGCGAACCGTCGGTGACACCCAACAAAACGTCATACCTGGCACTTGCCATTCAGATCATTGACGAGGACGCAACATCCACATCAAAGCTTCATCACCTTCTCGGGAATGATGCTCGTCAAGTTACCACAGGCTCGTTGATGCCTTCGTTGTTACGTTCAGAGAATCACTTGGAATTTACTCAAAATGTTTACACCCTGAACTGATTTAAATTCTTCGTAGTTCCTCCATAATTTTTTCTTGAATTCCACACATTTTGATCCAATTTCCTAAACTTTTGGCAATTCTTTCCCATAACTCACGGCGACTTTTGGGTAGTTTTCCAACTTTCCTTAGTCCTGCGTAGTGAGAAGAAAAGTAATGTGGTGGTTGCCTGAGTCTTTTTGTGTTGTATTTTTAGTTTTCTTTAGGTTTTTACGTTTTAAGGAAGATTGAGTCCGAAAAGCACAGGGATCATCTAAGTCGTGCGCACCGTTTGAGAAAGGACCTGTGAGTCAGTGAACGCAATTGAAAGATAACGGTTGGACCAACTTAAGTATTTAGACAGCAGATTACCATTGAACCCCAAAATAACAAAACAAAACATACACGAGCAAAATGGTCCAAAGAGTCTTGATTAAATGTTTTGCATTGGCAGTTATAAATAACATGACCATACGATAACATTTCAAATAGCAGATGGTACACACAGACAGTACCATTTGTTGAAAAATGCTCATAACTCAATTTATTCTTCACTCAGCTCATTTGAACGAGATAAAACACCATTTCAAAGCAGCAGCAAACGGTAGCGCCTACAGTTCCGAACATCATCGTGCTGCTGGTACTCATGCCCTGACCATTATTGAGCAATTGGTACACAGATAATTAATGATCCTGTAAAAACGAATTTTTTGAAGAAGGATAGTAATCACTTTTGCAGAGTTATTGGGTAATAACTGTTAGAACTGGTAGTAAGCGAAACAGCGGTAGTTGAAATTCAGGAATTTCTGGAGTGAGCCCCATGTATCTCATGAGCGGTTTTAAACACTCACCCTCTGGGTATTGAATTGGACTACAATACCAATTTTCTTTCACATTCTACCAACATTCCAGCGGAGGTTATAAGAAAAAACCGCGCTAAAAACGCTTTTCGTCGAAAATTTTAATAATTTATTGTGCTGCTCTCGTCATTTTCCTACGAATGGGAATTTTATGGTATAATTGCCTTATTAAAAGATATCAATATAAAAAATCTAATCAAATCGTTAGAGCCGTTTTGGAGAAAAAAATTTGGTGTTTTAATCACTATAGTTAACTTTCGGTGGATTTTGTTCATACCCTTATTTTTGCGTCCCATAGTAACCTGTAGGCTGGAGATCAAATTTGAGGTGATTTGGCTTTGTCGTTTTCTCTATAAACCACTCTAAAATCGATTACGTCGAAAGTTTTGGTAATTTATTGTGCTGCTCTCGTCATTTTCCCATAGATGGAAATTTTATGGTATAGTTTCCTTATTGGGAGCTGTCAATATAAAAAAATTAATCAAAATCGTTAGAGCCATTTTTGAGAAAAAAAATTTGGTGTTTTGATCATTATGATAACTATAGTTAACTTTCGGTGGATTTTGCTCATACCCTTATTTTGGCGTCCCATTGTGACCAGCGGGCGAGATATGAAGTTTGAGCTGAATTGATACCGTGGTTTTCTCTAAAAATCGTTCACAGATACACTTTAGTGACACACACACAGACCATTTTCCCAAATAGTGTTTTCGGACTCAGGAGGGTCTGAAACGTAAAGATATGAAGAAAATTCAAAACATTTTTTTCAGCCGATTACATAACTTTCCTTTCTACTTCGTAGAGCCAAGGAAAGTAAAAAACAAAACGTACATGAGCAAAATGGTCCTGAGTTTCTTGATTAAATGTTTTGCATTGACTATTAAAAGTCACGTGACAGTGCGATAAAATTCCAAATAGTACACACAGACAGTACCATTTGTTGAAAAATGACGGGGGGAGCACAATAAACTCAACCACTAACTCAATTTATCCTTCATTCAGTTCATTTGAATTAGGTAGAACACCACTTCACGCAGCACACAGCAGTAGCTCTTACAGTTCCGGAATTAATTGTGCTGCCCGTAATCATTTGCCCTGGCGATTATTTAGCAGTTACTACGCAGCAGGTGTCCTTTTATCCTTTTAACCAAAATCGTTTCAGCCATTTTCGAGGAAAAAAAATTGGTGTTTTGATCACTATGAAAACTATAGTAGTTTTGGCGATTTTTGTCATACCTTTAACTTGGCGTCTCATGGTGTGATCGGCAGGTTAGATATAAAGTTTGAGCTGATTTGGTTTTTTTCTCTAACTCGGCGCACACGGAACATGAGACTCATACACACACAGGTCTGTCTACTTAACAAAATGACTGTTCCTGTTCCCTCGGAGAAAGATATAACAGTCGACTGTCCTGGTGGTTGCGGTTTCGCTATTATGTAAGAGCCTGGCCACGTTTTGTTGTCGTAACCTTTTTTGAAAACTGGACCAAACAGTTATAGGCTTGCTTAGTAGCTGTCAACACTTGTAGGTTTGGTTGCTCTTCCATCAACTGTTGCTCACGTGGTTTTTAATTTCCTCCGGGCTGGAGGTGCAGGACGTACAGGCGAGAGGAAGGGGTGTTGCGCATTATGGTCACCATGTCTCGTAAGGAACTGGCTCGTCCAGTGGTCTGACTCAACCCTCTTACTTCTAAGACATTGTTGGGGAAAAACTCATTCGCGTCACGTCCCTTTGACGAAGATTCCCATTTTGCTAGCGATATCTCTTATGCCCATTCGTCGATGCCGTCAAGTTTTTTTTGTTCAGTAGAAAGACCCGCAAGGAGTTGAGCCCAGAGTTGGCGGAGCTCCCGTTTCACTCTCCACTTGTCAACCGTGCACCCAATGGCCAAGTTACTAGTAAGCGACCAGTGATCTCTTGGAGTGCTTCTGTCGATAGGGCAGCTGTTTGGGATTGTTAGTTTGTTACCCCAGAGAGCAGGGCAGTAGCCAATGGCACCTAAGGAAACAGCCAGGTGCGTGAGGATTGTGTAGACAGCCCAAGTGGCCTTACTAATTAGTTTGTCATGCTCGCACTATTGGGTGGCAGTTCGGAGCACATGGTGAGTTTTTGCCGCAATTTGCCGGGTCAACTGTGGATGGATCACCCATATAGGTTTATGGCTTGCAGGTAGTCTCCATGAGTCTCCTGAGGAGACCTTTGAAGAAGGCTTTCCAGAGTGCTGGTCAGAGGTCAGAGTCTGTGGACACTCCTTCTCAGTCGTTATCTGGACAGAGACACGCCTGCATTCGGTCATATAGCAGTTCTATCTGTCAGGTAACTTCTGACGACCAAGTTATGGGGGATTCTAATGCCTTTAAGCTCATCAAAGGTCGTCAAATGCTCCCCTGATTTTAATAAGAACTGCTATGATGTACAAAAGCATTGATGATTTCGACAATGACATCCTGCGTGGGCTTCCCTTTGGTACACCCATGTTGCCTGCCGGTGAAGTCGAGGCCAAGACTCCTTCGAGGGACTGCTACATCAAGATTTCTAACGTTTTGCCTAATATGGAAAGAAGGCGGAGCGGTCTCCATGATCGCAGGTCTGACTGATTGCGGTCGCCTCCCACAGACTTTCACTGAGTCGAAAACTGTCTGACCCGTAGACAGTCATTAAATAAATTAAGGAGGCCACTGGAGATTGTCCGCTCAGCCTTCCTTAGCATATTGCTTTCTATCTCGTATAGCCCACGAGACTTATTGGGTTTTAAGGTTGCAACTGCCCTGCCTAGGTCGCCTGTTGTATATATTGGGATGTCTGATTCGTTCAGAGGGTCCATGATCAGCTCCCCTGCCGCCCTCTGGGCTTCAGTATTTCGAGCTTCGTGGTCATCTGGAAACGCCTTCTCAAGGAGGGTTTCTGGCGAATCTTCAATGCTACAGGCCCAGCCTGAATCATTTGGCATCCCCAGCTAATTCCTGCTCTACGTTCGCGTATCGTACGGAGGACTTGTAATGTTTGCCCCAGGGGTTCTCAGAGCTCTCTGCTTCCACAAAATTCCGCTAGCCTTGTCACTTGGCTCGTTTGGTGCGCCGGTGGAATCTTGCTGCTCTAGGATGAAAGCAGTTCAGAGTGTGGCTCTGGTATCAGTCAAGAGTCTGGTATCAGTCAAGAGTCTCCTTCTGGTTCTATCAGGGGATTCAGTCCACCAGAGGGTTTAGATGGCCCTGTGACTAGGCAGCTTGCACTATTAGGCTGGTGTCCGCAGCACGCCTCAACGCTTGTGTGCTCGTTAAGTTTATTTGGATACGAGAACCTACAACAGATATCAGTAATGCTCCTGTTTATTTTCTATTTCTTGTCACAACTTCATGCCTTTTTCTGTCTTTTTTTCGCTTAATGCACGTTATATCCAACATGTAACCCCGACAAAAAGAAAATACTGCACGTCTCTGAGTTCCTTATCGTCGCGTACATAGAATCTTCGTCATTCTCAGAAGTCGACCAAGCCGAGCTAACAGCCGGATACGAAAACTGCAAACTTGCAACTCCCATCAATAGAATCCCTTCATCCAGCAGAACTGCCGACGTAAGCTTTTTGTATATAAAACAGCGACACACTGTAACCGCGTTCATTTGGTCCGTGTTGAGTTGTCACGCGTAGAGGTTCTGTTCGTTTGTCAATTTTAAAAATAAATTGTTTTAAAAAACAAATAAATTGGAGCCTTATCCTGCCTTCTTATAGAAGTGTGTCATAGTTATTCAGTAGAGTTGCCCCACATCGCAAGCATTGCGGATAGCGTCACGGCTCCATTTATTGAGCAACCAACTTTTTTTTACAGAATACCATTTCTACAGCGAGCCTTTACCTGGGAAAGTAGATAACCCTCAATGATTCACGGCCTGACGTTTTACGTTTATTGTTTAAAATGGTGTGTGTGTCTGAACGCGATTGTGATGAAATCACTGGCCCAATGCGCTCAAACCGGATATTTAGCCTGCAGATCAACATATGACCAATCACAATGTCAAATTAACCAACCATACTTATCATAATGATCAAAACACCAAATTTGTATTTTCTCCCAAAACGGTAAATACATTTTATTTACATATTTTATAGAGACAGATCCCAATGACATGGCTTTAATACCACATTTTTGTCCTTAAGAAAATGAAGAGGGCAGCCCAGTAAATTATCCAAAGTCTCCACGGAAAGCTGATTCAGAATGGTGGTCCAATAAGCGTCTTATACGGTAGAAAGTTTAATAACATTCATAAGATGGTTAGGAGCTCCGAAATTCCGGAATTCAAACTCCTGCCGTTTTTCACGATATTTACCCGTTAATTCCGAAACAGTAAAAACGATGCTTCTAGAAAATATCTGGTGCGTTGCAACACAAAACTTTCCTTAGCTCTACGTCAATTCACTTCGTAAATGGCTAATGGCCTCTATTTAATCGATTCATTTATCACTCAGTTCCTTTGAACTTGGTCAAACAACACGTCACAGCAGCAGGAAGCTGTAGCGCCTACAGTTATGGAATTTATTGTGCTGCTCGTACTCATTGCAGGACCATTATTGAGCAATCGGTACACACAAAATTAATGAGCCTGTAAACACAAATTTTTTGAAGGAGGATAGTGATCACTTTTGCAGAGTTATTGGGTAATAACTGTTAGAACTGGTAGTAAGCGAAACGGCGGTAGTTGAAATTCAGGAATTTCTGGAGTGAGCCCCATGTATCTCATGAGTGTTTTTAAACATTCACCCTTTAGGTATTGGATTGGACTACAACACGACTTTTTTTAACATTCTAGTAACATTCCAACGGGGTTTAAAAGGATAAACCCGCGGCAAAATCGATTTCGTCGAAAAGTTTGATAATTTATTGTGCTGCTCTCGTCATTTTCCCACAAATGGGAATTTTATGGTATGATTATCTTATTAAGAGCTACCAATATAAATAATGTAATCAAAATCGTTAGAGCCGTTGTTGAGAAAAAAAAATTGATGTTTTAATCACTATGATAACTATAGTTAAATTTCGGTGGATTTTGTTCATACCCTTATTTTGGCGTCCCATGGTAACCTGCGGGCGAGATATCAAGTTTGAGCTGATTTGGTACGGTGGTTTTCTCTAAAAATCGTTCACAGACACACACACACACACACACAGACCATTTTCCCAAATAGTGTTTTTCGGACTCAGAAGGGTCTGAAACGTAAAGATCTGAAGAAAACTCAAAATTTTTTTTCAGCCGATTACATAACTTTCCTTTTTACTTCGTAGAGCCAAGGAAAGTAAAAAAGTATGTTGACAGTCTCATGAACCACCTGTACACAGACTACTGAATAATGGTAGTAGCTTAAGTGGGAGCGAGAAATTCCGGAACTTTAAGCGCTACTGGTAGCTACATATAACTTAAATTACGTTGAAATATGAACTTCGCGATGAAATGAGTGAAAAACTAGTTAAATTACTTGCTGGAGCGATACAAATCTGAAGGGTTGTTTGACATTGTTGTGAGGCTAATAAGATTTCGCTCATTCCCGATGTTGCAGTGCGTTCCTTTTGCTCGGTAAACATTTTCAAAATTAGATGACGTAAGATTTCACCAACAAAACTTTAAATACATAAAAATGCGCCCACGGTGATGAGTGGGAGCGTCTCAACGCTTTTTAGGAGAAATCCCTCCCCGGTCTTTTTATTGGGTAATTTGGACGTAAAAAAGTGCGAGGTACTTACGAGGGGGTTGAAGCGGTGGTGCGATGCGGCTGTCAGAGGACTCAGAGCACAAGTGAAGGGTTGGCGTCTTGCGAAGGGCTGAGCTGTTTGGTGGAGGAAGGGCGGGCAAAAGGGTTGGGCTTACGTTGACGCTGACCAGACCACCCCTTCTCCGCGTCGATCCTAACCACCGACCAACTGTCCATCTTTTTCCAGCGGATGAACATCAATCAAACTGTTGCCGGTTCACCCCTTTTCCCCGCGACCTTAAACCAACAGCTACGGTCTTGGCTAACGGAGAACAAAGCAGACAAATCGTCTTCTTCTCGCCGACCTTTTCCCATCGGGTCGTCAACGAACTCGGACTCAACCGAAGTTTGACGCCCGGAAGAAAGAACGGCTTTTCCGGTCTTGTTTGGGAACTCCGTGTCGACTAGGACCTGAGGAAAGTGCGAGGCGGCTAAGGAAAGTGTCTCAAGGCTAATGACGGATTTTTTATAAGTTCTTTAAAACGTGTGAATGATGCCTAGGGGAAGGTAGCAAGGGAAAATGCTACAGGAAGGTGGCACCTGAGAAACGTGGCAGTGGAACATACCTCAGAAAGTGAGCCAATCGTAAAGTTCTTTAGGATGCCTAAGAAGGAGTCTAATGCCTGAGTAGGGGGGCTGAAAATTTGCATAGGGAAAGTATGTTACCTGGTGCGGAAGATATGATCTAAAGAACGTTCCTGGGGAAGGTATTAGAGGGAAAGTTCCAAAAGTGCGTGAGGAAAGTGCCAAGGTAGGTAGCAGGTGCCTGAAGAAAATTAGTAAGGTACCTGGTGCTAAGAGGAGCACGGTTTAAACGGTCACTGGAAACTCTCAAATCCCTGAGAAAGGCCTCAAGAAAAGTGCCAAAGATGGCACACAGGAAAGAGGCACACCAATGCGCGTATGGAAGGTGCCTGAAGGAGATACCTGAGGAACGTGCAAGAAGAAGGAAATTGATGCCCACGGAAAGTATCTGAGTAACGCGTCCAGCGATTGTACCTGTTAAGGAACCCGGTGCACGATGTCTCGTCGAGTGCCACATGCCAATCAGAGGCGTGTGGTGCACAAGGAAGCTGCCATGCGTTAGCCGGATGAAGATCCCTGATGCACGGGGGAGCGAGTCTCCGAAATGCCTCATAGAAACGTGCCTGATGGCTAAGTAAGGGGTTTAAGAGAAGTGTGATTAACTAGGGAAGCTCCTAGTGCCCGAGGAAGAAATCTAATGCTTGCACTAACATCACTTTTCGTCGGCGTTTGCGATAACTGCACCACTGCAGTGGAATAATATATAACTGATAATATTGAGCTCTGGCTCCCATCATCTTTCGACAAATGAAAATGTTATGGTACCTGCTGTTCCGGACCGGTAGGAAGACGGTTGCACATAGACCTCTTTGCGGCCCATATCAACCCATCGGTACTTCAGTGGCCTTATCATTCAAATGCTTATCCTTTCTCATTCAGTATATTCCAGTCACCTCTCACCTGTTGACTGCGGGGCCGCTTTCGCCTTGACAGTGACACGCCTCTGGTGTGCCTGGACACAGCAGGCCCTTCTGGCATTAGTCTTACCTGTTGGTATGTCCAGGCTGGACCTCACGGCGGAGCTAGGTAGTTGTTGACTGAGACGAAGTTGCTAATACCTTTTGTTTTTTTTGGTTTATTATTCATTCTGAATAATAACCCTATGTTTTCGGTCACGAAAATTTTTTTACAACCCCCCCTCAAAATTTGATACTTTACGTTTCAAGACATGGAGATTCCAAATTTGCAATGTCCGTCCGCCGTCCCCCGGCCCCCGTCCCCCCCGTCCGGGCCGTTGTGCCTTTAACGTGGTCTAAAAAATTCTTTCTTTCGCCCAAAAATCCGATTTGGTATCTAGTTGTGCCCGCCATCTCGGCAATCCGATTGGACGAAGCCCATGGTTGTAATGGGCAAAAAACGGTTAAAAAATTAACGAAACGCAGTACAATGCGGGAGCTACAGCGTTTCGTCGTTTGAACTCCCTCCCGGGGCGCCTGTCTCTTTAAAAGAGCAGCGCGCCTCCCGCTCGCTTCCCTCCCAACACTCAACTCCCCTCGGGTTCGCTACGAGCGCCCCCGTTCCAATTTCCCCGACGTTTTGGTTTTAATACGATTCAATTTTTTTAGATTCTTTCGTTTCATTCTCATTTCGGTTTTTTTCATAGATTTTTGGTTAAATTTTGATATTAGTATTTAGCGTGCATGTTTTCATATTAAAATTCAGTTTTTTCTAGATACTTTCGTTTTTTTTTGGTTTATTTTAATATTACGATTCAGTTCTTTTCGACCTTTTTTTGGGTTTCATTATGATATTTTTCGATGCTGAATCGAACAGGATGGGTCTCGGAGCATTAATGCTAGGTCAAGCTGATTATCCGAATAATAAACCGTTGTGTAATAATTTGCAGGGTTTTTCGTGGTATTATCGTGTTATTTGTCGCAATTCCTTTCCCACCACACACTCACCCCCTCGCTCTCACCCTCCTTTCAGCACTAATAGACTCAATTGAAGAAATTGTGTGGTGCAGAAAATGAAAACCATCTCACCCACAAACATTTTCCTGGACGCTAGTGAACATTCCCTGAATACTAATCCCATAACCATAAAGATCAGCGATAAAACAATCAGGACGCTGAAACGAAGTGATGATACATTATTTGTCTCTCACTCAAGGCAATTCAGAGGGCGACGTCTTTCGTGATTCTGATCATCGAATGGGGCATCTTTCATTACTGACAAGTAAAAATCTTCAATTACTTTCAAGTCATGACATTTTTTGTGAGCATAATGTATCTGTGGTAGTAGCAGTAGTAGTTTTACGTGGGTATTTTGCTCTAGTAGGTAATTTGTTTCGAACGGAAAAGTAGTAAAATAAGAAAGAACCCTGCTCGCTGAGGGCTCATTCCAAAGCCCACTACTGAAGTGGAACAGCCACGCAGCTCCTCAGATGAGAGATTTGGAGAGACCCACCGCTGGATCAGCCTCAGAACTTCGTCTGAACTTTGCTGTTTTTATGTTTTGTTAAAAAAACGTACAGTACGTTCACACAAAAACACAAAATGCGGTTCAGTGCAGACACCTTGTTGCCCTTTGTATGATAAAATGTATGGGCTTAATAATAGGATCCAATATAAATACAAAACATATTTCTCTTCTTAATTCCTTTCTGCCCACAGCGTTAATATATTTATATTTCAATAACACCTTTCAACATAAAGCGTACAAAATCGTTTGACTGATGCGAACAGGGCAAGTATTGGTCAGAAATTGAAGGAGGTTTTTTCAATCTCGGGCGTGTCACACTCAGGTGTCCACCTGTAGAGTCAGGTTTTGGGAAACAGGAGGCTAATACTCAACACTTGGAAGCAGCCAACCCGTCAGTCAGGAGCTCCGAAAGCTCAACGGACTCGTTTTGGAAAAGCAGTGTCTTGTCCCAGCGGCTCCGCGGATTTGAATGGAAAACAAAAGAAGACGCGAGAGAGGGAAGTGGATGAGGAAGAAGAGGAAGGATTCGACTATTGTGAACTGACCCTCACCCCTCCCGTGTTTGTGATTTATTACGGTGGCCGGGGACACACAAGAGCTCGCCGGAATTAGGACCACGAGAGAGAAGAAGAGAATGAAGAAGAAGAAGAAGGGCTAGGGCTTCCCTAGGCAGGTTTCCTTCGTCCGCTGACCATCCGGAAGAAAAAACGGCTTCTCTTCTCAAAGAGCGGAACTGGTTGAAAAGGGGCGCCTCTGGATAATAAAAAAATAATGTAAATTATATACCAACATAAACATTAAGTAGGTCCGAACAAAACGACGACGACGACCCTCCTTTTGCCTGCCCATTGTCCGCCGCGGACGTGAAACGGGGAACCCGCTTCCTTTTCGGTTGGGAGCTAAAAGGGCCCTTTTCCAACGCGTAATGGCCCTTTGTGAGGGAACTTGTATCTTCGCGAGATTATCTACCGCAGAAGAAGCCGAGCCACACCAACTTCACACCTCGCGATTGTCGACGGCAGACAATCTGGCGACAGTGACAGGCGCGGGCGCTGATAATCGAAAACCGGTTTTGGATGACTAGAGACGAAGCTCGGTTTAATCTGAGAGATACGGATCTGAAGGGTGCAGCTCCAAACCGGCTTTCACCATCAATCGACTGTCAAATCGAATTTGGTAGAACGCGCGTCCGAAGACTGTGTGGGCACTTACAGAAAATTGCGGGGAAGAGCCGACGCGTTTGGTATCGGCTTTTCCTGACAGGTTATTCCGAAGACCGTTTTGACTCATCTCAATTGTAATAAGAAAACACTAAACAGTACCATTCTTCGCTATGACAATTATCTTGTGCTGGGGAAAGGAGTTGCATTTGGACCACGCGACAACTGGCGTGCGTTGGAGATTAACATGGGTCCTCAAGATAAGGGTTTGAGCAAAGTCGACAAAAAGTATCATAGTGCTGAAAACAGTTGGCTGGAAACCCTCTTTACAAAGGCGTTCCCCAGCGACACAGTAGTCCAAGACGGAGATGCCTAGAGGGCGGCAAGACAGAAGATCATGGGCCTTCCACACAAGCGAGACATCCCATTGTGGACCTCAGCAGGGCTTGTGCGGCCTTAAAGCCCAACAAATCTCCTGGGCCAGATAAGCGGACCATCTCCTGCGTCGGCTACAAGTCGGACAGTTCCTTGCTCAGTGGAAATCTGTGTGCGTCGTCGCTTTTCAAAAGGTATCACTCAGACGCGCGATAATGAAGATCACTCAGCCTTCGTTCAATAACGTTAGAGATTTTGATGTTGCAGTTCCTCGAAAGAGTTTTTGGCCAGACAACACGGGTGTACTGGAGGAAAGCCCTTGCAGGACGTCATTGTTGAAATCCGCAATGCTTTCCTGGACTAAGTATGTTGCAGTGGTTCTCATTGACATCACAGGAGCGTTTGACAACCTATAGTCGCCAGCGCCCCACAATGAGTTTAAAGGTCATGGAATTTCCCGTAACCAGTATTTGCTTGTCAGCAGTTAGCTGAAAAATAGAACTGCTACGACTAAATACAGACATGCCTCAGTACGCAGGGCATCCTCAGAAGCCTCATGGAGATTGAATGCGAGCCATATGCCAATATCGACGAGCTGGCTGGCCGTGAATGTCCTTTATTTGGGATAAGCCTGGGCTATTCTGCCAGTCCTGATGTCTCACAGGACCATGCTTAGCTTCCTAAGGAATGTCAGGTATTTCCTGGAAGAGTCTTTTTAATGCCCACTCTTTAGGAAGTGATGCCAAAGACCAAAAATCACCAAGTCCAATCTCTGGCACTGGCTAGGACGGACCCATCAGTTCGACATTGCGACTTCAATGCGCAGTTGCACTTCTTCCTGCTCGTCTTGTCCTTCCAGTGAGGGAACAAGAAATAACATGCTGCTCCACTGCAGTTACTGCTATAGTGAGTGGCGGTTGATGGAGGAGGAGCCAACCTACCAACTTTCACTGCTACTTAGCAAACGAATTGTACTGATTCCACAGGGTCCCTGCGTGGTAGCACATTGGCAGCTCTTCACCTTGTGACTGACTATATGACAATTGGCCGTACCTCCACAGGACCTGGTTCGGTGGATGCTGAGAGAGTGCCCGGGCTTTTGCAGGATAGTGAGGAGGGGGTTTGTTTGAGTGTTAAAACACAACACACGTACGCACCCTCTCCCTCTCTCTCGCTCTCTAGTGGCTGTTGATTTCCCAGAGTACGCAGTGTTCTAGTTTGACAACACACAGCTGGTCTTATTGAACAGTGGCCAGTCCTGCAAGCTACTAAACGGCATTGTGGCTACTGAGTGGTTTGCGCGCCGGCTACGACTGGTCCTAAAAATAAGGGAAACAAGGATGTTAGCAGTTGCCACACATTGCAGTTGCTTTTTGAAGTATTAAAATAATGAATTAGTCCGTGACTGGTCAGTTAAATTTTCACTTCGACCTTCACCAGGTACTGACTAGGGAAGATTCTGTCACCCTACAGATCCCCAAGCACTCAACAGTTTTGTTTACTGGACCCTTCGTCCAAGCGACCGCCGTTTATAGTGAGAATCCTTTTACCTTACTAAAAACGTTAATAACTTCAAAAATAATTACAAAACTGTTTTGGTTGAGGATTACAGATAATCGCGTGCCAGTAGGTCCAATATTGTACGCGTTCATTCTCTCTCTCTCTCCCCCCTCCCCCCCTCCAAGTGACGGAAGAGAGTTTTGTCTGTGTGATGCTTTGAATGGTGCGCAGGGATAGTTTGTTGATCGATTGAAAAGCGTCAAATACATTTCGTTGAAGTACGAGGAGCAACCCTTTTCAGGAGATCTCATCCGTTTACTCATTTCGTTTCACGCAACATCCACAAGTTCCACCCTCTGGAGCGTCTTAACGGTACAACATGGCTCAACAATGAGAGCAATTAGGAGGCTCCTTCTCTCAGAGACTCCCGGACTAGACAAAAAGATTTTTACTTCCGAGGGAATCACGTTAATTGCCGCTTTGGACGGCGGCGGCCCATCTGGTGACCGAGGGGCCCTTTTGAATTAGCCACCGGGCAGCTGAACGAACATTGGTCCGGACGTGTTATTAACATTAACATTAACGTTATTTCGGATACCGGAGGTTTTTCGTGTTGTGAGTGGCTTCCGGGTGGGCATCTGTCTGTTGGACGGTCGGTACACTGAGGAGCAACTAGCGCAATACCTTCACAATGGGGCTCGGAGCCATTGAGCACCTGTTCCAACCTCCGCGTACACACAACTGTGTAGGCTTTGATTTGTTCAACATTCCTATGAAATCTGTGTACAGGAAACTGAACGCAGCGCAGAACGAGTCGGTACAAAAACCGGAGTGTGGGGGAATATACACCTCAGTGGTGCCGCAATTTATTACTATATTTCTACGATTTGTAACGCTCTATAAGTCACTTGTCCTTCATCACTTAGAATATGCAACAGTGGTTTGATCTCTCTGTTATGCTGTGTAGATAACTCGGTCGGTGAGAATTAATTTTGCAAATCTACGACTCTTATTTGAAGCGCGCCTGACCCATGTGATAGAGCAGGCTTTTGTTTATTCATGATGTTCTGTTATTTGTGCACCTTTAAATACGAAAAGTTTCTGAATAAAACGTTTTGTTCTACCAAGCGCACTAAGGTACAAAGAGGTGGAAGGTACAGAAGATGGAAACTGAACAGGAGCCTGGTGGAGAGTGGCGGGTTGCCTGCTTTCACGATGGAAGGCGTCTGACAGAACGTAGGTTGTAGGTTGACATAACTAAATACACTAAAAGGAGTGTATCTAGCGAGAGCATGGATGGATTGGCAATGGGTGGGGCCGAGAAGGAAAATCAGATTTTGCATAACTTTAACGCCATGGTGTTAGGGTTTAGATGTGAATGTACTCGCAGCTTGTGCTCTCGAGAGTCACTCATAGCCCCATGCAGGAGAGAGTTCCCGCCATCTCACTCTCGAAAAGCAACTCTCTAAGCAATTCTCGAGAGTTTGTTTAGACTGCGAAAATCAGTCGCGAGAGTAATTTCACGAGAAACGTCGCCGTAAACCCGAAACAGAGAAGTGGCAGCAGCATTACTAATTGCATTATGAAGAATAACTATTAACAAAAGAAAAGAAAGTGAGCCTGGGAAGGAATAGATAGAGAGAAGGAATCATTGAGGGGCGTACCACATTTATTGCGCGAATGAGGTCTGGAAGATGCCCGGCTGTTTGACAGTTTTGTAAATTTCTAGCATACGATTATTGTATTTAGTCTGATATATTATAGATAGCTATATTTAGTATGCGTATATTTCAGATACCCTACAATTGAAATCTGATGCGAATTTCACCAGGGCAACATTTTTTTTCACTCTGTGGATTGCCCGAATGATCGGGATGTTTTCATACGCATCGACTCGTTCTCAAACCTCCTCATGCGTTCACTTTTAAATGAGTGTGGCCATGGATGCCAGATTATCTACCAATCAATTCATTTTTGTCATTCTACGACACTCGCGGAGAGCAAAGGCAACACGTTTACTGTGGCGAGAGAAATGCGACATTGCTACTCTCAGCGAGCTTCTCCCTCCGCTCTCAGTGAACTTTACAGGTCTATTTACCTATTAAAATGGCTGTTTCTGAACCCTCGAGTCACCAGGGCAACATTTTTTTTCACTCTGTGGATTGCCCGAATGATCGGGATGTTTTCATACGCATCGACTAGTTCTCAAACCTCCTCATGCGTTCACTTTTAAATGAGTGTGGCCATGGATGCCAGATTATCTACCAATCAATTCATTTTTGTCATTCTACGACACTCGCGGAGAGCAAAGGCAAAACGTTTACTGTGGCGAGAGAAATGCGACATTGCTACTCTCAGCGAGCTTCTCCCTCCGCTCTCAGTGAACTTTACAGGTCTATTTACCTATTAAAATGGCTGTTTCTGAACCCTCGAGGATGGTTATATCAGTCCCCGGTGGACTAGGCACCTTTCCAGATATTCCTCTCACTAGCAAATTTGGTCCTCTCAAGAGGAAACAACTCGCACATCTAAACCCACCTTTAGTCCGAGCTTTGTGGGATATTGTTCGTGTTTTGGGTACCGGAACGTTTAACTTTTTATAGCACTATGAAGTAAAAAATGGAGTTTTCTTCAGATCTTCGCGTACTTAAGCCAACTGACACAACTCCCAACACAATTGCACATATGCCGAAGTAAGCGTGTAAGGTAAATCGCCCGAAAGCCAAGTTATCATGTGATCAAGACACCAAACGTTTTTTCTCAAAAACAGCTCTAAAGAGTTTTGTATGGACAAAAAAAAAAAAAAACAACAGAAATGCCTCATCCTTGGCAAAATAAGGACAGTAGCGCAATAAACTAGCAAAGTGTTTGATAAAAATGTAGTAAAACGTCGAGTAGAGTGCTCTCACTGTAATTCCTCTTCGTTGGCCAGCCATTCCCAGGGCTATCCCAACGATTTTGAGCGTAAAATAAGGAAATCGGCTGGGTTCTGGATCAGACGGATCGCTACTTCCGCTGGCAGTGACTTACGACCCACGTAACCCCAAAAATATCTCTCCGGATAGTGAAGAAAAGCTTTCCATCGTCTTCGGATCTCAGGCTTTCATCCCATAGCCGCTCATCCGTTCGAGACGATCTGGTTTTCACTTTTCATATTTTTCCCAGGCGAATGAAACCTCAAAGATCTCTTTTTAGATTTCCCACCGATGAACTAACGATTTCCCCAGGAAGAAATTTATAAATTATCGTCTTAATCAGAATTAACAGATCATGCTAGAATTCTTATTTCTGGGATTGTCTTCACCAATATCAAACAAATGTTTGATATTCATCAGAACAGAGAAGTTAAGTGACATTAGATTACAGGAAAATGGACTGTATAAGTATCGGAGGAGAATTAACATAATGTACACACACGACAAAAGCAGAAAAGAGATTAAGGGTTCGTTATCACGCACAACACTATAAATGAGCGGTTACCGTTTCTGATCCTTTGGGGCATTGAGAGAGAAACATTGAAGTAATGTGCTGGGATAATATTCTGAGCATGTGTGAAGGAAAAGGTGGACAGCTGGCAGGAGAATGTCATCAGCATTAGACTCAGTTGGAGAGTGATTGGTCTTCGCACCGGGATAATAGTGCCGTTCCAGCAATTTTAATCTCGTAACGAGCAAAGTACTCAAAAGAGCTAGTCACGATTTTCGTGAGACAAACTTAAATCTGTAATTCAGTCAGCGGTGTTAGTTTGAGCTTTATTTCTTTCCTTTGAACTGTGTAAACGAGTGAGTTCCTCTTGAAATTATTAAATTGTTCATTACTGTTCCTCATTTGCTCGTATTCAAAGTGTTGAGCAGCCTTAGGTTTTTCTTTCAATTTTCTCTGTCACTTAATTCTTTATTTCCATTTAATCCAAGGACAGGCTCGACCATGGCTTCAATCACAATCACCTAGTATTTTCAAATCGTATCATTTTTATAGGTGCTCCTAGGTTTATGAAATAGCAATTCTCAAGCACGTCACGTATGGCGTGTCACTCATTCCCATGTGTCACCTCAGAACATTTTTCCATCTGCATGCTCGAACGCTATGGTGTGCGGGCTGGGGGCTCTTTCAGGTCCACCGCAGGTTGCTCGCCTTACTCTACTCCTTGCCCCACCAGACAATCTCATAGGGGTTAGGGAGTAGCAGTAACCCAATAAAGTTGCGCACCACCAGTTTCTCCTTAGAACGTCAAGTTATACCGATTTCACAATAACTTAATGAAAAATACATCATATTAGTTGCCGTGGCGAAAACCAAATTAACGTATCCAGTCGAAGTCGACTGACACTGATCCAACCTGGTGACGGCGGCGAACAAACACACAGGCAATGGGTAAGCCGTACTCCTCCCTTTACACGTCGCACGTCCGTAACAATCCAAATCACATCCGTCGAAACAGTGGGCAATACGTGGGTGGCTGAAAAACAACAAACCGTTTTTTTAGGCGCTTGGGAATTATTCCAAAAGTTCAAAAAAGAAATTGTCTGACATCTGTTACGATGTGCCCACGTTACAACAGCATTAGCAGACATTATTGACCTTTTGACCTCAAAGTAATCGCATTGTCAGGCAATGCTACACTTTATCGTGCGACCGTGGGTTTTTTAACTTTCCTTGGCTCTACGAAGTAGAAAGGAAAGTTATGTAATCGGCTGAAAAAAAATTTTGAGTTCTCTTCAGATCTTTACGTTTCAGATCCCCCCGAGTCCGAAAAACACTATTTGTGAAAATGGTCTGTGTGTGTGTGTGTGTCACTAAAGTGTGTCTGTGAACAATTTTTAGAGAAAACCACCGTATCAAATCAGCTCAAACTTCATATCTCGCTCGCTGGTCACAATGGGACGCCAAAATAAGGGTATGAACAAAATCCACCGAAAGTTAACTATAGTTATCATAGTGATCAAAACACCAAGTATTTTTTTTCTCAAAAACGGCTCTAACGATTTTGATTAAATTTTTTATATTGATAGCTCCCAATAAGGCAACTATACCATAAAATTCCCATTAATGGGAAAATGACGAGAGCAGCACAATAAATTGCCAAAACTTTCGACGTTATCGAATTTAGAGTGGTTTTGAGAGAAAACGACCGTACCAAATCCCCTCAAACTTGATATCTAGCCCGCAGGTTACTATGGGACGCCAAAATAAGGGTATGAGCAAAATCCACCGAAAGTTAACTTTAGTCATCATAGTGATCAAAACACAAATTTTTTTTTCTCAAAAACGGCTTTAACGATTTTGATTAAATTTTTTATATTGATAGCTCTTAATATGATAATTATACCATAAAATTCCTATTCGTGGGAAAATGACGAGAGCAGCACAATAAATTATCAAAATTTTCGACGAAAAGCGTTTTTGCCGTGGTTTTTTCCTTTTGAACCCCGCTGGAATGTTACTAGAATGTTTAAAAAAAACTCGTGTTGTAGTCCGATCCAATACCTATAGGGTGAGTGTTTTAAAACGCTCATGAAGTACATGGGGCTCACTCCAGAAATTCCTGAATTTCAACTACCGCCGTTTCGCTAAATACCAGTTCTAACAGTTATTACCCTATAACTCTGCAAAATTGATTACTATCCTCCTCCAAAAAATTTGTATTTACGGGCTTAATTTAATTATCTGTATACCAATTGCTCAGTAATGGTTCTGGAATGAGTACAAGCAGCGCAATAAATTCTGGAACTGTAAGCGCAACCGCCTCCTGCTGCTGTGAAGTGTTGTTTGACCAAGTTCAAAGCAACTGAGTGATAAATGAATCGATTAAATAGAATTACCTATTTACAAAGCGAATTGACGTAGAGCTAAGGAAAGTTGTGTGTTGCAACGCACCAGATATTTGTGATTGTGGCCAAATATGCAGAGTTTATTCCAACATCAAATGTTACATTAAATAAGAAATCTCATGATTTGAATTATTAATACCATTTTTACATTTCTGAGCTATACGAAGCGCTACTAATTTCTCCCTTGGATGTTAAGTTATTTCTACCAAGTTTATAAGAAGTGGGGGGAAACACTGTAACAAATTTTCCTATGATAGTTTTTATTTAGTATTAAAACAAAAATCCTCCCCCATTGTTGGATGATATTTCACGCCGTAACTTGGGTTATAGCAAAAGCTGAGGGGTATCAAGAGGTTAAGAGGTGAAATTCCCATACATATCCAGCCGCGAAGAAGAATCCTCTTGAAAATTACCCAGCATCGGGCGTCCGGAGCAACGGGGTCGCTGGCTAAGGGCTCGTAATGAGGGGGACAAAGGGGCCGAACTAGAACAAAAGACTAAGCTCGACCTGAGTGACACTCCTTTCCAAAGGGTCATAGGCTCACCCCTCTTCCCTTCGTATTTTCATGGGAGGGTAAAGGTCCTTTTGTAGCGTCCGTTTTTAATGTCTTTGGGAAAAAGCGACGGGAGGATCCCATGTCATTTAGCCGAGGGCCGCTCCAACTAATTACGTCTTGGGTCAACTTGAGCATGAATTTGGCTACTCGCCCTTCCTCCTCAAATTGGCCGTAACGTACGGACGGATTAAGGGCTCTCTGCAAGAGAGAGAGAGAGGGGCGGCGTAGTAATAGTTACAGGGCATGACACAACGTTTTGACGCGTATGAAACACGCACTGAATACTCTTGCGCTACTTCTCATTCAAGAGTATCCACAATTATTTCCAATTTACAGGAACATAACATATTGTTTGCGTATGCCGAGCACAAAATTTGGAATCGAACTGCTTTCTAATAGCTACTTCACTACATACATCTCTCATCTTGCAGAATATTTACCAAATTTCTGGTTCAAAAAGCGTTGGGTTGTTTGAGCCGAAATGACCAAACACAAACAATTCACTCAGGTAACTGAAATCACTCACTCCGTTTCGTTGATTTCAAAAAAAGAACCTTTCTTTGAGCAGAAGACAGTACAGCTTGTTGCGGACTGCGTAGAGAAAGTGCCAAACTCTAGTTCTTCAGCTTCTGTCACCCACGAATCCAACTTTCACATTTGTCACGTCATTACAAAAATACTATAATTTGGAGCGCGTTGATACAGATATTGTCAGCCTCACGTGCCCTCAGCGATTTAAGCCACTCTAGCAACTAATCTCAATTGTTTTTCACTTGGCAGAACGTCCCTGGATTTATAGGGTTACTTCTCCATGAGTAACGGCCTTTATTAACGTAATTTAAGGGACTGTCAACACGAGGCGATCTGAGTTTATGGTTTTGGAATTATTAGTTATTATTAGTTCAACAGGCAGCAGATAGAATTACGGTTATTCCTAATACTTTCTGAACCACGATTAAACTTAATAATGTGAGGAGCTTATTAGGCTATCAACGCGATGTTCATGAGAACGCTAATGTGAGCTGGGGCAGAGTCGATCCTCCAAATCGAGGCAAAAACCCATTACGTGTTCCGCACCGTCAGCCAATGGTACATTCAAAGACTCCCCATCACACACGTTTTGTGCCTCCAGTGCGGAGGAAACAAGAAACCACATGCTGCTCCACTGTAGTTTCTACAACAGTGAGTGACAGTTGTTGGGAGGACAGATGAATCTCGCAGGATTGACTGCTACAAAGTAAACCTATAACGCGAGTTCACGAAGAAGGTGATGACTCAGAAACGTGGTCACAGTTGATATATCCCTTTGAAACTTGCCATCCAAGTAAACAGTTGCATCAGGTGGTCACCTCCGCGCGGTCACACGCGGGCAACAGCTCTCTACGCTCTACCAGGGGAGTAGCTGACGACCAAATACCTGCCATTTCCCGCAGGTCTCCATGACTGATATATCCCTCGTCGAGGGTTTAGGGACAGTCATCTAATAAGGAAACAGACCTGTGAGCATGTCAAGATGCAGGTGGCTGAGGAAAAAACCCAGCTAATCCTCTTGAAAGGAAAAGTAAATAGCCAACTCTTAATACGCATTGGCGGCCACAGGCTCCTTCTTGAAAAGTACGTCAAGTATATAGGAGTGAACATAAGTGAGAGGTAGAGCTACAGCCAACACCTTCAGTCCCTTAAAGGCACAACCTTTGCAAGGTTTGCTGCACTGAATACAATTAATAAGGCGTTACCATGACACTATCCTCATGTAAAAGGCTGTCTATCTAGGCTTGATCTGAGCTCTTGTGGATCACCAGGCCATATAAGACTATCAACAGAAGCACTCCAGGGAGCTTCCCCTGATTTGGGCAGAACTCTGTGCGGATCTCACCACAGAATGCACTTGTTGCCATCGACAAATGGGTATTAGAGAAATGGCAAGCGGGATGAGAACCCTTGTTATAGGGTCGTGACACGTATGAGTTCTTACCTAACATCCGTGAACGTCTTGAGAGAGGGTGGTTTGAGCCAGACCACTGGACTAGCCAGTTCCTCACGGACTTGGCGACTTCAATGGGCGGCTCCACTATGAATGATGCATGTCTTCCTGACTCCATGATGCATGTCTTGTGCATCCAGTGCGGAGGAAACGAGAAACCACATGCTACTACAACTGTGAGCCACGGATGTTGGGAGGGCAGAGGAATTTAGCAGCATTGGCTGCTTTAAAGCATGCCTGTAACGATTTCGACGAGTTGACGAAGCAGGTGATGGCTAAGAACGTGGTCACAGTTGATCTGTCCTTTTGAAACTTGCCACCCAAGTAAATAGTTAGATCCTGGTTCTGGGTTATCTTCCCAGGAACATGCCCATGCTACCAGGGGCGACCACGGGTTGTGGATAGTGGAATGGCCACGGCATTGTCTCCTCAAGGGCATGTCTGCGGCCAGCTGTGAATAAGGTCAGCATGCTGACTGAATAAGCAGCCGCGAACAATGGGCAAAACCCAAGAGATCGCAGAAGAGATCCTGAACAAAGGGCTCAAGGGCAAGCGGATCAACATTTTCTCAGACAGCCAGACCGCCTTAAAGGCCATCGCAGCCTATAGTTTTAGGTCTAAGCTGGCATGGGAATGCCTCCATGCGCTCAAGCAGGTCGGCGCCCGTAACAGGCTCTCCCTCATTTGGGTGCCAGATCACAGGGGGCATGAGGGCATTGAAAAGGCTGACTGCCTCGCGAAAAGGGGTACAGAATCTCTACCCATCGGGCCTGAGCCACACGTGGGTCTGACGAAAAGTCACCTGAACTGTCTGGTTGCTCGATGGGAGATACAGGAAAATGGCGCCCATTGGCATCGCCAGCCACAACTAACACAGGCGAAAAAGCTTGCCACGCCTTCCGGTCAAAGGGCGAAGGCGATGCTGACACTCTCTAGACAAGATCTGAGAGTACTGATGAGCTTCCTCACCGGGCACTGCCCACTCAGATATCACCTCAACAAGATGGGCATCTCAGAGGCGGTGGAATGCAGACTCTGCGGTGAGGGGGATGAGACAGCAGAGCATATCCTATGTGAATGCCCTGCCCTGGCAGCAAAACGCTTTGAATACTTCGGTCAGGGGACCACTGTTCCCCAAACCGTAGCGGACTCTGCGGTGAAGGACATACTCGGCTTCCTAAGGGGGGCAGGTATGTACGACGCCTTCTACTAAGAAAGGGCCAGCGTCACAATAGGCCCATATGCGGCCGCAGTGACAAAGGGACTTGTCCCACACGCCCTCGGGTCAAAAAAAAAAAAAAGTTAGATCAGGTGGGAAACCAGATTAAGAACTTCTCTGAGATGATAAGGGATTCTTCAGGTCGCGTGGTAACTCACGGGCAACAGCTCTCTGCCGGAAGACTAGCTAACCACCAACTACCTGCCATACCTCAGCAGGTCTGAGATTGGTGGATGCTGCAGAGCATATTAGCGAAGCCACAGCTTTCATAACTGATAACCCTCGTTGATATAATATAACCTCTCACAAAACTTGCCCGAAATCATAGCAACCGTTTTTGAGAAAAAAGTGGTGTTTTGATCACTGTGATAACTATAGTTAGATCTGTACCGATTTTCCTCATTATGGCGTCATACGGTAATCTGCAGGCCGATTATCAAATTTGGCGCGATTTAATGAAACCGTTCTGCCTCAATCGCATACACGGACACACAATTTTCTTTTTTATTTTCTGTCATGGCGTTTTTCGAACTCGGAGCCGTTGAAACGTGAGGATCCGTTTTTCCAATCGCATAACATTCCTTCCTACTTCGCAGGGCTAAGGGAAATAAAAGGTGTCCACTAACCAACAAGTGTGGGACGAATGGGTGTATCAAGAAGTGATCTGTACTTCGCTCATCAACATTTTTCCCGCTTTGTCACGTCCTACACTGCCAATTTCTCCGTTTTCTGGCCCCTTCGGAGTTTTCGCTCCCTCGACGATCGTTTCGCCCCAAAAGACACAAGAGTTCTATAAAAGAACCCGTCGCTTTGTCCGTTTCCACCAGAATAGTTTTTACCGTTGGCATTGACTATGGACGCGCTGAGGGTGAGTTACGTCAAACCTGCCATGTTCACGCAACAGCCTGCGTTTTTGCGGTACCCTCAAAACTTTACTGTCAAAGACAGCAGTCAATATTTAACAGTCAATAGCAATCAATAAGTAATACATTTGAACCAAAGTTCCTTACAAAAGGGTCATCTATTAAGTACTTCCAAATTATCCTTTCGTTTTCGTACACTCTCTACTAATCCAATCTATTTTTCTCTCATATCGTTTCATATTAACCAAACGTTGTAAATAATAACTCCGTAGAAACTGGCAGCGCACAAAGTTTCGGAATTTATTGGGCTGCTGCTGCTACTTCCGCCACGACCTACATTAAAACCAAGATGCAGTTAGTAGATGGAGATGGTTTTCCATGGAATGGTGTTAATGCGGACTGTATAAATTGGACTTACCCAGTCAACATCTGGAAGCCGCGAAACCTCGTCTGTCGTGCTGTCGAAGGGGGAAGGAGAAGTAGGAAAGGAGAAAAGAGAATAGGAGAGAAGGAAGAAAAACAGCTTAGACGAAATGTACAAACGCGTAAAAACTAATGAACAAGAACCAACCATAAACCGGACAGGGCCGAAACTATATAGCGATGCGCGAATACAAGACTGAAAAGAGAGAGTCGTACAGGTTTCCGCCTCGCCAGGTTACACCGCACGCGACATCAACGGCTTCCAATAGACATGCAGACTCTCTCTATTGACCTGACCAGAAACAATATTGGAGGGTATGTCCTCACGCATTGCAGCCCTGTGCCCACCTAGTCTAGTATTGCCAGAACGGCGCAAACAAATGGTTATAGAGAATTCTGGAATTGTAGGGGAAACACAAAAGTTAATGAGCAAAACAATGTTTGTTTATGATCATTATTAAACTCCAACCTATCAGGATTTGCCAACCTGATTTTGCTACGCATGGCAATGCTATTGTCAAACGAGAAAACTTTATTTTTAAAAATAACCATTGAAATATATTTGTATGTATATATGGCTATGAATGGAATCGCCACACTTTATTTGGTTACGCAATACTACAATAGATTTTTTGGTCATGGAAACCTACAACAGATATTAGTAGCGCGCCTGACCGTATGAAGGTATGCAACCCATCCCGTTCAAGCAGCCAATCTGTCCTGGTTTTCCACCTGATCTAACTAGGCTTGATTTCCAGTCCAGTCAATGCTGCTAGGTTCGTCACTGTTGTAAAAACATGTCCCTTAAGGAACTGGCTCGTCGAGTGGTCTGGCCAGCCCACTTTCTCCCAAGACGTTCACGGATATTGGAGAAGAACTTATACGTATCACGTCCCTTTGACGAAGATTCTCATCTCGCTTGCCATTTGTCAAGCCAATCTTGGTTATGGAAACCTACAACAGACATTAGCAGAGCGCCAGACCGTATGAAGGTATGCAAGCCCGTCCTGTTCAATCTTTAGTTACGTCAACGCAAGGTTTCAAAACTAACAGGAGATTATAAGTAAACAAGAGCCTTTTCGATTGAAGGCTCCTTACGAAAAACGTTTTGCAGGTTTGCATTACCAGATAAACTTTAGGAGTCGCTTTGTGCAAGCGTTGCAGGCTGCCTACCTTCAAATGTGAAGGTTCGCCTAAGACAGTGATGGGCAAACTTTTTAAAAGGAGGGCCAGATGAAATTTAAAAATTTACAGGCGGGCCACAAAAAAAAAACAAGTTATAGGCCTAAACCTTTTTATTGTTTAATTTTACATCATACACAACTTATATACTAAAATGGTAAAAACTTCCAAACAAGTCACAAAAATGATTAATCTTTAGAAGAGCATGAAGGCGTATGAGACAGATGAAACTGTGACTGAGATTCTAAAAGTTGATCATAATCTGGTAGAAACTGAGATGAGCTGATTCGCAGTAGTGAAGCTAAATTGTGGTCAGTCAATCGGTTTCTAACACTGTTTTTGCGAAGCTTCATAGTAGAAAACACCTGTTCACAGATGTAGGAAGAGGAATACATCAGAAATTATCTTTTGAGCGTGAGATTTCAGGTTTGGAAAAGTTGTTTTCGACAGAGCCTTGTAGAACTCAATCTTCGAAACATTGAGAAATAGTTGTTTCAATTCAGTGTTACATTGCAACTCAATTAGTTCGAGCTGCAGTTCTGGTTTAACTGATTCACAATCCAAATTAAATGGCATGCTAAAAATCCCCAGGTCCTGTTCGATAACTTTGAAGTCTTGGAATCTTCGTTCATATTCTTCATGAAGGCATTTTACGTTTTTCTCATAGCTCTTAACTTTGTCTTCTGTAACCTTGGAAAATGAGTGAAGTCTTTCTTGAGTAGTTGTTTGGAAAATAGATTTAACTGCAGTTTGAAACCCCTGATATGACCCCAAGTATCATGAATCAATTGATTTCTTCCCTGGAGTTTAAGGTTCAATTTATTGATGTGGCTAAAGAGATCTGTAAAAAATGCAAAGTCTGAAAGCCATAACATATCTTTCAAATGATCACACTCGTCCATTCCTTTTTCTTCCATAAAAGAGATAATTTCGTCTTTTAGATCCCAAACTCGTTCAAAAACCCGTCCTGCACTGAGCCACCTTACTTTGGTGTAGTAAAGTACGTCAGAATATTCTGACTGCAATGAGTAAAGAAACTCTTGAAATTGCCTATGGTTGAGTGCTCGTGAACGAATGCTATTAACAATTTTAATAACAACATCAAGCACATGTTTCATTTCTAGAGCAGATTTACACAGAGTTTCTTGATGGAAGATACAATGAAGCCACTTCGTTCCCAGGAAATGATTCATTAAATTTGCCTACAAAACCAGATTTTGCCCCTGTCATATTTGGTGCTCCGTCAGTAGTAATGTTACAAATAGTGGTCAGAGGTACTTTCAAAGATGTGATAGTTTCTTGAAATTCTTCAAAAATGTCTGATCCTTTTGTCGTTCCCTTTAATGAACACATGGTTGTTATGTTTTGTCATGAAATGTCGAGAGAGGTTAAATTCCTTGAATACGGCTACAGCTTCATTGCAAATTAGGCACACAGGTTTATCCTTAATAGGTGTAAAAAAGTATTTCCAAGTCCACTCATCTTTAAAAACACGACATTCTGAATCAACTTTACGTTTTTTAGTTGCCATTGTACCGGTCAAAAAGCACACTACCGACAAACTCAACTATGTAAATACAAGTCAGACTGAGAGTTGCAGAGGTGACGTGGCATACGTGACTGTCTGAACTATACTAACCTTGAGAACAGCCGACGGACAAAACTATATTGCTTGCGCCGATTCATCCCGAACTTGACCGAGCAACGCCGAACGGTCTACAGGACAGGCCACACGCATCGCACTAAATCGCCATACTACCGATATCCATACATTTTGTACGGAAAGAAAACACGCGATGCAAACTCAGTTAATGTTAGATGCGATAATACCATACCTAAGACTCCCGTTAACTATTATATCCGCACAAAAAAAAATTATCACTTCCTATATGCAATTAATTTTAGGGGTTAATCAAAATCGTGTCGTGGGCCGGATCAGACTAGCCCGAGGGCCGCACTTGGCCCGCGGGCCGTACTTTGCCCATGACTGGCCTAAGAAATGTGTTGTAGGTATGTGTAACTAAATACGCTTGGAAGTGCGGTGATAGCGTTCATAGGGCAACTTAAATGCCTGGTTTACATGGTGAGAGTTTCACATTTTCAAGTGGACTGGCGTTTTTTCAAATTGATTGTCGACTGATCTAGTTCATGTTCAATTGATTCTGTAATCCTGTTTCAGGTGATTCTATCACTCGCCATCTTTGCCGTCGTGAGCGCTCGGGAGATTTCCCAACATGAAAAAAGAAGAGTTCCGAAACAAATAAGTAAAGGTGATCACTTGGAGTTCATAATAATAAAGTCAATGTAGAGCCACACAGAAAACTAATTACACGTATTAAGGCGCATAGAATTTTTAAATATTGTAATATTCCTGTGCAAACCAAACTACGCAGTGTGTGGGTTTACATTGCCCAGTTGGCGTGTGAGTGTGTTGAGCCTGTCCAGTCGCTGATTTTGAAGAAGCTTTTTAATTTACCTCGGTGTGTTTCCACTTACTTGATGCCCCTTGAAACAGAGCTTGAACGGCATCATAGCTTACTCTGGCTTTACACTTCAAGGGCTACACCAAGGTGGCTCAAGGTGAAGTCGTGCCTGCGAAAAATAGCTGCGCTAGATACCAAAAACTATGTTGGGTTGAACAATTTGGGGTTCTGGCGATGATACATAGTCTGCCTAAACCGATTAACACCTTCGATGTTGTGGTGCTGATCAGTAACACGAGCAAAATTCTCGCGCCGTTTCAAGGACTTTGAGGGCTCCAGACGCAGAGAATAGCGACTTACAGAATTATACGCTCCATAAATAACTGGACCCGAAGATTAAATATATAGGTTTTGCCCGTCAAACTCCTCGTGTGGAATTGCTTGGTGCTAAACCATGTCAGCACGGTGGAACGGTTTCCCGACATGAAGGCATTTTTATATCGAATGGTGGGAGGGGTGAATTGGGCATGTGTGATGAGTGTAGGCCTGTCTGAAAACACATAAGGTTTCTGATGAAATAGAACATAAACATGAAGATTTAATTTTTTTGTATTGCACAATGATGACGATAACACCACGTAAGCGATTAATTTAAATACATGACGTGGACCAATGTATTGGACTGGGAGAATCCGCATGGAACAAACTGGAATTGATTGATGTGTGTACTCTTTGGTTGCAGGGCACGTTCTGGATGACGAAGACGAGGATCGCAAAGCTGAAGGTACAGGATTTGAAAGCTTCGGAGGATTCGACGGAGGAGGAAGTGGTGGCGAAGGTGGTGGGAAGTATTTCATGTGAGTTCGTGTTTTCATTTTGATTACTTTGTTGCGTGTCACTGGTGTAGATGTCAGCTTACCGTGTCTGTTGTCAGCCGATAATATAAAGTTCCGAAAGAGATAGTTGTGCGGAGAAAACGGGTTTCCCTCAACAGGGTTTCCAGCGTCTTGTGGTTCCTGGCTGTCAACAACTGCCTGAATGAATCCCTTACAGCTCTGTTCAGCGTTCTAGGTAAAACAAGAAGATAGAGCTATTAGTAACTCTTTGCAGGTTCAGATATTAAATCTAACGGAAGCTGTTTCGGGGTGTGGGCTATGAATAACCCTTGAAGCATCCTAGCTGCTGGGAACAAACCTGGTCAGAAACGAAGGCCCATGGATGGTTTCTGAAGGAAGGTTAGGCCGTGTTCTTTTCCCCCCTTGTTGGTTTATTATTCATTCTGAATAATAACCCTATGTTTTCGGTCATTTTGTTTTGTCCTGGCACCTGTTCCCGACGAAAATCGCTCTTATCTTCTGTTCCCTGCTCTCTCCCCGCTTGAAAACGGTTTTCCTTTATTGGTTTGAACGAAGAGGAAGAAGACTCGACCTCGACTGTCACTTCAAAGTCTGTGGCTGTTTGTTGGCATTTTTCTTTTGGCACGCCATAGGTAGGAGAGGACGCTTAATTTCTAATTCCAGTTTATTTTTTTAAAATCAGTACATATTGTTGTTTTTTTGTTTTTTTTTTTTTTGCTTTTCGTTCCCCTTAATTCATGGGTTCATCCCTACTAGAATTGATTTTAATATTTTCCCTTTTCCTTTATTTATTTTTTTCCATCACAAGGTACAACCCAGGAAGGTATGTCCTGAGCTTAAGCAGACAAACCGTAGTATGCAAGAAGTGAGGAGTGTAGAGTGCGTTTGTAGCATTAAAGAGAGACATGAGCGCGAGAAGTCGTCCAGTTTGCGTGCCCTGAATTGTAGAGCACTGTTAACTGCTCTGTTGACGGCACTGATTAGGCTCTACGAGAACTTGAAACGTCTCAGGTAAAGGAAATTGGGGGTGAATATTGTATGGGATGATATTGAAAAGAGAATGCAGAGATCTAGAGCTAACTCTGAATGATGGGGTTGGATTTGAACTGGAAGAAATAAAAAGAAAGAGAAAGCAAACTGATGGGAGTGGAATGTTTATCATTTCATCACTACTCTGCTCTTGACTAAACAAGAAGCTCTGATTGCAACTAGTTTCAAAGCAAATAGAGAAGAATGAGATGTTGATGAGAGTGGGGTGTTTGGAATTCAGTCAATACTTTACTACGTCCTGAATCCACTTGAAAGCGTTTTGCCTCGCATTCTGTTAGCACCTGCAAATGAGGGGAAGAAAACTGAACATGGGACGCTTCCAATAACGTTTTCTCACTAATTCGCTCATACTAACTCTGAACGAGGCGATACATTTGAAAGCAGTGACAGAAGTTGTACAAAACAGAGAATATGAACAGGAAAAAGAGGAACTCACTCAAGTGGATGGCTAAGCGGGTCGAATAGAGGTGTAGTTGTGGGGAGATGAGCCGATGGTAGTGAGTAAGGTGAAACTGAGAGACTTGAGTTGGTCAGTTTTGTGGAATGTCAGTTTAGCCTCCCTGTTTATACCTTAGTTTAATTATTTCATGAGATAAGTAGTGAATAACGCTGTGTCAGGCTTTCATCACCTCCGGCGTGTGCTCTTAAAGGACCCCTGAGGTTATCAAGAGTTTGCACTCAAATTTTAGGATCCTGGGATTGTTACTTCTGCAACATGCTCTAACAGAAGTTTAAAATGGAAACCCTAATACGAGTGCATTACTCTCTTTTACTTCTGAACTACATTGGTGTTCCATGGTCTCTCAATTAGTTACGCTGTGGCATGTCAAGTTATATTTTATTGCCCAAGAATACGTTCCACCAAGTATGAATCAAAGCAACTCATGATCACATTGAAATTAACTCAGGGACACGCTATGGGAGCATCCGAGCCCAGACTTGATTGAGTTCGGCCACGTTTGCGAGGACCCAAACGACTGGGAGCAAAGATACGAGAGACTAAATTTGAAAAACAAACGACGTCAAGGACAGGTATTGCAGTATGATTGTTTGCTTTACATCAACACTGTCAAAGGTTGCTTCATGGTCTGCATGTTGGTTGCGTGTATAACATGTGGGGAATGCTATGTTAAATACAACTGTCTGCTGTGGCATAGTTTGCTTTCAATCAAACTGCCTTGTGCCGGCATGATGAGCATATTTACTAGATCAATCAACGAATCAGTGCGTTTTTGGGTCATTTCAAGAAGTTCGTTTTATGGAACCTTGGATGTTTCGTCAAGTGACCAATGATAATTCATAATTCTCAATACCATGTTGACTGACGTAAAAAGTGACGAGTTTCACGAATCAACATCTCACAACATCGTGATGCGAGGTTATTAGCGACCTACCAGAGTGAACAATACAGCTTCAAATCATTGTGGCACTCATGAATAGCAATTGTGTTGGGCGTGCTATCATATCAGAACCCTTCGTCCATACATTTCAACTAGTTTCTCCTCTCATAACACGGAGAATTGATTACTTGTGTACAAGTGGTGTTAATACCACTTAGTGACGCCCAGTAACACTCCTGAGTATCGCAACCCTTGCGGGTAATACATGCGTTGAGGGGGTCAAATAATCTCCAAGTGTTTCGCTTAGCAGTATCGTAAAAGTGCACGTCGATGGGTTACCAGCGCCACCTAACAGTGAATGTCGTGTAACATAATGAAATGAATCTTCCAAGTTTGCAACTCTGAACCAACAATATTGGTTGTGTAGAAAAACTGCAATAGTTATTGAATATTGCAACCGTTTGCGATATTAGTATTGAGAAGATTCAGGGGGGGGGTGCCAATCTGCGGAAGCCTAGTGGATAGTTATGTTCGCCTGGATATCTTCTGTTTAGTCAAAAAGCCCCAGCCGTCTGCTGAAGATTGCATCTGTTGCTGGGGTTTGGTTCCCAAAGAGCTCGTCCCGCCCCGCGAAAATACAGGACACTCCAATATTACGCTCTTTCTTCTTTGTTGTTTGGGATACCCCATGCAGCCTTGGTGAAAACTGAGGTAAGCGAAGGTTGTTAGCAGCCCTTCCCTGCGGCTGAGGCAGAATAGCTCCTCGGATAGCCAGGTGTAGGATATCAGTACAGTATGCTCTTCGAGTTGCTTCCACCTTTTTGCAGTTTGTCTAGTGAGTCCCAGTGGAACGAACACTGCCCTGGATCAGCCATTCTAGGTACACACCTACCTTCCACTCCACACACACCTTTGGCACGGTGTGCACACTTTGGCCTGAAGGACTGCCCACTTGAACTTGTGGATCTCACGATGCAGCTTTATCCCTACTAACCCTATTAACTACCAACTTCTGCTTTGAGCACAGCTGCGAGAATTAACCCGCTTTTGCTTCTAACTCTTCCTCTTTAACAGGTACCAGCATTTGCCGAAGAAGGATCACTACGAATTTGGCTTCAAACGAGGAAATGAACACCACTTCATAGAGCGCCATGAAAAGGCACACCCTCACGTCGGCCACTTCAAAACGAAGGTATTGGTGATTGGCATGCACATCAAATTTCAGATCGGGAGAGCGTTGTCTGTCCTCTGGGACTGATCATTGCTTTATTTAAGAGTTCCCTTTGCCTTTTCTCTGTCTATGGTTTCTCAGATCAATATGAATGATACAGAAAACTGACTAGTTCGACCTTCAAGTTCTATTCCTGGAGATAACCGGAGTGCTGCACTCCCCAAATCTGTGGCTTTCACGTTCGATGCGAACTGTTTTGGATAAGTCTCGCAGGTCGATATGACAATAAAGCACCTTCTGAATGACTCGTCGACGAGGTTTGCATGTTAGACACTTTTCAATAATGTCAAATCTTGATTTAAACCATCTAGTAACCGAATGTCCGGGTTTCGCCACTTGGTTTATCAGACATTTTCTTCTAAATTCCGCTCCTTCGAGACCGGTCTCACAATAAAAGTTGAGAAACGAGATGGAGGCTCCAGCGCATCATTTGAGAAGGTGGCGCAACAGCTTCGCTCGCCCAGATTTTATTGACTCGCCAGAATTTTGAAGACGTGTGGCAACTCCAAGTTCCCGACCTCGTCACGACGACCCTTCCGCCGCTAATTGCCGGATGATAGCTCCGTAGCCTCCTCCACAGTCTCCTGATTCATTCATCACAGCATACTCAATCCAGTAACGCTCCACTTCCTATCGATCTGTTTTTGGGTTCTTGGGGCTCCATTGCGACAAGATGCTCTAGCAGCTTTATGAAACGGACATCTTCTGCTCTTCTTGTGTCATATTTATATAAACTGAGTCATTCAACTTTCCTTGTTTTATCTGGAGGCAAGTAATGCGGAACTTGATTCATCACGTGTAGTATAAAAATACTACTGACTGTGTAGACTGCTATTCCCGTTTAAATTCTCCAACATTCCGTGTGTAATTCAAACCTGTTGAGAGGTGAAATCAAGTGACTCGTTCAACTTAAGCCACTAAGCCACTTCAAAAAGGGTTAGGAGGGCAAATAGCTCCAGCCTCTAAAGTTCCTGAACCTTTTCCTCTACTTCTGCATAGTAAAAATTAAGTTGGGAAAATGAACTTGCAAGCTGCTTGGAAGCAAAGCAAGAGTCAACGACGTCTGGATTGGGTCGTTCTGAAAAGTTTGGTATTATGGAATAATTTTAATTTTGTTGTCAGAGGTAGTGAGCAAGATGTCCACTCACTCCTGTGCCATAGAACCAGAGAGGAACGGCTGCACCACGCACTCACTATAGAGCAAATTGCGCCCGCGTATTTGCATTGAAGTTTCGCTACTTACAGTTCTGGTGGACTTCCTTTCAGGTGAAGTGGGGTGACAAGCATGGAGGTCACGGAGAACACTACTGGGACTACAACCATGACGGGCACCACGGAGTAAGCCGAAACACTATTATCATTTAGTTACACACGCATAACGCTAAAGCATGTCATTGTCATGATTTCGTTAGAGTAATGCAGGACGCTCCAAATACCAGGTGTTGGAATGTTGGAAGATAGAATGAGCCCGAACCACAGGGCCATTGAACAAAGCATCGGGATCAAACGTCAATGAGACCCTTGATCATACCTTTGCTCTTTTTATCAACGCTCACCGCTTGAACAGAAGCGTTTACAAGTAACAGTAGAGCAAGAGAACTGTCTCCTGAATCAATAGCGCGAATCGATCGTACTAACACGTTAGAACAGACTAACCGAAATACAGGAACGATAATTGAAACCGCGGACGATGATCGATACCCTTTTAGGAATGTAAATGATCGTTATACGATTAAGGGGGCTTATCTTGGCAATTAGGACAATGTCTGTGACTAAGGGAAGGAAGAGCTGGCTGACGTGGGTTTTGGCACATACAGCTAAGGACGCCCCTCGATGGAATCACGAGACCCTAGCACTGCTTTTGACTTGTGTCAACCTGGAACTTCACATAGTGAGGTGAAGCTACTAAGGAAGTCAACTGTATTGCCATCAAGCAATACGACTATCTGTATCACTGTCCTTATACAGCAACTGTAGGTACAACCTGAATAACATGCACACAACAATGTCCTTACAACAATTGAGAAGAGATCGAAGCTACCATTTCTTTCCTAACTTGATGTTTCTGCTCTCCTCATAAGTCATGACTGATCAAAACAGTTGTGGCGAAGTTCTCACTTGCAATTGCTATTTTTCAGGATGAAGGTGGTGATGAAGCAGATGAGGTAATACACACAAATCTTATCAATAGAAAGTTATTGTACATATGTTTCAATCTTGTGCAATCAGATGCGTTCTGTTGTGGTGTCGTCTTCGTATCATTTCACGGACTTGACCTGAAGAAGAATGCAGTTTGTTGGGATCTCAAGACCACCTGAATCCCCAGCAGACCAGTGAAAGCCCCAGTCCAAGGACTTCTTACACCAAGCTGCTCAGGTTAACCAACACCGTCACGATGTTCGAATAAGGGCGTTGCAATAAAACCAGCATCAATATAATGACTCATAGCCAGGCGTCCGGTAAGGCGCTGGGGAACTATTGCAAAATTGGTGTGGGAGTCCTGGCTGCAGCTCAACTATCTTGCCAGCTCTAGTAGATCAAGGGGCCACTGGAGATGAGAGGGCGGACAATCTGGCCAGACTCAGTTAGTCTACTAACCCTATAAGGTCACTACTCAAACAGACAATGAGAGAATATGCCAGGGGGATGCATCAGACTGATTGGGACGCTGCAGGAGTGAGGCATTCCTTGTGCTTTATTTCAAGACCAACACATGAGATGAAACCAAGCCTTCTGACTGAAATGACCTAAGGCAGGTTGTAGAAACCATCTCTGGACACTGCAAGTTGAACAAACGTGTGAATGTTATGAGTATAAGTGATACCAGCCGTTGTAGGTGAGACATCCAGTGAGACATTAGGACTGACAAAGTAGGCTTTATACCGCGGTGCTTATAGCGATGGGCAGGGTTCAATAATAATAACCAACGTGAAATCCCGCCCGAAGAAGCCGTGCTTGATGATTCTGTCGTCCCTGGCTGGTAGTGGATGTAAAGCAACACTGACCATTCTCCTAGTGGCGGACTGGTGTTCCAAACCTTACCTTACGCCATCAGCCGCATTCACACTAAATGACGATTACGTACCTGTCAGTTGCCCACCTGCCGTCACTTTCGTCCATCATTCGAAAACGCTGACATTGACTCGGATCAACAACTTGGATTATAAAATTTTTCGCGTTGTCGACGTTATCGACTAAGCGAGGCTCCGAGGACGCGGATAGGAGGAATCGTGACTCCGAGCGAGAGATGTCAATTACGTAACGAATCGGACGGAAATCTCCCGTTGTCGACGGCCCTAAAGATCGCCTGAAACACCATCCAGACGTAATGCAAGTAACCCATCCCACAATAAAATAACTGATGAGACGCACACAACTTTCCTCAGCCTCATATGCATCTAATTTACTCAATATGTTTTTCACCCGTTTTGTACGAATTTATTGCGTTGCTCCTACTCGTGTTATAAACTTTGTTGAGTTATTAGCATATAGGTAATTCGTGGGACTTTTTTGGAAAGGGTTCTGTTTATTGTTCAAGAGTTACAGGGTAGAACTGTTTCGTGAACAATGAAACGTCAGTAGTTGAAAGTTCAGTATTTATCAGGTTCCTCCTAATTACTTTTGTGATAGCTTATATTAGAGCTAGCTTTATTAACGGGATTTATGAGGAGAAATTCGAACTAGAATAGATAGAAATGTTTCATACGTATCGTCTGCTCTCATCATTTTCTTGCGGATGAAAAAGATAACTATCGTTAGGCCATTTGAGACTTCATAAAAAATATTTAATCAAAATCGTTAGAGCCATTTATGTGAAAAAAACGTTTTAGTGGTTTGATCATTATGATAACTATTGTTAGTTTTGGACTCCTACTCTGAATTTGGCGTTTCACGTTGACCTATGGACCAAATATCGAGTCCAGTAGATTCTCTCGCAATTATGTTCTCAGGGCATTTTCCGTAGCGGTGGTTTTCGGCTTCGAGTGTCTTCAAAACGGAAAGATTTCGAGATAACCCCGTTTTTTCAGCCGATTGCATAACTTGTGGCTAAGGAAAGTAAAAAAAATTGCAAAAGAAACGACAATAGTGCGTCTAAACTGTTACTGAACTACCATTGCGTTGGCGACTTATTGAACTAACTACTTTGAGAACCTGCTTTTCTTAATGGCTATCCTTATACCTCGGTTATCTTCTCTCAGCTGTATATCACCGTTATGCTAGTGGGGAAATAGCTGCTGAAGGAGAGCAGCTCAGTAAACCGTATTTTTTAAGCAGCTCCATTCCGAGATACTTCAGTATTACAGCATCGTACTAGGGATGAATACTTCATACAAGTTTACGGCAGCAGGCCAGGATTCTCAAGTATACAACAAAGGACTATGCTAATTATAAAGCGAATATTGCGTATTTATAATGAAGAAATTGATAATGCTCGATGCTCTAATACAATGAAATAAAAGCGACCCTTCTATCCAAGTTCGAATCTGAACATTAACCTGCTACCTGAACATATTTTGAGACTGACAAGAACGTAAAACGTTGCAAATGATTACACAAAGTTGTATTATTCTCTTGCACAGCAAGATTTTGGCATGTGCTATTTTACCAAACGTAAATAATAGGAATATAACATGTCTGTATCAACAATCCTAGAAACGACAACACATATGGAAGCGACTGTTTGTAGACCACCTCCGAGACCCATCTCAGCTTCGAAAAATACTAGTAAAAGATACGCAACATGACCTGACTACAACAGAACCACGAAAATCGACGTTTCTAGGACACACTAGGGCAATTGGCCAAACTGTAGTTGGACTGAGGCGGGCGGCGACGTGGGAGATGAGCCCAACCCTCCTCATCCGTTCCTCATGAACATGAACGATAAGATGGCGTTTGCAACGTACGACTCACGTGAACTTTATTACAAATGAACTTAACACGCGTATAAGTTACATTCCTCTTACTTGCTCGCTAAGATATTTGCAATTTGTTGCTTCACTTCATTAAGCGGTACTTGAATGAATTGAACTTTCAGGCCAGCGATAAAGAGGAAACCTACAAATCGCCAGACGAAGAAAGGAGAAAACGAGAAGGGTCGTCAAGCACCAATGTCGAACCTCCGCCGGCGCTGGGAAATGAAGTCGCGTTGACGTATGACACCAAATCCAGAACAGTCACCGACCGAAATACTGGTCAGGTTTACGTACTTTTCCCAATACAATGATTTGTTGTTTTCATTTATGTTATTTGGTTGGTTACACATAATTCATCTCGTAGCTTTACATATATTAATTGTAAGAAAATCGATAATTAAAAAATAGACATATACGTGAAACTTGGAATAGTTTGTCTTCTGAACCAGATGTACTCGTACTTTGGTACGAATTTTCGGCAGGAATGGTTGAAGCTTGTCGACGATCCCCTCGGTGGCCAATATGCTCCTGGTTTCCCACTACTAGATAGGACTAGTCTAATTTACAGTATTATTATCGTACTGGTTCGTATTATTATGTTTTCAATAAAAATCTCATTCGTTTGTGTTCAAACATTGAGTCGAGTCTTCAATTCCTTGCACTTGAAACATTTCAGGATGTTGATGACCCTACACCACTTGGTTGGTGGACAAGATGACTACAAATTTTAAAACGCTGCAAATTATTACACAACTCTTCCCCACAGCATGATTGCACAGCCTCTCACCTCTGAGGCGTGTTTCGTTCGATTCAGCATCGAAAAATACTAGTAAACGAAACGAATCATGAACACTACAACGAAATGACGAAAATAGACATCTCTAGGCATTAGCTGGACGTGACGAGTCGAGCTGAGGGGTGGTTGAAGCATGAGGGACGTGAGATTAGCGCACGTCTGGGAGAAACAATAAGTTTCGCTGTACTATCCGCGAATTATTTCAATTATTTCGTTTTCGTGATTATTTGTTCATACCAACCATGGGTTTCGTCCGATTAGATTGCCATGCATGTTATGCGGGCACAAGTAAACATCAAATGGGATTTTTCTGCGGAAGAACGGATTTTCTATACTGCGTTATATGGCTCGGGCGATGGATGGACATTATAAATTCCGAATCCCGATACCTGGGAACGCAGTGACAAATTTTGAAGGGTGGGGGGGGGTTTACTACAAAAATGTCGTGACTGCAAACATAGATGTGATCAGTATGAGTGCTTGGAACATACCGAATCCCATTTCGCTGGTTTTCTGGTCGCCTGACTCTTACTTTGTTTCACCGAAGACCTTCCGTATTTCCGAACATCAACTCTTCGACCACCAAGAGAAAAGTGGCTATAATGAAGTATTTAGTGACGTCACTAACAGTCGGCTGTGGACAGGTTATGTGCCGGTTTATCAATGTCATTTGCTAGCTTGACTAAAGGTTGACTAAGCGAAATCATTCGTTAACTCCCGAAGACGCGTTCATCAACTCACTTTGACACCGCGTTAGCGCTAGCTGTTAGTTATGTTTTAACTCGTCTCATTGTTCGTTAGTTATCGGATAGCTAACCGTTATCGGTTAGTTTGTTGGCAGCCATTTTCGGTTGTGTTTCGCTAGCCTCTGTTTTCGTTTGCGCTTTGGCGATATTCTTTAATATTGGGTTTTCGTCACCTAAATTTTAAATAATTTTATTAACAATGGAGTTCGACTACGATCTGTCTGACTCTGATTTCTCCGACAAAGAGGTATACGCGTTTCTTGAGTGGGAGAGAAGGCCGTACCAGGTCCGTCCGAGAATCGAATATTTTGACACACTCGACGACGTAGATTTCCATTCTAGGTTCCGGTTGTCGAAAGAAACAACGGTGTTTGTACTTTCGCTAATTCGAACGCGAATAGAATCGAAAAGCAATCGCAATCACGCAATTACGCCTATGACGAAACTTCTCTTAACGCTCAGGTTCTACGGTCTCGGTAAGTACAGACCTAATATTTTATCGACCTACCACGTTACTTATGTGCATGATATAACTTACGTCAAGTTCGAAAAGTAATTAAGAGCTTTCATCGAATGTTAACGTTTCAATTCTATTAGTCCAAATGTCTGGGTTCGACTAATCACGAGTTCTCTAGTCCCCTCGTACGTTCAGCGCAATGCACTAATAATGCAGCATAGTGCAATGGTGTTCACAATGTGTACGTATAAACTGATAAAGAAGAACGTCGAGGAATCTATAGTTATCCCTAATTACATTATGTCATTGTTTGAGTAACCAATAATGAGTCACGTTTGACGAGACTATGCCAAGACGATTATGTTGTGGGAAGTTGTTTTGATTCTTTTGGAATTAGCTGTTCGAATTTGGTTGTTGCTGATTATGATTGAAATTCTATTTCGTACCTTATTGGATTCCCAACACGAATTTGACGTGAACGATGGCGGTGATAATTCTCTCAATCGCCCACACCATGTTCTGAAAAGGGGGCTTTGGAAAAGTTTGAAACGTAAATATCTGAAGAAAGCTCAATCAAATTGTCTTTGTGGCCAATCACGTAGCTCTCATCCTACTTTAATGAGGCTGTATAAAGAAAATGGGCATTACAATTCAATGCGATTATTCGTATACATTTTAGAATTATGTGGTAGTAGAGCACGTAAATAACCATTTTTGTTTTCTCTTTGCAGGTTCTATGCTAATAGCTGTAGGCGACTTTTTTGGCGTTAGTAAAACTCCTGGCTCCTCATTGTGAAACTAGTTTCCCAGACCACTGTTCATTTGCCCCTACTTTCTGTAAGACGATATTCGGAGAAGAAAAAATCTCAAAAGCCCAAAGAGCGTTTTACAACTGGGCTAGAATGGTACAGACCACTGGTGTTATCGACTGTACACACGTGAAAATGTCAATTTGAGTGAAACACACCGCACATTTGGTGTTGAGAAGCATCATGTATCGTTTTTCAAATTTTTTAAAGTTGCTTGGTGTATGATTAATTTTGAATAATACACGTGACGTTTTCTGTAAGGAACATTTTTTTACTTATGCTTGCCCCACTCACGACGGAAAGTTATAAAATCGACGGAAAAAATCACGACAAACACTTGACAAAAATAATCACAATACGAAAAATGAGCTACACAATAAGTAGAGTAAGAAAAGAATGAGAAGTAAGGTAAGATAAGAAAAGAATTGGAAAAAAAGAGAAAAGTATCAAGTAAGATCACAAATATATTATTTAACAATTCTCCAACTGATATTTTGGATATTCGAATGAAAATGTCAAATAATGAAATCGACAGGCGGCAAATGAAGGCCAACCATGGTACCAACTCTCCATCACATTGTTTTGGAGGAAAACTCGCCAAGTCGCCTCTTCGTTCAAGGGATTCTCGTTTGAGCGTAGTGGCAGTCCTTTTTCCCCGCGTTAAAACTCTCGCTAGCTAACTATTAGTCAATTGCCGATTGATAAACGCGATCCGAGCTCAAGAATTTTTTCACTCCATGATTATCGTTAACAGATTGCTACCTAATCAACGTTTTAACTAAAGTATTGAAAAACGTTCAGGCAGTTTAGTTTAGGGTGGTGGGAGGGTTTTCGATATTTTGTGGGAACACATCTGGTGCACCTTTCCTGAGCAAATCGTGATTTATCACTCCAGCAGCATTCACCGATGTCGATGACAGATACAGACAACTTAAACTAGGTGGCCAGGGGGGCTGTTGACCTCCCCCTAACTGGAAATTATCTTACTACAAAAATGGATTTGATATTGATATTGTGGAAACACGGTTGCTATTTCTGGAATTCGGATGGTGGTCTCGCTAGATGGGGCCAGCATCCCCCCTGCCACAAAGTTGGAACTTGTTAATAATTCAAATTGTGCTTGCCTAATGAAACCAATCCTTTAGATGGTCGGCAGTTTGTTGGTAGGCAATATGACAGCTCTGGGAAGGTTTATAGTTACTTAATTTACGCTACTACGTCTTCCTTCGACAATTCCCTTCATAATGAACAGAGCGGGTTGGTGGCTTTTGCTAGAGGAATTGCCCTCCATGGGAGTTACTGTTTTTATTATTGTTATGGATCCAATAAGGGCTCATAAGAATCAAAGGGTACAGGGCCCATGATACCCAAGAAGGGACCTGATTCAACGGTATGGAATATAAAGTGCTGACAGTCATTGCTCAACGGAGTCATGAACCCCCCCCCCTCTGCACCAAGGTTCTGGTACAGTGGAGACCCCATCTTGGGCCCAGGGCAGCTGCCACAAAATATACGTCTTCAGTGATCTTGGGGTGAAGAGACAGGAAACTTCCAACTTGTCGGTTTGCATTATTTTCTACAGTGCAGAAGAGAAAACGGAGGAACTATCAGTAACTATGCTGAGGAAGGTCCTCGAGCAATTACGCATATAATAGAATGGTGGGGACCCCTAGGTCTGTTGATATTTTAAGCCAAACCGATCAGGCGCGGAATATTGTTATGGTGCAACCCGGCTCTTGGGATACCAAACCCTCATATTCCGATTTCACAACCTGTCCAACCACTATCTACACCAATACACCACTCTGCGAAGGTATAGGGGTGACAAAAATCTACGATTGTCGCTTAAGCCAAGAGCTTCAAATAACAGTATTCAATGCATCTGGTATCTTTAGCTATCCCCCCCAGCATGAAGACTTGAGCGTTCTGAAAGTGAGGATAGCGACATCAAGCTTCAAGAAGGTGCTCAATCAGCAACGCTCAGTCCTCGCATCCACGAAGCTTCCTCATCCATAATCACGAGCCTACACCTTTCCTTAGGTTTACAGAAAACGTTGATCTCATTCAACCGACTTCCTGGTGGGCGTTCGGTAGAAGTTGGGAGGAGTTGCCGTCAAAGGGAAAGTATATCTGAGCCCTGAGCCACACGTCCTACTTCACTTTCAGACGTTGAACTATTGTAAACGAACGCCTCGACCTGATTGCGTCACACATCTCTGAAGGGTGTCGTTTTTCTTCCCCAGTACCGACGAACGAATCGCCTTCTGACTCCCCACTGTGACGGCAGAGCTTCTTTATGGACCGAAATACGAAGAGGCGAAGAGAAAGATTATGTATTACAAACATGTGAATGTGTTTAGTTTGTTTTGAAGTGATGTGTGTGTAGGGAAAAGACATAAGCAGTTGTGATTATTTTCTCCATTGCTGACTCTGCACGTAGAATATATCGACTCCTGAGGATTTCCCTGTGCGCCTTCTGCTGTATTGTGTAGGGCTTCGTGGTAAGACTTTCTACTTAAGAGCAGGATAGCTATCATCTCCCTCCAAAGTACTGCCAAGCCCAAGACACTAGGGACTCCTCATTGTTGGGGCTCCCTACGTATTCAGCTACAAACGGTTCTGTTTCGTCTCAGAGTGACTCGATCAATGAACGCTGTTCCCAAACGTGTGTGTGTGTGTGTGTGTGTGTAAAGTTTACATGCCACGCGCAACATTTTTGTGAACTACGTGTACTCAGTTTAAATGAACTTTTGAGGGTGCCGAGGACTCACGCAGCCTCCACAAACACGCAGACCTGTAGGGTGATGTGATTTATAAGCCTACCAACAGGGATCGAGCTACTGACAATCTCTGGTCGTGCCTTCGACAACTTCTTAAGATATCCTGCTAATTGAGAACTGAAAATGTGTACACTCATATTGAGGGCTCCTAGACACAGCATAATAACCAAGAATTCATTGATATGCTGCCTTTCTGAGAGAATACCAAACGCCTCTAAAACGCGTTTCTTCAGTTTGTTGCCCATGTGAGGCTTCGTGGAGGTCTACTAAAAAAGCGTGTTCAATTTGCGACAACTTTTCTCGAACCAGACTCAGAAGTCCACCTTATCCATCTCCAGGTCACATGACACCTTGATACGCCATGAGGCAAGAATTGCCTGAATACTGCCGGGCAACATGCCATGCCACTAACTAGTCGATTGCTCGGTAAGTAAACTTATCGAATGTTGATCAACATGACAGGCTGGCAGAGGAGTCCCCAGTGGCTCGCTGGAGGCAACCATACGACACTAACCAAGACATCCGGTATTGTCTCGATGTAATGCTTCACGCTAATATGGTGCTGATATTTTCTAATACAGTCGAATGTTCTCCGACTCAATATTTGGGTCCTGGGAGATGTGAAGCTCTGCAACACGTACATCGGTTGAGTTTTAGTTCCAGCGTATGAGTTTCTCAACAGGTCACTTAGGCATTGGTTTGTCGCCCACTCAACGAGGGTTTCCACACTTGTCGAGCCCGCAATCGAACTATTGTTTCGCGGACGATGTCAGAAATCCCTCAAACTCCGCTCGTATTTAACCTTTTCCATTTGCACTTTCACGTTCGGAATATCCGTCTGTTTTTGCCGTCTGGGGCACGCACAGAGTGAAGAACAATCGAAAGAAGGCGTCTGGCGTGACAAATCCAATCGTGACGGTTTTCGACGACCTTTCGGGAACGAGACGTATGATATTCAACGACCCCCTCGTTTGGTTTTTCATCTGCGGGCTTCTTCGCAGCGCGTCCTATATTCAAAGGGATGTCTTTGGGTCAGAGCTAGAAGGGTGGGGTGGGACGAAATACTCTCTATACCAAGGAGGGGAGAAGGAGGCCTAAGAATTCTTCTCGCCATTTCCCAGGCTGAGGAAGAGCTTCATGCATCGATGGCCGTTGAACCAGTTGCCAAGTGCCACTTCTCGTTCCAGTGATGAGATTGAAAGAACGGACAGAAACACTTGCAGAGCCTTCTCTCTAGGTGGGAGACTGCAGTTGCTCAGGAACAGTTCTTCCTCTCGACAGCGCCGTTCCTTGGGCAGTACAGTACTTTACAGAGCTGCCAGGTGGGAGAGAATGGAGGAAGGTTTCAAGTGTGATTATGAAGTGGAATGACGCTCTTGGTTCCGTACACTGTATTTTACCTTCTCTTACATACTTCTTACTTTGAATTCAAATGAAGAGCCCGGCCTCAATTAAACTTGTGGATGATGGTGAACTACAGGGAAATGTTGCTATTATACGCCTTGGTTCCAACTCTAGCCTCCCCTAGTGGTTATAGTCCAGTGTTCAAAGACGAAGATTTACATTTTATGGAAACTTGGGTGAGAGTAGAGCTCAGAACTGCTGTAATTTTTGCCTGAATCAGTGACTTTTCAACATTTGCAATCCCCTCGTAACAAACAATGACAGAAGTCGGAACTCAATGCTAAAACCTTCTACTGCTTCTTGGAATTTTACTCCCAGGTAAACCGCCGTTGTGATTGCCTACCTGGTCGCATGAGGACATGCTCAATTTAGACTAGGAAATCGTGAGGCATGTCTGTTCCAGGGCCCTAGAGTGAAGGATTATCAATCTTTTCTGCTCAGTGCCGCCAACCTTATTACTGGCATCGGGAGTGATAGATATAGTACCAACATGAGATCTGAGTTCGAAGGGGCGAATGGCCTAAATAAAGGCGAGTTAAAAATGTTTACTCAGCAGACGAAGAGTGCCAGCCTTCCATAAATCTAGGTCCTCTCTCTATGTCCGTCTCACAAGGAAGCAGGTCGCCTCTTTGTAATCCGTTTATCACATCACAAAAAAGAACCAGCTCAGTTGATCGGCCGTTCACTCTTAATTTGGCGTCCAACGTTGATCTGCAGGCTAAATATTACGTTTGATCGGATTTAGTGCTGCCGTTTTATCTCAATCACATTCACATACATACAACGCACACAAAATCATGTCAATGATCACATCCAGATTTGTAGGACAGAAGGCAAGTAACAGCCACAGCCGTAACCATTAATCGTCACTTCAGCTCTAAATATCCTCTTCTTCGACACTCAAGCTGTCTGAAGTACTGTCGAGCTCAATAAAGATGGACTTCGACATGTACTTGCCCAACAGATATACATACTTTGATCGTGCACTGGTGAACATGCTTCGAGTTCTTGAATATCGAAATCAGTAATTTTCTTGCTCAGATCGTGCAGGAAGCTGTGAGTCCACGTCCAAACTCCAAGTCTTTTGTTATATTCTCCTGTAGCGTCGCAGGTTGGACACTTCGGCTTCAATTCACGTGCCGCCTTTGCGATGATTGTGATCACGACTCACTTCAAGAAACGCGACTTCGGTACGACCTTGTTGCTACTACGTACCTAGTGATCGGGACTCGGGTGGAGACGACCTCAAGGTTCATTTCAGAGGCGCAATTCCCAAGTCTCCCTCTTCAGGCTCCAGTGGAGGAACGAAGTCGGAAATTGAAGAAAACCCCGGGCGAACGCCGGAGGTGAAGGTCGCTGTAAGGCGTTTTCCGGTGTTCGCCAAACCCGCGATCGTCGTTTTCTAGGCTCCGAATCCACGAGAGCAGGGTCACTCAAGTGGACATAATAACTGAGGTACGGCTTCGTAATGTGGGATTCTTTTCGAAGTACCACAATGCAAAAGAATATAATCTCCTTTGTCCTAGTGATTAATCACTTCAAATCCCTCTGGCACAGCCCATCAGACCTGATCGCATCGGAAATATATCACTCAGTTAAGGTGGTGGGAACTATTCAGCAGTAAAAATATCAACTATCTATAGACTACATGTGGATGGTGCATTTTGAGGACAAGCAGCATGTGCTAACAGACCTGGAACACATCAGATGCCTCCCGGACGGTTGCAATCAATACCATACCTATCTAGAGAACTTTTATGTAGCAGCCTGATAGGTAAAGAAATGATCGATTCGGACGTTTGGGATCCACACGATAGCGGACTTTATCCGGCAGTTTATGGGTTTGTGGTTCTGAACCTATAGTTGGAATTTCATCAGACATTCTGAGTGATTTCTTGTGGCAACTCTACGATGAAAAGGACACGTTGCACGAACAACCGAAAGTGATCAAAAACGGGCAGCAACGAAATCTGCCCTGCTAGCCTCTCTGGGAACATTAAGATCGGGAAAGATTGCTTCGATTCAAGCTGATTGCTGGAGTAGCAAACACGTGCACGCAGCTTTCAAGATGCGATGACGAGTTCTACCTGGCTACACGAAACAATTGTAATTTTTACTTATCTATCAGACCCCTTCAAAGACTAATACAGATTTAATAACAACACATAACAAAGAGTATGTGGCGCGAGTAAAGGTTTATCCCAGTAATATCATTTCTATGCGTGACCAGGTAACAATTAATTCTATGGGGAACAGAGAAACAACGTGATGGGGAAATAATAAATAAATACCTAGTGCGTAACAACTCCCGCAATTCCCTTAAATTCAGCGATCTGCGATATATCGTGTGATGTATCTTCCTTCAACATATTTCTACTGAAACATTTATGCAGTACAAAATGTCAGATCTAAGCTGAAAGCAGTGCTTGGTCATAATCTTCAGCGCCGTTTTTGAGAAAATAAGACAACCGTCAACTTAATGTTAATCGTAGCCAGTGCCGTGTAAATAGCCTTTAGTGGGTTGATCCTCCCAAAAATAGCGACGGGGCTATGCCAGGCTTTCCGATTGTATATCAGGGTCAGCAGATCTCAGAGGAATGTCCAGAACTAGCAGCCTCAGACTCCTTGTCCCGATTGAAAAACTTGAGGTCGGCTGAACGCGTGGGTCGAGTAAATGGTAAATGGTTGAGTTGAGTATCCTAACCTGCAGCCAGGCACGAAGGGCTGAATGTGTTCTTGTTAGGTCGCGGAGTATCTGCAACGCATTTTCCCAGAGAGTCGAAAACCCGACCTGCCTAATGTGCAAAGCCGAGAATTCTCGAATCAGTCGATTAACTTACAAGTCGTCATAGGACAGTCTAGTCACGGCGGCTGAGGTCTTAATGAGTGCTCCACCTCTACTACCCCCCAGGGAGCTTTTGGCTTCAGTAATGCCACATTCCGACCTCAACGACGAGGCATAACTGTCAGTAACTCCACTTCACCTGCTCCGGCGCCGCGTAGAGAGAATGAAACATTTGGGGTTGATAAGCTACTTTTTCTCAAACATATTCACATGATGCTAGACTGACTTTACGTAAAAATTATTAAATTGACGAACAAACAAAAAATTAAGTAAATTGTAAATATGAATTAATCAATGGATGAATCCAAACGACAGATGGTATTAAAGAAGCAACGGATGAAACATAAGTAGGATCTACCGAATGGTGTAACGAGCAAATAATGGAACTACAAATGAGTTAACTATGAAATTGAGCTTTACATCATTAATACCTAATTGAATTGTTAAATCACCGAAGGTACCCAACACCAAAAAATGGAAAAATGTTCAAATTGACCATTGTAAAGGCTCGTTGACGAAAAAGCTGCAGATGTTGCAGCAGTCTCACTGAAAATTGGTCGTTAACTTGCGAGTAAGCCCTCAAACCGCTCTCACATTAAATTACGTAACTTCGATTAACTCGAAACACGTAAAAACAACAAGCCCCGAAATTGAGAAGTTCAGAATTGGATGCGTGATTCCTTCCTTCTGCTTATGAAAGGGCGACTCTTTTGTAAACTAGTCACGTATTTTTGAACAAACGATTAGTTTCGAAGTTAACGCAGTTCCAAGTTTCCATCCAGTCCGACTTAGAAAGGCTAGGAACGACGCCAAACTTTACTTATGACTTGAGCTTTCTTTCTGGTTGATTTTGTTGACGTACATGAATTAATGTTTGAAACTATTAACAAAATATAACAATAACTAACACACCTACGTTTTCTGCCAGGAACACTTTTTTACTACCCTCCCTCAACATTTGACACTTGTTATCGTTTCCTACGTATTTTTCGAGGCTGAGTCTCAGAGGTGTGGGACTGCGCGTCGACCGAAAACTGTGAACTGCCAGTAATTATAGTGATCCTGAGGCAAGTATACTGCTTGAAAAAACTCGCGGAACAATACAGCGAAAGTAATCGATTCATCATTTGCACTGCATCACTTCATCCACCCGTCAACTACACTCATCACGTCGCACCAATTGCCTACAGACTATGGAATATGTCATTTTCGTCGTTCTTTTATAGTCAGGCCATGTTTCGTATCGTTTACTGGTATTTTTCGATGCACAATCGAATGGGATGGCTCTCGGATCTGGAAGAGTACATTAAGCTGTGTAAAAGAATAATAAACCGTGAGAATAATAAATTTGCAGCGTTAATGTTTATGCATTAAGATGATTGGGTTAATTGTGCCAGTCGGTAAATTATTAAAGTTAATGTACCAATTTGCTCGGTTCGTCTTTTCTGGCTGGTGAGATGACTGAGTAAAGAGTCAGTATATAACGTCTGACATAACGGCTAGACGATGATGCCTTTACATCAAAAGCGCTCGCCCATAGCATCTCACCAGCCAGAGAAGACAGACCCACCAAACAGGTTAGCTTTGATATTTATATTTATTTACTAATTATTATGTACTTTGTGTCTATTATTACGTGATAACTATAGTGTTTTTGAATAACTAAAGTAGTTATTGCTTATATATGTTGCTACAGTAGTTGTTGCTTATGTGTGACAAAGTGGTGAATGGTTATCCAACCAGATTTTGCACACAAAATGTTTAATACCAAGACACGATGGAAATAAATTTATCGTTGAGCTCATAAAACATAAATAGAAAATAAAAATAACAGCTCGTGAAAAGTCCGAAGCGAAAGTAAAAATAATTTGATACTTGGCACAAGTTTTATTCGACCGATGTTTAACTTTCGTGCTTCTAATTTGTCCAATAGGCCTTCGCCTGTATATTAGTCGTGTATTGGTCCAGGTATGGCACTGTTAGACGTTTCCTAAGTATGTACGCTGGTAGACGTTGATTACAGGACTTGCGGGATACTGCGAACCGAAGAGAAGGATAAATGCGTTAATGATTAATTTCACTGCAAAGTGAGGAAATGGCAATGAACACTTAATATAAGCAGTTTTAACGAAGCACGTGGCGGTACGCAGATAGGTAGAATTGGGAATGGATGAAAAAGGCGCACGGAGCTGGTGATGGCTGGTGTGCTGACGTCACTCACATCAAAACGAAATAAAATATAACACTTCTGAGTGTAATTAAGTGGATATCATAAGTGGTGTACTAGCTGCCTGAACATGTACAAATGGGCGAATGAAATCTGCAGTTAATTTTTCTTTATTTTCCCAATTAGAATGGTGTTCCTAAAAACAAGCTACCAAAGCTCACTGCCTGACCCCTGTCAGTCATTCGTCAGTCGACCCGTTTCCGTTACAATTTTAGTCCTGCGAAGTCAGCCACTCCCTTCAAATTTCCCAGGTCTCTTCTGTTCTTTTCCTGTCCTCCTCAGTAACACATCTACGCCCTAGAAATCGTTCGAGTTTTTTCATATACTCCCTGCCACACTGGACGGTGTGATCGAATTTCTTCTTATACTTCTTTTCTTCTCAGTCCGAATTCTTCTATCCCTAGCGTACGGTGCCCTCCTCATTTCGACAATCGTAATTTATTTATTTTGGGGGTGGTGGGGAAGAATGATCGTCTCATTGATGATGAGCTTCGTTTTAAAAACCTCTGTAGTTAGATTTGTAGGAGAATGACAGTACCAATTGAGAAAGTTCTTTTTTCGTATTCATTGAAGACGCGAAAAGAAAGTTACGAGCTATCTCTATTGACCTTGACGATGTTAGGGGAACAAAATCTACCAAAAATGGGGTTTGGGCTCATTTTGCTCAAAAACTGCCATAACAGTATTGATTAAATTTTCAAATTATCTTCCTATGATCAATACCTAACGTTTGTTCTCCGTAAACATTTCTGAAGAAATAGAAGTTAATATAACTTTTCAGAGAATCAGCTCTAACTTCTTTCATCCATGGCTTTGTTTCTCACAACAGTTTCTGTGAAAAGTACATGGGCTTAATGAAAGCTGTATAACAGACAACTGGGCTGTGTGCCCTAGATATTTTATTGGCATCTAGCCGCTTATTTATTTATCATATTAATTATTTATGTCTTACAGGTCAGTTTTTTCCTGCCGGTAATATAAAGACCTTGCATTCGTTGAGATTCCTTTCCCTCGATAGCCTGCCGCCGGTAATTCCGCCTCGGAGCCCTTGCCACCTTTGTGTCGCCACTTCTTCACCGATGCGAATTTCGTTTTAATTTGTATACATTTTTTCGTTTCAATTTAATTAATTGGGTTTGTAATTAAATTTCAATGCGCTAAAATAAGTCGTTAGAAACCTATATGTCAGTCACGTTGATTAACATATATCGTCATTGATAGTAATAATATCGACATTAGACTTTCTATTTCCAAACTGTATACCCCTGAGACCCAACGCTACTTGGAAAAATATGGGTAAGCTTCCGCTATTAACAGGTAGTTATGAGCTCGGGATGCTGCATTAATTTCCGTGTCCCTTTTCATCCCAAAGTCGGGTTCTTTCATGGCACAAACTTGGACCGCACAGGCGATGAGTGCGTTCTCTGAATGTGAGAATTCTCTGCCAACGCTGTATCAGGGGAGTGTACAGATTATCGAGGATTGGGGCGAAATAAGTGGCAATTGAGCGACTTGAGGCGATGAGGGATTTTCTGGATGACGAGGCTCGTTCTGCTAGCGGGAACCTGTCAGCATAACCTCGCGGAAGAATCGATTCAGAAGTGACGCACAAAAAAATGAGACCGCGGATTATTGTTAGTTTTCCTTTTGAGGAGCCATTTACGTAACTTTCCTGGGGCGGATTTAGTTCGTTTCTTTCACGACGGGGGAAATTGAAAAATATCCCCTTTTCCCCTCTCACCAGATTTGTCACCCGGAGGAGGAGAGCGTTTTTCCGGCCGAGGAAGACGGCGGCGTCGCTGGCGCGAGATCGAAGGAAGGAAACAGCCGTGAAGAGATCTATAAATAGCTCGGAAGCTCAAGTTCATTCAGTCATTCCATCAGCATCGCTCGACATGAAAACATCTCCAGCGGTAAGTACCACAATGAGAAGATTCGAGTCCTTGCCGACCTTCGATCTTCGGCGCTTTCCAGAGCGGAACCGCAGGTCAAAACGGGCTGTAAGAGTTTTGGTCTTTCGATGGCCGGATGCGGGGAAATTTCTCTTCTCACTTTCAAATCCCATCAAAAATAACTATTATTCATTTGCTCCAATAGAAGCAAAGTGCAGAAGGAAAGGTCGGCTAAAAACGTTTATTTTTCTTCAAATCTTACGTTTCAAAGACTTCTGAGACCAAAAACATGAACGGGTCCAAACATATGGACGTATAAAGCGAGTAGTTACAGAAGTTGACAAAAGTTGGGTGATGCTTCGTACAAGACACTTTCGCGCTACAACACGTCGCAATGTCTGCAAAGCGTTGAAAGGACGTTAAGTCCTGTTCTTTGAGTTCAAGTTTCGCATTGTAAATATGCGAAACACATATGAAAACACGCAAAAACGGAGAATTTTGATGCTGAACGATGTATCAAATGTCTGACGTCCACATGTTGTGAGTTGAGACTTAGTATGTGTTTGGAATAACTAAACAAGTTCTTGATATTGGATGGGATGTATTCTAATTTCAATTATTGTCTGTGGTTCAGAAATAATTCTTCGAACTTCCCATAATACGAAAAATGGGGGATTAAAAATTAGCAGAAAGTCTATCAGGACGCTTCTGAAGGGCGCGCCTAGCCTACTGATTAGTGTGCAGCACACGGCATGGGCGCGCTTAACCTACTGATTAGTGATCGACACACTGCTTGGGGTAACTTCAAGGTGCCATCAAAATATAAATGGAAATGAACGGTTACTTCTGAAATTTTTAAATTCGCAATAATTCAGCGTCGAAAAGACATTAAGTGGTGTTTCATACAGATGCTATGTCTTCGAATTCAAGTTTAGTCTCCAAACGTAATAAGTGAAAGCACGCAAAAACGTGTTTCTGTTGAAGGGAGGATTTTGATTCTGAACAGTGACTCCAATGTCTGTTGACGGCTGCGTGCTATGGGGTGGACTGTATTTTAATTTGAATTGTTGGTGGTGGTTCAGAATCACAAAAACAGAACATGAATTGATAGAAAAGCTGATTGGCTCACCCTTTTTGTCGTTATAGATTTCTTTAATGAGCCAAAGATGAAGCTCATGACATTTCCACGGAAAATGGTCAAGCTGGAAACTGTAGCAGGAAAGAAATAAATGATAAAATGATTTAGCTTTTCACGCTAGAGCAACCATGTTTTAACAGGAACTTCTGAAGAGCGAGGTTAGCTGAATGATTTGTGCGCGGTACACTGATATTTAAATTCCCAATTATCCAGCGTTGAGTTCGAGTTTGTCATCCAAAAATAGCATTAGAAAATGCGGCGAACTGCGTTTAAGTTGAAGGGGAAGATTTCGATGCAAAACTGTGCCTTCAATGTTCGTTGAATGATTGGCCACATGATGGTGATGATAGGGTTCCCCACTTACCCGCATGCAGTACACTTTTCTTTGCGCGTTTTGCAATAGTTGTGCGACTTGCGCTACGTCCCACGTGACACTCATTAACTCAATCAGTATCTAGGCTTCAAGAAGCTTTCAAATCAACGTTCCTGTCGACAACAATTCCGCTCTGAGACAACGACGCCTCACGAGAGCGATCGCGCGGGCATTAAAAAGCGGATTTTTCCATTTTCGCTCGTCGAACCTGCGGTAATGTCCCAACAAGCCCAAAACGGACCGCAACCTCGTCCAGTCAACTAATTCGAACCGTTTTTACTGTCTCGACCGCAGTGTTGGAGCTTTTTTTGTGGACGCGGTTTTTGAGACGGAAAGGCTGAAACAGGGGAAAATTCGCGGTCGATTCACTCGGATGAACCACGATCATCTGAGAAGTACAATAGCTTTCTCTTGAAATTAGGAAACTCCAATGGGGTCCTACGTCAGGCTGACAAAGGCCATTTTAGAGGACAACCTAAAGCAGGGAAAATGAGAGACAAAAAGGTCTGTTTAAAGGCGCAACTTGCGACCATTCCGATGGTCACAATATGACTTTCAACGCCTATTTTGCAGAGTGTGAGGACTGTAGGAACAGAATGCAATGAGAAAAGGCCCAGCAAGGCCCCAGGAATGAAACATGGTTATGGGAACTCCCTCAGCTACTCCTCCCCTCAACTACAGGATGAGCAACAGGATTGGACCAACAGGATCATTACTAAACTATCATCGTATTGGTAGCTCACCGAACTACCAACTCAGTTTTTGAGGAGGCTGGTGTTTTAAATGAGCGGAACTATGAAGAAAACCCTCACTAAAATCGCTTTCCCACGAAGGAAAATTTGTACACGGGGTAAAAGTGATAAGTAACAATTTCCAACTCTCGAGAATGTTGAGTCATTCGAGCTAGTACCACTCACCAGTTTTAACTGCTAGCCACCAGCCTCGACCGTTGTGACTCCGATCACCAGTGGCGAGAACTCCCGACTTCACGCAGAAAAAGGTGTGTCAAATATTACGAGATACTGTCGTAGGACGTTATTAGGGTGTCTTGGAACTCTTTTTGGAACGAATCACGCTAAAGATTATTTGTTTACTCATCATCCTCGAACTTGAAGTACGAGCCAGGGAGGAGTCGTAATGGTGAGGGATATTTTCATAAATCTGGCTAGGCGGAAGTAAGATAATATGTTCCAAAATACAGCCTTACCGTTTCTAGAAAGCACTTCCTTGTCAAGATAACATAATCTAGTTATGCATTTACTGTGACGGGTGGAAACGGGATGGAAACTGCTGTCACTGCGATGTTTGGCACCAGCTCGTTAAGTATGATTACTTGAGATTTACACTATGTCGGTCACTTAATTGAAGTCCAGGACCTGCCTATTGGCCAAAGGCAGTCAAAATTATTCATTATATTCGATTGTTCTTAGGGGCAGGATTGGAATAGAACGAGAACTATTCAAACTTGTAAAAGTCCGTAAAACTGCATACCTAGGTCATATCCTTAGAAACGACAAATACCGTTACGCACAGCTCATCGTCAAGGGAAAGATCGAGGGCAAGCGGGGCCTAGGACGGAAGAAGATGTCATGGCTGAGGAATGTACGTCGGTGGACTGGCATGGGCTTCGAGGAGCTCATCAGAGCCGCTGAAGACAGAGAGGGATTTGCCACTATGATATCCAACCTTCATTGATGGAGATGGCACGTCGAAGAAGAAGAGTTCTTAGGGAGCGATAGAAGGTGGCCCTCAGCCTGGTATAAGGTCTGTTTACTAATTTCTGCGAGCAGGGATGGTGTCAACGGTGCACTTATTGTGCACTTGAGAGCAACTGGCCTCTTAGAGTGCTAGGTGCATTTTTCAACTTTTTCACGGAATTGGCCAACTCTTGTGAGAATAAATTTGAAACGTTGTGGGTAAATTTCTTAAAGTGCCACAGGAGGTTTCGAACAACGGCTATAATGTTTGTTTGTTTGGTTTCAGATCGTCTTAATCGCGGTAGCGATCGTCGTCACCTTCGCAGAGGCCAAAGCCCACAAACTTAACCGCAACTTCAAAAGCCAGGGTGAGCAAGTCAAGGACTCGTGATCTCCAGTTGCACGTAATAATTTAATTAGAAAGCGCTTCGGTAGGAAGGAAAATGCGAAGAAGATGAAGAGGTTGGCTGTAGATCGGAGGGAGGTTTAGGTGAAAGTTTTTATAATCGGGAAGCTCGTTGGGTTTTACATAGTTTGCGGTAGTTTGTTTAATAACTTAATCGCCGTCTGGTTGACGTAATTTCAGGCGAATACCGCCAGGAAAATACGACGTTCTCAGAGGGAGAGCGGCGAAAAGCGGAATGTTTAGAAAGGTGGATTGGGAATTGCTGTCATTCAGTGCGATGTAAACAGAAGAACAGCATTTTCGAGTTTGTTTTTTTAAGCTCTTGAGTTGAAAGAAAAGTTACTCAAACGGCTAACGCAAAAAGTGTCGCTAAAACACCAGAATGGGAAATGGTCTGTGTGTGTCCTTGTGAACATGATTGAGAGAAAACAGCCCAATCGAATCTGCGGAACCTACATATTTTTCTGCTCATTACGCAACTTTCCTTTTTACCTCGAAGTGCTACGGAAAACAAAATTTTGAGTGGAAGTTCAATAATTGATAGTTATTTATATTCTGTAGAGTTCGTGAAATTGGGGATAGAAAACTGTGTAATGGGCTGTGACTCACAGAGTAGTTTGTGCTAGACCCCTTGAGTTGAGATCATCTCTAAAAGATCTGAAAGTCAAGAATGATTCACCACTGGCATGATTGCACCGCTGACCAGTGCACCATACTGGATGTAAATTATAGCACTTGTACAACGGCTGTAAGGCAATCTGGACAGTGCTGAGCAACACCACCATTCACCCACGTCGGCGATTCCTGAACTATTCATTCAATTTCTCGGATTGTTGTGTCACGTGGTGACTGTACCGTCATTCTGGTACATGGAGAGACAAGAAACCTGCCGTTGCAAGTTATGGAGCCAATTTTGGTCAAAGTAGTGTGCAAACGTCTGTATATGCTTGTTATTACAGTTGCCTTGATGAATAATTTGTGTATTTAAAGCTTCTGCTTGAGAAATCTCATCTGATTATTCTTGTACATGTTATATCCAATTGCGAGCATAGCGTAGAGTAGTTTTAGTGTAGAACGTAGATTGCGTATTTGTTGCAGTAGATTTGTTGAGGACCAGAAGGCAGTCACACCCCGATGAAACAGTAGCAAGAATACCAGAAATCCCATTCACTGACCAGAGTATCAACGATGTGCCAGATAAAGACTTCGCCGATGCCCGCCAGGACCCTCTCCCAGTGCCGGCCGAGTATTTGACCCCACCGGCCATAGGAAGGCCACGAAGCCCACCGGTACCGCTACCCCCTCTGCCTCTTCGTGTCGAACAACCTCCCCCACTACGAGGCAAATGGAAACTGGGCTACGAAGCAGGTGACATCTTGGTACCCCCTCTTCCCGACGATCAGGGCTTGGAATACGACACTCTCAAAACCTACGTTGCTGTTACAAGTCCTGAAGAGCAACCAACTGAACCTCAAGGGACAACACCTCCTGAGCTAGATACTGCAGCTGACAGTCCAAATCCGATAGTAGAAAACCCGGATGTCAACGTAGAAAGGCAAGAGTCAGATTACAATCCGCAGTCAGTGTATTCATTTGTCAAGACAAACCCTCAAGGACACTTCAAATGGGGAGTCCATATTGGTCACTGATTCCTAGTCACGTAAGTATACTTCTCCACACGTTTGCTCTCCATATTTAAGCTCACATGCACAGCCCGAACAAGTTTGAAAATTGAATGGTAGATTGTGGTGCACACTAATACTGCACTCAAGTTGATAATAGAACATGACAGTAGCATCGCCTTCTTCTATCTAGATAAACTTGCAGAGTGGTGGTTTTTTTTGTTTTATGAATTGTTGAGTGTACGAATATGTGCAAAAGCAGCGGTGAAAGGGTGGTGATATTTTTGGGGACTCTTTAGAACCCAAGTAACGACTTGCCACTGAACCTAGAAGAACCCCCAGAAGTACCTAGAAGTTCTACCCAGACTCGTTTATTTGTGCTTTAGGACCAGGTGCCTCTGGTTCATCGCTCAAGTTATAGTTTAAAGAGTAAGGCCACAGCTCAACGTTCCAATGGTTCAAAAATCACTTTCTAAGGTCTAGATTTTTTAGAGCAAGATGTTCCAGCCTGGGGTTCCATGGAATCTCCAAGATTGAAAATTCCTAGGGTTCACAGTGGAAGGTACACTCTTCAAGGGTCGGGTGGTGCAGCATAAAGTTCCCCTGGGTCATAGTTCATGTCTTCATCTCCAATATTACCATCATTCAACGAGTAGGGCACGCTCTTGTTGGATGTTCCAAAACGTCACTCCCTATGGCTCTTAGTTGTGAACTAGGGCAAGGTTGGTTATCAAGAGTTCCCATGCTTCAAAGTTGAAGGCTCATTCTTCAAGGTCCCAGGATTCCTCGAGCCATTAGTGCGGTATCCATCCTTCGACATTCCACTGGAGAGACCACTCTTCAATTTAAGAATCCAACAGTTCAGGGTGCAAGGACCACTCATCAAGGACCCCATAGTTCACAGTGGTATGTTCACTTTTTAAGATTCAGACGATTTCTTACTTCGAAAGTAAATTTAACCAAAAACGTATTTTCATTCTGTTATTGCTGTAATGCGCACACTAACCTTGACTGTTAAGTACCTCACCTATAAGCACTAAATGTACCCTACGTTGGCCACATCGTTCTTATTATTTTTTAAACTTTTGTATCAGACGGTACCGAACAACCTGACGCCCTCCGAGGACAACCCCGCTCAGAGTATATCCCGCGTCCAAAACGTAATGGCCATATGGGAGTGACTGGACCCGTCCACACGTACCAGAAAACGAACAAAGAGGCTCATTTCAAATGGGGCGTCAAACACCTCGTTGGCCACCATTTCGCTGGGTGATAATTTATTGTGTTCTGTACAAAATTTGTATTATATAGTGTTTAACTGCAATCCTATTTATAAACGTATAATAAATCCTTAACAATGCTCTGCGTATGTGATAAATGTGATGTACACGACCGTGCTACTTAATTAACTGTTTCACTAGGATGTTACAATTTCGAGTAAATTTAGATAATTTATGGTCAAAATTAATTGTTAGTTTACGTAGTATGACTTTAAATGAGTTGTCATGTGCAATCAATAGGTAAGATACATAGTTGTCTAAACAAACCGTTGCTTCCTTCAAACACGTTCCTTTATACCTTCTGTTGATCTCATGAGGTCAATTACTTTGGCGAGGTTTCAACAAGACCCTCCAACTACTCACTAACAAGAGATCATTGGTCTCTCGTCCACATTTCATCTGATTCTGTGGAATGTTGCACACAACTTCCTTCTCCGTCTCCATGAAGTGGTCCAGGTAGTTTACGAGCACGATCTGGTAGATCATGGAATGTGTCCAGAACAAGGACAACAACACGAAGAATGAAGACACTCCTCACCGTCCACATTGAGCTGTCGTTTCGTTGTCAGGCATAACAAGCGGCAGGTAGAGTCACCACCATGATTATTGATCTTTCTTCCCCCTTGACAGGTACAGCCCTTTCTTCACCTTTGACCAACACCCGCTGTCAGAATAAAGTCCCCAAAGTGAGGCATAGTTCGAATTTTGACAACAATCAAACTGCTGGTCCCATGAAAAGTCAATCCGAGCGACTCGTACTTCGGGCCTGCTGGCTCTTGTGCATTGGAGTACTATTTGTTCATTTGAATAATTGACCCTGGATGTTTGTTGATTGCGGTGGTGCGGGATATAGTGCTATATATATAACTTGACTCGCATGTGGAATATGTGGCGCACCCTAGTAGCCAGTTAACAAATATTCAGCTTAGCCTCGTCCCCCATTGCTATTCTCGCTTCGCTTGCGTTTGGTATTGCGTCGTGTCGTAAACTGATCTTGCTGTTACGAGTACAAAGTGTTATTTTTATTTCTTGTTTTTCTTGTCTTAATGTACACTAAACCTTTTATCATGACTAAAAGGTCTTCGAATCGGTAAGTCTACTTTGAAGTATTTTGACTCTGCTTTGAATCAAATGATAGTCTCATTCACCTCTGTAGAAGCCTCGTTTGAACAGTTCAGCTGGCACCCGCTACCAACGACACTGCGTCTTTACGAAACAGCGTGGTATGAATACGTAATGCGGAGGCTGCACCTCCTCTCTACTGCTGCCATCCATTTCCGATGGTAGGCGATGCTCAACGCATCGGCCCACACTCGTTTGGACTAACTCTGCCTTCCATTCCTCAAGATATGGGTGACCAATAACCCCACACTTTGGAAAGTGTAATTGGAAGAAGAAGATCACGAAACCCACTCTGCAAACACACGAACGTCAAAGTATTGAATCTCCTGAGTAACTGCAGTGGCACACGACGGCTAATCAGGACTACCCCCAAAGATTTAGTTACAAAACACTTAAAGTCAACCGACGCAAGTGGAAGTAAATACGACAAAGAAAAAACCACAAATCGCAAAAATAGAATCATTGAAGTTGTTAGATGTCTTGACTTATTACAGTTGTAATAAGATCAGATTAATAACTCATACCTGGTGGGACGCGTCACACAACATTCCTCAGACCCATGTGTGTTCTACGATTTTTTTATTACTCAAACACAACAAATAAAATCTGTTTTCCATTCAGTTTATATGAATCTGGTGCAACGTACAGCTCCACTTTCGACGTGGAAACTGGCTACTCTTCAGACTACAGAGGTGATCCTACTTACGTTACGACAGTGACAGGTGCACAGGTGGTTTATAATACTGTCAGATGGATTTTCCTGAGAAGGATGGTGTTTTTTGTTTTGAAATTATCGGGTAAACGCGGAGAGAAAAGCTGGTAAGTGAAACGGCGGTGGTTTGGCTTCTAGAATTTCTGAGATTGCCCCTTATTACCTTACGAAAATGATGAATTACCTCATTATTATTATTATTATTAAACCTCCATAGGTGGTGGACTGTGGCCTTACTATTTTGGTTCATTATTCATTCTGAATAACATTCCTGTTTTCGGTCAGGGAAAATGCCTTTAACGGGGTCTAAAAAATCCGTCCTCTCGTACCAAAATCCCATTTGGCATCTAGTTGTGCCCGCCTGCTCGGCAATCCGATCGGACAAAACTCATGGTTGTTGTGGGCAAAAAAAGGTTTACAAATTAAGAAAAACGCAGTTTTGGCAATTTTATCGCAAATACGCCGAGTTCGGTATCGTTTTCTTTGTATTTTTAGATCCTGGATCGATGGAATGAGTCTCAGACGTGTAGAACTGCGTATAGTGTAATTACAGTAATTATAATGAGCCAAAGTCTACTAATTGAAAGAACTCGCGGGACAGTAACTACAGCGAAAGTAATCGTTTCATCGTTGGTACTCCTTCCCTTCCGTCTCATTCAAACCACCTCCCAGCACGACTCTCCAAGTCGTGCCAGTTGCCTGCATGCAAGAGTTTGTTATTTTTATCGTTTCGTAGTAGTTAGGTAGTGTTTCGTATCCTTTACTGGTATTTTTCGATGCCGAATCGAATAGAATGGGTCTCGGAGGTGTGAGACTAGGTCAAGCTGTTCAAGAAAATAATCAACCGTTGTGTAATAATTTGGAGGGTTTATAGAGAATGCTAGTATCAAATAAATGAGATCTGTGAGGCAAAAAACTGTGCTATTTGCTATTTTTGATATTTTATTGTGCCTCTCTCGTCGTTTTCTCACAAATGAACATTTTGTATTATCGTTGTGTCATCATTAACTGCCAGTACAAAAAAAAATTTCTCACACATTTACATTCGAAATGTTGAGCCGATTACATAGTCGATCCTTCAATTTTAACAATTCCAAAAAATTGTTTTCCTCTAGCCATGTACATTTGATTTTGGCGCTCAGGGATCGGCTGTCTAAAGACGAGTTCAGCAAAGAGGATTACCCTCCCAATTGCAGATTACACAGCTCGTTGTCTCCAGGACAAAAGGACTAATACAATACGATTGGGAATTTTGTAACCGCATTGTTTGTTGCGGTTTGAGGTCGTCTCCGGTGCGTGCGGGGAGCGGAAATGTGTCATGTGCCAACTCTGGGTCATTCGGTTTACTTTCTTCAGAGGCAGGTAGGTCTGTGCCAGAGGTGGAGGAGCAATGGAGTTATGTAACAATTGAAGAGACCTTGAGGAAACTGCCCCGACCTTTCACTGTCCGTTCGTCAGCGGCGTCGTCTTCGGCGCAGTTGAGTCGACGGTCTCTCAGGAGTCGAGTACCTCCATCGTCGATATCAACCTCAATTGCCATACATTCTCAGGTGCTGAGTCTGTCTGTGGTGCTCCATAATAATAATCGTATCTCGTTGCTTTGTGAGTTTTTCGTAACACACATTTTTTTTGGGACGGTTTGTATTTAGCGTTCTGAAATTATTGGGAAAATACTGAAAATATTTAGTGCGCTGTAGAATCTCACAACTGTCGGCAGCTCCTGTAAGTTTGATGATACAGAGTATATATACATATATATATAGGCTCTGCACGCTAAGCCATATCGGAGCTGATTTGGTTCAGCGGTGCACTCAAACACAGACCAAACATTTCTTTTCTTCAAAGAGACAGTTCCAAATAACATCACAATACCATAAAATTCCGATCCGCGGGGAAAAAGCGAGATCAGCACGATAATGATAATGAATTATTTCGAAACAAAGCGAGTTTAGAGCAGTCTCATTCTCATTAACATCAGAACGGTAGTTCAGTAAGCTGCCTATTCGATGAGTGTGTAATAGTGCTCATAAGATAATCAGGAACAACCCCCGAAAACCACCGCCGTTGCAGTTACTACCATTTCTCACAGTGTTTTCCCGATAATTTCAAAACAGTAGACACGAACCTTCTAAAATGGTCGTGTTGACACTACATATATTTCCGGCGCAGTGCTCAATAATGGTCGGCGCATGAGTAGGAGCACCTTCAAAAATTCTGGAACATTAAGCTACCACTTTCTACATGATACGGGAAGTGAATGTTTTACCAAATGAAATGAGTGAAAAATGGTTCTTTACTAGGTAAAGCCACGAAAAGCGCTGAATGGTAGTGGAGCTGAGGAAATTGAGGATGCGTCACACCAAATATATAATAATGGTTGTTGGATACAAGCCAAATCAGTCTGGGTTTTTTGAGCTGAGAATGCTGGCACCTGCCTTAACGGGACTCACTGCCCCTTAATGGCAAAGTCATTGTGTCCCCAAAGACTTTCATACCTCAGGAAATTCCACTACTGCGGTTATTTCTAATGGGCACGGATTTCCTTGAAGTGGTTTTCCCATCTTTTCCCTCTCCTCCTTTTTCCGACTCCTCTCCACAACAGATAGCTCCTCCCAAATTCGTTCACCTAAAAACTCTCGTGAAAGACTCGTCTCCCTGTGTTCGCTCAAAGACATTCCTCAACTCTCAGCCCATACAGCTCGCTATCTCCTTCCGATACAGTTTCCCGTGCCAGCACACTACATACTACCAGTCGTCCCCTTGTGCCGCCCGTTTGTACACAAACTCCACTCACTCATTGCACATAATACAGCCCTCCTCAAGCTCACCGAGTTTCTTTTATTTCGATCTTCAACTCTCGCCCTCTCGTGCGCCCAACAATGGTCAAAAGATAATCGATAGTAATATCAGAAATTTAAGAACTCAAACTAAATATCACCTTTCAGCAGTGTTTCTCCAATAATTTCTGAACTTTGAATAAAAGCCTCCTCCAAAAAATCTAATTGATAGTCTCACTAATTACCTATAAATTGGTTTTTCAATTAAGGTCGTGGCACGAATAGCAGCTACCCAATAAATTCTGGAACTTTAAGCGCTACCAGTTTCTATGTACATCATCAAGTTACGTTAAATAAGTGCATGAGAATTAATTGGATTGGATTACTACTTATAATGCAAGCAGGGCACCAAGACATTGAGGGTAATTAACAAACAGCTTTTCCATCGACTCCTATGAATGTACTTCCCTCGTAGTAAATGATTCAGCTGATCTATAACCCTTCGTTTGTTCTGCTTCAAATAATTCACATCACGCTTTTTTCATTAAAATTACTACCCCTGAACAGATCTGTATCTTCTGGCTGAAGGATTAGTCACCAGGATCTTATATCCTTACCTTTGTTCCTTGTTTTATAAGGATGACATACAAAGTAGCTCACTATGGTACATTCTATAAGTACGGATGATGGTGTACAACCTGAAACCGGCTCACAAATATAAAATCCCTGGGGAAAAATACCACTTCTTCACCAATTTTATTGTTGAAAGTAGGGAGGCAAATAATTTCAAATTTGATAACATGGTTGTTGTAGATCAATTTAAATTATTCTATTATCGTTTGACGATGAAGTAGGTCGCTAAATACGTACTAATAATATCGGGATCTCACGAAAATGCGCAACTTACTCATCAATTTATTTCGGTTCATTCATTCCCCTTGTTAGGTTTTTGAGACCAACCCTCAACGCTCTGCCTTCAGAGAGAAAGAGTTCGATGAGATGAGCCGACCCCTGGACATCCCCGTGAAGAGAAAAGATCATCTTCTCCTTTCGATTTCAAGCATCAGCTCCTCGACAAACTCATCAAATTAATTGCGACCGTTGCGGTCTTTTGTGGTCCATCCGTAACAAATGAGCGAACAATGTCTGGGTCCAATCGAGAAGATGAGGAACATCGTGTCTTTTGATTTAACGCTCAACGTGCGAATCGGATGTTAAGGATCCCAACTTCCTTTTGTCGCCGACGAGCTGGAACTGAGTCAACCCAGAGCTGTGGTTCAACGATTCCACTGAAGTCATCTTCGTTAAGTTTGAGGCGTACTGATTCCAGAAATTGAAGAACTAAGTCGACCAGCTCGTCTAATTAGGACTTCAAGGATTGTCAAATGCAACACAAAGCTTATGGAACAACTCGATACGCGCCCTATTCGGAAGCAAACGTGAAGTAATATGCAAAACCGAATAAAAACCATACGCTTGTTTTCTCTGGAGGTGATTTACAAAATTTGTGACAAATTTTATGATTTCTAAACACAGGTTTAGCCCGTCCTTTATAAAACGGTGGCCTTATTCACAGTCACAATAAAAATATAGAGAACGACGGAATTTATGTGTAAATTTAAATGAAGAATCGGCGCTAAATGCAACTGAAAGTTGCAAAAAAAAGGTAACGACGCATCACTCAACTTTCATTGACCGCCGCGCTCATACAACGATTCTCATCGCTGTAAGAATTAATTCAAAGTGTTCTTCTCTCAACTTTCTATAGCATTTCGGAATTCACTGGACTGCTCCGTCCTATGACACAAACTTCATTGAAAACCCAACGTATAGGTCATTGATAAGACTGCTCTGCCGATTTGGAGTGGCTCGGGAGTTACAGGAGAAACAAAAGTTAGGAAAAATCGCGTTAGTTGAATTCGAGGTTTTCTGAGGTTGCTCCTGAGCATTATAAGTAGTTTACTGGACTATCTCTTCAATTTTATTTGTTTGAGAACTCAAGTGAATAAGAAGAAAAAACATGTATTTAAACAAATAAACCGTAACGTTGTGCGTGAATATACACGGTATGACAACGGTCTATCAGATGAAACCTTATTAATAAGATCGAACAAATTATAACTAAAGTATATTATGAAGGTGCTGGAATAATTTAAGTCTTATAGGGAGCTTACTGGTCTACCACTGAGAACTCTGACACATGAGCGACATTTATATTGAAAAAAAACTACACTAAAAACTATTATCGTCGACATTTTAGATAATTTATTAAACTGCTCTCGCTATCAACCCACCGATGACAATTTTAGTTTACCGTTGTGCTACTTGGATCTGACGATGAAATATCTGGTGCGTTGCAACACACAACTTTCCTCAGCTCTACGTCAATCCACTCATGTACATGGCTTTTTTTCTACTTACTCAATTCATTTATCACTCAGTTAACTTGAACTTGGTCAAACAACACTTTACGTTCGATCGTTTTCTCTAAAAACCACCCTAAAATCGATTACCTCGAAAATTTTGATAATTTATTGCGCTGCTCTTGTCATTTTCCCACGAATGGGAATTTTATGGTATAGTTACCTTATTGATAGCTATCAATATAAAAAATTTAATCAAAATCGTTGGAGCTGTTTTTGAGAAAAAAATTGGTGTTTTGATCACTATGATAACTATAGTTAACTTTCGGTGGATTTTGCCCATACCCTTATTTTTGCGTTCCATGGTAACCTGTAGGCTAGGCATCAAGTATCAGATGATTTGGTACGGTGGTTTTCTCTAAAAATCGTTCACAGACACACACACCATTTTCCCAAATAGTGTTTTTCGGACTCAGGAGGGTCTGAAACGTAAAGATCTGAAGAAAACTCAAAATTTTTTTTTCATCCGATTACATAACTTTCCTTTCTACTTTGTAGAGCCAAGGAAAGTAAAAAGAGTATCGACATTTTTACGGTCTTATAGATGTTTGGGGTTTGAACACAATGATAATTATACTTAGTTTTGAAATGGTATAATACCCTTATTTTGGCGTCCCGTGTGAAATTTCAGCACATTTGGTTCTGACGTTTTCGATTTACCGCCTTTAGAGACACAAACCACCAAATCAAAATCCCCCCCCCCCCCCAGGGTAGCCCTTTACGTTGTAGGGGCTACTGAGTTCTGAGTTGGAGTTCTTAAACAGGACCTTTCTTGTGTAATGAACCGACAAATGATGTCTGGATCGAAGTGAATAAAACTATGCGTGAGATGAGCGTCAATTGGGAGCTATGATTGAAGAATTGGTTGTTATAATTATATTGGAAGCTAAGCAAGGGCAATGATGTTATGGACTAGTCGAAGAAGAGCATTAAACGTACACACAAATTAAAAATGAACGACGAATCTACGGACGAATCATAGAAAAACAATGGACTTAGGATAAAGATAACTGCGTTAGTTTAGCATTTATTTCCTCTTTCCTGTTTGTTCTCTACAGTAAATCTATACACAGTCAAAGAAAACCAATGATCCAGCAGAAAATACATAGAGGAGCGATGAACCTTAAAACAAGTCATAGAAGGCGATGAACTTTAGATAAACATAACTACGTTATTTGAGTTGCATTTATCAGAGGTTTCCCATTTTTATGGTTGTTGTTCCTCAAAAGGCCACATCTGCATATCTGAATGGACCGAAACCTCGTTGCAGAACGGTTCGCACGACTGGCGCCCGTTGCTGCCCATCACGAGGACGTTGGTTGAAAAAAAAATCCACGATCTGTGAAGAAATTACCTTTCACTGGGTAAAAATCGATCGCGTGACGTGCGAACGAGACGTCGACGAAACGCCCTGCGAACAAAATACTCTGGGAACGGAATGAATGACGCAGGAAGAACCTCAAGTTCCTCAAAACTTCAGGCTCTTGGAAAACCCTGATGAATGAGCAAGACGTAACTCATAATAACAAGAGGCTGCGGGAAGTTGGCGAAAGCTTCCGAGAGAAATGTGCAGCAAATGATAGGGGAAACAAAAGGCGAATTAATGGAAAATTCTCATGATTGGAGACTGGGGAGTTGCAGAGTGGCATCAACTGGTGCGCTCGTCTTCAGCGGGTTCAGAAATGGGCGAATGCCCGTGCAACGATGGTAAGAGAGAGTTAAGTTTGATCGACCTAAGCATATATCTCCGTTCACTGAATTTTCACAGAGATATGCATGGAGAACAAAGGTTTTGAACTGATTAGTATAGGATAATTTGAACAATTCATCAATATCGGTAGAACCGTTTTCGGAGAAACCCAAAACCCCCTCACTTTTTATATATTTTGCCCCACCGCCCCCCTTCATGTTGGTGAAAGTACCATATTTTTAGTATTCAAAACTCGTCAACACAGCCAAGAAAGAACCAGTTCAATCGGTTCTCCCGCAAATTCAACTACAGACGTACCTACGCTCATGCCACATCGCAAGTCGATTGGGTACACAGACAGCTAGGCATGGCCATACTAGCAGACCCTAAGAACCATCGAGCTTATTAGAAGTTGGCTCTCAGAGCTTCGGGTTGCTAAGGGTTGGGTTAAGATACACGCATGCGCATGTCGGAACTGAAAGAAATGATACGGCGGATTCCTGTACAAGAAAACGGCTACGAGCGAGGAATTTCTTTTTCCAGATCCAGAGTAAAACGGAATTGCATAGCATACATCAAATCATGGCTCAACTTAAACTATTCCTGCCCTCCCCTTGTAGATTGATTCTCTAACTACTAACCAACAGGATAAGGAAGATGTCCGAAGAACTCAGGGAGAATTAGTTATCTAAAACTATAACTTCTGTTGTAAAGCCTGAACGGGCTACAAATATATTATAGTTGTGTCATTCTGATCTGTCCATACCAAAAATTTATGAACCTTAAGGCACGTTCTTGCAAAAAGAAATATTTGGTATTTCGATCACTATGATAATTATAGTTAATTTGGGGCTGATTTTTCTAAACCCTTAATTGGGCATCTTATGTTGGTAGGTAAAATTTGAGCTGATCTGGTTGGTTCATTTTATCTCAATCCCAATCACAGTCGCACATAGATCATTTGCTCAAAAGCCCTTATAACGTAAAGATTTGAAGCAAATAGAACTTTTTTTAGCCGCTTACATAACTTTCCTTCGTATTCCGTAGGGCTAAAGGAAGTAACAAGAGACCCTAGAAAAATAATATAAGTACTATACATTGTCGTCGTATAACAGTAAAAATGCAGAGGTAGAAAAAGAAAATTGTAAGTTCCTTGTTAACCGTTCACTTCCTAAAATTATTTTTTTGTGTTGTAAAACACGTGACCGATTTATTCATGTCGAACGTGTTGGAACTCTCGAGGCGGACGATCGGTTGTACATTGATGTCCTTTGCTGTCATCGTCGTTAGTTCGTGGTATTGTGACAGCGCTGAGTTTAAAATAATTCAAATCCGTACTGGAGGGTGTCAGTGCACAGTGTTTGATTGTTCTAAATATACGAGTATTATATAGTTGCGCGGCTCAAGAGCACACGATGAATCACATTGACAATTTTATTGACAATCATGATTGACACTCAACTCTGTGCCGCTTCAATCGGCCTACCAGTATTCATTCGTAGTCGATTTGTGTTGTGCTCAAGGCTTCGTTTATTATTAGCGCCGTGAACTTGTGTTCAGTGGATATGGCATCAAGAACTAAATACTATGGGGACTGAAGAAAAAGAAGAATGGACAGAAAAGGAACGACGGTGATCGAACGATTGATTCATACCAGCTGCGGTATCGCTTCGCCGATGATCGTTTACTGGTTAGTACTAGGCATGTGAATAATGACGCAGATTCCCTCTCAACATGCCATTTCTATTCTATCAATCTTTAAGTGAAGGTTTCTTACGATCAGTTTCCCACATTGACTCCACCAAAAATCTAGTCGATCATTTTGATCGTTTAGGATCACATCTAGATGCAGGCTCTGAATAACTATATGAGTAGGCTGCCAATTCCAGGTACTGATGATTCGTATTCGTGTAAAACTTATGGCTTCATCTGAAGAACGTGCAGATCCCTTTGAGTTCAAACTAGCCCGGCAAACTATAAGCCGGAGCTTTGATGCACGAAGGGGCGGGCAAGGAAAGGTATTTTGGAAAGGAACGAGATCAGTCGAGAGCCCCGTGACATAACTCGGAACCTAAAGACGGTCAAAGCTGCCAGTTGAAAGACCGACCTTCTTCATCTCGAGCGGTCTTTCGACGAAGGACTCAGAACCAGCGTAGGCGGCTCCGAACCAATTAACCGATTGTCAGCGTTTTATGGAGAGAGAGAGAGAGAGCGAGTGAAATGAAAATCCCTTTTTTGGGTCATCGAGAACGAGTTCAGTGCAGGAAATCGGGAGCTGGTTGTATTTGCAGTCCCGTCGCCGAATGCCCACAGCTGCGCTCGGTTGTTACCTGATACGGATTACCTGATTCGGCAACTCAACGAGAACACGAGAGAACGAAATCGGCTGTCAATTGGGGTGTGGCACTGATGGCAAAGTCCTACAATTGATGCGAAGAAATCGAAGGGATGCGGTGAACTTGAGTCTCATTCTCATGTCTCACTGCCAATCCACAATTCCAATTGATAGAACCGATTCAAGAGTATTGCAACAAACTGCGAGTGCAGAAATGACCACTGCGATGGGCTAGCAGAGGAATGCAATGTCAGCAACACGTACAACTAGGATATGCACAAATATGAGATGGAAAAATCCACAGCAGAAATAACTTTGTGTGGTGCGTCAAAGCTTTCTTCATCACGTGAATTGGCGACTTTTATTTCTCTACCAGCTAATGAAGACTATTTCCGCTTTGTTTATACAAACTTGTGGAACTTAACTCAACCTTTATTTAGAAACTGGAAGTGCTAATGGTTCCGTAATTTATCGGGTTACCCCTAGTTACGTCATCATTGCGTAGGTTTTATAAGACATTTTAGAAGCTTTTTTTGAGAAGATTCATGTTTATTGTTCTAGAACTACGAGGATAACACTGAAGAAATGAGTCAATGAAGCGAGTAATTTGAATTTCGCAATATCATAGTTTGCCTCTTATTATCTTACGATGATTATCAAACTTCTATCGTGTTAGTAGCTCATTGAACTACCAAGCTGTGTTTGGTGAGAACGTTAGTTTCACATGAGCAGAATTTACGTGGTAAAACGAAATTAAAATCGATTTGATCGAAATATTTGATCATTTATTGTGCTGCTCTTCGACGTCACGTTCCCACCAATGAAAATTCCGTTTCGGTATTTGGAACTGTCAGCACACACATTTCAATCAAAACCGTTAGTTTTAACCAAAAACAAAAAATGAAGATTTGAACACTACGATAACTATAATTAGTATCGAATTTGCTCATTTTGCCGTCCCACGCTGCTGACTTGCAGGGTAAGGATCTGAGGAAAATCGAGAAAAACGTCGCAATAAGTTACATAACTTTATTCTCACTTCGAAGGGCTGAGGAAAGCAAAAACCCCGTCGGGATCCGACCTCAGGAAGGACCATCGATCCATCAAAATTCCGTAATCAGACGCTACTTCGTTATATCGTCGGGATTGTCCTGCTGAGGGTCGTTGACGAGGGAAGAGACGAGTTTGTCATCTGAAGCCCTCAGCGGGAGCAGCTCGTCTCGAGGTTTCAAGCTGCGACCCTGAGCGAGGCGAAAGGTCAACACCTTGTGTGTCGACATTTGTGGACGCTAGCGGGACTCCCCGTGTATTAGCTGCAACTCGCTGCGAGTAACTGAGCGAACGATCGAGGTAACAATTTCTGTTATTCATTCCGTAGATTCTATGCTATTTACAACCAACTGAAGTTACAGGTAGTTTCACTATAACAGCCTAACCAAACCCAACCAAAGTTGGTATTTGGCCAACAAATCAAACGTTAACATTGGATGCTAAAATAAGGGTGTTAGTCATATTTTTTTGGAACGTAAGAGGGGGGTCTGTTCCGAGTGGCTCCAAGAATCTACAGAACCAACCGGAACCGTTTAGCAGATTCCATCAGATTGGTCCTCCCAGCGGTGGCAGCTCATCTTTCTTGTCCTCCTTCAGGTTCAGGAGCAGTCTTTCCTCCATGCCTTCATTCTTCATCCCTGCGAGATACTGGCCCCGTATCAGCATACTACATCCTCTTCTGAATCCGCCCACTGGAGTTAACGTTCTCTAGCTCCCTAGGACCCCATATTTCATTTCAAAAGCTCCAATTGAGTCTCTAGAAGTACGGTAGATACTAACGTACGTCATTCACCTCGTCCCTACCCCATGCATAGTCAGGCGGACCTGACTTGGCTGGCCATCCAGATACCAGCAGTGGGCTCCCTTGTTATGGTGCTGCTCGCTCAAGAGCAGCAGATCGACCTCATTCTTCCGCTGAAACTGCTAGTGAAAGTCCTGTGCCATTGTACATCGATGGAGGTTGCACTGACAGATGAGGTTGATCCCTAGGCCTCCTGAAACATGTAGCACACAAATGCAGGGAGTCAGTAAAATCTGAACCAAGCTGGCTGCAGTTATCTCAATCAAAACACCAACTTTTCTCTCGAGAAAAACTCTATAGATTTCAATTAAATTTTGTTTTTTTGTGTGTGAACAGTTCCAAGTGACACAACAGTATTACATAATTTTCATTCGTGGGAAAATAACTTGAGCAACAAGGTAAATTATCAACAACTTCTACCGAAACTGATTTTAGTGGAATTGTCCTCGTAAATCGTGAACTCGAAAATCAAGTTGTTTAATATTGAGATAATTGAGAGCAATCCGAGAAATCTCGACATTCAAACTGCCATCAGCAGATATAATGGTCGGAAAAGAAACCTCCTCTCAGTGTGAAACTGCCACTAAAGATGCAACGTGATTGTTTTCCCATTCAACGCAACACTCCTGGGAAGTTTATTTATGCTAGACCCTAGAACCAGCCTATCATCTACCACTATCTTACATCGTTGCCCTCTGAGTTCGAAAAACACCATTTGTGAAAGTTGTTGGGGTATGTATGGCCGCGATAATCTTAAATATGTTATTTACTCAGAAGAATAATATCAGACGCCAAAAACGAGGCTAAATCTGCCCACAACTAACTACTGTGAGCTACTGTTACATGCTATTTTATGAGCCTGTCATAGTGATCAAAACATATTTTTCCCTCAAAAAGGAATCTAACGATTCTGTTTGTGACATTTTTTTGTAGAAAGTTTCAAATGGCACAAAAAATGTTACTCTAATATTTTATTTAATCGGAAAGTGATAAGAGGACTCAATAACTTATCAAAACATCGAGTTTAGTACAGTTCTACCTTCATAAGTCCGGTTCACATAAAACTAGCATTCTGTCAAAATTCAGGTGATAGTCGAATCAGCTACCTATACGATGGATCTTAATCATGATCATTCAATCCAGCAAAGTATCTAGGCAAATACTCATTAAAGATCGTTACATAAGTAGCAGCAATATAAAAATTGCGGAACGCTTTCAAACTTTCTACATAGAACGTTAAGTTCTCATAAGCTGAACGAAAAACACATCGGTGTAGTTGGCAGAGCGAGAAAAATCGATGGATGGAACGTGGGAACTGAGGAAAGTTGTGCGATGCCTCGCACCAGATATTTGTTTCTGGGGCTCCCAAAACTCGTTCGACGGGGGTTGAGGGATTCAGCAGGGGGTTGTCGGAGCGGGAGACTATAAAAGCGGCGATGGACGTTCCTCTGAACACATTCGAGACTCCAGATCTCTCCAGGCAAAGTGCGACTGAGGAAACCTGCCGTGGACTGTTTTGGAACCACATTTTACGTTTTACATCATGTTGAAGGTGAGTTCAATTAATTTAAGGTTACGCTAATTTCCTCTGGCTGAACGCTAACTCCCCCCCCCCTGCAATAATGTTTAATACGTAAAGTTCTAACCGTTTGGATAGACTATCGACGTGATTTTTCATTTGTTTGCGCGGGGGGGGGGGGGTCGTGTAAGCTGGTAAGATCTCTGTACAGATCACAACATACTATACTAATCTCATGATCTGTCCCAACGACAGAATTTAAGAAAAAGCGAATGCACATGTCGGTACGTAGGAACCTGCTTATATGACCACGGAAAATTTAGCTGAACGTCAGCGAATAAAAATTTAAAAATGATAGGAACCAACAATACATAAAATAGAAGTATAGATTTCAATCCACATTTCATTCATTTCATCTGTACTTGGTAGTACATATTGAGAGGTTTCCACGCCAACTTCAGAGTTTTCCAAACTAACAATGTTGTAAATAGGAAGAGCTATCCAAAGCAAGGTGACCATATTTTTATAGCAAGCCAAAACTCGCAATTAGAAATAAAATCGTATAAAGTATCAATAAAGAAAGACGAAAGGAAAAATTCGCAATTATATTTTTGATGAAAATAACAGAGATATCAACTTAGAGGGTTTCTGGCAGGTTTAATACCCAGCAGACAGCATACACAGACTCGTGCAAGGTTTAATGAGACACGTCTGGACAGTTGAGCCGTTCTCCATGAGACTGCGTACCCTCCTTTCCTCCGTCATTAACTTCGCTGCCATGAGCCGGCTAGGAAACACTAAACAAGACATGTTTTGGATCGCGGACACTTGGTCCCCCTTGGGCTCAAATTGGTTTGGAAAGTTCTCAATTTGACTTGGACGTGCATTCGTGGAAACTGGTGGTTTGTAATGTTACGGAATTTATTGGGTTGTTCCCAACTAAGTGACAACTATGAGAATGTCAACATGAGTTTGTGAGAAGTTCTGTGTTTCACGTTCTGGAATTATAGGAAAACCCAGAAAAAATTGTGTCTCATAGACGGCAGTAGTTTGAATTTCGGAATTTCTCCAGTTGCTCCAATTATCTTATCCCTTTTCTTGGCTCTAAAAGTAGAAAGGAAAGTTATGTAATCCGCTGAAAATTTTATTGAGTTTTCTTCAGTTCTTTACGTTTCAGACCCTACTGAGTCCAAAAAACATTATTTTGGAAAAACGTCTGTGTGTGTGTGTGTCTGTGAACGATTTCTAGAGAAAACAACCGTACCGAATCAACACAAACTTGATATCTAGCCGATAGTTAATTATAGTTATTATAGTGATCAAGGCACCAATTTTTTTTCTCAAAAACCGCTCTAATGATTTTGATTAAATTTTGTACATTGATAGCTATCAATAAGGTAACTATACCATACAATTCCCACTCGTGGAAAAATTACGAGAGCAGCACAATAAAGTCCAGAACTGTTAGCACTACCGCTTCCTGCTGTCGTGAAGTGTTGTCTGATCAAGTTCCAATGAACTAACTGATAAATCAATTGAGAAAGTAGAAAAAGTGAATTGACGTAGAGCTAAGGAAAGTTGAGTGTTGCAACGCACCAGATATTTTTTTACTCAATTTAACTCAATTTGAGTAAAATAAAACAAGAATTACCATGAGAATAGCACGGTTTTGCTGTGTTTACGCCGTTCCAATGATGAATTATGTAATTTCTAGCGTACGCTGCATAACTAGATCAAACAAAAAAGAATCATCAAAATCGGTTGAGAATCAAGAGATTTTGCCGCCTATTTCTTATTACGGTTCAAGTTTGCAATGATCTTGGACGGATTTGCAATAAGTTTTATCTCAGCATTGGGTCCCCCACTCCCGAGATAAATGCTACAAGCCTCTTACAAACAAACCGAGAGCTCGCGGTCAGGATTGTGCGCAATGATCTAAGATTGAGTTGAATTCAATAGAATTGAAATTTTCGACGACACCATAAGACCATGGGTCGTAGCCTTCATCTGTAAAAGTGAAATAGAGTACAATATAAATGGTACGTGTATAATAGCGCGATATGTACACACAAAAATTATGGTGCGCTTCCGGAGCTCCTCCTAACTGACCGTACTTGTTTGTAGCTAAAGTAGAGAAGACGGTGGCAGGATGAGCGGCATACTAGTTATTAATCGGTGGAACTGCGCCAGAAAGGATGTAGAAATAGTCAGCGAAACAGTCACTTTAGACCAGCGATGCGACACGAATAATGACCGTTCGAATCGAAGAAATTGGTTTGGTGGTCGGTTATCGTGACCTATACCTCGATCTAAATAGGACACGTCAAGGTAGGATTAACAGCAGAATTGCAGGTGTCGTAGACGTTCTTTTTCAAAGTTGTGGTAACAGGGGGTAGAGGTAGCTCCCAGGAGGTGTTGGTCGTCGAGAGCTGCCGTCATCATTGGAACATGAATGGTACATTGCGTTTTGGGTTCGAGCATCATGACTTGGGATGCCCAGAAAGAATCTTCTCGTCGACTAACCATAAGCAAATACTCAGGAATCGACTGAAAAGAAAAATCTGGTGCGACTCATCACACATCTGTCCTCAGTCCCACGTACATATTTCCAACAGCCTAGCAACTAATCGAATCTGTTTTCGTCTTGTTTGAGCTATGAACCTGAACCGATGCCCCTAGGTTTCAGAATTTATTGAGTTGCTTATCCCATGACCGTTATTGGAGTAGTCCGTGTACAGTTGATTCCTGAAACTCTATTCGATTTTTCTGAGAAAGGCCATGTTTACCGTTTTGAAACTATCGGGTAAAAACTGAGAAAACTGATAGAGAGTGAAACAGGGGTGTCAAGTACTTACCTACGAATGCATACGTTCCGGTAGATACATAGCAAACGACTATAGCTGGTTATTTTAATGCGCTGTCGTTGTAGCTTCGTCTCGGATTTTATTTTGGTAACAGTGACACATCTGACACCGTGGCTAATAAATTATGCGTCCTAAATGTGTTTATTGGAAGTGGTTTGAATAAAGTCGGTGAGAAAGGGGTTCAAATTATACAGATAGAGACTGGTGACTTCAGAGGACACTATTAATTTGATGAGTCGTTAAGAGGCGTAGTACCAAAACACGGTTGGGAAAAGAAAGGTGAAGTGTGTGCGAAAATTTAATTAAAATTACCTACGCAGTAAACATCGACGTTTTCTGGTCGGTACCCCTTTTTCTCACAAATGGCTCTAACGATCTTGATTAAATTTTGCATATGGGCCGTTCCAAATAACACGACGGTAACACCAAATTCTCAACCTTGCAAAAATGACTAGAGGAGCACAATACGTAATCAAACATTTCGTAGAAGAATATTCTTCCTTATGAATTCCTACCGTATAATTCTAGCGTTCTTCTCAGATAAATCATGTTGGCAGTCACATGATCCACCTACCTAGTGATTACTCAATGAAGATCGTGGCACGAGTAGGAGCACCTCAATGAATTCCGGCACTTTGTGCGCTACCACGTGAAGTTACTTACCAAAGTCAGATGAACTGAGCGAAAAATGGATTGGATTAATAGCCACGCAAATCGCGCAGGAAAATTGTTTGTTTGTTTGATGCGGCGCACCAGATATTTCATTTTATTGAAAACACATAATCTTATGTCACATATACACACGAGTTAGGTTTTACATTTTTCGTGAGAACAACCGAGGGACAATATTTTTCTTATATTTAGTCCTAGTTAGGGCATCTGAGCCACAGAAATCTGCAGGAACATGTTTCAGAACGTTAGAAACCTTGAATCCTATGGGGTTTTAGAGGCCTCTAAGTTGACACTCGGGGCGGAAATAATTGTCTGGACGTTGAACCTAACGAAATGATTCGAACCACTTGCTTTTAGTAAATCGTTAGAATGTTTTTATATACTCTTAAAATTGATAAATGGAGAACACGAGCAGTAGCTAACAATTCAGAAGTGGAACTGACTGTTTTTAACGGCAATTATCTTTAAGATGGCTGTTTGACGGATAAAGAGAAGTTCCGATCGATCGATGTTCTTTCGCTACCAGAAACCACACTAGTTCTAAGACGCCACGACGACAAGTTAATTTGAAGAAGCCAGAAGGAAGGCCCCGGACCCCGGTGGAAGGCCAAAGGAAACGGCGTTGACCCTAAGCGAGCAGTTCTCTCGAACTTCAATATTCATACTACCGTACTTCAAGCGGTTACGTGATTTGACGGGTCGTTACACTCCGTGAGCTTGTAATCATCACGCATTCTATTCACAGCCGTACGATAAAAGCGCATCAATCGAAAAATTACGTGATCGCTCGAGAGTTATTAGAGAAATTGCGTACTCGGGAAGAGACACGCCTGACCAATTAGGTATTTCCCGTTCGGAGAAAGTTGCGCGGAAGGAATCAAACTGTGGGAAAAATTGAGGGTTGTCGTTGGAGAGGAGCGGCCTCAATTAATAAGTTACTCGTAGAACGCACGTAGAAAACACGCAGGAAATGTAACACTTGTTATGAATGCGTTCACGCGTGACGCGTCCAGCAACTCACATTGCGTCAACAGGTATTCTTACGCTACGGCAACTCAAAATTCCATTGAAAAACAGAATCGTGAACCGGGTGTACAACTGTGGCTTGTGGGTACTCACAGAGAACAACTCGGTGAGCACAACATGTTTCTGTGACATTTTTACCTTTTTACCTCACTGCATTAGACTCAGAACTTTTCCATCGACCGTGAGTATATGACGTGTGAATACACATACAGCTCAAGTTGAAGAGTTGCTATTCTGGCCGTTTTGAAGGACGAACGCACAATTTTAAGTGAGAAATAATACCACTGCTGTCCTCAAAACAGCGCATCCTCAGCTTGGAATATACACCAGAAGTCGCCCACTAGCACACAGTTCGTTAACTACAAGCTTCTCAAATATCTGGTCCGACGTATCACACAACTTTCCATAGCCCGAAGTGCATTCAGCGATTTTCGTCGCTAACAAATCGTGAAATCTGGTTTTCTTTCAGTTTACACGAACTTAGCTCAACGTTCTACTGGTGGCGAATACAGACCCGCAAGGCAACTGAGCGGTGAGGGTTGTCTGTCGTACTCCCTGATGTATCTTGCGAGCTATCTGGTGGCCACAGCCTAAATCTAAGTGGAAGCTTTTCGATGAAAATACGTTAGCTCATATTGATAGCTTAATTTTTAATGGAAATTCTAAAAAGTGTTTACGTATCGGAGAGCGGCTGAACCGCATATTTTTTCTTCCTTTTTTAGTAATATAGCATACTCCTCAAAATAAGGTTGTGGGTCGGTTCAATCGAATGGATTGCGGGGGAGGGGGGAGTAAAGTACCAGATTAGATCTTTTTTATGTTGTGATTTTTATAATCATTAAAGTCTACTAGAGGTTTGCAAACTGGATTAATTAGATGTAATAAATAAACTATTGGATAACTGGAGGTACTTAATACTTAGAGAACCACAAATTTACCTAAACCTCGCTTTTGAAGTGCAGTGATTCCAGGAATGAAATCAGCAAAGGAAAATTAATATCCCCACTGAGATGGGCTAACAAGCTCAGCACGATATGCTCAGGTTGAGCTACAAAAACAGGTCAAAGGAAGCCAATTGGTTCTATTTAGGATGTTGAAAACTGAGTCCAGAGACAATTTTGCAATTCTGAAATTGACTTTTCTAAACTCTCCAAGGACTGAACAAACGGCCAAGAAGTTTAACATGTCTTGCCATAAGTTGCATAACGAACAGTTCTGGCTCAACTCATCCAGCAATGTGTATATATACGGCAGCAGGTCCAACGCATTTCTACGGAAACGTTTATGGAGAACAAAATCTACGTTCTAGTTAGCTGAGATTACCACGGAATTTTGATAGAAATTTTAACAGCAATTTTTAAGAAAAACGATAATTTAATGTTCGGCAAATCTCATTTTCTGATCTATTTTATCTTATACCTCCGTTCAACGGATAGCTACAGAAATAGTTGTGAGGAACGAAATGTGGGTATATACTGGTAGAAGAAACTCCGTCACGTCCATCCCATCACATTCAGTTTAATGTGGGAATTTTGAAAATGTGACAAAACACTGTTTTTGGTACATTTTGGTTGTTGTCTCAGTAAAACAAACTGTCAGAAGAAACATTTATCCCTCTTTCTGTTGGTGGAAACCACTCATAACATTATTTTGGCGTCTTCACAGAATAACAGACATAACAAAAATTACGATACTTTGCTTCGGGTAGCGGAAAGTAAAAAGGACTGCTCAGTTGGTTCAACCTGCGCAGGCGCACACAAATCATGAATCGTAACTACGTTTTTTTACGCAGTCACATAATGTTCGGACACTGATGACTTTTTGACACTTCAAACTCAAATTCAGATTATTAGCTGTTATCTGATTTCGCTTGTCGATGGGTGCAGTTCGAAGAATCGCAGATTTCGACAATAGCTGCTTATTGCGCCAAATATGAACTCGGTAGTTCACTTCTATCAAACGTTATAGAGCGTAGTGACACATACAAATCGAAAAGCGTTGAAACCTGGGATCCCGCGTGTTTGCTGCAAATATTTTGTGAAAATTCTATTCGTTCGGTGTAAATAAATTAAAATTCATTTGTTCTCCATTAAATCACATAACAACAGTCTCTATAGTGGGGCCACACATTTGTCATCTCTGGGGCGCCCGGCCCAATTTAAAAGAAAAACGGGAAAAAAGGACGTTCGTCGTGCACTTGGAGACGGTGGTTACGTCATAACTGGGCCAGTACTTTCTCCGTGCCCCGGTTCGACAGACAGACCTACAGACCGGTCTCTCCGACCGATAAAATAAAGAAGTTCACCCGATCGCCTCGAACTTCGCGAACGCGACTTATGTCCCGAAATTAAGTTCCTGACTTTTCGAAAGGGTTTCGAGTTAGAATTACGTTACGTCCCGAAACCGGTCGGCTCCAGACTTCGTTTATTTGTGGGAAATTACGAAACGGGGATTTGTAATCGGTAACGCGAACAGTTAACGCGAAACTTGATCGGGTTCAAACGGTCAGGCGGTCAGAAATACGTAACGCGATCGTAGGAGCACCCCGTTTGGAACGAAGGAGATCATTGATAACTGCGGTCGAAAGTGTACAAGGCCAAGGCAAAGTGAAATGTGACTGATCACACAACTTTGGCTTTGTTGCTGAAGTGAGTGTATTACACGAGATGCAGAAGGGGGACTTTTATTTCCAGGGACCTATGAACCAACCACACGCTGGCATTACAGTTATCCGAGTACAGCACTGCCCCAGTCAACGTTTATCTCATCAATATCTGATCTGCTGGAGATACTGGCATTTCTGTCGTCCTCTACGCCCTTTATCCCTCACAAGGAAATTCGAGAGTAATGACTATTCAGGTCTTTCTCTCTTTATATTCAACTTCCAAAGTTTTCTAGTCGTTGGCTGGTCTTCTAGTCAACTTCCCAGTGCCTGGAAATACCAACAACGAAGATATCTAGCCCCCTCTTCTTCTATCCAGGCTCTTATCCCTAGGGGATCAGACGGAGAGTGTGGGCTCTGTATCTTCTTCATCCACCTTGGCAATAGGCACACGTCAACATTACTGTCGTTATTTGCCCATGTAGTATTGATGGAAAAGACCATGCTCCGTGAGTAATAGGTACCAGAGAGCCTACAGCACGTCTCACATGAGACATGATAATGTATAGTACGACTGTTCATTGAGTGCTGTCAAAGATTCAGTCCTATAAATGTAAACACATACTTTTGTAACGTACCACATAACATCAATATGTGCCCCAGACCTAATGATGGCCTGGGCGTTATTTGGGTTTTATACCACTTTTACTAAGTACCGCACTTTGCTGGACATGGCACACATCAAATCTCATAGAACTCATGGTTATGAGCTACCTCAACATTTTCCACTCTGTATCTGTTACAGGTTGCAGGAGTACTTTGGGTGGCGCTCTTTGGTTGTAGCGTTGCCTTTCCACAGTCACAAGAAGAACTGGCTCAATATGTAGCCAGACAACAGACAGCTGGGTTGGGCGACCCTTCACTCAGACGGCAGCCTTATCTACTCCAACCACAGACCAAAGCCGCGTATCAACCTCAACCCAAGGATCAAGTCTATCAGATTCAACCTAAGGCCCAACAGGTAAGTTCAATTGTCTTGACGATGTTCACCCTTAACTCAACAATTGCTGACATTAAGAGGCAGACTACTTTATAATACGCGTTATAGAGCTCACATATAAAGAGATCTACTGTCAAAGCCATACACGCTCACCCTCTTCAATAACTTCACAGGTGGTGTACCAACAGCAAGCAGCTCCCAAGCAGTACTATCAACCTCAACCACAGCCTCAAGCTCAACCTCAGCAGTACTACCAACCCCAACCACAGCCTCAGCCTCAGCAGTACTACCAATCTCAACCTGGCAAAAAGCTACTGAGCCCTGCAGGTGGACAACTTTTGCAACAAAATCCTGAGGACTATGACGTGAGTTGAATAACAATTTCTTCTCAAAAACATTTTGGATATATTTCGAATTTTCACATAAAGGGATTTTGATATACAAGATGTGAAATATCTAAAGACAGCAAGACACAGCTCCAAGTGGCATCTCTTCGAACAGAGTGAACAGTGATAGAGGCAGGGCCCCTTACAAGAAAGCCACAGTACAAAGTTGGCCCTAGATAAGGTCTGAGCAATGTCACCATTATTACCAGTCCCTGCCAGCCTACAGTAATTCTGTAAGCCCACTTAGGATCTCGGAATTTCGCACAGAATTAGCGACTCAGCGAATTTTTGGGAATGCGGTTTCTTGTCTTGGATGCAGTATGAAAAGGTGCAAAGTTGTGTGCAAAGCCAAGCATCTCCTTTCCCATTTGCAGTTCATAAAAAACGTTTCGTCAAACCTGGGGTTTTGAACCTTCGTTTTAAATGTGGTCATTCAGCACACACACCATTAGACCTACCCACGGAACCGTTAAGTGAGGTTAAAAGGAGGTGAATAGAGCGCTCGCTCCCTAACCTACAGCTTCTACTAATCACGAGCTGCCCCTTCTTTATTTGGCAATATATGAAGATATTTGCTAGAAGTACCTCTGATTGCTGACGTCAGGTAGGCAGGAATGCTGTGGGTACTTTTTCTACTTTGATCTACCTTTCGTTTTAATTGCTGATTTGTGTTTTTTAATTCATTTTACGTAAGCATTCTCTCTCCCCTAACACATGGAAGTTGATAGGTCAGCACTTCGTGATAAGAAAGAAAAGAAAGATAATCATGTGTTAAGAGGAACACTGTTATTGCCATTTGGATATTAGGTAAACGGTGGTTGGGAGTTTTGTTCTTGTACCCTCCTATTGACTGGCCCCTTCCACGACATATAGATGTGTGTGGCTGTGCATCACATAATACCACTGCAACCACAGCCACAAAAGGAGATGCGCTTTCATCTTCTGTCAATGAAGAAAAAATCGAGGAGAAGGGTGAGGTAATACTGGCTCAATTTCAGCATCGGTCCCCTCAATTGACAGCTATTAAATAATAATCATTAACCTTATCTGACTTTGATTAGTTTTTTAATAAATAAAATCCAAATATTTAATCTGAGTAGTTAAATTAGCTACGCCCAAAGTAAAGATAACTGTGGAATAAAATATCTGGTGCGTAGCAACACACAACTTTCCGCCACCCCTTTAAGTTCGAACACCACCTTCATAGGCGGGCGCTATATCTTCGTTCAACGCATTTTTACAGGAACATTTATGGAGAACAAAATGTAGGGACTAGTTAGTTGAGAGTACTCCGAATGTTTGATCGAAATCGTTAGAGCCGTTTTTGAGAAAATTGGAATACCGATAAAATAATATTCCACAAATCTCCTTTTTTGTGTTAACTTGGCTTATATCTCCGTTCAACATATATATACAGAAATAATTATAGAGAACGAAATGTTGGTATGGGTGACTAAAAGACACTCCATTAGGATTTATCACATCTGGTAAAGAAGTTACCCTGGAATTTACGGAAATGTTAGAAAAACCGTTATTTTCGACACATTTTGATTTTTATCTCTGTTCAATGGACCGTCACAGGAACATTTATTGAGAACAATATGTAGGTATTAACTATTTGAAAACATCCTGTGAGTTTGGTGGAAATCGCTGGAGCCGTTTTGCCAAAAAGCGTAAAAAACCTATTTTTGCTTCAGGGGCCCATACCTCCGTTCACCGTATTTTCATGGAGATATCTATGGAGAAGAAAAGTTAGGTATTAATTAGGAGAAGATAATTTGAAAGTTTAATCAAAATCGTTAGAGCCGTTTTCGAGAAAAATGCGAAAAACCCTAGTTTTTGGTACATTTTCGTCCCCCACCTCCCCTTTCCATCGGCCGAAATCGTCCATAACCTTATTTTGGTGTCTACAAAAAATAACGAACAAAACAAAAAAAGAACCAACTCAATCGGATCAGCCGTTCGCCCGCAAATCGAACTACAGACACACACACACACAGACATACACACAGACATACACACGGACCTCTCTCCGAAATTAGGTTTTTTAGACTCAGTAGGGTCTGAAACGTAAAGATCTGAAGAAAACCCAACTTTTTTTTTGGGCCGATTACTATACTTTCCTTCCCTTCGGGTAGCGGAAAGTAAAAATACAATAGAGAACTGCGGCGAAGTTCTGTTTTTAAAAAAATGAAGAAGTCGCCAGTTTTCTTCTTTTAAGGCCCACTGTTATTGGTTAATTTTTTTTAAATACGTTGGTAACTGTTACTCATTGAGGGACCTTAACAATTCGACCCTGAGCCAGCAGCACAGAAGTTTAATATTATACCCGCAGTTCTCCATATGTGATTTGCACAGACCTCAGGGCAAGTTAACCCAATACGATTAACCCAGTAGCCTAGCATCCAGTAGTCTCACACCACAGTTTCGCAGCCCATCACTTTAGCGAGAGCCAAACATGAAAACTTAGCGTACGGTATCACAAAGCCACCAACACATGTTCCGCCACTTCTCACGCCTTCCCACTCAACTGTAAAGCTACGCGGCCTGAAAAGGATTATACTAACCTTCACAAAACGACGAACGGAAGAGGCATCAATATTGAGAAAAAAACTAGAAAGTTCCGTAAGTAGCAGCCACATTGCGACAGTGCTAGGGCGCCCCATTGTACGCTCGTCCCATTAATTACCCCCACCCAACGTAACCTAGCATTTAACAAAAACGTGACAAGCGCATAACAGTCAGTTACCGAATCCCTCAGTTGCTCAATACTTTGACCCTGCATTCAAATGTTCCAGCCCAGCCCTCATTATCAATTCGGGTTTGACATCAAAGACGATGAGTTCACAAACTACCAGCAGAGGAAAGAGCAACGAGAAGGGGACAAGATCTCGGGAAGTTACAGCGTCGTCGACTCTGACGGTTACATAAGGACAGTCAAATACACTGCGGATCCTTTGGAAGTAAGTGGACCCCACGAATTAGTTACATAAATCATGTGAAAATGAAGTAAAATTGTTGGGAAATCAAATAAAAGTTTAAACTACAAAAAATACATCATTAAAAAATTAGTAGAGAATTGTTGAGAAAACTGAAGAATAACCATTGGGTAATTCGGTAACGTTAGAAAATTAATCAAAATGACAAGCAAACAAGTAAATCGAAAATCGAAAGAAAACTGTTCGTTGTCAGTGTAAAATTGTTACAAAATTGAGTTATTTATTCTTATTTCCTCCCCTTACCATTTCTTTTCATAATTTTTTCGTCAATGTGTCATTTTTGTTTGATCTAATTTACGTTTATATATTACTCTAATTTAATAAACGTTAATTAGACTAAACTAAGCATAATGTGTAGAAACATTTGTGGGGAAACTAAATAAAAATCACCTGGAAATGAAATAAGTTTGGAAATCGAACGAATCAACGGAAAAGGTTCATGAAAAAGTGTTGAGGAAATTAAGACAAATTTTTGGGAATCGTATCCAAATTGTAAGGAAATCGAGTTATGCCTGTTGATGAATCAAGCACGAATTTAGTAAGTAGAGTGATAATTGTTGGGAATCAGAACATAAATCGCTTGGAAATCTAAAAAATTCCTACTTTAAAGAAAAAATTGTTGGGAAAGCAACTGAAACTAATCGTTTTCATAACTAAATAAAAATCATTGGAAACCGTTTGCAAAATCAGTAAATAAGTAATAATCAGTATATTTGGGATGCAAAGTAGAATTTTTGAGAAATTGGAGCTAAAGTAGTTGGAAAATCACGTAACTCTTGTCACGCTGAATGATCGAAATGTAAAGCGCTTCCAAATACTTGCGAAAATTGTAGGGAAACTGAGCCAAAATATTTGAGTAAGAGGAGAATCGAATCGTCAAAAGTTACAAGTTAGATATCCCTTAACCGTGTACTCGAAGCATAGAATACCTTACCAACTACACACATTTCAATTTCAATTACAAAACCAATGTTTTTCAGGGCTTCAAAGCTGACGTGGTAAGAGAACCTACCGACATCAAAATCAAAATCCCAGTCCCAGCTCCAGCACAGGCTGCCGACTACAGCGGGATTGCTGCAGCAGCTAGAAAGCAGCAGACTCAACAATACCTTCAGGTGAGAGAATCAAGACTTGTTTGCGTTACACTGTTAACTTTTGCGAAGTTACCTGCTCTTCTAGCACCTAAACAAATTTTATTTCACATTACTACTGCAATTCTTTTGCAGGCTTCCAAACCTCAAGCCGTCTTGAGACCTGAGCACACTCAGATTTACAGCCAAAACCCAGCTCAACTGAGGCAGATCGCTGCCTACACTGGAGCTCAACAGCCATCTGCAGTCTACCAGTCCTACCAGGAACAATGAACTGATGCCATGTGATTTAACCATAAGACTTCAAAAAACTACTGCGTGGTAGATTCCTAGACTATCGATGTTACACGATTATTATCGTACGTTATGATATTATTTATAAATAAAAAATTTCTTTTATAATCTCTTGTAAAGTTTGCCACATTCTACGTGATTACTCTAAGAAATTGGGAATCGATAACTACAAGAAGTCATTGGTCATGCAGTGAGGCCAATTTGTGTATTGAATATAGTAATTCTGTATTCATAGATGGCAGAAAACATTGAGCTTGATGTGGTTCCAAGAGGTCAAAACAAACTTGCGTCATAAGCTGGAACTCAGAGGCTTGAACAAGTTAGACGCGGGTAGATCACAGAGCAACCATACTATTACATCCGTGGCTTGTTCTACACATGGTTGTAATAGGCAGTAGGGCCATGTGCTACTAATATCTTCAGCAGATGCCCTCTTCTGGCCACTCTATCAATGCCACTCAACCTGAGTTCTATTTAATTTCTTCATAAAACGTTGGTAACAGATAGCGTCCTTATTTCAGATCACTTAGCACAAACTTAATACCAACAGTGGCCCCAGCACCAGCAGCACAATAAATTATCTGTAATGGGACAAACAAAACCCTTTGATTCAGTGGAGACTCGTCCAGGGCATTTATGCTGACTGGGCACCTCAAATGCCCCGATTCGCTCGAGACTTCAAAGCCATCAGTTGTAACTGAGCAGTTCCCTCGTTGCCGTGGCGCCCGCGCTCACGCTTGCTCCCACCCAGTTCCCAGTTTGTGGTGGTGAAACATCTCCGAATGTAATTCACGAATAAAACTCCTTGTTCGAATTGCATTTGGCTTCTATCGTACTACTTCCCAACTCACCTAGTGCGATACCGCTTACAATATTAATCCCCCCCAGTAACATATCTATCATTACAACAAAAATCTTTTTACTGCAATTTTCTTGCATAAATCCAGTTCATATAAAGAAAACGTTTTCATAGACATCTTGCTAGTAGTTCAGTGTGCTATCTATATAAAGGGAGTTTAACAATGGTTGAAAGACAATTACTGGCAACTCAATAAGCTTTGCCGTACAAAGTTTCAGCAACTTCCTTTTAATAACTGGACTAGAAACGGAACGTTTCCAAAAATATCACGTTGACAGTCCCATACATTACCTATACGCTGATCACTTCTTAAAGGTCGTGACAAAGTAGGAACATTAAATTAAATCCCATTAAATTTCGGAATGTTAAGTTACCACTTTTATCGGTAAAGAAGGTTAAGTTGTAAGAGGATTACACAAACTGACTATAAAAATATAGGTGAAGTTGCTACAGGGGCGATAATCGGCGAATGTACTAGCGGCTGAGGGAAGTGAATCGCACCAAATGTTTGAACATGTTAGTGCCCAACCGTTTTAAGTTCTACGAAGAATCAGCGGACTCGCTCATGCGAACGAGTTCTCTGAACCGGATCGCGGTTGAAACGTTCATCTCGACACCCGTGCAGTCTAAGCGCGCCGCGATTAGCTACCAGTACTGTGATGTCCACGTACTGTTCCATTTTGGATGAGAGTCTGTGAGGTACTGTTTCAGAATCCCTTGGGAACAAATGGCGTAAATAGATGCAGTCCAGGACTTTGCGGATGTGCCTAACAAACTTAGTGAAGAACGACTAATCTTTAACCGAGTCACTGACACGACTCTTTGAATCGGCTCGCGAACGGTCGTCTTATTTCAGCACCCGTGCAGTCGAAGCTCGCGATGATTCCGTGGTGCCGGCGGTTGAAAATCGTCTCAGCTTACCGACTAATCACAAATTACTCTATCAAACGGAAATTCAGCTCAAGTTCTGATGGAATTGACGAAAATGTCGTTTTGGAAGAACTGAAAACAACGTTAAGGAGCATCCGACTCTCCGGAGACCCACATCATCTCCTAGTCGTTCAGCCATTCGTCAAATGGGGGCCTAAAACGAACAAAGTGACGACACCCCAATTGAAGCTCGACGAAGCTGTCGCACTGGTCGAGTCTCTTTCAGGTTGGAGAGTCCTCGAGTCGCGGCTGACTCCAGTCCCCAACTTTGACCTGAACACGTTCTTCACGAAAGGTCACCTCGAAGAACTCATTCGAACGACCCGGTCCAGACAGCAAATCACCGCCGTCTTTGTCAATGTCAAAACTCTTCAACTCCCCCAACACTTATTTTTGGAGCAAGTTTTGCAAGTTCCAGTCTTTGACCGACACTCTATTGTCATCAATATTTTCAAGCAACACTCCAAAACCAAAGAGTCTAAATTGCAGGTGTCTTTGGCAGAAATACCGTATTTTTGGTCTAGAATCAAAGGAATTAACGAGGGAGAATCATTCCAAGTGACCAATGTTGGGATTGGGAGTGGAGAGACTTTTGAAGAGAAGAGACTTCAAATTTTGAGGGACAGAGAACGCAAAATTAAATTAGAAATTCAAAAATTGAGAGAAAACCGCCGACTTTTGAGGGCAAAACGAAAAGAAATGGAATTCCCCACAGTTGCAGTTGTTGGGTACACAAACTCCGGGAAAACCTCTCTCATTAAAGTGATCACTGAAAGCTCAAAACTCGAACCACAAAACAAGCTATTTGCTACGTTGGACGTTACATTGCATGCTGCTGAACTCCCAACTAACGTCAAAATACTCCTAATCGACACCATTGGTTTTATCTCCGACGTTCCAACTAATTTGCTCGAGCCATTCGTTGCCACGTTGGAAGATGCAATACAAGCTGATGTCATTGTTCACGTTCAAGACCTGAGTCACCCTGACCGACTCGCACAAGAAACTACTGTCTTGAATACATTGGCAACCCTGAACTTGCCTTCTCGCCTACTCGACACAATCATCACTGTAGGCAACAAAGCAGATAAAGTTCTCGCTCAAGAACTACCTGATAATGTCCTGGCAATATCCTGCAAAACTGGCTTTGGGTTGGATGAGTTCATTGACAAGTTAGAAGCGCAGGTTTATGACAACACAGGACTAAAGAGGATGAAGATTAAAGTATCGAGTGGAGGAGAGGAGTACTACTGGCTGAGGAAAGAGGCAACTGTGTACAGCGCAGAACAAGATGAAACGAACTTACAGTTTATAATATTAGGGGTTGCGATTACAGAAACTAAACTGAGCAAGTTTAAACATAAATTCATATTTAAATCGATCAAACCTACAGACTAAGCTATTTTTGAACTTGAATGTCCACACAACACAAGAGCATGAGAAGTGGCAAACGCTTCAACCTACTCCAACAGTAGCCTTCAGACTGAAATCGATTGACATGATTATTGGTTATCTTTTTGGGTACAAAAAGAAGCCAAACAGCATCGTCTCAAGGGGTGAAAATTGACCTCTACTATCCAGACAAAGAAGTCTATACCACGAGTAGAAACACTACTCCAGCTTGTTCAATCGGGCATGAAATTTTTCACATAAGTGTACCCAAAACATTTCGTCCCTGGTGTACAACAATAGCATAAAAATTCTAATCAGGAGTTACAAATGAAATTACACCGTAGCACCAACCTAAGGGAACTGAGACTCACGGAAAGAAGTCCATTGCACTCATTTTATTGAAGTTATGTGATAAAAAGCAGCTGAGAACGTTCACCACAGCTCTTCCTGCTGTTATGCGTGCGTGAACTCAGTTGAATTGATCATCTTGTGCTGAATGATATAACTCGTCAAGGACTTAGTAAGAGTCATCTCATAAGGAAACAGACCTATCATCCCATGCACCTACCACCTTGAACGAAGCCCAATGCCCCATCAGTTTGGTGTGTTGATCCGCATGAGACTCCAAACAATTTATTTCCAATAACATTTAGCTGCAATGATAGATTCTTATGAGCATTCCTCACAAGAACCATGCCATCAGGCATCATAAAGCAAAGAAGGCCATTATCGTAACAAAATCTCTAACTTATCTCTGGAAAACCCTGCAAGACATCCTTCCTACACCACCCTTCAACAGCCTTTGAACATCCAGCAAATTCGGGTGCCTTCCAGGAAGGGGGGTAGGAGTGGCATTGACGCAAGAGTCAGCAATAAAGCACGAAAATAAGAACATTGAACCACCGTCTACCTGACACTGTAAAATGTCAGCGATGAAGAATAATTGTAGAACGGAAAATTTCGCCTAAACACTACGCATGTGAAAAGACTGTCAAGAGAAATACAATAATAAGAATGAAGAAGATGGAACTTGAAGCCACAATGAAGAAAAAAGTTGGCATGTTGTTCTTTCCTCAGTGACAATCCAAAAATAAAAACAATAGATCTCACGCTGTATTTCAAATGATTTGTTGTTTAAAGGTAACAAAATAAGTTGACAACCCGAGGTAAGTTCGTACCTCCCCCAAAACACTGCCGATTGAATTCACGTCAAATGAACCTCCCAGGTAATCGTTCATATCACTTTCCACACTTCTTCGAATGCCGAACATATTTTGGCGCAGGTAAGGGCGGCAGAAAGTGGATAATTACTAATGGAAATGGTGTCCTCAATGTAATCAGGAGATGCCTGAAACAACCATAAGGGAATGAGATGGGGTTTTACATAATAACAATAAAGGAAATGGCATTCAACACTGCAACAGCCAAGAGTATTGCACAAATGAAAAGGTACTTCAAAAAGGAACAGTGATGAAGATGGCACTTGATGCATCATCGAGGAATAAAGTACCAAACTAATAATGAAGGAGGAGATACGATAGTTTCGCATTTTTCTCGTAAAACGGCAATAACGATTTTGATTAAACTTTCAACTTATCTTCTACTGATCAATACCTAACTTTTATTCTCTATACATATCTCCATGAAAATACGGTGAACGGAGATATAGGCCCATGAAGCAAAAATAGGTTTTTTACGCTTTTTGGCAAAACGGCTTCAGCGATTTTCACCAAACTCACAGGATGTTTTCAAATAGTTAATACCTACATATTGTTCTCAATAAATGTTCCTGTGACGGTCCATTGAACAGAGATAAAAATCAAAATGTGTCGAAAATAACAATTTTTCGAACATTTCCGTGAATTCCAGGGTAACTTCTTCACCAGATGTGATAAATTCTAACGGAGTGTCTTATATTCACCCATACCAACATTTCGTTCTCTATAATTATTTCTGTATATATATATGTTGAACGGAGATATAAGCCAAGTTAACTCAGAAAAGGAGATTTGTCGAATATTAATTTATCGGAATTCCAATTTTCTCAAAAACGGCTCCAACGATTTCGATCAAACTTTCGGAGTACTCTCAGCTAACTAGTCCCTACATTTTGTTCTCCATAAATGTTTCTGTAGAAATGCGTTGAATGAAGATATATCACCCGCGTATGTAGCTGGTCTTCGAACTTACGGGGGTGGCGGAAAGTTGTGTGTTGCTACGCACCAGATATTTTTGATAAGTGCTAGAATTATAGGCTAAAAACTGCGAGAAATGGTAATGTAAACGAAAGTGGTTGAAATTCTGGAGTAGCACCTATATTAATCGCATCGTATACGTACTTTATTGAACTACCCCCTCAATTTTACTGAAGTCTCTAGTAACATTTGAGTAGAGTTAATTAATACAAAACTTCGATAAACTCGATTTTCGTCAAAAAACGTAAGGTAATTTATTGTGCTGCCCCTATCATTTCGCCTCCACTAATGAGAATGGTGGTTGTGTTATTTGGAGCTGTCTATAGAAAAAATGTAATAAACATCATTGGAACCGTTTTTGAGAAATAAAAACTTAGTGTTTTCATTGTGATATTAAACATACTCGTAGTTAGTTTTGCGCGGATTTCGCTCATGCGCTTATTTTGGCAGTAACCTGTGGCCAGATGTCAAGTTTTCAGCTGGTTTGGTTCAGCCGTTTTCGCTCAATTGCGTTCACATACACAGACCACAGGATCTGAAGAGACAGACTACAAGACGAAATAGTGGAAGAAGAGGAAACTGTGGGGGAGAAGCGGTTTGCTTCTGGACAGAGTTCGTGACAACCAAAGCTAAATAGTACATGGAATAAATATAAAACTAACATCAAACAATCTTACCTGTCCATGTGCCATTGCACCAACCACGACAGCCATCGGTTCGTTCTCAGGAACAATATCCCTCGGATTGACAACTTTGTTACAAGAAAACGAAGTACCAATTTTTCTGCATCCAACTGGAAGGTGATCGGTGACAGGATTTTTGATGACTTTTAACAGCTTGGTGCCTCCGTTGCTCGCTCTGACGTTGAATTTGTGAAGGAGTTGAACTAGAATAGAAACATTTTGGGTTACTACGATGACGAACAGAGGACAGTAGATAACAAAACACGAGTACAACGTTCATCTCCAGGCTGCAATTCTGGACCCACATTCTTAGGAGCCCACAATTACCATTTCGATCTTCCATTGCAGTGCAACCCTCTTCAATTCTGCAGTTCTTGAAAATTATAACGTGAGTGTGCCAATGGGAAGTTTTAACAAGAATCGAAAGATACTCATGCGATTGCGAAAAAAATTAAAGAATCGAGTGTTTTTGCAAGAAATCCAAAATACGTAAATTATGTAATATTTTTAAACTGAATCGTTCCAGTAACTAAGACAGGAAAATTCCAGAGTAAAATTAATAAAATTATCAGAGATAATCTCCCAAAATCAATTTTAAAAATAAACGCTTATGATCTGGAAATGGTACTAGGGTGGTGTATGTACAGATGGTAGAGTTGAAGTTATTGGGACGTTGATGGCACTATGTGATGCCCCAGGTGGCTAGCGTCACGTCGTGTGAGTCCCTTTATATTTAAAACACTAGACCAACGCTCTTGAATAGTTTCAATAGGGATGCTGATAACTGTTGGAAACGAAAAGGAGGGGAAGAAAAAAAACTACTTAACGAATTGGAAAGATCACGGCTGAAACGTGATGACGGTGAACAACAAGGCAATAGAGGGTAACGATAATCGTCGTATAACGAGGACACAACCTAAGGGTTAACTGGGGAGTGACCAAAGAAAACATAAATAAACCTTGCCTTCGAGGGTAAACACTGACGACGAATATTCCTGCAAATAATGAGGCAACTCTTATTGGATTGCATGACGAATTATAACGATGAAGGGAACTTGGAAGATTGTCGCAAAACTGGTAACTATATCAACCATGTGAGGGAACACCTACATATGAAATCGTGGACGTTTGCGGGCGAATAGGCATTTATATCAATAGGGGGCTTCAAAGTAAGTTCTGGAAGCCCCTGTGTGTGAGCAGGGACTGGAGAGCGAGGCAATCACAAGCAAAATATGGGTCCTGGTTTAAGTCCTTAATGAGCACCTAATTGACGACACGAACCTCGACCAGAAGCAAGACGCAACTATTCAACAAATCGTCTCTTCTGTCGTACTTGCGAACACATAACACGACTCGATGGGTAGACCCAATCTGCAATGTTGACATTGATTTCGAGTTTAGAAATCCGTTTTCTAGCATAGTGCGAGGATTATTTGTGCCTATTGCATAACTTTCCTTCCAACTTCGTAGAGCTAAGAAAAGTAACGCTCGTCGTGCTGTAAAACAAAATTGATAAAACAATTCACCAGTGATTCACTATTGAGGACGTTGAGTTCGTTATTCTTTGCATTCATGACAATTTGTTTCTGGTACAAAATCGAGCTCACCCATCAGCCCAGCGAATCTTTTGAACGTCCGGGGTATCCTGGTCTGGGGGTTGATTTCAATCAAGACGTTCCTCTCAGTTTTGACGTACACCTAAAAACAATAAACTTTGTCAGTTGATCTGCAACAAGTTTTTCGGTATAAAATTGTTGGTTTTTAGTAATTGGAAAGTTATTAGGAATGGAAGAATTGCCTCACACTTAATGGGGTTGGTCTAAGGTCGTCTTTATAGGCGCGTTTCAGAAGATTTTGGCCTCTCGTGCATGACGTAGCTTGAAGAAAATGTACAGTCTCCCCCAAGTCGACTCTTTTCTTGGGTGACTCGCCCTTTAGAACCCCCTCTCCCACCAACCTCCTTCAGCACGCCTCCACCGAATTGAAGTCTGATTTAAGATCAGTTCGATTTAATTTTCACTCAGCCATCTTATTCTGTTTACTTCAATTTAGTCAATAAACTTAATTTTATTCGAAGATGGTTGGATAATTCATCGTTTCTCTTCCTCATCAAGCAACCAATAATGTAGGAAAGAGACGAGAAATAAAAGAGACTCAATAGAGGAGAGCGACCTACTAAACAATGACACAACAACAGTTCTAAGAATGAGTGGATCCTCAACTTGAGTAGGAGCCTTCTCGAAATCTTGTCAAAGGGAAGAACAGCATAGTGGAGTGCCTCTTGGGTTTTTATGCGCAATTTCCCACTTCACATATTCTAGTCAATCAAATTTGAACCACATCACGAGAATCCTCTTCAATTTTAAGCAAGCCCCAGGGATCACAGTTCCTTTAGGCGTACGTAATGCATTCTCCTAGCACTGACTATACTAGCTAGCTTTTATATTTAGCACCTAAAATAACTATTGCGTTATATGCTGACTAGTGCCGACATTTCTTCATTTCTAGAATTTTTCAAACTTCCAATGAAATGATTGAAACACGATTAACCTGCTGGGTAAATTTATTACAGGTGTTTCATTGTTTTGTTGATCATGCATTTCTTCATTCCTGAGTAAATGTTTATTGTGTGGTTAGAATGATGGCTGGTACAATTATCTTCACGGGTACTAGCATTACTTTAGGCCAGGTGAAGGACTGTGAACCTGGCAGTCCCTCCAGAGTGAACGCTCAGAGCACCAAGCTGGAAAACCAGCCATCCAGGACTGGTTAGCACTGGGAAGCTGGATGTCAAATGGCTCAACAGCCAAGAGTAATCAGTGAAACAAGAACGAGATCAGCCTGTTGCAATCTAATGATAGCTGGAACTTAAGGCATGATGATAACCAACCCAAAATGTAGTTCTGAATGGGCCCTCTTTATGATTGCAGTAGTTTGAAGTGGAGGTGGCTTATTAAAACAGGAAGAGATTCCTACGCGTTCATTCCTATCTCTCTCTCTCTCTCTCTCTCTGTCCCTCCAGAACTCACTCACTGCCTATGTTCCACCTTGCTGCACGATCCTGTTTAGTTTTACTCAAGTTTTCTTTTTTTTTCTCTCATTTCCTTCAGTTCCATCTATTGTACGCACAATTCGGATTTGCTCTCGAGAAATGACATTTTCAGGCTTTTCAAGAGCAGTTCGTCAACTTGGGCGAACAAGCATCAATCATTGTTTTTCTATTTTTATAATTTTGACATTCCACGCTGCTGCGTCTTAGCATCAATACACCTTTTCGTTCTATTCACACTCGTTCGTATAATTTATTTTCAATAACCATAGCTTCGACTAGTAGGCCAGAGTTGTGATATGTAACGATGACACAAAACATTCTTCCTTTACACAGTCCATTATACCCACAACACAACCATTTTGATCATCTGGGCTGGATGTTTATCTTAATCTTTTCTCAGAAATCGCCTTGGTAGTTTCAACCGATAGTGATCGACCCATTTGTTCAAAACTACTTCAACTTGTACCATCTAAAAAGATAGTTTTTTGTATGGTATAATTGGCGCAATTGGAACAGTCATGATTTGAGCCACAGACGGTGGAACAGCAGTATCTACAATACTAAATGGAATAGGGTTTTTTACTTTACTAACCTGAAGGAGTCCCGCTCTGTTTAGTGGGCTGTCCATCAACATGAGAAGACATTGGTGAACTATGTCGGGTCTGCAGTCACTCAGTGGCCGGTCGTTTTTCTTCAATATTGCTTTGTGGTCGTCTGTATTCAGTAACTCGAACGTGATCCCAGCCTGTTGACAAAAGTGAATTATTTAACGAATTGACGAAATTAATTAATCATGTTGAAACATGTACAAATAATCTTCAGTGACAAACCAGCACGTCCACTAAGTCCTGAGTCTTGGTTTAAGAACAAACCAAACGTTGGCGTAACTGAAATGTTTATGACTGTCCCTCGAGAAACCACCTCCAGAATAATTACAGTTATAAGAGGATTGATGACGCACAAAGACCGTTGCTTTAATTTCTTTCTTTTTATTCATTACGTATCACTTGTGTCGTGAATGAAGCACATGAACGTTCAAACATAACCCCAAACTTCTCACTTTCATTATCCCACACAAGTTTCGAGTCCTGATTTCGTTTTGGTCCCGAGCTTCCCGCAGCCACGAGGTTATCTTGTGGCAATTTTAATCGGAATTTTACTAAATCAGCCTTAATGCCTCAATTACGTGAGAACTTCTCTGCTCTGCACCTTCAACTCTTGCAAACTATTTTACAACATCCACCTCAGCTTTCTGGGCCCAGATTCCGTTCAGGAATGATGTGTTCCGAAGTACGTTATGTACGGTACACCACAAGTTTTCATTAAATAAAAGGAACTGACTCCGATCGCCGAAAGTCTCCGCTCAATTCGCACGGTCAGATTCTTCTGTTATCTTACTAATACATTGATTTGTAAAGGAGCTCTTTGATACATGTATTTGCTCGATTACGATCTAGCACTTCTACGTCTTCTTTTCAACACACGATATTATACAGTTTGTTGTTTGTCGCTTTTTTACTAATTTCAATTCCATCCGACACAAATGAAACCGAAGAATGGATGAAAATGAAGGCAAACCAATAACAAATGTAAAAAGTGACGGGCAACCTACCTAAAGCTCATGAAGTGGAAATATAAATTTCATTTTATGTGAAACGATACTGCGATACACTGACTGCTAATATAAATTTATGACTGAACTGTAATGTCGAGACCAAAACTCGTTACCCACAAACCTGCAAAGTTTGTTAAATGACTCTTCTTACAAGCAAAAAGGTTTGAATAAGCTCTAATTAATTGTTTATTGACGCTCAAATGCCCCTAATAACAATTATTGTTACCGTGGTCTCCTCCCAACTTACTTTGACTGTTTCCAATTGAGCTTTTTCGAGAATAACGATGAGACGTTTGTCTTGATTCGCAATGTGTCTGGGAGCCGCTAAATGACGAGGAACGGGATCAAACTCGTCACTTTCGAGCTTCCTCTTTTTTCCCATTTCGAAAGTAACGTACACAAAAACTTGCACCAATATAACAAGCGTGAAACAAACGTGTGGACACAAATATAACCTTCGGCTGCAGTAAGATAACCTGACTACATCGTTGTTGTAGTTTCCTGAAACTGTTAAACGTCTTCGGCAGCGGCGGAGTCCACTCAACGCAGTTCATTTGGTGTCTAGTGTGTGACTTTTCTTTAATTGTTCTTTTACAGAAGCATTCTGATCACGATACTATCATGATAATAACGACTGCTTGTATTCAGGGACTTCGATATTCCCACTAGCCAAATGTAATTTTTAGTATTTCCCCGCTCAAGTTGGGACATGCGAGAAAATTATTAGTCAATTTAGCCTAAAAGTTAGAAACGTAAAAATCCTCAAAAATAAAACCGTAATTTATGAGACGATCGATAATTTTAGGGTAATCAGGTAAAACTTCAAGAAATCCTCTAAAAATAGTGTAAAATTAATAAGGAAATTGAGAAATAGGGTACCAAGTGAATATAGATGAAGTGACTGGGAAATACAAAAAATTTGGGATACGGAATAAGTATTGTTAGAATTCAAGTGCAAACCCTTGAAAATTGGATATAGGTTTTAATATACTTTAAAAATACAATAATTATCTGATGCAAGGCATATAATAACTTTCCTTATCCCCATCAGCGATTAATCCCATCAATTTTTCATTAAGCTCATCTCACCTGAATAAGAGAAAACGTCAAATACACATTTCACGAAGGAAGTGGTAGTAAAAGAAGTCCCGAAGATTTAATAAAGGTGAGGATTCGAGCATGAGGCGAAAAAGACATAGTCGTTTAGTTAGTTCATTTAGGTCGTGAACTATTCTACAAAGAAACTAACGTTGACTGGTAAGAATAACACGAATGAATAAGAACGAATTCATGAATTAAGTAATTCATTTAAACAACGACTCGTTCATCGTTCAATGACTCGAATTACCTAAGATCGAATGAATGTGGATGTTTCGTTCCTCAGGAGTCTTGTGCTTTGTTGAAGAGATGAACTTGCAAGTTAGACAACAAAACAAACGCAAGCAACTGTCAAAATGTTGCAATTTGCCTCGCGTTCGAATTTTAGATTGGCATTCTAGTTTGAACAGTTCGCAAATCAAAGATGAAACGTTTCTGAGAGACAGTTTCAATTTTAGAAGGGAGTCGAGTTTTCTTCAACTGTCAAAGGACAGGTCCTGGGAAGCTGCCCCGGGGGCCTGGGACAGGCAGAAGCCAGAGAAAGGAATTCCAATTATTCGGTGCTCCCTTCGACTTCTCGGAGCCAACGTCTCAAACCTCCTTCGAAGATGTTAAGAAAATAATGTCGAATTGCCGATGCAATGGCGTTTTTGTGCCCCGTGCGAATCAGACGAGGAAAGAAGAAGAAAGGTAAGAGGAGGATTTGACTAAAACTTGATACGTAATTAGTTTGGTAACGACCTGATACTTTCTCGTTATGGGTTTGAAATCGAGACACCTGTTGCTCCCAGGACCTGTTTTCTACTAAAGTCGTCAGTTATTTTAAACTCGTTTCTCTTCAAGAGCCACTTAGAGCTCTCGTCGAGTCTTTTGACGTTTAGCATGGTCGGTTGGTATTGGGCTTGAAGACAGGAAACGGTATTTGGGGAATTCTTGAGGTTTTTGGTTGAGAAAATGAAAGTGGTTGGAAGAACACGATCTCAGCGACTGGAGGGGACCTACCACTTGCTGTCCGAAATCTAAGTTTTTCGGTTTGGTCTTTCAATCCGAATTTATCTCCAAAACCCGCCGAACTAACAAATTGAGTTTGTTTTGGTTTGTCGGTTTCGTCGCCTGAAGCCTGTCGGCAGGCTCAATGCACCATAACATTGTAGCTTGTCAGGTCGACGCCTTTTGAACTAAACTGTCGATTCTTTAATTGCAATAATCGATGTTACTCAATTATTTTTTAGAGAAAATGCCACCAAAAATCTAAATAAGCGGAATCCTTATGGTACGTTTGCATGGTTGTTATGGTCACTTGTTACTGTTAGCCCTTACTATTTTGGCTGTGACTGTCGATATCTGCGGACAAGACAGGCACACAAAATCTGTATTATGACGGACAGCCAAAGTACACTATTTGTTCAGAGCTAATTTGGAAATGGCTGGCTGGACTGAAGACACCAGTTGACTCTTACTTAGTGCAGGGTCACCAGAAAATAAGAGAATGAGGGGAATGACGAATTGCTGAAATGGATCTGCACTGATCTGCCGAGGGCACCACCATTTGACAAACATGGGGGGGGGGGGGAGTACTGGGCTGGGTGTTGGCAGTGTGTGCATAGCAGATTGACTGATATAACTCTCTCGTGAGGGTTCAGGAACAGTCATGTTGATAAGGAAACAGACCTGTTTGCCTAGCCTAAGGCAGTTATAGCTGTTTATCAAACTCCCTAGTGAAAGAAAGGCGGACTTGTACACAATATCTCATACATAGGCTTCAGTTTCTAACCTTTTGATTCTAGACTGCAGAACTGCTATTTACAAAACTGACTGCAGAACAGCACTTATTCTGGAAAAAAGGTTAGTTGATAGGGGTTCAATAGTCAATCTTCAGTATAGAGACTAGCATGAATTTAGAAAATGGATGGTCAACTCCTGATAAGATGCAGACTGGACAGTGCATCGAAAGATGGACCTTATTACTGCTGTTTCCTCTGGGTTTCAGTAAGGAGACTCATTTTTCTCATTTTTTACCTATAGAGTTCATTTAAGAACTAAATTGTATCTTACTAATGGCGCCTTTTCAGGCGAGCTCGCCATTTCCATGATTTATTTGGGTTATTATGCGAGTAATTAATATGATATAATACGATGTTAATACAACGACTTTGCTTTATCTTGTACGTATTTCGTTCCTTTTGTGGAAATTGAAAATCTTTATGTGGAAATGCATCGAGTGAAGATTCAGTGGCTGTACATATAGGGCATACTCAATTTAATTTGCAGGGATTCAGGAAAGTTTTGTGACGGTTTGCACCAGATGTTTTCTTTTCTATTTTTTGTTTCCCCTGCTTGTACAACTCACATTTCTGTCTTCCTACCTCTTTTACTCCTCAGTCCTCCCTCAACACTCCCAATATTGCTAATCCAGGGTTGGGCTTTTGTGTATACGGCCACTTCTCACTCCTCAGAGCCTACCCAGAGGTTCGCTTCTCTTGTTAGCTTGGGAATCTTGAGCACTAAGACTTCATTCTCAGCTGTCTAGAGCATTAATGCCAGTAGGAGGCCAATACTATCAACCATCAACTGCCAATACTCCAACTGGCCCCTAAATATTGGTCCTTGAATTTCCCATTCAACCTGCATGTTGTTGTCATTATTTCAATGATTACATGTTTCTCATTAGGATTGAGGGGGGGGGGGACTCTCTGTGAAATTTACGTGGAAACTACGAATCTCGCTTCACAATGTCTGCTAATGGTGCCAAAAAGCAAAACAAATGAATCACAAGGTTGGAACGAATAGCAGGCATTTTAATTTTTCTGATTTTACACCAACCTGAGCAATGACCTTTGTTTAACTTTTTCAACAGCAGACGATTCAATGTCACATCGTGTTGACTTTTACCGCTCATAACATCAAGAGGTTTCCAAGCAGTGAAATCACATCACAAATTGCTGCACAGAGTCGATCTATGAGGCTCATGAGGCTGTATTTGTCTTCATTAGTACCTCAAGTACACAACTAAATGCACCATTTTCCTTGATCCGTCTGACGCCTAAATGTCCAAAATTAAAGCGCCAATGACCAATTTCGGGCCTTGTGTGCACCCATTAGAGGCATTTATGACTCGCGTTGAAAGTATTGATTAAGAGAGATTAGAGATTAATCATTGTATGGATTAGGAGACAGCCTTACATTGGTTTGAGTGACCCTTTTGGTTTAACAAGTGTTAGCTCCTGAAGCAGTGTGTGACAATGGTGAGACTAATATTGCGTTAGTAGTTGGCAGTGATAGATAACGCCATTTAACTTTTTTATTTCTGAAGTGGGTGAATTGAGTTGGTCAGATGGTCTTCAACAAACCAAGGAAAAGTGGACAACTCGCACAGTGGAAAATAAATAAGAATTGAAGATGTTGAGGTTTTTTTGTACAGTTTTCTATGCCTCAATTGTCTCCATTTGGGAGAGAACAACAATAGTTTTGTGTAAGGAGTGAATGACTGATAGGTTAAGTAGAGTCTTCGTAGCTCTTGTGCACGTACAACAAGGTGGTTCCAAGAGTGAAGTTTAAGAAGAGGAGAACTTGGGGCTTCTGGTTGTCATCTCCAGACAAGCTGGCAACTAGGTGGTTACTGTATGAAGCATTGATGATCTTGGCTGGAGAAGAGGTGTAGAAACGCCTTCTAGCCTGATACGCTTAGCAGGTGCATGGCTACGCTAATAAGAGAGTGGAGGAAGTTGTAAAAATTTGATACTCCTTGAGCATGACTCTAATGCATTTTGTAATAACACCTGCCAACAGCTCATGTGTCATTCCCATGTCAAAGATTTATTGCTTGTTTGTTTATTGCTTTGCTTAACAGTCGGTGTCACCAATGAGTTGGAAAAGGATGTCGTCCGGGCGCCTGGAATGGGGCGGATCACTGGTAGCGCTTCCATCGAGACATTGGTCAGAGTTGGAATTGAAAAAGAAAACGGCCTTTCGCCTGACAGCAAGATGGTCGTTCTTCATGACTTCACTCCGTGTGTAGATGATGAGCTGGAAGTCAAGCGAGGGCAGGTAAGACTCTGTGGTTTTTAAATTAATCTTCCATTCAGGTCTTGGGTCCTTCATCCTGAGAGCTGGTGTGGCATCATGGAGGGGGGGGGGCTGTTGGCCTAAAGGAGAAGAGGTTAGAGAAACCACCTAGTTTTTTTGTTTTCCGTTTCGAAATTCAAACAGTTGCATTTTTCGAAAATACAATTAATGCTTAAAAATGAGGTGATAATGAGCATTGAACTCAGATCTCCATCACAATCCACACATTTTTTTAAAATTATCTCTAATTGGCAGGTGGTTCATATCCTTGCCATTTGCATTGACAAAAGGTTCATTGAGCATATTTCCTATGATTGACGGTTTGTTACATTATGCTACCCAGAAAAGTGCACATCGTAATTTAAATTATTACTTTCTACATTCGTTCCAAATTGTCTCAGAAAAGATGCAGAAACATGAACACAAGTATAAAGTCGTATTCGCCCTACTTACAGTGTTCAGCAGCGTTGGTTACTAAGCTAATGGCAAAAGGTGAGATGCTAAGTCAGTAGTCAATGGGGTTGGTGGTGCTGAAGGTTAAGTTGGTTAACAGCCTTAACGCAGCTCTACATTTGAAAATGTTCTATTAAATATTTCTTATGAATGATACTACCATCTTACACACACAAATGTCTACTCACGTATATAACACGTGACCTTGAATGCTGTTCTGTATGGATATGAGTTAGAGGTTGTAGATTCTTAAAAATAACTTGCTCTAATTTTGTGAATTTCATGGCAACCTCTTCTTACTGCAATGTTCACTAACACTCCTTGCCCTATACGCATTACTATGCTATTCAACTGTGTTATCTTGCAATAACTTCCAGGTGGTCAACATCCTCTACAGAGAAAACGATTGGGTTTACGTTATTGCTGCTGAGAGTCGGTTAGAAGGCTTCATCCCCCACTCCTACTGCACTCCGTACAATTCTCAATTGGGAGAACTGGCTTTGAACAATGTCAAGAAAAAACTGCCGAGAAACAACACAGAAGGGGATGGAGAACCTGCGGTGGAGGTTAGAGCGAGTAAGTTCCACTTTGATGTTCATGGTATTAAACCCTTAGCAAATTGTCGAAACAAATACGAGATACAAGATAAATGAGGATCACAGAGAGCCCGTATTTTTTTGTGGGAAATCAATTCAATTTCGATATAAAAGTTGAGAATTGTTAGCAACTAAACACTGTAAGAATAGTAATTTTTTATGACAGTGAACCCCCAAAACACGGCAGGCTCTTAATGTGAATTATTATTGCTTTGAAAGATATTTTGAAAAGTGTTGCGTTTGAAGGTGAAGTGTCAGACTGCGAGAGTTACGCCAAGAAAACAGGTGTGTCGAATAACCAGCCAGTGCCCAACATCGCAAGTTCTCAAGCTTCTCTGCACAGCGCCTCCTCCTCTCAGCCAGATATTCACCCTTTTTTGAAGGTAAGTAGAGGAAATGTGATTTTGATCTGAGTATTCCATCACAGGGTTTTGAAGCAGTCAAATCACTGATTCCACTCAGAATCAAACTATGAGACTTGTGAGGTTCTAATTGCCTGCACTAGTTTGAGTAATAGTCAACAGATTTTACTGTATTTCGCTCGACTTGTCCAATTCTAAAGGTTCGAATTCAGAGTTGAGTATATCCACGAGAGGCGTCCAGCTGGTTTACCAATCCAGCCATTGAAAAGGTAAAAGTTGGATCACGGGTATTTGCTGGGTGTATGTACATTTGTACGTGTGCGTGGTGTACTGTAGATGAGCTTTTTTGTGGTAAGACAGCTGGTTTTGTGGGAGAGAAAGGGTTTGGCAAGAAAAATACTGAGGGCTCATAAATTTGGCAATACACAATGCCAAATTAGACACTATATTTACGCCACTGTTTACATTATAGTTAACAGTAAAATTAGCATAAACAAAAACCTACTGCATAGTCCCAGAATAAAAGACGATCTCCTCTCCCATTCACTTTCAGCAGATTGTACCAGGTAGAGAATGTCCCATTATCAACCCTTCTTTCTCTTGTTCCCCCCCCCCCCCATGTTATACCCTTACTCTTTCCATAAAAGTCCCAGAGAGACTGGCATAACTCCAGTACTGATTTATTGTTCAAATATGAAGTAAAGACCGTCCAAAAGTGCTCATCTACAGTACACTACTAGCCAACAAAGTTGGACTCAACAGATACGTTCTTTGAGGGTAGAATCTCTACAGTGGCTCCATTAGGACTGGCGGATTGTTTAATTTTAAAATTAAAAGCGGAAATCCTGCATCAACCCTCACACCTCCTACATTTAGTTTGTCATGCTACGAAAGAATAAAACCGCTTTTGAGAATTGTACATTGTTTTTTTTTGGTATATTTGAGTGGCTATCGGAGATTTACAGACTCCTTGAACATTGAAAGAAAAAACGTAAGCTTGGAAATAGAATATCAAATAGTTGAGTACGGAGTAACAGGGATAGGCATTAAACAGTTAATCAACTCAGAGCCCAACTCACCCTTTCGTAGGACAATTTAAAATTTAGCGAACAACTGAGTCAATGCCCCCAACATTTACTTCAAATTACGTGGCAGTTCGAGAAATTGTAGGCAGTAAGCACTTAACGCCCCTCACTCAATGGAATCCCAAGCCCCTGGCTGATGTTGCAGCAGCAAAAAAGCAATACATTGAAGCTGACTTATGGCAGAAAAACTGCAGGCATTTTACCGACCATATCCTATGCACATTATCTCCTACTAAATTTACTTTCTAGGACGATTCTTGTATCTCCACAAAACAAAATTGGTTAATTTTCGTGAAACAATTCCAGGATCCGTCGGGACGGTACATTGTTCTCTACACGTTCATTGCGAGGGATGAAAACGATGTGAGCGTCGAACGTGGAGAATTTGTCACGGTGCTCAACAGAGAAGACCCTGATTGGTACTGGGTTATCAGGTCGGACGGGCAAGAAGGGTTCGTACCTAGCGGCTTTGTGTATCCTGCTGACGTCATACAGGGTAAGTTTAGGGCGGTGATGTGTTGAAAGATCGGTAGAACACATCAATTTCAGCATATTTCCCCCATCAAAATGTGTTTGTGCTCTCTGTGTTATGTGGTGGTGTTGAAACTCAGTTGAAACCAGTCCAAAAAGACATTGCACCACTAAATCTTTGTAACGCATCCCAATAAAGATAATATATAAAATAATGTATTGTGTGGTAACACGAATGTAATATAATTATTCATTTTCTTGCAGGGCACATTAATCAAATGAACAATAATCAAAACGTCAACAACAACACAGTCAATAGCACGAGGACGCATGGTGGCCCTCCACTTGCCCCTTCTGGCAATGATGACATGAGATATCATGGGACAGAACTCGTTATGTTGTATGACTACAAGGTACGTCATCAAAAGACCTTTCGAATGATTTATTTAGCAATGTAATTTGATCGTAGACGGTGGTGGGGTATAGTTATCGTGTCTGGGGGGCCCAGGGAGGTAATCCAATAAACTGCAATTCCTGACATTCTGGAATTCTGGCCACTGCTGTTTCATTTTTATTTTCTGTTCTTACAGTTTTTACGTGTGAATTGCGCTGTTCACAGTAGAAGGGTTCACGCTGCTCATGATAATAGTTGAGTTCATTTGACCAAATGTAAACAAATTTGTTAAATTTAAAATAGCGCTCAGCTTTGGCATCCGCAATCAGAGGGGCACTAGTTCGTTTTTGCAAGCTATAATATTTGGCAACTACTTGTTTTGCCGCTGCCAAAAGTACTCAAATAGGTATTAGTCGAATGCCTCCGTGCCCCCACACACATGTGATGGCATTCACGACATAGCGCACTCTACCCTTTAAATGAACCGTGGAACTTTGGCACTGTTGAATAAAACGACCCCAAAACGCCCCAAATCTACATCAAAACGCGTTTTAGCAGCCTCTAATGCGTTTTCGCAACTTTTGGTTCTCGAGTTGCTGACAAGGTGTTTGCACATTGTTTCAATCCCTTTGGTGTTCTCTCTCAGTTTCATTCAACTGTGTTTTTTGGGTAATATTTTCCCATCTCCGTTTAGTGCCTTCCCCACTGCCTAATATGAGCTGTTATCGTGAACTCTTTTGCTGTGAACTGTAGTTGTGAACCCTACAGTCTGGGTAATGTAATTTTACTTGATATTCTGACCGTTTGATTTAATTCGACTTTGAAAAATGGTACAGGTCTGTTTCCTTATTTGATGACTGTACCTAAACCCTCGACGAGGGTTATATCAGTCATAGAAGTTGCGGTTTCGCTAATATGCAAGAGGCCGGCCCCTGCAGCATCCACCGAACTCAGACCTGTGGAGGTACGGCAGGTATTTGGTCATTAGCCAGTCTCCCGGTAGAGAGCTGTTGCCCATGTGTGACTGCGCAGAGGTGACCACCTGAGAAATCCTGTACCATCTGGGAGGAGTTCTTAATCTGGTTTCCTACCTGATCTAACTATTTACTTGGGTGGCAAGTTTCAAAAAGACAGATCAACTATGACCACGTTTCTTAGCCATAACCTTCTTCGTGAACTTTGCAAAATGGTTGTAGGCTTGCTTTGTAGCAGTCAATGCTGCTAAGTTCGTTTGCCCTCCCAACAACCATCGCTCACTGTTGTAGAAACTACAGTGGAGCAGCACATGGTTTCTTGTTTCCTCCGCACTGGGGGCGCAAGATGTGCATAATGGAGAGTCTTTCAGAGAAAGGAAGTGGAGCCGCGCATTGAAGTCACCTTGTCCCGTGAGGAACTGGCTCGTCCAGTGGTCTGGCTCAACCCATTTTCTTGAAAGACGTTCACGGATGTTGGGGAAGAACTCATACGTATCACGTCCCTTTGACGAGGATTCCCATCTCGCTTGCCATTTCTCTAGAGCCCATTCATCGATGGTGGCAAGTTTCTGTTCTGTGGAGGCATAGAGACATGCCTGCTTTCCGTCGTAGCAGTTCTGTCTGTCAGGTAACTTCTGACGAGTGAGTACAGGTTGCGGGGAAAAATGGTACAATGAGCTAGTCAGGGAACAGTAGAAAGCAGTAGCTCCTGACGTGTGAATGATGTTATCGTGAATCCCTCTGACGTAAAATGTACTTGTACTTGTACGTACCCTATGATCTGGGCAATGTTTTGTTACCGTTTTACAGTGAATACTATCCTTCTCAAAAAAATTCTTGTTGACGGTCCCATACATCCCCTGTATACAAATTGCTACATAATGGTCATGGCATGAGTTGGAGCACAGCAATAAATTCCGGAACTTTAAGCGCTACCACTTGCTGCGTAAAATGTGAAGTTATGTTTTACCAAGTTGAAATGAACTGAGTGTGAGAATCCTGATCACATTTTTCTTTATCCTCAATGCCTTTGAGGGTTTAAACTCTTTCCTTTGTTTATATTAACTATTCTTATTTTATATTTGTCAGATCGATTGTTGGGTATGGGGCTGGTTAAAATGCCTGCCGATTGTTGTTCTCTAGAGCGATATAGTAGTCACATTGCCTGGTTTTCGTTCTTTCAGGCTCAGGCTCCTGACGACCTATCCGTTCGAAGAGGGGATTGGATTTACGCCGACCTGAACAATCAGACAGTCGACGGCTGGTTGTGGGCTTACGCTCCAAAAACACGAAAGTACGGATTCATCCCAAAGGCCTACGCGAGGCCACCTGCCATGACAAGTTTATAACTTACTCGCCATTTTGTTTTTTTGCTCAAATTAGGTTACGTTTGTTGAGTCTTGCCATTTAAAAGCTTCTGGTATTTCTCCCATTGAGTGTTGACACGGCAGCTTGAATGAGGCCAGCTAGTCCTAGTGTTTAGTACTTTGCGACAATCCAGTTTCAAAAGAGGTAGAAATGATCTTCTTTTCAGCGCAGAATTTGTTAAAGGTAGACCAGTTTCGGCGATTAAGCCATCTTCAGAGTTTGGAGGTGTGACTGATGATGCCTCAGTCTTCAAAGCTGTCAATTTCGAGACGTTTGTATCCCAGTTTTGACAAGACCCAGCCACTGGTGATAGTTGAAGAGTATAAGTGCCTTTGCTCTTATTACTGCCAAGTATGGATGGGGGTTTTGAATAGCCCTAACTCGATGGAGTTCATACAATGTATTCTTTGTAGGATGTAATCTGCCAATCCAGGTAAATAGTGGTGGGCATTGTATAGCAGGGTGGGAGGCGTATGACTAATGTGATGATTTTCTCTGTTGTTTCTCATTCGACTGCTGTACCTTGTCGTTTCTGTTGCCTAAGTTCTTTCTTTCCAAATTCTGGCTTTTGGCAACCTGACCTCGCTTCTCCACAGATACATTCATCTCCTTTCTGCAAGGAACAGTTGGATTGTGCTTGTAATCACCAGTCCTACTGGCGCAGGGGACCTGCTTGTATCTCAGCTCTTGAGTAGTGCTGAAGAGCAAAGTTGTGGCTGCGACACATATCAAGGACTTCAACTCGGACTATCACAAAAGGGGCTGTCCGGCTTTGTCCTGAACCACAATGGGAATACGCTCTCTTGTGAGACTTGTGCCTGCTAGATTCCCAGGCATACCTTTCCGTCTTTCTTCCATCACTTGGGTCAGTTTCAGTTGAGTGGCCTGGGTGAAAGCAGATTACTGCTGACTCATCTGCAGAGCAGCCCTTGAGAATTAGCATTTTATTTGGAGCAGTCTGGTGCTCCAGATAATTGCCATTTCACTGATCAAACAGAGTCAGTATGCAGTCTGCCACGGCCCTTGTCAGAATGAGCACTCCACTGGCTTCAGGAAATCCTGTTGTAAATTCTACTGAACATATCACACGGACATCCAACACGAACAGTGCGTCGTCTTATGAACAACAGTTGCCCAATTCCATGTTGCTACATATGTTTCACCCTCATCATACGTCCTCAGTACAGATGGAATGCCTGTTTATGAAGTCAAGTAGGAGGTTGTTGCAGTGTAGAGCTGCTCTGTGAGCTCCAGTGTAGCATGCAAAATGAATGCAGATGGGCTACTACAAGCAGAAGCTCTTTTGTCAAGCATTCTTCCAAGGTGAAACCATAGAAACTTGGGTGTGCTCGATGCACAAAAGTGTGTTCACACGTACAGGTAGAGCAATAACCAGCAGTCGAAGGAAGAACTCGTAAACTCATTCGCTGTGGTGAAGCAGCCAGCATTCATGGTTAGGTCTCTTATGGCCGCACGACTGATCGGGAAAATAGGTCTCTCTGAAACAGTTCCAAGCGACAACGCAGCTCGTCCAATTTCCTTCTGGAAGCTTTGCGGTGTACTGAAATTTGTCAAGTCGTCTGTAACAAAATGACTCAATATCTGCTTGAGGAAGATGAAACTAGAAGTTATTCCTCGCTCACAGAACAGTCTGGTACCTAATTATTGTGTATTTGACTCAAACTCTTGTAATTTAAGATTTTATTTTTAATGTGCGTCTGTTGATGATTGAACACAATTTGAATGTGTTCTTTCGTGCTACTAACAAAGACCTGACATCTTCTGCGACGAGCCTGTGTATTTTGAGAACAAGCACTAAAGCACGCGGTCTATTTGTGAACATTGACGAGGAAAACACTGAAAAGCGGAGAATGTATCCTGTTCACCCACACCATTTGTGTTTTGTCAGGTGATCGTGTTCATATGATACCCAGTGAGAAGTTGAACAAAGACGGGGTTGACTTGATGGGATAATAGTTGAGCAGCGTACTGTTGTGCCCTTTACATCAGTATTCAAGAAGAAATGCCGATATATAAAGTAACGCAGTACATCTGGCTAATGGTAACTGACTATTAGTTCCTCCTTTGGTCGACAGGCGCCTCATATTGTGCTACATATCAAAATAGGGTTCGTGTTTTTGTTTTTTTTGTTCAGAGTTCTTTATTCATCAACTGCAGATCAGAGCCTCTACACAGGCCCTTCATAACGGGTGTTCTTGTTAATAAGTTCTTCTGTTTTTGAGCGCCTCGCATGAGTTCCTCAAGCTCCTCAGCTCTGGATCCCTGGTCCAAAAAAGTCTGTTCAACTCCTGTAGTGATCAGATCTAAGCTGCTGTTTCTCAAATTGAGGTTCCACATCTTAGCTCCTTTCTCTTGGAGCATTGGCATTTCAGATTGGATGGCTGTTTGAAGTGGAGCCTATCAGGTTAGAGGATGTCGCTGGTTCAGTTTTATTACTCGGGGGACTAGAAGAAATTAAAGGATTGGAAAGAGACTTCTTACGTTTTAAATGTTCTTACTCCACGGTTTCATCTTTCTAGCGACCTATCGTGACGAAAAGTATCGGGGTAGCGCTCCACCACATTCAGATTTTCGATGGGTTTTTTTGTCAAAAGGGTTTGGAGGGTTTCCTTCCAAAACTGCAAACAAAAGGTGCACACTAAGTTAAATGGTCAGCAGTTAGAAACAGTGGTAAGATAGAAGAGGAGGATGGGAAGAGACATACACCAGCAATAACAACACAACACGCAAACAATCTGAATTCGAACAGTCGCAGTAATAAAAAAATTACGCATACATACCTGCAACCGCGGTGGTATTAAAAAAGACAATTGTTTGACGGACAATGTCAAAGAAAACACCTGAAGTAAAATTTAGAACAAACAGTTGAAAAATAATAAAATAGATTTACTTCTTTTGAACAAGACGAGCATTACAAAATAAATGATAATGCACACTTTTGAAATAACTTGACAAAAACCGCGTAAAAGAGAGACTGGAAGCATCCGGCATGGTGTTTGAAGTTCTGAGTGGTGATGCATCGCCACTAACTCGGGCGGTTTAGCTTCATTTTGCAAGTAAAATGTTCGTGGGGCTGAGGAAAGTTGTGTGATGCATTGCACCGGTTATTTTACTTTTACTGGGCTCGGATCTTGTAGGCAATGACCACGCTGTCTGGGGACATGGTCTGTGTGTCAGTGAACGCGATTGTTAGAAAACGGGGGAACCAAATCAGCTCAAACTTGAAATCAAGCCCGCAGGTAACCATGGGACGCCAAAATAAGGGTATGAGAAAAAACCGCCCAAAACTGACTATAGTTATCATAGTGATCAAAACACCAATTTTTTTTCCATTCAAAACGGCTCTATTTTTATTAAATTTTTCGTGTAGACAGCTCCTTATGAGACGACGATACCATAAAATTCCCATCCGTAGGAAAATGACGAGAGCAGCACAATAAATTACCAAACAATTCGATCCTAGCTTAGTTTTTTCCTTATAAAGTCCTCTCATAAAGTCGTAGAATCTTCATAAAAATCTATGTGGTACTCCAATTAGTACCTATTCGATGAGCGTTTAATAACGCTCATAAGATACATGGGAACTCCTCCAGAAATTCCGTAATTTGACCGATGCCGTTTCACTTATTACCATTTCTAAACGTATTTACGCGACAACATAGGAAAAGTGAGATTACTATCCTTCTCAAAAAAACGTGTCTACATCGTCATCAATTATTTGTGTAACGATTGCTCAATAATGGGTAGGGCATGAGTACGAGTAGCGCTATAAATTCCGGAACTGTAAGTGCTACCATTTCCCTCCACTGTCAAGTGGTGTTTTATCAAGTTCCGAATGGACTGAGTGAAAAATAAAAATTGAGTTGGTAGAAAAGGCCATGAAATTGACGAAGAGCCAAGGGAAGTTGTGTGATGCGGCGCACCTGTTATATTTTTTAAAATTCAAAATTGAATGACGTACGGAGTTGAAACGTTCTATGAGAAGATGCAACGCACGGGCCTCGCAGACAGAGTGGTCAGTGATTGGTTGAAAGGGTCTGAGAGGGGCATGCAAAACGGATGGCTATAAAAGGAGGGCAGTGGTGTGAAAGTCCTCAGTTTTCTTTGTCACTATGGCTGTCAAACATTTCAACAGTGCTGCTAAATGCTCCTTTTGCAACGTATTTGATGTCTGTATACAGATTACATGTGTATTAGCACGGTACGTCCCTTCCCCCACTCCCCAGTGGAATGCCATTCACCAACGGCATTTGAGAAAAAAAAATCGATTGAGAGTCTGAGCTCTGAAAACGTATTTTCTACTCGACTAAACTGGAAGCTGTTCATAGAAAGAAGGTTTCTTGTTGATCAGAACTGGAATTCTTCAAGTCCTTACGAGCTGAGCTGAGCTTGTGGACATTCCTCAGATCAGGGCGAATCATACGTCTCAAATTGGAGCTTGTTGCTCATTAGTTCCTCAGATCTGAGCTCTTTCCCTTACAAACTCTTCATAGGTGTTATCCGATCTTATAAGCTCAATTCCTTAGGTCAGACTTCCTCTGTTGTCAGCTCTTCAGGTTAGTATTCTACGTAACCTCTTCGCGAATATCATCTGAGGCTTCTCGTTCGAAAGCACGTTGGTCCAGATCAATAAAACGGAGCTCCTCTATCTTTTCATTCTCTGATCATCACAGCTGCCTCAACTGCTGACTCTTCAAACACCCACTCGCTGGCCTCTTTGCCAATATACAAGTACAATATTATTTAAACGATGTTACCTATTCAGAATAATTGTAACGTATTATTCCCACTCACTCACGTCTACTCTGTAAATATTACACTACTTCAAATATAAATTTAACTACAAATTTAATATCAAAACACTACATTTTACTAGTTTTGTACCTCCTTTCAAAATGACGCACTCGCCATCTTTTGTACTTTAAGATATTTTTAGGGTTTTATTGTTTGTCGTGATGACTGGAAAACAAGGAGCGCGGAAGTGAAATTGTAATAAGTTTCTTGTTCCTGTTGTTAACGTTGAGCATCGTTTTGCCATTCGTACGTAAGAATATTTATTTTTCCAAGTTTGTCTTGCCGATTAGTTCAGTTAGTTGTTACGAACACAAAATGAGATTGAAGTTGTTTTTTAAACTCTCATGCAGAAATAATTTTGTGTTACGCGTAATGTTTTTGTATGTTGTAATTAAATTTTTTATACTTTTTGATTCGTCTTTTATTGTATTCACATTCACTTTGTCGAGTGACAGTTTCTCTTCAGGAATTCAAGATTCCTGTAGTGGTTGTCACATCTGGATTGTTAACAGCCCACTAGAGGAGTACGCGATTATGAATAACCAGTCAAGTGATCTGATGAAGTGATGCCCTACAACTACGCTGGTAATTACAGTAATTATGGATGTCATTCCCTAGCTATTAGTTGTTGTTTTCGTCAAGGTGCTGGTGCTTGATGGGGGGGGGGGGGACCAAGATCTGAACTGTTGTTCTCAAGTTCTTCGAGTCTAAGCTATTCGTGTACCCCTGACATCTCCGCTTAAAGACATAGAACAGGATTCAACAACTTGTGACATTTTCCTCCGCCCCGCGTACATTCAGTGATTTTTATCGCTCCATCTACTAAAGTGCGGCATACGCTTAGTTTAACTAGTGATAGTCGGTCAGGGCACACACATTCATTAGTTAATCTTGAGATTGTGGTGGGATGTCAATGCGAGGATCGAATGACAGAGCCGCAACAGAAGCAGAACACTGTCAGTTGGCTGGCAGGCGTGCGATCCGCTCTCTCCATTTTTCCAACTTTTCTCCAGTTATGCGCGAGAATATTTGAGTTTACATTCACAATCCAAAATGTTACTGACCGGAAACCTTTCATTTCCTGGTCCCCACCCTTGATTGTCGAAAATTAAGAACGATGCCAGCGCCAATAAAATACGAAGACGTACGAAGGGCTATTGCCATTAACGTGTTCTAAAGAGAGCAGAAGAAAGTACTGTGGTAATGTGTCTTGCTGATCTTGGCGCAAATGGGAGTCCATTATACTGATTCCCTATGAACCTAAATGTAGAAGTGTTTGGCAATTCTCTTCTCTCACCCCCAAATAGCTCGTCAGATCCTCATGGTGAGACTACCTTAGTTTGAAGAGCCATGATGTGTGAGATCTAGCGCCAGTGTCTTGGAGCCAATTTCTATTCCAAACCCTTTTTGAGTTTTCTTCAGATCTTTACGTTTCAAAGCACCAATATTTTTTCTCAAAAACGGCTCAAACGATTTTGATTAAATTTTGTACATTGATAGCTCTGAATAAGGCAACTTTACCATAAAAGTCCCATTTGTGGGAAAACGACGAGAGCAGCACAATAAATTAACAAAATTTTTGACGTTTTAGCACAGTTTGTTCCTTATAAACTCCGCTGAAATGTTACTAGAATGTTAAAAAAAACTGGTGTAGTAGTCCAATCGAATACCTATAGAGTGTTTAAAAACGCTCATAAGATACATGGGGCTCACTCGAGACATTCCTGAATTTCAGCTACTGCCGTTTCGCGTACTACCAGTTCTAAATGTTTTTAACCATTAACTCTGCCAAAGTAATTATTATCCTTCTTTAAGAAAAATCGTGTTTACAGCCTCTTTAACTCTCTGTGTACCAATTGCACAATAATAGTCTGGGAATGAGTACGAGCAGCACAATAAATTCCGGAACTGTAAGCGCTACCGCTTCCTGCTGCCGTGACGTGTTGTTTGACCAACTTTGATTGAAACAAATGATAAATGAATTGAGTAAGTAGAAAAAGCCATGTAGAAAGTGAATTGACGTAGAGCGAAGTTTCTGGGGGGGAATCCGCAAAAAGTACGTCGCGGAACGTTTCCGACGAAGCACGGTGGAGAAGTGTAGACCTAATTACTTGACGGGCATTGTGCCTGATTGCATAGTGTGTGCAATCTACAGGCAATCGTCTCCAATAAAGTACTTCCGCCTGCTGGCGGTTGACTGGTAGTGTATATGGCTCTGCTATTTTGATCTCACGTTCGTCTGGTGAGGCGATAGCCTGCAGGTGATCGTGTAGTGTATGCCTTCCACAGGCAACTTCAAATCAGTTTTGGATTTAACAGGTAAAACCTGTGAGAAGGTAGTAACGTGAAATGGCGGTTCGAATAGGAATCGGAATGTCTGAGGTTGCTCTTTATTATCTAACGAGTGTCATCAAACTCTCATCGTGTACAAAACTTTTCTTCTTCATACATATCTCCATGAAAATACGGTGAACGGAGATATAGGCCTATGAAGCAAAAATAGGTTTTTTACGCTTTTTGGCAAACGACTTCAATGATTTTCACCAAACTCACAGGATGTTTTCAAATAGTTAATATCTACGTATTGTTCTGAATAAGTGTTCCTCTGACAGTTTATTGAACAGAGATAACAATCAAAATGTGTCGAAAATAACGTTCTTTCGATCATTTCCGTAAATTATGGGGTAACTGCTTCACCAAATTTGATCAATCGTTCAGAGTGTCTTTTAGTCACCCATACCCACATTTCGTTCTTCGTAACTATTTCTGTATATATATGTCGAACGAAGATATAAGCCAAGTTGACTCAGAAAAGGAGATTTGTCGAATATTAATTTATCGGTATTCCAATTTTCTCAAAAACAGCTCTAACGATTTCGATCAAACTTACGAAGTACTCTCAGCTAACTAGTCCCTAAATTTTGTTCCCGATACATGTTCCTGTAAAAATGCGTTGAACGAAGATATAGTACCCGCATATGTAGCTGGGGTTCGAACTTACGGGGGTGGCGGAAAGTTGTGTGTTGCTACGCACCGCTCGTTTAAGAATACTAATATCTCATGAGCGGAATTTTAAAGAAAAAACTGTGCCAAAATCGATTTTGTTCGAAATTGTTGATAATTTATTGTGTTGCTCTCGTCATTTTCTTATGGATGATAATTCCATGGCACTGTCGTATTATTTGAAACTCCTCAAAAAAATTCATTTAAATTATTAAATTGTTTGTCATTTTGGAGAAAACAATATTTGGTGTTTTGATCATCAGGAAAACTATCCTATGTTTTGCTCGGGCACTTATTTTGGCATCCTATCATGTTCTCCGGTGTACGATTTCAAACCTAAATCACTCACGTGGGGATGAACCCACGTCCACAAATAAATAAATAATATCAGGAGCACAAAAGAAAAAAAAAATGAAAAGAAATATGCAAAAGAACTTCAACTTGTATTAAACAAAAAAAAACTATATAACGGGAGAAAAGAAAAAAAAAATATATACGCAGTTGAAACTAAAACTAAACCACTCAGGGGATCGTACAAATAAACTAAGTGACGAAAAAAAAAAAAATAGTAAGGCGAAATAAAAGGAAAACTTCTCTAAATTCAGCAAAAATAAATAAACGTGGCAATTGAGCGATCGGCAAAATCTTCAGAACTTCGGGGGGGGGTGAGCCTCGAACGGTACGGGAATTGGTGAAGTTTTTTTCGGAAGAAATATTTTCCGGTGAACAAGACGGCAGACGAACGATGAATGACAGAATGACGGGTTGCAGTTTACCGTTTAGTGCTCGCGTCTCTCGGCAGATAGCGGTACAGGCGGAAAGGAGATCTTAACCGCTTCCGCCCTAATTATTCATGTCACACACCCCTCCCCAGCGGTTGAAGGACGAACGTACTCCTTCAACTTCGAGGGATGCCAGGTGCCAGCACTTTTACCATCAAAAGTTGCAAGTTGGCATGTTCCACCGGGACTAACAAATGTGACTTTGAAGGGACCTTGAAATTTGTGGTACAATTTCGCTGCACGGCGATCTTCAGCTGACGACAAGTTGAAGGAACGACGCAGCACTAAGTCACCCACTTTGAAATTGTCCTTTCTACGGCGTAAGTTGTAGCGATGACTTTGGCTTGAGCTGGATTTTAGGAGGTGGCGTTCAACAAGATGGTAGAGTTCCCCTATTTTCTGCATCCGGAGCGCCCACTCATCTGTCCTAGGTTCACTCTCAGGAGCAGGAGGATCTGTATAAGTTAATGTTTTCCGATGTGAGTGCTGAGGGTCAAGCTCGCGTCCAAAGTTGAGGAAAGCAGGCGTATATTTGGTGGAGCTGTGAACGGCAGTATTTAGGGCGAATTGAAGCTCTCCCAGATAGCGGTCCCATTGAGAATGTTTGTCTTGGTCAAGGTAAGATACAATCAATTGTCGGATATTTCTATTTGCTCGCTCAGTAGGGTTTGCCTGACAGTGGTACAGTGGTGTAGTTTGATGTTTGATGCCCAATGTTTCAGCAAGAGAGCGAACAGCAGTACTCACAAAATTAGACCCATTGTCTGTTATTAGTGTGGAGGGTGTTCCAAAACGATTCAAAATCGTCGAGCGAAACTTAGAAAGCAAAACACTGGATGTAGCACTGCGAATGGGAATGAGTTCAATCCATTTAGTGAAAACATCCTCGAACACGAGAAGGTATTTATTTCCAGAAGAGCTGCGAGGAAATGGGCCCATTAAGTCAGCAGACACGATCTCCCATGGTGAAGTGAGATAGCGGGGGTACATAAGTCCACGAGGTGCAGAGTTCGGAGCTTTAACACGCTGACATGTATCACATCGACGCACGTAACGAAGAATGTCCTGATATAAGCCTGGCCAGTAGTAAAGCCGGCCTACTCGCCAGTGGGTTTTGGCGATGCCCAAATGCCCGGATTGTGGGTCATCATGGCACTCTTTCAGGACCCGAGACCGTAGGTTCCACGGAACAACAAGTTTCCAGTCTTCACTGGCATCTTCAAGCTCCCCTTTTAAAAATGCCTTACGATAATAAAATAAATTATCTCCCTCCAATTTCCAATCTGGATGATCATCAGGGTTGGTACGAACCCTATAAACCTTCCGGTCATACCATTCATCCCTAGTGTTGGAGGTAGTAGGGACCTCATTAGTACATACACTAAGCAAACCTACACCAGCTTGGGGCACGATACGAGATAGAGCATCAGCAACACAGTTCAGCTTCCCTTTTCTATACTGTACGCTAAAGTTGTATGGTTGGAGCCGGAGAGTCCATCTTGCTAGGCGACCTGTTGGGTTTTTAAGTTGCAAAAGCCACTTGAGAGATGAATGGTCAGTGATCACTGTGAACTCACTGCCTTCAAGATATTGCCTATTTTTTTCTATGCCATAAATCACGGCCAAACATTCTTTCTCAGTCACCGAGTAGTTACGTTCAGCGGCTGATAGAGTCTTGGAACAGTAAGTGATTACCTTTTCACTACCTTCTTGTATTTGTATCAAGGCTGCTCCTAGACCGTACTGACTGGCATCAGTCTGTAAAATAAATGGGAGCTCAAAATTGGGACGTGCAAGAACTGGTGCAGATGACAACGCCAACTTTAAAGCCTCAAATGCGGCAACCTGAGCGTCAGACCATGCCCAAGGTTTGCCTTTCTTCAGCAAAGCGGTAAGTGGTGCCACAGTAGTCGAAAATCCAGGGATGAAGCGTCTGTACCAACCAGACATCCCGAGGAATCGTCTAAGTTCAGTAATATTTCTAGGAGGGGGATAGGAAGTGACTGCTTCAACCTTACTAGGATCCACACTAATTCCCTCGACGTTAACTCGGTACCCCAGGTAGCAAACCTCGGTACATCCGAATTCGCACTTCTCAGGATTTACTTTTAATCCAGTATCCCCAATCTACGAAAAACTTCCTCTAACAGTGTGCAATGGCTTGGAAAGTCAGCAGTACAAATTAAAATATCGTCTAAGAAAACAATTACTTGGGGGTACAAATCAAGAAATACTGAATCCGCTAGACGTTGAAAGGTGGCTGGAGCATTAGTTAAGCCAAAGGGCATGGTTCTAAAACGGAACAAGCCTCGCCCAGGAACAATAAATGATGTCAAATCTCTGCTAGCTTCATCTTCTAAAGGTACTTGCAAAAACGCCTTCTTCAGGTCAATTTTCGAAAGGAAGGCAGCGTGACGCAAACTGTCCAGCAAATGGTTGATGTTTGGGAGAGGGTACGAATCCTTTTTTGTTATGCTATTAATTTTCTAAAGTCGATACAAAATCTATATGACTCGCCTTTACGAACCATCACAACAGGTGAAGCCCATGCTGCATGACTAGGTTCGACTATCCCTTGGTCCAACATTTTATCGAGCTCACTATACATTTCGGTAAATACCTTTGGCGAGTATGTGTAAGCTCGTTGTTTGATGGGCTGCGCAGACCCAACATCAATTTTATGGGATATTTTGGAAGTGAGTCCAGGGTTCCCCCCATCAACGATAACCCTTTAGCAACAATCTCATTCAACACGACGCGCTGAGAGGGTGCTAATCCGGTAATCCCACAGCTCATTTGCTGGGATGAAGAATTTGTTGGCAGCTGGTCATTCGAATTCCGAAAGCAAGACCTGAACAATGAGGAATCGGGAAACGGGAATATCTGATCAGGCTTTTCAGAATAAAACCAAATGTTTTGAGATGCATCAGCGACGATACCCATTTCTTGAATGAAGTCAAGACCCAATACAACAGGAAATGATAACGTGCTCAAGTAAAAGAACCGAAATTCCATTTCTTTAAATCCCAAAACAAATTTTAAAGTGTAGGCATCAAAGATGGTTACACGACTCCCATTTGCCATATGTGCGACAAACGGTTCGATTCGCGGTACGCCTCGTTGTATGGTGAGTTGGTCACGACACTCTGTATTTATTCCGAGGAGTGTAAGCCCAGAATCCCCTATAAACGACAAACTGGAGCCAGTGTCGTAGAGTGAAGGCACGGTAACAAACCGATTTCCTGAAGAACCGGTTGGCTCGGACGAGAACGACAAAAGAAGTATCCATTGGCGGAAATGTTCGGAATTTAATGATGACGTTACTGAACAGAACACATCATCAGTTGTGAGAGATGAAAAGTCAGCAATATTGTGGATACATGGAAGCATATGCGGAGGCGGAACCACAGGCAATAATTTCTCGGACGAAACGGAATCAGTAGCAGAGGTTGAAGACAAACGGGACGACGATACGGCAGCTGGCACGGTAACTGGTGGAGACAACCCTCTTGCAGGGACACTCGACGAGACTGCTGGACGTTCGGGAATTACTATATAATTAGCAATAGACGGTACAGAGATGGCTGAAACAGAGGCAGGGTCAGTGCTAGGTATGGGAGCAAATTGAACCCCAATCATCTGCTCCCGTTCTCGTTTAACGCACTGCACTTGGGACATGATGATATGATGTACCCTGGTTCGCCGCATCGGTAACAAAACCTTTTCCTTGGCTCGCCACATTTGGAAAATACGTGTGATCCACCACAATTCCAACACTGCAAGGGAGGAGAGGATACATCGCTTTTAGCAGGAGTCGATTGTGTGGAGCTATCACGTTCCTGTCGTTTCCTATCAGCCTTACCAAGTTGATTTCCGTATGAAATCTGATAGACTGGGAATATGTCACTCTGCTTTGAACCTTTCTTGAATGTAGACTCATGTTTATTTGAGTCACTTTTAGAGCCGGAACTTTTGGATTCAGATGCAGTGGAGGACCTATTTTCTACTGTCAACAGCTCCTCCCTACGACTAACTTCAACGACGAAATCTATTAAATTTTTATAAGTTGGCACTGTAGTTGACGAATGTTCTTTTTCAAAGGCTCGCCTTGTCTCAACGTCTAAATGGTTTAAAGCCAATTGCATTTTCACGAAATCTAATTCGTCAGTCAGATTGAGCGAGCTGAGCGAATTCCAGTTATTTTGGTGGGTGGTAATAAATCTCTGAATTTCAGAATACGAAGAGTTGCGAAGTGGTTGAAATTCTAAAATTTTGTTTGCAAAATACGTGGCCAATTTCCTTTTATTTTGATAACGTTGCTTTAAAGCTTCTAAAGCTAAAGGATAACTTTCCTCGTTTAATTTGTAATCGGAAATAACTGCAAGAGCGTCGTCGGTCAATCGGGTTCGTAAATAATGAAACTTCTTAACGGCTGATAGCGATGGATCGGAGTGAACTAGTGATTCAAACAGAGAAATGAACTCTACCCAATCTTCCACCCTTTTGCCTGAAAAGGAAGGAAGAGATATGCGCGGAAGTTGGCTAGACGAGGGGGTACAAGGACCAGATTGTACTAGAGGATTTTCAACACTTGGAACTTGTTTGATCAGAGAAAGATAATCATTGCGAGCCGAATCGATCAACTCCACCGCACTCAAATATGGTTTAGTAATCTCAATAGCCAATTTCTTATCGGTAACTACAACATTGTAACTGCGCATTCGAGCATTTAATGCATCGTATTTCTGTTCGAGAACACTTAAGCGATCAAATTGACTACGGAACTTAATAACATTACCCACATTCATCGCTTGGGATTTATCAAAAATTGCTTGAACAACAGCAAACAATTCCTCTCTCTCGGCAATAAGTTCTAGCCTTCGAGATGAGAGCTTAGAAATATCTTCGGTAGCCATTAAGAAACGAAATCGCCAATGCACAATAAACAATCGTCAATATTGAACTTGAACAAATTTAAGTAAACGAATCCTCAACAGACCAGAAAGTTTACGTTGGGCGCCATAATTTATTTGTACGATTTCAAACCTAAATCACTCACGTGGGGATGAACCCACGTCCACAAATAAATAAATAATATCAGGAGCACAAAAGAAAAAAAAAATGAAAAGAAATATGCAAAAGAACTTCAACTTGTATTAAACAAAAAAAACTATATAACGGGAGAAAAGAAAAAAAAAATATATACGCAGTTGAAACTAAAACTAAACCACTCAGGGGATCGTACAAATAAACTAAGTGACGAAAAAAAAAAAAATAGTAAGGCGAAATAAAAGGAAAACTTCTCTAAATTCAGCAAAAATAAATAAACGTGGCAATTGAGCGATCGGCAAAATCTTCAGAACTTCGGGGGGGGTGAGCCTCGAAAGGTACGGGAATTGGTGAAGTTTTTTTCGGAAGAAATATTTTCCGGTGAACAAGACGGCAGACGAACGATGAATGACAGAATGACGGGTTGCAGTTTACCGTTTAGTGCTCGCGTCTCTCGGCAGATAGCGGTACAGGCGGAAAGGAGATCTTAACCGCTTCCGCCCTAATTATTCATGTCACACCGGTTTCTGTCAATCGCGTTCGCAGACAAACCGTGTTTTTTGGACTCAGTAGCCCTTGAAACGTAGAGATCTGTAGAAAACTAAAAAAATTAAGCCGACTACATTCCTTCCTCCTAAGGAATGTAAAAACACGTCTGTCAAGTTATGTACATAGGTATGTCGCAGTGCCGGACTGGACTGTTGCCACGGGAGGGTCGCTGATAGCATCATTTGCCAAATAATGTCTTACTTAAACTAATATACGTAAAGAGAGTAAAGGCAAATTTCAAACTACTTCCCCCCCTCCCCACGCGCGTCATCAACATTTGCAGGAGATAGACCGCGGGTTTTGGAACCGATTTTCATTTGAAAAGTCCTCGACAATTTACGATTCCGAACGGCAACTCTGCGTCGTCGGTTAATTAGAAAAACTTCGTTAAATTATTCATTATATAAATCAAAAACGAAAAGCTGAGCAGGTTGAGAGCCGTATCTCTGTAGCGGCAGCTCAGTGGTTCGGTACCGCCACCCCCCACCTCCGCCCAAAAATGCCCCTTCGAACCTACTCACTCTACCACCAACGCCCTCATCCCCCACTACTACCATACCTCCTCCGCATCCAACGGCAAAACGAACGCCACAAATAGGATTACCCGATGGAAAACAAATTAGCGGTTAATTAATTTTCCCCTTCCCCTCTCGCTCCTTCCTTATTCCCTCTAACACTTCATCACTTCCACGATCCCACCCCCACCCCACTCCACCATCGTTCCCACTCCTGACATTGAAAGGGGGAAGAGGAGGACAATAAATCCTGGCTTATTTTAATCGAAGCGGATTACGGCGGATACAACGGAGGACAAAAGACGGAAGACCCTCCCCCCACCCCAGTCCACCCCTCCATCTTCTTCTTCCTCTTCCGCTTTTCATCGCTTCGTTTATGACGTTAAAAAACGACGGCGAGTTATAACAGGCAAAAAAAAAAAATTCTCCGCGTCTCTTCGGGTCGAAGGTCCAATCGGATTTTGGTCGCGGGGGGGTTTATTCCGCCTCGACGGCTCATAATTCGCTCCGCCTCCGGGAGTTTTTAATGAACAGACAGCGCTTTTTGCTCGACGTGAGGAAGACATTCGTTGGCATAGAGAAGTTTCCAGTCTTTCTTTCCTTTTTTGCGCGATGTCTGCAAGACGGCTGAAGGTCGTGGAGATTTTGATGCGACTAACTCATTGGATTATACGACTGGTATGTGGCCTGTTCACAGATCACTGTCCTTATAGGTACCACCTGGTCAAGATTGGTGAGTGAGAGGTACATAATTGCAGATTGCAGAGCGGGACGTACTGTGTACTTGTGAGAGGTTGGGTGCAGTGTGCCTCCCAGTGCTTGGGGTTCCTCAGCTGCGACCAGAGGGGGGGTTGCCAGGATAGGATATTTATGTAGGCTCGTACATGACCACATAACAGCCCCATTCGAGATCGCAGTGGAGGATTTCCCAGTTGCAACAAATTTTTAAAAAACCACGTTGGATGAAGGAATGATAGACATATGGAAGGGTATTTGCACATCGTGATAGAAGAAATTAGATTTCTCATACAAACACTTTGAGAGAAAAAAATATTTCACGGCACCCATCCCTTGCAGAGTTTTATGAATCATACCGAAATAAGCCTTGCAAAGTATATAAACGCACGCGTTGTGTACACGAAGCACGCTCAGTTCTTGTCTCCTCAATGGTTGAAGCTATTATTTGCTAACAAAAAAAAAAAATGTTGCGAGTTATCTTGCAACTTTTACTCAGCCCCTTGCACTTTCTGGGTTTTTGTCGTTCTACGACGGGTTTGCACGTAGTTAACGTGAACTCGGCAGTATCAGGCTTACAAGCAAGGCGTTTAATGGACGGATTTCTATTATAATGGCGTTCTGCAACAGTGCGACATCAATCTTTGTCGATAGTCTTACGTATCAACGCATGGGGATTCCACATCGAGAATGAACAATAAACCAAAATCCGTTCTTTATCAAGAAAATATATCGAGGCAATATGTACTACTTGAAGAAACTCGCGGGGCAATGCGGCAAGAGTTATTGTTTCTCCCTGGCCTGGGCTCATTTCTCGTGCTGCCTCCCATTACGCTCCAACCACCTGTTAGTTCGATTCGTCACGTCGAGCCAAATGTCGTTTTGTATCTCTTACTTGAGTTTTTCAATGCTGAATCGAAAGGTATGGGTCTCGGAGATGTGAGGCTACGTCGAGCTAGCCAAGACAATAATAAACCGTTGTGCAATAATTTTTGCAGCATGTTTACATTTTATGCGGAATGTAGGATCTACGAACAGGAACAAGAATGGCGAACGTTTCTATGAGAGAAAACGCGAAAGGTGAACTGGGACTTCTGACGCTGTAAAAAAATTCTCATGTGGAGCTTCATATAACTCCCCCCCCCCCCCGTACATTCAGATATTCTCAAGCTACTAATTACTATACTAATTAAATCTATGTTTCACTCAGTTAATTAGGAACTCAAGTTTCGTTCTTACTTTATAGAGGTAAGGGAAGTAAAAACGTAAAAGCTGTAGAGAAAAGTATTCGTTTTAGAAATCAATCCTCTGTACCTTCTTTCTGGATTGGGCTCCCGAACCTAAATTCCATGCGGTGTGCGACGGGTGGGGATGGGGGTCTACCTGAGGAACATCAGGTAAACAGTAAACGAAACGATTAGAGCGCCTAGTTGGTCGCCTGTAAACGCGTTAGTAGAAGCGCATTAAGTTGGTCTCGTATTCAGAGGACGTCCCCTGGAAGCTGCTCCGCTCTGCCCTCAGCTAATTCCCGAAGAGGCTTTGCGAGAGAAGAGCTCCCTGGGTTTGCCCTCGGCAACTTAGTTGAGAGAACGTGTGGAGAATCTCAGATCTAAAGGGCGATACACACAGAGCCTTCTCCCGCGATCACTTCCACCTTAATCCCGTCGCCCTCAACTAGACCAAATTGACCGGCTCGAAGCTGCGAATTGGACGAAAAAGGGGGACAACATGTTAACTGGCGGAGTGTGGTGGATTGATTCGTTTGAGAGACACAACTGGAGATTGTGCTCCGTCACCATTTTCAAGTACCTTAGCAGATTTATCAAGAGAAGACAACCCCCAGTACATTCTAATGACCAATATGTAGCATGAAGTCACTGGCAATGGATTCGCTAACGTCGTTGAGATAGGTTAGAAGATCTGTAGCGCGGTCTAGGATCTTAATCATGGTTAGTTGGACTAGCTACCACTGCTCTTCACTTGATAATGCTACCTCGAGCACGAGCACTAGAACTTCAAGCGAACCAATTGATTCTCTGGACTCTCCGAACATTTTACTGTATTAATCACCTCCCTTACCCTACGAATTGTATAATTATGAAATCTGCTGAAAAAAAGCGAGATTCCTTCAAAGCCCCGGGGTACGAAAAATACCATTTGAAAAAATGATCTGTGGTCGCGATTGAGAGAAAACGGCTAAACCAAATCGACTCAAACGTCAAACCTGCCTTTCCAAAATAAAGGTATGAGCGCAATGAACACAAAACTAACTATAGTCAACACAGTAATCAAAACAACAAATTTTTTTAATTTTTTTCAAAACCAGCTCAAACGATTTTGAATACAATTTTTGTGTTATCAGTACTATAAAACCATCGACCGCGGGAAAATTACAAGGGTGGCACGAGAAATCCAAAATGTCGAAGAATTGCTTATAAATCCCGCCCATATGATGTTAGCATTATCAGAACAATTAGGGCGGCAGTCCAATAAACTACCCATACGATGAGGGTTTAGGGTAATTAAGAGTAACCTCGGAAATGTCAGAGTTCAAACCACCGTTGTTTCACATTTCATACAGTTTACTCGATAATTCCTCTACAGCAAAACACGATTCTTTTCAGATAAAGCACTTACTCACTGATTATTCAAGCAGGAGCAACTCAATAATTCCGTAACGTTACGCTCTACCAGTTTATGTACGAGTTCGTTGATGTGAACTGAATGAAATTAGATTTGATTAGTTGCTAGAGTGATGAAAATTGCAGAATGCACGAGAGGTTGAGGAAAGTTGTGCGATGCTAATTGAGGAAATAAGACCGTTTCACAACATAACTGCTTCCAGTGGGTGTTTGAATGGACTAGTCTGGCTGGAGTGGCTAGTTAGGACTAAATCTTGTCCGATGATGTAAATTAAACGGCGCATGCCGAATCATCAGGGTCTTTGACCCCCGGAACATCCGCACTCGTACTCACTGGCCCTAGGGAAAGTCATTGCTTTGCTAAATATCTTTCTGTCTCAACCCTTTTGTTTGTACCTGTAGAAGTCCCGCTATTCAGTTATTTCTGACAACCAATTTCCCTTTTTCCTGGACTTTCCCAACTATCTTTTTCCACCCTTCAATTTTAGATTCCAGAACACGCAGCTCCTCCTAACAGTCCGTCATCTGTCAGCTCTCGCGAACAACAGTCGTTTCCCAGTTCTCCCAACTCATTCGTCTCACAAATCTCTTTCTCTCTCTCTCTCTCTCTCTCTCTCTCTGCAACGAACTTTAACGTACAGCGAACTGGTAGGGAAACCATAGTTAAGTAGTTAGCTAATAAATGTCACTATTTTGGTTCAAAATTGCCACTCTCTGGAAGTCGAAGGTTTTGTTTCCTCAGGAACTCAAAAGAAAACATACCACCAGAACGAGCCTCATTTGCGATATACCAAGGGGGGGGGAGGAGGAAAAAGGGGCGATTTGAATGGAAGGTGATGAAGAGGCTCCAGGCGGAGCAATATTTATTCCTTTGAAGGGCTGAGGCTCTGGAATCAGGGAAACCAAACGTATTCAAAGGCGTTTGGACGGAAACGAGCCCTCAGACGTGAGTCGGAACTTATCGGTTTAGCATAATGTGCCCTACAATTCGGAGCATCCCCCGCCTCTGCCCTCAGCCGTCAGCAAGAAGCCTCCCAATCATCTCCAGGCGAAAAAAGCAAGAAAAAATTTCTCGACTTCGCGAGACTCTCCATTTCTCACCGCAGATCCGAAAAACGTTGAACTTATTTCAATTGGTAATTCGTCGACGCTCTGGAGAAAATCGACTCAATTATTCCGAGCGTTTCCTTCGTTCTAACGCCAGGAAAAGCCTTCGGTTTCTGGCAAGGGTCCTCAAGTCACACGAGACTTTGAGCATCATGAGAAACTTTGCTGCTAAGGTGATTGCCATGTTCAGTCTGGACCAACTAAACGACACTAGAACACAATTTTGGGGTTCGTAATGTGTTAAAAGGACATGACATGCACTGACGCGAAAACCTTCCTGCGCATGGAGTCATTGTCCAACTGCCAGCCAAGTCTACCTGAAAAGCTGTCGCGGTGCGCCTTGTTGAGCTGGATTGGAAGCATGATTTTCACTTCCAGGGTTCATATTGAATACAGAGCGTATTTTGAGCGGACAGACCATCGACGTGCCTCTTTTACCTATTGCCGTCCCCCAGTTTCCAACCCCTTTAAGTTGTATTTGTAGAGTAGGATTGAGATGGTAAAGTAAAGAAGTATCCTTCGCAGAATGATGTGCGGCTGAGAAAGTCGGGGAATGGAATTGTTCTTGGCGCTCAGTGCATCTCTTTTACCATCGCGTTCATATCTTAAGTGTGGGGGTTGCAACAGAAACAACAGTGTTACGTGCTCCACTCAGATGATTTAGACGCTAGTTTTTGGGGCACAGAACTCCTCCAATCTCTCTACTGCAACATTAGTGTGAGCACACGTACAAGGTTGGCAGATTAAGAGCTTCGAAGGCTCCAAATTCAACTACAGATGTGGTGTTATCGTGTCCTTAGGAACAACTACAAAGAGGTAACGCGTCTTCGCAAGATTCACTATCCACCTTGACATTTTTTGACATCTGCCAGCCCGAGGGTCACTTCTCAGGGCCCTCCCGAAGGATCGATCTCTCTTTGGAAAAAGAAGAAGGGGGAAAAGGCCGTCGCTGAGGAGAGGCGTCCAAGAGAGAGCAAATTGCACCTAAGTGCCGCCTTGTGATGACATACAGGGTGACCCTGAGGGGACACCAATATCTCAGTTTCTCGAGGGACTTTTTTATTCTTCTTCTTGAGCGTGTGTGTGCTCGCTCGCTCTCTTTTGACGGTGAGAATTAGATTGGAACGGAGCCGATAACTGGATCAGAGATGGAGCCCAGGTCGGCGAAATTGCTTCTTTAGCTCCGGACAACTAGGCCGGTCGGCCCTCGACATATCGGCATTTAGCGGCAATTCGGGAGGACGGCGTTTTCTTATCGCGTTAACTTTTTCGCCTTTCAACTTTCAACTCCCTCCCTTGAGGTGATAGGACAGCAAGAGATGACATGCACAGGAGAGACTGCGAAACTGCTACTGCAAATGACCTACTCCCACAATAAGCTAAACTTCGTAACTTCAGCGGTTGGTACGTTCGTTTAATATTCATTTTTGTTACCTTATATTTGCATATCATAGTTTTTCATCACATTCTGATCAGTCAATTTGTATTCATTTTATTGCCACATGCATGTTGACATATTCTTGACTATTTTAGCACACGCCTGGTTATACTTATATCTATGGAAAACGAAAAGGTGTCAAATAAATTATTATTCCCTTTTTTAAATAAATATCCAGAAAAAGTCAAATTAATTGTTTTTAAATAAGCTGGAATTTACTACGTAACATTTAAGTAAAATTAATTTAAACTTCACGTTTAGACTTCGAATTAAAGCAAGTGGCTGTAATGGTTGGCCAGAACCCGCCCGTCTCTGGTTGTTAAATAACCTCAGCCATTCTCTATTGATTTCATGATACGATTCTCCGTTATTAGCAACGGTAACCTGGTGAAAACAAACAAAATCAAGAAGAGACTTTTGTCATTGCAGGAACAAATTCAGGCATGTTTCGAGCAAGTAACGCGGAACCAGTTTGATAGGAGGAATAGGAAGGTCCAGAAGACGCTCTGACGAACCCAACACCAGCAGAGTTGGTGAAGTAAGGCGTAGCTAAAGATGTCAGCGGAGAACCCAATTGGCAATAAAATAACGCTCTGGCAGAGCTTCAACGCCCTTGACGGACAGACCGACATGATCGTCATATACGAACCTACACATCTGAAAGTAAGCACCATCAGTTTCGTTCTTGACTCATAATTTGTAAGGTGGGCGCACTTTTCGGGGTTGAAATCCTATCTCAAGCAAATCGCGAGTGAAACTGCCATCAAAACAATCAATGAAAAGCATATTATTTCAAAATAATCCGAAATACATGAAATCTTAAGGGAGGCAGGACTATTGCCATTATATATCGACTCATATTTGATAAATGAGTCAACACCGTAATTTAAAAAATTATTTCTCAGATTGAGGAATTGAAAAAAACAAAAGGCAAGAAAAAATGGACACATAAACAACAGCAATCAAATCAATAAAACGCAGTTCGGTAGCGTACCTTTCGATTAAGCAAATGGAAAACGGAACGAGAAAAGCGTTGAGAACTTGTTAAGAATGGGAACTTAGATTACTGTGATGCACTAGGATGCAAAAAGTAGATACCGAGTTATGGCTTCGAAAATTGGCTCTTCGCTGACTCGCCCTATACTTCCGTAAAGGGCGGAGACTGAAGCAAGCCTTCCAAACGACATTGAGACTATTAACAGGTCGTAGGCAACATTTTATATTGCAATTACTCATTACATGATCTTTCAGATACTAATGCGACTGAGTTCGTCCGACCAAGACTCGGTCGCTCTTCAGCTCGAAAGGCAAGAAGTGAATGTTGTGACTCAAGAAAGCGGTTTCAAGATGAACTGCGGCAATAACCGAACATCTTGCTGGAGTGAAGAGACCAAAAGAGCTTTGTGGATTCCCTACCCTACAAACCCAAAGTTGGCTCACTGGGAAGAAAAAGACGACGTCCTGACTGTGACTGTGCCTTGGGTGCTTTGAGGTCGAATTGTCTTCAATTAATGAAAATAAATTGCTATCTTCAATTTCTTCTTCTACTAAGGGCCGTTTTCACCCAAACAGCACTGATCACGGCTAGATAAGTAAATCAAGGCTAACCTGTTTCGTTCCCACAACCCCAGCCGAGATCACTGAGGGATACAGCAGTTAGGATTGCAGTAATTACGCGATGAAGCCATCTCGAGAAGAAGGTGGACTAATGGTGTTACAGTAAAGTAAGGAAATTGGGCCGTTGTGCAACGTCCTGTCCCATAAACAAGTGTCGTGTAATCGTAAACGGCACCGTATCCGTACATCATGTAAATGCCCAACCCTCAACAATCCAGATTTGACCAATTTATGTTTCTAATAATTTTCAGAAGCCAAATTGGCCGCATTAACCACTACCGAAGCTGAAACTGATGAGGAACATATAGTGAAAATACGTGTACTCCAACTGCAAGAGCTGCAGGAAAAAGCCAATTAGAGCGGGAGATTAGTTTGTGTGGACAGGAAATGAAAGCTCAGCAAGAAATAATAAAAACCGAAATTGTGTGGTTACAAACAAAGAACTTTTACGAGGAATGGGGAATGATCGTGTTCAATAAAAGTTGTTTACTGGCCATCGTGCTGTCTGTGCGCTGAAGTAACGTTTGACTCATTGGCTTTGCGACAAGTCTGTTGAAGGATCAAACCTAGAATTGCTGAACACGGAGAACGCTGCGGCCAAACCCCAATCTCCTTCTGAAAATTAAGTGACACAGCACAATTGTCGTAATCGACAGGAGTTAAAAATCATCTTGGTCTTTTGGTTGTCCCCCACCCCTTCCGCGCAAGAGGCTTCCTCGACAATAGCGGCAAAGTTTGCTAACTTATGTTGAGAAACATCTCTTCGTCCGAAACCTGGGAAGATTAGAAAGAAGCTTCCAGAAAGGGAGGGGGAGGTTGACGAATGAGTTGGGAAGAGTTTCAGAGGTTTGAAAGAGGCTTTTATTTATCTCGTCGGAGCCAGAGTTCCGCCGAAAATATGAACTGGAGCTCGAAAAGGAGATACGAGGAAATTCTGTGAAAGGTGGCAGCCAGAAAGGCGCCATGAATTATGGGCGCTGAGATACAAGGTGTGCCGCCTGTGATTAGCCTCGTCACCAATATTTCTTCCACGACGACCCGCGGCCGACTTTTACGCCTGAGAAGTCTCTTGACATCGATCTGCCTCCGCCAGATTTTCAGGGACGTCCCCAGACCCTGCAAGCTCTTGAGCCCTGACTCTGGTCAAACCGTCTGGACTGGATTCATTGGACAATCGAGACAGAAATACATATTTTGGTATTAGAGAAAACTCACGGGAAATAAAACTCGTGAGGTTGTAAATAGGTGACGGGATCAGACACAGCGAGTCATCAAGCGTAAAACAGGCGAACACATTGATCGGGTATTGCGATGCTGATTTTGCCCGAGACAAGTCCAGAAAGTCTACAACAAGATGAATTTTCCGTTTGGCTAGTGGGGCTACTTCGTGGTGCTCAATGAAGCAAAGATGTGTGAGTTCGTCTACAACAGTCTGAATATGTGTGAATCAGTCAGAAACTAATGTGGCACAGACTTTTGGGTCAACTACACACATGTGCAAGTCCAACACTCTATATAGACAGCACGAGTGCAATCCGAAAAATCAAGAATCCCGAATTTCATAGGCGATCAAAGCACATCGATGTTTGGAACCACTTTGTGATGGTTTTGATGAGACAAGAGAAAGGAAATACAAATGAAGAAAAACTATGGCTCACTATAATTACTGCGATTTCACAATTTTCCGTCTAGACGCAGACGTACACTTCCCAAAATTGTTTCATTCGACCCAGCATCCTAGATGTGAATTACAGTTCGTTTCGTGACATCGTGGAGTGCGTTTATTCTCGCGAATTAACCGTTAATATAATTTTTTTATATTTTAAGTGGAGCACATCGAAGTTCGGTACCACTTGTGAGTGACTCGAGGATGGTTTGTTCAAGCCGCAACACGAACACTCATGGCATTTAGAGACCAATTGGAAGTTCAATTGAAGGGGAAGTTTTGAAGATTTTGTTAAACTAGCCTCTCCCGCGATTAAGATATTTTGGCATTCAAAATCTTGTGTTTGAAAACATTTTTTCAGAACATTCGTATTTTCGGTCTCGGCAAATTTTTCAGCTCTTCATTTTTCTCGAGTTTTCATTATTTGGAACGTATACACGTTTACTGTTTACTTTTCTACCACCGATTCTTCTTGGTTTTACTAAAACTAATAATCGATCCAAAACATGACCACTGCAGCGGAACAACATTAATTGGCGTTTTGTTGGTTAGGCTAGGCAATTGGCAAGACGTGATGAGTCGAACTGACAGGTGGTTGGACTGAGGGTAAATTAGCACAGGCCATTTACTCAGCACCGAAAAATGCGTAGGGACATGACGTAAACGCATAAATGAATAAAACTGACAAAATTAAGTTTTCGGTTAATTTTTTGAACAATTGTTTGCTGGTAACAACCATGGGTTTCGTCCGATTGGGTTATCGAGCAGGCGGACACAATTAGATACCAAAATAGATCTTTTGTGAGAAAGGATGGGTTTTTCTGACCACGTTGAAGGCAAAATATGGCCTGGATAGCGGACGGACTTCGCGGATTTGGAATCCCCATGCCTTAGCCACATTTTAAAATCAGACTAATCAATAAACCAAACTTTCCTCAGAGGGACGCCTAAAATGTTATAAAGGGGAAACGAAAAGTAAACAAGTGGGAGGAGAAGAAGAAGAAGCGACAAAACAAAAGATTGAGAAGTAGAAAAATAGGCAGAAGAGAAATAAGCCCCAAAACATGGAGAAAGGAAACTAAAATTACACTAATACTACTACTAAGAGTAAGAAGAAGAAGAAGTTCGAAAAGACGTAAGTGGAGGAGAAGCAAGAAAAACCCTGCAAATTATTACATAACGGTTTATTATTCTCATGAACACTTGACCTAGTATTACTGCCCCGAGACCCATTCCATTCGATTCAGCATCGAAAAATACTAGTAAACCATACGAAACATGACGTGACTACAATGGAATTACGGAAACTAAATATTCCACCGGCGCCAGGCGCCAGTAAACGTCTGTAGGCATTTATGATTCGATGTAGGGGTGTGTATGGAGGAAGTGCAGGCCTCATTGGCTCTAACCTTTCTCCGCCCCGTTGGGTAAAAAGAGTCGGGGAAATTGGGACGGGGACTTCCAACTAACCCTCGGCAATTGGCACGACGTTGCGAGGCGAGCGGACGGGTGGTTTTTGAAGAGACGGGAGGGAGGGAGGGAGTACAAACGACGAAACGTTGACTTCTGCTGTAGTTCCCACGAGTTCGTTCAATTAGTTGACTCTAATAATTATTGTAATTTCCCTATACGCAGTTGTACACGTCTGATACTCATTCCATTCGACGCAGCATGTAAAAATACCTTGAAAATGATACGAAACACGGCTTAGTTGCGATTATATTGCGGTTTGTTAATTTTTAACCATTTTTTGTCCATAACAACCATGGGCTTTGTCTGATCGGATTGCCGAGACGGCAGGCACAACTGATACCAAATGGTATTTTTGTGCGAAAGAACGGATTTTTTAGATCACGTTAAAGGCCCACACGGCCCGGACGGCGGACAGACATTGCAGATAAGGAATCCCCATGTCTTGAAACGTAAAGTATCAAATTTTGAGGGGGGGTTGTAAAACATTTTTCGTGACCGAAAGCATAGGGTTATTATTCAGAATGCATAGTAAACCAAAAACTAAAGTACAATCGACAAAATCAAAAAATTGAAGAGAAGAAGAACAGAACGAAGAGGAATAAGCAAAGAAAAAAAAAAAGAAAACACTGTAATACTATTAAGAGCCTCAAAGAAGCTAGAGGGGAAGAAGAGCTGGGCATCTATCCTGTAGTTAATAATGTAACTAAATTCCAGAATGCGTAAACTAGAAAGCAATCGAGAGGATAATTTATTAGCAGGTGAGATAGCTGCAAGAATACTCACTTGGTGAATTGGTTTCAGTATTAAGTCGGGCTCAATATTTAAAAAAAAGAACTGTGTTACTGTTCCCAACAACATTTGAAATGAGAACACTCTCAGCTCCCGGTAAAAACGTTGATTCGGAGGTAAAAGGGTTTGAGCAAAACCCTTGAAATCGGTTTACGGGGCTTTAATCGGAGGATTAACCGGAGGGGTAAGAAGATTGGATTGACAGACGGATCACGTGCCCCAGCGCTGGGTGGATGATGCGTTCTTCCTTCGTTGAGAGCCTGGCGTTAAGATCATTACACGACCTCGAGGCGCAGAATGTAATCAACGGCTGGCAATTAATTAACTCTCTAAAGGTGTTGATCGCTCAGGTGATCCAGCTCTGCTATTGCTTCCCTACAAGTGCTTGTACAGTGAATCCTTCCTATGCAGGGAAGTAATATTCTCCAGCAGCACTCTTTACTAAGAACTCCGGCCTTCCCAATCTGTTAGGGTACTCTGGCTCAGCTCAGATTTTCATAGCCAACGGTAGCACAACCCTTGACCTCTCCACCAGGCATCCCCTGAACAAGTCATCCATCTTAACACCGAGAGACGCGCTTACAATTGTGTTCCCTGTTCCTCCATTTTCTGCCTCAATCTCCACTTCACTTCCTCAACTTGATCCGATCGCTTTTTTCCGAGGTTGTTTGTCTCCGCTGGCAACAGGTTCGTATTTGCGCAGCTTTCCTTTTTTTCATTTCGTTCGGAAAACTTCGGAAAAACGTTGAGAATCGAAAGGACGAGCTGGTTAATTTGTCGATGTCACTGGTTGATTGACTGATGATTTCCACGAGAGACGCAGATGTACGAAGTTGATTGAAACCGAGAATGTTCCCCTGAGGTGAGTTCGATCACAGATCAACTGATTGATTGCATCTTCCCGATTCCCTTCCTTTTTCTCAACCTCCTTTTCCCCCATACCACTCTCTCAAGGGACCACCTTCACAATCATCGTTCTATCAAAGGCTCGAAAATCTGAACCTTTTTCGTCTTTTCGACTTTCGTCTTCTTCGTTTCCCTTCTTCCCTCAATTTCTCAACAAATAATTGCTTTTTCTTCTTCTCCTGAGGTCCCTCGTTCCAAACTTGTTTTCTGTCAGACGGCAATTAAACTCGATTCTGTAGAGGAAGTTACTGAGGGAGTGAACTGGATATTTCAACTTGATGCCTCCAGTAGTCAGGCCTCGTGTCACGTGACGGTACCAACCACAAATAAGCACAAAACTTGAAGCATATATGAAGTTTGATGTTACCCACGTCAAACATTCGAGAAGGAGAAAAATAGTATAAAAAGGAGCCAAAAAGAAGATGATAGAAAAAGAAGTATACGCAACATGAATTGTTCTACTCATCAACCAGCGAAAATTCTTACACTGCCGCTTGGGAAAAGTACAAAACACAAAAATCGAAAGTTCTTAGACAAATAAAATGAAAACCACGAGATTTGGAACAAAAGTTATTAAATGAGAAAATAAAAATTACAAGTAGAAAAAAGGAAAGCTGGCTAATACTACTAATACTAATAGTAATGACAAACCCTGCAAATTATTACACAACGGTTTACTATTCTCATGAACAGCTTGAACTAGTACTGCTGCCCCAAAACCCATCCCATTCGATTCAGCATCGAAAAATACTAGTAAACCATACGAAACATGACCTGACTACAATGGAACTTCGGAAACTAATTATTCTCCCGGCGCCAGGTGCCTGAAAGCGCCTGTAAGCAATTGGCACGATGAGACGGGAGGGAGTACTAACGACGAAACGTTGACTTTTGCTGTAGTCCCGCGAGTTCTTTCAATTAGTTGACTTTGGCTCAACCCTTGAAAACGATACGAAACACGGCGTATTTGCGATTATTCTGCGTTTTGTTAATTTGTTTAAACAATTTTTAGTTCATAACAACCATGGGCTTCGTCCGATCGGATTGCCGAGATGGTGGGTCAACTAGATACCGAATGGGATTTTTGTGCGAAAGAACAGATTTTTTAGACGACGTTAACGGCACAAAACAGTCTGGATGGCGGATGGACATTGCAGATCAGATTTGGAATCCCCATGTCTTGAAACGTAAAGTATCACATTTTGAAGGGGGGTTGTAAAAAAATTTGTAAAAAAAACATAGGGTTATTATTCAGAATGAATTATCATTGCTTCTAATTTGTCCAACTTCCACTGTTCACAGAGAGTATGAAGAAGAACGACGAAGATTTTTAAGAAGAAGAAGAAGTTGGAAAGCGAAAAAAGAAGAAGAAGTTACTAGTTTTTGTTGCAGAACGTTGGTCCAAGTTCATTAACATTTGATTAGTGTGTGATCCGTCGCTCCTGATATTTTGTCTCAGACTGATCCTCAAGGGCTGCATAAATATATACATGGTATTGAACAGCAGCAGTCAGCTACTCTGAAGCTTCACGAATATCCATGACTTCCGGTTTGGCAACTTTCGAAGCTATACCTGCTTAGCCTAATTAAAAAGGAGACAAGTGGGCAGTGGTAGCGGCTATCTTAGTGGCAGGTTCTGTAGGTAATCGTGCCAAACTAAGGAGACCAAGGGGTTAGAAAGGTACACGATGACCATCTTCCTCTACAAGTTGACTGTCACGCCTATGTGCCACCCCCGAGAGGAACGAGGAAGTTATTTTTTCGTTTGCCCCCACAGTCCGAGAGAAAAAGGCTCCCTCCAAAACCGACCAGTTGTTCTCAGCGAGGAGGGGATATTATAGTTCTTTAAATGGCTGCGGATGACGTGGCAGGTGGTCTAGAACAGATGGACCTCTTGTTTGCCACCCTTCCTCGCGACAGCCTCAGCCCTGGTTACTCATTCAATGCTCATTGACTCCCGAGGCCATCGAGCCTCACAATGAATTCAAAGTTTTTCCCCTTCCTTTTTTTCAGACGGTTGAGCTCAAAAGCAACAAACGCCGCAAAAACGGATAGTGGTGGTAGTTGAGTTCTGTCATGTTGCGGGAAATCAATTGCTAGAGGAAAAAATTGAAGGAATTCGACGACGCATTGGGAGGAAGGCATTTTCAGCTGAAATGGTACGGGACACCCCATTTACAAAGCTGCGTGAGATCCAGAATGTTGTCATCAACATTCAATATCCAGATGAAGCGGTAAGTGTTAATCGATTGAAGGCGTGTAAGAGGAGGCCTTTGCGCTGATGACCTGCGCAAGTCGACAGTAAAAATATCGTCGAAATGACGTTAAATCTGTTCCGTAAATTAACTTCGGGTCAGAGGCTGAGGAGGCCGTATTCCCGAAAAAAGGGATGAAACTCTGGAAAGGGAAGAAAACGAGGGCAGAGATTCTCTGGATTCACATCTTATTGAGCAAATGAGGTGGTGGAGGAGGAGGGGGGATGGGAGAAGTAGGGAGAAAGTTGAGCGGTTCAGTCTTCGAACACAATCTGTGTTTCCAGCTCATTTAGTTCCATTAGGCAAATCCCAAGAGGCGGTTGGGGCGGAGAACACGCTGCTAACTGCTCTCAGCAGAACCCAACGGCCAACTGATAACGACAAAACCAACGCCACACACTGTTTAATTAACCAAAACCGGGTTCGGCATTAATCAACGAGCGGGAACGAGGTCTTATCGCTCGCCTCTGTTCCTGCTAACAACTTGAGGCACAATAGCTCAGGAATATCGGAGAATCCCGCGGAGAGTCTTCAGATAACGATATTTGAGCTGTGGGGCCTCCGGTGGATTCGGCATTTGAAGGGAGGAACACCGTTTGAATAAAAATGAGGCACTTCCTCAAAACCAAATTTATTCTGGAGGCAAGAGATCAAGATCCAGATGCGCATGTCCTTTGATCGACGCGTGATGGAACAGCAATAGACCGCCAAATGACTAAGTTCTGTGCAAATTTACCATCCACCATTCGGCGGTCCAGATCAACGGTCCATTGACACAGGCCTAACTCAGTTCAACTTGCTGAAGAAGGAATCACTGAACCTGACATTAATAAGTAGCGTTGTTGGGCCCAGGCTCATGGTTATGGGTGTGAGTGGAGGGGGTGGGGGAGGGCAACCAGCTTCACAGCTTCAAATCCCCTCCGCCACCCCAATACTGATAACTGAATCTGTGTGGAAAGTTCCAGCAACGACCTCCACCCCACGAACCCAACACCTTGGTCTCACGGCCCGTGGAACTTCGCCTGATGGTGTGCTACATGTGATTGAGAGGGCAACTTTCCCGAGGTGCCTTTTTATTTGGCCTGGACCGGGGGCTTGCCAAGTAAGCGCAAGATTGCATCTTCCAGATACTACCTCCATATCCAAAATTACCCTTCAGTGAGCACCCACAGCGTTATGATCCCTGCCTGCTACATTGCGAGGCATGAGTGTTGTGTTTCGAGAAATGAAGAAAGGGATTTTGGGTTGGACTTGGAAGGGACTTCGGAAAATTCTAATGTAGAGGATTCGTGTACAGGTTTGGATTGAAGGTCACTGGGGTTCCCAACCACATCGAGTGGGAAAATGGGATTTTGACTGCCAAATCACTCACTCGTGCACTTAAGAAGACCAACAACAGGAAACCCGGGTGTAATGTAATTTACGTTCCATTTCATCTTGAAAAATTCGGACATTTGTTTGGCGGACAAAGCAACTCGCAAGATGCCGCAGAGCTTCACGGGTTTTTGATTCTTGACGAGGCAACGAGAATCGAATCCCCCGCAACGTGCAGCTGCTGATTGCTCCGTAGAAAATGCTATTAGTTACGTCCTCTTGAGCGCCCTCCCTCGGAGCTCCGTCATTTCCATTGTAAGCCCATTATCCGAAACCATAAATGAACTTATTCACGGCCGTGTCCAATAAGAAGTACATAAGTCTCGAAACCCTCGGGGGCTTCTCGTTTCCGGGAGAAGGAAGCGAAGTGATTCACTCGCTCAGTTCATCGTTCGTCTCGGCTCGTTACTTTTGATGATGCGGACAAAAGCCAAACATGTCACGAGAGCTGCAGTGAATGTTTTAGGGATCGCGAGGAAGATAGGATTTCACAACGCTGTCAGAATTTTCAAGAGGTATTATCGAAATGTTCAACAGGCAGAGAAGCAAACCTTCGACCAAACGTTCGACTGACTGGAAGTGATCTTGCCTGCTAACCGTGCGTGTTTCAGCGATCCACACATCAAGTCATCGAACACACGAAAGCCGGAAGATCAAAATTATGCCAGAAAATCGCAACTTGTAAAAACGGAATAAAAATAAAACCTTCACGAACCGAAATGACTATTCTCCACTTTTTCACAAATTAATATAATTTCCTCAAACACACTGGCAGTCAATTCCTACTACCTATATTGTCCTCCCTAAAGTCCTTCGAACAACCAATATGTGCCGAATTCTGTTTTGTGTGATTACTACTTGGTTATCAAGCACTATCCACAGAGAAAAAAAACTAAATTGAGCGTTTCATTTAATGTGATAACTATAGTTGGTTTTGGACCGAGTTTACGTTTCAAGGCATCGGGATTCCAAATCTGCAATGTCCGTCCGTGGTCAACGTGGTCTAAAAAACGCTGTGTTTGGTATAGTTTTCTAGGTATTTTTAGTTCCTGGGTCGAATGGAATGAGTATACACTGCGTATAGTGAAGTTACAGTAATTATAGTGAGCCAATGTCTACTAATTGAAAGAACTCGCGGGTCAATAACTACCACGAAAGTAATCGTTTCATCGTTTGTACTACCCCCTTCCACCCGTTTCACCAAAACCACCCGCTCGCTCGACTCGCCACGTTGTGCCAATTGCCTACAGGCGCCTGGAATATTTAGCGTTCGTCGTTCCGATGTAGTCAGGTCATGTTTCGTACGGTTTACTGGTATTTTTGGATGCTGAATCGAATGGGATGGGTCTTGGAGGTGTGAGACTAGGTCAAGCAGTTCAAGAGAATAATAAACCGTTGTATAATAAGTTGCAGTGTTTTGTAAACGTAAATATATAGAGAAAGCGGCCGAATATACAACTTTCTTTTTTTTTGTGTGGCCAAGTTTGGAGCGCAAGACGTGGGATAGAATAAGACGAAGAGGTAGTTGATGAATGATATGAGTGAGAGAGGACTGAATTGATAGGAAATACACTGTAAAGTAACTAGGAGGCCTCAGGCCAGATCTGGGATTGAGGAGATTGCATACCGATTCGGGTTTATTTAGCCGAACACTAAGGAAAAGAAAGGAGAGGTTTTGACAGAACCAAATTTTGATGGCAATGATAGAACCTCCACGCTTCCAGAGCTGGAGAAGATCCAAAAGACTGGATGAGACCGCTTAAGAAGAATTAAGAGCGGTAGTCGAGGTCTGTGGAGAAACCCCAATAAGAATCAGGCTTCCTCCTCAAACTTCTGCGGGCTCCACGTCCTACTTACAATTTACGATCTTGGTAGTTGCTAAACAAGATCAATCATCCGACATGCAGCTTAGTGGCAGCTTCCCAAACAAGTGACCAGCAACGCTCAGAAAGTTTTGAAACAATGGTGCCAATTCTCTGCGTAGTGCCAACAGGACGCTCTGCTATCCCTCCCATTCAGGCGAAACGACTGTTTACAGTGCGGATGAGGACGTCTTCGTCACTTGAGCAGTGACGACGTCTCAAATTAGTTCGGACTGTTCCGACCTTCTGTCGTCGGTTAAATGAAAATGAAAAAGCCGGCTCAACTTCGTCTTCATTGTTCCTTATTTACGACGACCTCGTACAAATGGTTACTTAATGCGGCTCAGACCTAAATACTCGGCATATTGCAACCTAAAGCCGTCGGAGGGGTCCCATTGAGGACCTCCCCGAGAGACCCTGGCGCCTCCATCCCCTCGGCCCCTCAATTAAATGTCAATGTCGAGGCCATATGGTCGTTAGAGAACAGGTGGGTTTTTGCTGTCCCCCACCCTCCGCAAATAGGGCGACAAAATAATAACTATCACCAACTTGGTGCGTCTTTCAACCAGCTCTCATAATCACTACTCCTGCTGATTTCGGTGGGCATCCAGGAGACCTTAAATGAGAAGCAAAGAAATCAGTCGTAGGTGAAGCAGATAGTATTGTGGCGAAGAACACTACGATAACGTTAAGAACTATGATATTGCAAATTCAATGTGAATGAAATGTGCTGTTGGCTCTCTTCAATAATAGTAAAACAACCCTAGTTCAGGGGACAGGCTATGGTGCCGAAGAAGCTACGCCATAATGTTTGAGTGTCCCCCGATTTTGTTAATTTCGGACGCAAGCGAATGCCGGGTAGAGTTCGACTCAAGTACTACTGGCCAAGGATGAAGAAAAATGCTCAGATCGTTTGTGTGACTTGTGGTTTTTGTGGTAGAAAAGGAGGACAATGCTCAGTTTCGCTTCTTTTTTACCGAAGACACTTCATCCTTCATGTCTTGCGCCTACAGTTTGGCAGTGCGGAGAAAACAAGAGTCCACTGGCTGCGCGTGTTGAGCGAGGGTTGTGGGAAGAGTAAACAAATCCAGCGGCATTGACTGCTGCAAACTAAATAACTTTTTCGCCAGTAATGGCAAAGAAACAAGGTCACAGTTGATCTGTCCCTTTGAACTTGCCACCCAAGTAAAAGGTTAGATCAGGTGGGAAACCAGATTAAGAACTTCTCTCAGATAACACGGGGTGCCTCCGGTGGTCAGACCTCCATGTAACATAGGCAGCTCTCCACCGGGAGAATGAATGACATTTGACCAAACCTGCTGTACCTTCACAGTTCTGGGTTCAGTGGATGCTTGGCAAGTGCCTGAGGTCGGGGAATGAACCAATCCTGACTTCCATGCAGTGTTCCCTGGAAAACACTCACTTATGAATGAGTAGGCTAACAGGGATTGGAACACCCAAGTGAAGATGGGAGGGGGCTCATGCAAAGGCTGAATGGTACACAGTGTGTAAGTATCAGTATCACTAACGACCCACTTGGGACCCAAGTCACACTCCATTTTATTTTAGTCATCTCTTTAGCTCCCCTGTACTCGTGGAATCAATGTTATAGAGACTAATTTTAAAAACCAAATCAATGTTGAGGCCACCTCAAAAGTGAAGCAACCCGATGATATCCAGTCAGTCATTGTCTCAATGGATGCACTAGAAAATGAAGGGGGCGGGCTTGGGGAGTTGGGGTAGAACCCACACCAAAACCCTTGCCATGTCCATCAGTAGAGAAGCGTCTGGACGGGGTGTCCTCAGAGCTGTAGCAGCCATGCCAAAGTACGAAGGGTGGGGTGCTCACTAATAGCAGGGGTGATGGAAACCACACATATCAGTGCTACGGAGAAAATGTTTGACCATCTTCCTCTTGACATATTTGTCAAGGCAGAGGCTATGAAGATGGCATACAGACGTACCAAACATGGAATAGCTAAGGTGCCACAGTCAGGTAATGGGCACGTGGCTATACAGGAACCTGAAAACCTTTACAGAGCTCAGCATGATCACCAGCATGATGGCGCCCAAGTACGAGTTCGATTGGAAATACGAAGTGCAACCGGAAGGAGGCCTATGGAACAGTGAAAGTAGTCGATTTCGGCTTCCTAATGGTATCAATGTCTAACCAGATGATCTAAAACCTTGGAGGGTTCTGGCTCTGGGGCTTCTAAGAGGAGAGATATTCGTTGCCCTGGGTCCCATTCGAATGGTTGGTCAAGCAGAGATTTATGCTATCAAGCTGAGGTCATCGTAATGCATGATAAAGGATATAGCAATAAATCTATTAATAGTCAAACTTCTTGCAAGCCGCTGAAGAACTACTCCACAACGTCAGAACTTGTGAGGGAACGTAGAATGTGGCTCGACTCTTTAGCAAACTCCAATAGAGTTAACGATTACTGGATCCCAGGGCATAAAGAGCTGTACTTGTCTGCTGTACCTACAGAGCCACTTCTCCGCTGTGTGACCAGTTGGTAGGTATTCACACTGGTTAGCAACTCCGTCACAACAAATCATGCTGGGACTGCGTAGCACTGCGTGGGAGCTTGAAATTTCTTTATTTGGCATTGCAGCCAGGCTATTTGTAATTGCTGTGACGAGCTGTTGAGCCAATTCCTTTTATCCGAATTCAGTTCACGTTGCACAAGAGAGGATATGTGCCTAGTGGTGGTTGATGCTTGAGCTCCAGCTCCTGTTTGGTGGAAATGTGACTCATCAGTGCTCTGACCGTTTCTGGTGTTCCCATCACTAGGATGTGGCCACACTGAGGTGAACACCTGAGGAGTTCTCTAGAAACGAGGGCAGAGATTCTCTGGATTCACATCTTATTGAGAAAATGAGGTGATGGAGGACGGGGAAGGATGGGAGAAGTAGGGAGAAAGTTGAGCAGTTCTGTCTTCAAACACAATCTGGCTTCCCAGCTGATCTAACTATTTACTTAGGTGGCAAGTTTGAAAAGAACAGATCAACTGTGACCACGTTTCTTAGCCATCACCTTCTTCGCGAACTTGGCGAAGCGATTGTAGGCTTCCTTCATAGCAGTCAATGCTGCTAAGTTCGTCTGCACTCCCAACAACCGTCGCTCACTGATGTAGAAACTACAGAGAAGCAGCATGCAGCTTCTTGTTTCCTCTGTACTCCCTGTAAAGATACTCTGTATCTTTGAGAGAAAATAAGTTGAGCTGCGCATTGAATTCACCATGTCCCATAAGGAACTAGCTCGTCCTGTGGTCTGGCTCAACCCATTTTCTTGAAAGATTTTCACGGATGTCAGTGAAGAACTCATACGTGTCACGACCCTGTGACGAGGATTCCCATCTCACTTGCCATTTCTCTGACGTCCATTCGTCAATAGCAGCAAGTTTCTGTTCTGTGGTGAAATCCGCACAGAGTTCAGCCCGAAGCAGGGGGAAGCTCCCGTTTCACCCTTCACTTGTCAACCATGCACTCAATGGCTAAATCAACTGGTAACTGACCAGCGATCACTCGGAGTGCTTCTGTTGATGCGGTCTTATAGGCCTGGGTAATCCAAAGGAATGTAGTTCTCTGGGATAGGGCCAATACTCCCTTTTGATTGGCTGTTAGTCTGCTACCCTAGACAATGGATAGCCAATCCGCCCTAGTTATGGCTGCCATAGCTTAGGAGGACACTAGAATCGAGACACAGTCTGGCCACTGTGGTTGGCTGCATGGAGGGGCTTGGATGAGCGAGTGGGTTTGTATTTGGGGCTGTACTAGTTTGTGGGGTAGTTGCAGGCCGCTTGGGTTGCTGGGCAATATGCTGTGCTCTGCAAAGGTGTTGTGGGCTCTGTAGCCTGGTTGATCCCATGAGGTCAACCAGGTCTCTGCCTAGTTGGCAATATGCTCGTCATCTGAAGAGGGAGGGGTCAGACTTGGCATTAAGTGCCTGTACGAAGTTTATTAATGCTCATAAAATAATTGGGAGCAACTCCAGAAATTCTGGGACTCAAACCATACCATTTTTCAATGCTTTGCCCGATGTTTCCCCAGCAGTTAGTGCCATCCTTCTCGAAAACATCATGTCGACAGTCAATCGCCTGTATATTGATTTTTCAGGTAATGGTCGCGGCATGAGTGAGATTATTTCCATAAATTTCAGAACTTTCTACGTAAAACGTAATGTTTAAACAGTTCAGACGAGCTGAGTGAACAAGAGATTGGATTCAGAGGTAAAGCCATAAAAATTGCTGAAGTGCGAAGGGCTGGCTGATGACATTGAAGTGGTGCGTAGCGCCAGATATTTGTTATTGTCAATCGCCTTTGAAGATTAATTTTTTGTTTGCTTCAGTTCCAGTCTAGTTTTCAAAGACGATGGTTATGCTGCAATCGGAGATTATAGGGGTATTTTGGTTGTCGATGGGTCATCTGTGCAACGAATGCATTTCTTATCAATATGTTGGTATTTCATTGGTCCCGACGAACATACGGCCCTTCCATACGAAGACCAGGCCCATCAATGCAATTAGATTCCGTTTTGACGGCCGAGGCTCGACATCGTCGAGCGATGACCGCGAGAGCAGATTGTCGAACGATCGGAGATTCGTCTCTTGGGGATTAAAGGCCTATAATGAAAGTTGATGCCGAAGCCGAGGGAGATGAGGCCCGTCAGGGAACATGTGCCACGTCAGAGAACAGATGTGCGCTTATCAAAAGGAGACCCCTTAGGTCGATGGGGGAGAAGGAGAGCAAGTGCCCAATATGGACTCCCCAGGACGGATCTGGTGGCTGGAGGGCTGAGGCCCCTTCGCGAAGGCATATGCCTCGTGCTCACCACAACCACAACCTGACCGCGTTTCTCTGGACGCGCTTGTCGCTCGAGTTTGTTCCTTCCGAAACCCTCTGCAAGGTGCGTCTTTTGTGACTAGCGAGGTTTATTTAGGAAGGGGAGGGGGGGGGACTAGTCGATGCCGACACACAGCAGCTCATTTTTACTCGTTACGCTCGAACACACAGGGCAAACAAGAAAAGCTTATGTAAACAACACGAAACGGCTGCTGCCAGCATTTCAAAATAAATTTATAAGTAATTCATACATTACGGAAACGTCCCAGTAGGTTGTGAACATACATTATCTAGTTTGGCATCAAAATGATGCCCAAGTATTTTGAATCGAACTAAAATATGGGCTTGTTTATTTATTATACATATAAACGCACAAGCTCAATTTCAGAAAGGAACAATGAAACCGCCAAAAATACAGTAATGTGGCCTTCACTGAAGCAAGGTCAAAAATCTATTTTGCGGCGGATCACACAGCCTCAGCCCCTCGAAAAGAATGACACAGTATCCATTTGAATAGAGGCAGCTGGAGAAGAAATCCTGACTTCTAAAGTTCGAAAAAGAGTGTGACTGTATGGACGTAGCCTAACGCGCAGCAGAGCGGACTATTCTATCAAGATTTATAAGCCACTGGATGAAAACGTGTCCATGAGATAGGTTCAGGAGCAAGCACGCCGTTTCTGTTGTCGATTCAGTACAGCCTTGGCAACTTTCCCAAGATAACCACCTAGACCCTAGTGGCTTCCAGCCGAGGAGGTTACACCGAGAAATCACAGGTCGAGGGTCAGGATCCGCCGATTACAAAGCAGCATCCACCACCTCCATGCCATAACCTTGATAGGACCACAACACCAAGGTGCCCAAAACACACTTCTCAAGGTTCATCCCCAGTCCACACACGCTATCTATGGGGTGAAACAACATTGGGCCTAGTTTGTTAGTTTGGCACTTATGTGCCTCATTCTTGAGGACAGAGGAAGACACAACAGTAGCCAAGAATTCTCTAGAAGAAGCAGGGAGGGAGCACCACACACGCTCATAGATGTAGCTGGGAGCACTCATTAGAGGTTTGCAAAACGCCATCAATTCCTCGAGAGGCATCTTTTTGTTACCACACATCCTCTACCACCTCAGTCCTGGTTCGACCCAGATATCTCCTCCGCGATTTCTGGACGAGGCAGTAGGCACGCGCCTCATACTTTTAGCTAACCACGACCACTTGCAGGCGGCTGATTCGAGGAATCTCGGTTCTGCACTCGCAACTGGTCGGGTTCTCAACTCAAGGGAAAATGCAGTGTGGGTACGCTGCTCCAGAAACAGCCTTCCTTGCCAGACTGCAGGGGAGCACTCTCACGTATTTTCACTCGACTCACCTCTCCAGTAATCCTCAAACGGGCAAGGAGTCTGAGGCTGATAGATCTTGCTCTTCTAAAGGCTGCTGACCTACGCCTACAAGCAGCCTTTACTCGGGCTTTAATAGAATCGCTCTGCCAAGTTTTGGTTCACTAGAGTGAGGAGTACCTTGATAAAAATTAGTTTTCATAGTTCACCTTAGAGCTCCAAAACGATAAACATCTCTCAAAAATTATAACCTTGAGAGTCATCATTATTCACTATACTGAGATTACTGAATGAAGGTCGTAGCATAAGAAGGAACCAAGCAATGTATTCTGGAATGTTGAGGATTAGTATTTTCTCGCTTCAGAACCATTGAGTTCTAAGTACCTCATGTGATCTGAGTGACAAGTGTTAGTTGCTGAACGGTAAAGAGCAAGTTCGTATGGTTTCTTGTTAGTTCTGCTGCTTAAGTCATTGCCAGAGTTCGGGGCTAACAGAACTTCCCCGCGTGTTAATGTTTACTTGCAGTCGATTCATCAGAACATGAACAAACGCGAGTTGACTTTCTTGAAAAATTTCCGTTATTCGCCCCGACTAGAAATTACTTAATCATTCGAAAGGTTCAGCATTAAATATCTTCGTTGTGGTCGCACGTCATCCATCACTTGGAAAAGTGCTTTCAGTCAATGCCCTCCATCAATCGACCAGTCACAAACTCCTGCAGAGCTCGTTAATCGGCGATTCCCCTTCGGAAGGAACTTCCTCCGATATTTTCGTCTTAAAGCTACTTTCAATGCCTTCTCGATGGTTTCTAAGGGTTTTTGTGACGACCCGTTGACAGCTGATGTCTACTGCTTAGTTGGTCGATTTGTGCAGTGGTGAACTAGCATCGAGAGAAGATTTCTCAAAAAACTAGTGATGACTCGTGGGTCTATGGTTATGACGTGGAAACCAAAGCTCAATCATCGCAATAAAGGTTGCTGTTTGTTCGTGTGGAGCGGTGATGGACTGTAATGTGTGTGTGTGTTGCGAGACTGTCGGCTGGAAAGGAAAATAATAAGAAGGACAGGATTCTCCATCCTTTCCTCCACGAAGAACCGTTCAAAGCCGGCCGGCTAGACAACACCGAAAAGCGATTCTGCCTCGCGCGGCTCGACGGAAAAAGCTAGATGTGGCTGGCGGGGAAAGACGATGGGCAGGAGGGATTGGGCCGTCTCGCAACAAGGCCCTAACATTAACAAATTTCTGTTATTTTTAAATTTTTTTTTTTAATTAAAAAAATTATTTTTGTTATTTCATTTTATTTTTTAAACAAAACAATAAGTTAATAAATAAGCGCCATCATGGAAAATAGGAATAAATAAGGATAACAAAGGGTCAATAGGAATAGCGAGTGATGGTAATAATTTAGCTTGGTAAGAGAATCAAGCGGTTCAAGGGGCGCACAATATTCCCCGTTGAGGTTCGAATACCTGCAACCCGTGCGCTCCCATCACGAACAGGCATCAACTCAGTGATACGGCCGATTGGCCACTGATTTGGTGGTGAGTCAGACCAATAAATCTGATTCCCAACACTGGCAGTCTGTGTATCCTTAGTCTATTTTGGGCGAGGGATTTGGGCTTGAAGGTACTCCTTGCTCCATCGTCGCCTGAACCCCTGAACAATCTGCCTGGTAAGTTGCCAACGGTCAGGCGATTAGTGGGGGTATCCAGTACGTCAATTTCAGGGCGTTCGAGGAGAGGTGCGCCAGAAGACCAGGAGTCAATACTTCCATATCATTAGGGGAAGAAGACCTGGAATTTAGAATCGCTTCTGTGCAATGTAAATAGTGTTGAACTCTTCGATAGTGAGGATCTGGTCTCCCATTAGTCTCGAACGTGGTGCTTGGTTGACTTGATTCCAGCCTCCACTAATCCGGAAAAATTTGGAGCATAAGGAGGGTTGAACTTCTAGTGTATTCCTTCGTGGCCAACGCTGTCAGTATTTCGCCTTCGGATTCGGAAAGAAAACTCCAAACTTCTTCCATTTCCTGCGAAGCCTCCTTCTAGTTTCGCCACTGAGCAGATACGACGTGAGAAGGAAGACCTCGCCTGGCTATGAAACGGTCAAACGCCGCCAGAAAGGCGGGTGTTGACAGAGCACTCACTGACTCTTTATGCACTGTTCAGTCGAATGTGAAGGTTTTCCTTAGAGTTTTTTGTTTTCCAAAATTGAAGGCAAAAGAATGAATATCGACATAACCGCATCGTGAACACTTTTCAGAAACGAGGTCTAAAGCGATAAGTCGAGCATATTGGGACTTTTGGTTGTAAAAGAGCGGCGTGGTAGAAGAAAAAAGGGGCTCCTATGGAAACCCCAGTCTTCCCCTTGCCAGACGTCATTGTATTTAAATGGTAGTGATGTAGTGTGGGCGGCTAATGAGGACGACAGATGGCGCACTTGCTGCAGCCGCAGATCACAACAAAAGATCGGTTTATTTATCAAAGCCGGTGCTCTCCTCCGGGGGCTTTGAAGGGAGTCCCATGCCATCCCCTTGCCACCATCCTACTCCTCACCATACCGCTAATACACTTAGCTCGCCACCCTTCCATCCTTCCTGCCCAGCACTCCTTCGTATTCCACTTCTCATCAAAGTCCTCCCCTTCTACTCGCGATAGTTTGAATCTATTTAAAGGGCCCTACGGATATTTATTGTCGAAGGGGGCTCTTCGCTTGGTTGATCGTCAAATCGTATGTGTCCGCTCAGTGCAGGCTTTCATTCAGAGGAGGCGCAAGATGTTCGCGCCGTACGATTGTTCCCGAGCTTCAAGCTCTGAGTCGTTCATTAGAGTTGGTTATGGGGTTATGGCAGTTTGACAGAAAGGGTCTTCGACTTTTCAAAATTCATTCGTCTTCAGAAAACTGTGACGTTGCATAGTTCCCAAGTGAATGGACAAATTCAAGGATACTGGCAATCACATTGACGACGTCAATGATCAAAACTCTTTTAAGGAACCTATAAGCCAACTGGTGACCTTCCAGGCGCTTCTAGAACTTGCATTGGCGTGCGCGGAAAATCCCCTAGACACTATAATACCTCAATGATGTTTCTAGTGCCTCATGTCCTTTGAACTTCTAAGCATCTGTATACGACATCTTATTAAAGTCACAAGACTAAGTCGCTCTCCCTGGTTACCTCTCACTAAAATCTTACATGAGGGGAGACGTGAAAGTATTTGACACGACCAAGTATTTCTACTGTTTGCTAGCCGGGCTTAACTTCTATTGCTGTTTATTTTAGATAATGCTCATCACCAGGTTCCATGCTACACTTGGTTGGTTTCAGGGAAGCCAGCCTATTCTCTGGACACCCAAATTGGAAGCAGGCATCACTATGATCTAGGAATATGTGGCTGTCGCAGTTCTTATAGCCCCCCAGCACACACCTGGGCCCACTAAAATGGCACATTCGTGGAAGCTATAGACCATGTTTGCACACATGCTCAGTCTGATCTGAAGCAGTGGTGATTCTTGTTGTGCATGCAGCGCTCCCACAATGTGTCCCAGCACCACACAATTCATAAAGAGACCGCTGACCTACGCTTTTCAACAAAGCCATGAAATCCTACTATAATTGAACATCCATCCAGATCCAGAAACATTGTTGTCAATGTATTATCTCAGTTTGAGGCATGCCCTACTAACTGGGTGCGCCCAGGAAAAAGACGACAGGCTTTAGGACCTTCACCCAAAACGAAATGACTGGGATAGAGTTGCGGCTTTTCACACTGTACTGCGACGCTGTTGTAACACTGCTTAGCTCGGTCATGCTCATAATGTTACAAAGGCAAGTATTCAGCTCCTTGCACGGCCTTAGCAATCTCAGAACAAAGACATTAGGTAGTGCTTTGTGTGGCTCTAATGCAGCGTGAATGCCTCACCTTGGCACGTACAAGCTAGCACCGTCAGTTAGCCCGACTCGACAATCGTAAGCACCACCAGGAAACTTAGACCTGCCGTCAGGCTGCTTCTTGCAGATTCACACGCTTTGAGCGATTTTTGCCAGTCGTTGACCGTTCTCTCCGGGAAAACTCCCGACCTGACAAGATCCTAGAGGACTTCCTTGGACCTATGTGACTCTCGAACTCTTCAACAAACAACGCCCCCCACTTTTTCAACTATCAATTCAATTCAATTCAATCGGCGGGAAGTGATAGAAAAGGTGATAAAATTTTAATGTTGTTAGGCGGCTGAAGGGTAATTCTGATCGCTAATGAAGTCCGCCAGGCGCTGAGCTCCCCAACCAACGCCATCTTATTGCGCCGTCGCTCTCCACGATATGATGATTTATGGGCTCCTTTTTTCTCCCCTCTGAAGGATTATCGTTATTGCTCTCTTTTATCTCTAGAGCTTCCAGCCCGACCTTTCAAAAAGATAAGGACCGCGGTCCTAAATACGTCACTTGAGTGAATTGTGGGGACTCCTTCATGAATGGAACGTATGTTTGATCTTATCACCGACAAATCAGACCGAGTTCCGGAAAATTTCTAAGGCTACGACTCATTAAACTTGGAATAGCGTGAGACTTGACTGAAATTTAAGGTTCGTGACGCTAATGGAAAATAGTAGTTGGCCGGGATGCTGAAATTACATCGCAGGGACCGATGTTGAAATTATGGGATTAGCTGCCCCAACCCTTTGCTAGGCCCCCCCAAGCTACTCTGATGGCAACTTGAATTCACAGCCCCATGGAGCTTCGCCCCTGACTACACCAACTCTGGATTTAAGCCACAGAAGCTCCCACTACGAGAGCTGGAAATTTCAGCTAGAGACAAGACTGAAGGCTCCCAATCGGGAGTAACGGCACAGATGTTCGGCTTCTCACAGAACATCACTTGCAACGATATCGAAATCTATTGTTATAGAACTGACCCCTTGCAATTCTTAGCTACATTGCGAAAACCTCTTCAGGGCCTCCTTTGCTCTCCAGCTCAAGAATGCACGAACATGCAGAATTAGTACCTTCAGATCTTGGATAAAACGCCATCCATAACTATCAGAAGTATTCAGGTGTCCCTGTTGGAGCCAGGGAGTTGGCTCATTATTTACTCTTCCGGGTAAGTTGAGCACGGACCAGGTTTGAAATCCATTTCCACGCAATATGTGGGTGGATATTGTAAAACTCACCAACGGGAATGTCGTGATGACTTCTCAACACTTCGCGGAAAAATACCGTCCACCAAACCGATCAATGATTTCTCAGCTAGACCAGACTGACGAAAGCCGGAAACGGTACTGCTCTGCCAGCTCACACTTCACACAATCCCGCCGCGAGAGTGCAAGGTGTTGCGTGCACAAAGTTGTTGCTGCAGTCGTTTGGGTTCATTCCCGAGGGCGGGCAATAGACGATTGCAAAAATACTAATTAAACGAGCAGAATGATATATTTTGTAAAGGTAGGTGATTGAAAGTATGCAAAGATACGGACTCAGTGAGTTTAACCAGAGAAGAGAATGGAATTACTCCTTGCTCATTTCAAATGATGGAAGGACTAACTGGGCATACGAAATTAACAGTTAAACAAATAAACGCTTCCAGCAGCTCACATTATTCATTTAGCAGTGGGAAAAGTGAGAAAATATAACTCAGGCTTCGAAAAGAAGTTCTAAGAAGTGGAAAAAGAGAAAATGAAAAAGTGATGTACGTTGTAAACCTAGGTGATTGAAATTATGTGAAGACCTATAGTCATGTCAAAGTGGAAGAAATCTAGTTGCTAAAATTGATATAAAAAATGATGACAGGCTCAGACTGTTCTATACTTGGTGTTCGAAATTTGTTTGAAATTTGCGGTTCATGGAGTTTGTTGTTGTTTTCCCTGCTGATTCAAGCCATATCCAGCAGCCAAAACGACATGGACCCATTAACCCCTGGACATTTTCTCATCGGCCAGCCCATCAACATGCTAACTGCACACCGACACTGATTGACCTACACGCTGAGCCAGCTATCCAAGAGCCGTAATTGGGGGGAGTGTGTTCAAAATTTGTTTGAAATTTGCGGTTCGTGGAGTTTGTTGTTGTTTTTCTTTCTTTTACTGTTGACCGCCACTCCTATTTACCGCCTGCTGAATTCGCCCATTTTTCCGCGGATCTAGAATGTTCGAGATCTCGACATCACGAGGCGACGCCAGAACTTATTACGAATCACCCGCTCGCGCTGTGCGCGGCCATATTTCGCCATTTTTTACTCACTAACGTTTTTTCGTTTGTTTGAAACGCCTCAACCGTTTAGTTCGTAACTTACCGTCGTGGTTTGAGTCAATCGCTTATCGGAGTTCGCGTTCGGTCGGCGGAATCCGCGACCGGTTCACGAAATTACGAACATTCGTGGTACCTGGAACTATATGTACCGTGGACATCCCAGTACGTCAGTGCCACAACGTTAATCCCATTGTAAGTAAATACAGTCCACTTTAAATTCTCGAGTTCCGGAAGTTTCGTTTTATTTATTTCCCAAAATTAAACACTTGGGATAAGTACTGCGGCCTAAAGTCCTTTTATTATGCCAGTCCTAATGTCTCACAGATCCATACCTAGCTTCATGCTCCATGTCCTCCAGCTCATTCTTTGACACGCCTGCAGGGTCTGCCCAGGTTAGTTCAGGATCCAGAATCACACCCAGTTAATTGACCTGCTCACTGAGCTGAACTGCTTTGCCCATTACTTTCTGTGGACTCAGTCCCGATAGTTGTTTTTGTCTTGTTAATGGCACTATTGCCGTTTTAGTTGGGTTTAGTTGGAACAGTTCCATCTCCCTGCACCACGAGGACACCATCTGTAAAGCTGCCCTCATTAGGTCAGATAGCGCACTTTGCACTCGGCCCCAAATGAGTACAGAAACATCGCCAGCATATCCTTGAGCCCTGTTACAATCAGTCTTCCAAGAATCCTCTCACAGTCCTCGCCCTCATGTAGCAGTTACCTAGCGAGGTCTCTGTTGCTCAACACAGCGACGATCCACCGAATTGCACTGCTATTGCCATGAAATCTAGTCAACGCCATTTCAAAATGAGAGCCACACAATTAACAGTTAATTAAATACGCTTTCAAAGGGTCCCGTTATCCGTTCTATCTTTGCGATGGAAGTTTCAAGAACTGCAAAAACAAGGGCATTCTTCTCTCTCTCTCTCTAAATCTCTCTATATATTGGTTGGTTAGTTACTTTTTATAACGCAGTTTATTAGGCATGTTAAATTATTAATAGCTGTTTACTATTTAGGTTACAAGTTAAGTGGGGAAGGGGAGGAATATCACAACACTCGCCCTTCCCAAACCTGAGTGAATGTTGGAGGCTGTGTGTGTGTGTGCATCAGTGAGTATGAATGTAAGTGTTATTCAAAAATGATTTGTGTAGAACATATGGGGAAGTCTTGTGCTACATGGCAGCCCAAGAGAATGGAAGAGAGGGCTGTATGGCCATAATTCTCCCTGGTGGTGAAATAAAGCATTCTCTCTCTCTCTCTCTCTCTCTCTCTCTCTCTCTCTCTCTCTCTCTCTCTCTCTCTCTCTCTCTCTCTCTCTATCTCTCTCTCTCCCAATCTCTGTTATTAGTGTCCTGGCAAAGATCTTTGACAAGGTAATGTTCAGGCAATTTTCAGCATTTGTTGAAGAGAACAATATTCTAGACACTTACCAGTCAGGGTATCGTAGGAATCACAGCACGCAGACTGCTCTTGTTAAGATGACGGATGACATAAGGAAGGGAATGGACGAGAGTAGGTTGACAGTATTTGCAAGCCTCGATCTTAGCCACGCATTTAATAGTATCGAGCGTAGGCTAACAATCGCCATACTTAAATCTATCGGCTGCCATGACTCAGCGCTTCAGTGGTTCCATTCCTACTTGGCTGGGCGCAGACAGGCGGTGAAGTGGGGCGGTGGGGATTTGTCACAATGGGTGGAGCTGGAGAGAGGAACGCCGCAGGGCACAACGTTTTCAGCTTTACTCTTTGCGCTGTACATTAATCGACTGTCGGATTCCATGTCAGCTTGTAGTAGAAGTATGTACGCTGATGACCTTAATGTATATCTCACGTGTGGACGTGATGAGCTCGTAGTTGCCGTCGGTACTGTGAACAGGGACCTGTGCCACTTGGCTGAGTGGTTCATTAAACACGGGCTGGTGCTGAATCCGAAAAAATGCTGTGCCATGGTTATGGGACATGCGAGGCTGCTTGCCAGTGTATCGCTTAGCGATGTGCCTACTTTGAGGATAAATGATGTGCAGGTTGACTATGTTACGCGGACCTCATGCCTTGGGGTTGTCCTAGAGAATGATCTTTCCTGGAATGCGCAGAGCGATAGAACGGCTGGGAAAGTGCATTCGCTGCTCTATGCCTGTAGAAACCTGCTGTTCTCTCTCTCTCTCTCTCTCTCTCTCTCTCTCTCTCTCTCTTTGCACAATTAGTGCAAACCTTAATTATGCCACACTTTGATTATGCTACCTCCGCGCTGTGTGATCTCAAGAGCTGCGACATCAGTCGTCTGCAGAGAGCACAAAATGCGGCACTCCGACTCGCTGTGAGACTGCGTCCCGAAGAGCATGTAACCCCACACTACCGACGCCTTGGATGGTTAAAAATTAGGGAGAGAAAATTGCTTCAGACAGCTGCAACGCTATTTACAATATTAAAAACTAAAAAACCACTGTATGCCTATAACAGTTTTTCAACCAAAGAGACACTCGATCAAAAAACAAACTTTTAAAAATTCCCGCGCACCGTTCCTCGACATATTCAAGATCCTTTGTGGTACAGGCATCCAAATTGTATAACGATCACATCGATATGTTTGACTTGAGTAAGAAGGTAGACTCTTTCAAAGAAAAATTTAAAGAAATGTTAATTAAGGAATATTGAAGAATTTGTGTGTACTGTGAAGTTATATGTAGAAGAAAATTATTTTAATTCAATTTGTTAATGAACGCAACTGATCAATATTTGTGAAATTGTTCAGGGATGGTGGAAGAGAGGGCCCAGTGGCCCTAATTATCCCTGATTGTTAAATAACAGATATCAATCAATCAATCTCTCTCTCTCTCCCTCGCTCTACAATGAGTATTAGATTTTCAGCTGCTCATGTGATGATTACCTTGAAAACTTATCAATGAATAGTCATATAGCCTTCGCCATATCTCCATTGTCCCTAACCAGCCCTAACCTAATGGTTCCAGCCCGTTCGCACATTGGTCTGGGGTATGGGCAGACTGCTGTCTGGAATGTGAGGGGCGTGGGCCTTGGTCCTGTGTCAGTGGCACCCACGCCTCCAGATCCTTCCTCCGCGCACAAAATGGGCGAACCGGCGGGCTGCAGTCCGACTGGAGAGGAAGCCTCACCCAGAGTATTGCTGAGGTATCTCGGCGCGGGCCATCGCATCTGAGTACAGACCGCAGTCATCCTTAGCAACCCCCACGCCGCAGAGGCACTCATCAAACGTGGCGCATCTAAAGAAATAGAGTAGCGTGTTGAATGCTCCGTGCCCTGACAGCAGTTGTGTGGCAGCAAACGTGTGGCGCCACCACTTCAACCACAGCCGATCCTGCACGGACGGCATGAGATTCAGATCATGCAGATGGCGGGCGGTTGTCTCTGAGCCCCACCTCGCTTGCCACTGGCCAAGTAACCATTCTTTGGCCAGAATGATCCTGCGATCGATTGAGACCAAAGCCCTCTTCATCCCTTCGTAGCTAACATAGTTCGGGCAGTGAGGAAGCTAAGCTAAGTTCATCTCAACGAACTTTGTCGCAAGAAAACAAAACCATCAAGTTGAAACACTTCGATGTCAATCAAAAACATGGTCGTCACTTCATCGCCCCCCGACCCGTTAAATTTAATGGAGTCAAACTACTCGACGCCGCGGGGAAAATCGCTTTCCCACACGAATTTCCATAATCCGAAGAAGGGAAAAGAAGAAAAGAAACTGAGGGCGGCCGTAAAAATGGGTAAAGAGAAAAAGGAAAAGACGGCGGCCGACTTTTTCAAAAACAAACTAACGAAACAAACGACTTCTTTTTTTTGGGAAGAAAAAGGACGTAAAAATGGAAGACGTCGTGGAGGGGAGGTGGGGTGGGGGGATATAAAAGAAACAATTTATGTAGCGTTTCGCAATTATTCAAAGATATCGGGCGATAGCCGTAAAGTCGGAAACAAACATAGAAGTTCCTTATGTCTCTTCTCCCGTCCTCTTCAGACGTCCCATTCGTTTCCACCCTCGGGATTTTTACATCTGTGCATGAATATTGCGTTAAACTTGCACGGTTTACGGCAGAATTATGTAAATTACAGGCGGGAATGGGGTGGGGGGAGAAGAGGGCGACCGACTCGAGAGGAAAAGGATAATATTTTTCTGAATCGCGAGCCATCTTTTTTCCGGATCCTTGTGCTGTTTTCTGTAGAAACGGAGCACTAACCCCCTACCCCCCACCAACGCCATCACCAGGGCATCATCCCTTGGTCTCAACCCCCTTCTATCATTTCCTATCCCAAGAGTTGACTTCTCTTCGAACGGGAAATGTCTATGACGAGGGTGAAAAAGCGGTCAGCCTCAGGAACCATTATATTCCTCGAGTGGGAATGAGATGGGGGGGTTAGCCTCCAGGTCAGGCACACACAGGTTGTTAACAGCCTAAGTGTTAGGGTGACACGCAGTCGATGTCAGTGGGAGTCCCTAGTCGTTAACCAACGAAAACGGGAGTTGCTTAATCCAGCCTTTTGGAACGCCTTTGGATTCATTTTAAAGTGTAATTGTCAAATTGTCATTTAGAGCTGCACATATAACTGTCGAAGGTTGAGGCAAAACCTACACGATCTTCCGACTGGAGAAGCCTAGTGGAAGCACCAATCATCCACAACTTGACCAAGTGGAACGAAACCACGCCTCCAACTTATAGCGTGCTGAACCAAGTTTGTGAGACCTTGAATAGTTGATTTGGTGACAGTGCTCTCCATGTGCATCCGGACAGTACACACTAGTGTCCTCTTGTAGAAGGTGAATGAAAGTGCATAATAGAAGTGACATCACCACTACGAACAAGAAGTCGTTGAAAACCCCCATCTTCAGGGAGCAGGTCTGTTTAAGAGACCAACTCCACGTTTCTTTGTCGTAACCTTCATCGCAAACTGGGCGAAAGGGGTATAAGCTTGCTTAGTAGTAGTGGCAAGTTTAACTGCTCTTCTAACAACCGTCGCACGCAGTTGTAGGAACTGCAGTGAAGCAGTATGTTGTTTCTTGTTCTCTCTGGACTGGAAGCGCAAAGATGGTGTGTCTTTGATAGAAAAGCTGCTCATTGGCATTGCCGTGTCCTCCTTTTCTGCTACAATTTTCACAAGGAAAACAAGCGATCTGAATATCTTATCGTAATTCACCGTCAGTAGTACTTGAGTCAACTTCACGCCGCATTCGCTTGAGCCCGAAATGAACAATATCGTAGACACTCTTTAAAACATCAAGATGTAGTTTCTTCGAACCCACAGCCTGTCCCCCTACCTGGGCGACAATGTGAAAGTATCTTGCTTGGCCCTCGGCTTTTGTCACTGGTCCGTAAGGAATATCCTCTTGACAAGATGATTACCAGTCTGTTTCAGCAGAATGCAGATTCTTTAAGAGAAAAGAAGTGGAGCCGCGTATTGAAGTTACCACTAATTTGTTCAATGGTCTGACTTAACTCATTTTCTCCTAAGACGTTCACGGATGGCTGTTGGAGCTCTGCGGGGTTCTCGAAAGACAGGGTTTACCCTGTAGACTGACGGCTCTGGTGTTGACACGTAGCTGGGCAGGTGTCTCGGGTGATTAGGTCGTTTCGATCTGGAGTAGTTACTATTGGTGCCCTGTAAATCCCAATAACTTACCAGATACACGTGGCTATGGGTCATGGAGGATTGTGTGGTGGGAGTAGACATAAAACATTCATATACCGAGGCGTAAATAGGCTTGTCGTACTACTTCTCAGCCACTGGCTCTTCCTTTACTCTCCTATTATTTCCTCAACGTCTAATACGACAGTACAGCGCTCTTGCCCGTCAGTTCTTTTTGCTCTTTCTTGCCTATTCTATTTCTGGGTGATGTACGTTGGGGGGGGGGGATGTCTACGACTATTACTTCCCCATCCTTCCAATCTAATCCTCCGGTCTTTAGTGAGGTGCTAGTGATTGCAGTCCATCTGGCCCTATTAAGTTACTTAATTTAGGTTCATATGTAGTCTTAAGGCCTGTAAATCCTTCTCTCCTTCGTACACTTTCTCCTGTCTTTCCCACGCGCCTTTATTTCCACTTGACCCCTTTTGTTTCTCCCAAAAGGTTCTTCTCTTGACATTTGAATAATACAAACCTGCCCGTTCCAACCTCCTCTTCTTTTTCTTCTCGCGAACCCTTTGACAAATCCACCCGGAGATAAATATCAGGAAGGAGGGCGAGAGCAAAGATGAAAGGTGCGGGACAAAGGGAAGGTGAAGGAGACCGGAAGGACGTGCTGGAAAAAAGGAAAAAGAACGGAGTTGGCAAAGAAAACCAGAGGTGCGGATTGTGGACTGCAGGCTACGGGCAGGAGGCGGCTACTATTTTAGCCCAAGACGAGTCTTTTATTGCGTCCTCCGGAGTCCGACTTCCTAATGTAAATCTTCGCTTTTGTCGAGCCGACCCGGTTTTTTCTTCTTTCAAGTCTCAAAAGTTTTCCATATTACCCCGAGACACCGCCTGAAGGGTGCTCGCCTGACAAGGGAGAGAACGGCGGTGATAAGGTGAAGACTGGTTGGGTTTTAGGCGGGAGGGGGAGCGTAAGGGAAAGAAGTTTTCTTTCAGGGGGTTACTCTGCCAGCCTTGCAAGTTTCTCAGGCTGTCTCTTAAGAACGTAATTGTCATGTTAGGCACACCATGCTGATTCCAATTCTGGAGCAAGCTGGTCAAACTCATAACGATCTAAAATGAATCATGAATCTGTACTGGCGGCACACAACGCAAAATCGTATTTGTTGTTATCCGACCTGGTCGCAATTGCCCTACGAGTGAGACAAGGTTGTAGTACTATGTCTATGCTGTTGTTTAGGAAAGTGGTTCAAAAAGCATAGGATGATTGTCAATCCGGGATTATTGTTTGTTGCTTGTGTTTCCATGTTTTGGATTGGGTGGGCTAGTTTGAGTAGGTTTATGGAGGTGCCAGGCCAAATATCCCTGACCCACCTTGGTGAGAATGTATTCAAGGGCTGAGGGTATTTATTATATTGATGTGTTTTAGTTAGACACGGGTAACGACCACGGTCGGCCATATATGGAGTAGTCCGTCCTTGAGTCGAGTGTGGAAGTGAGTGAGCGTGTAGTAACTTGTGTGGGATCTGAATCGGACGCTTGAAACCTAGGAGACGCACCTGGGAGACGAGCAACGCATCGGACGCTCGTAGCCTAGGCAACGGATCCGGGAGAGGAGAAGAAGACTCGCGGACGACATTATTGGAATGAATCTCGAAACAGACAGTGTACGAATCTTATCATAGCAAGTTGTGTTTGATTTGAAGTTTGATAGAAGTATAATCGCTTACAGCACTCAATAGTTTTTATATCATCCCCTACACTTGTGAAAGATAAAATGGTGGTAGTGAAAAGGGATCGTGGTTCTCCTTCTAACCCTCGGATTTCACTTGGGAAAGAAGCGTAGGTGCTGCTGGCAGACCGCCTCTTGACTATTCCGGCAGTCCGACCTGCCACTCATTAGGCTACAGCCAAGTAGATTGGCACCACGGGAGGCTTCGGCCCATGACCACCAACACAGCATCAATGGCCGAGAAGCCAAGGTGGGGGTTATGGTTACGCTGCAAAATCCCCTACATGATGACCCGCAGGGCTAAGCTCCCTCTCCATCCACCTCAAGTCCCTGGACGACACGTTTTATACATGTCAACTGGCTGCCAGTGTCCAATTTAGAATAAACTTCATTATATGCTGTCCGAAAGACATGGTTCCTCTATGGTTGGTTGACCATTATTAAACTGTTATCGTATAATTAGCTTTTTAGAGTAGCACCCGATTTTTGTGGAAATACGAGCGATTTATAAGGATAGAACAGAACTATCATTCTACATATTTAATCGCTAACTGTGCTGCTGTCTTCATTTTTACATGATTTTTACAGGATGAGATGGTAGTGTCAAGTCATTTGGTACAGGACATGCTACAAATTTAATGAAAACCGTTACAGCCGAATTTGAGAAGAAAAGTTCGTGCTTTGATCACTAAGGGCAGGAAGTAGCAACTATTTTAGCCCAAGATGAATCTTTTACTGTGTCCTCCACAGTTCAACTTCCCAATGTAAATCTTCCCTTCACCATGTTTGGTTTTGAGCCGATTTCGCTCATACGCACACATTGGGGTCCGATATTGATCTGCGGGGTAAAAATAAAATCTGAGCCGATTAGGCTCACCCATTTTCTCTTCACACACGTAGAAACGAGCAACTTGATACTGGAGTATAAGATGCTGCGGCTGCAGTGGTGGCGACGGTGGAGTATGGCCTTCGTCCAATTTCGATCTTCAAGACCGATGTTCCACAAAGGAAGTAGATGGGACGGGCTATAACGGCAAACGGCGTACCGAGGCAAGAACGAAGGCATCCTTCAAACTACAAGGTGGCACAGTCCAAGGCCGAAGGGAACAGTTGTACGAATGTACAGTTGGAGGTTCGCAGACTTGCCAGCACCTCATTCTTGCTTGTAACTTCCCCAGCCAGAGCAAGTTACCGAAGATAGCACTGGGCGGCGCAGCAATATCTCCGTGACTTTTTAATTATTATTAGTGAAGTTAATTTTGACGTATTTGAAAGTAACAAAAAGTACGAGTTTAACGGTTATCTAAACCAAAAATGTGAATATTTGTATGTAGTCAGATACATATATATGCATAAAGCCTCTTCCTGAAAGCTTACTGCAAGAAGGAAAAAACGCTGCAAATTATTACACAACCGTTTATTATTGTCATGAACAGCTTGACCTAGTGTTACTGCTCCAACACCCATCCCATTCGATTCAGCATCGAAAAATACTAGTAAACCATACGAAACATGACCTGACTACAATGGAACTATAGAAACTAAATATTCCTCCCATAAGCGCCTGTAGGCAATTGGCACGCCATTGTGAGTCGAGCGGGCGGGTGGTTTTGATGGGACTGGAGGGAGGGAGGGAGTACTAATGACGAAACGTTGACTTCTGCTGTAGTCCCGCGAGTTCTTTTAATTAGTTGACTTTGGTTCACTATAATTACTGTAATTTCACTACACGCAGTTGTACACGTCTGATACTCATTCCGTTCGACCCAGGATGTGTGTACCTTGAAAACGATACGAAACACGGCGTATTTGCGATTATACTGCGTTTTGTTATTTTTTAACCATTTTTTGTCCATAACAACCATGGGCTTCGTCTGATCGGATTGCCGAGATGGCGGGCACAACTAGATACCAAATGGGATTTTTGTGCGAAAGAATGGATTTTTTAGACCACGTTAAAGGCCCAAAACGGCCCGGACCGCGAACGGACACTACTGATTTGGAATCCTCATGTCTTGAAACGTAAAGTATCAAATTTTGAGGGAGGTTGTAAAAAAATTTTCCTGACCTGAAAACATTATTCAGAATGAATAATAAAACAAAACAACTCCCACAAACAGCCCATGTTCTCAAACGGTATTTTTCGACCGCCTTTGAAACGTACACCTCTACACAACGTTCCTTCCTACTCTGGAGAGATAAGGAAAATAAGTTACTATTAGTCTAGAATCGAATTTGCTCATTATCGTAAGTTGGCGTTTGGCTGGTACGCAAGTGGAATATCAATGTTTTGACATGAACAACATTTAATTGCGTTAGCTGACACGCTGACCATTGTCTCAAACGCCGTTTTTCGGACTGAGAAACCATTCAAAACTAGGAAAGCTTAGAAAAAGATAAAACACATTGACGCGCAGTGAATGCGCGCGGAGTAGCTATGAAGCAAACGTCCACTTCGACTCGTGAACTTCGGTGTGAGAAAAAAAGGAGTGCGTTCCCGCCATGTGCCACAGACGGGTGTCAAGTTAGTGATATTAGCGAGCAAACACAATTAAAAGGGAAATATTAATCGATTTGTCGTCACGCTGTTCACGAGCCATTTGCTCGTTCACGAGGTCTGGGAACCGTGATTTCGGCGAGCGGTCGCCGGTGATCGTGTCGCGACACGTCTAATCAGGTTAAATAGACGAGCGTGATCTGCGACGGTGGTAGCAAGCGGTGGTGGGAGGTGGTGGGGAGGGGGAACAACGAATAACAGAGCGAAACGAATCGCCGCTGAGGGACTCCTTTCGACCGCCTCCGCGACGAATTTCCCTCGACTTGCCCTCAACCGTCCGCCCGCTTTTCCCACCGCCGCCCGCTTCGTCGCAACTGCTCCGTTTTCTCACAGTCTCGACCCTCAGAACGTCGACGTTCGCCCGCCGGAAAACATCTGGCGAATTTGATTTCGCCCGGCGCGTGGAAGCTAGAAATCATTCAACTTGCCTCACGTAATACTTTTCTTACTTTACCTAGCTCTACGAAATAGAAAGGAATGTTAAGAATCGGCTGACTTTTTTATGTGTTTGGTGTCAACTGAGTCCAAAACTCCCATTTAGGACAACGCCCTGTGCGTGCGATCGCGATTGAGAGTGAATGGCTAAACCAAAAATCGACAAGACTGTACCGTAAAGTTTTCATTCCTGGGAAAATATCGAGAGCAGCTCAATAAATTATCGAACTTTCGAAGAGAACCGATTTTGGAACAGTTCATTCCTGAAATAATACTGGAATTCTCAGAAAAATCAAAGTGGTAGTCTGATAAAATACCTATAAGACGATCCTTTAATAACGCTCTTAGGTAATTAAAGTCGATCCCAGAAATTTGGCCATTCAAACCACCGTGTCACTAACATTTCTTACAGTACTTGACAATACCAAAACAGTGCATACGATCCTCCTTCAAAAAATTGTAATTTCCCTGTGCGCTGATTGTTCAATAATAGTCGTGGCATGAGTAGGAGAAACTCAATAAATTCTGAAAACGTTAAGCTCCACTAGATTCTAGGTAAAACGCGAACTCATGTTTCACCATGTTGAATGAACAAAGTGAAAATAAATTGGATTAGTAGCTAATGGCCTGACAATCGTTAAGTGTACGGAGGGCTAAGTACATCAAAACGTCCTGCCCCCGCCAAATGAAAAAATAATGGAGATTGCACGCATCTCCGGAAAAAAAGGTTCATTCCTGCTTGTGTAGTTCATGCCGAAAAAAAGTCATTTAGCCAACGAACATTTCTTTAGTTTTATTTTTTCACGTTTTCTCTAAATTAAAGTTTCCCGAACACTAGTGAATAACAGTTGGGGGACCATTTGAGAGTCAGGCGGCCATAAAAAATCAGCTATCAAACAATCGGGAGGCTAAAGCATGTGCCATGTTTTCGAATTTTATATGGAGGCTCTACACGGCATGTGTCAGGGGGATCACCTGTTGGGGCAAGGGGCAGAGCCTTTTGTGAGGCCCAAAGAGCCGAGTTTTTAAAAATAGATGACGAATAACATGCCCAGCTATTGAAACAGACGTAGAATTGGAAACACATCCAGTAGTGATAATTGATCATCAACCTAAAATGAGATAGACGCGTAAACGAACTGTGCCATAACTCTCGTAAGTGAATTTATGTTACACTTAAACATGAGGCGTATAGGCTTGATGAGTGATATCAAGCGATTCCCCCAAAACTCGCCCAAACACTGCAGTTGAGCCAACAAATATATGGGACACTGAACTGAGGTCTTTTTTTAAAAACACTTCACTAACACACAAATCACCAGCTATACCATACACCTGAAAATGTCAAAAAATTGTGGATAAGGAAGAATAATTAATTATTGGTTGATTTGCTAATACGAAGATTAAGTCATTATAGTAAACTAAAATTGCTGATCATAAATCGTATATACTCTCCAATGATAACGAAATATAAACATATGCAAACATTAAATTACATTTTTGAAAAAAATTAAGGGAAGGATGAATGTTATTGGAATTGGAGATCTGCCGGTTATTTTATAACCTCACACTCATCGTCACTGGCACAAATTACGCATTCTGCCGTGTTTGCTTCACTATGGTAACTATAGTTCGTTGTGGAGCGGTTCACATCCTTATTTGGGTGTTCCATGTACAAATGCAGAGTAAATATACATTTTGAGCCGTTTCTGGAACGGGGAGGTACACCAGACTACAAACTGGCTATAGGAATAAAAGATTGGTGGGAGGGGGATGAAAAAGCACTTCGAAGAACACCTGCTGACACACGGAGCAGACGCATCTCCTCACCACACCCCGTGCCATGCCACGATCATTGCTGTAACTCTTATCCTGTTATCCTCACTCGAAAAGACCCGGTGGTGTCTGAGATTGGTCGGAACTAATGGCGCCGATGGAGCCCTTTTCCAGGGAAAACCAAGTGCCAACCGTCCTTATCCCATACGTTGGATGAAACACACTCACATGCCTCGAACGGGCAGGCAGGACTTTCCCGCAGCTACAGACAAAAGGCTTCAGGTCAGGAAGTGCTGTACTTGATGTTCGGGGAAGGCCTGAGGCAAAGAAAGGACTTCCCGTTAAGAGCAAGCGTGGGAGTTCGGAGCACAAGATTCCAAATACTAATTCGGCCTGCGCCGAACGTGTGTGTGTCTGTGTCCAGATTGGCTCGTCAGATTTGCCGAGGAATGTCTAAAACGATTGGGCTCTTCATCTATTCTGTTAATTGTTTTTCAGAGGCGTGAAAGTAAGGTTATCAGCAGTTTCCATCGAACAGTTTGTGGAGAGGGGACCAAACTGTACAAACTGTTTTTTACTCGTTTTGAAAAAACTGCTTTAACGATTTTCATCGACTCTGTTCAAATAGTCGTATAAATGTTTCTTTGATTGTCCGTTGAACGCAGACCTCCTTAGATGAGCCAAAAGCGTGTTGTTTTAACTGTTTTCAAATGATCGACAGTAAAGGCATCCCCCAAATACTTGACCAATATTAGCGTGATGGACGGAATATTAAAAACGGAAAACCTTGATTACGTTATTAATTATTTGTTTTGCGGCTACTGAGAGTTTGATTTGAGAAATAAAGGAGCCACGGGAAATTCAACGCAGTTCTTGGAATGTAGTAACTCGAAATGATTGACAAATGGGAAAACTCGTCACGACGACCAGAATCAGGATAACGGCTAATGTCTAGGAAATTATTGGAAGTAGTAGTTTCATTTTGGTTGCATTCAACTACACTTTAGTCAAAGTTCACACCCTTAGGAAGGGCGGTTTATTTCGGGATCACCCTAAACGAATGGTGTATCATTGAATTTATAGAATTTGAGATAAGTTGTGTGGTGTACATATTAGTTTTTTTTTGCTGAAACGTGGAACACGTGGTTCTTTGTTACTTCTACCCCCCCCCCCCCCCCACCATCGAAGTGCTCCATTTGGAAAAACCTTTTTCAAAATGTGGCAAATAAAAGACAATGAACTGCAAGTTGAGGGAGAACAGGGTGAATTCAACACGTCCGCATCCACGGGGAGAGGAGCAGGTCTAAAATAATTGCTAGGAACTGTGAACGGTGAACGGGAACCGCGGAGGAACTGTAGCTCCGCAGACGGGCGATTGCTGTCGCGAAGGAGGAGGCCGTCCGAATGAGGGATTGGGCTCTGACGAGAGGGAGAAGGGGGCGATTTCCTAAAATAAAACGACACGGCGTGATTGGTCGTTTTAAACCCCGCCTACTGAGCGAAAGGGGCGGAGCTTTGGAGGGTTCCGTCGGAGCAGAGGGTCTCGGCGCCGGCACAGTCTGTCTGCTCGACGTTCGGCTGAAGGTTCTGTTGTTGTTCCAATTGTAATCTGTCATCGGTTCGGAAGGACGTCGCGGCTGTTGGTGTTCAGGTGAGCACTTCCCCCCACCACTTACCTCATGACCCACCTTTATATAATCCTATGTACAATAATTTATCTTACTTTTAGTCGATCAAACGAAAATATCGAATGTAACCACGGAAATACAAAACTTACTTAAAATCTATTTAAACGTCGATTAAATAAGGTATGCACTACAAATACTCTTCCCATTTCCATTTTATTCTGCATCCACCATCACGACTTGAATACGGTTTTGATAATTTATTCATAAATAGCACGGGTTTCCTCGCCAACACAGCCTGTTAATGACCAGCTATGAATCCAAAATACGTAATTCCGCGTTTCTCTATGATGAAAGGTGAATGATTGAAATTGTACTTCAGAATTTCTCAAATCTCGGTTAAAATGCAAGGAATGAAATGGATCCTCAATTATGTATTCACTCCACCCTTTTTTCAGACATATACAATACACCTACATTTACAATCAAAATATCCCGTTTTATAGTGCGTGGACAAAATTTATTTTAAAACCATCCACAGGTTGACAACCTTTTTTAAGCGCAGTGATAGTTGCGAACTTATTTAATTTAGGTACGGAGGTGATCAATTAATGTATGCCATACAAACGCTTCCCCGTCGCTAAACTTGACGCCACAAGAATATTTCTATTTTATCATAACGCAAAATAAATGCAATTTCGAAAATTTGCGCACATATTGTACAGCTTTCACGCAAAAATGTTAGTGACAACTGGCACGCTGTGAGTGGATTTTTCTTCTAACCCCCAACTAATTACTCGTGTCTCCTGACTGTCAAGTTCAGTATGTGTATCGGAGTGTTATATTCGAAAAACATCAAAAATGTCGAGTGAGTTTTGATGCGCATTATACAGATTGAAGCGATATAAAAAACGACTTCAACTACCAAAATTTTGTCTAAAATTTTGGTCTAAAATAAGGCGCTTCTGCAACGGCTGTGGCAATCAGCATTTTCAGCAATCGGTTCCCCAAATATTACAACGAACGCCGTTTATTATTTGGTTTAACAATCTTTACGTCCCTTTCCTCTTGCCATTTGCCTCTTGCGAACGAATCGTAAGATATTTGAGCCCCGCAAAGACCACATTGAAACGTTGCCATTTATCTGTTTCCCAGATCCGAAATGAAGGCGCTCCAAGTTAGATACAAACACTTGGTAAAGTGCTCGCGTCGCTACGTCTATACATGCGATAATGTTAGTTCCAAAGGTTTTTTCCCGTAGAGCTGCTTCTACAAAGTTGAGTAAACGGGGTCTATTGAACTTATAAACAGCAACACTTGATGCGTCGAGAGAATTTCGCGAAGTGAGCATATGAGCATTAAATTGCTTTTCAATCCTGAACCTCTTCGCGTTTCGGTTGATCCCCCAAAATTAAATATTCACTGAAGGTCCGCTAATCATCGACGCCAATTTTTATGCCTGTAAAACGGGCCATGGAAAATGGTTCGCAAAAACGGAAAACGGTAATATAGCATGAGAATTCTTATTCCAACCAAAACAAATGACCGTATAGGTTAGTCTGCAAGTCAACCGCAAAACCGAAAGAAAATGAGAGAAAAGAAAAAATAGCAAGCAAATGAACACAATTAACGAATTGACCAGCGCAGCGATCTGTGGGAAACGCATGGAATGTGCAGAAATTTGCCCCCTCGGCACGATTGCCTCACAAATTGCCAATAATTTCCTACACTATGATCATTCAATGAAGATCGTCACATAAATGCAAGATTCTTAAGCGCTACTAGCTTCTGCACAGAACGTTAAGCTAAGTTTGACCAAGTCCGTATAATCTGAGTGAAAAACGATCTGAATTAATTGCTATGGTAATAAAAATGCAGGGCTGAGACAAGTTTCGCTGTCGCCCGAGATTTATTTATGAAAAACCCCTCACCATCAGTAAACGTTATATTACGCCGAGATCCAAAACTGGTTTCAAAACTTGATTCACAATTGATTGAAAACTTGATATTCGGTGGGAAAATACGCAGCTTTCCTCAGCGCTTGTACACTCAAACAACTAATCCAATACGTGTTTTACTCAGTTTGCGGGAGACTGTTAAAGGTTTTATAGCGAAAAACTGGTATCGCTTGACGTGTCGGAATTTATTGTGCTGCTGCTTCCTATGCCATCACCTTCATTGAACAAACCAACCAACCTTACATGATTTTATTGGGATGGTTGGTGTTCCGAATTTAGAAGTAATAGGAGAAACACTGGGAAAACAGCAAAAGCACTATGTTAGTTTGAATTTCCGAGTTTCCAAGGTTGTTCTTGATTTTCCAATGAGCATAATTATATTCGCACTGTATAAGTACTCTGAACATACTGTTGTCGGGAATTTATCATTCCTTTTTTTTTTGTGTAAATAATAGTAACACGAGCAAGGTTCATGAGGGGAAAGCTCCACTAAAATCAAATGCATTCGACATTATTTATAAGCTCTTTTATTGCTCTCGCCATTGCGCGTATTGCGAATGTGGTTTTATTCTGGAAGCGCCAATATCTCCAACAGAGTTCAATAAATGCCAAATAGTGGAACAGCCACTGGGCGAAATTCACGTTTTTATTCATGAGAACGCCGTGTTTGCTTTTGGTATAATTCAATATCACGATCTCACAGGTCAAAGCAACTCAACAGGTAACATTTTGCCTCTCAAAGCTGAATAATTCACGACCTCTCCGTTGCTCGCCCCTTGCTAATCTTTATTAGCTCTACAACATCCCTCCATTCCATTTCATTCCATTCCCAAGCCAACCTCCCGCCAACTTGGTATTCAAATGACGGACACGCATTGCATTTGAATTTTTCGCCTCGGGAGCAGCTTGTCCGTCGAAAGATTAAAGCTGCTAAGAGGCACTTTTTGTCAGGTGCCCTGCTTTTCTTGTAAGCAGCTGGTTTGTTTAAAAACAAGTCTTTATTGTATTAATTATTTGTATTAATGACTATGTAAAGATTCATTAGTATGTTTAGTTCTAATATGTGAATGTACGCGCTACTTTTCTGCAGTAATGCTTAATGCATATCAGCCAGTGTAGATACACAGTATAATGTGTGTATGTACGACCGCGTGTAGTACATCTACTCTAATCGTGTGTATAAGAAGGTCTCATATAGTTTCTCATGAGAAATTATTGGCTCAAGCTCAGAGAGCTGCACTCCTGTGGATCACCAAGGCCACTGGTGATCATTGGGCAGTTACCAGTCACAAAAGTGGATAGCCCACTTTACTTAAACCAACTCCACTGAATGGAAGCGCTAGACGAATGGGCGTTGGATAGACGGCAAGCGAGATGGGAACCCTCGTCAAGAAAAGCGGCACGTACGAGTTTTTCCTCAAGTGGGCGAAGCCAAACAATTGCACGAGCCAGTTCCTTACTGGACGAGGAAATTTCAACTCCGCTTCTTTTCTCTCGACGACCGTGCAGAGGACGTGCTGATCCCTTGTAGCTCCTACAACAGCGAGCGACAGTTGTTGCATGAGCAGTCAAACCTTCCGGCTCCGACTGCTATTAAGCAAGCTTATAATTGTTCTGCCCTGTCGGCAACGAAGAAGGTTACTGCTAGAAAAACACGTGGACCCAGTAGTTCTCTACCTTTGTTAATTGCCACCCAATTAAACAAATGAATCAAGTGGAGAGCCAGTTTAAGCTTCAACGTATCGTGGGGGGTTTCGAGGGTTACATCTTCGCGTGGCCACGCGTGAGCATATGGAACAGTCTTCTACCGGGAGACTTGGTAAATGACAGTACCTGTCGCAACTCAACACGTCCTGCGTTCAGTGGTTGCTCAGCGAGTGCCTATGACCTCGCATGATAGCAAAGCCAGGACAGCCTACATGATATTTATACACGGCAGATATAACCCACTTAGTAGAACGCTAGATTCCTGTCTGAGGATCCAGGAACGGCCAATATAAGGTTGCTATTGCTACGTTCGTGATAACTACATTGGCACTATATCTTCAACCTTTCTGAAGTAGTCCAGTTTGGAACCAAACTGTTAATCTCCAACTGTTTACTTATCAACCACCCAATAAGTTGTGGCTAGAAGATAAGTAAAGAATTTGTGCCTGCTAATTCCATGAGTATGGTCCCAATATTCCCAATCGACAACTGGAACTTGGTGTCTCGAAGAGGTAGGAGTTGTTTGCGCAACCTTGTTGTGTCGAACCACCTCAAAAAATGGCCACCGTGTTGAGTATCCACATTGAAAATCACGGTTTTCCTGTTAGTCCTCTACAAGAATCTCTCGAGAAGTTTTTGCAATCAGCAACGAGAAATCTGTGTATTTGGGTTATTAGTGTACATAGCAGTGAATAACACAACTTCGACCAAAATTGCAATTTTTTGGGTAGTAATGCCACGAGTGTGACTACCTAATCATCTAATTATGAATTTCAAAAATTGCAACCCTTTTAAGTATCAATTTCGCGTGCAAGTGTAAACACGAAACTAAGGTTCTTAGCATCCGTTATTAAGGATTATTAAGCGTTTCAAACAGTGTGCGGACTTATTCGATTGTTCAACATTTTAACCCAGTTCGGGAGACTTATACTCTCAAGAACGCTGGCAGTGCTCCTAGGTTGTATCGGCACCACTTGTAGATGTAGAGATTTCTTATACCGGGGAAAATGTTAATTATATTCGATGAATTAATGTGGTGGTTTGCTTGTTTCAGGTAGAGGTGGAACATAGTGAACTATAATGACTATGGACGTCCGGCGACGTTGTGTTGAATCGAACCCTCCGTTCGTCAACACAACAGCATCACCAGGAGCTGATTCCCGAGACAGCGAAGGTAGTTCTTCACCTCCAGCATCGATTACTGTAAATCCTCCGAAGCCTGCTATAAAGAGGAGTTTTGATGTTGCGTTTCTCATGGCTCCAGATGATAACGCTAAGAAAAGACATCAGGAGCAATTGAAATTAACCAACGCTGGTTTGTTGCAAAGATACAGCCCCTCGGCTCATGAGGACAAGCCTATTAGTTATCCTGAAGGGCCCTTAGGACTCTTGATAACGAGCAAACAAGAGGCCAGCGAGGAGTTCTCCAAGAGCGCTTTCACGAAAGTTGGCCTCCCGAATAGAGTGGAATTGACAACCTCTCCAATGATGTCGCCAGCTGTGTCGCCAGAACTGTCTTATCCAGAGAGTCTCAGCCCTCCCTCCAGAACACGATCTCCATCCCATTATTACGCCAAAAGCGTGCAATACTTACCTGGCAAGCCAGCGATGACGCCTCCGTACGTGTATCAATCTATGTCAAGAGATAAATCTTTGAGGTCGTCTCCAGAGAGCACTTTTCAAGGGTCATTCATTAAAACCCCTCCTGAAGACAAGGGATCATCCTCGAAAAGAATCTATCCAGCGGAAGTGCTACCTTACACCAGCCTATCCATGGCCACAGCATACCCCTTCCCAAGCACTTTTGCCGGGACTGGCTCTCAAGTGCCGGCACTTCTGACTGCCGCTGCCAATGTTACTGCAGCCCTGCTTCCTTCTTCCTTGGCTGCTTTGACGCTTCCAGCTCAAAACGTCTGCGCCAAATGCAACATCAGCTTTCGTATGACTTCTGACTTGGTTTATCACATGAGATCTCAACACAAAAGCGATAGTTTCTTCAATGACGCCAACCGAAGGAGAAGGGAGCAAGACAAGCTCCGGTGTCCTGTTTGCAATGAAACCTTCAGAGAGCGACACCATTTGACCCGGCACATGACCGCTCATCAGGACAAAGATGGCGACAAAGTCGAAGACGAAGAAGAAGTCGGGCTTCGTCGACGAACTCACAAGTGACATAGAGACGCTTCCCATTCTAAAACGTCCAAATCCGCTACTACTTTCGACTTTCGCAACTATCCCAATTTTGAAAACTACCCTTCCCCATTTTGAATCATATCGATAATTTTGATCTCTACACACTTATCACTTTCACACCATACAAAGTATCCAATAATATTTAGAATATCGGAGTTTTTTCAAATACGTTCGAATCAATACCTGTTATGAGATTTTCAGAAATATTTTGTCTCAATAACGTACACAACGAAATACTACTAGACAAAAATATTGCACCATTTCTAAAAAATATGTATCTAATTTATAATAATATGTATCAACAAATTATTGATAATTAATAATCTCCGTTTACTTCTTCGATCTCTGAATCTCACATTGAATGTACGAGCGGTAGAGTAGTTTGTAAATACGTGTTCTGCATCAAGTGCAATATTTGTTATATTTGATGTTACGTTCTGTATATTTTATGTATTATACCTTATTTGAATGGGAGGAGTCACCGTTTATTGACGGTTGTTCACATTCAACGCTTCTGCCAGTAATCGATGTCTATGAGTCTAGTCAAATAAAATTTGTTGTGTTTTTTATGGTTGTTAGTTGTTGTTTTATTCCCTTTGGGAATATGACTGGTGTCAGTGTCTTCACTCAAATCTGAGATTCAGACTTAGGATTAGTTAACCGTCTTCAGAGTGATGTGCCTGAGAGGAGCCACAGAACCAGTGTACTGGATAGGAACTGAGGCAGCTTCAGGACAAAGATGCCCAACAAAGGACCTGGCAATTGAATATACTGTCGAGATCTACATGAGGAGGGAAGGTTTCAGACATGACGATCGTTCTGGCGTCATCTTGATTGGCTGCCCTGTGCTCTTGGTCAGTATTAGTACTTGGGTTTGGCTCGGGACCTTGAGGTGGAACTTCTGAACTGCGGTACTACTTTTCCAATCCCAAAGCAGTGACAAGCGGTCAAAAATGTGGTTCCAGGAACACAAAAGAAGACGAAGAAGTGTTATTTCCTGGCTTCGGAGCTCTGACGAGAATGCAATTCAGTACAAAGTTGGAAGTGCAGTAAGAAGAGTTGAGAGTAGAGAAGAAGTGAGTGTCGAGGTGAGTTGGTTTAAAGACGGAAGGTAAGTGGGTTAATAAGAAAAAGAAATTTCCAAGGATCTAAAGAGCCAAAGGGATGTAAAGGTTTCACTCAAATCCAACTTGGCCATGAAGGAGAGAGCACAACTGTGGCGGAGTAGGGGTGAATACACAATGATCGAAGCTGCCTGTGAGAGCAAGTCTGAGTCTTGCCTCCCCTCAGTCAACAACCACAATAGTAAACGGCCCTATATCACTTGTGCAAGAAATTAGTAGCTGCCGCTGTGACTTTTATGCACATCGCACATCGTCGTTTTGTTTGGAGAATAGTGGGAATGTTTGAAGAGCTCATAAATGGCTTCTCTGTCCCAACCAACTGCCTCCAAGCGAAATGATGACTTGAGCGAAAATGGCTAAAGTACGTGTTCATTCTTTGTTAACCGATATGGTTTGCTAATGACAGTTGTTAAGATCGGTATAGAATCTACATTAAGCTCCTCCCAGTAAATCTCGTGCATCCTGTTCGATTGCACACCTTATGGAGCCACTCTTTCTCTTGAGGGAACCCTGACTGGCTGACGAAGGGTGGCTGCCGTACTTGGCATTGTCTGGAAGCCTTCAACAGGTTACCGACTTTATAACGCCTTGGCTCAGAATGGAATAGTTGACTCAATGGGAGCTCATTGCCCTAGCAACACGACGACATATATCCAAGTCCACTACGAGTTAGTTGCCGACCATATCCCCCTTCCTTCACGAGTTCAGTGATATTCAAGGAGTACCACTATCTAGGACATAACACAGTTCATTGTAAATATCCAAGATTCATGTATATGTACGTTGTTCTCGTTGCAATGAGAGACGTAGCTGTTGCTGAGCATGAAATCTCATGAACGATTGTACTGGGTAACCAGGTGCTTTGGCGGAGTAGGACCATTCGGAATGTTCTTTGCAATTGACCGCTACATTGGAATAAGTTAGCTTATGGAGTGCTTGCTGCTTTGTCTAGGAGAAGACTGCTTTGATTCTTGTGAGCCTTGTTTAGACCCTGTGGATAAAAAAATAAAAACCCTAGGCTTGGCAATATTGTGATGTAATAAATTAAAATAAACGGTATCTCTATAATGAAATAACAATCGAAGGATGGGCTCACGGCGGATGGCAGAGGAAAGGGAATAACGAGCGACTCGCCAGTCTTGTGCGCGAGATGGAGCGAAGAGCTGCCCAGCGTTCTCCCGCGCGTCTTCTAATTAAGGCTCATCCTGCCTAAAGCTGTCAACATGCGTTCAGGAGAATCTGTATGTGAAAAATCTGTATTCTCCTAACTTCTGTAAAGAGACTTCGCAGGAAAATGTAAACAAGTCCACTCAGACCTAGATCTGAATGGAGATGAAAACATCCAGGTTAGACGTGGCAGGAGCAAACTGTAACTTATCGGCTTTCGAGGATCGTAAGCTGCAGCCAGAGGAGGTTTTCCTAGTGCCATCAAGGAGAGAAAAAACGTAATCGGCTACATATAGGAGTAGAGAATTGTTTACTATGATTATGAATCAACAATCAGTTAATGTTTAACCACCCAAAACAGTGAGCGACAGGGTGGATGACAAGAAGGGGGCTTGTTTACCACAGATGATTCTCATGTCATCGCAGGGTGGTTGAATCAGGGTTGGTTCGTCAGTCTCAACGGTTCACCGATTGAGGATGCCCTCGTGAGATGAAGCTTCTCAGGCTTCAACCAGATTTAGGCTTACCTGCTTCGGGCCGAGCATCATTTCCAGTTTCTTATCGCAGAGGAATCCACCGTCTTATCAATTACGCCAACTTTTACCACCGTCTCCGACGATCGTTGTGATTTACAAGGGGAAGCTCGTTAATTAACTTAAAACGAGAGATAACCGGAAGAATTCAATTGTAGAGCCCCCTCCAGAGCTTTTCCGAAGGGTACGCAAAATAATCGAAAGGTCGGCCTGAACGCGGTTTTGAGACGACCTGAGAGATGATGAGAGAAAGTGAGAGGGAGGAAAAGAGAGAGAGAGAGAGAGTTCCCTCCCTCAGCATGAAGAACCGGAGTACAAACAATTGACTGGGAAAGCCTTATCTCGCTCCTCTCGCTCCATTTAATTTAAACACGAGAGGGCTGTTTCACTTGTTTCGGATGGTGGAGGGGGAAGAACACTTTGTGTTTAACGTCGCGATTTGTTCCTCTCCCAACCCCTCACATCACGAAACCACCACTCGACGCCAAACTTTGGAAACGTAATTACTTCCTTTTTAGTACGTTCTCCCTCTCCCCCAATATGCCAACGCGGGACCCGAGCGAGGCACTCAGGGGCATCTGATAGTCCGACCGGTCAAGAAGCATCAGGCAATCGATGGAATGAGCAGTAACATTTCTGGTTGAAAGCCGTCACAAAAAAACTTAAATAGGTGAGCAACACGGGTTTTCCCCACCGTCGCTGTATCCCCCACTGTATCAGCTTTGTGGTATAACTTCAAGGTAGAGGATTCCTTCCAACCTCAACGATTCTTCAGTCCTAATACCTCGCTACTACTAATCCTACTCCTTTTATGACGGAACAGAGCCTGGCAACTCCATCCATAGGCCTGCTGAGCTTCTCTAGTGCCTCTTGCAGCCTTTGGAACAGTCCCCCCCCCCTCCCGTAGAACCTACAGAAGAGGTTTCCCTTTCTCCTTTGCCCTGTATCCCTATGAAAGTTTTCACACACCGGTAAGGGCGAGTAGCTGTCTGGGTTGTCTGATTAAATCGATCAATATGTTTCTGTACTGAACTGTTTATTATTTCAAATCCGTTTCAAGGTTCTTCTATCAATTTTCTCTTACAGTCACCGAATTCTTTCATTTCATTTAACGTATAAACGTTGACTTTCAATCACATCTCATTAAAAAAATTAAAATTAATATTTCTGTGCTTCATTTATCTCCAGTTTTATGAGAAAATTGTGGATGCCAAGAACGCTTTGAACTATCAGCGTGCAACACAAAAATAATTGCTGCCGCCGTAGTGTTTAAGTAAATGTATTGTTTCTAAATATAATCTTGTAGTCTTGCATTTATGAGTTAACTATTTACAGTTTAAGAATGCATGTTAGTAAGTGTCGCTTTCCTGGTTGTATGTGCATAGTTTTATATTCCTGAAGACAGTTGATAAATTGACCGACGCGTTAGTCTTGAAAGATGTTCGCGTAAATAGACTGATCATTAAGTAATCATAATTGTACCTGGGAGCACATCACCTCTGTGACTCAAGCAGTGTTGGAGAGATTCATCCAAATCGGAGCAGAGGCCGTGACGGCAAGCGATAAAAAACGTTGACAGGGGGAGCTTTCGGGTTTAGGGGATGGGTCAGAGATTTTGAAGTGATAACGAGGGTGGAGCTGAGTGAGTCAAAAGGGGGAAAGCCCTGGATGTCCTCGACACTGTATGCTAATGGTAATAGCTGCTCTCCCCCTTGTTTCCTACCGCAGGCCTCTTGCTTTTCTTTTCCGCCTTTCACGTTATTGTCATTAGATCATTTATTTGTTCCTCCGTCACATCTTACTTGCATATGCAGGCTTCTGCATTTGTTTGCTCGTTTGACAATTCTGTCGTTCGGCTCATCAAATTCTTTCTGAGTTTGTTTGAATTCGTTTTGTTATCAATTCATTCATTTCGATCTTCGTCAAATATTCTCTTATTCATTTATTCCTGCTTCATATTCTTGGTTCATTCCGTTGACGTTTGTTTTGTGTCCCGTTTCACCGTTCCTGTCACAAGTCGAATCAGAGTTTCAGGGTCACCGCAGGAGACCCACTCCAACCAAGCGTGAGGATCAGATGGAATAGAATTTTTGGTTTATTATTCATTCTGAATAATAACCCTATGTTTTCGGTCACAAAAATTTTTTTTACAACCCCCCCCCCCCCTCAAAATTTGATACTTTACGTTTCAAGACATGGCGATTCCAAATCTGCAATGTCCGTCCGCCGTTCCCCCCGTCACCCTTCCGTCGTAGTTCCATTGTAGTAAGTTCATGTTTCGTATGGTTTACTAGTATTCGACGCTGAATCGAATGGGATGGGGGAGCAGTAATACTAGGTTAAGCTGTTCATGAGAATAATAAACCATTGTGTAATAATTTGCAGGGTTTTTTAATTGTCACTAACGAAATTACCGATGACGGTGCTGAATAATGAGACACTGTGGTGCAGCACCAGAGATTGGAAAAACGCCCAATATTCCGAAACGGTTTCCTCCGGACCGTTTAAAAAATACGTCTTCGCACAACTGCTCAAATAAGTTTGAAGTAACACGAAGCGCTTTATATTAATGGCAAAGCGCGCCACTGATAGTTCTACAATTGTTGTATAAATGTAAAACTTGCAAATATGAGGCTTCAATTCGCAATCGTAAAGCAATAATGATAATGCGAACAATCCATGGAGAGGATAGCCGCTGATAGCGGGAAGAGTTCATAACAACAAGATAATAATAATAATAATAATAATAATAACTGATTCGCCACATTCTCCCCCTGCTATTTTAAATAACACTCCGACAGGTATGCAGGGGATTTCATGAACCTTTGCGACCGTCGTAGTTCTTGAGTTTCTTCATTACTGGGTGATGAGACTGAAGAGTTGCTGTCAGCCATAGTTTGATCGAGTGTGGGAGGTGAAGAAGTTGTTTCAGGCTCTAGAGGTGATTGAAAAACAGATCGCTGTTCTGATTTTCGCTGGTGATCCGTGAATATAGTCTCGTCAGCCTGCAGAGCGAGATGCTTCATGGCAACAGTTGTTTCCTTACCGTCTTGCTTTCTTACGGGCGCATATTCAGGATTATATTCAATAAGCTCTACTTCTCCAACAAGCGGACTGTACTTGGGGACCCGTCCGTGCAGGTCGAGGCAACCATGATGGAATCGTTGTTCCATTGGTTGACGCCGGAACATTCGTTCGTGGGACGTGCAGAGGAGAGAATGGATTGCGTGAAGGGATTTCGGTTGGAAGTACCAAGACCGCGGTTCTTCATTGCAAGGGACTGAAAGCATTTACCGAAACTATAAACACTGTTCTAAAAAACGCTGGCACTGCAAGTGTCAATTATTCTTTTCGAAACTCTTCCATCTCAGCGACAATAGACATTTCACTGCAACTGCTAGTTTCACCAACTCGTTTCTTCCCTTTCGTTTCTCTACTCAGCACGGAGGTGGGTTTCGTCTCTATTTGCAATTTTTCGTCAATCCTTTTTTCAAGTTTATAAATTACTGAAACGGCATTTATGTGATTGCTTCATGAGATACTCAATTTTGTCGAGATCTTTGTAAATTATTAACATCTTCTTGTAAATGGCGGTAATTTGAGGAACATATTTTTAACTTGAGATTATTTCATTCCATCAGGAGCACACCACAAAAACAGCTGACGCTGAGTCACATCATCAAAAAACAGTTGTATATTGTGTGAATTACAGAAGACTCATCGAAGTTGGGACTGTCAACCATGCTACACAGTGTCATAATCGTAGGTATTTTGGGAGAGAACCGGGAAACAAAACGCAAAAATAGCGGGCAAAAGATTTACTTCCCAATTCTTGCGGGGCCGTTTAGAGAGGCGACAGGAGAACATGTGACCAGGGACAGCACACGATTGCGTAACCCCTTGATCCGCCCAAGGAGTGCACAAGGTGGAAGGGGCAGGAATAGTTCTGGGGGAGATGCAGCTAGGGACACTTCAGAGGCATGGCTACCCCTATCGTCCTGGCATGTTAAGGGCTAGCCCAAAGAATGATGGGCACTGCATAGTGAAGAGTGGATAAACGCGTTTAGGGAACTATTGGGCTGCCATATGATAATCAGGGCCACTATCAATGGTAAAAGGCGGGGAGAAGGAGAACATAATTTCCAAAAAACTTACCGGGGCTTGTCGATAAGGGCAGCGGTGTAAACGTCCACATCACGTGACTGACTAACTCATCGGCTCTGAGATGCTTCGCGTGAGAACACGTATGGTGAAATTGGTTTGACATCAGTTAGGGCTTCAGGTCATTCCCATTATTTCCGAAATATTCCAAAGAGATCAGTCCCTCGTCAGTGTGTGGTAACCAATAGGGATGGCAAGGAAGTCATGTCTTTTATCAAGGAGGTGTACGTTGGTGCTTTGGTAAGGAACAGAGTTTTCGGTGTCTGGATTCAACGGTTTCAACCACGGCAAAGGCACAATGGGAGGTGGGGGTAGTTCAAAGAAGGTGAATACACTAGCACTTCAGATTTCAGGGCCTATTTTTACAGGAGGAAACAGTAAGGGCATAACCTGAGTGCAATGCCCCTTTTTTGAAGGAAACCTGTCAATAGAGAGGAAAGCTTAACAGGTTGATTAACGGGAGGGTTAACTGAAGGGCTAGTTGGGAACCCTCTTGTCAGGCTACCCCCACTATCCCCTACGTACATTACTCCTACTGGAGACTGTAGGGATGTTGTAGCTAGTGGGAACAGGTGAGTTAAGAGTGGTTTTAAGGAGGGTACATGCACTGCAGAAACCATACAGCGCTGAAGGCTCTACTTGAGAAGTGCCGAATTATGAAGAGAGTAACGCTTTCGGAAACTGCAGGCTTGGATCAGCCAAGAGAAGGAAGAAAAGCAGGGATCGAGGACTATTTCACTTATCGCCCAGATTTGCCCCTGGCCTAGGAAGCAGAAACAGACACTTCTGGAGTTAGGTCAGGAGTTAAGTAATCCACCTGGATATTGAATAAAACCGCTGGACTACCAGCGAATCTTACCAGGTTGTTGTTTCTGTTCCTCATCATTTCAGCAGTTTAGAAAATCCGAATTCGAAACTGCAATTGCCTGATAAGAAGAAAACTCCCCATTTTTATTGAACTCTCCGAAGCCGAGCTTTTTTAATTTTTTAATTAAACGGAATTGAGGAGTTCGGAAAGAGATAAGAGAAGCAGATGACGTCGCTTATTCGGAAATGTTGCACGACGCAGCACAGATTGCTGAGAAGGAGATTTTTGATGGTATTCCCCACTTTTATGGAGCAATGGGCAGTTTAAGTTGGCGGTGGTTTGAAATCCTGGGGGGGGGGAGGTTATGTGAAACAAAACTTCGACTAGGGAAAAAAAGAAGGGGTAGTCGGAATCGGGGCGCATGCGCTTGGAAGATAAAAGACGCAATTACATTGGGAAGGGATGGAGAGGCTAATCAGAAGAAGGCGGGACGTCGTAAAACTCAGATCCTTTCCCTCCTACAGTCCCGATACAGTATAATATGATATACATAAAGGGACGAGCTTTCTTATCTAACTCCTCCCATATTGCACTACATCTTTTTTTTCCAGGAGGATTCCCGCGGCTCAAGGACAGCCAATCTGGAACATCTTATTCTGAACAGGCTGCTGGATTATTCCCCCTCCTCTCAAATGGGGGAACATTGCAGGGCGGGGGATAAGCCGAAAGGAATCGATTTTCAAATATGCGAACATAATCAAACACCGTTCGATCGAAGTTAGTGTTTATGGAGTACACACAGTGAATTTAACCGAATTTATGAACGTCGTAGATTTTGAATTGTCTTCTATTTTTTCGTAAATGGATGAAACCCAAATAGAAACGTTGCTGGAGTAAATTGTCTGTTTAAAAAAAAGTTTTTGAGGGAATCAGAAAAACAAAATACAAGTTGCCTGTTTATTTATTTGTTTTTCCCTCCCATTGAAGAAAAATACCTGGTGTGACGGCATCGAACCACCTTCCCTAGCCCCACGTACAACAACTAGTAGAATCTATTCGCAAATCATTTTATACAAACTTGATAAATGCTGACGAAATTACTGAAGCCGAAATTGCTTAACCTTTCCGTTTCAAGTAGCAGCCGTTGATAGCGTTTGGTGTAGCCCACGTGCCTGCATGGAGGAAAGATGCAGTAATTTCTGGGACAAAATGGTTTATTTCTTCAACTAAGATTGCGCCTGGAGATGCCCTACTAGGGCGAATCAAATAAATTGGGTACCCCAGAGCCGCAGAAGGCCGGAAGATTAAACGGCCGCAAAGTAAGAATTGGTAAGAATTGGTTAAATGGAGAGTGGGGATGGACTCGCGTGTACACACTGCACTCCGCGGAAAATATGGTATTATAATAGGTCTAACACTATTTTAAAAATAGTTAAATGAGTGGAAACAAAGTAGACCGGGCTAAAGTTGGTCGGAAGCGAAACCGCACGCTGTCTCATCTTATTTATCATTCACACGGGTAGAGAAAAAAAAACAATGAGATAGTAGGAAGGAAGTATGGGTAGCACGGAGGAAATCAAAATTGAATTGGAAAGGTATTGAGAGAGTGTAAAGCGCTACCAAAATCAACCCCTTTAACATCAACGGAACAGAAGTCCTGCGCACTTATTTTGTAGGAACACAAGATATTCTCCCCGTTCAACATACATACTTTTAAAATTGCATTAGCACCCTGTGGCTCGAGGATGTCTGTCATCTACCTGGGTAGCTTACTAAATCACGCCTTTCGTACCTCAGTCAGCCTGAAATGCATAAATACTGCGGACGATGGAAACTCCCTCACATTGTTGAACTGTGCAGTGTCGTCCGCCTCTCTGCTTTTTGCTCCAACCCCACAGGCCTCCGTCTCGTGCGAGCTGCACGTCTCCCTCTCAGACGATATTCTAATCGATTTATAAGCGGCTTTGACAGCGACAATTTTTCAAAGAGGAGAGCGGCAAGCAAACTAAACGAGGGAGGACGTCCGAAGCGAATCGGCGGCGACTCCACTCGATGGAAATGTTCTCGTGTAAAAGCTTTGGGAACGAGTCGAAGACGCGACAAAAGGCGGAAGAGGATTAAAAGCCGAAATCAGTTCCGGGCCTTTTGCTCGTTGAGTGGAATCATCGCGTTAGTTGCGGATGTCGAGCGCAGGGCTCCCTTCTTACAAAGCAGCACACGACAGAGATCACGTCCCTCTGACTTGAGTCTGACTCCAGCGTTAACTAGGTCATCAGACGCTAACTGAACAGCCGTTCCAAAAATGCAGCCTGCAAACTCGCTGGGAAGTACCAGTGAAGGATCTGGATGTTTCACAATGGAGTATACTTTCTAAAAAAACCAACACCCAGCTTGTTGGCAGCACAATAATAGCCACAATCACAACCAAGGATGCTCAGTGAATGGAACGACGCAATGTTACGACATCTGAAATCGCCGACTTTCTCTCTGTCTGAATCAGCAATTTATAGAGGGTCCTGGACGGATCGTGAACAAGCTGATGACTTCAACGAGGAGATTCACAAACATAAATGGAGTGGTGACAAGGCTCTGCATTGAAGTTTCTGGGAAGTGCCCACAGAACCACTGTACTCTGAATATGTATTTATTGTTACTATCGGAAATGCGTTTAGTGAAAAAAATAATTTGTAAAGGTATTTTACTGCTAAATACAGTTGTTGAGGTTTTCATCTACCGACGACGCACCGGCATTTGGTTTCATCCAACAGCGTTAATTTGAGTTATCGAACAACTTGCGACTATGTGACAAAGCGTTGTAGACTCCATCCACAGTGAAACTTCCAACTTCCAAAAATACCAGCTCTCTTAGCAGGAATCTTTCCGATTTCCAAAAATATCAACCCTCGCTGCAGCAATTCCCCCAACAATTCGTAGTGTGTCTGATGGTTTCGCTATCGAAATCCGCAGGTTCATAGCTCATGTAGAAGTCGCGAGGAAGACCAAATTAAAAGTAATCGAACACTTACTTCAAACTCACAAGAAACCAGTAATAGCTAGCTTATTGGGAAAACTGGAAATTGAAATCATACGCACCGAATAGACCCACTCCATTTAGTAAGAAATGGATGAAATGAAAATAGAAAACTTCTTTTCAGTATGATCCATAAAAATGGATTTATGAGGAATTGAAAGACATTGCCACTATGACGCCAAATGGCTGCCCACCTTAATTCTCAATTCAATGGTTCAGCGGCGGCAAAGTATAACAGAGATCTGCCTGGAGGACGACGGGGTACGAATCAAACCAACACAACATGAAAAATGCCAATAGCCAACTGAGGTGAAGGCCCGATCAACGCGGCCAAAGATCACCCAACCAACGGCTCAGGGAAAGGGCTGGGATAGCACTTAGCAAATAAAAGCCAATTCAACTCAAATTTACAAAATTTAGAACGTTCAAAAACACTATTTTATGGGTATAGTTTCTTGAAGGCAGGTACGGATGGTAGATTATGGATAACAGATTATAAATCGGTCAAGTTTTTGATGTATATGATGTTTAAAACGTAGTTTCATATTTTTATGTTTTGTCTCTCTCATTACCGTTAGTAGCGGTTGGATACTTGGATTTGTAGTTACTGCCCCTTTCACGTGAAAACATCCTGAAACTGGGTGGCCGTTGAAGAATTGAATGCCTCACACTTGGTTGATTCACTAGCAAACGACCTAATCTCAGCTTGACATTCGTCGCCCTCTGGAAGGTGACAATTAATTCGATCTGTTCGAGGTCTCTCCAGAGTTGGTTCCAACTCACTCTGCTCGAGAGACTGCCGGATTACTGTCACCCTCCTCCTGTCGCAGGAACAGATGTGAGGACTGGATGAAGGGGGTCTTGGGTTGACCACCGACTATTTTCTCACGGATTTGAATCTCAGATGCGGGTCCTCAAATCTGGTCAAATCCTCCTTGCGATGCTGAGGATCCTCCGCTTGCCCGGAGGATTCAATTTGGTCGGAGTGCAGATTGAGATGACGGCTCTAATCTCAATTTATGGATTAGGGGTGGAAGAGATGGGCAGAGGTCGTTTTGAAGCTCCTCCCCTAGGGTTTGACATAAAGGGAAAGTTTTGACCTTTTTCTCCCCCACCTCCGCCGCGCCACCCCTCATCAGAGATGAAACCCTTCGAATAAACCTCTAAATGTTTATAGGGTTGGGAGCAACTGCACAGCAGGCGTGAACACAGCAGTAATTTCGACGCGTATCTACCACTCGAATAACATTTGCACACCTGCGCTGTCGCCACTGAGGAGTATGGATGTTCCATGTGTTTTTTCATTAGCTACTCGTGAAAGTGGGTGATCGGAATGAAAAAAGGGCGTGCCCTGAGCATTCAAGACAGTTCTTCAGGACGTCCAGATGTCTCCCGTAAAGAAAGAGCTTGGGACAGAATCTAACAGCAGTGGTTAATAACCTTCACTACTTCGCCTCCCACTAATTTCCCATTCACATAGCGATAAACCACTGTTAAGGTGCTACGATGGGAATTTCGTGACCTCAACACATAAGGCTGGCTTGGAGGACCACGGTAAAATACCAAGAATTTATATGTGAAACAGGTGGTGAAAGAAGGGAAAGCTTGGTGAGAAATAACAATGAGGAAAATAATTCGAAATTAAAGGGGTTTATATTAAAATAAGAAATTCTCCTGAGAAAATGAAAATACAAAGAAGGCTCGAGCAAAGAAATGAATAAATGAATTTGATTTTCGTTGGAGCCCTTGATGAGGTGATGAGGTGGATGAAAATACGGTGAATGTGGCGACGTGATGTGTGGAAGAAAATTGGAACGATCTTACCGATGTTCGGAAGTAACGGAGATGATGAAGGGAAGAGATGAGATGAGGTAAGAGTGAAGCGACACGTAAAAAAGGTGTTCGATGGATCGCGTCTTAAAGAGTTGGATGGAACGCGGTTGTACTGCAGTAGATGTGGAAACGCACTGATCGCATAAGCAGCTCAGTAGGTGGAGGAAAGTTGGTGGGGTGATGCCACTTTTCGTGTGTCTTGATGGGATTAGATGAGCAAAGTTTTCTGGGCAACGTTTGTTTGCTGCTCCTTTCTGTTGTTGGTCAAAGGAGCAGCGGGGTTAGTTTTGAGGGGAGCGCAGAGTTCGAGGGCCTCAGAAATTTTCGCCCCAATATTAAACAACCACTTTCACTCAGAGTAAGGAGTGGATAACCAAATGTGCTAACTGCAATCTCAGCCTGATGCTTTAGACAAGCCCAGTTACTTGGAGTACACTCAGCGTTCTGCCAGCAATGGATGGTGGCTTGGAAGAGCATGCTGGTGGCAAACGTTGGCGGCCCGAAACAAAGAAAAGAATGCTACTATTGAGTGTTCAACTCTATTCTACTATTGTATGGGTTCTATTGTGTGTGTAGGCTCAGGGGAAGGGTTGTGGTAGATTCATGCGCGTTGTTTCATCCCAGGTTCGTTTCCTAATTACCTTGTGCTCAGTCAAAATTATGACGCCCCACACTTAAGATTGGATCTGTTGCTGCGGATTTCCCTGATTGCAATTTTGACCCCTTAACAGACCGTACCTGCTTCATATGAACACTCAAAAATTGGCTAGAGAGAGAGAAGAGAGAGAAGAGAGAGAAGAGAGAGAGAGAGAGAGAGAGAGAGAGAGAGAGAGAGAGAGAGAGATGGATATTAAATACAGGCGAAAGAACTTATCGGATTAAGATGGAGATAGATGACAGTATTACACGGAAAAACGCTGGTTGGTCCCATAATCACAAGAGAGTCACGGGCCACCGTGTTGCCTAATATCCATTAATTTACGAAAAGTTTGCAGTCTTCTGCAGTTCTTATTTCTAATCTCCTTATAAATAGCATTCTGGCTGTCCCACAAGTGGGATATGCACCGCGACCAAACGACCCATTGTGCCAGTCCTGTGTCTTACAGGTCAATGCCTAGCCTCCTAAGGAAAGCCAGGTAATTTCTGCAAGAGATTTCATTGATATCCACCCTGGAAGAAGTGGTACCAAAGAGCACTGGGCCAGGAGATGGTAAGGAGTCCCCTCATCCGCGTCACACCACCTACATCGAGGGTAGTCGACTATACCCATAACATACATGTGATTGTTCATCCTGCAGTGCCCAGTGATGATCCCAACAATCTCAAGTCCTTCCTCTCCGTCCTCAGAAGGTTCTGTCTTATCTCACATGTTTGCTCTGAGATAAAGCGTTTGGAGTGCCTTACTCCCGCATTCTGGCATATTCTCCCACAATCTTCTTGACTAGTGACAGAGAAATTCCACAAGGAGGTGGCCCAATAGGTGCTGTAGATGAACCGCGTTTGACCAGATCGTCCGTCCTCTCATTTCCAATGATCCCCTTGTGCCCAGGAATACAATACACATTAACTCTATTCGCGTTTGCTAAGGAGTTGAGCCACAGCCTGCACTCTCAAACCAATTTGGACATAGTGCGGTAGTTGATCAGCGCCTTGCAGGACGTTGACTATGAGTCAATATGTTGATAGTTCTGTTGCTACAGGCTTTCTCATGCATTATGATTGCCCAGGAAAACCCGTTGGAGTGGGGCCAAGGGGGTGTTCGTCCCACTCCTTTCAGAGCCACTTATCCACACCCGGATAAGCCTGTGCCCTCAGGAGTTTTAAATCCATCTGTATAGATTTTGATGCCATTAGGAGGCAACTGACGACTCTCTCAGTTCCATAGGCTTCCCACTGGTCGCGCATTGTAATTCCTGTGGAATTCACACATGGGCACCCTCATGTCCGTGACCATGCTGAGCTCTGTAAAGGTCTACAAGTTGGTGCCAGGTGTCCATTAGTCGCCTGTGGCACCTTAGCTATACCGAGCCTAGTGAGTCTGTATGCCACCTTCATCGCCTCTCCCTTGACATAAATGTCCAGGGGAAGAAGGTTGAACATTCTCTCCATGGTGGTGCAGGTAGGTATGATAGGTGGTTAATACGTGTATATTGTTCTCAATAAATGTTCCTCTGACAGTCCATTGAACAGAGATACAAATCAAAATGGGTCGAAAATAATGTTTTTTCGAACATTGCCGTGAATTCTGGGGTAACTGCTTCACCAGATTTAATCAATCTTACTGTGTGTCTTCTAGCCATCCATACCAACATTTCGTCCCTTACAATTATTTCTGTATATGTCTGTTGAACGGAGATATAACCCAAGTTAACTCAGAAAAGGAGATTTGTCGAAGATAATTTTCGGTTTTCCAATTTTCTGAAAAATGGCTGTAATGATTTCGATCAAACTTACGAAGGACTCTTAACTGACCAGTCCTACATTTTGTTCTCAATAAATGTTCCTGTAGAAATGCGGTGAACAAAGATATAACAACCGCATATGTAGCTGGTGTCCGAACTTACGAGGGTGGCGGAAAGTTGGGTGTTGCTACGCACCAGATTTATTTTTTGTGTTGATTATACTTTATACTACCACACATACTATAAAGTCGAAGGAGGGAATTTGAACCTGTGACTCTTAACACGTAAGTCAATCGCTGTATTCACTTCCCTGTCACCTCCTTTACTATTTCACTTTTTGATAGACCCCCCCCCCCTCACCAACGAACCAACCACCTTTCAGGCAACGGGTGAAAGTTACTCTGCCTCGTTGTTTCTGAGGCACTGAATTCAGATAAGTGAACCAGCCAAAACTACAAGTTAGTTGGCGGGAAACAAGATGTGAAAAGCATGTTTTCCAGCCACTTGAGGGGCCCCGAAGAGATAACGTCCTTCGTTTAATGGTGGTGCCGCCGTTTTCAAAACCCTCGTTTCACATTCAGAGCTCGACGTTTTTAAAAAGAGAGAAACAAAAAAAACGTAGAGGGCGCCATTACTTCTCCGTGAAACGGGCGAGATCTGTGTTTTTTAATGTCAGCTGTCAGGCGAGGGAACATTAAGGACGAACAAGATGAATCAGTGGAAGAGCAGATTGCGCCTCTGGGACCTTCGAAGAGCCGAACATGTAAAAACTTTGTATCTGAACAATTACAAAAGGGAGATGATATCCGAGAGTTAAATGGGAGACTCGGAGATAAGACCAGCTCATAAACCAATTACAAAAATGTCCATCTCTGAGAAGAGCGACGCGGCTTTTCTCTCCCTCCCTGAGCGAAGCAATTCAGAGTAACGAGCTGGTCGCATTAATAAGGTTTATTGTTTAGCCGGAGAGAGCTCCCCATTTCTCCCCGAACCCTTCAATATGTGAGGGCGTTAAACCGCTCTGCCCAACTGGCCCTTGGAGACGTTTACCTCTGATTATAAATTATGTTAATGGTTCCGCCATCGGGTCATTGGCAGCTCGTTTTCTTGCAATTATTCTCCAAGGGCCAACTAAAACTTGTAGAGGGGCCATCCTATGGTGGTCGGAAGGCCATTAAGTAATGCGTTGATTGGATAAAACTGCCATGGCATCATGCAGGTACTAATAATTCTACAAGAATCGTGACCGTTTTTTGGCACTTTCAAGCTTTGAAGCGGTTATACAAATCAGATTCTGGAAGGTCAGTTCACGTTCAAATCAGTACTTTGCTAACTGTGCTGGGCTTTCTAACTGGTACTGTGGAGTACGGCACATTTTATGTTTGTGATTCATGACTTGGAAGCATTGCATTTCATTACCTATGAAATTTGTGCCATTCTCCTTTGAATCATCATGTTCACCAAAAAAGTAGGGTTTGGATATCTCCACTGCATTTGAGCATCGCAAAAACTAACAAAATCTAGCAATAAATTACTTTTTGTAGCCCCTCAAGGGGTTCTAGATTCTGATGTGACTAGATGACCTTCCATTTGACGTAGCGTTTGGGTTCATCCCCAGGATTTCAATAATTTTGCGGCACAAGCTTCTCTGCCGAGTTTGCACTAAGCTCAGAGCTCAGAGACAGTACTCGATCAGTTACTATGTCGTGTGTGATACCAAACTTATGCTCGTTGCATTATGTTAACGCACGACGCCACTACAGAGTATTTGGTTCCCTATTTATCCATTTTCTTCACCTCATCGTCACTCAACTTTTCTCTTGTTCTGAGCCCATAGCTTTGTCAAAATCCAATAGTTTGAGTTGGGTTACCTCAGGGTCGCAGTTATGAGGGTATCATGAATATTTTCAGTTTTTTCCTTCGCAACTCCCTTACATATAGCAGCTCCAAACGTTTTGTAGCTCCAGATGTGTTTAATAAATTAGTAATTCACAGTTTGCTATTCAAGTTTTCTGTCACATTTTTTATAAGCTACACTTTTAAGCAAACCAGTTCTCACAGAGCTTCCCACACAATCTTTGACAGAGTACAGGCATGCTGCAGTTTTCCGAAACCTACTCCCAAGAGTTCATTTCTATTACAAGTTCCCAGCAGGAATTACAATAAACTAGGAGGTTTCAGCGTTTCTAAACCTTTCCCAGCCTTCGTTACGTTTATGAAAATTGCCAGCACTTCCAAGAGCAGGACGATTCAAGATTGAGCCAGACAACGCTAAATGAGCGTCTAGTGACGGGTTGCAAATACGCCCGCCAAGACCACATCTTTCAGCAATCTATTGCTGCGTGAATTGACGCTCTTCAAGTAGCTCCGTGCAGCACCAGATAACTAGATTAACGCGATTCCTAACGAGACGCGTTTTGTCGTATGAACCGTGTAACTGGCCCCCGTTCGATAATCCGGGTTTTGGGAACAAAACAACTGTTCCAACTCTTCCGGCCGTGAAGAAGGGAACTCGTAACAAATGCGAGGAGAAGAGCAGATTGCCGCCTTCTGGAGCACAACACGCTCTCACACTCGGAAATATTAACCGAAGAGGGGGAAAACAACAAAAATGGAAATAAAATGAATAACTCGAGAGGATTTTTACGTCTTCCCAAATCGCCTCTCCTCCGGAAAACCCGAGCCATTTGCCAGATTGGATTCTGAAACGTGCATCGCTCTTGCTGATGGATGCCGCCCTCTGAGGCTCCGCATATGCCGCCTCCTCCGCCCAGGCCCAGCGAGGAGGTGAGGAACGAAATTAGACTGAAGAAAACCAACTCCTTTGTGGCAGAGAGGAATGTTATCTAATCTGCTAGAAAATCCAGCCTGAACATAACAACCAAACATGCAGTTTCAACGTTCTATGATGCCAAAAACATCTGGTCGTTTGTTTATTGCGTTGTTTTTTCATTCCTTCGTTCGTTTAGTCATTCATTTGTTAACTTGTTCGTTAATTGGTTTTTAGTTCGTTTATTCATTCAATAATGCATTTACTCATTCATACGTTCTATCGTTCTTTTATTCATTCATTCAGTCACTCGTTTATTCATTCCTTCATTCGCTCGTGTGTTTATTCACTCACTGACTCATTCAACATTACATCTAGTCATTCGTTTATTTTATTGCTCTTTCAGTCCTTCGATAGTTCAGTAACACAATTATTAGTTTGTTCATTAATGGATTTCTAGTTCGCTAATTTATATATTCGTTCAAGCATTCGTTAATTTATTCAGCTGTGTAAACTAGTGACTAAAGTCTAAAACGTTTGACTCCTTCTTTAGTTAACGGTAACGAACGGCGATAAGAAATGACAAATAAGGGAAAACTTAGTTGAAGTGAAAGCAATGGAGGTCGACATAACAAATGCGGGCTAAACACCGCGGGCATTTGTTTAATTTTTTGAACGTAACAGCAACTGTTTTGTACCAAACGTACCATCTTAAATGAACACATTGCTTTCAAAATGTGACAAATCAATCATCATCATTTCTACGAGTATTTTCAAATTATTTGGTGTCAATAAGCCTTTTTGTTCGAATTCTAATGACGGCGATTTGAACCAACAAAGAAACCCGGAAACGACCTCCGATACACTTGAATCGAACAAACGATATCCGGTTCCGGTGTTTGGAACGGAACCGTCGAACGAAACGGAACGCACAAAACGGCGGAAACGACGGGAATTATCCGGACTTCGGCGGACAAAAAATATTTGAGAGATCGACCGCCGTCGTAAAATAAGCACAAAGAGAAGGTACCCCCCCCCCCTCTCACCGGACATTACCGCCACACAACACCCTACGACTTCGTACGTTTACGTAAGTATTTCCGAAGTAACGGCAAACGATCGAAGGCTGTTGATTGTGCAAATACATGAACAGGGTTGGGGGGGGGGGTTCTGTGTTTTTTGTTTTGTTTGGTGGTTTCAAGTTTGCACAGGGGGTAGTTCCATGGGTGGGAGGGGGGGGCCCTACCGCAATACAAAGTGACAAAGTGCGGTCCAGGTGATGGGGAGGGGGCTTTTCTGTTTTCCGGAAGAAGCTCGTAAATAACGCGCGATAACTTCCTGAAGGGTGTTGTACGTTGTGGATGCGAGAGGAGGGTAGTTCCGCTCCACTCGAAGTTCCCTTGATTTCGTTCCGGGCACCTCTTCTTCGCCCACGCCCCTACCCCTGCCCAACCACGTTGCTTTAAACATGAATATTCAATAGACTATTATATAATTGACGCAACATTTCTATTTCATTTGACGCCATATTTCAGGAGCGGACTTTCTCCCCCCCCCCCTGCCACTGGCCCCACCACCATCATCGCACCCAACCATTCGACCTCTGATCCGAACAATAGGTGAAACTCGGCTCGTTTTCGGGATCGCCCCCCCGGACATTGTTTCGAAAGCTTTTCCTGAGTCCGCCGGCTCGTGAATTTATAGTTCCGTTCCGCGGATGGAACGGCGAAGAGGGGGAACGACGAAAACCAAAAAAAGGCGGGGGGGAGCCGGAACGTCGGGAACGGTTCCGCTGTCACGGAAACCAGGCCCGAAGGCCGCCCATCAGGTTCGAAATATCGTCCCGGTTTCCGGGGAAGGGATTCGTCGTTCCGGGTGTGGGCAACTCGCTGGACGAAAGATGTCGCCGTTATAGTGATGTATAGCAATGAGAACTACGACGACTCGCGCGGAAACGGATTTTTCCCCTTATCTGTAATTATCGTTAAAAGTCTGATAATGCGGCTGACGGGTGTGGTGCGTTTGGGGGACAACTTATTTAGCTACAGAACTCTAGAATTCTAATTAATTCAGTATTTTGGTTTTCAACATTAATTTATAGACTTTTAACACTAATATTATATTTATGCATAGCTTTTTATATTATCATACTTACAAAATCATGTATTCGCTCGTAGATGAATATGTGCGTGTGGTAGATATTTGATAACTCTCCATTGCAGATGTAATCAAGCAATAGTTATTCACCTCAAATAGGAATCTTATATATATTTATATACCTATTTTATATTTCAAAATGTATACGTATATTTGTACATACTTTCTAAATTTAATATTTGTTCTATAATAATCCCCAGCAAGAGTACAGAAGCTGATGCATTACAGGAAAAGGGAACATTTACAGCTCATAATCGGCTGATGCCAACGCTTACAATGAAACGTATTGTAGCGCGAGCACAAATGAGACAGTCCTTCTTGACTACACTCTTCAAAACGGAATGGTTTGGTCAACAAAGGACTTACTGGATAAAAGATACAAGTCAACGTCACAAATTCTGAAATTGCTTCTTCAATTTTTTCTTTCTGAGGTAGTACTTTTAAAAACCCACATGCATCAGTGTCTGTAGCGTTTGTTTTCAGGTCCCTTCCTCCGGCGCAAATTCCCAACTGCTATCTTTCACTCCGTTTATCGTCTAGTTTCAGTCTCAGTTGCATCCTCTTACTTCGCACAGTGACAGTTGAAGATTCGAAAGAGCACTTCACGTCACAACTCCCAGCTTCCACTAAATCACAATTTCAACTCTCAACTTCACAACTCCGGATGGAAGGAACTCGCGGAGCAATATATCAACGACACCATGTCGCTAGACCCACGAGACTCCGCCTACGCCCTCATCCTCACCGTTCTCCTACCCCGCACCATCATCCCTCCAGGACGACCTTCGCTCGACATATTTATGTAAATATGTTAGTGTTATGCCTAATTTCACTCCTCCTTCGAGAAGTTACTCCCAAAACTGCATTCATATTAATGAAAAGCGTATTTTATACTTAGTTGATTCATATGCTAATTTGTGTGGAGGGTAGAGGGGGTAATAAGTGGGAGAACGCTACAGAGTGGAAGAAAAGGAGGAGGGGTGAAAAGGAAGGGTGGGGGAAAGGAGCGCTTTTGCCGCGACGACTCGACCGACGCGCAAATTCATTTCCTAGAGGGCAGATCTCCCGCATATGCTGTTTTGTCTTGTCCCTTTAATTTGCATTCCAACTCCGGCGGTTTTTCCGCAAGTCATATGCTGACTGCTATTTGCCACATCGACCTGCTCAACGGACAAAGGAAAGCCCTCGAGGGATTTCCTTACGACCTTTGTCTCATTCGGTGGCGAGATCGGTGTTGCGACATTGTAAATGAAACTGAGCAACATAATTTTGACTGTGAGTGAATATTAAGGGAGTTTGAAAATCGTTAAATCCGCAAAAGTAAGATCGAGAGAAAACTCCAAAACTTTATAAAATACCCAGCTTAGGTGATTTACACTGAGCAAAGTTAATTCTCCAAAAAGCTGAAGAGAACTCAAAATGTGTTTTTCAGCCGATTACACAACTTTCCTTTCTACTTCTTAGAGGCTAGGAAAGTAAAGAGAGACGGTTGAAAAAAGGTTGTATGGCTCAAAACGTCTTAGTGAAAAAGAGGGAGAGACAGAAGCAGACGAAATGTGGAACAGGACAAGCACACATCATGAACTTCGCTAAATCTAACGAGCAAGGAAAGTATTATAATCAGTACTGTAATAATAATATAGCGGACCACAAGCAATTCTTGTACCGCCCATATCCTTAGAATGATCAAGCCTCACTCAAATAAAAAAACTCCTCGGGAGGCTTCTGCCCACACTCACCTTCTGACAAAGAGCCACAACCCTCAACCCACAATTGTGGATTCAAGGAGATGATAGGATCATAGGGCGAAATTCCCATACTGACAGATTGGTGTTGGGGGTGAGGGTAAGGACGTAAAGTTAAAAATCCTTTCTTAAACGGCTTGTGGGGATGCATGGTGCAGGACTAAAAATAATGGTCCACCACACGAACTACCTGGTGGTTTTAAATTTTCCCTCAGGTTCAACAGAACTTTTAAATCGTTAAAATAACCACGCGTCTCTTTGTCCAAAACACTCCTGTTTTTCGTCTTCTCCTCCACCACAAAAGGATCTTGGGAGAAACATTGATACAGCGCAAATGAGCGACATTGTAACATTTATTGCTGTCTGACATTCCGAAATGCACACATAACAAAACCTGCTCCAATGCACTTTCCATGCGAAGTGGTGGTGTGGGTATTTTTTATTGATATTTCCACTCCCACCCCCCATCACTGCCATCGTTCAATTCCAAGTTATGCAATTTTGTTCGTCGATAAATAAGAAGCTCCAAATTAGTATTTCTTTAGAGGAACTCGAGAAACAATAAAATGAGCAATGTTTGTGAATTGGCGATCTCAAACCATCGAAGTGTACATACAAACAAAACTGTTCTAACGGGCTTTCCACAAGTGTATTTCAAACGTATTTCCACATTTGCTCCTCATTCAACTGAAGTTATGAAAACTCCCCTTTTGTTCTTCTCCCAATTCATTTGTAAGTCTTTTTTTCTTTATCGTTAATTTGTGTGATAAACTTGAGCCCCATCGAGAAGTTGGTCGTCGAATATTTTGCGGTCGGTTGGAACATTTGGAAGAGGGTTTTCCGGCTGGAGCCGAAGCCCTGTCAACTCAGCAGACACCGGATTTTACGGTCGGATAATTTTCTAAAACCTTCTCCTCCCTCCCCTTCGCCCATCAGATCTCTGCTTCCTAGCCATACCGCTTCACACGACACACGACGACGAGAACAATTTCTCACCGATACGCCCTCGACCCTGTCACATCCTCCGTCCTCACCCTACTACAGCCACACTCCTCCCTGCCTCCTCCCCTACTCTCTCTTTTATTCCTCAGTTATAAAAAATAACACCTTTTAGTAGATTAGCTTTTAGAAGCGAAGGGTCGCTAATATTTCTCTTAGCCCTTTCACAGATTGAACGATTACAGACATCACCGCCCTCCGAACAACGCGTCATCAATTTCGAAACGCTCCTCACTTGGGCCTCAACTCACGGCAATAAAAATAACGTAAAAACAAAAAAAAAACCAAGTCGTACTTTTGACAAAAAACACGTTAAATCTTAATTTCTTTTTTTCGGGATTTACGAGCGTCGTGCAGTTCCCATGACTTCCTGAAATTAAATTTCGATAGAAGAAAAATTGCTAGTTTGAGTCCACCCTTTTGAAAAATGGCGGTGGGGCTCGGGGGCAAATGACTCACTTAGAACGTAGTGGGGTGTGGTCAGTAGGGTGAATAAACTGGGGAAGTTAGTCGATATATCGATGGAGCAGACATCAGTAGCTTATTATTGTGGCTCTAGGGACGATTTTCTTTTTTTAAGACAATTGAGCCAGTAAACATAAGTACGGTTGTCAGACAGAATTTTGTCCTCCGATGCGGTCGTGATCTTCATTGTGTAGAAAAATCAGATAGGGGTTAGATGGTTCCAGATTTGTAAAGAAATGAAGTATGCGAAAGTTTGACCCCCAGAGGGGGAAATCAGTTCAATAAATTTACCTATTCGCAATCTAGCCCATTTGAATGCCTGGGTTTTTCAGAGACCTCAGGTCTTTTCGGAGACTGACTGCTGATCTGAAAGCAGTAACTTCAGATCAAGACTAAACCCCGTCATACTCTCCACATCCAAAACGTAAGGCTGCGAGACACGAAAGAAAGAACGCAATCCGTCATAAATAACTAGCGATTAATCAACGTATACACCTAATACGTGTGCGACGGGAACCAGCACTTTAAAAACCAAGGGTGCGATGGGGGGGGGGGGGCTTTAGCATGAGCTTTTGAAATGTTGGTTATCTGACGCGTGATTGCTTAGGCGCTCTTAGTGGGAGAGAGAGAGAGAGAGAGAGAGAGAGAGAGAGAGAGAGAGAGAGAGAGAGAGAGAGAGAGAGAGAGAGAGAGAGAGAGAGAGAGAGAGAGAGAGAGAGAGAGAGAGAGAGAGATTGATTTTATTTAACCACCTGGGGGAATTAGGGCCATGGGGCCCTCTCTTCCATTCCCCCAGGCTACAGGTTTCACAATCATCCTCTAAATTTACATACATAACAATAATAACATTTACAATAATAACAATCACTACGACAACTTATTCATACTGCTTTAACAATTTTTCTTTGAAATTTTTTTTGAACACACCAACGTTTTTCGTGAAGTCAAAATCGTCCACATTGTCATTATACAGCTTTGCCCCCTGCACGAGGAAGGATCGTTCCAGCATCGCCGTTCTGTGCCTAGGAATGACCAGCAGTTTATTCCTATTCCGGGTGTCTCTCGAAGTCATGAATTCGAAGTTGTCATAAAGGTAGGCAGGCTGGTGGGTCTTCAGTACCTTGAACATCAAGGTGGCCACCTTCAGCCGCTTTCGCTCTCGCATCTTCAGCCAACCAAGGCGGTGATAGTGTGCCGTGACGTGCTCGTCCAGTCTCAATCTTAGCGCGAAACGTAAAGCGGCGTTTCGCGCCTTCTGGAGTCGATCAAGCTCCTCACACTTGAGGTCGCAAAGCGGAGCTGCCGCGTAGTCCAAGTGAGGCAGGATGAGGCTCTGAACGAGCTGAAGTCGAACGCGAGTGGGAAAATCGCTAGCAGTTCTGCGCAGCTGGTAGATAGCACCAAAAATAGCTCGACACATCGCAGTCGTTTGGAGTTCGTTTGGAGAGTGAGAGAGAGAGAGAGAGAGAGAGAGAGAGAGAGAGAGAGAGAGAGAGAGAGAGAGAGAGAGAGAGAGAGAGATTGATTGATTTTATTTAACCACCTGGGGGAATTAGGGCCATGGGGCCCTCTCTTCCATTCCCCCAGGCTACAGGTTTCACAATCATCCTCTAAATTTACATACATAACAATAATAACAATCACTACGACAACTTATTCATACTGCTTTAACAATTTTTCTTTGAAATTTTTTTTGAACACACCAACGTTTTTCGTGAAGTCAAAATCGTCCACATTGTCATTATACAGCTTTGCCCCCTGCACGAGGAAGGATCGTTCCAGCATCGCCGTTCTGTGCCTAGAGAGAGAGAGAGGGAGAGAGAGAGAGAGAGAGATTGAAGTGAGAGAGAGAGAGATTGAAGTGAGAGAGAGAGAGATTGAAGTGAGAGAGAGAGAGAGAGATTGAAGTGAGAGAGAGAGAGAGAGAGAGAGAGAGAGAGAGAGAGAGAGAGATTGAAGTGAGAGAGAGAGAGAGAGAGAGAGAGAGAGAGAGATTGAAGTGAGAGAGAGAGAGAAGAGTACGAATGAGGTGACCCTGCAGTGGCCTGTTCCTATTCCAGATACAAACAACACGGCAACGGCTTACGTAACAGAACACACTGACTCAAAACACTCATAATGAGCGAAAGACAGTCCTGGAAGTTGCTCACTAACAGCTACCAGCGATCCCCTATATAGGGGGGAGAGGGAAAACCCGGGTTTGAGCGTTCCGGGGGCAGCTGATAGCAAGTATCGCATTCACCACATCACCAGAGGCTGAGGGCTGACTGAGAGCAGCAGCCGCAAAATCTGCCTTCTCCCCACCCTTCCCCTGCTAGTAACCTAAGCAACCTGGCTACTACAAGCAGTGCACACGCAGTGGACCCTAATCTGGCGGACATGAAACAGATTTGTACCTATACTACGTCCAGATTATGCACAGAGAAGGGCACGCTGGTCTCTCCAACCCTAACACAATGGAAGCGCTGATGCAGGGTGTCCCAACTAAGGATCTCCAAGCGCTAAGCGCCATTGTGATGGAAACTCCAACTCCAAGGCTCATATGATGCAGAGGCAGCGATCTGTAGTTGCCCCAACCCATAATGCACCAGCGCAAGGCTGCGGGCTGTGCATTCCCATGGTACCATTTTGGGTCAAACAAGATTCCTCTTCCCAGCGTGGAACAGTTTGGACTTGCTGCCCTCCCAGGTGTTTGGAAGAACTCCAGTAAACAGCAACAGAAGGCCCCCAGGCCTCCACCCACTATCCAGGGGCCTATCTGCCACCCACATGGTTTTCCATGGGAGACATTTGTATTAGTGCTGAGCATAAGCCCATGGCTTTGGAGAGGGTACCTAGCCTTGTGGCCTAAACCCCTCTCCAACTTGCACCAGACAGCTCTCTGGGGGGGATTCCCAGTGGAATGGTCCTCACACGGCCAAACCCATTGGCTTCTCAACTGGCAGCGCCATGCTCTAAAGACTCCACGCTGTCGGCTACGGGCAGAAGCACCCGTGGTACCCATTCTATATGGTTGCACCTTGAGCAGCATAAGGACCTGAATGGGACTTGATTCGACCATCCCTGGCACCGCTCATACACGACCACACACTAACACAAAACACACAAACACACTATATCCTTTCTCCCGAGGCCCTGCGCACATTTCCTCACAACCTAACCTCTTCCCTATTCCTTAAGACCTTTTCCCCAAACCACTTCCACCATACATAACTCCCACGTTCCCTAACCATTGTCACATCCCACTGTCTTCCCATGACAACTCATTCCTTACAGAGTGGAACACGTGGTGTCCAGGTCACCACACTCACACACCCTGTCCATCACCAACCAAGCCCACAGAGCTTCTCTCTGAAGTCTCCGAGGCCGGTGACGAGCTGCGTGGTGTAAAAACCAAATCCCATCCAGCGGGCCTCTATCCTTTCCCTAACCTGTGGCAGCCATGTGTACGTCCATCTTCATTTATCATTATTGTCCCACCTTTCCTGCCACTCATCGACTAACAACTTGTCGATGAGAGCCTTTCTTTTTCTTTCTACCACTTACCTATCATTCCACATCACTCGTCCCTGGGCTCTCAGCCGGAAGTCCGCGCACCTTCCGTGGGAGACAGAAGGACTAGGTGATCAAGGTGTCACCCAGCCTACATAGAAAACTTAGAGGGCCAATGCACCTTCAAATAACCTTGGCAACGGTTTGCTATCCACAAGTGCCAAACCCCCACGCAGTGCTACAAATGCCAGCGTTATGGCCACCTTAGCCTGAACAATACCTGTAGTGTGCGCCTGGTTCGCCATGCCACAATGTCGCAAGGGCTCTGCCAAGGTCGCCTGTTGTCCACAATGGGATTTCCGTGGTGTGCATGGTTGATGAGTGGAGAGTGAAAGGGGAGCTTTCCTCAATTTGGGCTGAACTGTGTGCGAATGGAAACTTGAGGCCATCGACGAATGGACTTTAGAGAAATGGCAAGCGAGATGGGAATCCTCGCCAAAGGGACGTGACACGCAATAGTTCTTCCCCAACATCAGTGATCGTCTTTCAAGAAACCACGTGCTCCTTCTCTGTAGTTTCTACAACTGTGAGCGACGGGTGTTGGAAGTGTGGACGAACTTAGCAGCAAGCCTATAACCATTTTGCCGAGCTCGCGAAGAAGGTGATGGCTAAGAAACGAGGTCATAGTTTATGAAACTTGCCACCCAAGTAAATAGTTAGGTTAAGATTAGAAGGTCAGATTAACAACTCCTCCCGGATGGTAAGGGATTCCTCAGGTGGTCTCCTCCAAGCGGTAACACACGAGCACACAGCTTTCTTCCGGTAGACTGGCTAACGACCAAATACAAGCCTACTTCCCCAGGGCTGAGTTAAGTGAACGCTGCAGGGGCCAGCCTCTAGTATATTAGCGAAACCGCAACTTCCATGACTGATATAACCCTCGTCGAGGGTTTAGGAACAGCTATCAAATACCGAAACAGGCCATTTATGACAGCTATCTCAATTCTTGCTGCTATCTTTAGCGTGTTTCGCGGTGGGTCAGTAAAGTTGGTGCATCAGCTGACTTGAAGTCAATTAGAAACATACATTTCTAGATATCAGAACTACAACTGCTTTATCGTCTTCGTAGCTCGCCATCTCAATTACAACTGCTATATCTTTTCAGTAGCTCAATACCTTAACCACAAATGCTATGCCACATTTGTTGTTGATCACCTCAACGCCCTCTTCTATTCGAAGGGCCAGTAGGTACGATGTGAGTGATGTCATGTAAACGTGAAGTGTGTCTGTAGGTTCTGCTCTAGTTTTACCACCGTCATTCCCTACACCATTTTAGTTTATATTCAATACGCCATTGAGGTTTGATTATGTTAATCCATTTCCGTTTTATAGCTCGATTCACTATTCAAAAGGGAAGGAGCAAGCAATCAAACCTTTTGTTCCTTATCTCTGCAAGGCCATCGTAGAAATTGAACGCTTGAAAAAAAGCGGAGATAACAAAAGTCTAAGCCGTTTAAAGCGTCTTACGGCCCTTCAATTGCCAGCTTTGTCAGCCTCCTGGCAACTGTTTATCTGTCTCTGCTGATTAAAGGGGAAACTGACTCTGAAAACCAGAGTGAAGCTGAATACATTATACATTCGCGAGGACAAGCACCCTCCAGTGGTATAGGGGCGACTAGAGACGTCGCTAGAACACATTACTGTGGGTGAAGAGGCTAATAATCCTTATCCCTTCGAAACCGTGGTATAAGAACAGCCCTGAAGACGAGGTCGAGGCAAATTTAAATAGGAGTTTTCAAATTGAATAACGTTTAAAAACTAAATCGGTACGAGGTATTCGCCGTTCTGAGGCAGTGCTTACTCAAAGCTCTCAAAAGGCAGTCTTGAAAGCCTTGGTGATCCTCAGGAGCGCAGCTGGTAGGAACCTTCAATAGCGCATCAAGTGGTAGATGGAATAGAACACGAGGTGTGCTGAACGTTGATTCATAATAACCACTCAAAACAGAAATATCTGGTGCGTAGCTACTTTTGCGCAGCACCCTCTTCTCGATAATTATCTTTGTTCAAGGGAACATGTAAAAAGAAGAAAATATAAATACTAGCCCAGCGGAAACCTTCCCATAAGTTTGAACGAAATTGTTACAGTCGTGTTTGACCAAAATGGAAAAACGATCATTTAATGTTTGGTTAATGAATCTTGACTGGCAAGTCAGTTCAACAAATAGTCACAGAAATAGTTTTTGGAAGGTTGACCGTCTTAGAGGAAAATGCGAAAAATGTTTATGGTACACTTTGGTACTGTTGCCGCCTTCCAGATGACGGAAATGGCTCAAAACCTTATTTCGTGCCTTCAAAAAATCATGAATAAAACAAAGAAGGAATAGTTCAATCAGTTCAACGGTTATCCCGCAAATCGAACTACCATGCGCTGAAATAAGGGGTTTCGATTGAGTTGGCCTCAAAACAATCCGAAGAAAACTCGACTGTTTCTTCTTAAACGATTGCAACACTTTCTTACTCTTTGGGCGTTGGAAGTTAAAATTAAATAAAAATACCAAACTACGCCTTTAAAAAAAAAATATCTCTTCTGTCCTACCAAACCAAAGCGAAATGAGGAATTTAACTAATCCTAAACATTGCAGCCGTCTAGGCCAATAATGCTGTAACATGGGTTAATTCAGTGGTTGCAATCATTACAGTAGATAAATGCAATGGTATCGCTATATAGTAGAGTACAAAATCCACATTTAGTGTACTCAGCAAATATAACAAATACGGCAGACATAAAAATTCGATATATAAAATGAAATAGGCGACACTCGCTCGTGTGAACTCTACAAAACGTGTCTTTCTCAACCGTCTAGATTCCTGTCAGTTCACTCCGAGCCCAGAACCAGCAGTTATCTCCAGAAGCGACACAAGTTTGAAGGCAGCGGCAGTAAAATGATTTATCGCTCCTGAGTTGATTAAGATTCAAGAGAGGAACCGCCGGTTAAACTTAAACGGAAGCGGATGAGTGGTACGTGGGAGGAGGGCTTTCGGTGTGAGGTGACTGGTGGAGGAGGGGGGGGGGTTCAAGTTAAAGACAAGAGAATAGTACAGTTAATACCGAAGTAGTAAAGCGGGAAGATCTCGGTGCGCACTCACTTCTGTTATGCTAATTGAGGAACCATAACGCGAGAGGATTATAGTCTTAGATATAATATCATTTGAGAGGTTCGAGTCCGTGGAGGGGCGTAGGGGGGTGGGGTTGGAATCTCAAGGTGTCGTTACTTGTATAGTCACGTTTTATATCCCCACCCCCACTACCTCACCACGAATCTCCCCCTCACCCTCACCAGGGGTAGAGTTCAGAGCCGATAAAACAAAAACGTGCTCCGTTTCTTCGTCGAGCACTTTTCGCGGTATCCCCTCCCCCACTAGACCCTTCTCTTCCTCCTCCCTCCAAGACCTGCTTTTGGAGGCGGCTCGTTTCTCCATTTTCTTCGTTGAAATGTGTTAATTTTAAAGGCGTCCCAGCGACTGAAAAGCTACGTGACTTTGTTCGTTTACGACGACGTCGCTTATCTTATGGAGTCTTATCGCTGACTCCGGAACTGGAAATACGGCTTCTTCGAGTGGAAGGTAAGAGTGAAGGCAAGAGGAAAATGGTTGGAGAGTAAGGGAGGGGGAAGAAGCTACGGGCTTGTTTAATTGAACGATGAAACGTTTTTAGCAAATTCTTCGATTCTATTTAATTTTTATTACTACAGAAATTGCCCGAACGGCAAAAAACCATAGTAGACACAATTTGATTATACCCAGTGCGGAGCATCCAATTTAAAAGTTTATATGACACTAGCCTTCTCAAAAAAAAAAAAAAAGTGTAGTAGTCCAGTAAGCTAGGTACAACGCAATGATTTATCAAATCTTCGAAACTCAAACTGCTGCCGTTTCATTTATTATCTTACTGTAGCGTACGGATTTGCTAGATCTCTAAACTATCTGGTTGAGCACCCAATTGGAGGATTTGTGATAGTTACCATAAACACCTGTGTACGTTCAAGATATTGCACCATTTGAAAATAAATAAAAGCTTCTACGTGATGGGTTTGAAGCGTGAATGGACAGCTATAATAAATAGAGGGACATAAATGCAGCAGGATATGAGTTTATCGTGATATAGTGTTGCGTTGGTTCAGGCAGAACACGAGCAAATATGGTGCGGTGACAACGGTGCAGCGTGAAAAACCAAAAGATTTAAAGGAACCAGGTTCGGGAAGGAAAAACTGCGGAGCGACGGAAAAACACGAGGTTGGAAACGATCTCAAAAAAGGGAATAATAAACAAGAAGGTAACAACAGCAACTACAACAATAAAGGTCAAAACGATAAAGGATAGCAAATGATAACGAGTGTAAACAGTTTGATAGCGCTGCTCCTAGTTGTGTTTAGAGATAAACGAGACTGAGTGAGATCCATTTAGTCTAATATACGGCGGAAACACTTACTTTCTTATTATTTTATTCTTATCGCTTTCCTTAGCCCTGTGAAATAGGAAGAACAGTTATATGACCGTGATGTGATGACTGAAGGAAGATTTTTTCGTTTGAACGGCTTTTAAGTCCGAAAAACGTTGTAAAGAATTTACATAAAATAGGCTCTATGTTCATATTTAGCCTGTAGATCACGTCACGACGCTAAAACATGGATATGCGAGAAGTTGACTGTGTTTATCGTATTGGTCAAAGCACCAAATTTTTTTGTCGATAACCATTTTGATTAAATGTTGTTTATGAGCACTAGTCAGTGACAAAACCTATAGCATTTTCATTCGTGGTATAATAACGGGAGCTGCACACCACATTATCAAACCTTTTGACGAAAAGCGATTTTAGTGCAGTTTTTTAATCAAAAATCTCTCTCATAAGACAGTCTCAAAAAATCGAAACGATAGGAAGAAAGTTTAATAATCGCCATTATACAAATCCCAGCGACGCCAGCGTTCACGGATACAACGGATATTCGCAAATAGACCGACGACGGAAGGAGTTCGCTCCCCCGGAACGGGAACTGAAGCGGGAACCACTTCAAATTAACAGGTTTCCCTCCCGTTGATCGCCCGCCGACATTCGATTAACATGTTTGAACTCGTCGCTCCTTCCCTTTCCGTCCCATTAACCACGAAAACCACCGAAAATCTGCCGTCACGTTCATCTCCCGATTTCCCCTCTGCGCCCGAAATTAATTCCACCGGTTGTCGCCGATGAAATGCGGGCTTTGCCCTCCAATTCAAATCATCCGGCGCTTTAGAAGTGAAACCGCAAGGTAAATAGCTGAAACAGGCGATAGTCTCGACCAAAAACTAACTCCTCCTGATTCGCGTGAACTCAGGGAAAATCTGTCAAGATCAATAATCAACACTACAGCTCTTATCAAACACAAAACTGGATCGCTATCGGGTGGGGTAATCCTCGACCAGTAACTCATGTATCATGAACAAGATGATCACGTATCTCAGAACTAACACTAAAACTAAAAAATCCCTACCAACTAAAGCCAATTTACAACCTCGTTACGCCTCACGTTTCACATTTACAAAATTCTGTTCTAGTCAATTTCGACTTGAACATAACAACATAGAACCCCCTTACTAGAGACACCAATAGGCCATCAAAATCTTTTGGCCAATGTTAATGTCACAGAACAAGGACGTACGTGCGCTCGGCTTGGAAACGCAGCAAATCTAAATCGATTTATACTAAACCATGTCCTATATTCTATAGAAGATATAGAACAGGGTTCATGTATTAGTTTTCCCCCTCTTCATTAAAATAACTTAACGTATGGGGGAGCTTGAAACTGAAAAATAAATCGTGAGTGTGAGTGAGGACTGTATTTACTTACTGTTCACTTGACAGAATAGCTACATCAGTTTGAGTGTAAGTATATAAACCCAAGCAAGGACACGTGAGCTGGTTGTGGGACATTAAGAGGAGGGAGGAGAGAGAGAGAGAGAGAGAGAGAGAGAGAGAGAGAGAGAGAGAGTTTATTTAATCACTAGGGTACAAATAGGGCTATAAAGCCCTCTCTTAATTTGACCCTGGAAGAGCCATTACAGGTTTATCCTCATCATAAATAAAAACGTACTGGTAAACACGAACTTCTTACAATACTTACTTCGACAAATTAAAAAACAATAAATTAAAAAACGGACAAATAAAAAACATCATGCGACTCAAAAAAAAACTAACTGTACTTTATGGTGCCTGTAAAGCACCACAGGTCCAGCAGGGTCCAGGTAGGGCGCAGGCGGTGCAGGCCTTGAGTGCCGATCTTGGACGCGTTATGGATTGGTGTTCCTCTTACGGGATGGATTTGAACCTGAGGAAAACTAAGGCGATGATTATCGGCTACCCAAGGATTCTCATTGAAAATTCAACCTTTTTATCAACAGAAGCCTCCAGACACATCGCATGGAATATTGGTTAGCAGGCAACAGATCCATATTAAAATCACCCAGAACAGAGAGAGAGAGAGAATGAATGAATGAATGAATGAATGAATGAATGAAAACGTCTTTATTTATACATCTGGCGAGGTTTGGCCATATTTGGCCATTCTTCCACCTAACCAGAAATATTGTGTACATATAAATTTTTTGTTTGATTCAGGCGCCGTTGGTGGCAAGCTTACATTTCGCAATAAACTAAAATAAAACATCTTCTCTTCAAAAAATAACGACCGACAAAAATAACACCTTTTTTTTTTTTTTCTTTTTTTTTTCTCCTTTTCCTTCTATTGCTCCTGTTGAATTAATTATTAGGATGGATTTAAGGCTGTTAATGCTAGTATCGGGAAAGTAACCATTGTTTCACATGCTTTTTGAAAGTAGGGTAAGTCTTTAACTGTTTTATTTCAGAGGGAAGTCCATTGTATAAATTGATACTTTGCATTAGGAAAGACTGGTGGTAGGCAGTGGTGTGACACACTGGCAGCCGGTAGTTAAACAACTTGTATCTAGTTCCTAGCTGATGAATTTGGGAAAACGTATTAAACTGCTGTGCCAGATATGTAGGTTTACTCGAGGAAATTACTTTGAACATTAACCCAAGAATAGAATATTGCATTATATCGTTCATTTTCAATATTTGCAATCGCTGAAACTTATCGTGAATCCTGTCATCATACTTTAAATTTAAAATATATCGAATGCAGCTATTCAGAGCTCTCTGCATCTTGAGTCTACATCCAGAATTAAGGTCACAGGTGACTGCTGCGCTGTACATAAAATAAGGCAGGATCAGAGCTTTGAAGAGCGTAGTTTTGACGGAAACAGATTTGGAGAACAGCAGGTTTCTACAGGCATAGAGCAGCGAATGCACTTTCCCAGCCGTTCTATCGCTCTGCGCATTCCAGGAAAGATCATTCTCTAGGACAACCCCAAGGCATGTGGTCCGCGTAACATAGTCAACCTGCACATCATTTATCCTCAAAGTAGGCACATCGCTAAGCGATACACTGGCAAGCAGCCTCGCATGTCCCATAACCATGGCACAGCATTTTTTCGGATTCAGCACCAGCCCGTGTTTAATGAACCACTCAGCCAAGTGGCACAGGTCCCTGTTCACAGTACCGACGGCAACTACGAGCTCATCACGTCCACACGTGAGATATACATTAAGGTCATCAGCGTACATACTTCTACTACAAGCTGACATGGAATCCGACAGTCGATTAATGTACAGCGCAAAGAGTAAAGCTGAAAACGTTGTGCCCTGCGGCGTTCCTCTCTCCAGCTCCACCCATTGTGACAAATCCCCACCGCCCCACTTCACCGCCTGTCTGCGCCCAGCCAAGTAGGAATGGAACCACTGAAGCGCTGAGTCATGGCAGCCGATAGATTTAAGTATGGCGATTGTTAGCCTACGCTCGATACTATTAAATGCGTGGCTAAGATCGAGGCTTGCAAATACTGTCAACCTACTCTCGTCCATTCCCTTCCTTATGTCATCCGTCATCTTAACAAGAGCAGTCTGCGTGCTGTGATTCCTACGATACCCTGACTGGTAAGTGTCTAGAATATTGTTCTCTTCAACAAATGCTGAAAATTGCCTGAACATTACCTTGTCAAAGATCTTTGCCAGGACACTAATAACAGAGATTGGGAGAGAGAGAGAGAGAGAGAGAGAGAGAGAGAGAGAGAGAGAGAGAGAGAGAGAGAGAGAATGCTTGAATGAATGAATGAATGATGGCGTTTATTTACAAAAACAGAATGAGATTAGGACCATGAGGTCCTCTCTTACATCTATCCTGTAATTATTAGTAGAAACTTAGTAGTAAAACAAAACAACTATTAACCACTGTAAGTTATCTTTTAAAACAAAAACGTATACAAAAAAAAAGAACAGAAGTGTAGCTAAAAAAACAAACAAAAACAAATCAACAGTCAAATGCAGTCACATTTCTTGTAATATAAGGGAAAGTGAAAAAATGGAAGTGGATCAAGTTGGGTCTTCGTACGTCTTGAGGAGATCTTTTTTATAACGGTTTCGGAAACTTTTGGCAGAAATTGTGAGATCATATCGGTCGGCGTTGTCATTGTAAAACTTGATGGATTGCATTAGAAAGGATTTGCTGGCTAAATTAGTTCTGTGGGACGGAATTTGTAGAGTGGATGAGGCATGGCGAGTATTAACATCATGAATGCTGCTTTGAAAAATGTATTGCTCGAATAAATACTCCGGTTTCTTGAATTTTAGAATTTTAAATAGCATCGTAGCCACTGCGAGCTTCTTTCTCTCCTTGATTTTAAGCCAGCCAAGCTTCGAAAAGTACGGAGTTGTGTAAGAGAGAGAGAGAGAGAGAGAGAGAGAGAGAGAGAGAGAGAGAGAGAGAGAGAGAGAGAGAGAGAGAGATTGATTAACCACCTGGGGGAATTAGGGCCATGGGGCCCTCTCTTCCATTCCCCCAGGCTACAGGTTTCACAATCATCCTCTAAATTTACATACATAACAATAATAACATTTACAATAATAACAATCACTACAACTTATTCATACTGCTTTAACAATTTTTCTTTGAAATTTTTTTTGAACACACCAACGTTTTTCGTGAAGTCAAAATCGTCCACATTGTCATTATACAGCTTTGCCCCCTGCACGAGGAAGGATCGTTCCAGCATCGCCGTTCTGTGCCTAGGAATGACCAGCAGTTTATTCCTATTCCGGGTGTCTCTCGAAGTCATGAATTCGAAGTTGTCATAAAGGTAGGCAGGCTGGTGGGTCTTCAGTACCTTGAACATCAAGGTGGCCACCTTCAGCCGCTTTCGCTCTCGCATCTTCAGCCAACCAAGGCGGTGATAGTGTGCCGTGACGTGCTCGTCCAGTCTCAACCTTAGCGCGAAACGTAAAGCGGCGTTTTGCGCCTTCTGGAGTCGATCAAGCTCCTCACACTTGAGGTCGCAAAGCGGAGCTGCCGCGTAGTCCAAGTGAGGCAGGATGAGGCTCTGAACGAGCTGAAGTCGAACGCGAGTGGGAAAATCGCTAGCAGTTCTGCGCAGCTGGTAGATAGCACCAAAAATAGCTCGACACATCGCAGTCGTTTGGTGTTCCCACCCCAGTGTGTCCTGTACCACGACTCCTAGCATCTTAGTAGTGTGCACATACTCCAGCATTATTCCCTCAAAGTTGATTTTAGGCGCAGCGACCAAATTAACTTTACCCAGAATCCTTGGGTAGCCGATAATCATCGCCTTAGTTTTCCTCAGGTTCAAATCCATCCCGTAAGAGGAACACCAATCCATAACGCGTCCAAGATCGGCACTCAAGGCCTGCACCGCCTCCCCAATGTTTTCAACTCTGCAAGACCGGAACAGCTGGAGATCATCTGCATACGACATATGCTGAGTACCCACCGAGAGGACATTCGGTAACGAAGTGATGTAGAGCACAAAGCAGAGAGCAGAAAGCACCGACCCCTGTGGAGTCCCAACGTCAAGCCTCTCCCAGGCAGACAACTCACCATCGTTCCCTTTGACTGCCAAAAGCCGTCCCGACAAGTAGGAGCTGAACCATGATAATGCAGCTCCAACGATCCCAATCGACTGCAGCACGGCGAGAAGAATATCCCGACGGACCAGATCGAAAGCAGCAGAAAAATCCACCATTACCAGTATCGTTACCTCCTTTCGATCCATTGCTGCTCTGACTTTGTCGAACACACCAACAAGCGCCGTTTCCGTGCCAAACCCCGTACGGTATGCGGACTACATTGGGTCCAAAACGCTGTTCCTCACAACGAATGCTCTCAGGTCATTATAGACAAGTTTGTCTAAAGCTTTTCCTAATGTGCTGAGTAATGAGATACCTCTATAGTCATTGACTGACGCTGGAGCTTTACACTTTGGGAGAGGTTTAATAATAGCCCTTTTCCAAATATCTGGGTATGTGCCTGTCGTACGCGAGAGAGAGAGAGAGAGAGAGAGAGAGAGAGAGAGAGAGAGAGAGAGAGAGAGAGAGAGAGAGAGAGAGAGAGAGAGAGAGAGAGATTGATTGATTGATTGAAGGTTTTTATTTTACAATCAGGGTAGGTTAGGGCCTTAGGGCCCTCTCTTCCACCTACCCTGAAACAATATACAAGTTTTTCCTCTTGAGTACTTCAATTAATAACTACAAAACAAAATAATAAAAACAAAATAATTTCTCATCTTAATACTAAATTTGGTACTTTTCCAATAACATTTTTTTAAAATTGTTCTTGAAAACATCAACTTTCAAATTTAGGTCAAACATTTGGAGGTTCTCATTGTACAATTTTGATGCTTGAGTCGAGAAGCTTCTTCCGAACAGATTAGTGCGATGTGAGGGAATAAGGAGAACTTTATTTCTGCCACGCGTATTCCGGGAATCGACGAAATTAAAATTTTGAAGGATGTAAGATGGACGGTGGTGCTTGAAAGTTTTGAAGATCAGAGTAGCCATCAGGAGTCGTTTTCTCTCTTTTATCTTCAACCAACCTAGCCTGGAGTAATGGGGCGTCACATGCTCATCAAGGCGGAGTCTTAGAGCAAAACGGAGTGCTGCATTTTCAGCCCTCTGCAGCTTGTCCATTTGGGCACCATTTAAGTCACAAGTAGCCGCTGCAGCATAGTCAAAAAATGGCAAAACGAGGCTCTGTACAAGTTGCAGCCTTACATTGATTGGGAAGTCGGTGGCCAGTCTACGCAATTGGTAAATTGCTTGAAAAGCACGTTTACACGTTGCTGTGACCTGCGCATCCCATGAGAGTGTGCTCTGGATAGTAATCCCCAGGACTTTAGCACTCTCGACATATTCCAAGGGAGTACCACCCAGAGACACGCATTTCGCTACAGTCTGATCTATTTTAGTTAATAGTTTTTGGTAGCCCATAAGCATTGCTTTGGTTTTCCTAACGTTAATTTCCATTCCGTGTTCTTCACACCAAATCGCTACTCTTGACAATTCGGAGCTCAAAATATCTACCGTCTCATCGAAGCTCCCGATGTTACAGGATCTGTAAAATTGAAGATCGTCAGCGTATGCCATGTGCTTTGTGCCTTCTGAAAATACGAGAGACAAAGATGTAGTGTAGAGGATGAAGCATAGCGCCGACAACACCGACCCTTGGGGTGATCCTACATCAAGATCTCCCCATCTCGACAACTCGCCATTGTTTCCTTTTACTGCCAGAAGCCTTCCTGATAAATACGATTCAAACCACCCCAAGAGTGAGCCTGACACGCCGACAGATCGCAGTATAGACACAAGTATATCTCTTCTGATAAGGTCGAACGCTGCTGAGAAATCTACAAGTACCATAATAATCAGCTTCTTCGAGTCCATCGCCAATCTAATGTTATCCAGCATTCCAACGAGCGCCGTCTCCGTACTGAAACCATTCCTATAAGCTGATTGGAAAGGATCTAGAATGTTGTGCCGATCTACGTATGCCCGTAGCTACACCAGCTATACACCAGCTTGTCGAGAACTTTACCCATCGCACAAAGCAGTGATATTGCACGAAAATCATTAACAGAGCTCAAAGATTTCGATTTTGGAATGGGTTTAATTATGGCTTTTTTCCATAAGTCCGGGTATACGCCAGTCTGCAGTGATTCATTAAAGATATGTGTGAGGGTGGGGATGATTGCATCTGCTAGTATCTGAAGGACTTCAACTGAGATTCCATCGGCACCAACTGCTTTTGATTTCACGTTGAAGAGAGTTCTTCTAACGATTTCCTCCGAAAGGGTAGGCATTACGAGGGGCTCACGCTGTGGCTTCTGGTTGTCGTACCGATTGATGATGTCAAGAGAGGCTGGCCTATTCGAGAAACGGCAAAAATGCTGGCACAGTTCGTCGGGCGAGACCGGAAGTTCAGTCTCTACCTCCTTCACCCCAATACCAATGTTGCGCACGATCTTCCAGAACTCCTTGGAATCTTTGTTTGTTTTGAAAAGATCGTGATAGTATTTTATTTTGGCATTTCTGAGCATTTGTTTGGTTTTGTTTCGGAGTTTTTTATATATACTATGCGCCTGCTGATCTTTAGTTTTCCGAAATTTTGCATATTCTTTATCGCGTTCCGCCATTAATTCACGAATTTCAGAGCTGATCCAGGGGGCGGGCCGATGTTTAGTTTTGATGCGGACCAATGGACAGTGTTTATCATATATTTTGAGGATTATGTCGTTGAACAGCTTGACCTTATTATTCAAATTTGGCTCGTTATGAACTCTCACCCAATCTACTGAGTTTGCATCGTCTAGAAGGGCCTGTCTATCAATATCACGCCTGTTCCTGATCTCAATGTATTTGCGTTGTGCCTTGTTCGATTTTAGACGTAAAGAGCAACAAATTAGATCATGTCGCGATAAACCGGGTGCTGGAAGCTGCGAAAAATTATTGACAATATTCACATCATCTACGATGATGAGGTCAAGAAGCGTACTGGAGTTGGCCGTGTGATGGGTTGCGCTGAGAGGAAGATGTTCCAACGAGTGTATTTTTAAAATTCCACGAAACTGGCGGCTGTAGGCGGAGTCGGAGAGCAAATCTGTATTGAAATCGCCAAGAACGACGACGTGGTTATGAGATGTCAGTATTTTGGCAACTTCATTGAAAACTTCGTCAATTTTGCCGATTTTTGGGGGGCGATAAACAACTCCTACAACCAGTTTTCCAGTTCTGTGCTCCAGTTCTATGAATATGAATTCTGGACTCTTTGAGTAGATGGAAGATGAGCTGCAGAGAATTTTAAATTTAAGCTTGGAGTGGACTAGTAAGGCTACACCACCCCTTGCAAGGCCTGTACGATAGTTCCGCACCCACGTGTAATCATGGATCTTGACAGAGTTCCAAGGAATACCAGGTTTCAAAAAAGTTTCTGAAATAGCAATGACGTCAAACAAATTTCCTTTGAAAATTTCTCTTATCTCTTCCAAGTGTGAAATAACAGACTCAGCGTTGACATGGGCTAAATTAACATTTTTCTGACAAGCCTCAAATTGCGCCTGTAAAACTCTGTTTATCCCAACCATGGCGAAGCATTGAAGGGAAGCGCAACCTTAACGGACCGATAATATTCTGTACCGACGATTTCTCGACATAACAGGAAAGGTACGATGTTTGCACAAAAAACGAATACAATACAAAAAAACATATTGACTTTGATGAGTTCAGTAAAAAAACAGGATCGAAGCCGTAAAACGAAAAAAATATACGGGGGTCTCAAATTGGAAGGGGGTTCACCTTTGGGGAACTCCCGTTTTTTGACGGAGGGTTCATCAGATCGTGTGCCGAACGAATCAGCAGCGGCTGAGCTCCCTCTTCCTTTTTCAAATAAATGTTGCCATTCGAGACCCAAGCAAATTTGAAGCCCCACTCCTTCTTTTTGATTTTTGCATCATTTAGCAACTTTCTTTTTGAATAGCACAAACTATGATTAATGAAGATGCGTTCAGCATCTCCTTCTAAAAATCCTAAGTCTCTTGTGGTCAAAATACGTTTACGGCGTGAGGCTGCCATAAACTGATCTTTATTATTAGAGAGAGAGAGAGAGAGAGAGAGAGAGAGAGAGAGAGAGAGAGAGAGAGAGAGAGAGAGAGAGAGAGATTGATTGATTGGTTGGTTGATTGATTGATTGATTGATTGATCGATCGATTTATTTATTTATTTAATTATTTATTTATTTAATTATTTATTTATTTATTTATTGACCAGGGGAAATTAGGGCTATAGAGCCCTCTCTACCATTTCCCCTGGAACCCAAATACGAACAATTCCACAAATTGTGGCTCCGCTCAAGTAGAAGTTTATAATTAAAATTTGTCATGTCACGAGTGGATAGGAGTCATTTCACCCCGGATACTTTGCTTCATCAAATTCTTCTTCTGTTCCAAACTCAACTTTTTCTTAGACATCACGTACATCAGTTTGGTGATGGCTGCTTGAACTGTGATGTCGTTGCCGCAAATCACTCCTAAATTCGTTAGAACCTTACCAGTTGCATAGATCGGGGTCACAGTTCCGTGGTGGCATTGAGTGCAGTTGATGATTATCGCCCCGCGCTCGACAGAGGTTTTAATGGCGTGTAGCACGTCACTGCGGTCTGTGGGGATGTTTCCAGCGCCGTAGGTTTGCATGACGACGCCTTCGTAAGGTAACCCCAGGTTACGTTGAACCTCCTGTACGAGAAGTTGAGATACAACCATAAACTGAGGCTTTTAATTCAATTATAATGTTTCAGGGGTCAGTCAATTGTTGTTCGCAAATATTTCGATGAGAAATACTGAGAATTATTCTAAATTCAACCAGCACATAATCAATACAACGATTGGTTGAGTTGGCTGAAACGAAAACCGATTGCTCGGACAAAAAAAGGCACTAGGTGCTTGGTGTTCAACCTACTTCACCTTCGAACCTCGAAAAACCAGAATCGCATGACAGAATTCACAGAAGCGCACACGAAGTATCTCTTCCCTTGGATTGATTCTAACTTCAATGACGATATTTCAAGAGCCTTCGCGTTTCAAATCAATCCAGATCAAGGAGGTTTCGGTTATCCTCATGTTTTCAATTTCGACTATCCATGAACAGGAATATAGGCCAAGACGCGTTGGAAAATTAGGTTTACCGAGAAGTATCGTCAGTCCGATGTTGCAATAAAACAACACTTTTTAGCACGATTACAAAATTTGCTTTACCTTTGTTAATCAAAGTAATGGTGATAGTGACAATTCCTAGGATTTCGTATTACACGTAGTGCGTGTAATAAAATTGGATGACCAACATGAATTTTGTGAAAACTCATGTAATATAAGCGGGATTTCAAAAGAAAATATCTCGCACGTAGAAAAACAGAAATGCATGCAACGACAGTAAATTAGACGATCGACTTTTCGCTCTCTCCCCCTCTCTCACTCTCACTCTCTCTCTCTCTCTCTCTCTCTCTCTCTCTCTCGCACACACACACACACACACACGCTGTATACGGTTCTCTAGTCTTTATGTCTCGGCGAGAAAACATAAGCCACCCACACAGGCCTGAAATCAAGTTCTGAAAAGCTACGAAAACCGTACCGGCATTATTAGCTCATGAATATGACCCAAGTAGCCCCCTGAATGGATTGTAAGAGTCCTACTACAGGACTACAGTCATCATATGTCGTCATTTTGAAACGGATTTGTTCAGTTAATCGTTCGTGTACATTGTACAGGACAAACTTGGAATGGGAGTGTGGGGTGAAAAAGGCATCTCCAGAGAGAAAAACGTACGTAGGTAAAGGCCAACTTTACATCCGGGAGACGCTGATATTGAAAGTATTGAAGGGGAGTTGTGTTTGTGGAAGGTAAAGAGGGAGTGATGAGGGGTGAGGGGGGGAGGCTGAGGAACAAGAGGAGCTCCCTCGCAATTTATGGTAACCGCTTTATCTGGAGAATTTGGTTTGTTGGAGGGAAGCGATGCTCCGGGTGAAGGAAGCAGCGCGGAGCGTTAACGTCGAGAGGAAGGAGGCGGAGCTGCTGCCCTGGGGGCTGCCGTAATGGGCCGGAAGATTGACTCTTTAGCCCTCACTGTTTTAGCCACACCTCGCTGCCACACCGTACTCCTTCGGAGACTCCCAACCTTTCGCCCTCTCTGAAAAAAGAAGTTATTATCCCCGAAACTTTCCCCGCACTTTCTATTCCCCGCAAGTCTTTTGGCTCAAGTTCTAACCATCAGGCTGTAACGTTTCCCGGTTGAGAGGATCATCGTGTGCAAATTATTGCACATCTACATTGCCTTGCAATACACTGATACTATTACATTGCTATACCATAATTGTATCGATCATCGAGCTTGTTTACGTTGTATAGTCTATAAGCTAGGCATTCCTCGCGTCGACGTCAATTACACGAGCGTTCACGTATCAAAACTGGCCAGCTCACTCCAGACACGCGGTCCAACTACAAAAAATTAGAAGGGCATTGCAAATTTTCCCCAGTAGCGTTAAGCCAGAGCGTCTGGAACCGGCAACAAACAGGGTTTAGATGGAGACTTCTTGGAGAAACAGCTGCAACAATTTACATCAAACCCACAGGATGTCTTCAAATAGTCAATAACATAAATACGTGCGGGTCGAAATGCGGAGAAACTGCGCCACCTAGCATACATAAGCATAATTCAAAGGATCTGAATCATTGCAAAAGATACTTTGCATCTAATGCATAATTGGACATTTTTACTGACCACCTAAATTATAACTCGCCATATGTAGCAACTGAATTAACAGACTATAGCAAAGCATTACCTGAGTTAGTATTCCAGGAAAAAATCTCAACACGCTGATGTTCACGTTCATTTTACGATGGATCTTCATCAGACAGTCCCTATTCTTGGGAGCGAACAGGTATCGTTCACAAGGAGGGCTACCAACGAGAAGCAGTGGAGCGATATTCGGAGAGTCGAACAAAAACTCACTTTGCGCGCTTCTCTTCTCACATCTGTTTCCCCTCAGCAATCGATCATAGAAGAAAACACAGACTTCAGGAACTCGATAGTTACCCGCTATTGAGATAGCGTTAGTCAGGTTATTCGTCCCATCGGAGTCTACAGTGAAGATAGGAAGTTCAGACCCAGTGAGGACGATGGACTTCGAGAAGCAGGATATCATGAAAGACAGAGCACTGGCGGTGTAGGCCATCGTGTCGGTACCATGCAGGATGACAAAGCCATCGAAATCACTGTAATTCGCTTTGATGTCGGATGCTATGACGGCCCAATACATAGGAGTCATGTTGCTGGAGTCGATGAGGTAGTTATATTCGTGGATGTAGTAAACGACACGTTTCATGAGTGAGTTGGTTTGTGGAAGAACGAGCCAGAGTTGTCTCAAGTCCTCAGTCAAATCTGCATACGTCATGTCATTCAAACACGTATTCGTCAAACAATGCTCCCACAGTTTGTTCTTCACTGTTGTTAAACCTCCATCAGGATCATTGGGATCTTCCATCATTCCTATCGTACCTCCTGTGTACAAAACCAACACCTTAGGCAGTTCCAAATAGGAGACTTGCTTCGGTATTTCAAGTTTGAATGGCTCATTCATTCTTCCTGCAGTTCAAAGAGGTCGCTTCATATAGTATACGACAACCGTATACAACGTCTGTGGCAAATCTTTTTCCTGGACCAGTTGACTTTAGATATCAGACTAACGATGATATGAAATGTCCTGAAGGCTGCTGATTATATATGTCTAATAATGACGGTATGCAAAATTGTTATAATCTTGTCAGTATGAGTCTTAGGAAGCAGATGTGTAGCCAACACTAAGTTACGAAGTTGTAACTAGGAGGTGACAAATTAATTCATGATGTCTTCGTTGAAGCCTCAAACAAGTAATCTTATAGTGAAGACGGGTAGCCTGCAGCCCAACATTTTGCGGCGCGTTGACGATCGTTTCCCCTGCTTTTCCTTCTCACCGTTCCTGATAACTATTGGATTCTGGTTCATTATTCACTCTGAATAATACACCTATCTTTTCGGTCAAGAAACATTTTTTACACCCCCCTCCGCTCAAAATTTGATACTTCACGTTTCCAGACATCGGGATTCTAAATCTGAAATGTCCATCCGCCGTCCGGGCCTGGTTTTATGCCCTTAACGTGAACTAAAAAGCGCGTTTTTTCGCACGAAAATTCCCCGAAGCCCATGGTTGTTATGGGCAAAAAATGGTGTAAAAAATAACAAAAAACAGAATTTTGGCAGTTTTATCGCAAATGCGTCGTTTGGTATCGCTTTCTAGGTATTTTTAGATGCTGGGCCGAGTCACTGAGGTGTACGACCGTGTCTAGACGAAGAATAGTGGTATCACAGTAATTATAGTGAGCTACTAATTGAAATAACTCGTGGGACAATAACTACAGCGAAAGTAACCGTTTCATCGTTTGTATTCCCTTCCTCCGGTTACATTAAAACCACCAGCTCGACTCCTTTCTAGTCGGGTCATGTTTCGTATGGTTCACGGGTATTTTTCAATGCTGAATTGAATGGGGAGGGTCTCGGAGGTGTGAGACTACGCCATGCAGTCCAAGAGAATGATAAACCGTTGTCTAATAATTTACAGCGTTTAACTTTATAATAAATACCCTTAGGGTAAGAAAAGTTTTGCAATAGTGTAAAAAGGTTGAGTTTTTCAGATCTCCGCGGTTGGATGCTACTGAGTCAAAAAAACGTCATTGCGGCGAGTGGTGTGCGTTGTGTTCAAGTTCGCTTTTCAGTAGAACGGCTGTTTCTTTTTTGTTTCGTCCGTGATTTTTCCGATAATAGAAGATTAGCAATTTCCAATCGCGGTAAGAGGGGGTAGGAGCACCTGAACCTCAAAAAAAACAGGGGTTTAAGCCTTTCCCAAAATCGATTTTCCTGGGTAGGGCATCGAGAAATTTTCTGGGTAAGTTGGAGCTTATTGACCCGGAACCAGTACCAAACAGGAATGACGAGTGAAGACTGCTGGACAGCACATGAGGACGTACGGGAAAGGTAGCACACTGCCGGGGGCTCGTGAGGGTGAAGGGGGCAATAAAGAATAGCTGCCATTAAGAGTACTAACACGCGCGTATGGGCTCTCCTGACAAAATGCGCTGGAGCGCTTCAGGTTAGAGGCTCAACAAGTAGAAGTAAAATCTACCAATCAAATCATAACTTTTGTTCTCCATTAATATCTCCAGCATAGCATCCTACACACACATTTTGTTACCACCAAACATTAATTAACCATCTCTTGACCGAAAGTATAAGTCAAAATACATAAGAAAATATGATTTGTCGAGCATGACCTGTGTCTTTTTCCAATTTACGCGTAACCGACTTCTACGTGTTTGATGAAGTAATAGGATACTTTTATGTAAGTAGTACCTACTTTTCGTTCGCCAAAACATTTGTGTGGAAATGTGCTGGGCAATCGCACCCTGCTATATAACGATCCTTGCAGTCACAGGGGTTGAGGAAAGTTTTGTGTAGCTCGCACTGGGAGCTAAATAATTATACATTTTTACTGAATCCCTAGATATTAAAGCCCTACATACACCAACTATATTCATAGAATTAAGTGGAACCACACCATAGCGTTACCTGGGCTTGTATTCCCGGAAAAAATCTCAACACGCTGATGTTCACGTTCATTTTACGATGGATCTTCATCTTGCAACCTTTCTTCTGGGGAGCGAGTAGGTAGCGTTCACAAGGAGGGCTACCAACCAGAAGCAGTGGAGCCACGTTTGGAGAATTAAACCCAAAGTCACTTTGTGCGCTTCTCTTTACACATCTGTTTCCCCTCAGCAGTCGATCATAGAAGAAAACACAGACATCAGGCACTCGGTAGTTTCCCGCTATTGAGATAGCGTTAGTCAGGTTATTTGTCCCATCGGTATCGACAGTAAAGATGGGACGTTCAGATCCAGTGAGGACGATGGACTTCGAGGAGCACGATATCATGAAAGACAGAGCACTGGCGGTGTAGGCCATCGTGTCGGTACCATGCAGGATGACAAAGCCATCGAAATCACTGTAATTTGCTTTGATGTCGGATGCTATGACGGCCCAATACATAGGAGTCATGTTGCTGGAGTCGATGAGGTAGTTATATTCGTGGATGTAGTAAACGACACGTTTCATGAGCGAGTTGGTTTGTGGAAGAACGAGCCAGAGTGGTCTCAAGTCATCAGTCAAATCTGCGTACGTCATGTCATTCAAACACGCATTCGTCAAACAATGCTCCTTCAGTTTGTTCTTCACTGTCGTTAAACCTCCATCCGGATCGTTGGGATCTTCCATCATTCCGATTGCGCCCCCTGTGTACAAAACCAACACCTTTGGAAGCTCCAGATAAGAGACATCCTTGGTTATTTCAAGTTTGAACGGCTCATTCATTCTTCCAGGAGTTCAAAGAGGTCGCTTCAAATGATGGTATAAGACAACCGGAGATACTTGTACGGTATGAAATGTGCTTAAGCATGCCGAATTGCTGATCATGTGTCAAATGAGGACAGTGTGGATAGCTGCTCTTATTTCGTCCGTGCGATTCTTAGGGAGTGGTAGTGTATGTGCCATTACTAAGTTACGGAGTTGCATCGTGGAATATGGGTGGTTCCTGAGGTGAAGACAAATTGATTAACGCCGTTTTCATTGAAGCCTCTGACTAGTGATGTTATCTAGGGGACGGGATACATACAGCCGAAAATCATATAACATGTGTTTGTAGATACAGAGGCGGGGTTTTCAATAATAAAAAACCAATTACCCCTAGTGACAAACGTATAATATAAAAAATGAGAAAAATCATAAATTAGGAGCTCCTATTCAATAAAAGTAAATAACAAAGAGTGAACAATAGATAGGTGGAAAATGTTTAAGCTCGTATCCTCTAGTAATTAGAAAAACACATCTGACTGTTCAAGCGAAGTCGGCAACTGTCGTGTAAAGCGAGAAGTCGCTGATTCTTGCAGCGAGGAGTCGGCAAATGATGCTCGTGTGTGGTGGATGCTGATGACCCAGTAAATCTTTATGGGATGCTGATGACCCAGGGAAAACAAAGCGATCGAGGTGGCAGCTTGAAAACGATAATTGAGCGGCTGAACGCGTTGTGTCCCAAAAAGAGCGGGGCCGTCGCCGAAAAACTGATCTTGAGGAGCGGGGGTTTTCAGACGACGCCGAGGAGGGGAGCAATAAAATCCGTCTTCTTTTTTCGCGTTAACAACTGTTTGAAGAAATTGCTAGAGGTGGGCTTCAAACTCTGAACAACGAATCACTTGAGTATAATTTTGGAAATCAATATTGTATACGAAAAAAAGAAGTAAAACAGAAAAAGAAAAAACAAAACGTCTCGTCGAGATATTTAAAAATTGGTTAAAGAACGAAAATAAAACTTCTTCACAGTTCACAATTATTGAGAAAAAAAAGAAACGTGTCTCTGACCGGTTAATGCGGAACTTCGTACTGCTGGACGTTGTTGCGAAGTGAATCCGAATTCTTGGAAATATCGGTTTCCTTTGGATGCTGATGACCGTAGGAAACCAAAGTCGGAGACAGAGAAATTTGTGGTGGATGCTGCTGACCACTGATGTGTAAAAAGAGGAGAGGTTGAGCCGAGACGACGCGATGGGTAACAAGAATGAGAATGATGGCGGAGATGGAAGACGAAAAACGGTGGAGACGGTTCAGGTGATGGAGGAAGGCAACAACAATATTGAACATGTAAGGTGAAGTTCAAGGCTGACCAGTAAGTATACGAAAAGAAAAGAAAGTAAACAAATAAAACTGCTCTTAGGCGTAAAGCAGGCCTTGTCCCTGCTTTTCCTTCTCACCGTTCCTGATAAGGTTGGGTTCTGGTTTATTATTCACTCTGAACAATACACCTAACTTTTCGGTCAAGAAACATTTTTACACCCCCCCCCCCTCTGCTCAAAATTTGATACTTCACGTTTCAAAACATCGGGATTCCAAATCTGCAATGTCCATCCGCCGTCCGGGACGGGTTTTATGCCCTTAACGTGAACTAAAAAGCCCGTGCTTTCGCACGAAAAACCCCCTAAGACCTTTGGTTGTTAACGGAAAAAAACAGTTTAAAAAATTAACAAAAATACAATTTTGGCAGTTTTATCGCAAATACGCCGTGTTTGGTATTGTTTTTGTCGTCGAGAAAAACGATTCTCAGAGGTGTACGACCATGTCTAGACGGAGAATAGTGATATCACAGTAATTATAGTGAGCCTAAGTATACTAATTGGAAGAACTGGCCGAACAATGCAGCGAACGTAATCGTTTCATCGTTTGTACTCCCCCCCGTCTCATCGCAACCACCCTTCCGCTCGACCCGCACGACGTGCCAATTGCCAATAGACACCTAGACTATGTAATTTTCGTTGTCCTGTTGTAGTCAAGTCATGTTTTACTGGTATTTTTCGATGCTGAATCGAATGGGATGGGTCTCGGAGGTGTGAGACTGTCAAGCTGTGCACCTGAATAATAAATCGTTGTATAATAATTGGCAGCGTTTTTCAACTATTTTGCTCTTCATAACAATCATTCGCATCCTCGCGTAACTATAAGCTACACTGCATGGCATTAATGCGACAGAGTTCTCGACTATTCGTGAGTTCCCAAAGATTCGTGAGGTAGTATTATGTGGTCGCGGGATGTTAGGGGTGTGGTGGGGGTCGGGGTGGGGGTGGGAGGTACGTGAAGTTATCGTTGGGAACACGAAACCTCAAACGCAATGAACAAGCGAAGGGAGCGAGTGGAAAGCGATTGTTATCTCGGAGTCAGGCGAGTAATTTCACTGCTGCGTCAAGCAATTAACGGCAGAGTCGACCTTCGCGCCCTTCCTCTTAGCTCCTAGTCGAATAGAGAAAGCGAGTTAGTTCCCTTCTCCCGCCACTCACGACTCGCCAGTCACCGGACTGCTGGCTCTTGGTCTTCCAGTCGTGTCACAACAAAACGGTCGCGTTCGAGATCTGCGAGACGTATTTCAACGGGTAAGCTTTTTTCTTTTTCACGATACTGTTATTTAATGGAGCCAATATTAAGTCAAACTGTGCAGCGGGAGATAGCCTGACCCTAAATTTAAGTTGAGTACTCATATCGGACAAAACTGCGCATTTTTCGTCAGATCTTCACGTTTTGAGGCCTCCTGTTTTGATAATACCTGGTGCGGCGCACCACATAACTTTCCTCATCCCGCGCAGAGATTTTTGTCGCAACAGCAAATTATCCAAGCCATTTCTCCAGTTCATGTAAACTTTTTAGACGCTAACTTTACATTCCATGTTGAAATCACTTTCCTAAATAAATTGTGTTCTCCCTTCTATGGCAACAACATTTATTGAGGCTCCTACCAATCAATGAGGCTGTCAACATAACTTTTTGGGAGGTATCACGTTTGTGTACTTCAGTTTTAGGAAAAACGCAGGGACTGAAGTTAAAAATTAAAAGTAGGCGAGTAAAAACAGCGACACTGAATTCCTGGGATTGCTCCTAACCTACCCTTACTACCCTTATTGAACTTCCGTAGTGTAAATAGTACGAATTTGATCATACTTAGGAAGTAAGAATTATATGAGCGTAATTTATGACAAATAACTGCCCTAAAATCGATTTTGTGGAAAATAATCATACTTTATTTCGAACTGTGCTCACGAAACGTAATCGAAATCGTTACAACCGTTTTGTGAGTAAAAAATTGGATCGATATAAGAACTATTGTTAGGTTTGGATAGATATTGCTCTAACCCTCATTTTGGCCTTTCATGCTGATCTGCATGTTGTATATCAAATTTGAGGTGATCTCGTTCAATCATTTTCTCTCACTCATGACCGGAGTGCAGGTACAGAATATTTTCTCTAATGGTATCTCGTGAAACGTTGCGATCTGAAGAAAATTCAATTTTCGTTTTCAACCGATTACGTAACCTGACTTTCTTAAGGCTAAGGACTAGGCGAATAAAGAAAATTGAACCAGTGGTCAATTATCTACGCGGGAAGGTGCTTAAAGGATATTCGACGTGCTGCTGCATATTTTTTGACCATGTTGCCCGAAAATTAACAGACGATTGTTGTTGGTGCACATTAGCAGATGACTGAATTCTCGTAGCAAGACGTGGACGTGAATGTTAGATGAGACAGAGAACGGAACACGTCTATCTAATGTACACAATAGATGCATGAGAAAAAGGTCACAGTATCGCGTAAGAGAGAAAACCTGTGAGCCTGTGATCACCCTCGAATGTCAAGAATTTATTTCCGGATAGCGCTAACTGAACTGTACTTCAGAGCAAACGGAGACTTAGGATATGGAGGACGCAGTGAATAAACTGTGATTGAGTGGAAGGGAAGTTTTCACTAGTTTTCCTGTACAGCCTTCGTGTGACCAATCGGAGAAGTACGAGGCCTTGAAAAAACAGCGATCTTCGTGTTCGGTCTGTATTTGAAATGTTGGAAGAAAGGCGAATTGACTGATGAGTGACAGGGGTCGACGCTGCAGGTCTTCGGCCATGACAGGTCGGGAATCCCTGACCTCTGACGACGGCCCTCGTCGGGAAAACTGTTAGTTTTCAAGTTTCCGGCCTTGAGCTGAACACAGGCTGCCTCATTTTTCTCGTGCCATAAAGCAAACATTTTCGCTCGAACGCTTTAAAAATTCGTTCTGCAATTGTGCAGTGGCATGTGAAATCGTTTTTACGTCATTCCACCGCTAAGAGCCTCTCTCCCGACATAATGTTGGGAGGCTATAGGAGGAAGAGTCAATCGACGGACAAATTGCGTCTCTCAGCTGCATCTCTGCTATTGACTGAAGGTCAGTGCAGTGGCCTGACAATGGGTATAGTTGAGTTCGACCCATTGACCGACATTTGCATTCGATGACTCCGGAGATAAAGAAGTCAACCCGAGCCGGTTTAGTACGTGCAGAAGTTAAAAGGTCCTTTATTTGCACCTTTTCGAAAACAATGCTTGCAGCGACGCATCGCACAACACTCCTCAGTCCCACGCGTACTCGCTGATTTCCATCAATCCAGCAACTAATCCAATCTGTCATGCTCAAGGTTCCGGAATTTGTTCGAGTGCTCCTACTTTTATCGCGACCTTCATTGAGCAAATATTGCATTATGATGCCAACACGTGTTTTTTTGAGAACATGCTCTCGAATTATAGTGAATACACTGTGAAAACTTAGCTGTTCTTAAACGTGAGAATTTTGAGAAGTGGTTCGTTATTAGAAATGAAAGTAAGACTATAAAGATTATAAAAAACAAGACAAAACATTCCCCCAAGTACGTTTACTCGGTTTATTAGCAATTTTTTGTTGCAATTTCCAATGAATTTTATTGCTCGTTTCCAGACTTCGTAATTGGTACTAACGCTACTACTTGTTTTGAGAAAAATTTGATATAAAACATCAAACGTGAGTTGTGAGAAGAATGAGAGGGGGTAAAGAAATTGTGGTCAAAACGAAACACTAACGGTGGGTACAGCTTTCGTACAAGTACGCAACCACTAGGGACATTTTATGTCTTTTATTTTTGTTTTTATGCAATGATAACTACGTTTAATTGTGCTCGTTGATGGTTTCGATATAATGGCCGCGTCAATTGCAATTTACATCATCACTTGGTCACTGAGGTTATTAAAACGTGTGATGTTACCAAGCGTTACATTTTGTAACATACGTTACCAAGCTTATCCAACACAAATATTTCGTGGCGTTCTCCGTTACATATCCCGCGTAACGTTTTTCGAGTTTATGTAGTAAAGTAAAGACATAAAATGTCAAAATGTTAATCATAGAAAAGACTAGGTTGAATCCCAGAATTTTGTGGAATGTTCACAATGTTTCCTGAATACCCGTTATTAAACTACCGTTGTAACTTATTAGGCCTAACACCTTTTTTTTAGATAGCTGTCTATTGAGCGAGATTTTTATATTCGGAAAAGTGTTCTTAATTCATTTTTGGTCGGTTTCTTTGGTAATTTATTGTGTGGCTCTACTAACAGAGGAATATTTTATTCATCAATGTGTCAGTTGTAACTGTTTACACACCAAAAATTAATCAGAATCGTTACAGCCGCTATCAAGAACAAAAATTGTGGAGTTTTGATCGTCGTGATAACTGAAGTTAGTTTTTGACCAATTCTTTTCAAACCCTTTTTTAAGCGCCCCACGATGGTCTGCTATTGAGCTGATTTAGTCCAGCCATTTCAAAACTACCAAGCGCACGATTTTAAGATAAAAGATCTGAAGGATTACGTTACACAATAATATGTAGCTACGGGTAACTGCAAGATGCAAAAACTGAGAATTAAACGAGACATTTTCGCATCATTAACTGTCTGATCGTGATCTTAGGAAGTCTCTATCGTTATTGGGAAGTTCGCGGCATTTTGAGCAAGTTTCCGTTCTGGTCGGAAATGTGTACAACTCTTCTGGCTCCCTTTGAGACGATGCGTTGCGTCCGACCTAGTGAGGTAGTGAGGTCATCGAGTGAGACAGTTACGTAATTGTAACATTCTTATCTCTACAGAGACGAATCTGATCGGAATTGCTCATAATCCACCGCTGCTAAATTCTGGGTTTAAAAACGAAATTTGTCAGAAGAAAACGGAGTTTCTGTTGACGTTGCAGAAACAAAATGACTGGTGTCGACGATGCCACGATACCGCTTGTTCAGCAGTCTCTTTAGATCTGACAATCCCGACGGGGAAAATGATCATTCGAACCGGTTCCGTGGGGGCAGTCGTGGCAGCGGCCGGTCGCTTAGTTCGTCGTCAGGAGATTGCTGTGGTATTGCTCGCAGAGATGGAGTAGGATTCCAACGGGAGACTCGCGTTTCTGGTAGAATGGCTTTTATTTTATCAGCAAGGTGAAAGCGAGGTAAAAGAATGGAATAGTTACCAGCTAGCTTGTTCATCACGAAAAAGTGAGCTGTCCATGGTTTTAGAGGTTTCCAAGATTTACAATGACAATTGAAACGTGTTCCTTCTCGCCCGTCACTCAATTAGTCACATGACAAAATCGCTTATCATCAAGATTTCCAGCTCATTCGGCTAGGATTAAATGCAGTCATGAGCGTACCTGCAAAGAGAGTTGCGGCTAATACTTTTCCTCAAGGGAGAACGTAGGTGTTTAGTCCACCTTGTGTCAGCATTCCTTAATCCTTGCTCAGAATTCACCGAGAGCCTAGAAGTCTCCACTTGAGCCAACGTGTGCATTGTTTTCACTACTTTGCAAAGAGAGACCAAGTTTCAACTTGATATACAGCCACTTGAATACATTTCCAGCTGGGCATGGTCTCCCTGACTCAGCCTTTTCGCCATCTCAGCCATTTGTGTAGAAAACGAAGCCATTAGCAATATTGTCGTGAATTGCTCTGGAAGCAATGCTTAAGCTTCGGAATCCTGAATATATTGGTTTGGTTTCCAGTTAGTTCTTGGTTTTTCGTGAGCGTTAGAAGCCCGTTGTTCTTCTTTTCTATTTCAACAACTGGGGGTAGTCATTGTGTCAGTACATGCCCCACTGCGAGTCTAGCTAAAACTCCTATTTTCTCCCTGATAATGTCTTTGTGATGTGCCTGAAGACCCCTTCACCATGTTCATTATTTTTTAAAAATTCGCTCTCGAGAGACCGTAAAAATTGTCACCTCAAATCGGGTTCAAGTTGTCGGTTATCTGTGTTGACTGTTTACCGCTGTTAGTATTGAGACAAATCGGTATCAAAGTTTGTTTGTTTGTATGAGAGATTCGATTTGTGAGCAGTTCGTAAGGAGTTCTTTATCAGGTCATTGTAGCTTGTAGATACGAGCGTCGGTGGATTATTTTATTAATCCAGTCGACAAATACCGGAGACCCCGGATGACGTGAAGGTTCCACGACAGCATGAGTTTACAGTATTCCACATCTCACACACAGCCACTCGATGTATTCTGACCTGATCTTCACCCATGGGAGTGCCCCATCAGCAGTGCTTACAGTGCGTACGGGTGTCAACAAATTCCCATCGAAATATTAAACACGTGTGGAAGACCTCAGGAAGAGCAACTGTTGGAATTACCTTTTATGGCCTGTCTAGCCTGGTTCAAGTGACTGCTGACGTGGTAGTTGAGAGTATTACAACGGTGAACTTATTAACGGCGAAAGTATGGGTTATACTCGCAGCTGTCGGATCACAACACATTCTTAGATGCTAATTCCAAAAACTATTTTTTCAGTTTTCGCTCCCATGGCAATTGAAATATCCTGATTTTAGGTACGCAAGATGTTCGAGAGCGCTCAAAAGTACTCGTCAATGGCTCGGGACCACGTCACCGAAGCTAGTTACATGCTGAACAAGTACAGCGACTTCATTGAAGGCGGAAATGGTGAAACCGTCTTGGATGTTGGAAGCGGTTCAGGAAACGTGACTATTGAAGCTCTTGGGAAATTCAGAAAGTGGAAAAAGATTGTAATTGACTTTTTTATGTCTATCTAATGATAATTAATCTGCATGAAGGTGAAGAGATAAATTACAGGAGCGGCCTCGACTGCATTGCCACAATTGAGAGTCAATTGAATAAACGCCGCTGGCATTTCACCTTATCCATTTAACCGTCATAAGTCCGAATAATAATTGCCCTTTAGTACAGCTAGGTGAAGAATGATTCACACAGAAGCCAATCAAACGGCCACGGTAACGCTCAACTGCTTTGACAATCGATCCCTTCATCTCAGCAGTGATTTGAAGGTGTGGAGGAACCTCAGGAGCCGCGGCAAAGCCATAGCCCTCACCTTACAAAAGATAAGTTATAATGAACACAGCTATTTCTATACCAACTGGCGAGATATGCATGGGACAGTCCCTGAATGGAATAAGACAGGTGAATTGTTTGCCAGGAATGCCTGGCGTGTCGTATGTTCCCCTGAAGAATAAGAACGATAGGTTAATATTCATCTTGGTCACCTGACCACATCCATCATAGCAGACAGTAATGCTGCGCATCGCCAATCTCCTCCATAGATTCCCTCGGACGCCTACCTCATCCTAGCCCATGAGCAATGACAGGCTGATTCTTTACTTCTCAGCTAGGAAGCCAAGGCTTCCGTCTCTTGCTCGGTGTTGTGGCATCCTGAATTTCTTGTCTCTTGGAACGATCCACATCTCTTTTTATCTAAGACATTGAATGTTCTCTCGTGATTACTGTAGGCGGATTTATTATTGATGTGGTTGCCAGACTAAGCCAAGGCAATCACTGATACGGGCACTTTAAACAATTCGTCTTGAAGTCGGCATAAATTAGAGTGGAAATCCCTGTGTAGGCGTTATCTACAATTTTACCCGATTAATTTTAAGCCCGAGCTCTAACCTATCATTCCAGCCTTGAGTTACCTTGCGCTTCATCTCATTGCGTACGACCTATGGGTGGAGACGTATCGGAATGATCAATGACACTCCGAGATCGCGAATTAATAATAACGTTACTCAGTACACCAACAAGTTAAACGCCCTGAACAACCCCATTCCGTTCACAAAATCAGGGTTTTTGATCGTCATGGCTTCATTTACGAAGAGCTTATTCTGACCCTCCGTTCTCTCAATTGCTGTGATTCTATTGCACAGTTTTCAGCTTGTGCTGCTATCAACAACCAAAACCTGTTCAAAGACTAAGCTGTATGTGTGTTCTTCGCTATATTTCTAATTGCACAGGTTGGTTTCGACTATAACCAGAAGATGGTCAACTTCGCGAATCAAAACTTGCCGGACGACGAGAAGTTTAAATTTGAACTGATCAACTTCAACGAGACTATTGAGCCAGGAAAGTTCCACAACGAATTTGACAAGATTTTTTCGTTTTTCTCATTGCAATGGATGAATAACAGAAGGTATTATGAATTCTATCAATCTTTGGATAAGTCTACCAAATACCTGAGAGCGCTCCACTAAAGCTCCCTAAGAAGCGGGTCAGCAGGGGCAGTCAACTTCTCAAAGGTTTTTTAGCGTGTTACCCCATGTATGCCTCCTTTCGAAAGCTGACCACCTAAGGAATGAATGTCCCTCGAAACCTATGTCCAAAACCTACTAAATCAAGGAGTTGGTTGGCGCTTCCAACCCTCCTATTTTGCCCCGATGATAACGTGGAGGCAAAAACGGTTCGATCCTGATTAGTGGCACGGCAAACATAAAAGCTTTCTTCCGCCACACTGACCACATTCTCCCTCCTCCCAGTATCTACAGTACTGTACTACAATTAGTGGCTTAACGTCATTCTTAACGCACCGCTGTGAGTGTCACCTTCAACTCTGGTGGGTAGTGTAGGTCACGGTTGTACTTAATCGTAGTTAAGCTAGCATTGGTGAGAGTGGCGCAGTATAGAGTTGAATCGGCAGGGTTTAAGCCTGATAGCCGGTGCACAACAAAAGACCCCGCCTTAAAGCGGTAAGTCCTATTTTAAGCATGGAAACACTCAACTCAGTCAACTCTAATTGCGAAACCTCCTTCTACCCGACTTGTCAATTAAAAACTCTGTGAGTCCATACCGTCCCAACGATCATACAACCAATGACTAAAAGGCCCCAATGACGCAACCTCCCTTGCTTATGGTCTTTTTGTAAGGCTTTTTACTGCCAGCATTAAGAATAATTGTGATTGGTGCCATAATTATCATTTCATGTTAAAACAGGCTTGTGGCCCAAAATATGTTTGAACTGCTCCAGCCGAATGGCCAAATATTTCTGTTGATCGTAGCTCATAGCAAAATATACGAAGTCTGGGACGAGTTGGCCAAGTCAGATCGGTGGAAGGAGTTGATCCAGGTAGTATTTTCTCAGAAATACTAGTTCCTGTATTTACATAAAGTTTATTAATTTCTGCAAGTCCTCATATTTTACTCCGTGAACTGCATATTAACTGTTCTCACTCTTCACTCCACCAGGTCTCTAGGCCTTTGAACGAACTAGTTTACGAAAAAGAACCAGACAAGTTGTTCACGGAGCATTTGAAACAAGTTGGTTTCAAAATTTTGAAGACCGAAGTGATTGATAGGAAGAACATTTTTAAAGCACCCGAGAACACAGACGAGAGTCGACGTAAGTTAAGGGTTTGTTAAATCACAACACATTAAGCGATTTACAGTGTGTAATCCCTTGAGTCTATTGGAAGCAAGTCTATCTTCTCTCTGTTTTGGTCATAGGAGCAACACGTTTCTGAGACGCGTGGTAGCAATCTTTGCCAATCTTTTGTGAGATTCCAGATGTTCATAGCATGTCTGTTTCCTTATCAAATGACGGTTCCTGAACCCTCGAAGAGGTTTATATCAGTCGACTATCGAGGTGATGATTTGGCTATCATGGAAAAGCCCGGCCACTCGCTTAGCATCCACTGAACCCTGACCTGCAGAGGTACAGTAGGTTTGGTCTTTTTGCAAGTCTCCTGGTGTAATCACGCGGAAGTATGACCCCTGGGGAATCCCATTCCATCTAGGAGGAGTCAAGTCTACTGGTAACTGACCAGTGGATACCTGGGGGGGCTTTTGTCGATACTATCTTGTAGGCCTTGGTGATCCACAAAAATCGCAGCTCTCTGGGATTGGGCCAAAACTCTCTTTTGATTGGCTGTGAGTTTGCTACCCCAAACAACAGGGCAGTAGATCCTCCATTCAATACGCACGTAGTTCAAAATTCTCCCTATATGAATGAAAGTGAAAGTATAATGACAATTCAGTTACTGTGGAGGTGGAGACACCGTTAGATGAGACGCCACTACTAGGCACGATTGGGGCCGTAGGCTGGTCGACGGGCTCAACACCACGAAAAAGTTAAGCCAACCAGAAGGTGAACAATAGGAAAAATATCAGGTGCGACTCAACACACAACTTTCCGTGGCCCAGCGTCCTTCATGGATATTTTAGACGCTAGCAACTAAGAAAATCTGTATGTCTTTCTGTTTATAATAACGTTCTACACTAAAATTGGTGAAGTTTAGTGTTCTGAAATTCATTGTGCTGCACCCACTTGTTCCATGACCATCATTGACCAATCAGCGCGCAGGAGATTTATGAGGCTGTTTACGTGATTTTTTAAAGAAGTTCCCCGTGTTGACCGTTTTGGAGTACCTTTCAGAAATGGTAGTGTTACGGCGGTGGTTGGAATTCCAGAATTATACGTCTTATGAGTGTTACTAAACACTCATCGTATACTAACACCTCAGATTTGCTCAAGACCCTAGTAGCATTTGAGTGGAGATAATTAAAACAAAAACTCCACCAGTCAGGGTAGTATTTGCTTACATATCTACTAATATTTGAAACCATCTTACATTATTTGGAGAAAATGTACTCAGGCGGATTAAGCATGATGGGATGAAACTATTATATGAGAGTTGACGAGTCGAATATTTCACGTACTTTTTACTTTCCAAGGCTCTACAAAGTAGAAAGGAAAGTTATGTAATCGGCTGAAAAAAAAATTTGAGTTTTCTTCAGATCTTTACGTTTCAGACCCTCCTGAGTCCGAAAAATACTATTTGGGAAAATGGTCTGTGTGTGTGTATGTGTGTCGAACGATTTTTAGAGAAAACCACCGTACCAAATCAGCGCAAACTTCATATCTCGCCCGCAGGTTACCATGGGACGGCAAAATAAGGGTATGAACAAAATCCACTGAAATTTAACCATAGTTATCATAGTGATCAAAACACCAAATTTTTTTCTCAAAAACGGCTTTAACGATTTTGATTAAATTTTTTATATTGATAGCTCTTAATAAGGCAATTATACCATAAAATTCCCATTCTTGGGAAAATGACGAGAGCAGCACAATAAATTATCAACATTTTCGACGAAAAGCGTTTTTAGCGCAGTTTTTTCCTTATAAACTCCGCTGGAATTTTTGTAGAATGCTAAAAGAAATTGGTATTGTAGTCCAATCCAATACCTAAAGGGTGTTTGTTTAAAAACGCTCATGAGATACATGGGGTCACTCCAGAAATTCCTGAGTTTCAACTACCGCCGTTTCGCTTACTTCCTGTTCTAAAAGTGTTTACCCAATAACTCTGCAAAAGTAATTACTATCCTCTTCAAAAAATTTGTGTTCACAGCCTCATTAATTAACTGTGTACCAATTGCTCAATAAAGATCCTGCAATGAGTACGAGCAGCACAATAAATTCCTATAAAACTGTAAGCGCTACCGCTTCCTGCTTCCGTAAAGCGTTGTTTGACCAAGTTTAAATTAACTGAGTGATAAATCAATTGATTAAATAGAATTAGCCATGTACAAAGTAAATTGTTGTAGAGCTAAGGAAAGTTGTGTGATGCAACGCACCAGATATTTGGATATTGCATAACGGGTGTAGTTAAACTTACCGACATACGGCAACCAGTTCGAATGCTGCTGTATCCTTCTGATTGTTTCAATGCTGGTGTTCTGAATTCCTGTTACTCCCACCGAAAAAAATCACCAGGTAGTGACGTAGAAATACACATAGTATGAAACACACTTATATGATTCAAAAACCGTCTAAACCATTAGGAAAGGGACTGTTCCTGAAACGCCATATTTGAAATATTTAAGGATTTGTGAACTCAAGAAAAAGTATCTGGTGTGTCTGGTGTGCTATCTCTTCGTCCACCGCATTTTTAAAGAAACATTTATGAAGAACAAAATGTAAACACTAGTTAGTTGAGAGTACTCCGTAACTTTGATCGAAACCGCTTGAGTCGTTTGTGAGAAAATTGGAAAAACGATGAATTAATGTTCGACAAATCTCGTTTTCTGATCTATCGTGGCCTATATTTCCGTTCAACGGATAGATCCAGGAATGATTAGGAGGAAAAAAATATTATATGGGTATAGGTTGGTAGAAGACTACGTGAGATAGATCAAATAGAGTCAAGCAATTACTATAGGAAGTGTGGAATTAAATATAAAAAAAACATTATTTTCGACCCGTTTTGGTTTTTATCTCTGTTCAATGGACTATCAGAGGAATATTTATGGAGACGAATATGTAGGCATTGATTATTTAAGGACATCCTGTGAGTTAGGTGAAAATCGTTGAAGCCGTTGATAGTCCTATACCTCCGAATTTTCGTGGAGAAGAAAACTTGGGTACTAACTAGTAGAAGACACTTCGAAAGTTTTATCAAAACCGTCAGAGCCGTGAAAAACCCTAGTTTTTGGTACATTTTCGTCTCCCACCCTCTCTTTACTGTTCAATTGGTTCTTTCGTAGGGAACTACACACACTCACTGAGCAATCACGGTAATTAGATTTTACGGACTGAAGGAACCCCAACTTTCGTTTTTTTTACACGTTTACTATACTTTCCTCACCCTCGTACGTTATACGTATACGTTATGACGGATATTTCTACATTTATTATAAATAAATAAATCCACGGTTGGCAACTCGTTGGGCGAAAGAAAAGAACATGAAGCAGGAACACACTTAACAGACAAACATTACCGTTAAGCAATTGGATGATGGCCTCTTTTGACAGCCTCCAGCCAAAAGCTTAGTAATGTTTACCGTACTTGCTCAACGTTACGTTTCGTACATATACATACACATACATACACAAATAGTTGTTATTAGAACCCGTTAGTAAATGCAATGAAATGGATTATTACACAAAAATTGAAAAATTGATTGTCGAAATTTCGCACATAGTTTTTTTTCTTCGAAATTTTCGCCGCATTGTAATATTAATACATTCACTATTTCAGTTGAAAAATTGAAAACGGTTGACCCTTTTTTGGTCAAAATCCCGGAGGACCAACGAGAAGATTATCTTCAGGATTTGCTCCACAAAGTTAAAACGCAAGTCGGAGTGGCCGGAGCGACTGACTATACGGCTCTAGTGATCATCGCTCAGAAATTATGATGAGGGTTTTCTGTCACACAGCCCTAAAACTCAAGATATTGAATAACTGAAGACTGAATTGTCCACTTTTTCTCGCACTTCTTCCAAATGGAAGGACATACTTGTTAGTTAGGTGCAGTTCAAGAAGGAGAACCCTCTAGAGTCTGTCGAAAATGTATTCCTGTATTGTTCGCATATTTTTTATCGTCTTTTTGTCCCTAGAGTAGTGTCAATAGGGATTAGTGAGTGCTCTCTTCTAAAGCTTGGAGTAATGAACCATACTGTATTCAATTATATTAAATAACTAAGCTTTTTTTTATGTGCAATCGAAAATAATAAAGCAATTGCAAATCGTAAGTTAGACATCACATTGAAAACGCTACTCTTGCTAGCGTCTGAAATGCTACTCCGAACCAATACGAGTATTTGGAATGAAAAACCCCTCAAGGTAAGCTCCTCTGGGAAAGGTTTGGCTAAAGTAGAGTATATTTGAGGATTCTGGAACACACGTTATTGACATACCAAGCCAGAAATGCACAGTTTGAAATCCTTAAACCCCACTGCTTCAAGAGGAACTCCCATGTCACCTCTTGTTTCTGAGAGGCAGTCACGCAGCTTGATTTTTGTCAATGTAACTGCTAGGCCACTATGGTGTGACAATAAGCCAGTAACTGTATCGAGTCTCTCCTACATCCGAAGGAGGTATTCCATTTCATCTTTTATACTATCTCCGCTTTATCCGCGACACACTCACTACTTCGGGAGTTTCTTAGGAAAGTTTGGTAAAGTTTTCTTTTTAATTTCTTCAAATCTTTGTGTTTCAAAAGGCTCTGACTCTGAAAGACATCAATCCAGAAAAATGGTTGGTGAATGCGATTTATAGAGAATGGCTGAACCAAATCAGATCAAATTGTATGTTTAGCTGGCTCATCAATGTGGAATGGGAAAACAAAGGTGTGAGCTAAATGGGGTTTTTTTTTGTTTTTTTTTTACCCGAGGGCGTGTGGGACAAGTCCCTTTGTCACTGCGGCCGCATATGGGCCTATTGTGACGCTGGCCCTTTCTTAGTAGAAGGCGTCGTACATACCCGCCCCCCTTAGGAAGCCGAGTATGTCCTTCACCGCAGATTCTGCTACGGTTTGGGGTTCAGTGGCCCCCTGACCGAAGTATTCAAAGCCTATTTATTTCGTTAATATTACCGAGATTAATAAATTAGTGTGTAAAAGAATAAAGCGTTTTGCTGCCAAGGCAGGGCATTCACATAGGATATGCTCTGCTGTCTCGTCCTCCTCACCGCAGAGTCTGCATTCCACCGCCTCTGAGATGCCCATCTTGTTGAGGTGATATCTGAGTGGGCAGTGCCCGGTGAGGAAGCTTATCAGTACTCTCAGATCTTGTCTAGAGAGTGTCAGCATCGCCTTCGCCCTTGGACAGGAAGGCGTGACAAGCCTTTTCGCCTGTCTTAGTCGTGGCTGGTGATGCCAATGGGCGCCATTTTCCTGTATCTCTCATCGAGCAATCAGACGGTTCAAGTGACTTTCTGTCAGACCCACGTGTGGTTAAGGCCCGATGGGTAGGGATTCTGTACCCCTTTTCGCGAGGCGGTCAGCCTTTTCATTGCCCTCATGCCCCTTGTGAGCTGGCAACCAAATGAGGGAGAGCCTGTTACGGGCGCCGAGCTGCTTGAGCGCATGGAGGCATTCCCATGCCAGCTTAGACCTAAAACTATAGGCTGCGATTGCCTTTAGGCTGTCTGAGAAAATGTAGATGCGCTTGCCCTTGAGCCCTTTGTTCAGGATCTCTTCTGCGATCTCTTGGGTGTTGCCCATTGTTCGCGGCTGCTTATTCAGTCAGTATGCTGACCTTATTCACAGCTGGCCGCAGACATGCTCCTGGGGACAATGCCGTGGCCGTTCCACTATCCACAACCCGTGGTCGCGCCTGGTAGCGTGGGCATGCTCCTGGGAAGATAACCCACCAGGAGCTAAATGGGTTCAATATTAACTATAGTGATCCACACACCAAGGACACTTTCAAATAACACGAAGGTAATTTGACATTTTAATACTTGAGGATCTAATACAGCACCGTCAGCCAAGTTCGCTCGTCATTCACAGTAACAAGAGGTGTTAACACGAACAAGAAAAAAAACGCGGGGCCTAGCATACTGCGATTCAATACTCAATATACAGGAACGCCAGTGAACAATTCGAAGCTGCATGTTTCAATCTGTCTAAGAGAATATGTTTGCAATGGAGCCGATTGATTTGGCTAGGACAAGAACGACACTACTCCGTTTTTCATATAATCTCTAATTAAAAATAAAATGAAACGATTACCGCAATATTATGAAATAGATAAAATGAAAATAATCTGTCTACTAATGAGATTATTTATGGATTAAGGAATGATAATATGAAGAGTTTGTGTCAACTGATGAGACAGTTTTTCTTCTTAAAGTCATTAGGTTTTTTCTTCAATGTGCGCAGAACTTGTTGCGCAGTGATAACAAACGCGGCGTCTACATTCAGCCCGGTTTTGGCCGACACTTCGACGAACGACAAGTCGACGGCACCCGCAAAACGCTCTCCTTCTTCAGACGTCACCTCCCGCTCCGCCACCAAATCGCATTTGTTGCCGACCAAAGTGACGACGGCGTCGTGCCTAAGATGAGTTTTGAAGCGCGACAACCAAAACGGAAGCCGCTCGAAGGTCGACCGGTTCGTGACGTCGTACACCAAGAGAACAGCGGCGCACATTTCCGCGCAGTCAATCGTCAATTGAAACGTCCTGTCGTGACCCAACGTGTCCATCACTTGAACGTGAATCGTCCCTCCGTCGACGGCTAAAGAGCGCCCGACAGGAGGGAAGTGGCCGATGGCGTTTTCGAGGGGTTGACCCGCAAATCGGTGCATTAACCAGGTTTTGCCGACGCGTATGTCTCCGAAGACGGCGAAACGTGAGTAATTGGTTTCGGACATGTCGCGAGTCACTTCGATTTGAAGGTGGAAGGCCATCGGTTGGCGAGGCGGTGCATTGCGTAGGTAGGGCGCGGGTTCGCGTTCGACTGAATGTGAGGCGACGGAGGCCGCAGTTACACCTGATAAGATAGAGTCGCTGTTTTCGCGACGAGCCTTTCTTATCTCAAAGATGCCCGTTGCGAATGGAACGCAAAAACAAACCTGACAACTTCATTCACTTACCGGCACACATTATTATTTTTATTTTTATGCAAGCCATTTATTTGCAATACATATAAATTATGTTCGTGATTTCGAAGATAACGTTTTTAAAAAGAATTTATTTCGTTTACATAAAATGATCAAGTTACACAAGGATTAAGGATTAATTATCATCAAAGATTTGAATAAGACTGAACGGGGTCTATACAGAGAATGAACGTTCAAAGTTTCGGGGGGCTTTTATAAGCAATTGTCACGAGAGTTGATACGAGAAAGTGCAGCGTTTGCAGAGCGCCGGCTGTGGCGGCTTTGTGATATGAAGAGGCTGCGCATCTAAGATGATTTTGGCGGGATGAGTCGATATAGTCGGCAGGTTCACGTCTGCGGCGGCACTGCACCAAAGGAAGGCTTGCGACAGGTTGCGTAATCGAGGACATTGCCGAGGCCCGGGCCGATGAAGTCGTGATCACTTACGTATATAACATGTAAAGTATTTGATACTTAAAATGTTTTTTTTTAATCAGTAGCACTTAATATAGAGAACAGTATCATTTTGGCAATTGTTGATCTCCAAAATTTAAGGAAATTGCCTGGAGATCAGGAGTTGCATGTAAATTAATGTTACATAAACGTTATACTAACGATCAGTAAATCAAAGAAACCAATTATAGAGGTGGAGAAAATAGCAAAAAATTAAGAAAATACATGAATGCATCAATGGAAAAAGTTCGATAAATCATTCAAATACTATTGCATAAGAAACTCACGAACACTTTTTTTAAATTGACTAAATTTTTCAATAATTTTAATGCTTGGAGGTAATTATATAAAAATACCTAGATAACAAAACTGCCTTAAATAAATGTTAAACTTGGGGTAAGGGATCGGTACCAATCAAGGGAAGTTGGCACTTGAAGAAGTGTTGAAGTAAACTTAAAACGTGAGTAAGTCTGTGGGGTGTTGGGTGGGGGTATCCAAATTTTTATAAACAATGGTTTGATGTGGCTCCGATATCCAGTTCTAAATATAAGTCGTAATACCGACTTTATTGCCACCTCGACTGATCTAAAAGTAGTTTGATATGCCCCGCCCGATACTGGAATCCAGTTGGTCAGAATAGAGTAAATATAAACATGAAAAGTCATTTTCAGGGTAGATAAGAGAAGACATTTTTTAAGAAAAGAAAAAATGGAAGAACAACTTCTGATCGAAATGCTCACATGTAGAATATAGTTTTTCCATTTCAAATGTTCATCTACCATCACACCCAAATAACGATGGCAAACCTCACGTTCAATACGAGGACAAATACAATGTGTCAACGAGCAAGAACCATAACGAGCATGGAAAGGGATTTCAGACGAGTCAGGCTCTCCGGCCTCAGTAATAAAATAATAAACCTTACAACAAGCCAACACTTTTTTTTTCATTCGTTTATATCAATTGTCAGGTAGCAACTGTGAGAAATGGTAGTAAGTGAAACGGCCGTAAATAAGTAAAGATTAATAAAATAGGGAGGACGCCTAGGATTACCCTACTCCCACTCTAGGCATAGGGTTGAGTGGGGGGGGGGGGGTAGGAAAGAAGTATAAGAGGGTATGGAAAGCCCACCAGGTCAGATAGGACCCGAGCAACACGCAGGCAACGCTGCCGTCACACCTAGCCGACGCATCTACTCAACACTTTTCTGGCACCGCTCCCCACGCCAGGGCACAGTCAATGTTGCAACCCTAATGTTATGCGCTCGACTGCACTAGCTTCCAACACTGCCAGATCCCGGCTTCCGAATACTTACTAGCTCGACATCCCTAGAGCTCGAGCAGGCTGGTCGCACTCAAGCCTTCAGTTCTTCTCCAGAGAAAACTCATTAGTGCTGCTCTCTCTCTCCACTTTCCAACCCTCTGACGACAATGCACCAACAACCGGTGTCATTTTTGTTGGAAATCGGTTGAATTGACTCCTCGATTGTTGACCGTCGAGCGAGGCGCACAGAATATTTCTTTCAAAATTGTGTGATGCTCCGCTCTGGATATTTGTAAACCCTACCCAACGCTCTCCCAAAACTCTCAAGTTGGTACCAACCATTTGAGGCCTCCTCAATTATACAGCTTTCCCCTACAATTATCGTTGGTAGTTTGCGAAAACAAACTCGCTCAAGAGGCCAATAATCTGAGAAGTGAAGAACATCTTTTTACGCCCGAGCCATAACAGTGAAATTGAGTGGGCCCACAAAAAGTGGGTTGGGAGTGGATGGAGGTGGAGGAGGGATAAACGAAGTAAACAGGAAAATCTTCGAGAGCCGAGAAACTTGTAAATAGCCGAGAAAACAAACTTGTTCCCTAAAACTTCATCGCTCATATTGAAATGTAGCCTCGCAATAAAAATAGAGAGGCGGACAACATTTCCATAACTTTGTCCGCCATATTGCCTTCGCCGGAGGCAAGATTGTATCCGATACAAGTGGCTTTGACCGCTTTCCACCCCCCGCTACCGCCGCACGTCCAAGTCTGTAGCTCCCAGGGCCTTCTTCTGGAGCCCTTATGTGCTTCCAGGAGCCTCTTCCAATATATTCACCCTTAAGGGCCGACCCTTCGCTGTATATAAACACCCTTATGAATATACAAGGGAGTCTTTCCATTCCACCCCCATCCACCACCACCACCGCCTGCGTCGCGCTATTTTCCCGCTTTTTTTTGTTCCCTCCCGAGGCTACTTATTGACCGAATGATGCGAAAACCCCGTATCCCATCCCTTAGGTCCGTTCGGACCGAAAATCCGTGCTACCCTCTTCGGTTTTCTCTAACTCTGCCAGCCGCTCCCCTGGTTTTGGACATTATGACGAGGGGGTAATGTATCATCTTAACCCCTCCTAATAGCTCTCCGACCCTCATTCCTCGCCACTACCGCCAATCCTTTACAACTTATTTCCACACACCCTCAACACATACGCCGACGCTGATTTAATCACGAGAATTGCGTACATTTATTATCTATGGCGTTTCCTCTACTTTTTATTTCTTTGCTCTTTTAGAGATGAGATTTTTTTATTCCTCTCTCTCTCTCTCTCTCTCACTCACTCACTTTCTCTCTCTCTCTCTCTCTCTTGGCCTCTCTTGGCCATGTATGGCCAAACCTCGCCAGATTCAATAATAAAGACGTTATCAATCAATCTCTCTCTCTCTCTCTCTCTCGCATTGGATTTAAGCGAGATTTATGAAGAACTAGATGTCAATCTGAAAGTGGAAAAACTCAACAAGAGTATAGCCGACTTGTATGACAAGCATTGCCCACTTATTAAGATCAGACCTAAACATGCCCCGCCCCCTGGATAGATGATGACATTCGTGGTTTGATGAAGGAAAGGGACGCAGCATATAAGAAGTATGTAAAGTTGAGGACTAGAGAGCTACATAATACGTATAAGAAGCTGAGAAACCGAGTTAAACAGGTTCTTCGGAACGCTAGGATTAGACACTACAATGACTTATTCAATTCCAATCGTAAGCCAGGCGAGTTCTGGAAGATTATCCGTTCGTGCGGCGTGCAGCCTAGGCAATCGGGAGGTAACTTGACTGGAATATCTCTGGAACTGTTAAATGAGCAGTTCTGTGGAAAAGAGGACGGGTATGATTCCACAGAAATAATAAGAAAGTATTTGAGCAGGATGTCGGAAAGGGAAAAGTTTCGTATACCAGAGATTCATGAGAAAGTGGTGAGGAAATATCTGTTGGCCAGCAAGTCTCATTCAGTTGGAGCAGATGGCATTGCTGTGGACATTCTTCAGATGTTGGTGGAAGTCATTCTTCCGGTGCTAACGCACGTCTATAATTACTCACTGTCCACAGCATGCTATCCTCGAATATGGAAGCGGGCGATAATACGACCATTAGAGAAAGTTAAATGTCCAAAAACGGTTAAAGACTTTAGGGCGATTTCATTGCTGTGTGCCATGGGGAAAATACTTGACAAAATAGTATTCTCGGAACTGGTTGCATACGTGGAAAAACAACAGATTTTGGATCCTTATCAGTCAGGCTATCGGACAGGGTATAGTACAGACACTGCCTTGATAAGGGTATTGGATGATGTTAGGGCAGCCATGGATAAACGGCAAATCACTATACTAGTGCTGGTGGATTTTTCAGCTGCGTTTGACATGTTCAGGAGAGATGTCATGATCGCCATTTTTAAGGCGATAGGGACTTCCGATCAGATGGTGTCATGGTTCTCGTCGTATTTAAGCGATCGGCAGCAGTGTGTTAAGGGACCGGATGGTACAATGACCGCATGGCGAGACACTCTGTCGGCCTTATTGTTTATAATATATCTTGCTTCGCTCCCAAGCTTGTTTTCGGCTACAACTAAATACATGTTTTATGTAGATGATTTGCAGATGTATCAATCGTGTAGGGTAGAGGATATTGGACCGGCGATAGACAGCCTTAACTCGGATCTCCAGGCTCTAACTGGTTGGTGTAAAGAGCACGGAATGCAATTAAATAAGGCTAAAACAAAGGTTATGTACCTTGGGAACCCTAAAATTCTGGCCCGATTCGACAGTAGCCTGCAGCCAGGTGTATGCCTCGAGGAAACCGCCCTATAATCCGTAGAGGATGTGAGGAATTTGGGGATCGTAGTTCAGAATGTACTATCCTGGGATCTGCAGGTTACAAACATGTGTAAGGGGGTGTTTTCAGGCGTCTGCCGGTTGCGTAGGATTGCAATTGACTTCCCGACGCGAGTTCGACAGCAGCTTGTGCAATCGCTGATCTTCCCGATCTTAGATTATGCGACAGTGTCCATGTGTGATTTGAATGGCGAGCACATCAGAAGACTCCAGAAAGCGCAAAACGCAGCAGTTCGCTTTATTTTTAGACTTCGTGTTGATGAACATGTCACACCTGTTTATAGGTGGATGGGCTGGCTCACCATAAAAGAAAAGAAAAAGCTGGCCATCGCTGTAATGGTTTTCAAAATATTGAAATTCAGGAAACCAGAATACCTGAGTAGGAGTTTGGTCTATATGAGAGATGTGCATTCAAAGATCACAAGGAACGTGGGAGATTTGTTGCAGATTCCGTTGCATAGAACCTGTTTATATAACCGATCGTTTGCCGTTCAAGGAGCACGTTTGTACAATGAATATAGGGAATTGTTTGATTTACGACTAAAAACAGAGGTATTCAGAGACAAGTTTCGGAAACACCTACTCGCCCAAAATGATGTTGATGGAGAAGTGTTGTAAATGTTAAATGTACTTTGTTGTTAGCTTTCCTCAGTATTGCAATTGTCTAGTGATGGTATTTGTAATTTTCCTAAGTATTAAGTTTTTGTATGTATAGTGTGTAAAGGCCTTAGACTAAGAAGGGGTGGAATATTGAGTACTCACTCTTCTTACCATCTAAGATTATGTCTGTGTTTCAGTGTACTTTATGAAAGGACAGGCTAGTGAGTGGGTGGCCCCGGCCAGTTCGGCGAGGCGGATTAGGCTGGGGCTCAGTGATATTTTTTTTTTAAATGTTGTTTCCGAATTGTTTTATTTTTTATTGATTGATATGTTACTATGAGTTGTTTTGCCTTTCTATTAATTTTTAGGGACCGTCTCAGGACCTCTACTGTCCAACGCTCTGCATGTCGAGTTCAGAGGAGGTCCGTAGGAGGGTGGGCTCGAGGCTGGCTGCGGTTTTTCACCCACCTCAACCAGCTGGTGTGAATGGTGTGTGACTGTGAGTGTTAGTTATTTATTTGGAGTGAAAGCAATTTATTTTGCACGAACGCAATTTATCTGGTATGAATGTGTTAATGAATTAGCGGTTGTTTCGCACATTGTAAGCGAGTCTGCGAGCACACAACATATGTTTATAAGAAAATAATGTTCTTATGAGCAAAAAGCTGAGGAAATGCAGTTATGTTTGTTTTCCAGGGAGAATGGAAGAGAGGGCCTAATGGCCCTAATTCTCCCTGGTTATTAAATAAATCATTCATTCATTCATTCATTCTCTCTCTCTCTCTCTCTCTCTCTCTCTCTCTCTCTCTCTCTCTCGCTCGCTGTTCTCCCCCCGCCGCATATTGTTAATTTGGCTGAACGCAAGGATTAATATTTCCAAAACCGGCAAAGTACTTTCTGACATACGAGCGTCTTCAATCTTCAAGTGGGTTTCCCAATAACCCCCCTAGTAATGTCTCACTCACACGTAGCCACCTAATAGCTACAGCTTTCGTTCATTGTGTCCCCAGTTCGACTATCCAGATACTAAAACATGTATCCCTCGCCCGAGTTTCTCTCTGTTTTTTGTTACTCCAAACTCCTTTTCTACACTTCTTTTGGTTCATTATTCATTCTGAATAATACACCTGTTTTCGGTCTGAAGAACCATTTAACAACCCCCTCAAAATTCCTCAGTTCACGTTTCAAGGCATGGGGATTCCAAATCTGCAATCCTCATCAGCCGTCCAGCCCATATTGTGATATAAAAAATCCGTTCTTTCGTACTAATGTTCAGTTTGGGGTGTAGTTGTGACCGCCTGCGTAGTAATCTGATTGAATGAAACCCATGGCTGTTGTGGGCACACTTAGTTAACAAAATTAGTGAAAAACGAAATTTTGGTAGTAGTGTTTGGTATCAACTTTTAAGGTAAGTTCTTGATGCTGTGTCGAATAGGACGGGCATTAGAGGAATATCACTGCGTCTAGATGGAAAACAGTGAAATCACAGTAAATGTATAGAAGGAACTGGTGGGGCAAATCGCGAAATTTACGGTTTCTCCCCGCCCTGCGGTCATTTCAATACTGCCACTCACCTCAGTCCCGTCAGTTCGACTGGGCGGGCGTCTTACCAATTGCCTAATGTCAATTTTTGTTGTAGTGGTCATGTTTCGTATCGTTTAATAGTATTTTTCGAAGTTGAATGAAATGGTATGGGTCTCGGAAGTACTACGCAAACATTGCATAAGAGTTGTCGTTTACCAGATTGTTGATTCAGCCATATTATATTCGTAATATTTTTGGACATTTGGATAAAATAGGCTAGCTTACGTCATGCTGAGCATGAAAATAATAAACAGCTGTGTGATGATTTGCAGCGTTTTCCGTACAGTACATTTCTCTCTCGTTCTTCACATTCCCCGTAAATTCTCTGGGCTGTATTTTATTTCATCACTTTGTCTCTCGCACCCGAGAGGATTGGTTCGCACAAAAACTGTAATCGTAATCTTTAGAGTCATTTATTTGGGGGGAAACAATTATATTTTGATCACTATCATACCTGCAGCTAGTTTTGGCCCGATGTTGCTCGTACCCTTATTTTGGCGTCCCAGGGAGACCTGCAGGTGAAATATCTTATTTGACCCCGTTTGGTTTAGCCGATTTCTCTCAACCGCGTTCACACCCACACCATTTTATGAAATGAACGCACACCATTTTTGGAACTCAGAAGCTTTTGAGCCTCTCAGTCAAGTTCCGAAGAAACTGAAAAAAAAGTGCGAAATGAACCTGGAAAAATAATTATAATTTTAAATGTTTCGAGCTCAGGTTAATTTAATTAAGGGAAAATAAAATAAAATCTTTTGCAACTTCTGCCTTTCTGACAAACTCTTCCGTACGTGTTTTCTTAGATTAATTCTGCGATACTTTGTTAATAAATCATATGCCACCGAAGACAATAATAGCTCGTCTTCCACATCCGTGTTGCTGAAGTAGTTGCAGTTTGTCATTTTTTCATGTCGCTTTGGAGGAAACATAATACTCATAATTGCAGTAAGTTTCCGAAACACGCAACATAGTGGTCACGTGCTGGTCGGTTCCTCGTACATGTAATTTATGTATTTAAAGGAAGAGGAAAAGGGGCAGTAGAATTTCTACGCGAGGAGGGGCCGGAAAAGTGAAATATTAACCGGGAGATATCTTCCGAGTGGGAAAAGTGGCAAACCCTTCCAAATGTCGTTCCCTCGTCCTCCGAGGCGGGCGACGATAAGCCCGTTGTGGGGGGGGGGGGGACTACAGTGCGGTGGGACGTGGGGACTCTTCTCGCGGAACCCTTTTCCCCACCTTCGGCCCTTAAATCAGCGGCTCAATGACGCATACGAACCGGGACCTCCCCCCCCCCCCATCACGGCAACACCGCCACACAGTTCCCACACCAACCACAGTTCGACATTTCGAGCGAAATGTCTTATCAACTGCCGCAGATGCCGATATCAGTGCGTCGACAATGGGTTTCTGATATCGAGGGCCGGTAATAAATGTAGAAGTCCCCCCAGTAACCATTACCATTTCTCCTACGCGTCGCTGATTGTCGTCTTTGAAACGCGTTATTTCTTCGGTTTGGTGCCAATTCGAATCGCGCGGGGCGATAGCGACGGATTTTCCCTCACGCTTTCCCCATCGATCCAGCGGAGCGCGATTTGAAGCGGTGCCAGATCTGAAGGGAAAAGCGGCGGTGCCTCTCGTGGCACGTTCGGACCTGACACCCTGAAGTTGATGTATAGAAAATTATCCCGTGTGACGCATCACGCAACATTCCTCAGCTCCGCGTACATTTAGCGGTTGCACACCAACGTTTTCTGTTTTTCACTGAGTGTATATGAATTTGATAGAGATTATTTCAACATACTACACAGAAACTGGGAGCCCGGATGTCTAATTAAGGATGTCTTCTTTGTAGCCATTCGCCATTAGCATGTCACACTCTCACACGCATATACACATCACGGTCGTATAATTATGATAATATGTGTATATACACGTTCTAGATTGTTCGTGGGTAACATGATATCAAGATGGCCCAGGAGAACTCGAGTTTGGGCGGTAGAGCCTTCGGCTCTGACCACTACTCTTTGCAGTAACACGAGTCTTGTAAGAAGGTTCTCTATGAAATGTGTTCACGTTTCCGCTTTCGTTTCTTTTTCGAATTTATGAGTGGCTAAGAAAGAACCAAATCAGCTCAAATTTTATATTCAGCGAATATAAGAGTAAACAGATAATCGGCTGAAAACTAACTACAGTTATTATAGCAATCAAAACACCACTTCGCTACGAGTTTGATCAAATTGTTTGTATGAACAAGTGACACTGAGTTACAAGTGACAAGACGGTACTCTAAAAATTACATTTGTAGGATTATACTCTAGTGTTCCCTGAAGAATCAGTTCAATAAACTAGCTATAATCAGAAGCAACCCCAGTAATTCCGAAATACGAACGACTACCGTTTTTCTTACTACCATTTCTCTCGGTTGTCACTTGAGTATTCCCAAAAAGTGTCGAGATGATGAAAATCCCACTAGTTTTTAAGTGGAACTTAAAGATACGCTCTACCAACTTCATAAAAACTTATGGAAACCCAGATTTGATTAGTTTTTAAAGTGATGGAAATCGTTGAATGCACGTGGGGTTGATTAAAGTTGCGCGACATTTCGCGTGGCGCCAGATACTTGTCTTCTTTCTCTATATACCACCTTCTCTCTGTCTTATTTCGTAAGTCGGCTTTTAGCAGACTTCGTTTCACAGAATAAACACAGTGGAAACCAGGTTGGGAGAGCGATGAAAACTGAATGTGCGTGCACCTGAGGAAAGCAGTTTGACATCAGGGGCGTGCTACCGAACAACGCGTTTGTGCGTGGAAGTAGTTGAACGTTTGACTTAACGAACTCCGTTCCAACGAAAGCGCAGCCAATGGAACGGGAGAACTGGTTGACTTGGTATTGACGAAGTTAGAAAACCATTACAAAAGCCCCTTGTTGCCGAGCATCAGCTATTCGAGAGCCTCTGAAGCGATTTCCAGTTAGCGGAGGAATATAATTGTTTCCCAGTTTACAGTCGCCCCAAGGCGTCTTGCTGGGATTGGAAATGCTAAAGAGGACACGGGCTGGGCTGAGGGCTAATGGGTGGCTAACCGCCTTTTCCAGCCCTTCAACTCAATTCTCCCCTCCGGTCTATCATTTTCCTTCCTCCGCACCCAACCCCCCCCCCCCACCCATCCGGCACCGCCAACCTAATTTTTTATTTCCGCCGAATTACCCGAGCAGTGGCTTTTCTCGGTTTAACATCTAAATAAACTGCCTCTTTTACTTTCCCCATCTTCTCGGGCCCGTAAAATTGGCTTCTGACGACGAGGAGGCCCGAGGCGTCGAGGAGACAAGTTGATGTTGTTTGCGCTCAATTGATTCGACGCCTTCTCTCCCAACTCTGGAATTTGAGCTTTATCGTGTTCCATTTTTGGAGGGCGTTGCAAACAAAGCAAACAAACGACACTAGCGGCAGCAGCAACATGTCGCTTCGTTCAACAGCATTTCGGTCCGCTAAATGGACGGAAATCGACTAAGAAAACTATTCTGCTGAGCGCAGAATACATTTAGTTCAGGCAAATTGCATTAAATAAGGCAAAAGGACAACAAAGAAGGAACAAAAGGAAGCAACGAACGCACATCAAACCTCAACAACGGGGCCTTTGATGGTTTCCAAGCTGAGGATACCGATATTATAAGTTTAATTGCGTTACGAAGTGGATTTTCTCAAAGTTCAAATACACTTTAAGCTTCTAGAGACTTCAGCAAGATAACATGCATCTATTCATTCTCGCCTTCACAGTGATAATGAAGCACGTGTAGTAGTCAACGAAGGATAAGATTTTCTCGTCTATTTTGAATCTGAGCTATGTATTCAAATAGAGAATTCAAAATCTCAAAAAGACCAGTTCCTGCTGATGCCAGAACGATTGATTGTACGAGTCTTGCTAATTGTGGCCGATTGCGAGTGTTCTTCGATGTCGATCAGTTGTCACAAGTCCCGGATGGCCACCGACATGAATATGAAACGAATTTGAAATCAGGGGAACCGTACTTAAGGTCTCTAAAAAACTTAGCCCCGTTTAAAATGTGAATGACTTTGACCAAACGATCAAAATCTTTGGTCATAAGTAGCCAATTTGGACGGTGATAAATGTCGAAAAGCTGAATAAAAGACCGACCAAGATTTTCTTCCCATTGATTTCAAATTCGTTTCATATTTACGTCTGCGACCATAAATAACTAACTTCAGCCTAGCTTGACACAACCCTTATTGATCCTAGTGTCCACTACAGCTTTTACTAATGACTAGTAAGACATGGTTGTTGGGTGCGATGGAGGAAGTGATGAACATTAATTCGGACTAGATTATGAATGAGACGAAGGAAGTATTGAGAGAGATACTGGTCAGATGAACGTTACATGTGATACACGATGGAGATTGAGTTCATGCAATATGTACGAATATAACTCCCTGGGTAGTGTAACTGTTTTCTGCAAAGGTTCTAGGGCTGCTAACCACCCAAAAAGAGGTGGCAAATGTAAGGGGTGAGAAGTGAGATAAGAAAAAGGAAGGATATAGGGAAACTCAAACAAAAGTTGGGGACTATAAGTGGGGAAACACGTTGTCAGCTTCGGAAATACCACACCTTGGCGTCAAATACACACCAAACACTGTAAAGCGCGTAACTGCAATATCGCGGGTCGTAGCTTGCAAAATTAGGGGTTCTCAAATATCCTAATTCCTGCGGTTTTTACGTGAACGCACATCATTGCGAATTTCTAAAACAAAGCAACACACAGTGTCCTCTGTCATTCTGTTTTTCATTCAGTTTATATGAACTAAGTAGAATTAGATCAAAGACGTTCTACATGTAAACGAGAGGGAAAAGAACGCTGCAAATTATTACACAACGGTTTATTATTCTCACGAACAGCTTGAACTAGTATTACTGCTCCGAGACCCATCCCATTCGATTCAGCAGATGTGTGGATTGGGGGTGAATCCTGAGAGGTATGGCTCGGTCGTCTTGGCGCCGTCCTATCGAGGTTACTGCACCAAGGTTGTGAATGCGAGTTTAGTCTTTGGTGGGTCACGGCTAGAAACGTCCTTGACATGGAGCGGTGGTACCTTGGAATCGGCTGGAAACAACGTGGAAGCTGCGCCTCCAACCTTCATGTTCCCAAAGCTGAGCCTGAGGGCTGGTTTTGTAAAGTTGACCACGTGAAGGCTAGTATGTGTCGATAGAATGGTGCGCTCTGCTGTGCCTGCCTGGCTAGGCCTCTCACACACTGGGAGTTATTTGTTATTAGTTCCATGATTCGATTGAAGGTGGGGAACTCAGGCCATGTTCCCAATCCCCCTACTCTTCAGCTGAGGAGATGCGTCAACTGAGTCTGTCAGCAGTCGTTCTCTGAGGTATCCCCACCCATGTGTTGCTTGGTTCGTATCTGAACTGCTGGTCGTTCTATTATGGAAATCCGTTCATCTTCCTTTAGCTCTATGTCGCATCCCTGTAGTCAGTATAGGGCAGAATGATAGCTCTCCCCACTTCCTTAATTATTATTTATTTAGTTTCCTTTTTGGGTGCCACCGCCCCAAACAACACCCAAACATTGTGTAGTTATCATTATAATCAAAAACTAACTATAGTTATCATTACAATGAATAAAATATTTTACCCCATAGTGGGCTTTAACGATCTTGATGACCATTTTTAATATTATCAGCTCTAAACGATAAAAACAAAAACTTGAAATTTTCATTCATGGGAAGATCACGAGAAAAACCCACTAATTATCCAACATCAGGACGAAAAGCCGTTTCAGGCAGCCTTTTCCAGGTCATTAAGGCTCATATGACGCTACCATACCCCATAAAATCAGAGTTGTAGTTTAATAAGCCGCTTATGGAATAACCCTTCAATAATGGCCATTAAAAACTCGAGAGAAACCTTAGAAATACCAAAATTAAATCCATCTGCGTAAAAAATTAGCTGAACAGAAGTATGAGCCTATGAAGCGACAAGAGATTTTTTTCACTTTTCGTTAAAACGGTCACAACAATTTTCAATAAACTCACATGGTCTCTTCTACTAGTCAATAGATATATACTATTCCTCGCAATGTTCTTGAACAATCTGTTAAACAGAAATAACAACCAACGTGTCCACATGTGACGTTTTCGAAATTGTCCCAGTAAAAACATGAATTTGATAAAATTGACGACGTGCCTTTGAACCCCAACTATGTTTGCGACCACCATTTGAATCGGTATGTGACCATACATAAGAAAACGAGGTTTTCCAAATATTTAATTTCCAATTTTCCGATTTTCTCCAAAACGGCATTAACGATTTCGACCAAACTTACCGGGACACTAAAACCAATCAACTACAACCCACATTTTCTTCTCCGTAGATGTTTCCGTAAAAATGTGGTGCATGAAAAAATAGCGCTCATATAAATAGCGTGCCAATGAATTTACTTGGGCCACAAAAAGTTGTGCTTACGCACCAGATATTTTTGACATTTTATGTTCTTACTTTGCTACATAAACTCGAAAATGTAGTGGCCAAGCGTCACGAAATTTAACCTTGAAGCCGAGTGGACAAGGCAACGTTTTAACCCGAGTTGCAACCACAACCCCTGTGGCGTAATGCATAAGGTATCGGTCTCCAAAACCGGAGGTTGTGGGTTCGAGTCCCACCAGGGTTTAACAGATATTTTTGACATTTTATGTCTTTACTTTGCTACGTAAACTCGAAAATGTAACTCGGGAGATGTAACAGAGACGCGTCACGAAATTTGTGTTGGGTTAAGTGCATGGTAACGTCTGTTACAAATTCTAACGCTTGGTAACATCACACGTTTTAATAACCTCAGTGACCAAGTGATGATGTCAATTGCAATTGACGCGGCTATTATATCGAAACCATCAACGAGCACAATCAAACGTAGTTATCATTGCCAAAAAAACAAACAAACAAAAATGACATAAAATGTTCCTAGTACTTGTACGAAAGCTGTACCTACCGTTTGTGTTGTGAAAGGTTGCGTACTTTCCTTATAAATTTCGTTCAAATGCTCTCGTTTCTATTATTTTACACGATTGCAACATTTTCCCTTGAGCACCGGAAATTTGAAATAGTTTGCTCAATGGAATAGTTTACTTAATAGTTGCTCAATGAAAGTCAGTACTCAATGAGAAGTACCAAATACAGCCTAGAGCCCCAAGCACTATCAGTTTCCATGCAGAACGGTAACCGGGTTCATGTAGACTGTCAAAAAGTCAAATCAAAACCAAGGACGTTTCGGTTATCTCCATGTTTTTAATTTCGACTATCCATGAACATCAAGGAAAATCAGGATTACTGAGAAATAAATAATCGTCAGCCCAATGTTTCAATAAAGCACCACTTTTTTTGCACGATAACAAAATTTGCTTTACCCTTTTGTTAATCAAGTAATGGCGATAGTGACAATTCCTGGGAATAAAATTGAATGACCAACAGGAATTTCGTGAGAACTCATGTAATAAAGCGGAATTTCTTTGAAAAGATCTCGCACGTAGCAACACAGAACTTCTTACAACCACTACACGATCGACTTTATCTCTCTCTCTCTCTCTCTCTCTCTCTCTCCCTCCCTCCCCCCCTCTCTCTCTCTCTCTCTCTCTTTGCTTTAAATCACAGATTCCAGTTGAAATGGCTGACAAGGAGATGACAGACGGGACCTTCCCATCCAGCGCAATGCACAGTTAACCCCCACCCGCCACCACTCACATCAATCGCCAGTTAATGAATAAAACAGGGCGAACTGTGCGGATTAACGTAGCGGAAACGCGTATTTTCACCCTAGCCTCACCACCCAACCCTCCGCCCATCGCGTTGGAAGGGGGTGGGAAAAGCAGCTCGTCGACAAAAACCCGGGAGACCCTGGAAATGTGGGTCGATCCGTGAATTCGCCCGATGGTTTGATGACGACGCTAATTTAATATCGAAGAGGAAAACGGCGGTTAGTCGTCGGAGCGCGGCTAACGACAATCAGGGGCTCATGAGGGAGAGGCACCAAGTGCCGGCGATCATTAGCGGGGAAGCTTCCTCCTCTTGCGCTGCCACTGCCGCGCGGTTTCATCGCTGTCCCAGCACTTTTTTGTCAATCTTGTGGGCTCCTGGCGGCGGAGCTGGTGCTCGTTGAGGAGGGGGGAAGGATTCATTTGATTTAGTGAGCCGACCCAATGAGTTATCGGAGTTTTCACTCCGGTTGTTTCGAAGCTCGTAGGAAAAACGGGGAAAACGCGAGGGAATCAAAAATCCTACTGGGCGCCTCGTCGTCCTGGCGGTGGCGGAGTTGTTAATTTGCGAAGCTTTCGGACGGAGCTTATGTGCTTATCGACAACCGCATATTTGGAGCGCAGCCCCCACTCCCACCCCACACCACAGTACGCAACACCACGAGAAATATATCGCGACGACGAGGTTCGCCTCCACACGGTTTTTTTCACCGAAGCGTATTTTCAACGGCTTTGCCCGAACCTCCGCGTCGCCGATGAAATACGAGCGATTCGGATCAACGTGGTCGGACGGGGGAACTGAAGATGAAACTGTAAAAAGAAAATACGTTTAGTGCGCCAGCGAGGTGTCGCAGGAACGTTGATTTATTAACACGCGGTAACCATATTAACATAATTGATATTCACTTTTATCACTTTTATTGTAAATATCAGCAGCGAAAATTCTGGAATGTGATTTGTATCCGCTCCACAACGAGGTACGAAAACGGGGCTGCTGTTCAACGCTAGCGGTCTGGCTAAACAGGAAACTATGGAGAATGAGCCTAACTAACAAATTCGATCTCTTGTTGACACAGTTTGAATAAACCTGACAGTACTTAACGCCCTACATAGAAACTGGCAGTGCTTAATTCTAGAATTTACAGTGTCGCGCCCACACATATCACGACCTTCATTCAGTAACCATTGCGTTGGTAATTGGTAAAAGACTGAAGATAATTTTGTTTGAAACAATATGTGCTCTCACTTCAGGAGTCAATGAACGTTTTCTTCTCTCAATAAAACAATGTTACTTTGAATTCCAGAACGTTGTAGGATGTCCTTGACGGTTTTATGGTCATTATTAAGCTACGATTATATACACAACGTGTGAGACTACGTTTTTTAAACGCAGCTATTATCACGTTGTCGAGATATGTAAAGAAAACAGGTAGTTTCTGTGAAGAGTGAAATCGCTTTTCTCCGACATTTTTCATACTCTATAGTTTGGCCGTTCGTCATTTTCCTACGAATGAAAATTTTGAATTACGATAATGCTATTTGGATCTGATCACATTCTTCGGGGTACTACCATTTACGCCTACATATGTGACTTTTTGTGCCAAGTAGTGTCCATTTTGATTTTAGAAATGTATTAATATTTTTATATATCATTATTGTTTTAACCATTATTTAGAGCATTACTTTACTACTCAACTATGTGTCAACTGAATTTGATTACCAATTATGGCTGCATGTATACATTTCAAAGCCTATGAAATTAAAAAAAGAGTTATGGGCGCTGAACTCAAACCAATTCACTTTGAGCAAAGCCGAACCGATTAGTTACTAGAATGATAAAAATCGCCGTATGGACGTGTAGCTGAGGAAAGTTGTGTGATACGCCGCACCAGACATTTTTTCGTTGATTTATGTTTCTGTTATTAATCCTGGTTATAGTTATAACATTAGTATTAGGTACATATAACAAAATATTTGGGATTGTTGCATTTAAGCCAGATATTGCATTAACATGGCTATGCCTAGTTGAAGGAAAATAGACACGTTTTTCAATCATTGATTATATTGAATTTCTGCGGTGTGCGTGCGATGCATATTTCGAATGTTGGCAAAAATTCCACGGAGTTGTATCATAACGCAAAATTCCACTTTTGAAACATTCAGACTGAGAATGTCAGATTCTAAGATATTAACTATCTTTTCTTTACGACAGATGACGTTCATATTCATAGCGCATTATCCCAACGCTCGACTACGCAACTGCAGCGAAGAGTGATTTAAATGACGAAGGCTACAAAAGGCGCAAAACGCAACAGTGTGATTTTTTTTCAGAATGAGAGTTGATGAACATGTTACACCAGCATATAAGCAACTACGTTGGCTTAAGATAGCGGCGCAGAAAAAGCTGGCAGTAGCAACTCTAGTTTTCAAGGTGCTTAAGTTTAAAAGACCTAGCTAACTACATGAAGCTTTTATATCCATGGAAGACCAGCACAGTACACGGACGAGAAACGCCAGACTTATGCAGCTACCAACGCACTCAACGTGCTTATTTAATAGGTCTTTCGCTGTGCAAGGGGCTCACTTGTATAATAGGGGCTTCGAGCTTTGCGATTTGAGGAAAAAAACTGAAGCGTTCGAAGTGAGTTGGAAAAATGTCCTTTACAGTTACAGCATGAAAGGATGGATGAATGGCTGCGAGTGAGTGGGTGGCCCCAGCCAGTTCGGGGAGACAGTGATGATTAGACTGGGGCTCAGTGAGTTTGTTAAGTTTAAGAACGCTCTGCATGTCGAGTACGGAGGAGGTTTGTAGGTTGGTGGGCCTGAGGCTGCCTGGGGGTTATCACCCACCTCAACCAACTGGTATGAATGGTGTGTGACAGTGTTGAAACATTGAGTGTAACCAATTTATTTGGAATGAATGGAATTCATTTTGTACGAATGTGCGTTATCTGGTTTGAATGTGACTAGTTGTTACACCTGTTTTTATTTATGACTATGTTTATATTGGAAAATCATTAAAACTTATTCACGTGCCACGAAAAAAATAACTGTCAACGAGGAAATGCTGTACTGCTTGTTTTCCAGGGAAAGGGGGATGTATGCCGGTGATCTGAACATATACCTATCATGCAAACGGGAGGAGCTTTATGAGGCTGTCAGCGCTGTCAATCGGGACCTGGAGAATCTTTCAGGGTGGTTCGGTGGACATGGCCTTGTGCTGAATCCGAACAAGTGTAATGCCATGATTATGGGGCACGCCAGATTGCTTGGCAATTTCTCCCTCAGTGGAATCCCAAAATTGGCGGTTGAAAATGTACAGATTGCCTATGTAAAGCAAATGAAATGCCTAGGGATTATATTGAACGATGATCTGTCTTGGACTTCTCAAACTGATGTCACTGTGGGGAAGGTTCACTCATTGCTTTACGCTTTCAGGAACTTAGTTTTCTGTAAATCGGTAAGCCTTAGAACGACCTTGTTCAGGACATAGATCCTACCTTACTTCACGTATGGTGCTGCAGTCGCCTGCGATCTGGACTCTGTATGTCGGCTCAAAATGCAGAGAGCTTTAAATACCTGTATTAGGTACATTTTAAATCTTAAATATGACGACAGGGTGTACGACAAATATCGACATCTCCAAATCTTGAAAGTTGATGAGCCTATCCAGTGCATGGTTCTAATCACGATGTTTAGAATAACCTCATCAAGAAGGCCCAGGTACCTCGCTGACAGATATCAGATGTTCTCCCAGATTCACACCCTTGAAACCCGGAATAAGGATTTATGTTACCGGCTGCCGCCGTGCCGCACTACAGCCTATCGCCAGTCATTCCTTATGCAGAGCATTTCATATTACAACGGACTTTCACCTGACCTCAAGAAATTGACCAGTTATCCTGCTTTCAAGAAACATCTGAAGGAATACTTATTATCTTTTTATACTGAATAAAAAATGAAGGACGTAATTACCTATGTGGAATGCAGTAAAGAAGACATTTATTAACTTTTATTTATCTTCTTTTTTTTTATTAGTAGTAGTAGTTTTTTTTTCTTAAACACAAAGCTGGAGAATTTTGTAACACAAAATTGATTGCCATGTAATGTCGCCTTGTGCCAATCTGTGCTCGTTACTTGTTGACTGAAAAGTTCTGGTTAGGTGGAAGAATGGCCATGTATGGCCAAACCTCGCCAGATTCAATAATAAAGACGTTATTAATCTCTCTCTCTCCCCCCCCCCTCTCTCTCTCTCTCTCTCTCAAAATCTCTCAAACAAGGTTCTGTTTTATCTGCCTTATGTTTTATTTTGTATGTAACCACATTACCCAAAGTTTTCGCAGAAGGAACAAGACACATTTCATACGCAGACGACTTAGGGCCGGTTTATCAATTCTTTAGTTAAAACGTTGATTAGGTAGCGATCTGTTAACGATAATCATGGAGTGAAAAAATTCTCGAGCTCGGATCGTGTTTATCAATCGGCAATTGACTAATAGTTAGCTAGCGAGAGTTTTAACGCAGGGAAAAAGGGCTGCCACTATGCTCAAACGAGAATCCCTCGAACGAAGAGGCGACTTGGCGAGTTTTCCTCCAAAACAATGAGTTGGAGAGTTGGTACCATTGGGGCACCTTCATTTGCCGTCTGTCGATTTCATTATTTGACATTGTCACTCGAATACCCAAAATATCAGTTGCAGAATTGTTAAATAATATATTTGTGATCTTACTTGATACTTTTCTCTTTTTTTCCTATTCTTTTCTTATCTTCTTACTTCTCATTCTTTTCTTACTCCTCTACTTCTCGTGTAGCTCATTTTTCGTATTGTGATTATTTTTGTTGTGTTTGTCGTGATTTTTTCCGTCGATTTTATAACTTTCCGTCGTGAGTGGGGCAAGCATAAGTAAAAAAATGTTCCTTCAGAAAACGTCACGTGTATTATTCAAAATTAATCATACACCAAGCAACTTTAAAAAATTTGAAAAACGATACATGATGCTTCTCAACATCAAATGTGCGGTGTGTTTCACTCAAATTGACACCCAGTCAACTCACGCTTGATATTCACGATCCCACACCCACATTAGAAAATTATAGTTTTCATTGTGGTCAAAACGCATAATTATCACCGCCATCGTTCACGTCAAATTCGTGTTGGGAATCCAATAAGGTATGAAATAGAATTTCAATCATAATCAGCAACAACCAAATTACGGCATTCAAACAGCTAATTCCAAAAGAATCAAAACAACTTCCCACAACATAATCGTCTTGGCATAGTCTCGTCAAACGTGACTCATTATTGGTTACTCAAACAATGACATAATGTAATTAGGGATAACTATAGATTCCTCGACGTTCTTCTTTATCAGTTTATACGTACACATTGTGAACACCATTGCACTATGCTGCATTATTAGTGCATTGCGCTGAACGTAAGAGGGGACTAGAGAACTCGTGATTAGTCGAACCCAGACATTTGGACTAATAGAATTGAAACGTTAACATTCGATGAAAGCTCTTAATTACTTTTCGAACTTGACGTAAGTTATATCATGCACATAAGTAACGTGGTAGGTCGATAAAATATTAGGTCTGTACTTACCGAGACCGTAGAACCTGAGCGTTAAGAGAAGTTTCGTCATAGGCGTAATTGCGTGATTGCGATTGCTTTTCGATTCTATTCGCGTTCGAATTAGCGAAAGTACAAACACCGTTGTTTCTTTCGACAACCGGAACCTAGAATGGAAATCTACGTCGTCGAGTGTGTCAAAATATTCGATTCTCGGACGGACCTGGTACGGCCTTCTCTCCCACTCAAGAAACGCGTATACCTCTTCGTCGGAGAAATCAGAGTCAGACAGATCGTAGTCGAACTCCATTGTTAATAAAATTATTTAAAATTTAGGTGACGAAAACCCAATATTAAAGAATATCGCCAAAGCGCAAACGAAAACAGAGGCTAGCGAAACACAACCGAAAATGGCTGCCAACAAACTAACCGATAACGGTTAGCTATCCAATAACTAACGAACGAAGAGACGAGTTAAAACATAACTAACAGCTAGCGCTAACGCGGTGTCAAAGTGAGTTGATGAACGCGTCTTCGGGAGTTAACGAACGATTTCGCTAAGTCAACCTTTAGTCAAGCTAGCAAATGACATTGATAAACCGGCCCTTACAGTTTTACCGAGCTGGCGATGTGGAAAACCTGTGTAGCACAATTGGAAAGCTGAAGAAGATCTTGAAAGAGTGGAAGTCTGGTGCCGAAATCATGGAATGGAAATTAATTCCATTAAGACGAAGGCAATGTTGCTTGGGTACCCGAAGATTTTGTCCAGAATAGATATGAGTACGATCCCTAGAGTTACCTGTGGTAGCGTGGAAATAGAATACGTAAACGCAGCAAAGAGTCTTGGAATCATGATGCAAAGCAACTTGTGCTGGGGTAATCAAGTGACAGCCACATGCAACACAGCATTTAGGACAATCTACCAACTAAGGAGGACAGCTGCAGACTTTCCACAGCACGTAAGGGTCCAGCTTGTTCAAAGCCTCATAATGCCTCATTTGGACTACGCTGCTGCTGCATTGTGTGATTTGAAGAGCGAGGAACTGAGTCGGTTACAGAAGGCCCAAAATGCAGCAATCCGTTTCGCGTTGAGGCTAAAAATGGACGATCACGTCACCCCTCACTATCGTCGGATTGGCTTGTTGAAAATGAACGAAAGGAAGAGACTGCACGTGTCCACAATGATGTTTAAAATATTGAAAAACAGCAAACCGGCATATCTTCGATGCAAATTTGAGTTCCTAGCATCAAGAGACACACGGAACCGCAATAGAGTGCTTCGGACGCCTCAGCATCGGACCGAAATGTTTGCACGTTCTTTCGAAGTTCAGGGGTGCAAGCTATACAATGACTATGTTGAGTGGTTTGATATGAAGGAAAAAGTGGTAGAATTTAGGGAGAAAATTAAAAATAAACTGTTGAGGCTATATTAAATAAGGACTTTTCGTACAAGAGAAACTTTGAAGTGAAATGGAATTTGATTTATTTGTTTCAGTTGAACTGTTTTTGTCTGTTTTAGTTATTTACTTAGCGATATCTAGTTAAAGCAATAGTTTATTTTATGTTATAAGAGAACTTAAATATGGTAAATATGTTTTCAGGGAGAGTGGAAGAGAGGGCCTCATGGCCCTAACTCATCCCTGATTGTTAAATAAAAATCTCAATCAATCTCTCTCTCTCTCCCCCCCCCTCTCTCTCTCTGTCTCTCTGATAAATCTAAAAATGAAATGTGTGAGTGTAATTTATTTTGAAATGAATGAGAGTCTTTATTTTTAATTTTGGGAAGAGAAATTTGTCAGATGTGTAAAAAAGGGATCACAAAATTTAAAGACTTTCTAACATAAGCGGATCACATGTACGTTGATTCCAGGGGATATGGTAGAGAGGGCTTAATGGCCCTAATTTCTCTTGGTGAATAAATAAACCAGAGTTCGAATCAATCTTTCTTCGATGTGTGTCTCTCTCTCTCTCTCTCTCTCTCTCTCTCTCTCTCTCTCTCTCTCTTTTCTCTCTCCCTCCCTCCCTATCTCTCTCTTACTTTTCTGGCTGTCTACCGAAGGACGGCATCCGTTTTTCGGCAGTTGCTTTTGAGAAAACGGGAAAAACAGGGTTGTAAATCTGAGATATGGTTCTGGGGGTGGTGGGGCGGTCTGGTAGGGGGAAGGGCCATAAGCTGAGGGAGGCGCCGCAGACGTTCGACTCGAAGGCGAAGTTTAATTTTCCCCTGGCCTCACCCCCTACCGACCATCCACAATATTTACGGAAGATTGGGGGGGGGGGGCGCTGGTGCGTAGGCGGCGGCGCTGTCGGAGGCGGAGGCCGCAGATTGGGCGCCATCAAGTGGAAACGGGCGCGGGCGCGCGGGCGGCACCCGGCGGCCGATTGGGTGGAGGCGGTGGGCCATTCAAAAAGTGAAAGTTGTTTTGGCGGCCCCCGGCGGAGAGGAGAGTCGTAAATGTAACGGCCGCTCTGGAGAAAATGAGCTCCCAAATTCAACAACACAACTTTCCTCATGAGCCGAGCGACTAACTTCCCCGATCGAGTTGCGTTCCGCGTTGACGACGTCGTAAATTCCAAAAACCCCTCGGGAACGAGAATCGCAGGCGAATTTTTTTTTCTTTAACTTTCTGCAACCCGAAGGATAAGGGAAGTATAGTAATTGACTAATAAACTTTGAGCTTTCATATGATATTTAAGCGTGACGGAAAATATTTGGTACGACGCGTCACACAACTTTCCTCAGCTCAATGGCTCATTCCTGTGATTTTCACCGCTCTAGCAAATGATCCGACGCCTTTCCTCAGTTAATATGAACTCGGTGAAAATCAATGTTATACATATTTCACGATCATTATTGAGTAATGAATGTAAGGGGGAGAAATGAGTCTGGTAACATAGTTTTTCCAAGTAGGTCGAAACAAGTGATCAGTGCGTAGGTGACGAATGGGATTGTCATCGTGATTTTTGTGGGAAAGTTCATGTTTATTGTTCTGGATAGGTATTCTATGTCAAACTAGCTACTAATCCGGTCTATTATTGACTCAGTTCATATGAACTTGTATAACTGAACTCAACGTTCTTCTTACAAACAGGCAGTGGTAGAAATTCCGGAATTTATTGAGGTAACGCTACCTATACCACGAGCTTAATTGAAAACCCAATTGACTGTCGCAATGATTTTTTCAGATCCCTTGTATCACATAAGCAGGATTTACATGGAAAAACGATGAAATCTGGAGCGACGCGTCACACAACTTCTCTCAGCCAATCGCTCATTCAGCGACTTTCAAATAATCCAACGAATTTCATTCACGTTATACGAAGCTGGTAGAACAGCATCCTACATGAAAACTGTAAGCGCTTCAAGTTCCAGAACTTATTGAGTTGCTAATATTTATGCCATGAACACTTTTGAGTAATCTGTTTGTACATTATTTATGAAACTGGTAACACGATTTCTTCTGATAACATTTGGGCTTGCCGTTTTGTAATTAAGGAACAAAAACCGTCATACATGTAGGTAAGTGAATCGGGGGTCGATCGCATTCCAGGATTTCTGGAGTTGAGAAGATTCTTTTATGAACGTTATTTAACTCTCAGGATATCGGGCCAATGCCACGTGAGCGGGATCTGGGACCTGCGTTGAAAACTGGTTGGCTCGCATTGTGTTCACATTCGGCACGCAAATTGAATTTTCACGTCGAGAAATCGCTCATACGTCCACATATACGGAACATAATACCGGCAGATATCTATTTCTTAAATCGTCTGTATACATGAGTGGAAATACAAGTTATTCACCATTCACCAGTGAATGTACTCGCCATCATGTCTGACCATCGTTATACCTAAATACACAAAACTAACCGATCTCTGGAACACAACGTGCAGTCTCTGTAATTTCTAGTATAATTGGCGTTGGGCGCCATAACGTGCCTACGTGCCTGAATAATAATATTGTTGGCTATTACATAGTGTTGAACCCAACGACTCAAGAACCAAGTGACTTCGTTAGGTTGAAGTGCCATAATAACCTGTAATACTGTGGGTGACACAAATAAAAGGTGCTAAAATTATACTAGTACTAACGAATAAAATTCAGACTCCAGGTTCGTTAAACTTACGTGACGTTATAACAAAACACATTGTGTGGAGTCCGAATCAAGGAAGAAAATTCTTAGCAACACGCAACAATCCCCGTAAATTCGACGATCTGCTGTAGAAGCTATATCTTCGTTAAAGCAATTCTACGTTAATATTTATGTAGGACAAAATATTTGTACTAGTTGGTTGGGTCCAAATTAGTGTAGCCGTATGTGAAAAAACCTGAAAAACTATAACTTAATGACTGACGAAACTCATTTCCCGATTTTCGTTCAACGGTGAAGTTGGTGGAGAACAAATTTGGGTATAGTTAGGCACACTCCGCTAGGTTAAACAACTTCATTTACGGAGTTTTGAAACATTTTGAAAACGGTGAAAAACGACGCTTTTTAGCACACTTTGACTGTTATCCCAATCCAACGAACAGTCGGATGTACATTGACTAGTTGAGGATACCTTGTGAGTTTAACGTAAATCGTTAGTCGTTCTACAAAATATCATTTCGTTTCGCTGGATTATATTTCCGTCTATCGAATATTCACAGAGATATTTATTTATTTAGTAGATTTGCGAGAGAACGATCGAACCGATAGAGCAGGGTCTTTTTCGTAGGTTTCTGACGGCGTCAGCAATTTCCGTCGAAAAATAAAGGGGATACCAGAGTGTACCCAAACACAAGATTTTAACGTTTTTCTCGAAACCACTTTTACGGTTTTGATTAACAAACACGAAGAATCTACTAACCAGTACTTAACTTAATTTAGGAAAGGGAAAATAAAATCGGGGTATCCTGAAACTAAGTAGCTACCAAGTCGTTTATAAACCTTACAGCGTTCGTCAACAAACTTAATTTTTGCTATTTTTGTCATGAAATTCAATGTACTCGAACAATAAATTAAATTATGTATTTTCAAAAACCAATTTGTATTGAAAACTGACGAATTTATATATTTGTTATATATTTAATATAATAAATAATAAAATAAACGTATAATTATACGTGTTGTATATTTAGATACGAGGGCTGGTTAGGATGATTGTTGATTTAATACTTGGTATAAAAAATAAGAACTGTATATGCTCATATGTGGTCATTATGTATTACACTTGCATTAGCCATATTAATATAAAATACTACCAAAGTACTAAAGAAAATACTAACATAAAGATGCTCGCAGGAATAAGATTTGGGAAAATGTAAGAGATCTGGACGAAGGAGAGAGGTACTAGTGCCGAGCGCTAAGGATAAGGAGGCTCCTCACGAGATAAGGGGAGAGAGAATTCAGGGAATTCTAAAACTCCCGGAGAGAGCGGCCCGAAACATTTTTACGGAATATTAAGATTGGGAGGGCAGGAGCTGACAAGAGCTTCACATTCCAAAATTAGTTGGCGGAAGATACGAAGGTCGCAGCACTGAACGAGATCCCCTATGAGGCAAGAAGTTCGCTTTTCACTCACTAGGTAGGGCACAAAATCTGACGAGAGTAGCTCACGTCGCGTTGTCAAGCTCCGTTTACCGAACGTAATACTCCAGAACCCGGTAGATAAATATTGTACTATATTGTATTGTCTTTGGACTGAAGGCAGAAATCTTACAACTTTTACAAATTGTTTTTTCGTTTGTTATTTCTAATTCAGTGTTAACGTTTTCAAGACCCCCATGTCAGGAACACGTAATTTGACAGAATGGTCAGTCAGTTATTGCGGAAGAAAAGTTGGATTAAATCAGCTCAAATATAGCACGTAAGCAGCTCGTGTACATGGGACGCCCAAAAACGGTATGAGTAGAATTAGTTTGAAACTGACTATAATTATCATAGCGCTCGAAACACCAATTTTTACTTTCCTAGAATCTACGAATTAAGAAGAAAGATCATGTAATCGGCTGCATTTTTTAAATTGTCTTCCGATCTTTACGTTTCAGATTCTACTTAGTCCGAAAAACACTATTTGGGCAAATGGTCTGCGTGGCTGTGAACGATTTTTAGAGAAAACGGCTGAACCAAATCAGCTCAAACTTGATATCCTGGCCGTAGGTCACCGTGGGACGCCAAAATAAGGGTATGAGCAAAATCTGCCCAAAATAAACTATAGTTATCATAGTGATCAAAACACCAATTTTTTCCCCCTCGGAAACGGGTCTAACGATTTTGATTAAATCATTTATGTGGTCAGCTCCCAATAAGCTAACTATACCATAAAATTCACATCCGTGAAAATGGCGAGAGCAGCACAATAAATCAACCAAACATTCGGACGAAAATCGAGTTTAGCGTTGTTTTCCTTATAAACTCCACTCAAATGTTACTGGGTTTATCAGAAAAATTCAGGCGGTACCTATACGACGAGTCTTTACTAACGCTCATAAAATATCAGGGGCTACTCCAGAAATTCCGGACTTTCAACAGTTAAACGTTTTAACATGATAACTCTGGAAAACTTATTACACTTCTCGCATAGTAATACATTCTTTTTGTAACTATTGCTCAATAATGGGTAGGACATGAGCCGTGAAGTGATGTTTCAAATGAACTGAGTGAAAAATTAATTGTGTTAGTAGAATAAACCATGAATACAAGTGAATGACGTAGAGCTAAGGAAAGTTTTGTGTTGCAGGGCACCTGGTATTTTTTATCGCAAAATCTTTTTTTGTGGGCAAGTCGAAATAATATAATGATGATCTAAAGGACAATAAATGATCAAACATTTGACTGTAGTTTTTACTTCCCTTGCCCTACGGAGAAAGAAGTACTGTTATGTCATTGGCTGCAGATAATAGTTATCGCTCAAGAGCTTTTGAGCTCTGTGAATGCGACTGAGAGAAAACGTCGCGCGGAACATTATCGTCACAACTTTAATTTTACCCTGCACGTTCCCGCCGGATGCCAAAATAAGGGTATGAGCCAAATAGGCTCAAAACTAACAATAATTATCATAGTGACCCAACAACAATTTATTCTTTGCGAAACCGTATGCAACGATTTGGTTGGAATTTTCTTAATGGAAGTTGCCGCATGCAACTTTTGACGAGCAGTTATTATTCAGACTGACGTGCCCTACACATTGTTGAATGCTTTTCGGGAGCCCACAACCACTTGCAACCATAAATTAGAACGGACTCACGAATCGGGACACAATTGGGACTCGTCAAAGGTAGTCCCGTATGAATTCCGCAGTGCACAACACTCGGAAATATCGTTCACAAACCCGATTAAGACGGTAAATAAAGCTAGGCGAGGCTAATGAAGGTCGGAAGTGAGACTGGCCACTGCCACCTCACGCTTCAATACCCCATCTTGAAGGTGCAAGGTGCTCCCTGCACTAAGCTGTTGCTGTGTTGTGTTCCGGATTCAACCGTGAGAGAGGGCAACAGACAAGCGTGACAAACTGGATGAAAAACAAATTTTATCAGTTGCTAGGGCGTTAAAAATCGCTGGACTCACGTGAGACTAAGTAAAATTGTTTGATAAGCCGGCTCTTACGATAAAAGAATCGTCAAATCAACAACGGCAAACTACGAAAATAGTCAATCGACAAAGCGACACGTTAGTTTTTTCCTCAATTTCTGTTGTCGCTCCCGATTATTTAAAGACCACGATTGAAATCTCATATCTATAGGCATCTCAATGGAGTAACATTCCGATTTTTGTGAAAATGTTTATATCATCTGCAGTAAAACCTATTGGTTTATTATTCAATCTGAATAATAACCCTATGTTTTCGGTCACGAAAAATTTTTTACAACCCCCCCCCCCCCCTCAAAATTTGATACTTTACGTTTCGAGACATGGAGATTCCAAATTTGCAAAGTCCGTCCGCCGTTGGGGCCTTTTTGTGCCATTAACGTGGTCTAAAAAATTCGTTCTTTCGCACAAAAATCCCATTTGGTATCTAGTTGTGCCCGCCATCTCGGCAATCCGATCGGACGAAGCCCATGGTTGTTATGGGCTCAAAATGGTTTAAAAAATTAACGAAACACAGTATAACGCAGGAACTACAGCGGAAATCAACGTTTCGTCGTTAGTACTCCCTCCCTCTCTCCCGTCTCATTAAAACCACCCGCCAGCTCGCCACGCAATGCTGCCCGCTGGCCTTGCAACGGGGTTCCTGGAAGCCCCCATTTACGGGCGCCTGGCGCCGGGGGATATTTAGTTTCCGTAGTTCCATTGTAGTCAGGTCATGTTTCGTATGGTTTACTAGTATTCGATGCTGAATTGAATGGGATGGGTCTCGGAGCAGTAATACTAGGTCAAGCTGTTCATGAGAATAATAAACCATTGTGTAATAATTTGTAGGGTTTTTTTAGTGAAGTCATAGTAAGGAGGCCAAAGAACTATTGCGAACACAAGGTGAAGTCGAACGAGAGGGTAGAAAGAACTACCAGGGCAGGGACATGTGTAAACTGCCGATCTTTCAGCCTGACAAGCCGTAGGGCACACAAATTTCCAGAAATCTAAGTATGAACGTTAAAAACAAGACAAGACTGGCACTAGACTGGCATGTTGAGCGCTACAAATGATCTATATTACGGTTGATCTGTTGAGAACGTTGGACCAAGTTCTCATTCAGGAATTGAAAAACAGCTCGGAATAGCAGCCCAGAGTGATAAAAATCGCTGAGCACAAATGGAGGCTGAGGGAAGTCGTACCACACCACATATTTCTGAATGTAGACACATACATTTTCTTTGTGAATCACGGAAGGAAATCAATCCGTTCGTATCTGCTAAACAACAGAGCTTTCTTGTGAACAGTTCAAGAACTAGGCGAGCTTACAAGATCTGACGCAGGGAAGCGCCTACACCTCAAAAACGAAAAGGGAGTTTAGCGAGTTGACTAAGTAACAGAAAGTAAGAGCGACCTCATCAAAGAAGGAACGCCTACATATTTTATCGTGCCGCAGCTGACCGCACTGGGATACTCGGCCACATTTCTTGAATGTTCCTCTAACGTGTCGTACGATTTGTCCCAAGTTATCGCTCCTTAAAACAGTGAATAAGAATTTCCAGAAATTACCCATTTTTCTTTTAAAAAAAGGATTATACATATGATCGATCCGAGAAAAATGTGAAAACCCCCCCATTTTGGTTAACTACCCCCCACCGAAGCACAGGATATTGTTGCCCATAAGCCATATTTAAATCACGAACAAGATAAAAGAACTGGTGCGACGCATCAAACAACTTTCCTGAGTCCCTCGTGCATTCAGCAATTTGTCACTCTATCAAGTAACTCAATCTGTTCTTTATACAGTTTGTATGAACTCAATAGAACGCAGCTCAACGTTCTATATAGAACCTGGTAGCACTTGAGGTTCCCCGATTGATTTAGTTGCTCCTAATCAATTCTTGACAACACAATACACAGGTTATTCGTGAAACTATCAACGGTTCGTGTACGAAAACGTGTGGACGTTGAAGCTAAGTGAAAGTATTTCATGGAGTGGGAATGGCGATCACAACCTTAATAGTGATTTAGTCTCGAACGTTTTATTCTGGAAAGGGTCCGCCCAAGCGACTGTGTACATCGGAATGTTCGTAGGTCGATTCATCCCTATCGCAGTCTGTTTCCTCAACAAATGTTACTAAAACGAGCTAAACTAAATTAAACGAGCTAACTAAATTGAACGTTCTCGAATATAGTTGTAACACGAACGAACGCAATATACGTGAGCACATCCTCACAAACTTACTTTACCTTAATCATTTCGCCGAGAAATATATCTAAACCCGACGACGGCCTTCTTCACTGCATAATTGTAAATTGCTATAATACCGCACAAAACGTGAACTTCCGTATCTGACAAAATTAGAACGTACGAATGAAATGTTGCCTTCAAACAGAACAGTTACTGAAGTATCACTACAGTGAAAGGTTATTAACAATGAAGTACCTGTACAACCACAACCGCGGAAGTATCATACATCCTTTTTCATTTTTCTCTGAGTTAATCACTTCGCCGATAAAAAGATCGACACCATCGACGTCATTATTAGCGGAGTAGTTTCAAGTTACTAAAATGCCGGGTGAAGCGCGAATTGCCGTATCCGATACAACTCGAAAACTGATAACTATGTTAGCCTGCAAGCGAAGAAGCGGCACACCGAGTAGTAGAAGAAGTTAGTCACAGAGGAGAGATTCCGAACCAATCCTTAATAATGACTGAGTCTCGGTCGATTTATCCTATTTAGTCTCAATCGTTCTAGGGGGGTCCTTCCTAAACGATAAAAAAAAGTTTTTCCTAACCTCGATTTATCGTTTTTATAACAGTCCTTCCTATAAAACTGGAGAAAATACTAATGTCAAAACAGGTACTAGCTGGCACAAATATATTATGAACTAAATAAATACCTGTGAACGCATCTCGAGAAGCGTCATATTGTCAACCAAGAGGAAAAATATCAGGCTCGCAGCATAAAATTCTCCGCAGTCCCTGTAAATTTAATGACGGGTCGTATGTACGCACTCTGTATCTATTTCTGCGCCTTTATACCACAAGGTTTATAGAGTGCGAACTATATGTACCACTTAGCTAAAAGTATACTACGAGTTTGTTCAAAATTGTTATGGCCGCAACTTAAGAAAGTAGTACATAGCTAGTGCGACGCATGGCACAATTTTCCTCAACCCGACGTAAACTTGGCGATTTTTATCACCCTATCAACTTATACAATCAGTTTTTCATTGAGGTTCCGACACTTAATGAGTTGCTATGCCAGGTCACTATTCAGTAATCAGTACATGGCGGATTCGTGCGGCTATCTACTTCCCTTAGCTCTAAGCATTAAACAGAAAAGTTATGTATTGGGCTGAAACAATTTCGAGTTTTCTTCAATCTTAATGTTCCACAGTTCTGAGTCGAAAAAATACTATTTGTGAAAATGGTCTGTGTGTCTCTATGACTGCGATTGATAGAGAACTGCTAAACCAAATCGAATCGACTCACGTTTGATTGGTAGTCTGTAGGCGCCAAAGTGAGTGTATGATCTGAATCGATCTAAAACTAATTATAGTCTCACCAACTAATCGCATTCTCGAGCAGGACATATATGGCTATTGTGAAAGTTTAATCGATATTATCGCCGTTGTGTATTTAATTTAAAGTTGGTAACAGGTTGAACTGCACCGAGGTGTTGCAAAATCGAATTAAAGCATTCGTTATAACAAAAAATTGAGTGTTAAGTCGTCAATGACGACGTCAACGAACATGGGTCGTAATTGTGTTCATGTAACGCAGCTCGGTCCAATCTTTTCACGCCTGATTAGTTAACAAGAATGAGCGGACGCATGTTAGTTTAATCAAGCTCGGTAATACAATCTGCCACTAGTGGTAACGATTCAGCGTCAATTTCTGATTGCAATCCTATTAAGAAACTGCTGAAAACCCTGCTTACTCTTCGTATCGACCTTTTTCTCAATCCAGTCGTCTAGTTGATATTCTTTTTATTCTGGTTTCCCCTTCGCTGTGTGAACTAAACAATCGCCCCTCTAGGCCAACTAGGCAAATTACTCCGTCGACCCCAGACCAGCCGACTCCCGTAAAACGGACCTTGTCTGTAAAAAAAGCTAACGAGATCCGTTTTACGTCAGCACGAGACAGCCGTAAATAAGTTCGCTTCAACTGATTCAAAACCCACTTAAATTTGAGTCCAAACAAAATGTACGAAAAAAAAACTTCGTCTATTTCGCTCCCCTTCAAAGAAATCGAACGTGTCCTGGCGCGCTAGCAAAAATCGAACCTCCGAAAGAATACATATATTTATAAATATATCCTCCTTTCTCTGTAATTGGCAGCAACTCAATGCTCCAAGAAAATCAAACTACCGTTTTTCTTCTCTTCCACGCTCCCCTCCCTCAACACGTCTTTAAGGACAAAACAAAAAATCCTTTTTGTCTCCTCGTGCGGATACTAAAAGCAACTCGTAGTGAGTTTTTCACGTAGACTCAACAAAACCGTTGGAAATAAATTTAAAACGCCTCCCTCGTGACGTTAGTTCGACGCTGCTTCAGCCTTCGAAAGCCATTAAGTTTGATTCGGCGTCGACCTGAGGGACGAAACGCACGCAGATTGGCCAGAAATAGGAAGGGAAAAACTGGGGAAGTTCCGAATGGATTCTTAATTGTGAATATAGAAGAATTTTAACTCTGTTTAATAATAAAGTCGGTTGTAGTATCGTTTTCGAATTAGACAAATTGTTGTTCTCATTATACTATGTTGGCGACGATGGTACACTCCACACGAAGATAAAGAGGCACGAACCATTTGACCAGAGTTCGAGGTGGGAAGATCACGAAAATCAATTCTTACTAAGGTGTCCAATCTGAGAAGAATTCTTAGGAAGATGAAAAAGCTCAAAGAGTAGGTTCTGCTCATCTTCAAAAAGTACCAGTTTTCCTTTTACCATGATACGTTTACACGTCGTTTGATCAGTATATAAACTACGTTGGAGTTGTCTGGACGATGTTATTGAAACGCCTGCAACGTGTTATTCTCAAGGCCGAGAAAGACAAATGGGACTATTTAGGCCACTATTATACTCAAATGGAATCCATACAACCGAAGAAAAAGTTGAGGCAATTCAAAATGCTATACCACCAAACAATACAAAACAACTCCGTTCGCTGTTTGGTGCAATAAGGTTGCATCGCAGGACGTACTATATACCCGAAGAGGTATAGAGGAGATGGGGAGAGCGCTGATCAAACTACTTTAACGCTTGGACAAAAACTAAACCTGGCCGAATCGATGGCTCGAGCTGAAAGGGAATTGAGCGAAAAGGATAATGACACACGTAGCAGGAAAATCAGAAGAGAGGTAACTCGCAAAAATCCAGTACACTCAAGCGAAATGAAAATACCAGAAAGAGCTACACGAAGCAGTCAGCGGATCAAAGTATTTTCGATGAAAAAAATTGGTAATTTCTCGAGAATATGTAGGTCACGCAACACAGGTAGGCGAAGATGAAAGAGAGGAAGAGATAGAAGACGACTATAACAAATAAAAGTATGATTACTTGTGCAAAAATTGGTGTGAAACAAAGGTTATATAAACGGCTGTCATGCATTGAGTTGTTACTATCCAACACGCCACCCTCTAATTTGAAGAATGTTCTAATCATTATGTTTGGGTAAAAAGCGGAAGCGATATGGGGTGAAAACTGGAAGAATATAAACTCGTAATGGACTGCATTCATATTTTCTCTTAGGAGGAAATCAAAAGAACCAACTAAGGGCTAGAGCAGGTGCAGTGGACGATTTAGGAAACAAGATAGTTGATGAAGGAAACAATGAAGTGGGACAACAATTATTAGAACAACGTTTCTCAAGGAAGAGGGGAGAAGTGTTGATAGTAACAACTCCATGTGTCATGGCTACCGTTACTAAAACCTTAAAAATCCATTTTGTAAAATAAAGTGAGTTGTAGTTTCGTTTTCGAGTTGAACAACGCGTTGTTCTCATTATCTGTAATTGTGTATTCACATCCAGGAGAATCTCAAAGATTAAATGAAAAAGTATGAACAACTGTGCACTTTGGCCCATTGGAATTGGCTCCTTGAAGAAATTATCGGTGCCCTAGAGCCAACTTTCCAAAGTTAAATGCAATTCCAAATGCTACAAGTTGAACTCTTGTAAAAATAAATAAGTTTCATTTCATGAATACTAACGAAGTTAGAATGTGATTACAATGCGGTTCACGTCGATATTTGAAGTTAGAACTTGTAATTTCCATGGCTCTACGTAGAAAAAAGGCAGTTTTCAAAGAAAAAGGAAAAAATTTAATGTTTGATTTGATTAAGGAAAGGCTGTTAAGTGTCCCTCTAATCTTTACGATTCAAGGGCTATTAAGGGCTGAACACCTTTTTGGAAAATGGTCTATGTCTTGCATGAACTTGGCTAACTTGGCTACAAGCAGTGCAAGGATTGATAGTGTAGGGAAACAGTGAGGGCACACGAGATATAAGAATTGTCCAAGAACGCTGCCCTTGAGAACTCTCATTGCGCTTCCACTGAACGCGTCACTTGGGCCCACGGCAGATATCTTCCTTCGTCTCTCACAGGGTGTTTCACGGTGCATGGTATACGTTCCTTTTTTGAGTCTAATAACTGACTACGACGTGATTTTTGGAAGTCTAGTAGACACATTCACCAATTTGTCGCATAAGAGACACTACGAACTAACTTCAAAAGCCTTTACTGAATACTGATGATCCGGCTATGGGTGATACGAAAGCAGCCTGCGGTATTAAGCTCGTTGGTTGGAGCGACTCAATGAGAGCACGTTCCAACACGTCGCTTTTGTTCGAAGCCTCTTCTTCCACCTTTTCCTCATCGTCATAGTAGTACGGCCACTCCACCTTCTTCGCCCTCCTCGTTTTTTGCCTTCCCACCCAATTGTCGCTCGTTGTGAGATTGTTTATTGCGTGTAGCTCCTCAACGACGGTCGTAGTCGGAGGTCGGCGATAACCTACTCGCGCTAGGTGGTCGTCCGTCTGGGCTAATGAGGGTTAAACAGGTAGCGTTCCGTCGTTTGAAGGGAGTGGGAACCGGAGCTGCGGACGTGTCCTCGCACAAAGACACTTGGATTAGAGCTTCAGGCCGCTCCGTGCCCGCCCCTTTTCACGGCCAAACTCCTGACCCCCCCCCCCCCCAAACTCATACCCATCACCGTCGCCTCTAACCATACCACTCCTCGCCACTATCACTACCACCGTCGCCAACAGCAGATTCAAATTCCTAGAACCATCTGAATGACCGAAAAATATTTTTCGACCTGCCTCAACCCCAACGATGTAAACACCTGCCTCGTCAGAATCAGAATTGCAACACCTCACCACTCGCAAATGCTCATTATGGGATCACTCCAAACTCATTTCTTATCTGACGAATAGTTAGAGTTGTAGAAAGGGGCAGTGAGTTTCATCTTAACCCTTGCTGAGTACATCTACAATCTGGTAAAACTTCTGCTCTGGTAAAATTTTTATCTCTTACCATATTTTTGAGCACGCTAGTGTTATATAAGCGAAATTAATTTAGATGATAAACCTGCCCTTTCAGATTTACTGCTTGGGAACTTTTATCTCAGTGTCACCCAATAATTCCAAAACCATTAACTCGAATCATTCCCTAAAAATCACGTTGGTAGCTTCATCAATACCTATAAGCTTGTTGTCCCATGAAGGCAGTGGTATAAGTAGCAGCAGTCAATAAACACCGGAACTTCACGCTCTACCAATTTCAACGTGAAGCGTTTAGTTTAGTTTTCCACGTTATTATGAAGCCAGAGAAAAATATATTGGTTTAGTAGCTAGAACGTACGTAGGGATCGGGAGGAGGAATGTTGTTTGACGCATCGCACCAGATAAGGGATCCAAGTGTCTTATTTCCCTGCCATATTTCGTAGGGCAACTATTTCTTCAACTTTGCTAATAAGTCAAATTTTGTATTTTTGTGTCATCCCTTTTTTGAGAGTATCAATGGGCTGCGTAGCGTGTTTGAAAACGATGAATGAGCCCGCGGTAGCTGCCAAATGTTCTCTGTGTTCGGAACACTCTAATACCCGTTGCACCAAAGAGACTGAAACCTAGCGACCGATGAATTGGGTCATGCTGCTCTTTCTCCAAAGACTAACCAGCATTCTTGGTAGGCTGAGATCAACCAAAATGAAACAGCGATTTGAGCAATTAGTGGAATCTAATGGGCCAGAGGATCAGACAATTCGCTCGGATTCGCAGCAGTTGAATTGTCCAGTGGCAGATTGAAACACCCAAGTGCCGCGTTGTTCATAACTCAAATAGTTAGTGATAGACAGTATTAGATGCGCTAGAAATCCTGAAATCCAACTTTGCATTGACATCGTAGCTGTTGATCTTGACGGGAGTTTTGTCACCAAGCGCCAAATAGTGGGTACTACAATAGCTTCATTTGGTAGGAAATTTGCTTCAAATTTCGAATTTAATTGACAGCGTGCAGACCGTGTATGGTCGTTCCTTCGTGTTACAGTCTCCTACAATTTAGGCCTGAAGCTAGCTGTAAACCGGAGATACGTCAAATAACGTCATCTAACGAATCGGATTTCGTCTAAACCACTTGGAGCCCCGTTGCGTCTTCTATTTCGGATATTCTCTCAAAACAAAGTAGAAAAGCTTTCGTCAGAAGAAAAGAGGCGCCGCTAGGATCAATCGATTCCGATAAGAGGCCTCTTTTATTCGCGTTAAATTTGGACTTGGTCCAAAAGGACTGGGGCAATCCGAAACGACGAACGAACCGCCGCACCCGATTCTGTGACATCATTTTTTTAACGACAGCGAAATATGTGATAATTCCACGCTTCTGCTGATGATTCAAGTGGAAAATAAGGTACAATTGTCTGAGTGCGAAAATGACGATTTTCGTTCACTTTTTTCCGCATACATCCGGACCTATACGACTCCGGTGTTCACTAAAAAATACTGTTAGTTGAGCAACGAGTTACGTACAGGGCCATAAGGTTATTAAGATCAATGGGCGAAATTCGGGAATTCAAACTAGTGTCGTCTTTTCGACTAACTTTTTCCAGAGTTTTACCCTAGAACTCCGAAATAGTTTATACAAACCATCTAAAAAAATTGTTTTGGCAATCTTATGAATTATCTATGCACTGATTATTCAATGAAGGACGTGAATAAGTAGCAGCAGCCCAGTAAATTCAAGAACGTCAAGCGCTGGTAATTTCCGTCTAATTTATCCCAACTTATTTTTCGTCCAGTTCATACAAACTTGGTAAAATATAACTGATAGAGCTCAAAGTTCTGGAATTCATTATGCTGCTCCTACACATTCTAAATGCCTTTATTGTGCAATCAATGTACAGATAATAAATGCGACTGATTTGTTTCGACAGGTTAGAGGTTAGAGTTCTGGCATGCAGGGGAAACGCTGTGAAACAAAGTTAGTGAGTGCTGCTCTTGTGATTTCCCCGCAAATCAAAATGTTGGGATACGTTCATATGTTTTGGGACTGTTCATACATGAAATTTAATCTAAATCGTTACAGCATTTTTTCAAGAACCATCGCGTTCACAGACACACGCAATACTATTTTCTCAAATGGTATTTTTCTGACTCAGAACCCTTTGACGCGTAAAGATTGAGAAACACTCGAAATTTTTTTCATTCGACTTAACTTTCCTTCTTACTCCGTAAGTCTAATGAATATAATAGAAAGACGTGATATGGAAAACCTGAAATGAGCCGTCAAGTTGCAAAACCTCTACGCAATGTGGTGAAACATGAAAACGACTAGGGAACCGATAAACAAAGTACTTATACTTGTACGTCAATTTAAATTTCAGTGTTTTTAGTTCTGTGCGCAAATTATGGTTAAAAGGAAGCGTTCCTGTCGTTTAAAAGCTAAAAATGTCACCTCCCTTGCGTGGCCGTATGGAAGCCGAGTTGGGAATGTTTCCATCGAGAATAGTCTAGAAAAGGTGCCAAAACTCATGAAAGGTAACAACATGATTTGAAAATGTAGTGAAAGTACCCTACGAATGCTCAGCTCAAGCTATTTGAGTGATGAGTCAACGCTACTGTACTTCACACTTGTAACATAATAGCGACGAAACCACGATCGTTCGGGAAATCCGAGATCCGAGTAGGATCGTACGTTTTATTAGAATGGGAATCACAGAAGACCCTGCACCACTCAAAGTTCCAGAACACGAATTACATTTATTTCTGGTCTTCATCTTGTTATCTAGAGGAGCAAGGGATGTCAAGGTCAATCCAGTTCAAGCCCTGCAAGTGCAGGTTTACTCGCAGACGGTCTACCAGTGTCCAGGGCACACGACTGGTCTTGACAGTTGTCTAGTGTTGTCAGTACCCACCTAGGAGGTGTGACACAAATGTGTGCCCTGGACAATGCGCCCCCTGGCAAAAGCTCTCACGCCAGCATCAAGGTCGTGGAAATAGTAATGTGAAGGTTGTGGGGCAGAGGACACTACATTGTGCATTCTTCATTATAAAATAAGCTGGTTAAGCAGAGTAGGAGCGAAGAACTGCAGTGTACTGATAAGTCCGTGGCCAAGCAAAATCTGCTAAGAAGGAACCCGCTCACCGAAGAGGCGACGACGGTTATACACGCCATTGGTTGTTTCTCGGAAGGGCCTACAAGCCAATTAAACAATGATTATGGATCACCAACTATGAATGAAGAGTGGAAAATAGGCATTTCATGGACTTGTGTTTACATTGCAGGTAGCTGCAGCGGAAACATTGTAGCAGAAACACTAACGGATGATGATGACGGGGATTCCCAAGAAGAACAGACTCAACCTTTGGCTAAAAGACCGAAGGCGTCTGATCTGAAAATCAATCCGAAAAATTATATTCCAAAAATTGTAAGGTTGCAATATTCAAAGTGCCGGCTGTTAAAATACTATGTTGAACATAGCAAAGAGGGATTGGAAGGTATTTGAGTGTGGAGAAACTAAGCTCCTCTCGAAGCTTCTTTTGCTCACCGCACATAGCAGCGCAAAGTTAAGACGTGGGGATTATGGTAGTGCGAGCTCCCTGCCTCCTCATAGACTTACAGTATTGTGAGTGAAACTTTACTACACTCCCTGCACTGCGTACTCAAAACCAGAACATGAAATACAGCACGATTTTTCAAACCGCTGAAGAGAATATTTGCCGCTGTCGGGTTTTCAGCCTCAGTAATTGAATTTAGAAGTTACGAGAGCCTGGACTGATTCTGAGGAGGCAATTCGTACCTCAATAGTATCAATAAGGAATAGTTGGGCCTGGAGAAAAAATTCAGATGTAAAGTATAGCTCAGGTTGGCAGAGGTCACCTCTTTGTATTTGTGCCAAATTAACAAAAACTCCTTCTCCCAACCGAAAGACGAGGGTATTTCCAGGGGCTTATACGCTGGTCCTCATACCTGTAGGATCTCCCCCCCCCCCCATAGGTCTAGTTTTAATGGCATTGGTTCTCAGTCTCCTCATTGTGCACAGGAACGTAGCCAACGCAGTTCACTTTTTGGCCGGTATATTACTACAGAACCTTCATAATACCACTAGAGTGTATTTTCCCCTCCATGTTTTGTCGGTGAGTAAAAAGAGGCCTCAACAGGAAGATTTTTCTACGCAATTTTCCATCTTGAAGGAGTAACACTTGCGCCGTAACAGTTACCAAGCTAGTGCTCGTAGCACCAGTAAGACATTACGCGAGCAATGGACTACCTCTGGTGAGTACTCAACTACGAAGGCTTTAAGAGGGTTGGAAAAGGAACAGTTGGTCGCTACGATGCCTAAGTGTGAAATTCCCATGGAACACACCACCAAATCATCGTCAAGACGTTATGACGCAAATGGATCATCTGGGGTGGTTCAAAGTCTGAACCTTAGAAGTGGAGAAATTAGACCTTATGACTGAATTTAGGAAGGCATTAAAGCATAATGTGAAAGTGTCTTTGGGAAACCAACGGACCAAGTATGCTAATGTTCCCCAATGTAGTGCACATTACCACAAGCAGCAGCCAAGCCAGTGGCCACGATGTAGGAATGTTTATTGTGGCGTAATCCAACCAAAGCACGAAGTGCTTGAAGTGTTTAACTCTTATTCGCTCGCTGGAAATATGATAAAGGTTCAACAACTCTTTGGTGTATCTAAATGAAGGCATGATAACGGATTGGCTGAAAACTTATGCTACATGCAATCCAATCGTGAATTCCTTTCACATATTGCTTAGGTGCGTGGTATAGAAAACCCTTGAAATGGAAAATACTATGTCACAGCCATTGGTTATATTCCCATTGGGACACCAACGAAACACCGCCTCCTTCAACCCTGGACCGTACCAGAATATACTTGATATAGTATAGTATCCTGACGACGTGCATGGTTTTATTCCAACATAAGAGTACCAAGCACCTCTATCGTAGACTCTCTTTTGTTCTACAGCCTGAAGAACGAAGCCAACCTACAACAAGATACGCACATTCAGATTCTGACTCCGACCTGGAAGGAGCGCCTGAGAATCAAATTTCCGCTGAGCATTTGAAAAATTTGTCGGGTCGGTATCCGCTGAAAAGACCGCCCAAAAAAACTTGCGTTATTCTGTGAGAAGACTCTACAGAAGACATCAAAGCACCAGCGCACAACATATTCACAGCTATCTGCAGAAATTACAATTCATAGCTGCTCAAGACATTTACAATAGTATCCATTGGCATCTCTGATGGCAAAACCTGTTACCTGCAGGTCTGCGAGTTACTCTTCTGGGGGTTTCGCTGGGCAGAACCACCAAGCTACAGATGCAGTTTTCTTGCAGAGTAATTACCTCTGGCTCTAATTTCCACGTACACACTATGTTACTGTAAGCTATCGACATCATAAGTAAAATCAATGATCACACGATTTCAATTTTTTAATATATTCTATCGATATGTCACTATGTCAACGCCAATAGTCGAAATCCATCCATCCATCCATACCAGTGCAGGTATTAGCTGCACCCACTCTTGCTCTTATTCCAGTTTTCCAGTAGCATTTGAGGCAGTCGTCGAGGTGGAGGAAGCACAGGCCACCTTGGCAGTGGTTGGAATGCAATTTTAAATTCTGAAGCCAAAACTTTGGAAAATAAAATAAGAATAATAAAGGAAAGATCAGACATTTTAAGCTCAAACATCCCTAAACTAGTTGTAGTTGGAACACAAGAATTCGCGATTTCTTCCTTACTTCATACCAACTAACATAACTATAGTAGGGAAAGGATAATAGTCGGTTTACCGGAGTTCTATCTGTCTGCAGGTTAATAATACCTTCTTCATGGGCGGCAATATCCTTCGAGAAACCAGTTAAAAGCTGCCCTTCCTCTCGTCCGGCTCGACAGTGTGGAAGCGACGGACGATTTACATCCGGGAGGACCTGTCTACGGATTGGGGGGTGACCTAAGGGGGTTGAGTTTACCCCCTTGAAGACGACGGGGTGCAATAACCTTCGGGGGTGGCGCCGTGCGGGTTTATGAACTCCCGGCGTTTTGGCGCCGCCTCCCTAAAAACCCACCCCCTCCGTATTTCCTAAGGGTTGAAATGCCGTCGCCGCCTCCGGAGACAAGCCCCCCCCCCCCCCCCCGGTCAAATGATTCCTTTTCTTCGAATAAGTTCGAAAGCAGATGAAGAAGTCTTGTCGTTTCCTCTCGATCGGATCGATCCCTTTTCCTTAGCCTCGTCGGCGACCCGTCGCCACAATTCGCCTTTAAGATTTTGGGTCGCCGACCCTCAGACCGTTTTATCCTCCCCCCACCCCCCACGACCGCCACCAACGACAACTACAACGCTCCCTTAAAACCGTAAAACTCCCTCACCGTAAAAGAGGAGGTGTACGATCGACTTGGACGTCGCTACTCTCGGCCCAAACAACACAACGCACACACCACTCACACAATCACACACTCAACTCACCGCTCTTTATCTTCAACTACAATAAACTTACGCTCCAAATCTCCCGTTCCCAGTTGCTGACAAACAAAACCGCAACTTATCGAGGTCTCCGGCTTTTACTTCAAGTTCGAGGGTCGTAGTTAGGGTTCACGAGACCCTCCTTCACATGTTTTTCGTGAGAGAGGCCATTTCAACGGGACTCACTTCATTGTGGAATATAAGTCTGCACCGACACTACATATTAGTCAACAGCATTGAGCAATTGCCATTTCATTCTTCAAATGTCAGGCAGGTTACAACTTTCCATGACAACCGTGAATTCCGTATCCAGATTTATGAAAGCGCAATATCTTCCTACTAACCATTTCTACGGATTTCTACGGGATTTCTGTTTAAGGAGAGCAAAATGTACTAGTTTGATACTAGTTAGTTGAACGTACATGGCGAAATTTTCCGTTTCCTAAAACATCTTGGGCATTGGAAAAACGAATTTGTTCTGTCCGGAACATCCCATTTCCTGAAATGTTTTGCAATATCTTTGTTAAACGAATGGCTACAGAATGAATTGTACCCATCACATGTAATTGAAGACACCAAATTAGATAAGTCACATTCGGTTGAGCCGAAACAATTTGAAAACGTTCAATTTTTAGCGCACATTTTAGATTTACGTGCATTTACGGAATGCCCCAGAAATACTTATGGAGACCAATATACCAACAAACACCCTATGAGTGGGACCGAATCTGTTAGAGTCCCCTTCACCAAAAATTGCAAACCCCTTTTTGCTTCTTCCCCATCGATTCACTTTATTTTCGTGCATGCAGAAATTAATGAACAAAACAAAGAAAAGCGTGTACGATAGAGTCAACCGTTCTCCCGCAAATCAGACCCACGCGTTGAAATTGTTTTTTATTTACCGTAAAATTTTCCCAACTTGAAGAGCCGATGAGGTCTACTGAAATACTAAAACAGATTTCTCTACTTATTACAACATTTTCCTGATCTTCGAAAAAGTCGAGTTATCATGTCAATTTGCTGTAGTGACTTCCTTGTTTTTACTACTCGGTATTCTTGAATTGCGCTGGTGATTGATGTCCTTTAGACTCGCCACGGAAAACGTGTACGTATAATCCGAGTAAGTTTGGATACTAAGATGGAAGCGGAACTATTGTGGTAGTATATTAAAAAATCGAAATCTTGGTGAAACATTCTTATGATATTCTTGAACGTCAACATTTGTTCTTCTCAAAACCACAAATCCAGTCCTTCAAAACTGTTGGAATAAAGACGTAAATGAAACGCGCGGCTCGTTCCCAGAGGCTGAATACGCGGTTTTTTGCTCTCGTGGCCGTCTTTCGGATCGTAACTTCCCTCTGCCCCCGGTCACCTTTTCTACTTGTAAGAACTTTTCTTTTGGCTCCTTTGTCGGGAAGCCGGAGGTCGTGACAATTGTAGCAGGTGGGTGGATGATGGGGTCGCCCATTAAAGGGGGATGATGGGCGCGAGAGGTAGATACAGGGGAGTGAGTGCAAGGGAGCTTACTCCGGTCCCCTTATTTTTATTATAGCTTCCCACCGCGTCCCAACTCTAAAAACTCAAAACTCCATGTCACTTACCTACATTTACCAGATACAACTCCTTCTTCTTTGTCTCGATGGGGTAAGGCTGGAGTTACACAGTTCTCACAGACTAATACGATACTTGACTACCGATAGGGTTTATTACCAATACCCCCCCCCCCTTAAATACTAGCAAATTGATAAGAAGCCTCCTGGCCATTTTATAAGAGTACTAAAAAATAAATGTCTGTATAACGGCCACGACAACCAGTGCATTGTTTAGTGCAGAAGAAAATACTCTTGGATTGCTTACGAACAGATGTGAATCCCGGAACTCGACTATCGGTCCTATACTGTTCTGAATAAAGATAAGTTAGTAACGCCAGAAGCGAATTGCCGTACCTTTCAGCACCAACCTAGTCATCGCGATGCTCCCGAGCGACTGATAGAAGGGCGTGAATGATCAATGGTTTGAAGGTCATGGGCACCAGTTTTTATGGATTGCACTAAATCAGCTGTCTGTTGAGAATTATTTGGAATGCAGGTCCTAAATATTAATCACCTATATATTGGCGTACAACATGTTATTATACCATGTTTTTTTTACTCAAAAGTTATTGTACAGAGCAATTATTTATTTGCAACGAGCGATTTGTTGATATGTTGGCGGCACATCATCGCCAGTACTCATAGTTCTCTCTCAATTCAATTTTCATTTCACTATAGCCCTAGTGGGAGTTTACGTGGTTGTTGAATGCCGAAACGCTTCTATTGTGGAGCTTCTTTTGTTTTGGAAAATTTATTACAATCCTAGCGTTCTAACATAACATGCGCTGTGAGGTGTAAGCGATAGATGCAAAACAATTGTTATGAACCATATAAGCATATTATTTGTTGTTATTCTTTCATAAATTTGTGGAGATTGAGTGAACAAGATAGCTAATGCTTTTTCCAATCGTCAATGTTCAGGTGTAGGTAGAAACTACCTACAACAAAAAAATCGTAAGTAATCGTTTTCAAAAATTATTGAATTCATTAACTATTAATTTAATAGTTAATTTAATTCATTAACAAATCACACGAAAAAGAAGCTTAAATTCAATAAACAAATAGAGGAAGAAATAAACAAACTAAGTAAATACACGTATAAAGTAAAGAACTTCTGTAAAGAAAAATGTGGGAGATCTGCATCCTTACGCCAAACTTTACACAAGAAGAATTGTTACAAATATTACATCAACTAAATATCGATAGTTTGAAAACGTTAGTTTTCAATCCTCGTCCCTAGTTTCAATTGCGTTAGAAACGCTAAGGTCACCCCTTAGTACATGAAGTCATTGTACGTTGTGATGGTAGGAGGGCAGTGAGGGGGAGGGGAAGAGAATTCAATTAGAAAAAAGTTGCTGGGGCTTTCACGGTTTTTCTTCTTTTTTTAATGGTATGAGAGCAGTGAACGCCCTCAGCTCCACCTTCTTCTATCGCGGGATCTCCATCGTTGAAGCTGTGATTGATAAGAGACTAACTACCAGGAGGGGCGCAAGGGAGAAGGTGGGACGAGATGAGAGAAGACTTATGAACTTCTAGTTGAGTGGTAATGGATTCAAAATATTTAAAGGTAAAAATGAGTGATGAGCTCGTATAATCGACTACTAGGTGGTCCTGGTGAGCAACCTCGCCGCTCCTCATCCCCATACCCTGTCATGATCTGAAGGGGTTTCCGAAGGGTGGCAGTAGCTCGCACCCGAGGCTTCTTGCATCGACGGCCCTGGAGACCGGCTACTTCAATTGGAAGCTTTCAGGTGGGCGTCGCTACTGTCCTCAAGCAAACTGACAAGTAATACGAGTACACGCATTACAGTAGTGTCTAATTAGCTGACGTACAGAGGTCCTACGTACCTATATGTACGCGTATAGTGACTATTAATACAATCCCCATCATCTCTACTTTGATTTGTCATACTTCATTGACGAACATACAACTGTTGACAGTACCGAGAACATCATCATTTTAAGTTCTTTACCTTATCTTTCTTCCGATAGCTTCAAAAATTTTGCCATAACTGAGGTCTAATGCACAACTAAACTAGACCGAAAAATTGGATCGATCTAAAACGTAATCCCCGACATCGTTCAACAATAGCAAAAATATAATAATTTAACTTTGTTTATTCCCCTCGGGCAATGGAACTCAACATCAACGAACCCGAGTAGAAGAAAGGACGCCCAGCATTATTTGTTGAGAAGGTTTGAACTCCACAGTTTTGCAATTATTGGGTAACAACTGTGAGAAGAAAGATGCGGTTAAAGTCCCTGAACTTTCAACATTGCTATTAATTATGTGATGAACGTCAATACGATCTCTCCGTATAGGCAACTACCACGCTGATTTGAAAATGTTTGTATCGTATCACCGGGAGTTTATGGTATTTTATTATTTCATCATTACCAACGCAGCTCACGTCCTTTTCCCACGGACGAGAATTTCATACTAATGTTGGGTCGTTTGGAACAGTTCATAGACAAACTTTAATCAAAGTCTACATGAGGACATTTTTGACGCTGTGTATAAGTGGCCAGTGTCAGCTCACGATTCAAGAGCCTTTGAAAATAGTGCAGTTCGAGCTCGTGTAAAAGAAAACTGTAGGCGGTTCGGCCATGCGGTGATGAGAGCTGCACTCAAATACAGTATACCAGGCGCTGTGGTGTAAGTGTAAGAGGAGAGACCTCCGCTTGCGTAAGTGTAAATGAGCTCTCGACGCAAGTGGCCACTATGATTCCGCAGCCCCAATCTGCGTGATTGCCTCAAGCAGCCCATTGGTCTACACGTCGGAATGACAAGGGGCAAAGAAAGCTGTAACTTAGAAGGTCTCGTTCCACCCCTTCCCCCACCCACCACTCACACTCTTCGCCAGCCACAATTAACTTGTTACTTTAAAAAACTAATATTTATGCTACGTGGTAAACAAGGTGATGGCCGGCCTGTCATTACTTGGCCTCTGGTAAGTCCGTCATGACAATTAGGCCCTCACGCAGTTCAACGGTCGATGGGGAGGCAATGGTGCGCGGAGGAGGGGGGGAGGGTCCAAAACGGACCGAAACGCTTTGAGTATCTTCAGCCCGTCGTTTACGATCCGAGCCTCCTCCTGTTTTTATACCTTTACCTTCGGCGCAATCGTCATAAAGCCGCCTTTTTATAATTGCTCCTGACCGTAATTTTCTTCAAATACTTCAAAGCTCGAGAGGTCTCAGAAGCTCTGGTCTCTGGCTCTGAAGACAAATTTCTTTAATTTCTACCCATTTCTATAAATGTGCAGATGTCCAATGTTACACTGAAGGCTGACCGTCGGCAGAACCACTTTGAATTATAAATTACAAAGCTTGAGTCAATGGTTAGCAGTAGGGCGTGAAGCCAGTGAAGCTTTCTAATGAGATCGAAAACTTGGCCTCCGTGGTAACATCACAGCTAGGAGTCTTTGAAAACGTCAAATTAGTGACATAATATTAACAGTTTCCACCGACACGTCGGGGCACAGCGTTACGAGGTTTGTGACCCACGCCAACTATTGCAGAATCAAAAGGTGTAATGAAGAACCGAAGTCTTATCAAATTTCTTGGAAACAAGTTCTGTATACAAGTATCTGTCAAAAAAGAATCAGCAACAAGTTCTGCGCCTAAGGGAAGGGAAACGTAATAGACCGAGTAGAAATATAAAGATTTATTTGTGTTCACCCTCATTTCGACAGCGGACCTGCAGGCCATCGCTATAAAGCTGTAAGGCAAATGTTGTTGTCATTTTACACCACCACAGCTGGCTCCACACAAACCCAAAATCAGCCTCGCCGTATGCATCCCGGTTTGATGCCTGGATACTAAGGAGAGGCTTACTGCGCGCTAATGGAATGGTAGCTGTACGCCCAAAACTGGCGACTCTGTGCGCTGGTGTTGTTGAGCAATGATCCGCTCACTCCTGGCGGGTGGACAAGTTATTATTAATCCTAGTGATCCTAGTTTGTTGGTGGACTGTATGAGCTCGATACGCTGTGTTCGAAATAATGCAAGCTCTACCCACCGATCCGGACGTTCTAGGTGCATGTCCCTGGCCAGGGATGTGGAGCCCAGTAGTGGTCGATGCTGGCTACTCCGAACACAGTTAGTGAGCGTAATTAATTTAACTGAGTACGAAATAAAAATGATACTTCAAGAAAAATAAATTAAAATTCTGTTTTCAATGCGGGAGCAACGCGGGGGACAATCGGGGAGAAAAGCGAGCGAACGAATGTGCGGTCGGACAAGGCTTCGAACGCTAACTGAACAATACCATTACCGCTACTTCTCATGTTCAGATTAGAGCCCGACAGTTCATTCGCTTGATCTTGAAACATTGAACCAGCGTTGTTCCCATCTGCCGCAACAGTGGCAGAAAGAGAAGAGGAATGCCATGTCTTTTAGGTCGAACCAGACGCTATGTAAAGATTTGTCACTCTACCAAAAACAAGTCTATAGATGGAGCTGGGATTCAGTTGGACTTTGGAAACCAACCGAAAGACGTTAATCAGTTCATCATTCGACCACTAGTCTCGAGTAAGGTGTCAATACTGCATTGTACAACGAGAAACTCCGTTTGACCTGTTTTGTTCTTGTTACTTAATGGATTCACAATCCAAAGTTTTTCGAACGCTACCAACAAGTGAGAGAGATTTATAATAATAAAACTGCACTGTAGATTTTTGTCGAAAATTGGCTAATTTACTGTGCTGCTCTCATAACTTTGTCAAAAATGCTGCAAATTATTACGTAACGGTTTATTATTGTTCTGAACCGCTTGACCTTGTCTCACACCCATCCCATTCGATTCAGTATCGAAAAATCGCAGTACACCATACGAAACATTATCTGTCGACAAATTAACGAACGACGAAAATTACATATTCTAGACCCATGTGGGCGCCTGTAGGCAATTGACACATCTCGATTCGAGTTGACGAGTCATTCGAGAGACGATGAAACGATAACTTCCGCTGTATTGTCCCGCGAGTTCTTTTAATTATTAGAATTTCGCTCACTATATTTACTGTAACTTCACTGTTTTCGATCTAGACGCAGTCGCACACCTGATATACCCATTCCATTCGACCCAGTAGCTAAGATTACCTTTAAAACGATATCGAATTGCATTTTTGTTCACTGTTTAACAATTTTTTGCCCGTTAGAACCATGGACTTCATTAGGAATTGCAAACTACTACTAAATACCAAGTGGGATTTTTGTACAAAAGAACTTTTTTTTCAAGTCCCCGTTAAGGTCATAAAACCCCCATTTCGTGAAACGTAAAGTGTAAAACTTTAAGGGGGGGGGGGTTGTACAAAAAATTTCCTGACTGAAAACATAGGGTTGTTATTCAGAAGTTCCTTATGTCAGTGGATTAATAGACCGTCAGTACGCTGATGATGATGAACTCAGGGAGGCAGCCAATAAAGTTGCGGGACCAATGGTAGTTGTGGTGGCCACAGAGGGGCCCATATCCCAACTCCTCTTCACGAGCCCACTCCCACTCCCCTCGGTTTGGGAACCAGAGTCCACTGACCCCCTAGAGCAGTAAGACGAGAGCAGCACAATAAATTATGAGAATTTCACAAAAACTCGATTTTAATGGAGTCCATTTCGAATGAATCCTGTTAACATAATTCTTGCATTTGCGAAAAGCTGTTTCATCAGTCTGAAAAGTTGTCTACGGAATGTTACTACGGTAACTGAACAACTGGATACAACTTAAGAAATGTAGTTGTTCAAACTGTAGTGGATTCATTGACTCACTTTTTCCACAGTATTTTAGCTATAATTACAAAATCGTTAAACATGAACGTGCCTTAAAAAATCGCGTTGATAGTCTCATAAATTACCTATGCAGTCGCCACCGAATATAGGTCGAATAATTAGTTGGAGCTATCTAATAAATTCTACTTTCTGACAGAACGTTGAGTTTTTTAGCGAAAAATTTACATATACTAAGCCAAATATCTGGTGCGTTGCAACACACAACTTTCCTTAGCTTGTCACGTAACTCTTTGGGATTACGTGGCGTATTTAGAAAAATAAGGAAAGAAAAAGTTTAAAAATGAATAAATCTTATTAAATCAAAAATTGTGTCCTACCTCAAAGAAAAAAGGGGAAACTCGCTTTTAAAAAAACTAAATAAAGGCAGCCCTAAACTGTAAATGCGGTGACCGCGTCGACTAAAACCACACCGTATGTAGAAAACGTACATAAGGCATAAGGGCATAAGGGCATTAATTATTGAGTCGGTAGTGGTTCGGGTGAGTGGCACTAGAATCGTGTACCTTGACATTCCGTCGACTGCAATAAGAACGGAACTTGTAGGAGGAGGATTGGGGTAATTCCCCTGCTGTGTCAATGTACAAGGTTTGACCAATACGAGTAGCTGGGGTTGAAGAAAGGTGACCCTTCGGGAGAGAACGATCAGTTTTATTTACGAGGCATGATTCGCAAAATTGTATCCGTGATTTTACCGTTTTGTATAAATTTGTCCAGTAAAAATGACGCTTGAAGGCTTCAACCGTGCGCTTTATTCCCCAGTGCGAACCGAAAATGGAGGCGTGATAATATTTAAAAACTACATCTATTAAGGACGCTGGTACTACGGCTCGATGGACCCCAGGTTTAGTTTCGTACATGAGTCTTCCTTTTTTCATAATGTAACGACGGTTACAATTAGACCCGTTTGCTATCGCCGCAATGATGGCTTGAAGGGACAAGTCCTGACGCTGCGCTTCGTCAAAATTAGCGAAAATTTGAGGGAAATCCTGCAAGACGCTTAGGCCATGGGTGGGAGGAGTAGATGAAACAGGAGCAAATCGAAAATGTAAATCCACATTGGAGTCTGAATCTGAGGATTCCAAATGCTCCGTCGTAGGAGAATTGCGGCTTAAATAATCACACAGGCCATTGCTAGAACCTTTTATATGATGTGCGACTAAACGAAATGGCATGAACTCCATAGCATAACGAGCCATTTGCCCACCGTTTTTTGCTAAACTAACAATCGTGGTCAGTGCCTTGTGGTCTGTAAAAAGGTCGAATTCCGCATGTTCCAGGTAAATCCGAAATTTTCTGAAGCCAAAAGAAATCGCCTTTGCCTCAAGTTCGTATGCCGAAAGATCTCGCTTGTATTGCTTCAGCTGTTTGTTAGCGAAAGCGACCGGTCGTATTGCGCCGGCATGTTCTTGCGCCAGCATTGCTGAGACACCCTGTTTTGACGCGTCTAAATAAAGCTGGAACCTTTTTGAAAAATCTGGGGTCATAAGAACGGGGGCCTGGGTGACAAGGTTTCGCAATGATTGCCAAGCTATCTCCGCCTTATCATCCCAGATGAGAGATGAGTCTTTCCTGCGCAGATCGTTAAGGGGCTTAGCCAAAATTTGGAAATTTGGCAAAAATTTGGAAAAAAAATTAAGGGCTCCTAGAAAAGAAGCTACTTGTTTGGGAGTTCGTGGTCTTGGTATGTTCAATAAAGCCGATATTCGATCCCTATTGATGCTGAGTTTGCCGCCAGCTGATATTTTAAATCCTAAAAAATCAATCTCCTTCTTGGCCAACTTTAATTTGTCTGGATTGACAGTTAATTGTGCTGATTGTAGCCTTCTCAGAACTTCCGTAACGTGATTCATGTGTTCACCCTATGTTTTGCTATATATGAGAACATCATCAAAGTAGTAGAACAAACATTTATAACGTAAATCTGCAAACAGGTGATTCATCAATTGCATCAACGTTTGGCCTCCTTTGTTTACTCCGAATGGCACTTTCGTGTATGCAAAAGTACCGTATTCACATTGGAAAGCCGTCAATTTTCGTGAAGTTTCGGATAAAGGAATTTGGTTGTAAGCCGAATTTAAATCTATTAGCGTAAAATAGTTAGCTGCTTGTAGGTGCATGAAAGCGGACTCGATAGGGGGCACTGGAAATTGTAAATATTCCAATCGCTTATTTAATTCCCGGTAATCTGTCACGAGTCTCCAGCTCTCCGCCTCCCCGGAACCCTTTTTGGGGACAAGGAAACAAGGTGAGGCAGTAGATGTTTCTATGGGTTCAATCACTCGTTGCTCCAAAAGCATATCAAGTATGTCCCTCATAGCTTTCTGTCTGACTGGTCCTTGTGTATATACGACTTTACTGATTTTCAGAGTCGTACCTTCTTTTAAACGGAGGTCGCAAGTAATTAAATTTGTCATTCCAAGTTCCTTAGTTAACACGTTCGGAAAACGTTGTTTTAGGGAGGTGAGTAATTTTCCTTCATTTAATTGTGCACTTAACTCGCAGACGAAGTGAGCACAATCCGCTACACTGTGCAAGCCAAATGAAATACCCGGACGAAATTTGAAAGAAAAGGAATCGGAGGAAGGATCCAATAGCAAAGAGGTGGGTGGCTTTGATAAAATCCATTCCGAGAAGGGCGTTTTGTGGCAAAGTAGGCACTAAGCAGAATGGATGCGTCCAAGAGTTTTCTCCGATCCTCACTGTCAATTTGACCTTCATGGTAATCAAAATTTCTGATGAGTCACCTAATTTAGCAATCATATGCGTGCTTCGGAAGTTTAAATCATTTTGTGTTTGAAGGAGTTTCAGGAATGTATGATTGATCGCCGAAAAACTTGAGCCCGAGTCCATCACAACGGGAGTCCGAATCCCATTGATCATAATCTGAGCCAAGTTTTTGGTGCTTGCAGCCCCAAATATTGTTCTATTGCTAACTGTGTTCTCTTTATTATTTTTCCTGCGAACTCCCTTAATTAGTTTTTTGAATTCTTTTTTGCGTTTCCGTGCGGTAGTACTTGCGCCATGTGGTTGTTTTCGTTTTGCCCCGAAAGGTCATGAATCTCCTGAGAACTTGAGGATGTGGAAGGCGGTAATTCTACGGGGGAAAATAATGAAAAGGAGGAAAATTCATGTAGGGCCCATATGGCTGCTGTGCCACCATTGGTTGCATAAATGCCTGTTTAAAAGGTTTGTTGTAGTTAGGATTGTTTTGCTTATAGGTGGATTTCGTGTTTGCGGATTTATTGAGCTGCTTCGAGTTGTTACCTCCGTTCTTTTGGAATGAACGTTGATTATTACCGACTGAGGACCCAGTTGTGCGTGACTGCTGATAGCCAGCCGATTGTGGGGAAACGGGCCGAAATTCGGAGGATTGATGATATTGGTCCCGTTTATAATCTCTGAGGCTTTGGTTGTTACTAGGCTGCGAGTGAGAATTTTTAGTATTCTGCATCTGCTTTTTGGATTTTGCTTTCTGAAGGTTTTCAGTTAGCTCTAACTTTTCAACATCAGCAACGAGATTCTGAAGATCTACCATGGTTTGGGGTCGGTTGTTAAACTGAAATTTCGCGCGTGTATTTGTTGATGTTCCCTGTAAAATACTTTTCACAATATCTGCTTCAGCGTACTGTGAAAGAATATCATTAAATTTAGATACCTGTTCCACGTAAGTGCGGAAACTTTCATTTGGAAACTGAGGTCTCAAAATTTTATCTTGGACTAAATTCAATCTGGTATGAGGGGTTGTTAACTCATCCAGTAACGTTTGTGCCACTGATTTGAACGTAATGATTGGTTCCGTTGCTATACGTAACAAAATTGAATTGCCCTGGAAAGTAGCGATTCGTTGGAAAATTGCTTTAAAACTGTGCTCCCTCATTCCATTCAGCAAATGGAGTTTTTCCAGAAATTTTATGAGGCTCCAAGGGTTGTCCGTATATAATTTGGGCACTTTAGCAATCTCGTTCTCCATGTAATTTGGGATTTTGTCAGACTTTTGATCGAGTTGAAAATCGAAAGGCAGGAAACTGTGAGAAACCCTTAATTGACCAGACCGTGCCGATTGCAGCTGCGATTGCAAAGATGTGACCTGTTGCTTCAACATGTCATTTTCATGTTGCAACGACGTTATCCGTGCGTCATAGGTCTCAAATTTCTGACTAAACGGCCAGACGATGATGTCTTTACATCGAAAGCGCTTGCCCACAGTAACTCACAAGCCAGAGGAGACGGACTCACCTAACAGGTACGTTAACTTTAGTCTCAAATTTGTTATCCCACGCCGCACGGTCGTCTCTGAAAGAAGTCAAGTCCGATTTTATTTTATTTAAGTCTGTCAATAAATTGGCGTACCACATTGGCACGGGGGTAGTGGGTTCAGGAACGACCCCGCTCCCACTTTTGCACAAATCACACTTCCAGGTTTCTCTTTTGCTGTATGCCTTCCTAACCCATGCATCAATGGTCTGCAACCTCGTGCAAGAAACATGAAAACGCTGGGAACAAACCGAACACTTCACGTCGTCTACTGGGGGATCACTTTGCCCGCACTTGGGGCACACAACAGACATGTTGAGTACTAAAAAAAAAAATTGAACTAAACGTATCTGCAGGAGTTTGAGTACGTACGATCGTAGTAACGCTCTGCTACCAATTGTCACGTAACTCTTTGGGATTACGTGGCGTATTTAGAAAAATAGGGAAAGAAAAAGTTTAAAAATGAATAGATCTTATTAAATCAAAAATTGTGTCCTACCTCAAAGAAAAAAGGGGAAACTCGCTTTTAAAAAAACTAAATAAAGGCAGCCCTAAACTGTAAATGCGCGGTGACCGCGTCGACTAAAACCACACCGTATGTAGAAAACGTAACGCACACGAACCACACCCGAAATAGTTGAAACGCACCGATCGCTTTAATGTTAAGGAACAACCGACGATTTGCCCGAGAGCGACCGAGCTTTGGCTAAAGCGGGAGCTTATCTTTTCTGCACCAGAAGGGCTCCTGCTCATTCGTGATCAATCTGACAAGCTCTACAACAATTCACTTTGTACATGGCTAATTCTATTCAATCAATTCATTTATCACTCAGTTAATTTGAACTTGGTCAAACAACACTTTACAGCAGCAGGGAGCGGTAGCGCTTACAGTTCCAGATTTTATTGTGCTGCTCGTATTCATTGCAGGACCATTATTGAGGAACTGGTACACAGATAATTAATGTGGCTGTACACATAAATTTTTTGAAGAAGTATAGTAATTACTTTTGCAGAGTTATAGGGTAAAAACGTGTAGAACTGGTATTAAGCGAAACGGCGGTAGTTTTTAACATTCTACTAAAATTCCAGCGGAGTTTATAGGGAAAAAACTTCGCGAAAAACGCTTTTCGACGAAAATTTTGATAATTTATTGTGCTGCTCTCGTCATTTTCCCACGAATGGGAATTTTATGGTATAATTGTCTTATTGAGAGCTATTAATATAAAAAATGTAATCAAAATCGTTAGAGCTGTTTTTGATTAAAAAAAAAATTTGGTGTTTGATCACTATATCACTATGATAACTATAGTTAACTTTCGGTGGATTTTGCCCATACCCTTATTTTTGCGTCCCATGGTAACCTGTAGGCTAGACATCGAGTTTCAGCTGATTTGGTACGGTTGCTTTCTCTAAAAACCGCGCTAAAATCGATTTCGTCGAAAATTTTGATAATTTATTGTGCTGCTCTCGCCATTTTCCCACAAATGGGAATTTTATGGTATAATTGCCTTACTAAGAGCTACCAATATAAAAAATTTAATCAAAATCGTTAGAGCCGTTTTTGAGAAAAAAAAAATTTGGTGTTTTGATCGCTATGATAACTATAGTTAAATTTCGATGGATTTTGCTCATACCCTTATTTTGGCGTCCCATGGTAACGTACGGGCGAGATATCAAGTTTGAGCTGATTTTGTACAGTGGTTTTCTCTAAAAATCGTTCACACACACACAGACTCACAGACCATTTTCCCAAATAGTGTTTTTCGGACTCAGGAGGGCCTGAAACGTAAAGATCTGAAGAAAACTCAAAATTTTTTTTTCAGCCGATTACATAACTTTCCTTTCTACTTCGTAGAGCCAAGGAAAGTAAAAATAGATCAGATTAGTTGCCAAAATGAACAAAATCTCTGAATGCACGTATACCTGAGGAAAGCTGTGCGATGCGCTGCACCACATATTTTCAATTCAGTAGACCTTAAAACGAAAAGACCAGTTTGTAGTACTGTTAAATAATTTGGGATTGTCCATACAAATAATTTAATTAAAATCAGATGAGCCACTTACAAGAAACAACAATTTGGTGTCTGGAGCACAATTATAACTATAGTTGTTATTGAACCGATTCTATTCATAGCCTTTGTCAGCCGATTACACATGCTTTGCAGAGCCAACCAAAGTGACAACGGCCGTACCCATTTACTTTAAACCAACTGTGTCTTGAAAACGGTCAACACCTATGTATCGTTCTCCATAAACGTTCCTCTGCTGGTCTATCAAAATGTGCCAAAAATACTGTTTTCATCATTTCGTATTTCCTTCAGTAAATGAGAACTGAATTCGATTAACCTGAAAATGTGTCTTTTAGAAACTTATTCGTTAATTTGGCTTTCTCGTGTATTTCTGTGAGCATCCCTCGAGTACAAATTCAATCCAAGGTGCGTCTCAAGATGACAACTTGCCGAAGATTCAGTGATAGTTTTTCCAGATTTCTTTAAGGGACTTCAAAAATGTGGAACAAGCTCTTTATCTTGTAGAAAAGTATTTAAGCGAAAGAGCACTGGTAAACTCGTCAGTATGACTTGTTCATACTCATGGAACATCCCATTCCAAAAAGTAATTGCTTATTATTTAATTAATATTTTGTCCTCTCGAAAGTAATCCCCCACGGATATACCACATTCATGCTAACGTTTTCCCCAATCCAAAAAATTAGTTATTGGTTGTCTCATTTAAATCCTCCTTCGATGATGCCTTTATCGCCTTAATCGTTGCCTGGTTTCGTCCTTTCACGGGCCTCTACGGGTATGGAACTTTCAGAATCATTGTTGGCCACGTCTGGGGATTACAGATGCTGCATTATCAGAGTGTTGTTGTTGGCCAAAGGTTCGCGGGCAAGCAACGATGTAAGTGCAGGAAATGACTCAAATCATTGATAAAAGCCAATCAAAAAGTTTAGGTTAAACAGCGGAACACGTACTCCGTGAATGTCCCAGATGGACAAGTCAGCGCGCATATCAGAGGATAGTGGTGTTCGGGGACGAGCTCCCGACGGACTTAACCCTTTATGTGGTGGCAGCAGGCTTCCGGGCGCAGGAGGACTTTGCCAGGAGTGTCCTGGCATTGTCATAAAATATCCAAATCAGGGATCGTAACCTCTTCAGTATTGCACGATCCTTCTTTAGGCCAATGGCAAATGCAAAAGGCACATGGAAGAAGGGATGGAGGAAGCGGCAGGGGAGTTGGTACCCTTAGAGGCTCTTCACTCTGGCAATGCCAGCTTCTCGAGCCATACCAGAAGGCCGCTGGCGGGCTGGGGCAACCTAGGCACTGCTTAGCAACTGGTAGCACGAGCTGATTCCCCAGTGAGGGGAGCTCCTGGCAGAATGAGAAAGGACTCGTGCTTGTCTAGTTCACTAAGTGCTGGAGGGTGGGCTCCTCAAGCCGTCTGGCCAAGGAGTTGCTTTCCCTTGCCTACGACTTGGGGACGAGTTTAAAGTCTGGAGACTGGCATAGCTCGGATCGAGAGCTCAGCAATAGAATTTCTCACATGAACATGATTCGACGAGCGGCCAATAATAGTTTCCTCGCTTCACCGTTATTTTCAATTGTTATCGATGTGCTCAGGCGTCCGGCATGCTCTTCCTTGTTCACTTCCTCTCGGTCCTCTGAAAACCTTTGTGCAGTGGTACCCATAAGTGTAGATTTGGTTCAAAGAGCTTGACATTATGTAATATTCCCCACACTTAATTTTATTTTCCATGCAGAATTTGATATAGGTTCTTCGATCAATTTTTTCAAGCAAAAATCTAACATTAAAAATGGCCGACCTTATCGACGTAAGTGAGGGACTTGTGTACCAATGTAACGCCACACAATCCGTAGCCCGTGGAAAATCAAAGTATGGGTTACGTTTTGAACAGACCTCGTACGCGAAGAGTTAGCGTCTGATGTACGTCAGACACCTATCAGTGGTTGGTTTTTCTGAGGGCTGGTTTAGTTGGGAGGGTTAAAGGTAGGAAACCGGCGTACAATCACTACCAGCATTTCCCGTCTCATTCCTGCGTCCCAACCTCTCATAATCTCCATAGCCCCCCTTAAAAGGAAACCCCTTCGCACCGTGTCGTATTAAGGTCGCAATCGTTCGAACCTACAACCCGGTGGAACCCACTTCAATCGGACTTTCCTACCGGAACTCTGCATTAATAAACGGGCCACCTGGAGAGACTTTCTTTCGGGCCGGCATCAGGAAAATGGTCATTAGCTGTGAAAAGGCGGAGAAACTGTGAAAAACTGGAACGGAGCAGAGGTCTGACGCTGAGTCGCAGTCAACACTCCAAATTGAGGCTCAGGCGGTACTGACGGAATAATGAATCCACTAAAGTTACACTTCGGTTGTTCCCTTATCAATACGACTGTTCCTGAACCCTCGGAGAGAGTGATATCAGTGAATTAAACTTGGAAAGACTCTTAGATTCTCTATGACTCACTTTGAGAAGAATTAACCAAACGTTTTCGTAGCTCAACCACAGTTGTCAACAGGTAGACACTGGTTACTCAATAAGTAGGAGCGACGCTATTTAACCTTTAGCACCACCAGTTTACATCAACTGAATGAATTAATAGGTAATAGTTTCAACCTGCAACAACTCTGCCTGGACTCGACCTGATTGGCAGGTTTTGAGCTGGTCAAAATAATTTGATACGCACTGCCTCATCGAACAACCCCCTTTTTTATCCATCCTCTCTTGATTTGGGCAAAATCTCGATTGCACGGCAAGAAGCTGTGTCCTCTAATGGGATAATATTGTTCGATGGACAAGGTGCGATATAGGTCACCCCGGAATTGAAATTGTTTTTGGGGACACGTTCGTGTTTGTAGTTTTGCAAATATTCGGAGAGCACTGAAAAAATAGTTGAAGAAACGACAATGGATCTCGCTGGATGTCTCTAATTGAAAACCGTTAAAACTACTTGAACTAGTGCTACAATTCTGTAGGTAACTTTTTGGAATAACAACACGATTGTTTTGAGAACGCGTACTTCGTTTAAGTGGTAGTTACGTGGGAAAAAACCACTAAAGTTGATTTACGTCGAACGTCGATATTCTCTGATACATGATTTTGCTGCTCTTGCCATATTTCCACCAACGGACGTTTCATGTTGCTGTTATCGCAATTGATATTGTCCGCTTAATAGATGTAATCAAAATCGTTACATTAGTTGTCAATAAAAAGAATATTTGATGGTAGGCTAGCGATGATAACCAAAGTCAATGGTGAACTGATTTTTTCCATACCCTTATTTTGGCATTACATGTTGCACTGCTGCCTAAATGTAAAATTTCAGGTGATTTAGTCGAGTTATTCGCTCCTAATCACGTTCAACGGCACACACACGTATTTTTTCAAATTGTGTTTTGAGCTCACAATTCCTCAAATCTTGAAGATCTGAAAAAATCATAATAATTTTCCACCCGATTGCATAATTTCAAGTCTTTCTTCGTATGGCTAAAGAAAGTAGGAAACTATTACAGCAAGTTAGTCTGCTAAGTAAATAATTCGTGTCTTCTGAGTTACAAGTCGTATTTTCCAAACGTTTAGTATAAAAAGGTACAATTTTCGCAAACTCTCAAGTGTTGGACGTACCTGCGTGAATTTGTGTTACTGACAAGGGCAGCCTCTTCGTGGAATGCTATGTGAGAGACAACCATGTCGAGGTGTAGGGCATGATTATGTTCACTGGCATGCAAAGGGAGTTGGTGAACGTTTAAAAATGCCAAAATTGACCTTGGCCATCTCCACTGTTATTGTTCTATTTGGGCCTCAGTGGAGCTATCACGACAACGTCACCAACTGAGGGATTTCTCCAGTTCTTCAACCGAACATAAATATTAATCCATCCACGTTCTGGCAGAAAAGTGTGAAGAGATGAGGGGATGCCCAAAGATTCTACCTTGAGGGATACCAGCTCTACGTGTGCTTTGGAGGTGGCATTTTTAAACTGCATAGGTGCATTGTAAGAATTTCAGCAGAGTTATTATAAGGCCTGAATAAAACGCGATAGAAACATATCTGCACATCCTCTTATACCTTATGTATTGACGAGAGGTTCCGGGAGTTTAAGCCGTTTGGACCTCCTAGTCGTTTTTGAGGGGCACAAAGCGATTAGCCCCTACTTTGTGCGAATCTCTCCGAAATAACGCGGACCACTTGGAGAATCGAAGTTATTGAATCCGTCTGCCTCTCGGTTCGGTGTCACACTTTGATGTCCTCAGGGCCAACCTGCTGACAACGAAAATACCCGAAAAAAACCCTCAAAAATCGTGTAGTGTTTTTTTTTTTTAGTTTGCGTTACATTAGGAGCCTGGAAAACCTTCTGTCATGCGACTCAACCTCAAAGCAAATAACGAGCGTACCGAAATACAAAATGACACGTTAGTGGGATATTCGTTGAAGCTAATGACTTTGAAATCGGGGAGGGAGAGTTCCCTCCTTTGAAATCGGTGCTGCACGCCGCTGGGCCGCTCGGTGGCAGCCAGTCGACGAGACCACCGTCAGCACTGACCTTTTATAAATTGGTTATTACAAATTGTAGGGCGGTAAAAACAAACGTCGAAGAAATAAAAAAATGGTGGTTGGGAGAAGAGGGTTTCCTTTGATTCAGGCGAGGTCTTCCTTTCCTGGGGGCTTCTGGTTTCTCTTTTCTTTGCCTTCGTTTTCTTGAGGGGGACCCACGTTGCGTGGGAGGGGCCATTTACTGTGGGCATTATATCGAGAGTGAGGACCCCCATCCCTCTCCCCCCGCCGCCATCACGCCCACAATCCCCATCTCTATACACAGCTAAACCCATCAGTCCATCGTAAACTGTGGAAGTCTAGAACAGAGGCGTGAAACGAGTGCACACAAAGTACACTGCAACTGTGACATTCAATTATGAAAGTTGCGGTTGAAATTAGGTATTTGAATCTACTATCTACTCGTGATATCTAACACTATTCGTGGTAATTAATAAACCGAATGTTCCTTCATAGCCCAATATTTACGTTCGCCAAATCTGCCGACTCCAACAGCGTTCGTGACGGACGGTCTGTTCCATATTCTTCCAGTGTTTCCCCGATTTGTGTCGCAAACGCCCTACAATGAAGCAGTGGCCCTACAGGTATAGTAGGCGAACTGAGTTTGGTCATATGGTCCGTCCACTCATTTAGAGGTCCCTTTATGCCCTGGAATCCAGTAAACATTGACTACCTATGAGCTGGCTAAATAGTTGAGTCGCATCATGCACTTTCTCGCCAGTTTTGACGTTGTGCTGTGGTTCCTCGGCACCCCGCAGGACTCCTGAATATGGTGATAATTTCATAGCTATATTCTTTTTTCGTGTATCATGAAGGGTCATGATAAATCACCGTTTGAAATACTGTTAGAGTGGGACCCAGGGCACTCACTGTACATTCCTGCTCCCAGAGCCTCTCCAGGGTTTTGGATTCATCCATGTAGGCGTTGATCCCACTAGGACTTTCGCTGTTCCAAAGGCTTCCTTCTGTATGTTGTATTCCCTATCGAATTCTTACTTGGGCACCATCATGTCAGTAACCGTGCCGACCTCTTTGAAGGTTATCAAGTTCCTGAATATAGTCAGATGCGCATCAATCGCCTGTGGCACCTTAGTTATTCCAAGCCTGGGAGTGGGCCGTCCTGGCGTGTATGCATCACTTCGTCTCACACATTTCTTTGCAGGTCATTTTCCGTTCCCAAATCGCTCCCAAATACTTGACCTGTTCACTGACTGAACTACTTTGCCCTCTATTTCCTGCAGCATCAGCTCTTGGAATTGTCTGTGCGTGGAGAATGGCACTATGGCTGTCTTGCTGAGTTGATGGGCAGTTCCATCTCCCACCCCATCAGGACATACCCTAACTACCTTTATCCTCAGCGAGCAGCTCCCTTGCAAAGCCTGAATCCCTCTGCTGTTTATCTTGTTAAATTCCTATTGTCATTTAATCTAATTACTGTTTGACGGAATTAGAAGGAAGAAATTATTCCGCCTGGTCGGCAACAACTAACGCTGTTGAGTGTTTTGTAAGTCTCTCGGCGATCCACCTCCATTACAATCCTGCACACCTCCAATCAAACTGTCACAACTCGGAACAGTGTCGCGTTAATTATTACTTCTCAGAGCATTCCTCAGAAAAATTTTGCATTGCATAAAAGTGTGAGGAACTATTTCATCTCAAATCAAATGGTTGCAAATGCGGAGTTGTCAAGTGGTTTCCTCTCAGTTATTCAATGTATCACACACAAAATCGTTTCGTTTCCGTAATTAATGATATTAATTTTACGAAAATGTTTTGTATGATGTAAAGTAAAAAAACCCTCAGGTCATCATGATGAGCCTTCGGTGGAGGGAGGCAACGAGGATTATTTTAGTCGTTACCGTTATAGTATATTAGAGGGCAGACTGGTGAATCGAAGGTGAGTCACCAAGAGTTGGCAAAATGCCAGAAGTGCGTTGCCATTTGGACTGCACCCGCCACCGTCGCTTTTTATCGCAGAGACCAGTCACACAGTCTACGGAGATCCCGAGGCGAAGATGAAGACGAAGACCGAGCGCAGACACGTCCAAAGGAGACCTCCTTGAAAACATTTTTCTTCACTTGCAAAAAAAAAAAATGAAATAAGGGAACGGAAGCAATTTCTGTAGAAAAACAAGGAAAAGCTTTGGCGGAGGTCCCCTTTTTGTTTGGCTTTTGTTGTCGCTTTACAAATAAGGTCGTCTCTTTTCGCCGGGTTTTGACACGTCTTTCGAGGGGTTGGCAGCTTTTAAAGGCAGTCGTTTGACGCACGGAAATGTCGGACTCCCGCGCTGCAGTGAGATTTGAAAGGCCACGCCACACCGGGAGACTAGGACTAGGAGTATAGTAGGAAGGGCCAGTGTGGGCAGCCGCCCGCGGAGTTGGGCTCTATTCGGAAATGGGGTTGACAAACAAGCGGGGAAACTGTCAACCGGCGTTCGGTGGACCAACTTGTTGTCGAGTCGAAAACTCTCTTTGAGGGTGAAGCGGCACCATGAAAAGACTTGGGGGCTTCTCCAAAGTCAAAAAACGAAATTCACTAGACGTGTGAGGGCAAAACATATTTTGTCGGAGGCGAATAAAGGCGAAAGAGAGAAATATATTAAAGCCTAGTACCTGATAGTAATACCTAATAAGCCAGTGCACGATTAAAGAATTAAAAGGAGTAAATGAAAGCAATAGCTTCGGATGTAGCAGTTTGGTGAAAATTGAATCCATTTAGCAACTTATTACTCTTGTTCTTTAATTTTTGAAGACGCGAAAATAAGGTTACGTGCGATTTCTGTTGACTGGGGGTTGTAGGGGGGAAAGACCAAAAATGAGGTTTTTTTAAATTTATGTCATTAACCGCTACGTTGATTTTGATTAGAAAACGATGCTAAACAATCAATACCAACCTTTTTAACTAACCATTCTGTAAAAATATTTATTCACAGAAAACCATTGTCCTGCATGAATGTTTCTTTGGCAGTACTTTGAACAAACCCTAAAATGTTTAGAAAACGAGTTTTTTAAATGTTTTCAAATTTCTCACATTAAAGTACCGAATAGGCTTTGATCAGCCAACGTCTCTTGTAGCAACACATTTGGCCTCAATTGGCTCCCCAAAAATATATCAATGACCAACTAAAGTTTTAGCATTTTTATTCAAAACATAAGATGGAGTAACTCAATGAACTCCGAAATCTTATGCGCCAGATTCCACGTAGAACGCAGCTCAACGCACTACCAAGTTCATACTCGCATAAAACGATTAAAAAACGGATTTTATTAGTTGCTCGTTTTTGAGAATTTGCCACATTTCCTTTTCCAAAATCAATGAGTACGGCAAGTAATTGATGAGCGCTTTGTCGTGAAATTTTTTTTTTCCTAAGGAACATTCAAGTTGTGTAAAAGGACGGGGGCGTGAGATCTCATCTCGGCCAATGTGGGAAATAAAAGTGTCTAAAATTAAACGGGAGCACTACCGTAGATCCTCCGAGAGGGCACCCCATTACGCACCTGCCATTCTTAAAACAAGCAGTGTGTGTGGCGTAGGAGATGTGTATCGATTGTCGGGTGAGGGGGTGGGGTGAGGGGGTAGATGCGTGCGTACTTTGTGTAGGCGACTAAATTGCCTATCGCGTTTCAAATAGTCTGGTAGTGAAAAGAACGCAATTCCGTAGTCGCTTCAATCTGAGATGGTCACCACTATCAATTTGGGTTGTGCAAGAAACAGAAGAAGTAATAGGTTTATCGTAGAAATTTTATAACAATCCGTGATAAACATGGTTAACATTTACTAGTGTGATTCATTGAACCGTCTGTTGGTAAGTACCGGGCGCAAAATCTGAGGACGATAATTAATGTTTTAATTTTACTTTCCGCTACCCAAAGTGTGAGAAAAGTATTGGAATCGGGTAAAAGATAGTTGATATTTCTTTAGACCTTTAGATTTTGGACCTTCGCGGGCAGGGAAAACCCCGATCGGGTCCTGGTCTGCGTGCGTCGGTAGTTCAATTTGGCGGAGAGCCAATAGAGTTGGTTCTGTTATAGTTTTGTTCGCGATTTTGTATAAGCATGAAAAAGGAGGGAAAACGAACTATAAGTCGTCTAACTTCCTCAAAGGTGGCTTTAACGATTTTGATGCCGTAGAAATGCATTAAATGAAGATGCACCGTAACCAGCTATTTTTGGGAAAGGTTAGTGTTTACTGTTTTGTAAATAGTTGTTCAAGGCGCTAGCAGTAGCTTACATTCAAGGATTTTGAGGTATGTTCATAATTAGCTTACTGCCGTTATACAACATTTTTATTACGGAGCATCGCACAACTTTCTTCTGCGGTTTATATCATTCAAGTAAGTAGTGGAATCGTATGTTCGTGCAGTTTTATGAACTTGACAGAACGCCGCTCAATTTCATAGAAACGGGTACCACTTAAGGTTACAGAATTTATTGGTGATTCGTGAGACTCTGGACACGATTATATTTCCTGTAATTAGTTGTGAACCGATTTCGCGTATACCTTCATTTTGACATCTTGTTTTGAGCGGCAGGCTGAATATCTATGAGATATATGAGACGATTATTTTCAGTCCTTTTTAATAAACAAACAATTTTCACAAACGGGGTTTTTTCTCCCTTAGTAACCTTTGAAATTAAAAGATCTGAAGAATACTCATTACCTTCAGCCTTCCATTGTGACTCATGTAAGTATAACGTAAGTTTGTAATCGGGTGGAGGGCGTTTCGTTGTGAATCGTCGAGGCGTTCCGGAGGCTCCCGTTCCCGTTCCCGTTCCGATCTCCGGTTATTGTCCTCCTTCGGAAACAAATAGCGAATTAAATCGGCAGGCGGGGAGATAACAATCGACGGTAAGGCGTTTTGTATGGGCCGCGGAAGAGCGTCGCTTCAAATACGTCATATCGGGAGTTAAAGTTGGTCGGAGGAGGAAGGAGACGAAGAAGAAAAAGAAGAAGACCGAAGCGGAGGGAGTCGTTGACTATATTAGGAGCAAATGCGAATCCTTCCCACGCTATTGCTTCCCGAGCCTTCTTCCCATGTGTTGCCTTCTATTACCTGTGTCGCAAACACAATCGGATCACAAGGAGAAGGAAACGACCCAGGTAAGGTGGCGCAGTACGGAGGGTGTGGAGCGGAGGAGTCCAATAAATGGATCCCACCCTCCTTCTTAGGAATCTCACGGAAGCGAACGGCGAAAGCGACATACCGATATTGGGACTCAGAAAGGGATATCCGAGCTCTGAGTGACCTACATGGTCGAGCTCTCAACCTTGCGACCGCCGTTTACCCGCATTCTTCGCGAGAACCCGGAATGAGAAAGAAAAAAAAATAGGAAGAAGAAAAAACTAGGAACGAAAGAAGAAAGAAACCTGGTGCGCTCAATCGGGGAAGCCCTTGGAAGTTGATCTTAAAGATCCAAAGAATTATCGCTTCTCGTTATCTGTCAGTTCTGAAACTGTGCTTACAAACTAAAGGCGTGGCACCATGCGACATGTATTTCGAAATGCCATATTTTCCCAATCCAATTCCGAACCAGTCTCTGCTGCCGATTTGTGACGTCAAATTGATTGGAAATCGCAATTCCAATTATGTGCAGAAAACGGAAAGTAGTCGAATAACAAAAAATAACTATGGCTGCTCATCAAACAGCTTTCCTCGTCCCCCGCACATCCAGCAATTTTTCATTCAGTTCACATGAACTTGCTAAACATAATTTAGTTGCGTTTAGTTGGTTTCAGAAACGTTTATGCGTTAATATATTTGGTACAGCACGCCACAGAACTTTTCTCATTCGTCGTATATTCTAGCTACGAACCCTATCTATTTGTCACTCCGCTCATGTAAACTTTCTACGTAGAAGTTGTTAGTGTTTTCGAAATAAGTTCTTAGCCTGAAAAAGTTTCGCAACGTTGAAAGAAAATGAGTAAGATGCTAAAGTTTTCATAAAGTGTGCAAAATTTGTTCGGATTGATTTTTGCTGAGTCTTGCGAGTTGCAACAGAGTTATTGGGAACATGTGTTCGATATATCTGCAAATAGCGAAATTGTTGGGAATTGAATTTAAACCGTTGGGAAATCTGTTTAAAAATGTTAAGGGCTCAGGGTAAACTGTTGGGTAAAAACCTTTGGCATTCGTATGTCTTCCGTAAAACTTATCGGTCCACTACAGTGAGTTCCGTGTTTAGGATGGTGTTAGGGCGGGGGGTGGGGGTCTCTCACTTAAATTTTTATGTTAACTCAGTTTATTAGTAGTTTGTGTGTTCTCGAAACGCTCAAGACTAGCGCATAAGCAAATGTCCTAACTGGGGTAGAAATCTTACAGAAAGATTTCATTCGTGCTATCCACACATACACAGCACAGAGTCCATACTGCTCCCCTATGCTCTATGTTGCTAAAATAAGAACAATTCCAAGTCTTCCTAACCCTGAATCCAATCGGACTTCTAGAACCTGTGGTTGAGTTTCTCTTGCGTTTATTCTGGAGCAGAGGGGAATTCCAAACTACCCTTGGCAATCATTCTCTTCCTTTCAATTTCACGACCCGAGTATTTTTCCCTTTAACCGTTTCTCCCGTTGGGTTTACCAGACCCCCTTCCCTTATCTACTTCTCACTCTTTTACTTGCCACCTCCTTACGGCATTCTACCCTAGAGCCCAAGGCAAGGACGATCTCTCTCAGTTCTCAGCACAGCTCACACTAGTTCACCTATCCAGGGATCAAAAAAATTGCGTAATCGAAAAAAACGTTTGGCTGTTCCATCGGTCTTTGCAGATCTAACATTTGAAGGGGTGCTAAGTTTGAAACCACCATTTGGGAGAATGGTCTGTGTGTATGTGTGTCAGTGAAACAGCTGAACCAAACTGACTCAGATTTCATAAGTAGCCTGCAAGCTCGATAGGAGGCCAAAAGAAAGGTATGGACGAAATCTGTCCAAAACTATCTGTAGGTAACATCAAAACATACAATGTGTCCCTCAACAACAGCCCTAACGATTTTGATTAATTTACTAATGGACAGCACCACGAAATTCTTATCTGCAGGAAAATGACGAGAGCAGCACAATAATTTATCAAACATCTCGAAGAAAACAATTTTAACTTGGTTTTTTCTCAGAAAAATTCGAGTGGTGATTCAAGAAAGTACCTACACGGTGAGCGTTATCAAACGCTTATACGATAATTAGAAGCAACCTAAAAAATTACAACAATAATTACAAACCACAGCCGCAACAGTAGTAAGTTTCTCAGTTTTCGCTTCATAATTCCTAAATAGTAAACATGATAATATTAGAAAAAACCGAACCGCCAGTCTCATCAACCAATTAATCTCTGACTACTCAGTAGTGGGCTTGGCACTTGCAAGAGCAACTCCATAGGGCTAGTTAGTTAGCAGCACTTGATCGTACGAGGAACGTTGAGCGATCAAGTTTGTATAACTTGAAGAAATTAGTAGCTAAAGTGATAAAAACACTTGAATGCTCGTGGGGCAGAGGACGATTGTATGATGCGTCGCACTAGTTGTTCCCGAACCTGGAAGCCCTTTAACCAGCTCCTTGTCTTGGTTTTTCTCTAGAAAACTCGAACCATTTTTTCCAGCCAGTAACATAACGTATCTACTTACTTCGCAGGACTAAGGTAAGTACAAACCGGATAAAGACCAATTATCAGGTTTTGACCAGTGGCTCGAGCAATAAAATTCGTCGTAGGAGATGTTGAGAAATGTTGCGTGATGTGCCGCATCTGATATTTCTTCTCTCTTTTTTTTCTGTGACTAACGCCATTTCTCATTGTGGGGGGTTTCCAGATTCCGTCGCGTTCCATCAATCAACGCGGGAGGTCGCGGTTTAGGGGTCTTGAACCGTCGGTTGTTTTCCTTAGAAGGATCCGAGCGTGGGTTTCGGAGGCTCGGCGGGTTTGTCCCGTTGCTCCTTGAATTGGGACGTCGAAAAACAGACGAGGTTGACTAACGAGCTCCGAAAATAGGGCGTTTGACGTAACGCGTGATACGTTAAGGTTGTGACGCGCGTTGCGACAGACGGCGACTTAAAATGAGTCATTTTTGTAACACGTGAACAGTGACACCTGGAAGCCACCTTGTCTCTCATGTGCAACAAATCACGTTATCAGTCTCCCGGTTGATGAGGATAGGTGAGGGACCCCAACATCCTACGGAACGATTTAATAAAACTTATTTATTGATATTCTGTTTAAAGGAATCGGCCGGGCTGCACGCTTTAGCACGCTTAGTGATGATGTCAACTGCAACTCTTAAGCTACGGAATTCGCCTGTACCAATGAATTAGTTGCAACAGGTGGCCCGTATGCTCTAGGCAACGATCTAGAGAAAACAATTTTAAATCATTTCTGAAGCAAAGACGCTAGCGGCGTATCCAATTTTTCCTGAGATCTGAAATTTATTGGCTTGCCCCTATTTATGGTGTGACTTTCATTGAGTGACTATGAAAGAAGTAATTTATGTTTCAAAAACACCAATCGACATTATTTTTTCTTTAACGCGGAAAACACTGTGAAACAAGGAACGACAGTTGTTTGAATTTCTTTGGGTATCCCTAATTATTTTATTGCCGTTATTAAATTACCATTGTGTGAGTAACATATTTAATTGCCAACATACTTGTTTGGAAGCTCTACTGTCATACGAGCGGGATTACTAGGAAAAATAGCGCTATAATCGATTTCCGTCAACATTCATGAGAGTTTAATGTGCAGTTGTAGTACTTTTGAAAAAAATTATACTGTTACATTACCGTTCTTCAATATGTAGCTGCTCTTAGAATAAACTAAAAAGAGAGAGAAGAGAAAATCAAGTTGATGTTATGATAACCACGAAACCAGTTAGTATATACGGTTTCATTCAAAACTTCACTTTGACGTACCATGCTGATCTGCAGACTGAAAGTCGTATTTCAGCTGACGTAGAGCAGCCCTTTCTCTAAACCGTGGTCCACTGGATTGGATCCATATAGGGACCATTTTTTCAATAATGCAGGGTGGATTTAGATGGAGAACGGTGTTAATATCTCCTTTTTCACTTTTCTCATTAGTTTTTCCCTCTACTCATTTTTTAAATACCAGCAGTCGTGTATTTATTAGAACTTTAAAAGGATACATTAAAATTGGGTGTACGTATTCACTGCGTCAGAAGTGATGTTCTTGGTAAAAGTGTAACCACCAACTACTGATTAATTTTAATTTCCGAAAGAGGAAAGATGTAACATACGAGCTGGTAGTCGTCACTTTTGTCATGACGTCAGTGATCAGCTGTGGCGAGCGTTCCCGCGTCCGAGCGATCCCACTTCTCTCCCTTCCACTCACTCCGACTTCCCTTCCCACCTACCTTGCCAACTAGAAAGCACCTAATCTAAAATACAACAGTTCGATATACACGATCAAACCGAGTGTTAATGAATTCCCTCAGCTGATATAAAGTTATATCACATGGTGTCAGGTAAAAAGAAAAACCTACGTTGCTAAATACAGTGGTGTCCGTATTCGCGGTAAGTGAATCGTTTTTGCAAATTACGATTCATAAGAATCGCCCTAATAAATAGGGATAACGAACTTCCTACGGAAGTAGACGGACCTGCTCGCGACCGAAATCGAAAAAAATGGCGACTGAAACCAAGCCACCCCGGAATTTTAATTTCGAAGCAGAAAACCAGAAGAAGGAATGGAGTGAGTGGATGCAAAACTTCTCGATTTATTTAATAGCCAGCAAGAAAAAGAAAGAGAGCGATGAGGTAAAAATCGCGACTCTTCTCAACCAGCTAGGGCATAGAGGAATCGAAATATATAACACGTTGCGCCAGGACGCAATCATAAAGATAAAAGAAGAAGCTGCTGACGAAGCTGCGAAGAAAAAAGCCGAGGAACAGGCTCTGATAAAATATGATGAAGTGGTTGATGCTTTCACCAGGTATTTTGCGCCTCAAAAGAACATATTGCACGAAAGATGCAAATTTAATAAAATTGGTTACGAATCAGGCCAGTCACTTATTGAATTTATAACAGCACTAATAACAGCAGCCGACTCATGCGAATTTCACGATCGCAATGAGATGATCCGTGATAGATTAGTTGCTCAAATAACTGACAACCAACTACTGAACAAGATGTTGGACGAAGGTAACGAGCTGACGCTGGAACGGGCAACCGAGCTGTGTAAGCGATTTGAGAACAGAAAGCAAGAGATCGTTGACTTCCGGAGTGAGAAGAAAGAAGATCAAAAAGTCGATGGGCTCCATAAGAAAGGTAGATCTCAGCTGAAAGGTACGCCAAGTTCTACGCAGAAAGGTACGCCTGGTTCATCAAAATTCACAAAAAACAAGAATACGAGTCAATTCAATTCTACGTATTTGTGCAAAAAATGTAATTATGAACATGTTGCATATAACTGCCCAGCATATGGAAAGGAATGTAGTTATTGCAATAAGAAACATCATTTTACAAAATGCTGTCCTGAACGAAATTTTAGAAAAAATAGATATGTTAATCGTCGGACATGTGCTATAGAAGAAAAAAGTAGTGAAAGTGACTCGTCAGCTTACATAGATTCGCTAAAACTGGAAGTTAATAAGATCGAAAAAAACGCAGAGTGGTCTATAATAGGTAAAATTAGAAAAGTAAATATTAAATTCAAAGTAGACTCCGGAAGTCATGTGAATGTAATTCCGTTAAGAATCTTTAAAATACTGGACGTAGATCAAAATAAAATTGAAAAATGCACTCTTAAATTATCAGGGTATAATAATAATAAGTTAAAAATAGAGGGAAAAGTAAACTTAATTACTAAATTCAAACATGTAACAGAAAATATAGAATATATAGTAATAGACACGGCCGATAAGCCAATATTGGGTCTGGAAACAAGTGAAAAATTGCAAATAATTACTAAACTTGAAGAATTAAAATTAGAAGAAGTAAACACATTAGAATCTAAAGAACAAGTGATGAATAAATTTAAAAGTGTATTTACTGGTGTTGGTAAATTTCAGGAAGCCATACTCTATAAAATTGAAAGAGCATGCTTCACCTGTTACTTTTTCGCCACGCAGAATTCCTAAACATTTGCAAAATCGACTAAAAAAACACTTGGACAGACTAGAAGAGGAGGGCATAATCTCTAAAGCGAAAGGGCCATGCCTATGGCAACATCCTCTTGTTATTATTGAAAAGGATTGTGATAAACTAAGAATATGTCTAGATCCTAAGCATTTAAATCTGCAAATTTTAGATGATAAGTATCAAATACCAACTCAAGATGAGATATTTGATGATTTGAGCGGTAAGAAGTATTTTTCAATATTAGATTTAAAGGAAGGATTTTATCAAATCGGTATTGACGATGAATCATCAAAATTATGTACAATTGCTACTCCATTTGGTAGATATAGGTTCCATAGACTTCCGTTTGGAGTGAAAATATGCGCGGAAGTATTTCAAAAAATGAATTATGAACTTTTTGGAGACATAGAAGGTGTCAAAATATATATAGACGATATAATAATTGCAGGAGAAACAAAACAAGAACATGATAAAATTTTAACAAAAGTATTAACAAGAGCGCAAGAATCAAACGTAACATTCAATAAAGAGAAATTCAAATTTTGTGAAAAAGAGATTAAAATATTAGGAAGCATAATATCTAAGGATGGCATAGGAATAGATCCGAATAGAATTATGGCAATTAATGAAATGCCAGAACCTGATAGTAAGAAGGCACTTTTAAGGTTTTTAGGTGTCGTAAAATATGTTGCGAAATTCGTTCCTAATTTATCGTCGGAAACTGCTCCGTTAAGAAATTTAACAAGGGAAGGTGAAACATGGAAGTGGACACAAATTCATTCTGACTGTGTTAAGAAAATTAAAAAGTTATTGACAAATAGCCCTTTGTTAGCACATTATGATGAAAAGTTACCTATAACCATCCAAACGGATGCTTGTAATGAAGGTTTAGGATGTGTATTACTACAGAATAGCAAACCAATTTCATTTGCCTCCCGTTCACTAACTAAAACCGAGCAGAAATATGCCATAATAGAAAAAGAAATGTTAGGCATTTGCTTTGCTCTCGAACCGTTCCACTATTATGTATATGGTCGTATGGTGGAAGTTCAGACAGACCACAAACCTTTAATTACAATTGTAAATCAAGATTTTGAGAAGGTACCGGCTAGGCTACAAAGAATGAAGCTAAAAATAATGAAATACCAATTTACAGTATCGTACCTACCTGGTAAACAAATGGTGTTAGCAGATGCTCTCTCAAGAGCATTTATTCCTGGCAATGAAGTACAAGATCCGGAAATGAGTTATGTGATTCATAGCATAATAACTACAGTTATGTCAAAAGAAAGGTATAATGCGTTTGTAGAACATACTAAAACAGATCCGATCCTAAATGTAGTAATGTCCTATGTACAATCCAATTGGCCAAATAAAGTATCAGGAGAAGTTGGACGTTACGCAAAAATAAAAAATTATTTAGCAATAAATGAAAATTTATTATTCTATAATGATAGGATAGTAGTTCCAAGGGCACAACGAAAATATTTGCTGACAAAGCTTCATGAAGGTCACATGGGAATCGAAAAAACCCGATCAAAAGCTAGAAAATTATTCTTCTGGCTCGGTATGGCAGATGAAATCAAAGATTTCATTGAAGCTTGTCAAATATGTCAAGAACACAGGGTATATAACTCTGAAGAGCCAATGATAATCCAAGAAATTCCCCACCGTCCTTGGTCAAAACTTGGAATGGATATTCTAGAATTTAAAACTAAATCATATCTAGTAATTATTGACTATTTCTCTAGATGGATTGAATTTGGTAAAGTAAAACAAAAAGATACCGAAAGCGTAATAAAGATTTGTGAGTCGATGTTCGCGAGATTTGGTTATCCAGATGAAATAATTACGGATAACAACCCGTTTGGCAGTAAGCAGTTCAAAGAATATCTATCAAAAAGAAGTATCAATATAACTACTAGTAGCCCCAATTATGCTCAAGGTCACGCGCTAGCGGAGACAGGTGTAAAAATAGTAAAAAACATGCTGAGAAAATGTGAGAAAACTGGTCAGAACCCTAACATTCACTTGTTACACTACCGCAATACTGAAATTCCGAGTATTGGATTTTCCCTAGTCAGATGTTGCTTGGTCGTTGGTTGAAGGACGGACTTCATCATAATGAGTCCGATCTATCAATGAATTTGATCCCTATTGAAGAGGTTAGGACAAATGGCGCCAAAGCAAAATTACGACAAAAACAATACTACGATAGAGGTTCAAAACTTACCGATCGTAGATAAATCTGACCCGGTACTTTACCGGCATAAAAACTCTTGGGTTCGGGGTAAGATTATAAATCGAGCACACACCCCTAGGTCATGGTATGTAGAAGGAGAAAATAACAAAGTGTACAGAAAGAATAGGAGAGATTTAATTAATATAAAAGCTGACAATAAACAAAATCACGATACTGAAATTGATATACATCACAAAACACGGCACGAATCACCCAATAAATACCACTTGCGAGATCGAGAAACAATCAAATCGACGGAAAGACTCGGAATGGTACAATATAAGGAATCCGATTTATTTTAATACTCGCACATTACTCCGTTTGTAAATTGCATATTACTTGCAATTAAATATAAGAAGAGGAATTGTTAATTAGTACGGTTTCGTAGAATAACCTGTTGATTTCCTGGTTATCTCGGATGAGAGGCCTGCTGGATCTGAATCGACGCCGACTAGATCGCGGTTAGAAATTATTTTATTTTATTACCGTGACAACACATTGAAGTAATGAATGTGTACTTTTATATAAAACAAGAAGAAACTAATTAATTTTTTATAATGTACTTTGTAAGGAAGATTAATTTTAATTTCCGAAAGAGGAAAGATGTAACATACGAGCTGATAGTCGTCACTTTTGTCATGACGTCAGTGATCAGCTGTGGCGAGCGTTCCCGCGTCCGAGCGATCCCACTTCTCTCCCTTCCACTCACTCCGACTTCCCTTCCCACCTACCTTGCCACCTAGAAAGCACCTAATCTAAAATACAACAGTTCGATATACACGATCAAACCGAGTGTTAATGAATTCCCTCTGCTGATATAAAGTTATATCACAAAAAGTAGATTTTATCGTAATTTACGTGTCGACCAATGTGACGTAGAGGAAAACACGCTGTTAACTAGAAGATCGTGAGTCAAGCGGTAGTTTTGGAGGGGAAGGGGTTTCTCGTTATTTGACGTTATTTTGAAACTGCTTCGTCAAATTCGTGTCTGCGATCCGTCAAATTACGAGCTGCCCACGTTGACGTTGAGGCGCTCGGGCGCTACAGTAAATTTTCTCTGAGTGTCTTGTAACTTCTCTTTTATTTGTGGCCTGCGATGGACGATAGTGGGAAAGTGGAATAGTTGAATGAAGAGGGGGGAGGGTCGGTGGCGCTATTCCCAGGATTCGAGGAAAAACCGTGGGCCGTTGTGTACATTCGTGGCGATACGAGCGACGCCTACGCGCCGGATCAGTCGGTTTTGTGATTACCCGTGCGATCGAGAATTGTAAACCTTCAGTTCTTAGTCGACGTTGTTACGTGAGTACGAAATTCCGAGTACAAGCGCGAACGCACGCATAAAAAATGTAATAGATCATCTCGAACATACCTGGAGAGAAAAAAACCCAAAAAACTAACAGCTTTTAAGAAGCTGGTTGATTGATATCACGGAAGAAAAAAACCTACTTGGATCCCTTGAATTAAAGACTTTTTTGTTCGTAAACGTAATAACGTAATTGCTTGGATTAAATTACTAGAATGGGAAGAGGGAGAAGATACGATTAATAATCGGTCAAATGAAGGCCTTTGGTAGTGCACATTACTCATGTAACAGACGATAAACCATCTTGGAGAAAGACAGAATGGGTTATGGAAAACGTGAGACACCATTGCGTGCAAAAAAGGCAATCGAATGGTGGCAAATACGTCAGCCTTGGCTCGATTGTTCAAGATATTCACCTTTTTCTAGGAGGAAAATTTACGGGACCCTCAAAAGATGAGTGGATAAGCTGGGAAATTGTATTGCTCGAATATTAAAAGCTCATTAAAGTAATAATCTAGTTGCTCGGATCGAATAAAACATAAAACAGAAGACCGATATTATGGGATAAGACACCTTCAACAGTCAATCAAATAAATGCGTTAGACAGCTCACAAGCTCTCTCACCAATCTTCCTGGAAGAGATTCGGTTGGGTTCAGATGACTAGCGGATATACAGTTAGGTACTATGATTCTCTGATGTGTTCCTCCTCATGACATGCTAAGAGAGATGTGAGAGCTTGCTGAATGATTTTTATTCTGTACTGCGGAGGAAGTGAAACCCTACATTTGAAGGCTGTGTATACGCAGCACGTGATGGGATCACCCCCTGTTGGTAGCAGTTGCCAAGTTGCTGCTCTCATCGTAAATGTTGGTCGACAGAAAAGCGGCCGACATGTTTTCTCAAAGTAGCCTACCCCAACTAGTCAAGTGGGAGTTGAAGGAATGAGATGAGCCTCCAGAGGTTCTGTTCAAGCGTTTGAGGCATGTTGGAATATTCTAATGGGTGCTTCCAGCCCCATACCGTTCCCGTACCATCCCGTACCTGGGAAACCTTGGGCTGGGTAATGTCTTCCCTAGTCCAAAAGGACGAGACTTGGAAGACCCGAATGCCACGTTTGTCTGTCTGTGCTACCTGCTTTGAGAAACTCGTCAATGGCTGGGTATGAAGCCGGTCACAAAGCGTTCCTTGACAAATCCGCTGTTTGGTGGCACTTCTTCCATAATCGCCTTTTCGATCTTTGGAGGTCACCAAACGATTCGGCCTCCGCCTGGCGGACAGATGATAAATGCGACCGGCTCTCGAATATTCCAACGGTTTCTTTTGGATTCATTATTTAATTATAAATATCGGGTCGGGTCGAAGAGGGCGAAGAAGAGAAAGACGACGAAGAAGAAGAGGAGGAATCGTTGCCTCGAACGAGCCCGAATCCTTTAATTAGCCGCCTAAATAATTGGGAGCTCCGATTGTCCTGGAGGAACTCTCTTGACTTTTCTCTTCGTCCAGGACGTGGAACCCAAGTGGGAGTCCGTCGTCCGCCTACTGGTTTTCGGTTGGCTTTTTTTTCTTCTCCTGTCAGTATGCAAAATAATTCCGACCTTCGTCTGCAATGCGATTTTGAATCGACATTTTTTTACGGCCAACTGCTATTTACTTAAAGTCATAGACATAACACTTTTTGATGAGGTATATTTCGGGAAATTCGGAGGTTTCACGCAACTCAAATTGTCGGATGTGTGAGTTGTGGGTTTCCTCGAAGTAATGTCCGAGTCATGTACTGGGACCCAGTGAATAGAATTTTATGTTTGGAAAGATCCAAATAGTACAGCGATAATTATCGTTTTCATCCGAGGGAAAATTACGAGAGTGCAATAAATTGAAATATTTTGACAACACGCTATTCTAGTGTAGTTTTTTTCATTAAAACAATCGCCCAAACAACACTATGGATCTTTCGAAAAACCAAGCAAAGTAAAAAAACCCTGCAAATTATTACACAACGGTTTATTATTCTCATGAACAGCTTGACCTAGTATTACTGCTCTGAGACCTATCCCATTCGATTCAGCATCAGAAAATACTAGTAAACCATACGAAACATGATTTGACTACAACGGAACTACAGAAACTAAATATTCCCCTGGCGCCAGGCGCCTGTAAGCGCCTGTAGGCAATTGGCACGACATTGCGAATCGACCGGGCGGGTGGTTTTGATGAGACTGAGGGAGGGAGTACTAACGACGAAACGTTTACTTCCGCTGTAGTTCCCGCGAGTTCTTTTAAGTAGTTGACTTTGGTTCACTATAATTACTGTAATTTCACTACACACAGTTGTACACGTCTGTTACTCATTCCATTCGACCCAGGATGTGTGTACCTTGAAAACGATACGAAACTCGGCGTATTTGCGAATATACTGTTTCGTTAATTTTACTAACCATTTTTTGTCCATAACAACCATGGGCTTCGTTCGATAGGGTTGCCGAGATGGCGGGTACAACTAGATACCAAATGGGATTTTCGTGAGGAAGAACGGATGTGTTAGACCACGTTAAAGGCACAAAACGGCCTGGACGGCGGACAGACATTGCAGATAAGGAATCCCCATATCTTGAAACGTAAAGTATTAAATTGGTGGGGGGGGGGGAGGTTGTAAACAATTTTTCCTGGACGCAAACATAGGGTTATTACGTATTCAGAATGTATAATAAACCAAAGCAGAGTGATAGTGCTATAAGCTGCCTATACGATGAAATTGTGTGTATTCCCGCCCTCTGGCAGGCTCACCTGGTATCTGGCCTAGCGAACGTGGTACTTTCGGTCTTCCCCCTTGTCACCTCGATACTAGCGTTCTACTCTGTTAGCTTCTGGTCCCATTGATTCTTTCATCCCCTCAGCGTTTTTGCCTTCGTCCGCTTCTTTGGTAATACGGAAGAATCCATCACTTCTCGTGATTTGTAATTGCATGTCTTACCTGAGTATTTATTTTGTGTTATTATAGTTACCACTGTTTCGCATGTTGAGCTCGTTCGTGACATTGAACAGTGAATAATTTAAACAATATATCGGGACGACGTGTATCTGTTTCGTGTTGCTGCTCCTAAAGGAAATACCGGTATACTGCCAATGTGACTTTTAGGTAGTGGGGGGTACGTGAAAAAGATACATGCGGAAGGTGGCGATTACGTGGAGGTTGGAGGGGAGTTGGTCAAGGGGTTGGCAGGGTACACGATAAATAAATTTAAGTAAGCGAGGAGTCCGGAGCGGAGGTCGGTCAGTGTTTGCGACTCGTCGTTCTGTGGGGGGAGGTGAAAAAAGGAGGGGGTTGACGGCCGAACTGTCGTGGGAAGGGGGGTGGTCGCGAGGTTTCGAAGGGTTTAAAGCCGACCTCTTCCTCTTTCCCCCCTCACGAAAACCCCCCCGCGAAGGAGGGGTGGTCCGAGTGGGGGTAATGAATCCATTGGCGGGTTCCCCCCGGCGCGGAAAAACGGCGCTCCCCTCCTCCCTTAATCTCCTTCCCCGCAATACCGCGAGGGGGAGTTAAAAACTCTGGGGTCGGTGGAGGGAGGGCTTTCGCTCAGGCGGAAGGGCTGGAAAGGGGGAGTTTGTCGGGAGGCTTTTGTGTGGTCCTCCCCCCACCGGCCGAGCGGTAACCAGTTGTGGTCCGAGACCGCTAGGTAGCGCTCCGCACTCGACCGCCAGTGCGAAAAAACAAAAGATCAGTTTGTCTTCAAGAAGTCGAGGAGCGTAATGACGACGAAGCGCGCGTTTTAAAATCTCGCTGAAAAAAAAAATTGTTCTAAGTGAACTTTACAAGTCCGTTATTATTATTTTTTTTTCCAGTGCGTGTTTAAGTTTTAAGTGCGTCAAATTTTGGTGTTAAATTTTTTCTGTCAAAGTCACAGTCGCGTTTATAAATTTTATTTTTGGACATTAGTTATTCCAAGAACGAACAAAAAAAATTTTTGGACATGTTTTGGTCTCCTCCCCGCGTCAGCCCTCTGCCGCCTCCGCCGCCTCCATTCTATCACCCTGACTAACTGAAGAGGAAAATAATTCTTCGGGGTCGTCGCGCGGAGAGTTGAGTATCTTCCAGAAATAGACTCCGTCATCAGGCCCCATCTGTTAGGGCTTAACAGACTTTTTCGAAAAGACGTGTCGTTCCCTGTCGGGGGCGGCGTTGTTTTCTCGTATTTTACAACAAAATAAAGTGATTTAAAAAGGGATTTTCGAAGGTGCAAAGTGCGGTGTTTTGTGGTGTTTCGAGTGGTGGACTGATAAACGGGAGGTTTTTTAGAGGAAAATTCGGCTGGCGGTCGTTTTAAGAGATGCGGACGGGGTTGAAGTTCGAATCTTGGTAGCGTTGACGTTGTTTTTCTTCTGAATTTTTCTGAAAGGATTTTTTGAAGAAACTGAGGACGATGTTGTGGGGGCGGATGAGATCGGCGGGTACACCACGAGTTGGCGAAGTATGAAGTTTTGGTCGTTGGCGGTGGTCGCGAGGGCGGTGCTACTCGTCGGACTCGCGTCCTCCTCCTTACGAGCCGACGCCGGCTTCCAAAGGAGCATTTTCCGGGGTCCGCCGGGATTTTCTCGAACGAACTTAGGCTCTCGCCGCCCTCCGCCCTGCGCTCACAAAGGGGATTCGATCAACGGGGTCGCGGCTCGAGCGTATCTCGCGTCGACCGTCTTCGAAGGGAAAGCCCGCTCGCGCTCCCGCGGCGACGTCTACGCAGTCACATTCGTCGTACAGAAAATACACAAAGACTCCCCTCAGACTCTCAAAGACCGAGCTCAAGTTCGTCTGCAGTTTCGAACGGGGGCCGAAGCCCCGGCTTCGTGCCGCCAGTCGTACAATTACACCAAGCGGCCGGGAGAATTGGTGCGAACTAATATCAAACAAGGGGGTAAATACATAGTGTTCGTGATGGGTGTCGGACCTCACAATTTCACCCTCCTCGGGGAGCCCGTGTTCAAGACTCGGAAGAACGTTCAAGCCGTCAGGGATGTCCTCCAGTGCAACAATTGTTGTGAGTACTTTACAGTTTCTCGTAATACCCGCCTAACAATGAACGATTTACCTCCACATATCGATTTTGTTAGCCGACTCCCACTCAAATTATGCCCTTTCCTATAAGCAATACTGCAATACTTAGAAAGATACCAGTTCATCAGGTGACCAGAAACTTTGGACGTCATTCCAAAGGAGCGTATCTACCGTAACTGTTCAAACTGCTATAGCATTTCCCAGTGGAGTTTGGGAGCTATCCAAACCTTTTTGAGAATGCGAACCGAAATGGATGTGCAGCTAACAAGCGTAGTAGCTGATGACCTCCTTCTGATTTGTTGATGATTTTTCTCAAATATACGACAAATGCGAATTTTTCCCTTCGCATTTTAATGAAAAAATAAGATAAGAATAAAATTCTTTTCTTTAATGATATTTCTTCATTCTTTTTTGTTTTGTTCATTCTTAGTTGGGAATTTTCTCTCGCAGTTTGGTTTGGAAAATTGACTTCGAAATGCTATATCCCCCACGTTCTGCCACCGATACAGGGAACCCCCTTTTCATCAACTATCAGGCAGCTCGTGTGCTAAAATGATGTTATTAGTTATACGTACTTCAGATTGATTTGAGTTGTAGTTTTAGTATTTCATCTGTGTTGAACGTTTCTATATGATGTTCAACCCCCATTAATTGTTCGTTAAGTATTCACACTATTCAGCACAGATCTTGACAGAAGTGATTTTGGTGTAGCAAACGCAATGATTTTAGTGTCAAATTCAATTTCATTTGTTTGAAAAATGCTTAACCAACGGAAGGTTTAGGGGATGTTGTGAAAAGTTGAATACAGTTTTTAAACAGGTTTCACTTTGTTTTCGAATGCGACGTAATTTGTATCGTGCCAGGCCTTTGCTCTACTTTTCTCAAGTCCCTTGAATTAGAAGAACAAGGATTTGATGTTCAGTGGTTACGCTTAATAACCGCGGATCGGGAGTTTAAACGATTCCATAATCAAAATTAGTGTAAGAATAAAAAGCCACCTGTATTTGAACACTTTCGAGCAGTTATTTCAAGTTCGGGCCTACTGAGCATTCCGTATTTGTGTTTCTACCTCTCAATGCCTCGGCTATTGGACAGATGACTACTCGCCTGTAGTTATTGTTCATTCCATTCTGAATGAACTCTTTATCTATGCCTTGTTTTCTATCAACCGTGCTTCTTAATTATGTGACAGTTCGAGCGACCAGTTTTAATATGAGCATTGTGCTTTGTTGCTTTGTTTTCCCATGTACCGAGCATTATGGTTCAGTTGTTTGCTTTATTTCTCCCTGATTTATGAACAGCCCTCACAACCAGCTACCATTGCTCCGTATGATCAAACAAACACGGTATTTCTCATACAAATATACAGGTTTGGCAGTCAGCGTGTGACATACTTTGCTAGCACGTAAAAATTCTGTATCAACTAGTTCCGATTTTCATACGTTATGAACATAAAGCATGTTTTCCCAATAAATTAGGTTTATTTTTAGTAAAGCAGATCGTCTTGTTCTTCCAATTCCGTTGCGAGTTCCCGTTCGTACGTGGCGGTACAACGAGTATGCCCACATCATGATGGTTGGAGTAAATTTTGTATTTCATCCGGGACCAATTTTGAAGATCGAATAACACCACTTTAAATTTCTTACGAGAAATGTCCTAAACGATGGTTAAATATTCAGTTAATTAAACTGGTTTATTGAAACCCGCAAGGGTAGCAAACGTCCGTATAGGTACTTCATCTAATAATGTTTTAAACCGTCGTCCGAAAAACGCCATTTAAGAAGAAAATGTTTTGTGTGTTGGTGAATACAATTGGTCGAGAGCTGCTGAACCAAATCAGCTGGGAAAAGATGTTTATTTTACACATAAATAAGGGCTACCCAATAAATTCCAGAACCTTATAGTATTGTTCCTGTAATCTTAATGCAAAGACCCTTTCAGCTTCTTAGTACGTACGCGTTTTTTCTGTACTTCAGATACATCTACACAATCCATCCACCTTCCTCCTCATACCGAACCCGTTGAGTACAAACACTCATATTTAATTCAGTATGGCATATACTGTTAGACCGCTCTCACCTACAAAATAGAAATCGCTGTAGAAACATCACCGAACCCGAGTATAACAAGGAAGTCTTTACGTGGTTCATTAATCATGGCTACTCAAATCGTAGTAACATTTCTACATGGAGATGAGTCAAATGTAAAGGTATTTTAGGATTACCCATGAATTGTTATGGAAATATAATGTTTGGCGCACGAATGGGGGAGCTTGAAACTGAGAAATAAATTAACGTGGTGAGCGTGAATGAGGATTGCATTACACTTGACAGAATAGCGATATCCGGTGGAGTATGAGTATATAACCGCGAACAAGGCACTCTCAATACAGGTGAACTGGTTGTGAGACACTAAGTGGGGAGAGAGACAGAGAGACAGAGAGAGAGAGAGAGAGAGAGAGAGAGGTGCGAGACAAACCGTTGGGCGAATTGAGAGACGACTGTATCGTGTGAACTGTTAGATGACTGTGTATTGGGAGAAATGAAAGAAAACCGGCTTTAGCGAGAACTCGCCGGTGAATGAGCTGTCTGTTGTGGAGAGGAAAGTGCATTGAGGGGAGGGAACAGGAAATTTGGGAAAGTCCAGAAGAAGGGGGAAATCCGTTGCCAATCGGAAATAACTGAAAAGGTGGACTTTCCATAGGTAACAAAAGGGCTTGATGATGAAGGTGTTGGGGGAAACAATGACTTTTCGTGAGGGCTAGTGCCGACATTTTGAAAGTCAAAGACTCCGCTAATTCTGCCTGCCGAACACGTGAATTTAAACAATTCAAGGGGAAATGAATGAGGAAAACATTTATAAGGGGAACATCGCATGTGTATAGTTTAAACTGGACGGGAGAGTGTGGAGGTTATCTCGCGCCAAACCAAACGACATATATTTTTAAAACAAATTGGTAGCGAGTCCTGACTGTGTCAGATCTAATCATAACCTGTTTGACTGAACCAGTGTTAATTTGAATTACACTTCTCTGTCAGTTCCCTATTTTCTAGTTGTTGAAGTGTTTAAAATTCCATGTCCGAGTTTTAGGCTTCTACTTTCAGTTTCCTCAAAAAGTAATTTAATTGTTTCTTCTCATTCAATATAAAAGTGGGCTGAACTTCGATTCTTAATCACTACCCACCGCCTAGTATTACCATATTTGCACGAGGTTATTACTTGGTTGAATTGTAGGTGTTCATAGGTTGCATTTCTGTTATTCGTTAATTTTACATTTAGTGAGCTTATTGCATTATTAAACTATAAAGAATGATTGAAATGGTTCAGGAGCGAACACTGTCTTCTATGATTAATAAACGCCATCGACCCAAGGAAATAAAAACTGTTGGGGAAAGCAATTAGCGGTTCTCACTCGGGCCTTTTCACCCTGGAAAATTGGAAGGTGATTTATTAGTGAACAATAAGATTAGAAAATACACGACAACCTTTACCCATTGGTGCGATATTTTTGAGGAAGAAATCAATCTCGAAACGACACAATTGAATCACACGCGATTGTTAACCGATTATCAAGTCTTCCGACTGTTTATTGTTCATCAGCCGCCAACAAATCAGTTATAAACATATCTTTGAAAGTAAATGGTTCGATACAACTGACACTCTCTCTCAACTCGTCGCATTTGCGTAAATATTTGTATTTTACAATCCTGCGAGAGGAACAAAGGAGCGAAACTCGATCCTCCCCGCACAACAACCACCGCGAAGTAACAATTTTTGCAGTCTCGTTTGGCAGCCGTTCAATTCATTTCCGACGGCTTTCTTTTTCGCTTTGGCTCGTCCGGTCGTAATATTTCGCTCGCGTTACGCGTGTTTTCAATTCGGGAGTTTTGACAAAAAGCTCGTTGTTTATCAAAGAAAAATCCCGACGATTGTCGCTGCGAATGAGGATTGACGGGTTTGGTGGGTTTATTTTTCGACGGCTCTCGAAGGGGAACGTTCGTTCGTCGTCTTCGGAGGTTCAGGGCCGGGCGTTGCGTTAAAGTTGACGAGCGAAACGAGGAGTTCGTGCGTTATGGTAATTTGCCTTGGGAGAACGGAATTTATGGTCAGTAACTCAAATGCTGGTTACTCATTAGGCATTAGTCCAGAACCTAGAATTTTATCTGCTACCTTACGAACAGCAGAAGCTCAGAATAGGAACTACTGAAGGCCTAAGAAAACGAAATTCCAACATTTTAATAGCTAAATACACCGAAGAAACCCCATTTTCACTGTCTATAAATACAATTTATTTACATACTTACATTTACTTTTTATTTCTCTGTTTAAAAAACGCAACAAAATATAAAAAGGGAATTGTTAGTGTTGGAGACAGGGTGTTAGTAGTTACAGGGCGTGCTGTTGATAGAATTTCGAACATGGTGCTGATCTACAAGAAATAGAACATATTTAAGGGCCGATTAATTTAAATTAATTAAAAAATATGTAGATAACATTAATAACATAGACAAGGAACGATTTAACGAGTCAATTTCTTTTTAGTTTGTGATACTTGAGTTCCCCAAAAAGTCAGTGTTGGTCCATTAAGCCGATACGACGGGAGTTTACGATGAGGAACAACCGCAGAAAAAGTTAATAGTTAACGCAACGTATTTCAGAAGGACATATTGGTAAATCTTACTATACCCGATATTCATTTAGTTTTGTGCAGCCGTAGACCGTAAACTCGATTCCATAGGAAAAGTGATGGATGACTGTGAATGGGTCAACTAATATTCTCAGTAAATCTGGTCGATGAATTACTTCTCTGGGTTTGCTAGTACGATTCAAAACATGAAAACGGCTTCTATTTATGGCACCTTGGTGGTCACAATGCAGGAGAACCCGTGTTTAGAAGTTAAAGATGGAGCTCGGGGACATTGGATTATTTTCCAATGTCAGCGTCTTTCTAACTCCACCTAGTCGCACAATGATGTTAGAAGTGGCTTTCTAGAGTGCGTGACTTAAACAAACGGAACTGTTAAAACAGCCGAGAATATCTCTTGATTGTTCTTTGAACAGCATGTCAGTAACAAAGAGGCAGTTGCACGGGAGGCGGCGAAAAGGAGGAAGCATTCATTTCTCACACCCCCCCCCCCATTCTCCCTCGCCCTTTTTTCCTTAAATCCTTCGCATGCATTTTATCTGACAAATTGGCAACTATCTCATTTTTAATTATTCCCCCTTGAAATACCTATTACTCCGCTTTCTGTTTTCATACATTCTTCAATTCTCGTCTTTCCTTGAGGGAGCTTTGTAGTAGAACATTTTCTTACAGATCAATTTGATCGTTGAATACCTAGTGGTTCAATCACCAGAGGTAAACTTACTGATTTTGTCGCAGTGCAGCTCAGGAAACACGCCGAACTGAAACCGATTAATGAATATGACGAAAAATCCTTTGAATTGATACCTGAAAATTGTTTCGGCCGCGATATTCAATTGCTTCGGTGTCTAGCATTGAGTTTCCCACTGATCGTGCGAAATAGCATGAAGGTTTGGCTCTCCGGATAAATTTAAAACGAGGCCATTCGTAAATAAGTACTTCACGACCAGGATGGCTACGTTTACTACAAATGGCTGGTCTTTTCCAAAAAATAAATACAATTTTTTAAAAACAGCGGCCAAGAAGATGACATACTGTGGTAAAAATTACTCTTCCGGCTGAAGACTTTTTTTACCCAAAATCTGTGAGTATAACTTACTTTGTTTCAAATGGTGTTACAGTTTTTAATAATTTTTGAAAACGTTAAAAATAAAATGGAACTTCAACATTCTTTGAACTTGCCTGGAAGAAAGCTCACAACCTTGAATATGGTGTAGTGATCTTACCACGTGCCCCCCCCCCCCAACCACTCTGCATGAGAAAGAAGAAATGCCGACTGGAGTTGGAGCATTAGTGACATCGTTAACTAAACAAGTATGTGAGGAGTTTTTTTTGTGGCTCATGATAACTCCGAATGAGAAACTCAGTCAGAAATCAGTGACAGAACACATAGAGGAAGAAGAACAAAGCTTAAAATATGGTGGTGATAGCGGGTCTTGCTGAACCAAGATCACGGAGAGTTACAGAGGAGGTAAATGAAATGCTCTTGGCTCAGCTCATCTCTTTTCTCCAACCACTTTCTGCACCCTAGGTTACGTGCAAGTTGGGGGCTCTTGTGATGAGTACACAACAGCTCTGAGCTTCAAGTGTGAATTACTATCGCACTGTTAACGTCTTGCAATCTTCAAATTGGTTGCCATAATTAAAAAGTGATTTTAATTGTGACTATGCGTCGATATTTTCTTCTGCTCACAAATTATCGGCAATTCAACCTGAAAAATAGCCTTTCCTTCCAATTCACCGCAAACCGAATTTTCGTTACTTTGAAGGACTATTCACACTCCAGTTCACGGGTTAACTGTTATTATGTTGCACTTAAGCTCGTTATTTCCTCCGTTTCAAGTCTGTTAGATGTCCCCGGCGCTCTCTCGTTGGCAACCTGCTCTTTTCAACATACGTCACTCAATAATTCATCTTTCGTCGGTGAAGGGGAGACTCAAAATGCCAAATTTACACTAAATATTTCTACTTTAGTTTTCATTTTGCACATTGTCGTTTTGAGACCTTCATGGCAACCGTTTTGTATGAGCTGTTCTTGTAATTTGGGTGTATAGGTACTGCATGAGAGCGCCAGACCTACGAGTACGTATACTGTCAGAAGTAGGTTTTCGCTTGGGAATTGAGAAGTTGTAGGAGAGATAACGGAAAGATACGCTCTAGCTGCACAATATGATACTAGTAATACGGGCTCCAGATTACTGATGTGTACTCCAGGAGTGGCTGCACGAGAGTCCCTAGAGCAGCAGGGGCATATGAGAACTGTCTATTATTCTGTTTTATGAAGCCAAGAATGCTGGGAGTCGGGATAAACGCCAAGATTCACGATGCCAGCCTTGGAAGGAAGTGTAGCTTGGTTGAACGAGCAGGACAGAAGAGTGAGCTCGATAGAAAGAGGTGACAGCCCATTTTGACGGGTTGAGGGTCATGCCATTGAAATTGCACCACTGAGAGAGTGCATTAAGGTTCCACTGAAGGAGAAGCCACTCTGAAGGGTCCCGAATGGAGATGGATACCTTCAGGTCGTCCGCATAAATCATGAAATTGATGCAATGCAAGAAGGAACCGACTCAGTTGATCACAAGGTTGAAGAGAAAGTGGCCAGGATTTGAGCCTTGAGGAACACCAGATGTGGCGGAGAAGGAGCGAGAGATGGCGCCATTGATGCGCACTGAAAGCCGTCTAGTACTTAGGGCGACCCATGCGTGAAGTGCACCAAAAACGCCAAGCGATCAGAGTGTTACAAGGGGGGTTTGGAGATGTTTGAAGAGCCGCTCACTCAGGCAAAAATTACAGCGATCGCGAGCTCCGGCCCAATAGCCCAACTTTCGTCGGATTATGAGCACTTTGTGTTACCACAAGACTACCTTCGCCCGGCGCCTTTGATGCGAGTCAGTCGGTACAAGAGCGCATCAAGAATTGTAGCTTGGAGAGGTTTGAAGGGACGAGATTCACCTGATGACCATCCTCAACAGCTCAAAGCGCATAGTCCTGAAAAGTTTACAGATTTGTTGATTGCCCTTTAACAAACCTGTGCTGCTCGGAGGCTAAGAATCGGGAGTTGAGCTACAACCAGCTTATCGAGTAGTTTGGAAATAGTTTACAGAGATCAGACTGGACTGTGGCATTATACTCGGTGGCATAACAGCAGTTGAAATATGATTAGGCATCCCACGCTATTCCGGAATTGATTGTTCTTTAAATAACGTTTTCAAAAAACTGATCTCGGCAGTCTTATAAATTATCTGTTCATTGGTAACTCAACAAAGGTCGGGATATGATCAGGGAAATTCCAATAAATTCAGGACCATCGGGAAAGACAGATTTGATTTATTGTTGGGATGATGGAAACAGCTTAAGGCGCCATTTACTTTACTTCATTTCTAAACTGTTTTCCCTCATCTCCCGGATACTTCTACAGAGTTTTCTGCGTCTGTCACTCGATTTCCTTGACATTTCAACAACTCTCAACTACATTATCCAATTTCTCAACATTTTCATACAAAATCGTTCCTGTTAATTGAAGAGAATCGCCCAGCGAGATCAACGTTCGAGTGATTGGAGGACGATGAGAACTGGGTCGTCAGTCCAGGAGGTGATTATCAAGTGAGAAAATCTGAGGAAATGACGTCAATTCCCCGCTGTTCACAGGCGGAGAGCCGGAAGCGGCGCGTCTCATCGGAAGATGAGCTTCTCGAGAATTCCGCAAATAATCCGCGAGGCGCCAGATTTAATCGCGTAATCGTCGATAAGAATGGCATCGACTTAACGCGCGGAAATACCGGAAATCGTCGAGCGTTTTTCGTCGTTTGTCATCACTTTCCTTATCTGACGTTGGTTGCTATTTCGAGTCGTAACGTCAATTGAAGAATCACGGGGACTGTCACCGAGTCGTTAGACGGTTTGAAAAATTAACCATCGGAATGTCATATGCACGGTGTGTTGCTGTTAGAGCAGAGAGAGAGAGAGAGAGAGCGAGACGAAGAGGAAACATTGAAAACATTACTTTTTCTCAGAAACTGATGACTCGAATGGATATAACAGCATTCTGGAAATATCTGGTGCGTAGCAACACACAACTTTCCGCCACCCCTTTAAGTTCGAACACCACCTACATAGGCGGGCGCTATATCTTCGTTCAACGCATTTTTACAGGAACATTTATGGAAAACGAAATGTAGGGACTAGTTAGCTGAGAGTACTCCGAAAGTTTGATCGAAATCGTTAGAGCCGTTTTTGAGAAAATTGGAATACCGATAAATTAATATTCGACAAATCTCCTTTTCTGAGTTAACGGGTGACTAAAAGACACTCCATTAGGATTTATCACATCTGGTGAAAAAGCTACCCTGGAATTTACGGAAATGATAGAAAAAACGTTATTTCCGCCACATTTTGATTTTTATCTCTGTTCAATGGACCGTCACAGGAACATTGAAAAGAATATGTAGGTATTAACTATTGAAAAACACCCTGTGAGTTTGGTGAAAATCGCTGGAGCCGTTTAGCCAAAAAGCGTAAAAAACCTATTTTTGCTTCAGGGGCCCATATCTCCGTTCACCGTATTTTCGTGGAGATATGTATAGAGAAGAAACGTTAGGTATTGATTAGGAGAAGATAATTTGAAAGTTTAATCAAAATCGTTAGAGCCGTCTTCGAGAAAAATGCGAAAAACCCTAGTTTTTGGTACATTTTCGTCCCCCCCCCTGCCCATCGGCCGAAATCGTCCATAACCTTATTTTGGTGTCTACAAAAAATAACGAACAAAACAAAAAAAGAACCAGCTCAATCGGATCGGCCGTTCTCCCGCAAATCGAACTACAGACACAGGTCTGTTTCTTTATTTGATGACTGTACCTAAACCCTCGACGAGGGTTATATCACTCATAGAAGTTGCGGTTTCGCTAATATGCAAGAGGCCGGCCCCTGCAGCATCCACCGAACTCAGACCTGTGGAGGTACGGCAGGTATTTGGTCGTTAGCCAGTCTCACCGTAGAGAGCTGTTGCCCGTGTGTTACCGCGCGGAGGTGACCACCTGAGGAATCCCGTACCATCTGGGAGTAGTTCTTAATCTGGTTCCCTACCTGATCTTACTGTTTACTTGGGTGGCAAGTTTCAAAAGGACTGATCAACTATAACCACGTTTCTTAGCCATTACCTTCTTTGCGAACTTCGCAAAATGGTTATAGGCTTCCTTTGTAGCAGCTAATGCTGCTAAGTTCGTTTGCCCTCCCAACAACCGTCGCTCACTGTTGTAGAAACTACAGTGGAGCAGCACATGGTTTCTTGTTTCCTCCGCACTGGAGGCACAAGACGTGCATAATGGAGAGTCTTTCAGGGAAAAGAAGTGGAGCCGCGCATTGAAGTCACCATGTCCCGTGAGGAACTGGCTCGTCCAGTGGTCTGGCTCAACCCATTTTCTAGAAAGACGTTCACTGATGTTGGGGAAGAACTCATACGTATCACGTCCCTTCGACGAGGATCCCCATCTCGCTTGCCATTTCTCTACAGCCCATTCATCGATGGCGGCAAGTTTCTGTTCTGTGGTGAGATCCGCACGGAGTTCAGCCCAAAGCGAGGGAAGCTCCGGTTTCACTCTCCACTTGTCAATCATGCACTCAACAGCCAAATCAACTGGTAACTGACCAGTGATCACCTGGAGTGCTTCCGTTGATACAGTCTTGTAGGCCTTGGTGATCCACAGGAGCGCAGCTCTCTGGGATTGGGCCAATACTCTCTTTTGATTGACTGTTAGTTTGCTACCCCAGACAACGGGGCAGTAGCCAATCACACCTAAATAGATGGCCTTATACATGAGGATGGTGTCGTGGTAACACACACCCCAAGTGGCCTTAGTAATGGCACGCAGTGAGGCAAACCTTGCAATGGTAGTGCCTTTAAGGGACTGGAGGTGTTGGTTGAAACTCCACCTCTCACCTATATTCACTCCTAAATACTTGACGTGCTTTTCAAGAAGGAGCCTGTGGCCGCCAAAGCGTATTGTGGGTGGATTATTCACTTTCCCCTTCAAGAGGATTAGCTAGGTTTTTTCCTCAGCCACCTGCATCTTGACACGCTCGCACCATTGGTTGACAGTGCGGAGCACGTGGTGGGTTTTTTCAATTTGGCGGACTGACTCTGCAAAGATCAGCACAGTCAAGTCATCCACATAGGCGTACGGCTCGCAGTCAGTCTCCATGAGTTTCCTGAGAAGACCTTCGAAGAAGGCATTCCAGAGTGCTGGTCCAAGGACCGAGCCCTGTGGGCACCCCTTCTCAATCTTTCTCCGGACGGAGACATGCCTACTTTCGATCGTAGCAGTTCTGTCTGTCAGGTAACTTCTGACGAGCGAGTACAGGTTGCAGGGGATTCCCCTACCTTTGAGCTCATTAAGGAGCGCTGGCCACCAAAGGTTGTCAAGCGCTCCTCTGATGTCAATCAGAACTGCTACGACGTACTTAGCCGGTGCCAGCAGGGAAACACGCCGAATCTCGACAATGACATCCTGCGTGGACCTTCCTTTGGTACACCCGTATTGCCTGCCTGTGAGGTTGCGGCCAAAGACTCCTTCGAGGGACTGCAACATCAAGATTTCTAGTGTTTTGCCTAATATGGAAAGAAGGCTGAGTGGTCTCCATGATCGCGGGTCTGACTGATTGCGGTTGCCTCTCTTTTGAAGAGTGACAACGCGCGCAGTCTTCCACTGAGTGGGGAACTGTCCGACCTGCAGACAGCCATTAAATAAATTAAGGAGGCCGCTGGAGATTGTCCGCTCAGCCTTCCTTAGCATATTGCTTTCTATTTTATCTGGCCCAGGAGATTTGTTGGGCTTTAAGGTCGCAAGGGCCCTGCCGAGGTCGCCTGTTGTCCACAGTGGGATGTCGGGCTCGTTCGGAGGGTCCATGATCAGCTCCCTTGCTGCCCTCTGGGCTTCAGTGTCTCGAGCTAGTTGGTCATCTGGGAACGCCTTCTCAAGGAGGGTTTCCAGTGAACGTTCGATACTGCAGGCCCAGCCTGACTCATTTTGCATCGCAGCTAAGACCTGCTCTACATTTGCTTTTCCTATGGAGGACTTGTAGTGTCTGCCCCAGGGGTTCTCAGAGCTCTCCGCTTCCACAAAATTTCGCCAGCCTTGCCGTTTGGCTCGTTTGATGGCGCGGTGGAAGGCCTTCTTCTCTTGGATGAAGGCAGTTCGGAGTGTTGCTCTGGCATCAGGGTCACGAGTGTTTTGGTACATCCTTCTGGCTCTATTTGCACTTTGCTTGAGGGGATTAAGTTCCTCAGTCCACCATGGGACTTTGATCGCCCTGTGCTTCTGTTGGCCAAGTACAGAGAGCCCAGCAGAGTGCAGTGCTGTGGTAAATGTGTCCACTTTGCTGTCCACCTCTTCAGGTGTGGATGCTTGCACTATTAGGTCGGTGTCTGCGGCACGCAGTTCACCTTCCAGTACCCTAAAGAATTGCGGCCAGTCAGCATTTTTTGTGCGGAATCGCTTTTCACGCGTGTCTTTGCAGAGGATGGTATCATCCGTAATGGCAAAGTCAATAACCATGTGATCGCTCTGCGTTGCACCTGGTACGACTCGCCAACCCTTCAATTTGAGTAGCAGGGTGTGGGACACGGCTGTGACGTCTATACACGACCTTCCTCCCGGGCCATCATAGGTCGCCTCAGTCATGGGGTCGTTGGCAACAACCAAGTTGTACCTGGTGAGCAGCTCTATATACGCCTCGCCCGCCCCATCCAGGGTTGGGGATCCCCACAATGGTGATCTGGCGTTTGCATCAGCACAGACTACGCAGGGTCGTCCTGATAGGCCTGCTAGAGCCCGCTCGAGTGGTTCAAGGCTGTTGGCAACTGGTGCGCCAAATTGCCTGTAAATGATATTACAACCAGCTCAAAGCCACCGGCTCGGATGAGCACAGCGGCCAAGTGCTGGCTGTTCAGGTGAGTGAGTGCGAGCATGTCAATGGACGGGTCGATGCAGGCTACTGCTGCCTTGGCTCCCGTTCTTGCTCCAGCCACCACTCGTGCCTGCGATCCGAGACCAAGAGTTTTGGATCCTATGTACGGTTCCTGTATGGCGAGGACACTGCAGCGTTTCTTGAGTGCATTTTGCAGCAACTCAGCCATAACTGGGCAACTCTTATTTGTGTTGTGCTGAAGGATTCGAACTGTTTTTGACCTATTCATAATCCACTCGTGACTCCTGGAGGGCAATCGCTCGCTGACGAATGGTACAGCGTGCGTCTCGTGTAGAGTGTGCGACCTGTTGGATTTTGCGTTCGACGCAATTGGCACACTTGAGGGGAGCATCACGCTTGCATTCCTTACTCAGATGTGGCAAGGCGCACCAGGCGCACACAACAGGTCTTGTACAGGCCACTGCCAGGTGGCCATAGCGCTGGCATTTGTAGCACTGAGTGGGGGCTTGGTACTTTCGTATGGCGCACCGCTGCCAGGCTATTTGGAGGTGCCTTGCCCTCTAGTTTTTTGTACAGGCTGGGTGATACCTCAATCACCCAATCCTTCTGTCTGCCACGCTTTTTGGTGAAGAGAGGCCTGACATCCTGCGGCTGCAAGCCTAACGCAGGGTTGTGCTCAACAACTTGTTGGGCCAAGTCCTCTTTGAAGGTCGGTCCGCACGTCGCACAGCAGCAGGCGTGGGAAACGACCCAGGGGGGCTGACGCTTGGAGCTTCAACTCCTTTTTTGTGGAAATGTGGCTCGTGAGTGCCTTGGCCATTTCTGGCGTTTCCGTCACAATGACGGCGCCACCTCCTACTGCGGGGCGGATGTTCAGCACTCGGCCACTCAGAGCTTGGAGGTCCGTAGCAGGGACACCCCGCATAAGCGCTTCCATTGCGTCAGGGTTGGAGGGACCAGCCTCTCCTTCCTCACATGTCCGCCTAACCACTACCACGTTTTGTCGTGGGTTTTTAGGGGAGTTTGGCAAGCGGTGGAGGCTTTTATTTTTGCTTTTATTTTTATTTTTGCCCTTGTTTTTGGGCGGAGGCATAGGCGGGCGCTGCCCTCGGCCTGCACTTCCTGCTTAGTTGGGGCCTGTTTCTGCTTCCCTCTGCGCTTCCTGGCCCTGGCAGGCTGCCATTCCGCCTCAGCTCCATGAGGGGAGGAAGGCGCAGTAGCGGCTACTGCCGCATATGAGGGCCTGGGGTACTACCCTGGCTCGTTGTTGCTCCTCGAGTTTGGGGGCTGGTGGCACTGGCTGCTGGGCAATTGCCCTACGCAGCTCTTCCCTCACGACAGCCGCCACAGTTTCCCGCAGGGGGAGTGGCAGGGGCGATGTCGTTGGGGGCATTAGCTTTTATAGCCAGCTTCGAAATTTCGAAGAGGCAACTAGTTACGAGGTCCCGCATAGGTCCTGTCGCGTTGGCCCTCATCCGTGCCAGCTGGCCGTGGATGATTTGGACGTATGCGCAAATTTGCTCCATGTCCGACAGTTTAGGGTCCACGCTGTGTCGTGTGCTTGTAGTAGCCGGGTTGCCCGGGCTACTAGGGGAGAAGGGGAGATGAACGCGGTTTGCCCGGTTCTTTCCGCCCTTGTTTGTTTGGACGACGAGTAGGTTGCTCATCGTCCGAAGAGGGAGGGGTCGAGCTTGGCGAGCCCGAGGAAGAGGCGCAGGTGGCGTTTTTATTACCTGCTGAAGTTTTAGTTGACTTTGTCATGTTTTTACTTATTTGGGGGTGATTAAAGAAGCGGACTGGTGTAGTGTATCCTTGTGAGTTCATTTGTTGTGTGTGTTCGTGGTATGAGCGAGAGGTGCTCGAGGCAGTGTCCTGGAAGCTCCCTCAGGCATATTGATTCTAGCCCCTTTCGCTGGTCCGTTGAGGGTCAAAGGGAGGCCCCCACATGCGCCGCAGCTGCCAGTCCGGCCACCCACCGGGACTAAGACGCATGAGGGATTTTTCGGCTGCTGCTCAGAGTCAGCCCTCGGCCACTAGTGATGTGGTGAGCGGGACACACGCTATCAGCCGCCCCAGGAACGCTCAAACCTGGTTTTTCCCCCTCCTCATTCCGAAGGCCGCACCTATATAGGGGATCGCTCAAAGGTGTTAGTGAGCTACTTCCAGGACTGTCTTTCGCTCATTATGAGTGTTTCAAGTGAGTGTGTTCTGCCACGCAAGCCGTTGCAGTGTATTTAGTATCTGGAAAATGTTGTGTATGTCAGTGTCGTGAGCTTTAAGCCCCTTTAAGGCCGGTTTTAACGACCACGCAGAGGATATGTAAAATATGTAAAATGTTTTTATAAACTGAATGAAATAGATTTGAGTAGTTACTAGAATGAAGAAAATCGCTGAATGCAAATAGGGCTAAGGAAAGTGATGCTTCGCACCAGATATTTCCTCATACTTCCCGCTCTATGAAATTCTGAATTCACTATTTTTTTCAAATTATATTTGTAGAAAAAGCGCCTTCTGAAAAAATTATGTGAGGTTAGCAAAACCGGATTGGTATAGTCGTCAAATCGTTAAATTTCTTTTGACTCTGGGACTAAGGAAAGTTGTGTGATGGCTCGCGCTAGATCTTCTGTATTCGCGTTTTCGAGGATGCGTTTACCGTTACCGATGTATAAACATTTAGCGCGTCGTTCATTCATCCCGTTGTACACTTAATGTACGAAAACGCACGATAAAAGTCGATGCGCCGTTCGATCACGATTCCGGACGAGCGTTGTTCGTGCAGTTTAAATAAATTTGTACGTTATAGTAGCATACGAGTTGCATACGTTTAAAAACCTCTTCCTCCTTCCTTCGTTCCTCGTTTTCCAAAAACAATTCGGACCTCCTCAGCATCTCCTGGTCTGAAAACCCCAACACCGAGTGAAGGAAGAAACGTTGTAAGAAAAATCTGCGAGCCTTTGAGTTCTTCCTCGCTGCTTTTCGTTTCCGCTTTTAATGGAACTTAATATCGCAAGGTCACGGGAGCGTTAGGGGGGAACACAAAAAAATTTGCGGAGGAGCGCCTGAAGCGACAGGATGTGCTGAATCGACGGAGCACATCCGCGGAAAAACTTGGAAACTAAATAATTCGCAGTTTGGAGCCTCGTTTTTTCTCGTCTAGCAGATTAATTGGTAAATTGGGAAACGGGCGGATTTATGAGGCAATTGAAAATCGTCATAATAATAAAAACAAACAATCGGTGCTGAGAATCATCCAACCATTCCCAATCTTAAACATGCGCTATTTCAATAAACCAATATCCGTTCAGGCAGTAAAAAGTGCCTTCACATAATGAATTAACGCTATTCAGAAATGTAAAGGACGGAGCATAAGGAGACGAGTTGTTCCCAACGTTGTGGAGCTCATTGGTATTTATTCATACGTGACAACCTGTATCGAGTTATCAGCGTATATGTAACGTGTGAAATTGATAATGAGATTGATTGTTTTTGGACGGTCCATGTTTAATATTCCGGAATTAATAGGAAAACGCTGGCAAAAGTGAAAAAATAGTTCAAGTCCGGAATTTCCTCGGACGTCGCTCATTATTTTTATAACCTTTGTTGAACTACCCAAGTTTTGATATTGAAGCAGGAGATGAACTCACCTAACAGGTACGTTAACTTTAGTAAAGTTTTGGTAACTTCTTAAGTGTCTGAGCGGGATTTATCTAGTGCGATGCATCTGGTAATTTTCCTCAGCCCTACGTACATTTTTACGGCTTTAACTACTGATCCAATCTATGTTTCACTTGGAAAACAATTTTATGTTTTACTTCGAAACTGGTAGCGCTTACAAATCGAAATTTATTAGGTAGCTGCTTCAACACAATGTTTTTCGAAGGTTCGTCTAACAGTTTAATTATAGGGAGAACACAACGAAAAAACGGCATTAGCTTGAATTCTGGAATTTCGTAAGTTGCTTCTGGCTTTTTAATGACCGTTTTTAAACCACCATTGAAAAGGTTGTTTATTAGACTACCTCTCCGGTTAATTTTCCAAAGGCTGCTGTCGCACGAAGGAGATCTATTGTGAAAACCGGCGTTAAAATCATTTTCATCGAAATGTATAATATTCCACTGTGCAGCTCGACGAGAGCGTCATTTCACCATGACTAAGAATTTTTCAGTCTGTTATATCACCTGGAACTGCCAACCTAAAATATTTAGTCAAAATTGTTGTAGCCGTTGTAGCATAAAAATATTGAATGTCTTGATTACTATGCTTAATTTGATTGTTTCGGCTTATATTCTTTTTTGACGTTGCGTGTTCATGTGCAGACTAAATACCAAATTTGAGCCGAGTTAGTGTACCAGCTCTTTCCTCATCTCTAATTATACGGGAAACATTGCGAAAAAAGTTGGTATAAAATGTTAGTTTGAATTCTAGAATTTCTGGGGTTGCTGTTGTTCATCTCATAAACGTTGCTAAGCTTTTCCCGTTCAAGTCGTATATTGTACGACCACCATCATTTTCTGAGAACGTGAGCGTCATGTGAACGAGATTTAAGACGAAAAAAACTGCATCTTGATCGTAAATGGTAGTTCACTTTACGTTCCATTGAAATGTATACACCGTTGTATACAACGTCTGCTTTTGATCATCCATCCTGCTCTATTTCCGCATCAATACGTCTGAAATCCCTCCAACTCGGGCCTTGTCAAATTTGACAGTTTAGTTACATACATGATTACAGTTAACTGCCGCGTAAATGATGTTCATCTACAGGTAGTTTATTGTAGTCGGTATTATAGGCTTACGTATAATTTGTTATCGACGTAATAATCGTTCCTTATATACTGGATAATTAGATATAGTTACATCAAAAATTGCAGTAAATAAAACATTTCTGTGGGTTTATAAAATAAAAAGTAAACAATCAAATTCCACCACTTCATCCAATTCGCCACTTTCATCGGCGAGGGAAGGAGGGGCCAAAATGTACGAAATGGCAGGCCAAGTAACACTTGTTTTCCATGGTATGTTGAGGAAGTTTCCCGTACGTCTCGGAGCAGTGGAGCAGAGGAACGGTGGCTGTCGCACGATAGCAACACCGCGGCCGTTGGATAAATAAGCGTTTTACAGGCTCTACTCCAAATCGTGATAGCATACTGCAGAGTAGACTGCTCGAAAGATAAGAATATCAATCTTAGCTGGTCTTTGAAGACGACAGATTTTCATTATTGGGATTGATAAATTTCCTCCCACATAATCAGTGGGCTGGTAACAACTCAACGATGTATCTAGTAAACGCCTTGGTATAGTGTGAGGGCAAGGGTGGCCTACACAGGAATAGTGTACAGTGAAAAATCCACTGGAGGATCCCCTGTCATTGGCTCGGTAGGTAAATCAAGTGAATTCCTATCGAACCTGAGCAACATGAGTTCCAACCTCATTCTTGCCGGATCCCCGATCGTTCACAAATCTCTGGGCTGTATTGGAAAATATTCGTTGGTGACACGTTGTCGTCTTTGGAGTGCATCCAGTCCCTCCTGGGTGGAGCGCAGGATTATTTTAGCGCCGTGAAAAATAAGCGTTAAGCTGTTGAGGGATTATGAAGGAGCGGCGCTATCTCGTCTGGCGATTACCTAAAAGACGGAACCTATTTTCAGGGGGGATCATTTGAGCGAAGCCCGAGGAAGTGGAGGGAAAGTGATTGATGGGGCCCAGACGTTGGGTTTTATTTCCGTGCAGGGAAGTCGCGGTGGAAATCACAGAGAGACGAGCTAGGAACAGTTGTCACTCGATTCGAAGAATGGGGGCATTTGCAGTCTGAAACGGTGGCGGCGACGACGACAAAACCGAGTCGTCGAGATGAGGCAACCAATTCGGATGCTGACCTTTTTTTACTTTCCTTATATCCACGAAGTGCCTCCTGTCTTGATATTTTATAAGCCAGAAAATCGTTCGAGAAAATGGTATTGTGTGCGTGTGAACATAACTGAGTACCTATCTAGCTCAAATATAATGTTTAGACTTCGATCAACGTGGAACGCCTAAATAAGGGTATGAGAAAAATCGATCGAAAACAAACTATAGTTATAATGCACTTTGTGTGTATGCAAATGGCGAAACAGTATGTAAATTTTTATGTAGGAAAATTACGAGACCAGCACAATAAATTGAAAGCGTCTCGACGAAAATCGATGTTGTGCAGTTTTACTGTTATAAATCCAGCTCATACAAGTTCTCACAAAAATTGTGTTGATAGTCCAACAAGATATCAAGGCGGTGGTAATTTAAAGCCGGCATTAAAAAAGATTTAGCAACCCACGAAATTTCAGCATTCAAACTACTGTCTGAACCAACTGTTGTCACCTCTGAAGAGTTTGGTTTAAAAAACAATCTTGACAGCTCCATAAATGATCTATTTGCTGGTCACTAAATAAAGCAGTGACGTAGTTAGGATCAACGGGATCAATTCCAGAGGAGCGTTGCGAATTGCGGAATATACGTCGGGCTAAGCAAAGGTGTGGTCTGCGTGGCACTAAATATTTTTGATAACGAGTTTATGCAGTTTGTGAATGGTTGTGAGGGGGTTTGGAACGTTTTTCTGCAATTCCATGTTTCATACGATTTGTGCATTGTTTTCTTTTGTAACCTCGGTGGGCTCTGAGCCTTAGGTTGTCCCCCGCCTTTTCGAATCACTTCTATTACAAATGATGCCTCGCTAATTCAGATGAGACAGGTGCCGTCGGTAAGAAAGGCAAGGCAGGCCAATCACCAGTTGAATCAGCTGATTCCTACCGCTCTCGACGCCAACCGAGATGGAATGCGCTTCATCACAAGCAAAATAGGATATTGGACGGAAAGTATGGGAAAAGTCCTAGTAAATCGGACACATTTCCGCCAACTGACTCCCTCGAGCTCCTCAGACGTTGGAACAGTTTGGGTGTTGGGTGTCCCAGAAAGAAGATCGCGTTACGACAGCGTCTCACTCGCTTCAACAAACCCCACGCCCTGCTCAATTCCCCTTTCAAACACTTCGGCGACTTGAAGAGCCGTCAGTTGTGGCGACACTTTATAACTTCATGCGACCAAAGACAACTAATCGACGTAATGAGAAATTATTGTAACGTTCTAATTTGTCTTTGACAAACCTTAATGTACAAAAAGATTAAACTCAATACGTCCAAAACGGTTACAACTATTGATACTCGGTTGGAATGAAAATATCATTCTTCAATCCTACCGTTGAAATAGGTAATTTTGGGTTGTTTATTATTTATTAATTACAAATTTTCGGCGTCTTATGCTGATCTACAGTTTGAATCTCAAATCCCAATTGATTTTAAATGTCGTTTTTCGGATTCAGAAACTATTGAAACGTAAAGATGTGACGAAAACGTGAAAAGCATTTTGCAGCTAATTCCACAACTTTCCGTCCTACTGCAATCTTTAATACGAAAAACAGTATTAGTCTGAAGCGACTCTTATAAATTAGTGAAGTTTAGCCAATCTCGAAAACGCTCTGCGAGTTTGATCAAGGTCGGTAGATAGAAAAGCGAAGACAGTAACTTGGAAAGTGGAAAGATTTTAGTTCAAATTTTTCTCATAAATTCTGATATCACAGCATCGTTTTACAATAATCTTACCGGTAGCCTCCGCGGTTACTTAAGCACAGGAAATTCAGTATAAAATTACCTATAGTGATCAAACGCCAATTTTTTTCCTCAGAAGCGGCTTCTACAATTTTGTGTGTGCATAGCTCCGATTAACGGTATGATCGCATACACCGATTTTAGTACAGTTTTTTCCTCATAAATCCCGCTCGTATGAAGCCTTTAAAAAAACTGGTAGTCGGTTGTGCTATATATGCGGTAACGGCATTCTTAAAATAATGAGGAGGCGGACTGATAAATTCCAGAATTCAAATTAATGTCGTTTCATTGACTAAATTTTCTCACAGTATTAGTTTTTACCCTATGACTCTAGAACAATGATTCCCTAGAAATCGCGTTAACAATCCCATCAACTACCTCGCATACGCTGGTCACTCATTACCAGTTGGAGCAACCCAATAAAAATTCCTGAACGCTACTCCCAACAGTTTTTCGATACTGGTTTCATCAAGTTCTCATAAACTTTGTGAAGAATATTCAATTTGATGCTAGAGTGCTCAAAGTACGTGGGGCTGAAGATCGTTATCGCACCAGTCATTTTTAGATTGATTGGAAACTGTAATTCTCTCCAACGCTCCCAGTTTCGCAATGAGATTGTTTGAGTATTACTGAAAGTGAAACTTGAAACTGGAGATAAGTCTCCAGTATGAACTCCTTTCCTAGTCAGTGAGTTCTTTTCGTTCCGTTGTCGTCTGTTGGGACTTACATCTTCGGAAAAAAAAGAAGATCCAGAATCTGGAAGGAAGTCGCATCTCCGTCTGGCAATCGACAATCTCGACAATCTTCGAGAAGGCCTACGGATTGTCGTTTAACGTTAACGCTGTAGGTACAAAGCGAGTAAAAACTGTACAAACTTAGACGGCTCAAGCGAGTAGATTCTATTTCGAGTGGCGCGTTATTTTCGATCGGGTTCCCCCGCCTCACCTTTAGGCCGTTTCTCGCCTCTCACTTGCTTCAGACTCAATGGCGAGTATTCATTTTTCCCCTCCATCCAGAGGAAGATGTTGAGAAGAATTAGATGACGCGAGACTCCTACTGACTTGACTAACGTTCGGGGGAAAAAATGACAGGTTCGACGCATCACACAACTTTTACTTCTCCCTATAAATAAGATTCTACGATCTGTACCGGCGCTGTATATTATTTCACCCCGTTTTTACGAAAATACTTACGTAGTACAAAATTAAGGTACTAGTTAAGCTAAAAGTGTCCTGTGAGTTAGATCGTCCATATCGGTACTGCCGTTTTGGAGAAAATCCATAACACGAACATTTACTCCTCACGGAATCCTGATTCCCGTTCAAGAAATGACTACAGAAATTTCGCAAGTTGAGAGAAGTCATTCAGTCAGTTCAATCAAATGAAGAAAAGTTGAAATTTTCGATGGGTTTGTGGTTCTTCGCGTAACTTTTCTTTGTTTCAAGTCCATTCAGCGTATTGTACCAATCTGTGTTTCAGATCGTTTATATGAGCCTGGTGTCGCTTGAATTGTGTTTTGCTGTGACACTATTGGGTAAACCCTGGACACGTTATTGGCTAGGATTCCGAAATTTCCGAGGTGGCTTCTAGTTATCTTACGACCATCAATACAACCAGCACATTGGGGTATCAAAACGGTTCTTGTTAACTTTATATGAGCAGGTTTTTGACGAGATGTTTGGGTAATTTGTTAATTAAACTGTTAGATCCTCTTAAAATTTAATCAACCCCGATGTAAAACTAACTACTGTACCTATTATAATGATCAGAGACGGCTGCAAGAAGTTTGATAAATAAAATATTAAATTTTGTGTGTGGATATTTTTAATTACTCGTACAATAAGACGAACAGCTATTGGGGAAATGTCGAGAGCAGCACAACAAAATACTGAAACATTCGCCGAAATGCGATTTTAGTGCAGTTTTACCCATATAAATGAGGCTTATATGACTAAGCCCCCAAAAATGTTGATGTTAGTCCGGGTTTCAAATTACTTGTGTCTAGGACTAATGTTTCTTACGGTGTAGGAAAGAATGTTATGTAGTTGGCTCAACAGTTTTTTAAAGTAAATTTTTATTTTGTACCTGAAAACCAACGTTTGAGAAAGTTGAATCAAACCGAATCAAATTTCAAAATCAATGAAACGGCGATGTATGAATGTGAGCAAAATTGGTCCAAAAGTAACCGTAGTTGCAGTAATCAAAAAAGTAGATTGGATTAGCGGCTGTGGTGATAAAAATCGCCCACTGCTTGCGGGGCGGAGGAATATTGTGTGCCATCGTTATTTCACGGCTAGTTATTTCCATGGTGTTGTCTTTATAGTTCTAGACAGTGAACCCGAACCTCACGAAGGAAATCATATTAAAGGTCTATGACCTCGGTAAAGGTCGTGACAGAAGTAGGAGTGACCTAATAAATTCTTTAACAGAATTGGGTTATATCCGCCAGTAGGCAAATTACTAAAGTTAGCGTACCTGTTAGGTGAGTCCGTCTCCTCTCCGTAACTCACAAGCCAGAGGAGACGGACTCACCTAACAGATACGTTAACTTTAGAAATTCTTTAACCTTATGCACTAATAGCTTCTAATACGGACGCTAAGTTCACATGAACCCAAAGCAAAAAAAAATGCGTTTTTGGTTTGTGCGCCGTATTTGTGCAGAGTTCTCTAGATGTGTTTACGATTCAAATTTTTCTTTAATTAAAATCAACATTTCCCGGGGTGTTAGCTGCTCAAATTCGTTTTATTCTCAAAATAATTTGATAACTTCAAGTAAAGTTATACTAACATGGCAGCGTGTAACATGTGAAATGTTTACTTTTACCCTTTTTTAATTTCCTTGGCTCTACAAAGTAGAAAGGAAAGTTATGTAATCGGCTGAAAACAAAATTTTGAGTTTTCTTCAGATCTTTACGTTTCAGACCTTGCTGAGTCCGAAAAACACTATTTGGGAAAATGGTCTGTGTGTGTGTCTGTGAACGATTTTTAGAGAAAGCCACCCCGTACCAAATCAGCTCAAATTTGATATCCCGCCCGCAAGTTACCATGGGACGCCAAAATAAGGGGTATGAACAAAATCCACCGAAAGTTAACTATAGTTACGAGAGTATAGAGTACGAGCAGCACAATAAATTCCGGGACCGTAAGCGCCACCGCTTCCTGCTGCCGTAAAGCTTTGTTTGTCCAAGTTCAAATTAATGGAGTGATTAATGAATTGAGTAAGTAGAAAAAAAGCCATGTACCGGAGTGAATTGACGCAGAGCTGAGGGAAGTTGTGTGTTGCAACGCACCAGATATTTCACTTCGTAACCTGAGTGAATGTGTACTAGGTTTTTTTTCATAAGCTCAACGACAGTTGAATAGCGAAAATGAGTACATTTTGGAAGGGGGGTTCGAAAAGTGAGAAGAAATGAATATAAAAGAAATTCATGGAACAATTGTTAACAGTGGGCTGTAGTAGAACTTGATGATTCTCAAAACATAATGATGGAAATCAGTTCCCAATGGAAGGGTCGGTAATATTATTGTATTGTGAACGTATCCCAAAATTGAAAAAACAGAAATCTGGTCTATAACACCTGCCAACCACCTGAACCTTACGTCGATTATAAATGTTCGCCCCCCAACACCTTCAAGGAGCTTCTCTTATTTGGAAAGCAAACCTAATCATAATTATTCAGTTGTTGTCGTGTATTTTTTGTTATTCTCCCTCTAATCCAATCGTCAATGACCCCTTACCATCCTTAATTATGTAGCCCGTTGTGTACTGCTACTACTACTGTGTACTATTTTCTATTCAGCTCCCCAGGGGTTACACACGTCCATTCGGTCAATTTGCCGAATTCGTACTCGCCAGATGGCGTTTTGTGTGACGGGTGGTAAACAGCGATTATCCGTTCGTCAATCCGTCAGTCGGAGTCTGGGAGAAGGAGTGGAAAAACGCGGTAGCAGGACGGGGCAGACAAACGCGTCCGCCTGACGAAGGGAATGTGGGTCTCGTGTTGGAAACAATTAAGGAAGCGACTGGCTGAGGCCGAGGAAGACAAGAGAAGGTGTCTTCAGAGTCTGGGAAGGACCCCGGCGTCTAGTATTAATATAATAAATGTTTTAAGACTTTATTCTTGACCTGGGGTGGCACAAGATTCAAGTGGGAAACAGGTTTCTGCGCTTCCTCCCCCACTCCCCCATACCATCCGGCCTCTTTGATGCTTTGAGAAGAATTCTTCAACTTGCTCTACTTAGCCGTAGACGAAAAACACCTTCGCATTCCTTCGTCTCGTTTAGAAGGAAGAAAAGAGGAAAAAAGGGAACACAAAAAAGAGAAAAAAAAACACCTCCCCTAAAGTATGTCTTGGCGATGTGCGAATTAATTGCCGCGTCTATCCAAACACCAATTTAACGAATGAGGCTGCTCACTGAGAGAAAGGTTGAATGTCGAGAAGACGCGAAGGCCGTTGATTCGCACTTTTAATTGTAGTAGTGTGAATAACCAGAGTATATCTTGCAAAAGCTCCTCAGTCATTGACGTGCATAGACGTTGTAATTCGGAAGCCAGGAAAATATCCTCGTTCTTCGTATTTGCGAAAGAGGCATTGACCGGTACTGTGCAAAAATATCTGGTGCTACGCATCACACAACTTTCATCAATCCCACAAGCTTTAAGATATTTTTATAACTCTACCCACTAATTCATTCAATTTATTGATGCTTCGTGGATCAATGTTCTTGGTAGAAGCTGGTGGCGCTAAAGGTGCCGGAATTTATTGACTTGCTTGTACATAACACCCACCACCAGTATTGAGTTGCCAGAGCAAAGATGATTCAAAGATGATTTTTCTGAGAACTTCAGTGTTTACTGTTTTAGAATTATCAAGTGAATACTGTGAGAAATGGTAGTGAATCGGCGGATTTGAACTCAGAAATTTCAGGAGTTTCCCCCACTTATCTTAAGAGCATTATTAAGCTGTCGCCGTATAGGCAGCTTGGTGGACTACCGCCCTCATTTTTCTGAAAACGATAGTATCAAGTGAGTGGGATTCAGAAGGTTAAAACTACGCTAAAGTTCTGCACCGCTGTAATTCTTCCCGGAACTCTTCATAGAAAACAGTTGATGTATTAGCCGTTTTCGAGAAAAAAATGTAATTTTTTGTAAAAGTAATCAATTTAATTTATGAAATGACGTATTTTCCGACAATTGGCGATTCATTACATGAATATTTAGAATTCAGAATCGCCGTCATCTGAGATATTTGTAGAGTATTAATAAACCCATTTTGATTATGTGGGGGGAGGGGCTCAGACAATGTGGTAATTTGGCCTGCTGAAGGAAGTTAGCGGGAGGGCCTGATTGCAACTATTTTGGAGTTTGATTTTCCAATTGCTGTAAATCGGAAACAGAGTAGTCGAAAAGGTCGATTTCAAATCCAATATTCTGAAGCACCGAAGTCCGGTGAACCTTAAAATGGCTAACTACTGTCCGACCCTCCGAAGAGTTCAAGAAAAGTCTAAAATCTGTTCGAAGCGAAGGAGATACGTCGTCGTTTGGAAAGTTAGCTGGCACAATAAAAGACAAGTTGGGGGACAAATTACTCGAATTCCTGCGCTACAACCCGGCGCTTTGCTTCGGGAAGGGAGACCCTTTTTCTTGAAGAGATTTGTGGCGACTTTATCTCTTTGAAACGGTCAAGAGACGTCTTCTTCGCCCTCTTTCTATCTTCCTCTTCATTGTCAAAATAACTGAGAAACAGATGGAGAAGAAGAAGGGAGACAAAAAAACAAAAACAAACCTAAAGTTCCACAGCGTAGGATTCGAACTAGAGGACGCTTTCGTGGGAGGTGAGACGGCAATGTTTTTCTATAAGCTCATAGCTTCGAACCTACAGTAATTGTGACCATTATTCCTCCTCTTTGGTATCCCCTTCTCCTGTCCCTTCCATCGAATCACCCTTTTTTACTTTGTGGGGTGGTGGATGGAGTGATGTGGGAGGGTGCTCTGAGAGGATTTTCGATAGTTTGTCGTGGGTGGTGCCGTTGTGATGAAGGTGGGAGTGTGTGTGTGTGTGTGTGTTTTGAGGAGGAGGAGATGAGAAAGACGAATGGTTTTGGTTTAATTAGTAGTAATAGAGAGACGACGAAGACGGGAGACGAAGGTTTCGAAGGGTGCGTGTGACTCCTTGAGATTCTTATCTGTAGTGGACACGGAAAGCATTTTATAAGGGAAAAAGCGAAGGGGGCCCCACAGGGCGTTCAGGGTGTTCCCAGGGACCCTCCCCCTACCCCTCTCCCACGCTTCTTATCTGTCTTAATTATTGCTCCCCCCTCCCCCTCACCACAAATCATATCGGAACGTCCCACCGAGTAACTCTTTATCCTTCTTTTTTTCGTTCGTCGGCACAGTTAATCCGCGACTCTCACGGACTTAATTAACGAGAAAGTCCGCCGCGGTGGATTAATCTTCGTCCGAAATGGGTCATTTGTGAGAGGCTCAAAGACTCCCCTGTGGAGTTGAGAGAAGAGAAGGTACAACTAGATGTTTGATAGAGACGGTGAACTGGCCGTAACTTACTCATAGATTGACACCATGTTAGTCGTCCTTTCCATCCACCAACAATGTGATTTGACGCCCATAACGTAGACCTCTAGGAAGTATAAATCCGGTTTGACGCACTTGGGAATTGCAGTTTCCAAAAAGGTGATTGCGCACGAAACTAAATATATTTATGTTTGAAGTAACATCCCTTTGTCTATAATTTTTAAATTAATTAACAAGTTTACTTATGTATTTACATTTGAACGGAATAGCATTACCATCCCCTAATCCGTTCTCCTTTCAAACCGGGTTTTCACGCTCGCGAAAATTAGCCTATCTTCTTGGTAGGTTGTTCGTAGATGACCAGTCCGTCAACGTTTTTTCGTTGCGTTTTAGTTGAGCCACTGTTGTGTGATTGAGATAATTACAGAAAAGTGTACACGCATTACAATAAAATAGAAAGAATATTCTGTCGTCAGTCCCATAAATTACACATGCGCTAGTTATTTAATAAAAGTTGTCATGGAAGTAGGGGATGTCCAATAAATTCCAGAACGCTAAGTTCTACCAGGTGCGTATAAACCGAGTGAAAAACGTAATGGATTAGGGCACAACTCGAGTAATTAGAACGTAGTTAAAATCCTGTTTTTTTTTTTTCTTCCCGTGTCGTTCCTTGTGCTCGCGAAGGCTGTCAAGAGAAAACGCCAGAGCGGCGAGGTTTATTACGGCCAGGCGGTTTAGGCCCTGGCAGCTCCTGGGAGCTCTGCTGGGGTCAAACGGGTGGGCAGTTCGATTGCCATTTGTGCGCTCCTGGGAAAGCATTCCTGATATGCGTTCGGCCGCCAGTCCGGTTCGCGGTGTCCATTTGTGATTATGCAGCCTCCTTTCGAAGCCGGGAGCCTGCGTCCAGTTCTTGCGACCGACCGCATTGACAACCGTCTCAGACCGAAGGGCCCCCTCCATGAGGAACTACGTGCCGTTCATTTCAGGCGGCTAACGTTTCTGTTTGTGGGCCCGTCTGGCGCTGGGATGGTGCACTACTTCCAAGCCTACACCAAATTTTGGATGCCGCTTGGCCGATTTTGGGACGCTACGTTATTTCCCTCCGTTCAGTGTACAGCAGTTATAAAAAACCGATTCCTTTGTAAATAAACAGACAACTTTGATTGAGTTCTTTGTGTTGGCAGTTACAACCAGCAAAAATGTTGGTGGTCCAATAAACTTCCCAATAAACACGATGGAGGTTTACTAATAGGTTTAAAATAATAAGTAACAGCTAACCATCTTTCTAAAACCAACCGACTCACGTCTCTTCAACTTTTCGATATTTCCAGAACAGTAAACACAAATTTTTGATAAAGAATCTTGTGAAGCATTGTCAAACACAACATTTCCGTCTCTTGAAGGGACCACAAAGTACCAAATCTGGGGGATTTTCTCATTATGCTCCCAAACGGCTCAAACGATTTGGATTGAAAATTCAAATTATCTCTTAATAATGCGTAGCGAACTTTTGTTCTCCATGAATGTCTCTGCGAAAATTTGGTGAATCGTGATAAAGATCTACAAAGCAAAAAGACGTTTTTGAACTTTTTGGGAAAACAGCCAAGACTATTCTCATCAAACTCACAGGGTGTCTTCAATTACTCAATAACTTCATATTCTGCTCCATAAATGTTTCTTGGATATTCGTAACCAAAATGTAACAAAAAGAGTGTTTCTCAATTTTGTCCATTACTGGATTTGATCAACTTGATGGCGTGTCTTCTAGCAATATATTCCCACATTTTCTTTTTCGCAGCAATTTCTATCATCCCTTGAAAAATATTTCCCAAGATCCACGGAAAACACAATTTTCTGGACATTGAAATTACGATTTTCATGTATTATCAAAAGCAGCTTCAACGGTTTTGATCAAACAGCTTCCAGCTAACTAAGTGGTCACCTACGTTTTATTCTCCATAAACAGTTTAATAGAAATGCGTTTAACGATGTTGTTAAACTGCGCCTGTATGTATACCTCTATCAATAAACAGAGATGGCGGAATGTCTGTTTAGGGCCACATATTTTTTGTTAGAAGATAAGAATTTAGTATACTTTATTTATTGTGTATTTGCCTTGAGAAGCCTATTGCCCTTGTTATAAGGCGCTTGTCCTTATATTTGTAATGAAAATATACAATTGGGAATAAATGTACTCAACGTGGCGGGATAGGGCCGAAAATTTTAACTACTGGTTGAGTTGCTGCGGGGGTTGTAAAACGCCTGGTTGTTCATAATGTGGTATGTGCAAAATCAAAGAACACGGGAAAAGCTCGCGAATTCGGGAATGGTAAAATGATTCGGTTGACAATTTTAATTTTCCAACTTTCTATCACAGGAAACACTTCAATTTTAATTCTTCATTTATCTCGAAAAAGGTTCTTTTTTTAAAATCCGGCATAGATGTAGAAGTTTATGAAACATTTGTACATGTGAAGAGGAGAAGTTTTGGAGGTGCGACTAGTAGAAGCAGGAAACTATTTCCTCGTTGGTAAATGAGCGCTCGCTACGAATGAAAACTCGTGGGAAGGTCCCGTCTAATGACTGAGTAACTTCTCCGTTTAACATTGAGCCGACTTCCTTCGACGCAATCGTTATTTCTGGTTTTTTTGTTTCTTACCCAACGCTCAAAACACAACTTGACAGATGAAGTGACGAAACGCCGGAGGGGAAAGACACAAACGAAACCGACGACTGACGAGGCGAACGAACTGACAGAATACGAGAAAAGGTCAGATCCGAAAAAACCGAAACTCACATAAACTCAACTGCAGCTTAAAGGTTGGATTGTGAGGGGGAAGGGGGAATAGAGCCAGAAAAGCTCACTCCAGAACCGTGACCTCGTGACGACAACCAGACAAGTAGATACTCGGAATAATAACTGGGAGACACTTTCGCGTGAGATTAGAAGTTACCTCATACGAATACTTACTTACATACTATGCTGATGAGAGTTAGAGCTGAGATAACCTCGTGGACTACCACCACAACAAAATGAGAAAATTCGCTAATATTTTCAGCAAACTACACAGCTTTGTTGTCTCTTATATTGGCCGTTCTCGAACCCTCGACAGGAACCTTGCGATCCATTGAGAGGGCAGTATCAGTCGTTGAGCAACTATACACGTTTACTTGATTCTCACATTGATCCTTCCTTGCCCTCTTCAGCTGCAGCGCACACACACACTATTTGTTGTTTCTTCCTAAGGATTTATTTTTTTACTGCTTCAAATAATACACGTAATTATAAGTTTTAAAAAAAATTGCCCGGTTGAACAATAAAAGTGTTATAACTAAATGCCACTCTCCTTTTTGAGGATTGAACCCGTTGCGCTGGGGATTCTTCAATTATGAACAAATTGAAAAAAAACTCTTATCACATCTGCAGGATTTAGATGAAAAAACTGCCTTAAATTTGTCTAGATATTTTGTTCTTTATTGTGATTTTGATGTAATTTTCCCACAATTGAGAATTCTGTGTTACTGTCGTGTTATTTGGAGGTGTTCGTCTAAGCAATTCAATTACCTTCGCTGGACTCGTTTTTTGAGAAGTATGACCGCTATGATTAGTTTCGCACTGATTTCGTTTATATCTTTATTTTTTCGTTCCATTGTGTTCTGCAATAATTATGTTTGACTCAATCTCGTTCACAGTCATACAGACCATTTCCCCAAATTCCCCAAATTTTTCGGAATCGGAAACCTTTGGAACGTAATGGTCTGAGGATAGTAATCAAATGAATGGTCGCCTCCTCTCGCGAATAAGAAGTTCATAGACTAAACAAACTTCTACCAATGCCACATAGAAAGTCCAACTCGTTCGTCTGTTCAATTCATTTTGAAATCGAGAGGTCAGTTTAAAAATTCGGGGAAACTGTCTATTCAGGAAGTGTTGTACAAAATTCGTTCTATTGTGGGGTGTGGGTCGTTAGTGGTAAGAAGCGCCACGAAAACAGAACGAGAGGCTGGTTACAATCTGCTCCCCCTCGCCGGTCGAGCGGTCTCACCGTTAACGTTCCCTTTTAGTTCTGCTTATTCCCTTATAGGAGCCAACCGTCCAAGTACATCTGCCCGGCCTCCGCTGGCGCTGAACGGGAGAAACGTGCGACCGCTCGACACTACTTGCGACTCAACGTCGGTTCCACGGATGGTTTTAATCGACGATTAGTTATATTGAATAGTTATCATATCCCAAAATTGGCGCTACACCTTTTCAGTTTCCGAGTGTTTTTGCACGTGAGCGTTCAAACCAATTTATTTCATTATACGCACCACACTTTCCACTCTTTCCAACTTTGCTCAGCCCCACATAAGTAATTTATTGTGTTGATCCTACGTATGTCACCGCCGTTAACGAGTGACTCGCGTGTGTGCTCGCGGAACTAGGAACAATCATTTTGGGAAGGATCCCGTCAGATGGAACATTAATGCATCATAATTGATAGTTATTGACTAATTAAAGGTATTCGGCGAGTTTGTTGAAAATCGAAACTCTTTCATCATATCTCCGTTCCCCAAAATGTCACTCAAGTGTTGAGTAAAATGTTTGGCCTAGATCAATAGAAGATATTTCAAAAGTTTTATCAAAGTTGTTAGTGTCGTTTTCGAGAAACCCACCATCCAGTCGCTTAAAATTGCTGATAATCATAATCTGAGGAAGCGTCTGTCTGAGGAAGCTAACCGCCTTGATCCCAGTTGGGGCTTGCTTCTGTTAATTTAGTATCTAATTGGAGACCATCCTGGACGACGAATGTTAAACAAAATGAGCTCTGATCTTAAAATGTTGTTAGTGCGATCGTATTCTCCTAAGTACACAAACTGAACCGTTAAAATAAGTCGTGGTTGCACTTATTTTGTGCCTTTGTGGAGCCTGTGGTTTTCAGTTGTAAGTAGTCACATCAAAGTTTCCCATAATGACCTTAGTTATGAACATCGGCTAGCTTGGCTTTGATTGAGCCGCCCTTCTTGCCCTTGTTATGTTGCCAAGATATTGGTTGGTAGGATTCATGTTTCTTTGTTTACTTGTTGCAATAAAAGGGCAGTTCTCGATGTGATTCCATATCAACTGGTATCTTAATTGAGGGTATTATACGTAACATAACGTAAATAATCGTAGCTAACTCATCTTGCTAGTTGGCATGAACTGTCGTGGGTACACACACGTGGGTGTTGGTTCCGACAGGTGTCTTTAGGTGGAAAAAGTGCCTACTTCCAGGCAGCTCTGTTCGTGAGCCACTTTTCTCTCCCTCGTTCAAAAAAGAGGCTGGTTCGAGGGTACTCATTATGTCAAAGAATGCTTGCCAAAATAAAAAATGTTGAATGGGGCTGTTTTGCGACTAGACGACGAGGGCAAAGATCTTTGCGAGATTATGTCCCACTTCACAGAACTCGTAATCGTATTATCTTGGGCTGAAATGCGGGATTGCGGAGAGGAATTCAGAAAATCGTGATCCGGTTGAAATGGACTCAAACACGTGAGAGGCTGCGGAGGAAGGGAGTGATGGCGAGTGAGGGTGAGAGACTCGCTGTTCGACCGCTTTTTTGTTTATCCAATTATAAGCTGAGGGAATGGTCGCTGGATTAGGGTCAGCTGTGTCACGCTCCCTCTCGACCTTCGCTAACTACATTTCTCACTGTCTCTCTCTCACACACACCACTTTCCGTCTTCTATCATCGTCCTCCGCGACAACAGCTAATCGTTTACATTTGCACCCCACGGATTAATTGCTGTTATCCCTCGTCGTCGACCTGATTAATTGGAATCCCATCGAGGTGCTCCTATTAATGGCACATGTTCGTTCACATTTAAGCGTGTGTGCGTAGCTACTGTTTGCCTGAGAAATTAATCCTCAACGGGTCAAGGCCCTTGCGCCTTTCACTTAAATGTGAACTTATTTTTGTTGTGCCTAATTTTTATTTTCCTTAGCTCTACGAATTATAGAAAGAATAGTTATCTAATCACCTGCAAATTTTTTTTTCTGTTTTCAAGTCCGAAAAACACGATTTGATAAAAGTGCGACTTATGCTAACATCTCTTATCTGAAGTCTTTGCCCTGGAGCTCTGTACCTCTGTGTAGATATTGATTCTGTTAAATTGGAGGGATCTGAAGACGATTTTGAACAAACTCACAGTGTCATCGTCTGATTTGTAACTGAGGTTTTCTAATTTTAAAGTGTCTTCGTATTGGTGTTGAGGAATGTCGTGTGATGCTTCGCAGTAGATATTTATAACTGGCCGTCCCCGGGTCTCCCAGGTGGTGAACGATAGGCGAAACTCGGAGCCAACGAGGTTAATGCAACAATATTAATCGCTCCGTTTTCTCTTCACCATCACTCACTTCTCTTCCTCGCCCGTTACTTGCACAACAGTATCGCTCTTCAAAAGGTCTCTGCTCGAGAGGAGGGAAGAGAATAGTGTTATTAATCACCACAACAAATAGAGAGGCTCCCTTGAACTATTCATAAGCTACGACCACGAGCGGCCAACATCTTTCTATCTGTTGATACCAAAGATAAATTGGCGTATGACTCAAAGTTTTGAAGAGGCTCGATTGAGCAACACCGTCCGCGCATTGTGTACGTTCGACAATCATTACAACTCGAGGTTTCGTAATTCGTAACCAGGTGGATCTTCCGCGACATGGCATTCAAACCTCAGTCTTCGCTTAGACCGACGTTGAATCGTCTTGAACTGATACTTTCACCACCGTATGCAGGGTGCCAAACACTCGACGATTAATATGCATTTTTTCGTCCGACAACTGTTTTTAACTTCGGACCCCCCCTCTTTTATGACATTTTTCGTTATCTTGATCTTGTCTCGCTATTTATTGTATAAATATTAAGTTACGGCACACAGCTTTTCTGATAAGCGTTTTTCCATGGATAATCGAGGAACCGAACAAGCACAAAGCATACCGAGAGAAAGACAGATAAGGCTCATCGATGCATCTGAATAATCCGTAATTAGAACAGGCGGTAAATGGATGACATTCGGTAACCTTCTGGCAACACAGCAATCGCTCCACTCCACTCCGCTTAATAGGTTCCACCGTACGCTGCTTCAAAGCATGACGTCGCTGTAATTAAACAGTTCATACAGTTGTATACCAACCCAGTTGAAAGATCTTCAAGATTCAAATAAATCGACATTTTGTTGTTGTCCTTCAAGTCGTTGAGAGGGGTCGTACCACTTCTCTCATGCTCGGATTACCCTCTGGAACAATTCTAGGTTAATTGTACGTTTGTGAAGCCCAAGTGTTGCACTGGCCTGTTCTGTAAAACCTTCATTTTCTCCTCTCCGAGCGAGGGTAAGTGATGATCGCCCTGTTGATGAGGGGAAAGCCTATGGATGAATAACTTTCGGCTACCCAAAGCACCTACCCATAATGACTCAAATTGACTCGTATTTGATGTAAACATTGTTCTTCTTCCTCGCGCGCATTAAATCGCTCTGTAACGCTTAACACTCATTCGGTAAGACCTATCAAATGCCCAGCCACCAAATTCCACAGCGACTTCCCGAAATCCGAATAGCCAACGAAAAGAAATAAACTCGGTTGAAAAATCGGTTCAATTGATGGTTCCCCGCTTTTCGAAAAAACAAACCTCCCGAGCGAAAATGTTCTTTCCGAAAAGATTTGTGTGTTTCGTGTAAATGTTTTCAGTCCGATTCCAGCGCTCACGATAACACGATAAATCCCGAATGTCTAATAAAACATGTTTTTCCATCCTCAAAGTAAATAGAGAACTCTCGAATCAAAGGGAAATTCGTTAGTCAGATCTCGAATTTACTCAGGCGACTCTTTCTCCTACTGCAGCAGCGTCCAATTAGACAACTGTTAATTCTTGACGTTATCGTCGGATATAAACACACTCTCAACAGCAGTCACGCAAGCAAAACAACATCATTTAACCAATTGCATCTGGCTCTCAATAATTCATTATATTGTCGAATTTAGTGTTGGAAGTTTACGGTTTTGCATTCAAGTTGTGTTGAGTGGGATACAATCATTCTCTTCAGGGTTGTGGTCAAACAAAGATTCTTCAGAGCGGAGCATTGCTCTCTTTCCCCAGGGAAGGAGTAAAGAAAGTATTCCAATCGATCCAGAAAACGTTTTTAGCTTGAGCTCTTTGGAGTAGGAAGAACATGATTTCAACCGTGGTCTGTGCTGTTCTTGTGCTTCGCTGAGGCTCCCACACAGCGCGCCTTGTGGCCACACACGGCCTGGCCTAATCTACCGAACTGAGTTCTTGCTAGCTGGGATGGTGCCCCGTAATTTCCACGAGTAACATGGAGAAGTTCTTGACAACCCTTTACCAATGCTTTATTTTATTGTGGCCCGCACGCACACCGCCCATCAGCTATCTGCTATTCAGTAACAGCACTTTTTATCGTTGACGTCTTCCAGCTGTGTGACAGGTTGGTTGTTGGCTGGATCTAGCGAGACAACTTCCTGCCTCCTAAACCAACAACCATCCGGTGAGGAGTTGCTAGTTTTCCTTGTTGACTGCGCACGTACGTCTTACTATCTTGACCGTTGGTTTCATTCAGCTCCGTCAATTTGAAAAACCGACACCGTATAAGCGTGTGACATGGTGGTTGTTGACTCCAGTTAGAGGGAAACCTTTCAAACTCCTAAAAAGTCATTTCACGTTAAACTCCACGTTCCACCCACACACAGCCCAATATCTAGAGATTGTTTCCCCCATTCATTCCTGTTCTCAACAATTCTTAATAATTTTAGGAGAAATTATTAGAAAAAGTTGGTGTGTGTCCCCCTCCCCCTTCCAGTATTGTTGCTGTTCCCAACTAAGAGAACCCTTATGGTTGCAAGAATCGGGCAAAGCTTCTTTTGTTTCCCTGCACTTCAGTCTCCTCTTGCGCTCTCTAAGACTCATCTGGACTCAAATTAACTTGCCTTCAACTCGAAACTATCTCAAAAAGCCCTCACTGCAACTTGAAATCACTTAAATACCGTTATTACCGTTCACACTTCCCATAAAGAGATACAACTACTTTAATGTGAGATGTCGTAGATGCTACTCATCTCGTGAAGTCATCCATCAATGCCGAGTAGTGCGTGAATTTGACGAGGCTACGGGCGGCTGCGGGAACCCATTGGGAGGAACCAATTTCGATTCTGTGGTGAAATATAGCTTCATTAGTTTTACTGGCGGCGATTACTAAAACAATTTACTGGCTTTGTAGAGGAAGGAATAGGATACAAGACGAGACAGACGTCAGGAGCTGCGCACTGGGTGGCGAGCGAAGAGATAGGAGTTCAATAAAATGATAAACAATGGCCAATGGTCCTGTGGGATAACACATGTCCCTCAATGGCAACCATTGTAAAGAGGTTCCTTCGGCTCTTGTAAAACAATCATTGTGGAACGGGGACCTCCAAGAGAGTCGACACAATGCGCAGTCCACGTTGCGCAGTTAATCACTTAAATCCGGAATTAAATCACATTGTCCACGGTCTTTCTTTCCCTTTTATCTTATCCTTCGCTCCCCTTCGGATTCCTCTTCCTCCTCCTTTCGGCCACTTTATAACAACTCCATTTTCTGGGGGCCCCTCTCGAGAGAGTCTTCCCTTGGTCGGTTCCCGAAGGGAGACAAGTTCATTTGCTCGTTTGGAAAAGGAAGAAAGGGAAACCTGGAGGCTCTTGTTGGTTCTCCGTTAATTATTGGGGTGACAATAGGGTTCCATTGAAGCAAATATCCCGGCGGCTTCTTATTCCCCGAGTTCTTTGAGTCGAGCGTGGGAAGCACAAGTTCGTGACCTGAGAATTTCTCTTCAGTTCCTGAAGATTTGGATGTTCGTGACGTCACCGTGACGTCCCGCACTTGACACAGCTGTCCCGATATTTGTGGTTGGAACAAAAGCGGAACTTCACGCAAGAATACGGAAAACCGGACTGATTTTGGGGACAAAGGGGTATTACTCAGCTGAGCCCTCGCGTTGTGATGCACTGGCACATCTGTCAGAAATGGACACGCAGGATGTGCTGTTCACGACCACCCTCCTTGACGCTTATACCGCAAATAGCGGGTACATTCTACCGACTAATCCAACCTGTTCGTCTCTCAAGAACATGGTAGAACTAGACGTAACGTCATAAAACAAAACTTTCAATGCAAAACTAATTCTGGGATTTATTCAGTTGCTCCAATCTATTTGACGGCATTTATGAGTAACATTTTTTCATTTTCATCAAGTGTACGGAAGTTGATTTCCCATGTGAGCTACAATAGCTAGTGTTGGGAAACAACGCACTGTTATCCCTATTTTTAATTTTTATTTTTCAGTTCTGTACGTACTTCATCTCATTTGTGTGTTTTGCGTTGCGTTGCTACTCCATGTAGGTTTAAAAAATTTGCCCCTGCATTACATCATTATGAATGACACTGAATGGAGATTAGCACGGGAAATGAGATTTTTTGCTCGCTAAATTATCGTTTTTCCGATTTTTCTCAAAAATAGCTAAAGCCTTTTTCAATCGAACACACGGCTTACTCAACTAACTAGCATCTAAATTTTGTTGTGCATAGATGATTCCTCAGAAATGCATTAAACGAAGATGCAGCAGGTCGTTAAAGTTACGCAGGTAACGGACAATTGTGTGTAGGCACCAGATATTTATCACATCGGATTCATTGACTGTACTCGGCAGTCAGGTTGGTGCAGTCTCCAAGTATTTTGGCCTGGTTGCGTTTGTCTGAATGGAAAAGCTATGAAATGTGTGGTTTTACCGTTTAATTTGTATTAATCAAGAATGAATGATCAGGCTTCAGCAAGGGGGTATGATTCGTCACAAGTTTGAGCCGTGGTGTATAGTACGGTACCATACATAACTACTGATTCTTCAATATCGAGTTTAACCATTCCGAGCTATTCTTACGAAAAATGTTATGCAAATCATTAAAGCTGTTTTTGAGTGAAAAAATATTGGCTGTTCCGAACACTCTGATTATTATAGTTAGTTTTGTGACTATTTTGGTCGTATTCTTATTTTGTTGTCTCGTGTTGATTTTTGGGCTAAATATCAATTTTGAGCTGATTTGGTTCTGCTATCCTCTCTTATTGACGTTCGAGAGTACAAAGCCTTACACAATTTTTTCAAATTGCAGTTTTTGGACTGAGAAGCCCTTGAAATGAGTTAAGATGTGAAAGAAGAAATCTTTCGCGAAATTTGAAATCACTCGTGCAGCTGTATTTAAAGAGTTATAACTGTTATAGTGTTCAGGCACTCCAGGCTCACACACAATCACGCGTCTCGTTGCTCTGTATTCTATCACCGTTCTCTCGTTTCATTCTGCTCGTCTATATTTACGCAACACTTTGAGCTAACCGAAATATCAGTCGTCTTACCGATTCCCTGAGAAAAAAAGGTCCTCAACGAAGTTTCACACGGTGTTAACCAACTTAAACGCGAGCTTTAAAAAAATCAACAACGGTTGAAGAAGAGCGAGCGAGAAAGGCAGTAGATATCCTATTGAGTAAGTGCTCTGTTCAAACTAACGACGTCTCCCAGGCTGTGGCTGAGGCTGAGGCCAAGTCTCTCAGACCATTTCGGGTGCCAGTTACCTGGGAAAATTTCTCACACCTCCGATCGAAGTCACGCAAAGGTTTCCTCGTTCCTCCAGTCAACGCACCTGTTATTTAATTTCTGACTTTGACTACGAAGTTCTCCTAATTTGACGTTCATTTGCAACCACAGGCTCACTACAATCGCCTTTTTATTTACGAACCTCCTATGATATCATTTATTCGACATAAATTATTATTTATGAGATTTTTAGCTTTGGTCATGTGAAAGTTTAATCTTAACAGTAGTCATCTCTCCGTCGCAGATTCCCAAAACAGCCAGAACAGAGGGAATACAAAATTTGTATTTGAGCGAAATGTCACATCAAATCAAAGCAAACGTACTGCACTTTAGCTGAAGTGATTTTTTTTTAAATACGTAGAATTGGGCCAAAGGACATTCCGTTGTTATCTGAAGGTGCAAACGGCTTCAGGTCATAATGCTCGATCTCGACACGTGAGATAGGGTTGTAGACAGGGATCTTTCCCACTAATTCGGTTTGAGCTGAGCCGAACAATGATATATTGCCACAATATATTCAGCTGTTTCATGTACGATTGTACACTGAACCAACAACGTGTGTAGTATGTGTGGCCCTTTTGATAAGTACAGCTCCTTCCTGATGGCTTCCAGAATTGGAACTGGAGCTGGCGCTCACTATCACCACAGCTGCCCCGTCTGCCCTTTATTGACGAATCGCGTGATCTCTGCGTTGATGTTTCCGTTATAAAGGAAGCACATTCAGAGTCAACTTTATTGATGGATTTCAGGAGCTTCGCGATTGTGTTTGTGTGATCTGTCAGAATAGAGAATCGGTGGTTGAATCGAATGGATAAAACGTCGTCCTCTTTACGCGCTCATTTGCCTTATCCTCAAAATAAACAACTAAAATATTTTCCCGTACGGCGCTCAATTCCAAATGGGGTTCGACAAATCCGTAATTCTTCGTGCCAGTCGAGTGCTCATGTGAACGGAGAACTCTCAACCGTGGGAGCCAACAAGAAGTCATCAGAGGTCCTGCTAATCGGATTACAAACCTCATTTCCATGTCGCTGTCTTCAATTGACGTTCTCAAACTCGGCGGCCCGCCGTCGGAGGACCGTATCTCCTCAAGCATTTTTCTGAGCTTTACTTTCCTCAGCTGTGCTCAGTTTTTTGGAAGTTTAAATTCTGTCTTTTGATGTGTTGAAGATGGAGTTTTATGAACAGCTCGAGGACTGCGTTGCGACTACGAGTCGACATAGAATGTGCAATCTAGAGAAGAGGGAAGGTGATCTCAAGCTGACCATATTCAAGTGATTGTCCCTAAGTACAGCACTCAGTGATTGTGCTTCAGCACATCTGTTATGGTGTTGTGGGATGAGGATTATGAAAATTGATTCGTTCAGTTTGGTACTTCATGTTAAAATTCCTATTACAAAGCATCACATGACATTCCTCAACCCTGATACATTCAGTGATTATCCATTGATTTATCAAATAATCCAATCTTTCAATTTCCCAAAATGTGTACGAATTGTACATGGCGTTGATGCTTTGCTGATGGCTTGCCGTTACGTGAGTCGCGGTCATAAGTGAATTACCATTGTATAAGTAATTGATGAGATCGTCAACTGGAGTTTTTTAGAAACGTAATTACAGTTGTGCAGTTATAACGAAAAAACGCTCATCACATTTTTAGTATACTGGAGCACCACTCTAATTTTTTAAGCAAAATTTATAAGAAACACAAACGGTGGGTACAGCTTTCGTACAAGTACGCAACCACTAGGAACATTTTATGTCTTTTATTTTTGTTTTTTTATGCAATGATAACTACGTTTGATTGTGCTCGTTGATGGTTTCGATATAATGGCAATTGACATCATCACTTAGTCACTGACGTTATTAAAACGTGTGTGTGTGTTACCAAGCGTTACATTTTGTAACAGACGTTACCATGCACTTAACCCAACACAAATTTCGTGACGCTTCTCCGTTACATATCCCGCGTAACCTCTCCTGCGTTACATTTTCGAGTTTATGCAGCAAAGTAAAGACCTAAAATGAAAAAAAAAATCGTAACCCTGGTGGGACTCGAACCCATAATCCCCGTAATTAGGAGACTGATGCCTTATCCATTACGCCACAGGCGCTGTGGTTGCAACTCGGGTTAAAAAATTTTGTGACGCTTCGCCGTTACATCTCCGACGTTACATTTTCGAGTTTATGTAGCAAAGTAAGGACATAAAATGTCAAAATACGGAAAGAGCAGCGACGCAATTTTCCACAATCCCTATAAATTCGACGATCTGATACATTACGAGCGCTGTTTCTCTACGGAAACGTTTATGTAGAATAAAACACATTAAAATTAGTAGAATGCTCTCCATAAGTTTGATGAAAATCGATGGTACCGTTTATGAGAAAATTAAAAAGACGATTATTTAATGTTCGGCAAATCTAATTACCCGATGTATCTTGGCGTACACTCACATATCCGTTCAACAGGCAGTCACAGAAATAAATGTATAAACAAAATGTGAGTACTGATTTCTAGAATCCTCTCCTTCAGGTTGATCAAATTCAGTTATGTATATACAGTGGAAATTGGAAAACGTTAAAAAGACGATTTGTCGCTGATTTCTGTTAGTATACCGTTAAATGAATATTGAATATGACAACTTATAGGTATTGACTAGTTTAAGACAGTACTTTTCACAGAAATATTCATGCGGAAAAAAGTTGAGTATTGGTCAGCGGAAGGCGATTTGATTGTTGAATCGTGTCAAAACACGTGTTGGAGCCGTTTTCGAGTGAAGTTCGAAGCACCCGTTTTTTGTACGTTTTGCTTCCCCTCTCCTTGTTCCAATCGATGAAGTTTTCTCATAACCTTATTTTTGTGTGTTCAGAAAGTTATAAACACAACGAAAAACGATGCAGCTTCGCTGACTCATTGATTGTCACGTTAACGCCTAAATGCCGGCTTCCATAAACTAACTTGATATTTAAGATGGTAGAACATCTGTCGATAGCGTAGAAGTCAGGCCCCAGTCCGGAGCAGTGCACCTGGCTGCTGACAGCAGCAGAGTGATGCGGGTCATATGAGCTTGGGAGCTCAACACAGGACTCAGTGTTTGGGGACAGACGCAACAGTGGCCATCCTCCGTGGTCGTTCGCCAATAATATTTGTAATTCCTGGAAATGTCCCCAGACGCCTTCTGAAGCCGACACCCAAAGAGTTGGAGGAATCTGTATAGTTCTCGTCTATCAAGCCCCTCATACAGCACAGCTCTAAACTTGGAAGGTTCACTTGGGTTGCATGTTACACTTCAGCAGCTGACACTGAACGAATTCATGATCAGCCACAATGTGTGCGACATTTTAGCTTGGTACTTGTTGACACAGTCGGCTTTTTTTGCGCACAAATTCCTTTAAAACTTAAAGATCGGAAGAAAACCTAAGTCAAACATTTTTTATTTCATTATGTAACTCTCCGTCTTATTTCATGCGGCTAAAGAAAGTAAAAAAGTTACAGCGGAGAAGTCATTGTCTTTAAGGGTCTTGACATTCGTAAATGTTATGGCTTCACATTAAAGCGGGAACTTGGACTTGGGACGAACGCCTGTCTTTTGGCAATGAAGAAGGAATGCAGGGTATTCCTACGCTGTGGGTTGTCGTATGAGGTAAAGGGGCGGTGAAGGGAATCAGGATGACAATGTAAATAGGAGCGAGATGACTAGAGGGGAAGAGGAAAGGGGGTACTCTTCAGAACTCGGCCCCTGCCGTCTTTGGAAGCGGCCTTCGGGAAAGTAAGAAGAGGCCGATGACGGGGGCGAAAAGGAGGACTTGAGACGGACGTCGGCTGAATAACAATCGCGAAGAGGAGAGATACGGACGAAACAGGGAAACAGGGCTTGAACTGCCTGCGGACAGGCGGCGGACACCGCGACAGGCTTCTGGCTTCTGGAGGCCTGAGGTAGGGAAGAAGGGGAGAGGGAATCCCACCAAGGAAGGCATCTTGAGGAAGTTTTCTCCTCTTATCGCGACGTCCCGCTGCCAATGTCTAAATCGCCTCTGCCAGGATCTAAGGATGACTCCTCTCTATTAAGGCCCCGTAACTCGGACAATGGCTACGCAAGACGTAAAAGTTAAGACGAAAATTGGTGCAACTTAAAAGCACTTATCTCGACAGTTGAAACGAGATAATGAATCGGGGAAAAAATGTCGGTGCTTGGTCCGCGTATTTCTGTACTCACATTTGCTTGAGAAGGGCTGAGTAGATCGAGCTCCTGCTTTATTTCCCTTCATATTGAAGGCGCTAAAATGAGGTTCTTAGCAGTTGACGATTTTGTTGAAAACGTCTCTGGAGGTTTAAAAAAAATAGTAAAAAAAAATCGTAGTTTTTCATAACCAATACCTAATTACCGAAATTTTCATTCATTTCCTGACAACAGTTTCTCTGGTTTACAGTTTCACAATTTACCAAAGATTTTTTGTGTAACTACCAACGGTCATTCCTCCACTTCTCAGCATTTTCCCCACGTGTTCTCGAATCGATTCTGACAACACCTCCAAACCTAACAGTCCATTTCTCAACGCTTTTTAACGAATTTTTGTCGCGACTTTTGCTTTTCATTTGTTGAAGGTTTTTACCGTGTATCTAACAACTTTTACTCTACTTTCCAATTAGTGAAGAACCGAAATGTACTGAAATCCAGGTTTTTTCTGCACTTAATCAAAAACCACTGCAATGATTTTGTGGAATCAATAGTTTTCATTAAATATCTCTGTGGAAATGCGATGAACAGGATCTATACCTTCTCTACCGATCTACATCAAACTCACATATTGTCTTCAAATAGTTAATACCTTCATATTGTTTCCTACAAATGTAGTCCCCCTCTCTGGTAGTCGGTTGAACGGGAATGCCTACCGTACAGTACCAAAAATTGTGTTTTTAACGTTTTTCGAAACGCTTGACTGACATTGATCAACATGACGAAGTGAATTTTAACCATATAAAGGTTGGTTTTTTTCAACTGTTTTTGTAACCATCTGTAGAACGAGGACACACTCTAAGATAAATCAAAAACCGAACAAATTATTACACAACAGTTTATTATTCTCATGAACAGCTTGACTTAGTATTACTGCTCCGAGACCCATCCCATTCGATTCAGCATCGAAAAATACCAGTAAACCACACGAAACATGACCTGACTACAATGGAACTTCGGAAACTATATATTCTCCCGGCGCCCTTAAGCGCCTGTAGGCAATTGGTACGACGTTGCGAGTCGAGCGAGCGGGGGGTTTTGATGAGACTGAGGGAGGGAGTACTAACGACTAAACGATTACTTCCGCTCAAGATTCCCGCGAGTTCTTTCAATTAGTTAACTTTGGCTCACTATAATTATTGTAATTTCACTATACGCAGTTGTACGCGTCTGATACTCATTCCATTCGACCCAGGATGTAGAAAACCTTGAAAACGATACGAAACTCGGCGTATTTGCGATTATACTGCGTTTTGTTAATTTTTTTAAACATTTTTTTGTTCATAACAACCATGGGCTTCGTCCGATTGGATTGCCGAGATGTCGGGCACAACTAGATACCAAATGGGATTTTTATGCGAAAGAACGGATGTTTTAGACCACGTTAAAGACACAAAGCGGATTGGACAGAACAGATTTGGAATCCCCGTGTCTTGAAACGTAAAGTATCAAATTTTGAGGGGGGGGGTTGTACAAAATTTTTCCTGACCGAAAACATAGGGTTATTATTGAGAATGAATAATAAACCAAAAGTATATCGGAGAAGGAGATTGGCTGAAAGTTAAATGATTTTGATCAAACCATGTTTTTAGCTAACTAGTGCCCACATTTTATTATCTATGCATGTTTCTGAAGAAATCAGTTGAGTGCAGCGCCTGTATGTATATCGCATCTTAGCGCTCCAGGAGTTTAGGAATTTCCTTCAAATAAATAATCGAATGAGAGAGTTTGCCCGTCAAGGGTTGAATCGTTCTTCTTTTACCCCACATAATTCGTTTTATATTACCGTTGTTGTTCAAAACTGACGATACATAAATTTCAATCTACATTCTTTTAACCGTTTCGATTATATCATTTGATAAACAATGTATTCGTCCTTGTATTTCGTCTTTGTTTCAATTTTGAATTTGAAATTTTATTCACGTGGACAGTTTTTTCAGACGATAGTTTTTGTTTAGAAGGCAAAGCACTTGCATAGGAGGCTGAAAGAAGTGCATTTTCTTTGGATTTTCAGCTTTCGCTGAAAGGGCTCCATTGGCTCAATTCAAGGGCTCCATTGAATCGGCTCAAAACTTCATATTGAGGCTGGAAATCATCATGGAACCCAATATAATAGTATATCGTAATGATCAAAACCTCAAAAATGTTTATTCTTAAAAATGACGCCAGCGACTTTGAAGCCAGTTAATGGAGGTCTTTATATACGAAGAGAAATGCAAACGTGATGGGGGGGGGGGGGATGTCTTGCACCATTGGGGAAACTCAATAGAGGAGAAGGGAATGTGAGTATCGTTCGTCTTAAATAGTCTAACGATTGTCGATTCTAAGTCTCTTTTGTATAGGGTGGTCTGTAAATCCGTCAGTTGTGTGACGAGTCACATGACGTGACGGTGGTGTTTGGGGGGGGGGGGGCGAAGGCTTTGAGAAAGGGCAGAGCCTCCCTCTCTCAAAGGGGCTAGGCGAGCGGCTGCTGGTTGTTTTTTACTTTCCGCTACCCGAAGGGAAGGAAAGTATAGTAATCGGCCCAAAAAAAACATTTGGGTTTTCTTCAGATCTTTACGTTTTGAGGCCTACTGAGTCTAAAAGACCTAATTTCGGCACGTGTGTGTGTGTGTGTGTGTGTGTGTCTGTAGTTCGATTTGCGGGAGAACGGCTGATCCGATTGAGCTGGTTCTTTTTTTGTTTTGTTCGTTATTTTTTGTAGACACCAAAATAAGGTTATGGACGATTTCGGCCGATTGGAAGGGGTGGGGGGGACGAAAATGTACCAAAAACCAGTGTTTTTCGCATTTTTCTCGAAAACGGCTCTAACGATTTTGATTAAACTTTCAAATTATCTTCTCTCCTAATCAATACCTAACTTTTCTTCTCCATACATATCTCCACGAAAATACGGTGAACGGAGATATGGGCCCCTGAAGCAAAAATAGGTTTTTTACGCTTTTTGGCAAAACGGCTTCAGCGATTTTCACCAAACTCACAGGATGTTTTCAAATAGTTAATACCTACATATTCTATTCAATAAATGTTCCTGTGACGGTCCATTGAACAGAGATAAAAATCAAAATGTGTCGAAAATAACGTTTTTTCTAACATTTCCGTAAATTCCAGGGTAGCTTTTTCACCAGATGTGATAAATCCTAATGGAGTGTCTTTAAGTCACCCATAGCCACATTGCGTTCTCCATAATTATTTCTGTATATATATATATATATATGTTGAACGGAGATATAAGCCAAGTTAACTCAGAAAAGGAGATTTGTCGAATATTAATTTATCGGTATTCCAATTTTCTCAAAAACGGCTCTAACGATTTTGATCAAACTTTCGGAGTACTCTCAGCTAACTAGTCCCTACACTTTGTTCTCCGTAAATGTTCCTGTAAAAATGCGTTAAACGAAGATATAGCGCCCGCAAATGTAGGTGGTGTTCGAAATTACGGGGGTGGCGGAAAGTTGTGTGTTGCTACGCACCAGATATTTTGCCGTCGATACCGCCAACATCCTGCGTTTTCCGTTTCCACCTTCGCTAATCGATTCCGTGCACCAAGGGCCGTAAGTCAGCTTACTCCCGTTTAATTTCATTTCGCCAGTTCATTCGCCCGAAAATTCCTTTAATTTTCCATAGTATAAATATCAATTTAATTTTTTTAAAAGCAAGTGTTTTCTTTCCACAAAGTCCTGTATTTTGGTAGCTTCTTGTCCTGTTGCCTTGAGGTGGTTGTTAAAGTTTGAATCGTCTTTGGTCCTACTAAGAGATTTAATGTGTTCTGAATATCTGGTCCGTATTTTTCGTCCTGTCTGTCCTATGTATGCGTTTTTACAAGTACAAGTTATTGTACATACCCCACTTTGGTCGAGTGAGGAACGTTAAGTGATGAGGTGCACTAGGCCATTTTAGAATATTTATAGTTCCGATACATCGCGCTATCGATACTTCACGCTAGCGAAACTTTCTTTTCTTTTCGTCCGAGGTTCATAAGTCGAGTAAGTAGACAAAAAAAAAAGATAAGAAGAAAATTAAAAGGTTGTAAAGCGGGAGATGAAAAGGCGCTCGATGAGGGCGACCTGTTGGTTCCGCAGCGGGGGAAGTGGTGGACGAGGCTGGAAGGAGCGGACGTTTCAAATTGAAAGAAGAGGGGCCCCCATCAAGAAGGTGAGGAGAGTAGCTGGCGGGAGAGAAGCTCGTTGAAAAAGTTATGAGCCGAGATAAGTCCACATAAGAGGTACTAAATAGGCTAACATCCCCCACTACCACCACCACCACCACCACCACCACCACCACCACTACCACTACTACCATCACCATCGCCCCTTCTTAACTTCCTTTCTTTCCTAACATCCCACTTGCCACCCCCCCCCCCCTCCTACCACCACACCACACTACGCAGCACCTCATCGCCCGCCGCCGCCGCCGCGGAGATAAGTTCGTCGAGGGTCCAGCTAAATAGCTTCGCATCATCCGGCTCATCTTTCACGTCTCAATTCGCATTAGAATGGGAGGGGGCTTCATTTCTCTTCTAACGTCGCGTTCAAGACGCGAGTCTTCCAGCATGTCGAGGGTGTCGAGCTTTCCTCGCTCGCTTTTGATTAAATTTTCCACGCGGATCGTTCTAGAAATGAGACTATATGGCGTGTTCAAATAAACTATGAAAACTGATTATTTAACCGGAAACCTGCACAAACGAAACGGATGTTTTAAAACAAAATATTATTGACTACCGCCGACTGTTTCAATAACTTTTTTCGAAATGTCTAACTCCAAAAAGTAAACCAGGACTTTCCATAAAACCAAGCGTTGCAAATTATTACACAAAGGTTTATTATTCTCTTGCACAATATGGCCGTGACCTATCCTATGCAACCCGAGGCCGAAAAATATTAAGAATAAAACGAAGCTGAATTAACATTCGGGACACGACAAGTCTAACGCATATGCCAATGTTTGTAAAGCCCTTCCGAGACCCGTCCTACTAGATTCAGCATCAAACAGTGTGGGAAATGAACGTTTGGCATGGGGGGGGGGGGGAGAGATAACCTTCGCTATATTGTCCGGTGAGTTCCCTCAAAATTTCCTCATGTACTATGATTTCACTGTTTCTCTAGAATATAGGGATAGTACGTACGAAACGGTGCTGAACACGACCTAATTGCGATGCAACTGAAAACATTTTGTTTTTGGTTAACTTTTTAAACCATATTTAACAAACAAGGGTTTAGTCCGAACGGATTGCCGAGTAGGCGGGTGTGCTGAACTTGCGATAGATTGCAAAATGTGTAGAAAATTCGGAAAAAATATCAGACCATTGATATTAAAGAACTTTAACCCGAAGTACACCCCATTTTTCATCAATTTATTCAGTATGGCTTCCACTCAACACATTGTTCTATAGTGAGGAACAGGTAGTGATTGGTGTTCCGGAATTTATTGGACTGCTGCTACATTTGTCATGATCTTCGTTGTCAACCAACGTATAGGTAATTGATGAGACTGATGGTTTATTGAAATATTTCGCGTTCAAAGTTCTAGAACTGTAGGAGGAAAACCTGGTAGTTTCAATTCTGGAACGCTGGGGTTCTTTAATGTGCTACTACCTTTAAAATGTACCACAACCTAAGTTTTCAAATTTCTCAAAAAACAAGGAACGACGATTTTGATGCCACTTTCAATATATCTTCTACTGATCAGTACCTTTTATTTCTTCATAAATATCTCTACGAAAATTCAGTGAACGGAGATATTTCACGTTGAAGTTAGTGGAGGGGTTTTTTAACGTTTTGGAAAAATGGCAGGAACGTTTTTCATTAAACTCGCAAGTTTGTGTTGTCAGCTAACTAGTACCCACATTTTGATCTTCGTAAATGTTGCCTTATCGAAACGTTGATTCAAGATACAGTGCTCTTATATATAATTATGGCATGCGATTGAATTTATGAAGTAGAGAACAGTTGACTAATTTTTATACCTTGTTTACCTGTTTGTACGTAAGTAATCGAAATGTCTCGACCCTACTTTTTTTTTGGGCAAACTCGTGATGAAAGGAGGAGTTATAATAAAACTAGTAAATGCAGTAACCTAACTAGTGCACATGTAAGTAGCTAGTAAATTTTTAACAGACGCGTTTGGTATTAAAAATTGAAGTACAAAAATAAAAAATCAAGCCATTCCTCGCGTAGAGTATTTTCTAAACTCACACTTAAAAGGTTCACTTGAAACTCACTTGTATCATCAGTTCACCACTCTAACAATGCAGTCCCAGTGCGGTGGTTTTGCCTTCGGGGCACTCAGATCTCACTGAGCACCATGAAGGTTTACATTTCACTCCTAAGCGGCTCCATCAAAACGAGGGCGTCTCGGAAGGCGAGCACACACAGTTATGAAGAGCTCGCAACAGTTGGCCAACGAGGGTTATGACAGTGTTACTGTTGGTTGACGAAGGGAGGGGAAGACAAAAAGTCAGGCGCCGGATTATGCCAACCCTCCTCGACGACGTGTCACCCCGGTATGGTACAATTGCACAACACGACGACACGGTTCCTTACTCATTGAGTGAACCATCCGCTCTGCAAGACCGGGGGCCATCAACTCGAGACTGGGTGACTCATGCGCTCTCATTTGTCGGAGATTGACAGAGGAGATTACAGCCAGTGACATCCCACACAAGCCCCACTGATTTGGAAAGATCAGGTAAAGTTTTCATCAACCAGAAACTGTTGCTGGAACAACGTATCAGCATCAGGTAACAATTTGGATACTACATTCCCCCTAACTTTTACAATTTGAAAGCACTGAAGTCGAAAAATCGCGTTTTTACTTTCCTACTCCGATGTAGGAATTAAAGTTCTCGGCTCAAAATAAGCTGTTGAGTTTTCCTTAGATCTTTACGTTTCAAGACTTCCGAGCCTAGAAAACACTGGAAAAGATCTGTGCATAGATCTTGGTTGTGATTTTGGTTAACTAAACATTGATATTAAGATTCACATCTAATGAGGCGATAAAGTAACCTCGCGAGTGAAATATTGCTTCATTCACTAATTTTTCTTTCCTTAACCCTATACAGGTAGGAAGGAACGACATGTAATCGGCTAGAAATGAAAAGTTCAGATCTCTAAGTTTGAAATTCTTCTGTGTTTTAAAAACGCTGTTTGGGTATTTGGTACTGTATGTCTGTGTCTATGAACACAATTGAGGGTAAAAAGCTGAGCCAAACCTATCCTATAGGTGGACACGGGACCTCTGTATTATGTGATGAGCCGTAGATGTAGTTAATGTTGAACCAACTCAGCTCATGCGGGTCTTTTCATTCTCATAATGACAATTCTTGAACCTTCACGGTAGTCTTGCGATCCGTTAAGAGGACTGTCTCATTCGAATTCAGCTCATACCCTTAATTTGGCGTTCCATGTGATCTACTGGCTCAATATGAAAGCCCTTTAAACTTGGAGATCTAAAAAAACGTGGAGTTTTACACCTGTGGGGCGCCGAATTGTCTATATTTCCAACTGGGACAGTAAATACGAACCTTCATCCCCCCTTCCCCCCGCACAATTCCATTAAATGTGTACACTAGTTCAATAAAGTTCGAGCCGAGGCAAATAATTAAGGAACCTCAAGAGCTCCAACTTCTAGCACAGAACGTTAAGTTATATGATGTTGATGTAAACTGACTGTATATGTTGGATTAGTCGATAGAGCGGTGAAAGCCGCCGAATGTACATGAGTCTGAGCAAAGTTGTGCGATGCTCTCCGCCAGATATTTTATTCTTTTGAGAAGTCCCAACAATATATACCAACGTTCATTGTTCACGATTAAACGTTTTTAGTTTGTGAGGGAAACCAGATTTTCGACTGCTTGAAGGACCACGAGTTTCGTTTCTTGTCTCCTTTTTTTCGTTGAATAGTTTAAAGTGTAGTAGGTTGACGACATGACATGGGTGAAGGGGCCCGTGACCCTGGAGACCACCAGTCCAAGAAACCCTCTTTGCATCATTAAACATCAAGTGCCGCCCCGCTAAGCACCAACTCTTTAGCCCCCCCCCCCGACAATCCTTTACTCTGTCCGTCGCCTTTAATTGAAGAACAAAAACACAAAAAGAGCACACTCTCTCTCAACCGTTTCATCCTTTTGAGCGTTTTGGTGAATATTTGTTTCAAGAGGTTCGGTGTCAATGACTTGTGACACCGAGAAAACGGGCCTCGTGGAAGTTGGGGTCATTCGAGAGGTCGAAAACGAACGAAAATACGCACGCGATGACATGACTTTCCTCAACTCCATATACGCTTGTTTTCTACGCTCCTCCGAAAGAAATTGTACAAAATTAACCAAGTGGACGATGGTGGTTGTCAATTTTACGGTTGCCTAAAAGATTTTGAGCACGTAACTCGTAACTTTTTTGTATGCCTCCTGTATACTGCACAACGAACTGTGATGATTGGTGCAATTTCGAAGTCAGTAAACTGTTCATTTAATTCTAATGAATTGCAATAATGGGAAGCGGAAAGATTTTATGTTATTATTTACATGTTATTTTAAATCATATAATGTTTAGCAGACTGTAAGGAACATGCAAGAAGTTCCATCGATCTACCAACTAATCAAATCTGTTCATACGGTATGAACATTCTCGTAAAAAATTTACTAGGTAGCACCTATTTGTGCCACGGCCTTTTTGAGTAACCTGCGGTCAGATGATTTTCGGTACTGTCGACATGACTACTTTCCTAAGCTCAACGAAGCACCGAGGGAAGTCATGCATTCAGTTGAAAAGTTCTATCGAGTTTTCATGAGATCCTCCCATCCCTGTGTTCTGAACGGAAAAAACTCAATTTGAGAAAGTTGTCCGTGTATGTGAACGTGATTGGGAGAGAACGGCCAATTCATATTCAGCCTGTAGATAAACGTGGGATACCAAACAAGATTGTGCAGCTACCGTACTTATTATATTTACCTTAGTCATAAAAATATTAATTTTTCCCTAAGTACAGCTTTAACGGTTTTTATTATACTTTTCGTGTTAACAGTTTTAATGACATTATGGTAATATAAAATGTCTTTGGGAGAACAACTAAAGCAACACTGTTCATCTAAAAAAGCAAAAGAAGCGTTGATGGAAGGGTAGAGTTATGTGGGCTATACTGCATCTAAATACCGGTAGGTATTAACAACAACAGACGGAGAGTTCAGAATCACGAATTGCTTGGTAAATAAACTCGAACTAAGAGTTGTGTTAAATTAACTATTGAGAGCGACATGATGAGAGGAAGAGGAATCAAACAGTGATGAATTTTTGGGAAAGGAAGAAAAAAGGTGGGAATCTCCCCACAGGAGGACGACTGGCTGTAAGCGATCAAGAACGAGTGAAATGAGATGAGTGAAATTTTGCAGTGTTGAAGGATTTACAGGGGCTTTTTAGCACCCAGAGTAAACAGGTTGAAATGGACAACAGGAACGAGGGGCTCATGGCAATGCCAAACGAATAATCGCAATAATTGCCAAAGGACTAAATCTAATTTCCTTGCTATTCCCAGTCACGTTAGTTGTATATTGAGCTGCCTACCGAATAGAAGTGCAACTGTTATTAAACAATGCGCAACAAACCACGAATTTCCCGAATACAGAACACAGTCTTCGCTTTGACTGATAACTTTCCCTATAATTCCAGCACCGTACTGACGTACCTTCTCAAAAACGACTTCCGTGCACATGAATCACCTACAAGCTGGTTACCTCAATTAAGGAGCAATCGAATCAATTCTGCTACTTGAGTCATTAGAAGGTAAAGGTCTAAAAGGAGTGAACACACTGGATTAGTTTTTACTTTCCTTGGCTCTACGAAGTAGAAAGGAAAGTTATGTAATCGGCTGAAAAAAAGTTTTTGAGTTTTCTTCAGATCTTTACGTTTCAGACCCTCCTGAGTCCGAAAAACACTATTTGGGAAAATGGTCTGTGGGTCTGTGTGTCTGTGAACGGTTTTTAGAGAAAACCACCGTATCAAATCAGCTCAAGCTTCATATCTGGCCCGCCGGTCACCATGAAACGCCAAAATAAGGGTATGAGCAAAATCCACCGAACGTTAACTATAGTTATCATAGTGATCAAAACACCAAATATTTTTTCCCTAAAAAACGGCTCTAACGATTAAAATTACCATAAAATTCCCATCTATGGGAAAATGACGAGAGCAGCACAATAAATTACCAAAACTTTCGACGTAATCGAATTTAGCGCGGTTGTTAGAGAAAACGACCGAGCCAAATCACCTCAAATTTGATCTCCAGCCTACAGATTACTATGGGACGCAAAAATAAGGGTATGAACAAAATCCACCGAAAGTTAACTATGGTTAGCATAGTGATTAAAACAACAAATTTTTTTCTCCAAAACGGCTCTAACGATTTTGATTAAATTTTTTATATTGATATCTTTTGATAAGGCAATTATACCATAAAATTCCCATTCGTAGGAAAATGACGAGAGCAGCACAATAAATTATCAAAATTTTCGACGAAAAGCGTTTTTAGCGCAGTTTTTTACTTTCCTTGTTTCTTATAAACTCCGCTGGAATGTTGGTAGAATGTTAAAGAAAATTGGTATTGTAGTCCAATTCAATACCCAGAGGGTGAGGTGTTTAAAACCACTCATGAGATAGATGGGGCTCACTCCAGAAATTCCTGAATTTCAACTACCGCTGTTTCGCTTACTACCAGTTCTAACAGTTATTACCCAATAACTCAGCATAAGTAATTACTATCCTTCTTCAAAAAATTCGTGTTTACAGGCTCATTAATTATCTGTGTACCAATTGCTCAATAATGGTCCGGGAATGAGTACGAGCAGCACAATAAATTCCAGAACATTAGGCGCTACCGCTTCCTGCTGCTGTGAAGTGTTGTTTGACCAATTCCAAAGGAACTGAGTGATAAATGAATCGATTAAATAGAATTAGCCATGTACAAAGTGAATTGAAGTAGAGCTAAAGAAAGTTGTTTGTTGCAACGCACCAGACATTTACAGCAATGAAATTGCCCTAATGTGTGTGGGTCTCAGGCAAGTGTCGCGATAGATATATTTATTTTGTAAAGCTTAGGGAAGTGAAAGGCGCCGGAATTGTTGGATAAATCGTGAACTGTTTCAGGACTCAGAAGTGGATGACGTCTCTAGGTGAGACCGAACGTCACGTCTCGTCAGGATCGCAGAAATTTGCTGAGACCGGCGGGGAAGGGAGGTTGACTGTCAGAGCTGAGGTAGAAGGGAAGTTGTGAGTCTGGGTGGTCACCTCCGGGATGCGGTCATCAGGTCTCGGTAGGTCTTGTGGGCCCACAGCAGACGCCAGGGCGCTAGGAGCACATTCCCCCTCGCCGGGCCTCTCCTTTCGCCTGTCCGCTGCCAGCTAGTCCTTCCAAGAGACGACCTTCAACCCCCTCCTTCTTCCAACCCTCTCAACAAACCATACGCTCGCCGGGGGCTTTAGTCCCTACCTTTTAAAGGGTTAATTCGCCTATTAAACGAAAGGAAGACGTCCGTCGGAGATGAACTAATCCGCTTCGACTTTACGTCAATAAAGCGACGTGAAACGACGTCCTTATTAAGTTGCAACTCGACTGATTGAAGAATGTGAAGTATGAGGCCTCGCCACTACATTAAACGTAACGGTCCAGAAACTGGGGGATCACACAACTCTCCTCGTCCCTCGTAAATTTGAAACAGGAAATATATCTTCGTTAGTATATTTCTCAATGGAAAAATTTATTGGGGAATAAAATGCAGGTATTTGTTGGCTAAATCATCAACATCGTTGCACCGGTAATCATAATTTTATGACATCAAGTTGCACCAGTTTTAATTGATATTTTTACCTTCCTTAGTCCTACGGAGTAGGAAAGAGAGTTACGTAATCGGCTGGAAAATGTTGTTGGGGTTTTCTTCAGATTTTTGCGTTTCAAGGTGCTCTTATTACGAATGAAGGGGAAGATGAAACGAAGAGATAAAGTAAAATTTTAAATCAGAGAAACTTTTATTAAACACAAACGGTGGGCACAGCTTTCGTACTACGAACATTTTATGTATTTTATTTTTGTTCTTATGCAATGATAACTACGTTTGATTGTGCTCGTTGTTGGTTTCAATATAATGGCAGCGACAATTGCAATTGACATCATCACTTGGTCACTTGGAGGTTATTAAAACGTGTGATGTTACCGAGCGTTACATTTTGTAACAGACGTTACCAAGCGTTACACTTTTCCAGTTTATGCACCTAACCCCACACAATATATTTCGTGACGCTTCTCCGTTACATATCCCGCGTAACATCTCCCACGTTACATTTTCGAGTTTATGTAGCAAAGTAAAGACATAAAATGTCAAAAACAGTATTTACGATAAAGTGGTGTGTGCGGGCATAGTTTTGAGTTGCTCATAGTGTCATCCCTGTATGATACTAGCATTCTCTGAATAATCGGAATGTTCAATAAACCACTACTCTCATGGCGAGAGTTTAATAACGTTAATAACATAATTAGGAGGTACCCCTAATTTCCAGAATTCACGGTCATTTTACATACTTGCCTTTCCCTTCTTGCATAGTTATCGCCCGATGAATCCGAATCAAAAACATGAACTTTCATGCTAACAGTATAATGAATCATCTAAACACTGATTGCTCAATGAAGAAACTCATTCACAATTAAGTTCCAAAGCTCAAACAACTGTCGTTTTATTGGCTGACTTTTTCCCAGGGTTTTTCCTATAATACCCCACCAATGAAAAGATTATTAATTGGAGGTCGTGGAATAAGTAGAAGCCACTCAATATATCAGTTATGAACCTTAATCACTACCAGTTATATACAGAACGCAAAGTTTAAGTGCTCGGGTAATATAAATCGAGTGAAGGTACCGATTGGAATAGTTGGTCGACCAGTAAAAATTAGCGTGATGCTTCGCCATACTCATTAGAAAAACCCCCAAAAAATTGAGTCCTCTATTAACTTTATAGAAAAAGCTTGTTGTTTCGTATTAGTTTGTTGATTACGAGGCCGTTACTATTAATAACGAATGAGGGGGGAGGGGGGTAGAAAGAGAGAAATTGCAATCCTCATCGAAATCTATTCTTTTGCAGTCCTCAAACCGGCTTTTGTTGACTGAGCCGAATCTTGAATTTTCTGAATGTCTCTGGTTTTTAAACTTCAAACTTCGATTATTTTTTGTATTTGATTAACATATGTAATCTGGGAAATGATAAGAACTTGTTTTGTACAAAACGTTAACTTCCTGCATCACTTCAGTCAAATGTAACTTGCGACACGATTGCCATAGTTTCGCTTTTTAACGGATATTTACTAAACCCCCTCGCCTCATGTGTCACCAATGCTCCTCCAAAACGACTCACAAGTCGGAAAAACTATAGCACGTAGCACCGGTAACGCGACGTTTTGAAGTTTGAGCGTTTGCAGCGATCGAACGATACGTGATGTACTTTTTGGTATACAGTTTAAGTTTTACTCGGGGTGAACGCTCTAAATGTGAAGTCAGTCGAAGAAGAACAAAAAGGGAGGTGGAGGAGGGGTCCTGGAAAACATTCGCTGATCCGCTAACGGACTTCCGGTCACAAGCGTCAGGTTGCTTTTCCAGCAAAAAAAAAGGAAAAGCCGAGAATCGTTTTGAACGAAATACGCTCCTCTTGCGTTCCCTTTAGAACCGAAATCAAGAATTGAAAAAGGGTAAAAAAAAGAGATAATGACAAAAAATTGAACGTGAGGCAGGTATTCTTCGCAATGTTTGCTGAAAATTCGAAAGAAAAAAAACCCTGACGGGCGCATTGGCCCAATTTCTAGTTTATTTCAAACTCATTTGACAGCAGTTGGGGTTTATTTTTAGCTAGTTAACATTCCTACAATAACCGTTTACTGTTTTCAAATCAGTAAGTACTAGCGCATTGCCGGCCGCTGGTGTTAAAAGGAGCATCCCCTCTTACCATTAAAAGTTTTTCCCACCTATAAAACGGCTCTGACGTTTTTAATTCAATTTTTCTGTGGGTAGTTCTTAACAACATTACAATAATACAAAGTGTTTGGTCGTGGCAAAATGACGAGAGCCGCACAATTAGTTATCAAACATTTCGACAAAAGTAATTGTAGTGTAGTTTTTCTTTTTTTTTTGTTCTATAAAAAATCAATGAGGTAGTCCAATACGATGCGAATTGGAGTATGGTCATAACCTAAAACAAAATCGTTTTACACACGAAGGGCTGAGGAACGTTGTGAGGCGTCGCACCAGATGTTTTTATACATTTAAAGCCGGGGGGGGGGGAGAGAGAGAAAATGTGAAATGCGTCAATGGAGTCTGCTCATGTGGGGGAAAAATATACATTGTGCAAATAGACTATTGGTGTGGTTCGGCGAACAAATAGCACTTTAATTCAGTTCGTTGATGCAACCGGCTCCTTTTCCTTTGAATTGAAAGTTGTGTGATTCCTGTTATAATTAAATGGGCAGGTTTCGCGGAAGAATAAAGCGAACGAGAAGGAAAAGTAGACGAAGGAGAAGAAGAAAAGGAATATGATGGGCGAGCGGACGAGGTTCTTACGAGCGCAAGCTGCAGCCAGAATCCGTCGAGATGTTGGCGGAATTATTTCGAAGCAACGGTTCCCTTTATCGTATGCCCATTTGAGGGGGGAAGTATTGCAGATTTATTGCCTGCTCGGAAACTGGACAGAGAGCCGCCACTCAGGACGGACTACGTTGCTCAGTTGTATAATTGAAACTCCGCGGCATGTCCTCCTGATTAATATAAATAATGTAAATCAGGGGATCTCTAATCACAGTTGGTCGCAGTACTAGTTCACGGGTGGTCAAGAACCAGTCGGCCGGTTCTGCGCTAGACGCCCTGGCGCCTCTCAAAGGCTCCCCAGGAATCCGCCGGCTCGTCTGACAAGTAAAATCAGGCACTTGATAAAAGAGCGAGCCCTTTCCATTTGCTGAAAGCTTCCTGTTTCAATGACGCGCGCACTCTCAAGCTCCTCATCGTGTCATTTTCGATTTATTGCTTCATTAATCCATGCAAATTGACGCCCTTTCTCGGCCAATTCAAACAAAAATCATCCACTTGTGGGAAGACAACTTAAAAATGGGTGTCGTACAGTAAAAATAAATTATAAAATAATAGCTTTTTGGCGACCTTGACTGTTCTATAATGTATGGGTGTGTTTGTCAGTAATAATGTCACGTATTTAGCGGCGTCGCTTCGAGGTATTATTTTATTGGTTTAATAATTGAAGGTTTAATATTATTTTTATTATTTATTCGAGGTATTTTATTCTCCACCATAATCATACCTGAAGATATGTACAAAATATGTGGTGCGATGCACCACCCTCCGTAGATTTCAAAGATATTCTCTACTTGCCTTAAGCTACTAATGCAATGTAGCTTGTAAATAGCTTAGTAGATAATTTCCCATTTTAAGTAGAATGTGGTAGCGCCTAAAGGTCAGATATTTATTGGGCTGATGATAATGAGACTGTCAACATGATGGGTGGGGGGGGGGGTGTTTACTTTTTGAAATTAGCCTGGGAAAATTGTGAGAAATGGTAGTAAACGAAACAGCATGGTTAGAATTCCGGAATTTCTAGGGTTGCTCGAAATTATCTAATGAGAGCAATTAAACAGTCCTCGTTTAGGTGGTTTATTGTTCTACCATTGTCATTATCCTGGGAATGTTAATGCCATGCGGAGGAGATTATGAGGAAAAACCCTGCAAATTATTACACAACGGTTTATTATTCGGATAATCAGCTTGACCTAGCATTAATGCTCCGAGACCCATTCTGTTCGATTCAGCATCGAAAAATATCATAATGAAACCCAAAAAAAGGTCAAAAAAAAAACGAAAGTATCTAGAAAAAACTGAATTTTGATATGAAAACATGCACGCTAAATACTAATATCAAAATTTAACCAAAAATCTATGAAAAAAACCAAAATGAGAATGACACGAAAGAATCTAAAAAAATTGAATCGTATTAAAACCAAAACGTCGGGGAAATTGGAACGGGGGCGCTCGAAGCGAAAGGCGAAAGGGGAGTTGAGGTTGTACCGCGTTGTACTGCGTTTCGTTAATTTTTTAACCGTTTTTTGCCCATTACAACCACGGGCTTCGTCCGATCGGATTGCCGAGATGGCGGGCACAACTAGATACCAAATCGGATTTTTGGGCGAAAGAATGAATTTTTTACACTACGTTAAAGGCACAAAACGGCCCGGACGGCGGACGGACATTGCAAATTCGGAATCTCCATGTCTTGAAACGTAAAGTATCAAATTTTGAGGGGGGGTTGTAAAAAATGTTTCCTGACCGAAAACATAGGGTTATTATTCAGAATGAATAATAAACCAAAAACTAGCTAAATTAAGTTTTCGTCAAAAGAGAAGATAAAAGTGAGAGAACGGATCTTAGGAGTTTAATCCTAATTTGAAGCCTAGGGCTTTTCTTATTCTCTTCTCATTTTATGAAGTGTACAGTTGTTGTGTTTTCTTTACCTTTCCGCATTTTTCCATTGTATTTTCTAGGGGTAAGACTTCCAGAATTTCCCCAATGGCTGTATCAAGAAGTAATATAGAATTTATTGATTGAACATAAACTATAACTAATATAGCACAAACGGACAATGTATACTGCTCTAAATACATCATTTTTGATGGGAGTGAGCGAGTAAGCTTGGGAGCAAATAATCCGTTTACCAGGAGGTAACGAGAAGTACTCCAAAGAAAAATAGTCGAAAGTCGCGTATTCCAGAACAAGGACTAACATTTCCGGTGGAGGTGCATTTAGGTGTTAGTTTTTTTCTTTAATGACTAACCGAATGAGACCACTCCCACTCCACTTCACTAGCTTGATCGATTCTGAAGAGGTCTTGAGTTCTACTTTTTTGTTAATGTTCTACACAATTTTCCAATGTTATGATACCGTATCATCTTTCTGTATATTATGTAGTTTGTGGGTTTAGTGAATTTTGAGACTCCTTGAAGCTAGAAAACATGAAGTTTTGTTGTCGAAGTTGACATATGTAGGGTTCTATACAATTCACATAGCGGTGGGGAGGTGAGGGGATCGTATTCAATTTTCTTCTCACTAGATATTTCCAATATTTTACGAATGTGAGAATGCTTGTAACAGTCCAATGATTCAATGTCGGCAAATGGTCCAACCTGTCAAATCCATATGACCGATGTTTAATCGAGAGGTTCAATGTGTGGAATTCATAATGTCGAGTATCAATTTGTCAATCTCATGCGATCGCCCCATGAATTTTCTAACTTGGACAATTAGGTATTCGCTGTTGTGATTAGTTTGTGTAACAAGGCGAAGGAAGTCGAAAGCTCAGCGGGTCTGTCCGGCTGTTTGGGTGGCCCTCCGCCCCCGGAGAAGGGAGAAATTCCTAAAGCAAACCGAAGCCACCAAATTAAACGGCCTCACTAACAAGAGACAATTGTTACCTGTTGGTCCTCCGATTAGCTCTGGCTTTTAGTCCAACATGCTCTTAACACTGTCCCCAGTCATTAGCGCCAGCTTCCCATCGGCATTCGATAATTGCAGAACCTCTGAACCGAAAGAATCCCGCTCGTTCGTAGCTCTCTCTCTCTCTCTCTCTCCCCCTAATAACTTCATCCCTACTTTTAGTCCTTTTTCGCGCCCAAACGCAACCCCTTCCCCCACGTCTTTCTTTGCTCTTTAGATTCGATTGAGATTCTTCAGAATCTCTGCGTCACCTCGTTCTACGGCAGAGCGAAAATTGTCGAACCTTGCGTGTTAGCCCCAAATAACAAGGCACTAACGAAGCGTTACGATCACCTCGTCAATATTCAAGAACTCGTTATGTAATTTGTGAAGACACCGATTATCCCACTCAACAATCCGATCGCCACGCTCAATCATGTTACTTATGACTGGCTGTTGTCAACTTCACAGGAGAGCGGGTAAACTGATTTATAAGAATAAAAAGGAAGTATTTTAATCATTATTTTGATCACGGAGGGCGCGAGACAATTGGCGATGGCTGATGAGTGATTAAGATATTAAAAACACTAATAAAATAACATTAATATGCAGATGAGACGGAATAAGAAAATTATTCAGTCAACTCAGAAACGAAACAAACAATCGCGACGACGCCGTTATCAAAAAGTATGTTAAAAGGCCACCGGAATCAGCCACGGTACGACATCGAGGGCAGTCGCCAGAGGTGGAGCATACATGAGAGGCGGCAATGAGAACACGGAGGAAGACCGCGTCAACAATGAAGTTCCTGAGGTGTTTCTCAAACAAATGAAAAGGTCAATTGAGTTTTCTTCAAAACTCTACGTTCTAAGGGCTTCTGAGTTCCGAGGTTCACGCGCGTGCGATTGAGAGAAAACCGCTGAACCAAATCAATTCAACTTTCTAATTTATTACCAGGAGAATTCAAATGAGGACATGAGCATAAATATAGTCATCACAGTGATGTGATGGAAACGCTGCTCTGACGTTTTTAATTAAATTTCCCGCATGAACAGTTGCAAACAACACAACACTACCATAAAAGTATCATTCGGAGGAAAAGATCGAGTGCAGCACAATAAATTATGGAAAATCTCCAATCATCAAAAATAAAATCAATCTTAGCACAGTTTACAAAACCCACTAAAACGATGCTACCGTTCACAGAAAAATCAGGGTGGCAGTTCAATAAAAGTCTAATACGGTGAGAGTGTAGTAAGAAGCAACCTCAGAAATTGCTGGACTCAAACCAACGCCGTTTCACTTATTCGCGTTTCACACAATTTTTACCAGGTATCTTAATGTCGATGTCGTAATTAATTCTTTCATTTTTCTCTCTGAATAAATGTTATTATTATTATGTTGTACTATGTAGGAAAGGACGGATTTTCGAAGCTGTGGCCAGAAAATGAAGCAGAACATTCTCCATGTCTTTGGAAAAATAGAATAATTTTTCACCAATAGCTGTTCGAAACAAATAGGTTATATAGGCGTCCTGGCTGTTGCTAATTACTGATCGGGCAAAGATCAAACACCAGTGTTGCGTGAGTAGCCAACTCGCTAAAACGCCTCTTGCAGGCAATCTTGCTAAACGACTTCAGCGAAGCATATGCTGAAGCTGCAGCTCCTTGTACGTGGATGGCTATGAGGATTTCAACCGCGTGCTGACAATACATCCTGAGTCTTCCAGTCGTGCTAAAAGCCTAGTAAAATGCTCCATCCGCCCAGCGGCAGCCGCCCAGTTACATTTTGTATACTTACTAACTTAACACTAAACTAAATAAAGGTTAATTCAGAATATGAAGTCAGAATGTTGGAAGAAAATTACCTAATATCTAGTATCATTATCACAGTTGAGCGGTATAAAATACAATACATAATAAAAATGCACAATAAAAGATTGACACACATACAAAAAGCTGATGGATGCGGAGGAAGCGCTTTTCCTTTCTGGTAAGGAGCAAGTTCGTAAACGCCTTTTCCATAGCTTCTGGATGAAGTGCCGATGAGTGCGCATAAGTTGGCCCTGCTCCGAAACAGTTTAGATACGCGCTTGGGACACCAGAGCCTGAAGCTGGTGACAATACAAAGTAGTTCGCGAGTGCCCCATTCCCTTACTCGACGTACCCTCCAGCCCCGGAAGAAAGTAAAAGTCCTGCGTGGGTCTCTGAACGAAGGATTTAGCGGTCTTCTCTGGTAGTTATTTGCCGGCTTGAGCGTCGGCGGCGGTGGCGGCTCTGGGAACGAGGATCCCATCTCACGAGGTTTTATCTGGCGGATCTTTATTAGCATACGACTAGCACTGTGTAAGCGGAAGGCGGCGGACCGAGGGGCTCCTTCTCCTCTCAACTTCCCAATAAATCATAGCCGTGTGAGAACTTCAGAAGCCGAAGCGAATGGGAGCGCCGCCGCTCGTCCAGTCGGCCGTTTTAACGCTTCCACGCTATTTCCCTACCGTCGCGGATTCTCCAGATCCCAACAGCTGCCCAGCCTATGAGATCACAGTGGAGACGTAGTAGAAGGAAATTTAAGAGATCAATTTCGACGGAGAGGATTGAAACAGTAATAGTGCAGGGTAGCGGCAGGTTGTTCAAGCTGCCAGGCAGGTAGATGTGTGTAGCGTGTACATCTGAAGACACTCCTTGGCTACTGCGCTCCCTTCAAATGCTCAGCTTGTCATTCAGGCTGGTACTCGTAGTGTAGTTGAAAGGGTCGTGAGGGCTCACAGGGGTCATTCCTGGCTAATTATCTCCATGATGTCCAGCGCGTTTAATGTAGCGCCAACATTCCTGATGCGTTTCTTCCTGCTTCCGTTGTCGTATCTTAGATGAAGAAGATACGTTGGCAATGAGTAGGGAGCGTACCCACAGAAGGGGGTGACGTTACATTTAACCAAACCCACAACATGTGGGCGAAGTTATATAATTCAGCATACTGCGTCAAGATCACTGCTCCAGCTGCTCCACTATTATCGTATCTCCAGTACTACGATGCCCTAGCCCTAAGTTATAAATACTGAACTTCTAAAGGTAACTGTACTGCACGCACATTTCTGAAAATTGCATTCTTACTGCTCTCTTTAACTTTCCTTTCTTTTTGTTTGTTTCAGGTGAGTGTTCTACTTTTGTTCTTCCCTCTCAGATAAAGTTGTTCGACGAGTGTAAGTGATCAAAGCGCTTATTGTCTTTATCGTGAAGCTTCTTCTAATCTAAACAGTTTACTCTGTCAAAATTTACCTGTTCGCTTCTCGTACACAGGCTAAAGGCACAGATTCGTAAATCTTCGAGCATTCTGGCGAAAGTAAACCGGTAAAAGTTTACATTGGTGATGGCGAGGAAGTATATGGAGGATGAGAACTGGCCGGAGGAAGGGGAGGGGATCTTCTTCCTTCTTCTTTTACAAAGTTCGTCTGTTACTTTTGTAGCGGTTTTATTTTTTTTTTTTATACTTCTACCGTAAACTTTCTCCCTCTCGACCTCAAAGTTCATCTTCGCCTTTAGCTGACGCTATGACTTCTGGCCAGTAGCGTTTAGTAAATTGGGCAAGAGCCAACTGAAAAGCACAGCCAATTTTTTTTTTTGCGACCCAATTCTTTCCGTGAAGCGTTGTACGTTAGAAGTATGAAAAGGAGAGTGGAATTTCATCACGTCTTTGAACCGATATTTTTGATTAATGAAGTTGAGGATGACTTGACTTCGATCTGACTGCCCGATCGCAGACCTGCTGCCAAATGTAGATCGGGTAGAGCGAAGGATGAGGAGAAGTAACTGCCTCTATCGGTGATCCCCCCCCAAATATACTGCCGAAGTTCTTACTTCCATTTCCAATAAGGTAAATCAGGAGGGAAGGGATGTGTCACGGGCAAAGATAATTTATGGGCATGATCGTTGAGAGGATATATTATATGGAGAAATAGTTATACATACCAGAATGTGGGTTTAGTTCGCTAAAAGAGATTCCACCAGCTTGACAAAATTCAGCTATGCGGTTACACTGGAGACAATTCCAGAGCGGTAAACCCGAACCTTTCGAGGAAGAAGAATCTTCACAGTCCCATCAATCACATTTACGTTGATTTTTCAATCAAGATAGTAGCATAAGTCATAGCAGCCCAATAAGTATCGAAACCTGAAATATTCCCTGGTCTTGGCATAGAACGTTGAGTTGGATTTTAACAGACTAGCATAAACTGAGTGCAAAACACATTGGATTAGTTGTTTGGTTGTTAAATGTCGTGGAGTGTACGTGTAGCTGAGGAAAGTTGTGCGTTGTCTCGCACTAGATATTTTTGGGGTGGCAACATTTTACTGTACTCGGAATCCTAAGGAATACGCTCTGAAATAAGCCAATGAAACGGCAGTTTTCACATTTCATAATTTCTCAGGTCACTCCAGACATGATCAATACTAAATCTTCAACCTGCAGTTAGCTCAATGGACCTCCAGCCCGGTTTTGTGAAGGACGTTAGTGTCGTACGATCGGAATTTATGACGAAAATATCCTTTAAAATCGTCAAAAAGTGTCCCTGCCATTTTCCCTGTACTGAATTCCATTTAATGTGTCCGAATTAATCACTCAGCGATTGCAGCTGTAATAGAATAATGTAACAACAAACTGGAAAAGATAAATTATACCCCCGTTGCCGTTGCCCAGTTCTCTGGATACCAATGCCCCGGAATCTGCCTCATGGCGTACACAACACATTATTAATTGCGAGATATACACAAAACTTTATTTCTTTAAAACGAGTTCGTGATATCTTTGCGTAGCCGTTTCGTTGGAATCTAGCGAGTCAAATTTATTTGTCAGTCAGTTTATATGAGCTCAAACGAAACGTTCTACTCAGAAACTGTTACTGACGGACGTTCTCTTATGTTTCACGTGAGCGGGGTTCATGTGGCATACAATCTATTAATATTGCTTCTTCTTTTATGCTGCTTTCTTCATTTTTCCACAAACGAAAATTTTGTATCATGGTTCTGTTAATTGGTGCTGATCACGCACAAAATAAAATCCGATTCGGAATCGTTGTCGGAGCCGTTTTTGTGAGAATAAAATAGTTGGTGTTTTGATTTCCACGATAACTATCGTTAGTTTAGAACCATTTCAACTCGTAAGTACTCGTAATGTTGATCTACTGGTCTCTGCTGAATACCGAATTAAATCGCGTATGGTTCAAAAACTGCATCCGCTCAAGTAAATGTTAAAGTAAAAAGCTTCTTAAAATCCGTGTGTTCCACAAAAAACAGTTTTGAGCTGTTTGCTACTAATGTTTATGCTGCATCTTATAAAAAATGTAAACTGCATTTGGGCAGTACGTTAAGATTTTATGTAGCGCCAATAGTTGATTAAAACAAATTGTTCTGTATATTCGTGGCAAAGGAAAAGCGGATGAGGGTTGATGAGGTATGTTGGTTTCCACTGGATGTGGAATGTGGTGATTAAGTATTTCACTAGTTGGTGATTATGTTCATGCTAAGATGCGTTAACAGCAAGCGGTTAAGAAACGCAGTTTCATCGAAATTTGGTTGGCTAATAACAGTGGCTGGTTTTAAACAGTCTAAGTAGATCCATAGAATTTATTGTTGACTAAACAGGCAAAAGTCTGTGGATCCTAGCAGTTGTTTGTCAATCTATTATTGTTCCCAGTCGCTTCAAAAGGATTGTTATTGTACAAATAGGGGCTTAGAAAGAGGGGAGCCGTTCTGAATGGGGGGAAAATCACGGGGCGGATCAGCTGTTGGGTTTGCCTCCGAACAAGGATGTGCTATATAAGTAAACATATTACCCGTGACCCAGGCAGACTCCCCTTCGTCGTCTTCTTCCCCTTTTTGTCGTCTCCTTCTTCTAGATTTTCCCGGCTGGCTCCTTCCTCCGGTTCCACCTATCGCTACAGTTGAGAGTCCTCCAGATTGAAACAGATATACCGCCCAGTACCCTCTTTTCTGCACCCACCACCGCCGTCACAAGCGTATCATTCCCATCTCTTGTCACAACACAATTTGTCACTTTTAAGTCGCTCACCCCACACGCGTTTGGTTTTGAGATGGGGGAACTCTTCCCTCCCCATTTCGAGGGATTTAGAGCTCAACTGTTAGCGTCTATTATTAGAAGTTCGCAGGAGGAAGGGCGCAAACTCTCGTTTTTACTTTCCTAAGCCCTACGCAATGGAAGGAAGAGGGATGCTCTCTGCCGAAGAAAAAAAAGTTTAGTTCTCATCCCATCTCTACGTTTTAAATGTTTCGAGTGCAAAAACGTTTGAAAGAGAAAACGCACAACTAAATTAACCTCAATGTGATATTCGGCCGGCCGAATGACACCGGACACGGGGATGAGCTTTTCAGCAAAATTGTTCAAAACTAACTAGAGCAGATCAAAACGCCACGCTTAAAGCTTTTTAACCTTTTAGGCCGTACCGGGCCCGAAGGTATAAACGTATAAGTAATTAATGGGACTGCCAACACGCTTTCCGTAACGATTTTGACTACATTTTTTCTGTTGACACTCCCAAAGGAGTGAATGATGATATAAGATGTTGATTCGTGGGGAAATGGCGCTTAATAAATTATTAAGCGAGTTTAGTGCACGTTTTACTTCCTGCTACACGAAGAGCTTGGAAGGTATTGCAACCTTCTAAAAGTGTCTTTAAGTTGCTAGTTAAATCACCCCACCAGTTTGATCAATGAAGCCGTGTTCGAGGAAATTCATTTGTTGTTCGGCAACTCTCATTTTCAGATGTGGTTACTAATGAGAATATCACTTTTAAATGGATGGTGAAAGAATTGTAGTACGTAACAAAATGTGACATAGTTTGCTCAAATGTACTTCGTTCTGTTAACCGGAGTCAGTTATACAATTACTGTGACTTTCCACTGTTCCAAACTGGTGAATCAAAATCAGAAATTTCCTTCTGTATGAGAGTAGAACTGTAAAGTAAGACTGTTTGGTGCAAATAAGTAACATCAATTTGAATTTAGGGTATGAAATTAGTTGTGAATGTTGGACGACCGTGAAGTGGGTTAACGTTTTTCTAAAATAAAATGAAGAACGACAATGATAGTTCAGTCACAGGTTTGCCTCTGGGTGAGAGCTTTATGATAACGAAGAATGAGGGACTCTGAGATTGAGCCCAGGGCAAAGAGTTAGAGTGAAACCTACTAGGCGATTGACGGCTGCCTTTAGAGAACGCTGGCGACCACTGTACAGCACTGGGGGACTCATGTCCGACAAATACGAAGTCGGTTAAAGGCTTCAGGGAATTCTACGAACTTTCTGTTTGGCGAAGGCCTTACAACGTTTCGAAGAACGGGTGGTTCACAGGGTTTTGATAGACTGAGAACAAATAATCCGGAAACACCTAGCTTCTGGAGATACCGTTTCGGTTTGTCAAGAAATGTCCGCTCTGTAGGCCAATGTGCGCTTCTCATTAAAATTTCGTTCAATTAAAAATTCAGTTTTGTGATGCGTGATGTTTGAAATGAACTTCGCCGGATTTGGAAAATTCCGAAGCAACCAGGTGCTCAATCTTCTAGAAACGACCAGTTGGAGCCATAATCTGACGGTTTTCTTTCTCCGCACGTTATTTCGTCGGCCTGAAGTCCTCTTCCTCTCCGACCTCCGCATTCTTCTTGGCCCGTTGAACTTGGTTTCACTTACAGGCAGCCGCCTGATTACCGATTTGTTTATTCCAAGCATAAACTCAAAGTTGGGGAGTTGCAGGCAGACGGCGTTCTTCCAGAGGATTATTCTTTTCACGTCAACCAACCTGTCGAGCGAAGGTCGCACTGAATTTCCAACGAATTGAAAGTGTTTGCCTTGAAATTGGTTCAGAATCGCATCGAGAGGCCGCCGAGCTAGATGATTATGGGGATTTTAAGGGAGATCTCTGCAGACTTGGAACCTCTTTCCTTGACCACAAAATTCCTGCCTTTTGTATTGCGTAGAGATGTATAAGTCAACTACGTAACCAGACTGTCCTCCAGTTTTCCAACTCAGCTCTGCGTCTGGAATCTACTTTTCGTCTAACATGATGTAATTCATGCCATCGATCACAGTCACGGTTCAGTCAGCCGAAGCCGTTTGGTTGTCTCCAAAATAAAACCCACCTTTCCTGAAGAATTCGGTGATATATTAGGACTTTCAGCTGGAGTCTCCGTACAATGTTTTACTCTTGTGGTCGGTACGTTGTTTTCCATTAGCACTTTCGTGTATGTTGCGAATCACAGAATTTGCAGGGGTCCTGGCGTTTGGGTAATTAGTTTTTGTGAGGTGGGACAGATGACATTCGTGATGGGCCGGACTGCGGTGGAGGGGTTCAACAATTCAGCGGTGACATATTGAAATTGAATCAAACGCCTTGGGAGTCATCGGGCTTTACTACGCGGTGTTGGTTCTTTATGGTTGGCCAGTCAAATCAAACAACACCTTCGTGATCAGCTCCTGTCCCAATCACGTTAGCGCGATCGGTAGCCGAAGAGGTAAAGAGGAGGTCCCGCTCGTGATCGGCTCATTGAAGAGAGATGAGCGCGTGGCTCCTCCTCTTCCTCTTCACCTGATTTATCTCATTCACAAAACCTTTTCGGCGGAGGTCTACCGTCTTTATTCCGGCTACTACTACGCGGCGATCACGACTATTACCGCCCGAAGGAGCTGATCGCCAGACGTGATCTCCCGCCACGAGCCGGCCGACTACGAAAATCCCCCTCGTCTGCAGTGCTTCGAAGAGACGTGACCCGCCTCGCACCCCCTTTAGCTCTCTTCGCAGCTTCCTCTTCCACTTCTATAGATCTCTCTCCATCGCTCATATCCGTTTACTCGGCTCACGTGCCGCCACCTCCTCCGAGTCACGACTTCACCTGCCGCTGCCGTTTGTTTTGACGTCTCATCTTCGGAAGCCCTTCAGCCTGTCGGCTCTGGTTGATCTCTGCGTGCAGCTGCCTTTTCCGATAAATATGGAGTCGCTGCCTAAGTAATTTCTATAAAATGCCTCAGCTATTACTTAGATCGCTACGTTCATGCGTAGCCACGTTCCACTATTTAATGACTGCCAGAGCTGAGCATAGTTTGCTCCACATTAAGGGAGTTGAAGAGGCTTGAAAGGGATTCTTATTTCGTTTGAAGGGCAGATGGAGCGAAGAGTAACTAATGTACAGCACGCTGGAAGGTTATAAATATGGTGCTGGTAAGGTGCGCCATTCGATGTCCACTTGCCGCACTCACAACATACATCCAGTTTTCGCTTTCTTCCAAATTACTCTTGCTGTTTCAAACGCACTCTGACACGTACGTGGTCGTCGGATATCCTCAGTCACGGAAATAATTACCTTTGGATCCCATATATGAGTGGAACGTTATATTGGTCAAAGTGAAGTACGATGCCGGAACACAACTTAGGCAACCTTTATAGTTCTCTCCCCCAAATTTAAACGTTAAGCTCGTTAGCGGTTGTTGTATCTGTCTCATCAGGACAACCTTTTCCGATCGCACAAAGTTCAATTATCCCGATGTCTTCAGTGATCATTTTTCGACATGCTCGACATGCTTTGCTCATATATCTATGGTATGGTAACGGCTCAGCTATTTCCGGTATCCTACATCTTTATCCTGTTTGACTGGTCACTGAAGAAAAAGCAGTACAGTTAATCGTAGAAAAGTCGGGTCGAGTTCAGGCATAGTTGAGTCCTCGGCAGAAACCTTGAAGAAAATTCGGGGTTGTACAACGAAACCGAAACCTCATATAATAAACTTACGTAGTGAAACCGGAATTTTTCGTAGTATTTATGAAACGGCCGCAATTGTCTCATGTTTAAAGCAGAGAATCCGCTGCTGGAAAAAAATTACAGACCCGCTTCTTTGCAGTTGAATACTGATAAAGTATTTGTTGAGCTGAAAATCTACTTATTGAATTTTATACAAAAACGGTAAATGATACTTGTAAGTCAGTAGGGTCTTCAAGCGGGATGTTATTATTTCTGGGGGAAAGATGACTAGCGTTGGAAGAGAGGACAAAAGTGCCTAATCGTTTAATTTTGCGTCAACGTCAAATTCGGCCTTTTCGCCGTTCTCAACTCGCCGCTCAAGTGTTGAATGGTGTGACGAGGAGTCGTGGGTCTCAAACGGCGTTCGCGGTGACGCTCGCTGATTCCCGGACCTGCCCCACTTTCTTGGCTCATCTCTAAATCTCTCTTCGAGACTGTTGCCGTATTTCACGCTCGCGATTCTCCCGTGGGATTCTCTAGTTTCACCGTTGATCTACGAGCCTGTGAGTCCCGATTGTTTTGGCCCCAGACGCGAGTTCTCGCTTTCTCGCGCCAAATACAAACAACTACGTAAAGAGACAAAAACGAACGACGTTTTGATGAAATTCGAAGGGAGATTTTTTGTTGATTGTGAATGATCTCTTAGGTTTTCGTGTGGGTTCCTCAAGTTGACAGTTGCGTGATTTCGCGCAACGAAACCATTGCTATCTAAACTCGGGATCTGCGCAGGCTGGTTTTCATTTGTGTTCTGTTATTGCACGCCGCGTTAGTTATTAGAGATCACCCCGACCTAACTAAAGAGATGATTTAATCAATTTAAACTTTGTATATGACTCAGGCAATTTATGGAAATTATTGACAAATGAAAAAAATAAAATGAAACGAAATATTTATTGATTTAAATCTGAGTCTTGCCTGTTGTGTTCAGGTTTTTTTGCGATTCAGTGGTTTCTTCAAGTGATTGTGGCACCTAGTGCCCACTACGCACAAAACACGACGGCTGAACAGTCGCCTTTTCGGAAGTCATCCCAGCTGCTTGCTCATCCTTGAACATCTGTCACTAGAATGCAGCCATAAGCTCCCAAAATCCGTTCGCCTGATTTCAACTCACGCCAGTATTTCCTCTTAGTTGATACAATTAAGAATGCAACTTGTTATACCAATTGGGATCAGGAGAACAAATAAGTGAAAGCCCAAATCCCATTGCACGAACGTGCAGCATTTGACAAGAAAAGAGCAGGTTCCAGCTTTGAATGTGCCTCCACAAAACGAGTCGTTGATCTTGTAGATGAAGGTTTTGTTGTTGTTGTTTTCGATTATTTACTGTTCTGTAGACAAGTCAACATTTCCCTGGTTCGTTTCCTTTACAGTTTTGCTTTGACTACTGTATCGAGTTCAAGAAGGGTCTAGGTTTATTGAAGTTAACGTATCTGCTTGGGGAGTCCGTCTTCTCTGGCTGGGTCCAGGTTTGATTTAGCAATATCTGCTTTGTTTTTTGAATTAGAAGTTATTGTTATAATTTTTCTAATGCGGTATAAGTGGCCTGGGGTTCGATTTTCAGTTAGTTCTCCTGACTGATAATCTGTTATGTAAATGATGAATAAATTAATTTACTGAGTATGTGACCCTTAGCGTGAACTAGTTCGTTTTTCCATGGTACACAAGTTATGTGCACGTGACGACAATTTGCTGTCGTACGAAAGATGACAGAACGGGTTATACACACAAGTTAAATGTAAAGTAAGAGCTTTTAATAGTATTGAATTCACAAGGTGCATCATATGTACATAAGTATTTCAAAATACTGAATGATAAGAGACAAATTTCATGCCAAGAATGAGCTGATGTCTGACAACAGTTTTCAGTTTCGAAATTTAACTCGACCCAGCACCCTCGTAAATTGGACGATTTGTAATTTATATAGGAACAAAAGTAGAGAAAAAAAGATTTCATTAGTTAGTAGAGAATATCTCATAAGTGTGTTCAAAATGAATTTTAAAAAAACTAACCTCATTTTGGCTTCTACCCCTGCTCAATGGATAGTCACAGAAATAGTTCTGAGGAACAAAATGTGGGTATAGTTTGTTGGAAGACACTCATTTTTTAAATTTCAAAAATGTGGAAAAAACAAATTTTTCGAATGAACGAGTGAGGATATGAACAATTGCCATGGATTGAAAGGGGGATCAAGATGTACCAACAATGAAGCATAACCTTCTCTTATTAAAATTGTAAATTATCTTGTACTAACTAGTACACAACTTTTGTTTTCCGTAGACATACCTTGGAAAATCCGGCGCACGAAAATAAACCTACGGAGCAAAAAGGGGGGGTTTTCACTTTTCCAAAAAAACGGGGATTTTCAACAATTCAACAACTGGTCAATGTTTTTCTGGACGGTCTGTTGAACGGACGTACCAATCAAACTTGCTTAAAACCGTGTTTTTTTTGTAACTGCTTGGAAATTTCCATAGTAAATTTATGACTGAATTTTTTCAACGGAGTGTCTTTTCGCCATCGGTGTCGAGTTTTCGTCGATCGTGTTTTTTCTCCACCATCCGTCTAGTGGTCATATAAGTGAAGGTACACAACTCAAAAAGGTATCGAACTCAAACTCAAAAACTGCTCAAATAATTTTGACCCACCGATCAATGTCGGTAGTTTAATAGCAGCGCGACGTAACTTCTTCATTGACGGTTGTTAAAAATTAGAAATACGCCCCAGTATAGAACTCAAACTGTTGTGTTTCCTTTACTTAATTTTTCATTGTTTTCCAAGTTATTTCTTAAGAGTAAAAAGGAACCTTCCTCAGAGAAAACCCCGTGTGAAAAGGTTCATATAAACTGAGTGGGAAGCCGCTCTAATGTATGTGGTGTTGAGGAAAATTGTGTTGTACTAGGTGTTTATATAATTGTAGTATTTTAGAGAAGAACAAAAAATGTATTTTACAAAAGTTGTGTCCTACTGTCTGACACATCCACGAGCACCAACTCCATCGTCGTCAGCACAGCAGGAGACCTATTTTCTCCAATTTTTTCCATCTCGTTGAAAGCAAAGCCCCTTCAAGAGGAGGAAATCAGTTCCTGTCTCGTCTCGAAAAGGTTCGGGCGGCGCAGGGCCATCAAACAATTCCGCTTATCCGAGTCGGATCCGAAAGGATGAAAAATGAAGGGCATCGGCAACGCGGCTCAGGCTCAGCGCAGGGCAACCAACGCAACACAACGGCGGCAGATATGATCAATTTGGGTGAGTAAAGCGACCGCTAAATGAGATGGATCGGGCCGGCGAGCGGGTCGAAACGGAGCGGGAAGGTTCAAATACCCCGAGTGACTCAAACTGGGCACCGTCCCAGATAACCAGGATCGTCATCCGCGGGGTACATCAAGGTCAGGACGGGAGGCGAAGCTGAGGAGTTAGCCTGGACGCAAATACTCGTACTACGACTTCCTGGCGAACGGCCGTAGCTCGTAGGCCGTAGTCCGTAGGCCTCTCGAAGCTCCTGCACAGCTTCCAAGGGAACTCCCACCATCTTCCACTGGACGATTCCCTTTCGTTCCCCTCCTCCTCCACAACCTCGTCGTTGGTGGCCACAACACTCGCCCAGCAATTATCAGCAGCCGAGGCCCACTCACTCTTAGTTAATACGACCTCCCCCATCCCCCACTACCACAACACCACCACAACACCATCCATCGCCACCACTTCCATCACCACTACCGCTGTCCCATCGCCTGCCCTCCCGCGAAGAGAAACAACGCGAGGCCCATTGGAAGCCCTTTTTCTTTCTATGGGGTCGCAGCCCTTTTTACACGGGTATCTTCGCCGCTCCAACACTCATCACCCATCATTTTCCACTTCACCGACTTCTTCAAACGATCGCTTGTCGTCTTCTCCTTTCCATCAATTTTCTCTACTACTTTTCGAGTCGTTCCAGCCGGAGTTCTTCGGGCGTCGGCTCGCGTGCCTCTGACGTCACTACACGAGACCTATAACAAAACAAACTCACCTGCTCTGGTTCTGTACCGACAGTTAGCCACTGACGGTGCCACGCAGTCTTCTGTCACATTTACAAATTCAGAATAACTTCGCCTTGCAGTTTTGGAGGACAAGTGAGCCCAAAACCGTCGTCCTTTTTCGTTGGATGGGGTATCTATGGTCGTCGACGTTTTACTACATTTGGGATCCACCCATTTCTTCTCTTCCACTTTACAATAGCAACTAATTAAATCTGTGTTTCATTCACTTTAGACTAACTTGGTAGAACGTAGCCCAACGTTCTACGTAGCACCTGGAAGGTTCCAGGATTTATTGTTGCCACTACTTATGCCATGGCCCTTATTGAGTAATTCAGTGCGTTCTCAACAGAGGTTTTTTTTGTGTAAACTCGTATTTACTCTTTTGCAATCGGATGAAAATAGAGAGAAATGCTATTAGGTGAAATGACAATGATCTGAACTCCGGAGTTTCTGGGGTTGCTCCTAATCATTCTATAAAACTTACTAAACATTCCTGCCACAGTAAGTCTATTGGACTACAGCATTGGTTTTTCAAAAAACTCCAGTGTGACGTGAGCGTGATATATGAAATAAATGTCTGGTGCGTAACAACATACAATTTTCCGCAGACCCCGTAAATTTGGCGACTTGCTTCATATAGGGCCGCTACATCTTCGTTCAACGAATTTCTACGGAAATGTCTGTAGGGAACAATATTTAGGTACTAGTTAGTTACGGCTAATCCCTTTTTCGGTGATACCATTGCTTATATTTCTGTTCCGAAATAGTGGTGGAGAACAAAATTTGAGAATAGGCTACTAGAAGACGCTTCGTAAGATCAAATCCAGTGAAGCGGTTACTATGGAAATTGAGAAATTACTCAGAACTCATTATTTTCGTCACATATTTATCTCTGTTCAGTGGGTTGTCAGAGACACATTTATTGAGAACAATATGTACATATTGGTTATTCGAAGACATCCTGCGAGTTGGTGAAAATTGTTGAAGTCCGTTCACCAATTTTTCGTGGGGATAGTTATGGAGAAGCAAAGTTAGGTACTAATCAATAGAAGAAAAATGCGAAAACCCTAGTTTTTGGAACATTTTTGTCCCCCACCCGGGTTCCCATTTATGGAAACCGTTCATAACCCTTTTTTATTCTTCAAAGATTCACGAGCAAAACAAAAAAAGAATCAGCTCGATTGGTTCACACTCACCCTCACTATTTGCTATTCTGAAGCGTACCGTAAATTGGACCCACAAAGGAGAACCTAAATAAACAAAAATTAAGGAAACAAGAAAGACCATTCTACTCTATCCCAGCTATTGAGATTGTAGGATTGGGACAGAAGAGGAAAGAAGGATAAGTGGATGTTCCGCTATAGAACGGCTACCAGTTTAGATAAGGCCCGAGCAAAACACAGGACAGCGTTTGCTTTTCTTGGACACAAGGTCAATGTTGCATGATGTTATCTGCCTCCACTCAAACGACACTGCCATACAAAAATCCGTCCAGTCACATTTGCACCTCTTGGCTTGCCTTACCTTCCACAAGAAGCCACATACCTGCCCCACATGATTCAGTGACCCAAACTGGTTACCACATGCGCGACAGCACTTGTCCTCTGCAGGCAGTGACGCCACACCAACGGGGTGAAAGTGTCGGTAGTCCCTGCCATGAATGCCCTCTGAAGCGCACTCCACCGACGCTGAAGAGCACGGGGAGTCGATACATTGCCTGAGTTCCCATGTGTCAACCAAGCCATGCAGAGCAGTCGCAACTGGACTTAGGAGCTGATGGAGTCGCCATGGCACACCACCGCAGCAGATACTGAACAAATCCAAGACCAGCCACAGCACGTCCGACATCCCAGCCAGATGCCTGCAAAGCGTAAGGACGGAATATTTATAGAGAGATGGAGTCCCCGAAATCGAATCGGAGCGTGAATGTACGCACATGAGACGCTATGCGGGAGCCCTAGCATAGCGCGAACAGCAGAGCCCACTATTCTATCAAGGCTTATCAGCCTTCGGACGATCACCTCCCAAAAATCAGCCCGTGGGTGAGCTCTGGGAGCAAGTACGCCCGAAGGAGGCGCCGATTCTATTGTGACCTCAGTGGAGCCTCGACAACTTTCCTAAGATAACCACCAAGATCCACAGGGCTTCTGGCCTAGTAGGTTGCACCAAAGGTACTGCCACACGCCGAGGATGCCTCTAGCCGGGACCTGGGATTCGCCAATGACAAAACCCGCATTCACGGCCTTCACGCTATAACTATCGATAGGACGCGCAATCCACCCTGGTCAAGAGCGATCTGCAAACCACCGTCGGTACCAGCGAGGAGGACAACATCATCCGCGAAGGCTAATGAGCCCACCCGCACACTTGACGCGAGATCATCCCCTACTTATTGAGGAAGTATCAATCACAAGATTGAAGAGTACTGGAGACAGAGGTCTGGTAGTGGAGTCGTGGAAAACTGTGAGTTGCGTCCCACCAGTTGTTATCAGGTGATTACGTAACATTCTTGTCTTCTCGAGCTAAAGAAAGTAAAACCTCGGTGAGGAAGATGAGAAAAATCGATGGATACTAATATGAGCCTGGCAATTGTACTACTTAACACATAGGTTTGCATGTTGAATCCAGAATAGTACAAAAAAATCAAGCTCCCCAGCTATATGTACTCAGAATAAGAGCCCTTGTCGAACGCATCAGAGAAATAAGATGGACTCCCTTCTTTTCGATTTAAAGAGGGTGCGGGCTCCTTGAACATATTATTACTTCTTGCAGGGCTATGGAAAGTTTGATTTTGTCAGCACTGCCAGATTCGCCAAAGCGTAAAAACCCTACGGTGCTGTTTGCGGTGGAGGTGGAGGGGGATATTCGGAATGCCGTATTAATCCGCCACTCGTTCGGCCTCTGCTCCAGTTTCCAGATTGAGCCGTAGGAGCCGGAGAAACGACACGCCTCCCCCCACCCCTCTCTCGTCATTCTCTACCACACCTCCCTTCGCCACTCCCCTCTCCGCCATCCCCTCAAATTAGGGCTGATGTAGTGTTCCGGTATAAATATATGATAATGCGTATAATTAAAAAAGAGGCCGAGGAATGCGGTCGGTGCGGTGCTCTGCTCCGTCGGTGTGTAGTTTAGAAAATTGATTTCATCATTGGAAGCTTCTTAATTATTGGTCTTCCTGATACCGCCTGGGAACCGCTTGGAGATGTTTATAAATTGAAGATTACTTGTCATTGTATGGTGAATACGTAATGTGGGAATCGACCGAGAACTATTACTACGTTTATCAAGCGCTTATTAGTTAATTTTTTGGTCTAAGCCTTGACCCCTCGACGCCCCGCCATTCTAACTCCATCACCCCTGGTCAACACCCCTTCTTAAACCCCGCTCTCACATTACCAGCAATTAAAGCTGTCACAGCTGACCAAAGTACTCATTTAACCGAACGACAATTTGAAACACTTGAGCCTTATCTGGTTAAATGTACACACCTCGACGGGTGATATATATATATACTTTTATCATTTTTATATTACACTGTTGAATAATAATGTGCGTGTTGGGGTTAAGTCAATACAAACACATATTCACAACCCTTCCACCGAAATTCGATAAAACGTTAAAAACATAAAATAACAAACACAAATCTTTTTCAAAGACAGTAATAATGTTTCCACACTTTACACTAAAACTAAAGACGGTAGCGAACCAGAATTTTGTGTAAGAGTGAAAGCGAATGCTTGAAGTCACACAACTTTCCTCGGTTACACCTGCGTTCGGATATTTTGTTCGCTCTTGCAATTAATCGTACGTTTTTCTCTCAGTTTATAACAATATTCTACTTAAATGCTGGTGGCAATAAGATTCCGGAATTGAAGATTCTGGTGCTGCTCCTACTCAAACCATGCCTATTATTGAGCAACCAGTACACAGGTAGTTCATGAGACTGCCTAAATGATTTTTTTGAGAAGGATCTTATTCACTGTTTTGGTATAATAATAACTGTTAAAAATGGTTGTAAGCGAAATGGTGGTCGTTGAAATTCCACAATTTCCGGATCAGCTTTCCTTTATGGTTTACCCCTTCAATGTTTTGGAAGATTTTAGGAACAGTTTAGCGAAGTTATAATAAGTAAAAGAGTGCGCTAAAATCGAGCTCTGTTGAGTTCGAAGGCCGAGGCCACGGTGAGGAGTGCAATATGCACTCAGCATTCCACAGTCTTCTTTTGTCGTCTCGCTTCTAGGTCGGCACGACCACACCACATTCTCTTATGTAGCCAAAGCGTCTGCGAAGCACTGCAGGTATCCCTTCCTAGTGCGGCTGGTGGGTTGCCTTTCGAGGAGGGGCACCACAATATTCCGTTGAGGTGCTCTTGATACGAAGACAATTGCGCTAGTGGTATTGGTTGTATTGGTGTCGAAGTTCCCAGTTTATTTTCGCCCATTCGCCTCGCGAAAATGGAGTTTCTGTTCCTCAAATACCCGATCCGCCTACGTCAGTTAAATCGGGTCTCGCAAAAAGTTAATTTTCAAGAACAATCCGAAATTTATCGTCCGAAGAATTGAGACAGACGTTGAAACTGAGTTTTAGGTGAAAAGAGGAGCTATTCTAACACTTCTTCAGAACGAAGACTGACTTGTAGCAGTCGCATCTCATGGAACGTCAGATGTTACTGCAAGGGGTTAATAGCAACTTCGAACTTTTAAATGGAATATCTAAGTAATTTTGTATACTTAAAGTGATTTGGTCTACCGTGATCTAAGAAGTTTCTTGATTAAGAAAACAATCTACCTTAGTGGTTCCCTTCAGTGTTACGCTCCTCTCATCAACAGGCCAGTTGATCGCAAATCCACAGGTATCGGTAATGAGTTGCAGGACGGTTACATCGATCGACTACAAAATAAATCAGCTCTTCGATCTGCAGTAAATCAACCGCCTCTGGAGAAGATGATTCGTTTCTGTTTGACAGGAAGATGAGCCGCGGTATTGCGCTGGTCAGGGGCACACCTCATAGCCAGACGTCCCAGTTGTTAATCATAATCAATCAAACCGTTCAGTAGACCACCCTCCCCCACTGTCTTCACAGATTAGCAATACCTTACAGTTGATCTTTCTTCAAACCTAAGAACGTTTACGTCATAGTCAAACAAAGTTGATATAATTTTATAACGGGTCATTCTCTTACTTGAAAACGGCGTAACATTTGTGAAGCATTGATTAAGATTAAAAATTGCTGATTTGGAGGAATCCAGCATGGTGTGAGATTTATTTAGGAATACATTCATTCATTGATACTGATAATATTAAAATGTACATAATTTGCCATACTCTGTACCTATTTTGAAGGCCGGTTTTGCACGTAGGATGACATATAAGCTGTTGGTGAATATCAGCAGTGTACGTTGTTTGGTAGAAGTCGAAATTCCATACTGCTTAAAGTAACTTCAACAGTCACCAAGCCCAAGACTTCTAATCAAAATTTCTCGTTCGGAACATCAATGGATTGTAAGATGATCTTCACAGGAAAGCTTTAGTTAATGCGCTCTGTTGAGATTGATGACATTCGTGGTGCGAAACGACTTCGAAACCCTCTTCATTTCCGGTTCATTCCCTCTTTCCAGCCTCAGCAACACCTAACGACACCTACTTCTCCAATCCAAAAACCACCTCCTACCACTCTAAGTGGATATTGGCATCCACTAAAAATATCAGGTGCGCCGCTTCGCACGACTTCGACTCCCTAGCTCTACTAACTCAATTTATTTTCTCACTTAGTTCAATTGAAACATCACTTCACTGCGGCAGAAAGCGGTAGCGCTTATAGATCTAGAATTCATTATGCTGCTCGCATTCATGCTTAGACCATTATTGAGTGATTGGTGCGCAGAGAATTAATGATTGTGTAAACCCAATTTTTTTAGAAAAGGATTTAGTTAAGCTAACAATCTTCACAAATGGTAGTAAATGAAACGAAGTTGAAATTCCGGAATCGCTGGAGTATTCCCTATGTATTTTATGCGCGTTATTAAAAAATCATCGTATAAGTACTTGGTTGGAGTACCGCCTGAATTTTTCTGAAGAAATTAGTAACATTTGAGCAGAGTTTATAAGGAAAACACTGCGCTAAACTAGATTTTCGTCGAAATGTTCGGTAATTTATTGTGCTGCTCTCGTCATTTTCCAACACGTGGGAGTTGTATGATATTGTAAATCTTATCAGGAGCTACCTATGTAAAACATTTAATCAAAATCGTTACTGTCGTTTTTGAGAAAAAAAAATTAAATCGTTCGTTTTTGGCGCATTCTGCTCACACCCTTATTTTGGCGTCCCATAGTGACGTGCGGCATAAATATCAAGTTTGAGCTGATTTAGTTCAGCCATTTTCTCTAAAAATCGTTCACAAACACACACACACACACACACAGACGCTAATTTGCATTTGAGATTAGAGGCTAGATTGTGGTTTCAGCATCAGCTGTATTATATGGTTTTTGTGGCGGCTGCATTTCATTGTAAACTTTGAATATATTTACGTTTCCCATCCATGGCTGCGTCGCCTCCCTTAACCAATCACTTGACCCCCGTGTATAAATGAAGAATGCCGCGAAAGCCCAAGATGAGAACCCTGTGGCAAACCTGAGGTCACATCAAACGACAACTGTTCACGTTGTCGCGCTTCAAAAGCCGATCTGTAGGTCGAAAGTGTCAATTTAAACTTAGAGGCAGTAACTGAACTTCTTGAAGTGGTTCAAGCAGTCAACTCAAGAAACAGAATGGCCTTGAGAAGTAACTAACCCTCGATCTGCTCTATGCGATATTCCAACATCTAGGGATGCATGGCACTTAGGAAAGGTAAATACTGAGCTTCAGCAAAAGCTTCCCCTTCGCGATAAACGTTCTAGTAAGTACTCAGCTCGCACTCGAAGGAGTGCCTCATCACAAGAGGCAATCACTCCTACTGCCCCCCCCCTCCCATCAACGCACTACCATCACTCCCGCCGCTCGTCGATCTCTGTCGCGCACGAGTCACTCGCTCGTCGATTTGAAGGATCCCCGCTTCAACATAAAAGACCATCCGCTCAATTTGCGGGCCCCGCTCGAGTGACGAAGGGTTTAAAAAGTCGGCGATAGAGTTGCAATGTACGTTCTCCCTCGCGTGTGGTCTTGGCCTTTGACAGGGTTACCGGCTCTTTTGACTCGTCGTTACTTCTGCCTCAAGGGGGCAGCTCCTACGCCGCCCTGGCGTTGCCGTATTCCCCCCTCTTCATTTTCCTTCTCCGTGTTCCCTGCAGAAGACAAAGAAAGTGTTTTTATTGTGACAGCACTAGAAATACTGCTGTTGGTATCTCTTGCGTACAAATTAGAGGAAAAGGACAGGACAACTCGCCCACAATCCAATACTGTGGTTACACTATCGTGATTACTTGAAAAATGATCACATTCGCCAGTTTTATTTTGTACCAATTACTTTTAGAATGATTTCAGTTCAAGAATAGTAAACGCTTATTTTGTGAGAATCTGGCGGGAATGAGTCTCGCAAAATATTTGGTGCGACGCTTCATAGGACTGTTCCAAATCCATATTAACTCGATAAGCTAAGTATACGGGCACTGTATCTTCGTTGTGTCAGTTTTTACAGAAACGTTCCTGAGAGCAAAATGTTGGAACTAGTTTGCTAAAAAAAACCTAAGTCTGGTCGAAATGTATGAGAATACTTTACTTGCCACTACTCAAAGGGTACACAAAAGTATTGCAATCGTGTAAAAGAAGAAAGTAAAAAGTCCTACAAATCCAAAAAACTTGTCTTTCTGCAGTCATATTTGCGGGAGAACGGCCCATCCGATTAAGTTCTTTACTTTTTGTACGCGTGTCTCTTTTTAAGACGCAAAAAACCGGTTACGTACGATGAGAAGTCAGCACAGCGGGACCAACGTGTACCATAAATGACGAGATTTCGCATTTCTCTCGGCAATTGTTGCTTAAACTTGCAAGCTATTTTTTACCGATTAATATTTAACTTCTGTTCTCCATAAATATTTCTGCGAAAACTTTCTGGATGAAGCTAAAATAGTTTTTTTCACTTTTTGGAAAAACTAACTCATCAAACTCACAGGGTGTCTTCAGTAGTCTCTATAAATGTTTATATTTTCGTTAAACATCGATGAAAACCAATTGGGACAAGAAACGTGTTTTCGACAGTTAATGCTCAGCTAAAGTTGATCAATCAAAAAGAGTGGTTTCTAGCCACCTGCGCGAGCGTTTTGTTCTCCGCAGCTATTTCTTTGTATACTCGTGGCAAAATATGTACAAAGAGTATTCCTTGGATCTTCGCGTTTTGTTTCTACTGAACAGTAAAAAAACCTAATGTAACTACGGTGAATAAATCTTTGTACTAGTCAACAAAAGGGGTGCAGACGTGTCTTGGTCAGATCAGGCGGCCCTAGCCATCACCAACCTCCTCGTGGTGGTTGATGGTAGCACACTAGAGAGGTACAGGACTCATTTCAAGGATAATAACACACTGGGGGTCCTCCTGGTTTTCCTCTAGGATGGTTAACTGGTTCTGGTGAATGGCCATACGAACCCTGCGATGAGCAACAATCCAAGTACGCCTCATAGCACCTCACAGCCCATCGGCACCCAGGATTTTTGAGGAAGTGCGCGAGGTTGGGGTAACAGGGACGTCAGCCTTCTTCCCTGTAACCATTCTCTTCCTCGTCTTTCTCCTTCCACTCCTCCACCATGATATACGACTGCCGGTACTGTGGCCTGCGCCTCAGCAACTAAGATGAGGCGCTATTCCTCTCCTGTACTGAAGCAGCTATTAAAGCGTCTGAATCCTGTGTATAGGCAGCTTGTGGAGGGTCAAACTTGACCGGACAAGTGGCGGAAACAAGAAAGGACCAATCTTTGTATGGCGGTGTTGAAAGCTCGTGGAGTGGAGGCAGGCAACATCAGGGTTGCAGCATTGACCGTATCCTGGTGCCGTGTGTGGTGCAAGAAAAGTGCTGAGGAAATGCATAGGCTAGGTGTGTCATCAGGCGTTCTCCGAAGTATCGCCACGCGCATGTTGCTCGGATCGTATCTAAACTGGTGGTTGTTCTGTTGTGGAAGATCCTCTTATCCTTCTTTCCTTCCCCGTCCCAATCCTTATATACCTAGAGCAGGCGTAGGGTACTTCGGGCGCCCTCCTCATTTACTTTAGTTTTATTTATTTAGTTTACCATGGTCCCGTATATGGTTGGACGGAGATATTGCATTGACCTTTGAGGGGGTAAGTTTTCCTTTTACTTTGTGAAAAAAACGGTTCCAAATTTTCATCACACGTGTTTTCAACTAATCAATACTCATATATTGTTCCGTTGAACGTAGTTATTACGCAAAATAGATCTGAAGGTGAGATTTGCCGACCATTAAGTTATCGTTGTTCTAAATTTCTCAAAAACGACTCTAACAGTTTTACAAGCGTGTGAATAGCTGGGTGTATTCAGCTATTTGGTTCCACATTCATGCTGGCGATATGTACATGTTGCAGATCGTAAATTTACCGTGGTTGCAGGAAGTTCTATGCTGCTTCGTAGCATCTAGTTTCTTATTATTTTTAGTGCAATTGGAAAACTGTAGACACGAATATTCCTTAAGATATCTTGTTGACAGTCTCATGGTTTAGCCATTAGAGGTCGAGGCAACCGAAGTAGGGGCAACCGACTAAGTGCTGAAAAGTTTAGCGGTACCTGTTTCTTAGTCGAACGTTATGGTACAGCTCATTTTAATAGAGTCGAAGACTCTATTGACTTTGTAAAGTCGCAAATATTGCTGAATGGACGTGAAATGAATAATGTTGTCTGATGCGTCGAACCATATGTTTCGTAAGCGATCCCATTTGCTTAACGATCCCAATCTCGTGCCCAAGCCACACGCAGCAAAGTGAATTGTAAATTGAACGAGGAATGGGACGTACGTTGCGTGGAACTTCTCTTCTGGTTCTGGTTGATTGGACGATTCGATTCTATGGATCAAACGATCGCCCAGCGAAAGACCTCCGCGGTGGCAAGTTCCCAGATCTGCGTTGGTGGTTTCGATGGCGCACCAACACCAACGCAGTCGCTTGAGCCGCTCCGGGAGAAGGAGCTTATGGGAAAAAGGAGAGTAGAGACCGGGGCTACACCTCTTAGTTTATGGCTCATCATGAAATAAAAGCTAACCCCGCGGGCCGAGGCAGGGCTCAACAATAACCGCAGGCAACTTTGCAACTCTGCATGCCAGAAACACTTCTTTCTTGCATTCTTGGTAAACCCATCATATGACTGCTAACTACTTCATCTTCGCCGTCATTCAAACTTTCATCTCCTTGGGAGGCGAGCGAAACCTCTTCCCTCCCTCCACCACCCTCCCACCTATTACTCGTCTTCGCCTCCTCTTTAAACTTGACTGCTGCTCCTCGTTCTTCTTCTACTCTTCTTCTTCTTTCTCTGGTGGTTTTATTTAGCGTTTTCCCTTCTAAAGAACTGCAGAATACCGTTTTCTTTCTCTCATACGACAACCGGTGGATGGTATAATTAAACAACGATTCCTCGTTCCTTTGGCGTGGCTCCTTTTATGTCGAATAAGACGAACGAAGCCGCTTTCTTGAGGAATTCCCTGCGTCCCACCAACCGGTGGGTCACCGAGGCCTAGAAACCCTTCCCGTTTTGATGGATTGTTTTCAATGAGGAATCGCTCAACCAGGAGACAGCACGTATGAAGAAGCCCTTGGATTATGACAACCGCGTTCAACATGCTCGTGGACGGACCTTGCGACATCATGCAAAACTTTCCTCAGCCTCACGCATTTTCAACCACTCCCTTTGTAACTAATCTAATTTGTTTCTCATCCAGTGTATGCGAATCTTGCAGAACTTACTTTAGCGGTCTACGTAAAAATTGGTACACACTAACCCTCCACAATTTATTGGGTTGCTACTTCTGTTGTGCTGAGTGACCAACGTTCAAATAATTCGTGGGAATATGAAAATTACTGTCCACGTACCTAGTATTACTGGAAAAACACTGCGAAAAAGGCATTTCGTAGGTTATTCATCGTATAGGTGTATTATCGATTTAACTGTGTAATTTTTGTCTAAATACTGGTGTCACATAAGCGGAATTCATAAGAGAAATATATATTGTGAAGTATGAAGCAAATTCAGTCTACCATTTACGGAGGGAAAATTTGACACGTTAAGAGATAAACGTTATTGGCACATTTTGAGGAGGAACAATCCCCCCCCCCCTCATTTAGCTGTCCGATGAACATTTGTGGGGAGCAATATGTGAAGACACCCAATGAAACTGATGAAAATTATTGAAGCCCTTATTTCCAAAAACCCAAAAACCGACAAAAAAAACCATGCCTAGTGGAGGATAGTTAGAAAGTCTCGTTAAAACCGTTAATCCAGTTTTTGACAAAAATGTAAAAACCCTAGTTTATGGTACATTCTGGTAAGCCCCCTCCCCCACACATTGATGGAGATTCATCATAACCTTATTATCGAGCCTTCAAAAAATCAAGAATACAACACAAAGAGGACGAGCTCAATTGTCTTTCCAGCCAAAATTTATTGAGCTGCTGCCGTTCATGCGCTAAGGAAAAACCAGCGAAAAAGTTAGGTCAACAAAACGTCGTTCGTCTGGATTTTGGAATTTCTGTGGTTTCCCCTGAATTTCTTCTAATGGTTGGTATTGAACTACAACGTTGATTTCTATGTTTTGGATTTTTTGATCGAGATTTATTAATTTTTGATCATTTATAGCTGCAACTTTCCTTAGATGTTGGCCTAAAACCATCCATAGTTACAATAGTAATCAAATCTTCAACTACATTTTTTCTCATACCGACTTTGACGATTTTGAATTGGTTTTTCGTACAAAAACTTCTAAATAAAACAGTATTGCTATGGAATTTCCAAGAGTGATAAAATGACAAAAGCAGCACAATGAATAATTTTGGTGAAAATGGATTCTAGTGCAGTTTTTCTTTATAAATCTCACTCATGTGCCAAGGAAAATGTTTGAAATGTTGTAATGTGGCACGATCCATTCGAAATTGTAAAACCCGTTTTTCACAACAGAAAAATTTGATGTTTTGTACACTCTTATAAGCATAAATGGTTTTGGGCCCATTAGCTGGTACCCTTGTGTTTTGGCCCCATTTTTATCTGCAGTCCTTATTCGTATCACGTTTCAGCATATTTGGTTTAGCTCTTATTTCCGTTCACAGATAATCGGGCATGTACACACATGCAGGTCTGTCTTCTTATCAAAATGACTGTTCACGACATTAGGAATAGCGCTTATAACAGAGTTATGACAGTTGGAAGTCATCGTGGTTCCGGTTTGGCAAGCGTGCTAGAGCCCGGGCATTCGCTGTGCATCCACCGAACCCAGATCATTTAGCCAGTCTCCCAGTGGAGAGCTGTTACTAATGTGTCACAACGCGGAGGTAGAGAAGGTTTTTATCTCGATGGTACACTCAAGTGTGCACTTATCTCGACATTAGGACTGGCACTAAGTCAGCGGCCACTACTCAACTGCCTCAGTTGAGGGTTCACGCAGACTATATATTTCATGGAGGTTCCTCGACTGATTCGTCTTCACCTTATATTTAATGAAATGAGAAACTACAATATCTGGTAAATAAATCACTTCGTGCGGCCTAACGAACGGTGGAGAGGTCGATGTCTCCACTCGCGATTTCATGGCTCTTGTCTCTCGGGAGGCCGTCGATGTAAAAAGCGTCTAGTTTTTCCAACAAACAAGGTCGGGGTGTCTGGAAGGCCGCCTGTTTACTTGGCCGTTGCTGAGAAGCGCTCTATTTCTGGTGCCGACCGACCTGCCATCAACCGGCGCCTCTGGGTCTCATCCCAACGAGAATCCTCCTATTTTGGTTCACTGAGAATCGAGTTTCCCTCAACTTGATATACTTTTTTCCCCGTCCTATTTGTCTTCTCCTTATCCTTTCTCAGCTTTCCCACTTGAACTGTTTTTTCTTCTTCTGTTGTTAGTGCCGATGGTGGTGAAGGGGGAGTGAGACAGAATAGGCCAACGCTCTCTTAGCTTACGGGTTGACTTCGTTTGCATCCAGCTGAACTAAACAGCAACCACCATATTGGCAGCGAAATCACAATATGGTGTGGCACTTGCCAACTCGTTCTCTTGACATTTCGAAGTTTGGCTCGATCTAATAAAAATCAGCTTAAACCAACATAATCCTACGAAGGCTAAAAGATACGTGAAAAGACGAGGAAGGATTCCGTGATCAAAAGTGTTGGTAGTAGACTCACAATGAGGGTACGAGTAAAATACGACCAAAACTATAGTTAACATAGTGGTTAAAATACCAAATGATTTTTCTCTAAAACGGCTCTGAAGATCTGACTTAATTTTTTTGTGGACAGCTCCGACACTACACAGCAGTACCATAAAACTATCTATGAAATTAGAGAAAAATGCAATGCATTGACAAACATTACGGTTAAAATCGATTTTAGTTTTTACTTTCTTTAGCTCTGTGGACTAGAAAGGAACGTTATGTCGGCCGAAAAAAAAGAGTTTTCTCCATCTATAGGTTTAAGGGCTGCTAAATCTGAAAAACACTATTTCTGGTCTGTGTGTGCCCGTTAATCGCAACTAGGGAAAAACGGCGGAACGGCGCTTGCTGATTGTGATTGTACGTCAAAAGGTGTAGGCAAAAACGGGGAAATGTTCTCAAGCACGGCTCTAACAATTTTGATACAAGGTTTGTACAGACAGATCCAAATAAAACGAAGTTCCATAAATTTTTCATAGGTGGATTTTAGCACAGTTTTTTTCTTTACAATTCGAATACAACCTCTGTCCATGAGCAGTATTTATTCTCGGCGAAAGCAGGTAATTTCATCAACAGCCTTCTTAACACTTTAGTTTTCTTTTAAGCTTTCTACGACAGTGCTTCTTGTAAGTGAAAATCAAAGTTACTAATGCCAAAATAGGATGCCCGTGTGAAGGACCACGAAAATTGTAGGCTGCATTAGACGATGGCGTATCTCGTTACAAAAATGGCTCGCGCGTCACAAAAACGAAGACTATGAAGGGTCACGTACCAAATTCAAATCGGAGGGGAGGATCGCGCGTCCGTTAATCTGAGCTTCTTTTCCGCTCCATACGCTCGTGTCATTCACAAAAAGTGAGACTCGAGACGTTTCGAGTTTGGGGAGTACGACCGTATCATCTGAGCTCGTTAAGTTGATAAGAGGAAGGCAATTAGAGACGCCTGGCGGGGAAGACTCGCTCCGCAATTAACCGCCGAAAAGACGCTGCCGACCACGAACTCTTCGCGGTCCGCGACGTCGCATGCGAGTCGCACGAGCGACGAGTCTCGCGCTCCACTCAGCTCCCTCCACCCTCCGCACCATCGTACTCCACGTACCCACGGCCACTCCGTCGTCATCATCAGACTCACTCTTCTTCGAGTGACTGGTTTCCGAAAGTCGCTGAGACATTTTTTTCGTTCCTCCTTCTTCCACTTCCACCCCTCGCCCTTCCAATCTCGCCGACCATCGCATCAACCAGGGCCAACCTACCGAATGATATGTGGGGAAGGCGCTCCTGCTCCTACGCGAGTGCGCATTAGGGGCCGCTCATGCATTATTCATCGTATAAACTCTAAATGCCCCTTATTAAACGTACCGAAAATTACATTAATTCTAAGTGTGTCCTTAAAAAGAGCGATGGTTGCGTGGTGAGGGGGGTGACCGTCAAAAGACGACGATGCGGGGGGAGGGGTCATGAAGTGGGGAAGGTGTGTTGCTAGATGTGAGATGGGTGAGGGGGACAAAAGAAAGAACGGGGGGAGCCTTTGGAGAAAACGAACCTTTCAAAGCTCGCATTACAGAACCTTTCATAATAATAATTAAGTCGTACGAGACTCAGGAAATCGTGAGGGTCTCGAGGAAATGCGGCGCTCCGCATTCCGATCGCCTTCCGACCCTCTCCATCGCGTCCTACGACCTCGTCGCGTCCGAATTCTTCTTCGGCAACTTACGCGACCTACAACTTCGGTTCTTCGGTCTACACGACGTCGGCGAAGGCGTCTCGTTGGAAACAATAAAAAGCGTAGGACGTTGAGTAGATTTATCGCGTGTTGCGAGGGCGAGCCACTAGAGCAATAACCGTCTGATGACGATCGGTTCTTTCAACTGGAGTTGGATTTTAAACTTTTAAAAGTCAGCTGTACAGTTATAGCTACACAACTAATTTGATTTTCACTCCCTTGGTATAAAACTTGTAGAACTCAACGTCACACATGATTCTAGTGGAGCAATTTTCATAGACTTAGCAGAAGTCTCTTTGATACTGAGTCCAGAGAGAGAGAGAGAGAGAGAGAGAGAGAGAGAGAGAGAGAGAGAGAGAGAGAGAGAGAGAGAGAGAGAGAGAGAGAGAGAGAGAGAGAGAGAGAGATCTGGGGGGGGGGGTCCGTGGATAGGTGAACTAGTGTAGGGACGAGAGCTGAGCGTAAGTGAGTGTAACTGAGTGAGCAGTGATTGTCGACTCACACTGTGTACGTATAGAGTTTAATGCCTGAGCAGAGGCGGGAGAGGGAAGGGACTGACTAAACACCCATTGGGAAACTGAGAAAAGGGAAATACGTGTTCTGCTCGGGTCACAGAATTGTGTTGGCAGGGCTTGAAATGTCAAAGACCTGCTTGGCTGGGTGCTCTAGGATTTTGAAATCGCTATATAGATTCTGAGCTCGGGATCTTCCGTTAGGGCCTAGGACATAGACCAAGGGTAAAAACCGCGAATGTAATTAGGGCAGTGATAATAATTGCTGTGCTTATTTGATAATTGGGTGGATTACGACGATTGTTTAGTCTACCCAACTTGATTAGCTGGTATAGCGAAAAAAATTGCGAAATTTACGTGGAGCTGAGGAAATTTGTGTGCGCCAGATATTTTACATTTCCACTCAAGTATCGATTGTATACAGCGTCCCCCTTCCACTTGTATTAATTACAATATTCTTCCCTCCCTCAGGGTTGCTCAAAGTAAACGACAATTGCGAAAGTTAATTATTTAGATGGGGATTAGCTAAGTATTTGTGGTCTCAAAAAGATTTCTTGCTTCTTGTCGTTTGTTGTTATCAATCTGTAATTGATCCTGTCCCATGCTATTCTTAGATAAATAAAATATTTTTTGTAAATAAAAGATTGATCTTAAAAAACAGATCTCCGTATTACGTTCCGACTGCGGGCCGCTTTCGTTCCATCGAAAACGTTTCGCCACAAAAACTCGAATTTCGTCGAAGTCCTCTCCACTCGGCGGCCTCTCGAAGGCAAAAGTAAACACCGAAGCCGAACGGTCCACTTAATCAACTTTGATGGTTCGGTAACGAGTTGAATGATTCATGATGTCCCTTTGAGGACCCCGCGCTGACGTCGGATACGTCGACCTCCCTCCTCCGCCCGCCGCAGTCCTAGTAATTCTTTATTTATTTTTTATTTTTTGTGTCGCATGTCGGCGAGGGACATACAAATACGAAACTCCCGAAATCCCGCGGGTGGCACGATAGCACGATGGTTACGATTCTGTACGCCCTCCCGTCATTCTGTCGTTAAGGGTGGGAAGGGGGTGATATATGCGGGCTCCGTGCTCCAGACGTGCACCCAGGGAATTTCGACTAGGCGGAGAGGGTTCCCTCCTCCCTTTTTGAAAGAGCGGATTAATATCACCCCAAGAGGATTTATGACGTACAAACACATTCCGCCCCTCTCCCTCTTCCACGCTCCTCTACACACCCTCCCTCCGTCTCACCGCCTACTCCGGACTCTTGTCTCCTTATTCGACTTCTTCTTCTTCTGTCCCTCGGCTTCCTTCTCCTTCGTCTACCTGCCCTGATTTTAATACAATACTCGAGCGAGGTTCCCGACACTAATAAGCACAACACAGGAGCTCCGCCGCTCGCGTCCCTCGCCTTCGACTTGTTCAACAATTCGAGGAATGCTTTTAAAGATTCCTCTCCTTCCCCTAATCGCCCCCCTACACCTCGCTCCCTACTCATCCCACTCCCCTCCCTCTCGAGTATCATGCAGTTCGTATCTTTATAATGAACTCACGTGCGCCAATTGCGCACTGAATGACGGCTCCTCGTTTTACGCTCATTTCACGAGGGACCACCCAACTGAACAACTGTCACGAGGCAATCACTCGACTTAATGTTTACTTTCAGCAACCTGAAACGGTTAAGGCGCATTGTAATCATTCGAAACGTAGAGTTGCACCACATAAATGTTCACATTCCACAACTCCATCCATGCGTCCCTTCCATGCTTTTATTTGCCAGTCGCTGAATTGCTCAAGACTGCGATCAAACTAAAAAGAATTTCTACAAAATTTGTCCCTAATTTAAGAATTTTGACGCATTTTCCTACGGTTACGTACACATTTTTCGCATTTTCACTCATGGAGTGGTGGTTTGGTGAAGAATAGGTAAACTCGTCAGAACTTCTTTTATTCTGCTATGGCTTGATCACGAATCCCTCACAAATTGGAAAATTTTCCCATGGGTTTTCCTTCCCCTCCCCAACGCATGACCTCCTTTTTTGTTCCTTTCAACAGCCTCGATCATTTTCTGTCCGCGTAACAGCCTTTCAGCCTTCCCTGATATGATTGTAGCCTCCTCTGGTGGTTACACTTCTCCTTCTTCGTGCTTGCTGTTGTTGATCAGCACACTCAATTTGCCAAAACCTCAGTAACCTCGTTAGATTTTCATCAATCCGCTGAAAATCTTACTGAATTTAGGAATATGTGTAATCAAACTTCCTCATTCTCATCAAATTACTAGACGGAGCGATTAAAGTTGATTAAACCGTTTTACAGTTCCAACGATTTTCAGACATTCGTAAACAGTTTCTACTCATTTTTTTCGGGAAAAATAGAACAGTAACCTCAGAAACCCCAGGAGTCAAACTAGACTTTGTTAGGTTGACTAGTTTTTGTCGCAGTGTTTCCAATAGTATTCCACAACTGGTCAGATAAGTCACTTGACAGTCCAATTAATTACCTACACGTTGGTGTTTCGATGAAGGTCGTAAAATAAGTAGCTGCAACTTTAAGCGCCATTACTTGTACGTAGCACGCCACATTGTTTTACCACAACCATATGAACTGAGTGATAAATAGTTTGCGTTACGCGTTAAAGCCACGAAAACGCTCAGGAAAAGTGTGTGGTGCGTGGCAATAGATATTTTTTTAAGATGTTTTACGAGTGCAAATATTAGAAAAATAATGAATTGTGAGGAACGGCGTTGAAGCACTACAGTTTTCTTTTTTGTACCGAAATTCACCTCCTGCACTCTGCTCAGCCATAGTAACCTTCACCAAGCATCAAACATCTCCAACCCTCTCAACCAAATTCGCCTCGCTTTCAGCTTTTTAAGTTCTTTCTGTTGCGGAGGTCGCGGTTTATTGTTGAGCACAATCAAGTTTTAATAGCTCAACAATAAAAGGATGGTTTGCGGTTTAGTGCGAAACTATTGGTATTTTTCTACGATATTTTACGAGGCACGCTGCGTTTAACTCAAATATTCAACACTTCCCCGTTTCGCCGCATTTCATCGCTTCAGTTTGGCTTCGCCCCTTGAATTTTCCTCGGCACCGTCAGCGATTGTCCACGGGCTGCCTCAGGACTATAAGGAAGTTCTCTTTGTACTGGAACTCGTGACCTGAGAAAGTCCTTCGAACGAGCATCTGAACGTCTAGGGAATAACTAGTATTAATAGGAGTCGTTTAAATCGTGGCGCTTGAGGAATCGTTTAAAGAGCGCCGTATCGCAGCAAAAACGACATCTATAGCTCTCGAGAGGAAAGGATTTTCGTTGAACGAATTCTAGCTTCGTTTGGTCTTATGAAGTTGGAAGGACAGTATAAAGAAAATGTTTTTGAGTTTTCTTGATATATTTATAATCAAGATAATAATATAATCATTAATTAGATAATACTGTTTGTTTTCCATCGAGTTACCTACCCAATGGTGGTTCAATAACGGTTTCAACGCATATCACAAAATTCTGCAGTACGAACTATGGTCGCTTCTTTGAATTCTGAATGTTTTCGGCCAGGAAAACATGTTTTTTACTAGTTCCACCCTTCTCATTAAAACCACAAATTAGTCATTTTCATCGTTTCGTAGTAGTTAGGTAGCGTTTCGTAGTAGTTAGGTAGCGTTTCGTATAAATTACAGGTATTTTTCGACGCTGAATCGAACGGGATCGGTCTCGGAGTGAGACTAGGTCTAACTGCTCAAGAGGTGATTTTGTAATAATTTGCTGGGCATTTACTTTCTGCTCATGACGCGCTGCACTAATTTCTTCAGCTCTACGTAAATTTACTGGTTTTCGTGGCTTTCGCTACTACCAAAAAGCACATAACTAAACTTGGTCAAACATAAATCCACAGTGGTAGAAAGTGATAGCGCTTAAAGTTCTGGAATTTATTGTGGTGCTCCTAGTTGTGCAAAGACCATTAATGAGCAATCAATGCACAGAATTAATAAGATTGTAATCACGATTTTGTGTGAACGATAATAATCATTATTATAGAGTTATCTGGATAAAAACTGAGTAAATGAAACGGCGGGCGTTGAAATTCTGGAATAGCTCCTATATATACTTAAGTTAACGTACCTGTTAGGTGATTCCGTCTCCTTTGGCTGGTGAGATACTGTGGGCGAGCGCATTCGATGTAATGATGTCTTAATATCAAATGCGCTCGCCCACAGTATCTCACCAGCCAGAGGAGACGGAATCACCTAACCCAATTGCTTTAGTAGCTCCTATATATCTTATGAGCGTTATCAAACGATCGCCGTATAGGTACTTCATTGGACTACGACTTCAATTGTTCTGAAGTGTCTAGTAACATTTGATGGGAGTTTATAAGGGAAAACTACACTAAAATCGATTTTCGTTGAAATGTTTCGAAATGTATTGTGCTACTCTCGTAATTTTCCTTTAGATGGCAATTTCATGTTGTAGTTATGTTATTTAGAACTTTCTACGCAAATAAGTTAATCGAAGTCGTCGGAGTAGTCATAGAAAATAAATTAGTGTTTTGATCACTATGATAACAGTATTTAGTTTTGGGCAAATTTCGTTCATATTTGGACGTTTCATGGTAACGTGCGGGGTAAGTATCAAGTTTGAGTTGATTTGGTTCTCTGTTCCGCTCAGCTGCACAAACAGACCATTTTCCGCGTTTATCAAACGAAGTAGGCCTTGAACCGTTAAAATCCTAAGCGAACTCAAAATTATTTTCACAACCAATTACGTAACTTTTCTTTCTATTTCGTAGTACCAAGGAAAGTAAACATTTGAAAGAAAAAAAAGAGGTGATAAGGTAAGGCTTCTCCAAACCGTATGTGCTTTTTGTGATTTTTTGAAGGCACGAAAATGGAGTTATGGAATTATGAATTATTTCAATCGTTGGGAAGGGAGATGGAGCAACATATATCAAAAATGATGGTTTTTCAAATTTCCCTCTAACAAAACTTGTTCCAACGTGCTCCGTAAGCATTTCTACGACAATCAGATGAACAGAGTTAGACCTATGAAACAAAATTATTTTTGTTGTCACTTTTTGGATAAACGACTTTATCAAACTCTCAGGCTATCATCAACCAACACTTTTCTATCATTGGACTGAGATAAGAACCAGAATACACCAAAAACCATGTTTAAGTCAACATTTTCAAAACGTTTACACCTAGCTGCATAACTGCATCTTATCAACCTGTCGGAACGTCTGTTAGCGACCTATTAGCGTATTTTCTCCACCACCATTTTTCCTGTGACCAAGATAGATGGGGAGAATGAGATTGCGAGTGTTGGGTATCGTTATTTGTTGTGACGTTATCACTATGGTTTCCCCATAATTCCAAAACTATAAAGTGAACGTTACCGAAAAAGCATATATTATCCATGATGTATTCAATAAATTCCGGGGCCCTGGCAGTTTCTATGTAGAAGGTTGAGTAATGTCCTAACAAGTGCGCATGAACAGAATGAAAGACAGCTCTGATTAGTTGAGTGAGTGATAAAAATCACTGAATGCGCGCGGGTGTAGGAAAGCGAAGGGCACCAGACGTTTTTCCGATACACTTCAAATGTAAACCTTTAAAGAAAACTGAAGACTTTTTTGTAAGGCATCAGAAAGAAAAACCAGGTGCCTCATAGTTGGAGTATTCTGTAAGTTTGACGTATTGATTTGGAGATTTGTGGACTCCAGTAGCGGAATGTTAAATATCCTTCTACCCAGACAGACTCGAAACATAATCTCGACGAGGTGGAAAAATATGCGAAGACTCCAAAACGGACAAGGAGGTTCATCTTAAAGGCAGACCTTTACAGGCGATACTGAGCCAAGCAGAGGATAAGGGCGGAGAGATAAAGCCGTGAGAAGCTGTTGCGCCACTGATCAATGCTGCGCGATCATCTTCGGGCTGATTAAAATATTGTGAGCTCTGCGTCTTTTAGAGACCGTCCGAGAGAGATTCGATCTGACGGGCTCCCACCGATATGTGCATAATCGGCCGCAATTTATATCTCCAGGAGATATCGGTGTTGCGGCGGATCTCCGAGTCATCAATTCTTCGTCAAACGGTCTTTTGAGTCTCATGATAAAACTCGAAGGTTGATAATATGCAAGTTCTTCCGCACTCATCGAGAACCGTGGAATTCAACGTTTCTCCGGGCCACGGGTTCATGAAGTGAGTTGGGACATAGAAACCCCAATTTACGGCACTAAATGAATAAATAATTTTCTGAATGATATTTACGGGAAAGTTGCAGCGTTTCCGATATATCTTGAAGGTAACTCCGTACAACTGATAGTCACTGAAATAGATGGGAGGAATAAAATGTGATTGTGGGTGGTTTAGAGGCATTCTGACGTGTTGATCAAATTCAGTTAGGGGATTACTCTGGGTATTTCAAAATTTTTTTGAAAACACGATTTTCGACGCGTTTCGCTTGTTATCGCTGTTTGATGTGACTGCCTGGCACATTCATTTCTTGATACCCTGGTTTTTTTTGTTGGCTTTCTTGTACTTTTGTTAAGAACCACTATGCGGGAAGGGAAGTTATGAACTCGGTTGAAAAAACGAATTTGAATTTCCATTGGACTGAAAAATGTCATACTACCTCCTCCTCTGAGAGAAAACGGTCGAACCAAAGTTTGATACCCAGGATAACGACACAGGACGCCACACTATTGTTATAGACAAAAACCATTCAAAACTTGCTATCATGGTGATCAAAACACTATCTTGCAAAAAAACGCTTAACGATTTTGATAATTCATTCGTAAAAAACAGTTACTCAATAAGCAGCAGCTCAATAAACGATCAATCATTTCGGCGAAAATGTTCGTGCTGTATTTAACACATGCAACCCGCTTCTACGACAACATGGTTTTCAGAAAAAATCGTGTTAGCAGCTCAATAATTCACGTACACACACAACGGTAGCGTAATAAAGGTCAGAAGATAATTAGGAGCAACTCACGAAATTCCTGAATTGTTTCTTTGGCTAACGTTTGGTACAATATTATCTTCATTAACTATGTAAACCAGAAGCCTTCCAAAAAATATAACATTACTTCCAATCTACGTTTCTTCAAGTTCACATGAAGTTGAAATAAAGTTTCTCAATTTATTAGGCTGCTGCTATTCATGCCACGACTCTACTCTAAAACTCTGAAGTGTGGGTAAATAATGGGATTGCCAACATTATTTTTCTAGTGTCGGTGATTCTGAAATTATAGGGATAACATGTTAGACACCAAAACTACGTTACTTTGCATTCTGGAATTTTAGTGGTCGCTCCTGAGTATTTAACGACCATTATTAAGAACATTTTTATCGCTTTTGATAAATGGTTTTTTAATTTATTGCGAGTATGGCAGTGAGCGATCGTCTTTTGGTCGTCTTCCTTTACAGCCATCCAGTTCACGAAGGACGTTCTCAAGTGGCAAAGTGAACCTATATGTCTCGGCATTTTTACCACTATTTTTCAGACGGTCCGCTTCAGAACTCGAGCGGAAAGCGATATTTCAAACGCGCTTCCAACTGCGCACGTCAGTCCCTTGTTCGGCAATTTAAGCTCCGAGACTCTATTTTACATATTAATTGGATATCTGATAGTGAGCAGGCGAGAGCTGACCGCCAATAGACACTCGAAATTCTCATTGGCTCCCGCGTCATCGAACAACCCCTCATCAGTGGCCCTCCCATAAATATTCATTTCTCCTGATCTCGGTGCGTTGAGAATGTGACCATACGGCGAATCATCCGATAGCGGTGGATGTTGTATACAGAGGTCGAAGCTTAGTCTGGGTTTTCCGTCGAAAGTGATACTCTTGATGGAGTTTACATGCTCGTTGGAGGACTTAATGATCGGGAAGAATGTGAGGGAGCGACTCTAGCTAATCCAATCCACAGGTGATCGCTCCTATCAATTGCGCTTGGTTTAACGTTCTCCGCATTTGTTGTCTTACAACTTCCTCGCTTTTATCTCCACAGTACGTCAATATTTTAAAGCTCGTCACAGTCAAATGGCAGTTCCGTCATGCAACACTTTGAAGGCCTCCGAGTCTTCAGTGTTTTTACTTGGTTATTCTGAATAATGTTTGATAACCCGCTGGATGTAATAGGGGAATTCTAAAGGGTAAGGAGCGTTTCGCTATCGAGAAAGTTCCCACGTAGAATGTGTAGGTACGTGTAGGCATGGTTTCCCAGCCCCGACGAAATAGTACGTGCAGCCAGTAAGGCAAACAGTAAGTCGACTTAATATAAATCTAGATAGTTTTTTAAAGGAAATTTACTAATTATGAATTAGTTGTTTTTCAATAAACTGAGGTTTTTAAATCTCGCTACTGTTGAAGTTCATTGAGGTTAGGACTATTATAACGAAATCCCATCCTTTTTTCAATGACGATAAGCTGTTCTGCCTAAGTGTTCCTTTTCTGCTCCTCCCACGAAAGCTCATCTCAACATATGTTCCTCTCTGCCGGCGTTTTGTCGGGTAAACTGGAAACACTTTCGAACAAATAAGAGGGTAACGCGGGGAGACGGGCATCGAAGGCACCGCCAGAGGGATGTTCTGGATGGGAATGGGACAGCGGGATAATAGAAGCATCTGTTCCAAGAGAGCACGAGGGCCAACTGCCCGTTTTCCACACGAACCTTTAATAGTCACTTGGAACGTCGCTGTCCGGCATTCTTTCACTTTTTAATTTATCGCTTTTATATTTCGGAGTTGACAGTTTCTTCTACGAACGACTTTGTGTTTATATGGATTACGATACCTTGCTTGTCAAAAAACATTTCCGACATATGCAGGTAATACTCATCAAGGGCACGGAGTGCACTGGAAGTTTGGTTTTTCATGTTTTTGGGACGTAGGATGGTGGAGGAAGGGCCAGCTTCCACTCTCTCCATAAATTCTCTGAATATTGAGCATCAACCCTCAGCAACTTAGCACATTGCTTCTCACTAATTGGCTGTCACTCCTCTCGGCGGTGGCAGTCATACTTCTTCTCTTTACCCTCGTGAGGTATCTGCTACGTGCTATGTGTATTTCTATACATCCACTCACATTTCGCAAGTTTCCCAAAAAGTTTTAAAAACTTGATTTTCCTTCATATCTCCGTTCACTGAATTTAGGTAGTGGTATCAGTAAAAGATAATTTGAAATTTCAATCAAAATCTTTAGAGCAGTTCTCGAGAAAAATGAAATAACCGCCTCCCATCGATGGAAATCGTTCATAAAATTATTGTCGCGCCTTCAAATCTCCCCTGCCTTCAGAAATTATAAGTTGACAATAAAATTTGTTTCTTGTTCAGATTTGCAGGACAAGTCTGTTTGGTGAGTACATGGTTGTCCAAGTGTTAGCTTTCCATTTGAATGAACTAGGTCGTCTGGAAACCGTTCAGAGACAAAGGACGTCCAAATGTCACCGGATGAATTCTCGGAACGTTTGCCATCGCAAATCCAAACCGACGACGGGACTTTTCAAACTTTTTTTTTCAAAGAAACCTTCGCTCCCTTTGTCGAGGGAAAACCCCATTAACCCCGTTGAAAGGCGTGTAAAGCGCATTTTCTGCTCTTTGAAGTTGAATAAGTCTATTTGTTGGCTATTTGTGCCCGAAAAACGGGGAACTCCATTCGGGGTCATTCAGGAGACCAACGAAGAACCCCGTTAATGCGACGCCGCTCTTGAATGACTGTCGTGGGCAACCGGGCTAGGTCGTGTCACGGATGGGGAGGGGGGGGGGCTTGGTGCGGACTAATCTATAATAGGGTTTTCCGTTTCATTTGAGCCGGAGTGTCAGCTGTGTTCGCTCTCCGCATTGTCGGTCCTCTAGTATTGATCTGGTGTGTCTATTGTTGTTGCGGGATGTGGGCAGCTGCCCCGGGGGCTCCACACAAAACCCACGGCCCCGTTGACTCTCATTAGAGTCGGAAGATTTGCCTGGTATAGTTAGAAGGTCGACTGAACTGGGAGCCTGTGATTTGCTAGGAGAGAGATGTACGAGCCGGGGGTTGTGTCGCTACACTCAGCCAGAACCGAGTTATGTTGAACTACATAAAAAATAAATATACCTTCATAGGTTAAGATAGGATGCGTCTTTACGTGAAGTACATACTAAACGTGGCAGAGGAAAAATTCACTTCTTTCCTAACATTTGGCTGAGTTGGTCAGGAGATATAAGGTACAGCCTGCAGTGCCAGGGACCAAGACACCCTCCGCTTTCAACTACAAGAAGCGCGCTCAATTACTTGCAAGAATGGTGACCTCCTGGTCGTTTACGATCATAAAACTGTAGGCCCTGGTGAAATATTCCTATTAGATTCAGGAAGGCCATTCTACGTAATCAGATAACTATTGAGGTCCTGCACTTGAATGTTGTTGGCAGCCAACAGGTCTGCTGTTGTGTGACCTTCACGAACGCTTCTTGAGCAAATGCCTCAGCCGGGGGGAGCTCCGTGCGCTTACCTTCAACTGTCGTATGTGTTGATGAGGCAGTCTCTATCCTTAATGACCCTACTGATTCAGTCTAACACAGCACAGTAGACCAGATATAGTGACCAGGGGCTTAAATTATTTTATTTTCTAAGAGATTTCTTACTTATTTTTTCTTTAGTGTTTTTCATTTTCTCAATTGCTCCTCAAATCGTTCTGGGTTTCTTGATTAATGATGAACTGTGATGTAGTCTTAAGTTGGGATCTGATCTTCTGCTTCACAGTTAACAGAAAAAATAGTATCGTTTACTGTGAGACATTTCTGCATGGATAGACCTTGCCCTACTCGCCAAAAATCGGCCGGTGCTGTCGACAGGAAAAAAGGTCATGAAATGTCGCGCCAACACATTCAAGACGGACTGTCCTGCTCTACTAACCCCCACCCTCCTCGGGGAAACTCACTAGCCTCGGAATTTCAAAACGTTTTTCAATACTACGGCCCTTTTGGAATGCTTAAAATCAACAGAGAATAGCGACGGAAAGTGATAATACGAAATTCAAACAAATACAAGCATTTCTCGTTAAAAAGTGACGGGCCGTCGAAAGCATGGATGTTTAGTGTTGCGAAAACAAACACCAGCATTCACTGAGACAGGATAACGGAAAACCTATAATATGAGGTTTTCGGATTTAAATACGTTCCGCGTTTTCACATTTTAGTCTTTGACTGTTAACGTGCATCATTCAGGGGTCTAGGAATGTTTTCTACTGCGTGCTGAATCGATTCAATTCAAGTCATTCTTCTTTATTGTCTTAGCTACACAAAATAAGACTTACTTTAGTTAGGTAATCTGCTGGAAAGGTTTCAAAGGTGCGTGAGTTTAGAAAATAATCCGTGTATGCGCTAAAAGAAAAGCCTTGACCCAAATCTGCTTAAATATGATATTCACCCTGCACATCAACGTGGGACACCAAAAGTAGATTATGAGCCAAATTGATTTATAACTAAATGTTGTTATCATAATGAACAAAACACAAAATGTATTGTACTGTTATATCATTTGGAAGTGTCTATACAACAAATTCAAAAACTTTTCGGGGCGGTTTTGAGTTAAAAAATCATCAGTGTTTTCATCAGTATGATAACTATAGCTAGTTTTGTACCGATTTGGCACATACCCTCATTTTGGCGTCCCACGGTGATTATGTTATAGCCGATTTGGTTAATCTATTTTCTCTCAAGCGCGTTCACACGCAAAGAACATTTTCTCGAACTGTGTTTATTTGGACTCGGAGGTCCATCAACCGTGAAGAGCAGAATAAAGCTCAATTTTTCTCCCATCGCACAACGTTTTTGTTTCAACTCCGTGGGACTAAGGACAATAAAAGTAAGGATTGATTAAATGGGTAATAAAATTAAGGGTTTAAAATTATGAGCAACTACAACTAATATCGATTGTAACCTCGAACCCTGTAGTTACTAGTGGAATCATCAGTAAGAGAGAAATAGCTCCCGCCAGTCCAATGGTCTCGTCTGTCATCGCCCACTTCCTGAAATTCTTCATACGACGCCGTCATATTGGCAGCAAATGCACAACTGCTAATTTTCGTTGAACATTCCCTGCTCTGGCTGCACTAAAATCGTTGAATCTTTACGCGTTAAAGTAGAAGTTTAGGGAGTCCCGAGGTGTTGGTTACTCCGCGCCGCAATAAGTTCGATCCCTTTTACGATCTTAACGGTGCGCTCCTCCCTCTTTAAATGGGCAGTCGGGAGTCATAATAATAGGACGATCCCCTTGCGCTTCACGGTGGGGCTGTTTATAAATAACCCGGGGGCTTTGGTGCGTTAGGAGGATGGAGTTTGTGGGGTAGTGCCGTATGTGGTGAGATGGGGGGGGGGGGGGTCGTTGAGTAATTAGGGTTGAGGTTTTATAAAGAGGAAGGTGATGAGCGGCACGACGCACAACACATGGCCACGAGTGGCTCGCGACATCTGCTCTGGCGCCACCTGAAGCCCAAGTCAGTTGAAAGGAGCTTCTCTTTGAAGTATTTGAACTGCTACCTACGACCTCGCAAAGGTTACTCGTGCTTCATTCGTACCATTTATTTACTTTGAATTTCACACACATTTCACAATTTGTTTACTTCGAAATTGAATCAAACAACTGTGTTACTAGACATCAGTCTGGGTGAGTGCGTGCAGTGCTTCACAACAGTAGAACCAAACATACTATGAAAGCAACTTGAAATAAAAATTGAACCACTGAGAAAACGCCGCAAACTATTACTTAGCGGTTTATTAATCTCTCGAACCGACGACGTAGTCTTACACTTCTGAGAATCATCCCATTCGATTCGGCACCTAAATATCCCAGTGTACCATACCAAACATTAGCTGACTACAACGGAACGACGAAAATAACGTATTCCAGGAGCCTGTGGGAAATTGGCACGCCGTATCGGTTCGAGCTGACAGGTGGTTAGAGTGAGACAATGAAACGATTACTTTTGCAATATTGTCCGACAAATTCTTATAATTATTAGAACTTAACTCAATAAAGTTACTGTAATTTCACGGTTTTCGTTCTATACGCAGTTGTACACTTATGAAACTCATCCTATTCGACCCAGCATCTCACAGTACCTTGAAAACGATACGAAACTCCGATCGGATTGCCGAGCAGGCGGGCACAACTAAAAACACGCGCGTACAACTTTTTAGTTTACGTTAAGGCCTTAAAACGGTCCGAACCCCGATGCCTTGAACCGTAGTGTCAAATTTTGACCCAATTTTCCTGACCGAAAAGAATAATAAACCAAAAGGAGATACAAACTGGTGCTCTGTGAACATTCAGACATGCTATATTTTTGTTCACGTACTCCCAATTTAAGAAACTTTCGCATTTGATTCTTTTCTCAGTCTGATGAAGTAGGCAGGTATGTTATATAATTGACTGGGGGAAAAGTTTACATTCTATCAGGTCTTCACGCTTCAAAGTATTTTGACTCGGAAAAACACCATTAAAGAAATTGTTCCGTGTGCGCACGCGGTTAACAGAAAACAGCTGACCTGATTCGGCTCATCCAACGAGGGCAACACAATAAATTTCCCAAACGTTTCGTGAAAAAACTATTTATTGCAGCTTTTTCATTATAAATTTCGTTCTTTAGAGAATAGCATTGTCCAGAAAACCAGGGTGGTATCCAATATAGTACCGATACGATGGCGAGTTCAATACCGCTATAACGATGTAAGCGAATCTTCAAATCTTCGGAATTCGAACGAGCTTCCGAATGACTTAATTCTATTTCTCATAGTTTTTACCCGATAAATACTAAACACGAGCGTTTAAAAAAAATTGCGTTTACAATTTAATGATTCTCCTGTGCTCTAATCACTCCTTGGTGGTCGTGGCATGAGTAGGATTAACTCAATGAATTCCGGAACCTAAAGCGCCACCAGTTTGTTCGTAAAAAGTGATGTTATGTTTTCCCGATTTAAGTGAGAAATAGATTTAATTAGTAGCCATAGAATTATGTGATTGTGTTTACGTGGAGATCGAATACATTAGTGGACTAACATGACGATTTTGTTTCAGGTGAGTTCCTGTCAGTGCTTTTAACTTGATGAAATTACCTGATGACTGTAAGTAGTTATAATTGTTACCATAGTTATTGTGCTGATGGAGAGTGCTTAGGTGTGGTATGGTGTAGGTAGTTCCGTTCCTAGTTATATATGGTTCTGTTTACTTATCATCGGCGAGAAGGAAAATTATGTAATTGGCTGAACATTTTTACTTTCTAAAGTTAACGTACCTGTTAGGTGAGTCCGTCTCCTCTGGCTGGTGAGTTACTGTGGGCAAGCGCATTTTTACTTTCCTTGGCTCTACGAAGTAGAAAGGAAAGTCACAGTTTAAGGACTACTGAATCGGAAACGCCTTTTGCGTTGTGTAATTCCAGAACTCTGAACTCGAACCATTACAAAAAACACTGTTGACTGTCCATTTAATTAGTTATATGTTGGATTTACAATGAAGATCGTAGCACAAGTAGCAGCAGCCCAACTAAGTAAAGTGTAAGCGCGACTGGTTTTTTCATAAATCTTTCGATGTGTTTAACCAAGTTTCTATAAACACCCGGGGTTGTAATTCGGGTACTATTGGGCCAAAATCATTTCTCTTCTTTTTTAATTCGATTTTATATTCACTACTTTAATTGATATATATCGTATCATTACCGTATTTCTCATATTTTTAAGAGATTATTTTTCTATACATCAATCATGTCGACCGTTTCATAAAGCACCTGATTACTCATGGGGTAAGTAGAAGCAACTAAATCAATGCCGGAACCTTAAACGCTACCCGGTTCTATCGTGAACTGTGAGTTAGGTTCGGGCAAGTTCATACAAATTGAATCAAAACATTTTATTAGTTGCTATAAAACCCATGGGATGCACATGGGGCTGAGGAAAGTCTTGTGATGCGTCGCACTAGTTATATTTCTCGAGCCCCAGGTGTCCGTCGTACTGAGTAGATGTCGCCCAAATGTAATTTGTAAATAAGTGTGGACGAGAACAAACAATTCATTGTGGTGTTACTGTCACACTGTCCGGTGTCCTGGATTTGGAATCTCTTGCTCGCCCTTGACAAACCCCGAAGCAAACAAACTCATTATTCGACCTCGTAGTCGTTTCGCATCCTCGAAGGATGAGTCAAGGATCTTAGATGATTCCAAATTGTCCTGTAAAGTATTTATCGTTATTAGCTAACGAATAGGCGAACGACAGGGTCGAAATAACCGCCTCGTTTACTTGTTAGCTCACTATTCAGGTTTCTACGCTGGAATCGGCGTAGTTGATAGGTCCTGTCGCCTCGTTAGTATGAGATATTGTGTCGTGTGATCCGTCGCCACGGGGGTTCCGACGGTTAGCCTTTCGTAACAATTTTCTCGAGCCAATGCCATCTTTTCTTCTGTACTTTTCTTATTCCTGGACAGTCGTCGAGTAGTAAAGCTCCCAATTAGTCTAAGTAGCAAACTGCTCTGTTCCAGTCGACTCACTGAAAGTACAGTTATTTCACACAATTTTGGATCATCGTGAGATGAAAACGGAAATAAAAAATATTGAACACAACCATTCGACGTGAAACCGAGTGTGATTTTTCTAACTTTCGCTATCGCTAGCCAATTCTTAATTATAGATTCTCTGTGAGTGTCAATTACATAGACATACACGTATAATCTTATTTTGCGTGCATCTACTTTTGCAATAAACAAACATTTAAAACATCTGATGCGTCGCCTCACACAACTTTCGTCGGCCACACGTGAATTCATTCTAGCAATTAGTAAAATGTTTCTTCATTTAGTTCATATAAACACAACGTTCCATGCAGAAAACGGTATCACTTGTAGTTTCTGAATTTATTAAGTTGCTGCTACTTATCAATCAAGACCAACGAGTAGGTAATTATTAACCATTATTCGTTAACTCTTTTGGGCTTTTCATTTTTCATGCGTTAACTGAGGAAGTTTTCACTTTCTCTTAAAAGTTTACAAAATCTCTCTCTTTCTCTCTCTCTCTCTCTTTTTGCTGAATTGTTTGTGGGTAATCTGGTTACATTGGTTGAGAAAGAAAAGAAACGGAGTTGAAGTTTTGAGGCAATGTAACAAATGTAGTTGAAAAATTGAGAAAAAACGAATTTAGTGAAAAATAGGAAACTTGAGTGCTAATTGTTGAAATGAATTTTAAACCCCGATCTAAGTTGATGAGTTGAGACGTTGTGGATTTCAAGTAAAACTTTCCGAAACCGTTGCTGTATCTCATGGGGAAAATTGTGTAAGCAGTGGAAAAACTGTTTCGTAACTGTTGTTAGCTCTGGAATATTTACTTGTATGCAAGAATTGCCGGGCATTCGAGAATACGTTGTTGGGAAATAAATTGGTGGTTTTGTACATCTCGCTTTTACTTTGAAAGATTCTTATTGGTCTGGTAGTTCGCTCATAAGTTAACTGTGGGCAGTGTGTACTTACACTAATGAACGCGTCGCGGGACCTTCGATGTTGACGTGACGCATCAAACCCTTCCTTAACGTTATTATATCGTCGACGCCTCGTAAATTAATGCGAAGCGGCGCAGAAGGCGGCAACAAGTCGTGGAGCTAAAGAGCGTAAAAGGGGGTTAATATGATTAGATCGAGAATCGAGGAACCCCACCCCCTCCACCCCCTCATCGCTCATGATACCTCATGACCCTCGATCGAGGCGAGTTAAAACACGACCTGATGGATGACGGTAAGGGGTTTGGAGGGGGGGGGGGCAGAAGAGACGCCGACGAATGAGCCCGTATAAGGGAGAGCCGAATGCCAACCTAAATTTTCTGCGAGGAGAAGCCTGAGGTGTGTTTTATGTCGTCTGGGACATTTACTGCCCTGTCAGTCAACGTGGACGTGATGAGGTGCCCATTTCGGCATTACCCCTTTGTTAAATAGAGATTCCGATGGGGATGCCGGCGATTTTTTACCCCCTTTTTGCCCATCTTTCTTGACTCTCGGCCACTCCTCCTTTCCCCTTCCCTACCGAAGCATCAGTCACCAACTACGCAACTTTTTTTCTTCCTTTTTTTCCCGAGTTATTTCTTCTTCTACACGACGATGTCGCGAGGGAAAGAGACGACGCAACGGGGCGGCTTTGGAGACAATGCCCCCGGGAGCCGCGGGTGTCCCCACTTCCTCACCACCACGCATCGCCCCATCCCCGCATATGGTGGACGGATCAAGAATGACCAAATGAAGTCGCCCGCCTTTCAACATTGTTTCACCACCGGGAAACACGACCGAACAAACGGCAGGGGGAGGGGGGTCTTGATTATATACATAAAACATATCAGCGATTTTTATTTCTCTAGCAACTAACACTATCTATTTTTTACTCAGTTCACAAAAAACTGTTGAACATTACGTGCTTCGAATAAGTTCCTGCACTGATTGAGCTGCTGCTACTTATGCCACGACCTCCTCCATCGTATGCGCGGACATAATTTGTGTTTACGGTTCTGGAATTATGGAAAGGGAAACAATAAAAAACATTGTCAACAAACAAAACGACGTTAGTCTAGATTCCAGAGTTTCTGTGGTTGCTCCAGAATATATAATGATCATTATCAAACTACGTATCATCGTATAGGCAGCTCATCGGGATATCACTTTGATTTTTGTGAGAACGTTGGTTACACATGAGCGAGTGAGCTTTCTGAAAAAATGAAAAACATACACTAACATTGCTTTTTGTGTAGTATTGTGTAGTATGGAGGAATTTAATGAGGAACTACGACAAATTTAATAAAAATCGTTGCGGCTGCTTTTGAGAAACGAAAGTGGTGTTTTCGCCACTATGATAATTTTGTACCGATTTTGGTCATAGCTTTATTAACAATACATAGCAATTGACTATTTTAGGACACACTGTTAGTTTGATGTAAACTACTAACGGGTATTTTTCACAAAAAAAAGTAAACCTCTTTCGTTTTGTTTTGCCTTGCTCGCCAAAGTGTCACAGGGATATTTGCAAATTACGGAAGTATGACAATTGAATTGATAAACATAATGACATATTGCACAAGTTAATCCAAATCATTGATGCGGTTTTTGAGAAAAATACGAAAGCGATTCATTTTTGGTATATTTTCGTACCACCGTCGATGGGGGTCGAGCTGCTTGTCACCTTACTTTTACTCCTTGCAAAAATAACGAGCTTGATCGGTTTAGCAGCTCACTCGCGAAACTGACAACACACGCAACTCATTCGCTGAAATTGATAGGTTTTCGACTCTGGAGGCACGAAGCTCTGAAGAAATCTCTCCTTTACTTTTCAATACTTCCCTGGGCCTTCGGGCTAAGATGAACTCCATCTAGATGAAAGCGCCAATATTCGCTTCGGGCTAATCCATCGCTCAGCTCGCCTGCGCTAAAAACCCACCTTTCTGAAAGAGAAAAGAAAATCTTATCTGTGGCGTTTTTGAATTCCCGCGAGTAATTACGACAAAACCTTTCACAACGAAACAACTAACTCAACAATTGAATTCCCACTCGCTCCGTTTTTCATAATTTCACAATGGAACCCTTTGTTTAATGACGTTCTCATCTCAGGATAGTTAACTCGAGATTGATGGGCTTATGATCGCTTTATATTAAAAAAAAAAAGAAAAAGGAAGCACGTTCGCTTCAGAACCAGTCCGTTTGACTTATGAGAACTGTGAAGTACAGTTTAGAGTGCAGACGTTTGATTCCGGTTTGATTAAGTGCGCTTTTGAATTGGCTAATCAATGCTGCCTACACGGGCTCCGTTAAACCACGCACCAAAAAACGCTCACTTTTGATCCCTATAGGTTATAGCTACAGTCAGTTTTGGAGCCATTTAGCCCGTAGTTTTATTCCCTTCGCATGGTGAACATCTGCAGGCTAGATATCACATATCAGCCGCCTTGGTTCAACTCCAAAATAAGTTAGGAAGCGATAAACTTGATCGAAAATACACAGATTGGTAAGACGAGAGAGCTATTCAACCGGAATGAATCGAAGTGGTGACCATAGTCCATATATATCTGGGGGTTGACAAGTAAGCGGGGTCAGTGGGAAAATACAAGGAACGGGAAGCCCCTTAACCTGACGGGGGGATTGAAAGACTGGCTTAGGGGTGAGAAAAACCCGAGCGTTGACCTGAGCTCTATATGGTTTGTGGATGAGGCCTTCATTTCCCAAACAAAAGATTATAAGCAAAATTGATGGCTAACTAACTAGGGTTATCATAGTGATTAAACCATCAAATGTGTCTTTCACGAAAAATGCAGCCACTATTTTGATAACATTTTATGCGTGCACAACTCCCTGAATACACTACGTTAACTTAAGTTTTCTTTCATAAATCTCGCGCTTACGATACTAGTGTTATCAGAAAAATCAGGGTAGCAGTCCAATAAACTACATATACATTTATGAGGTTATCAGGAGCAACCTCCTTTTCACTTACTTCTACTTCTCAGTATCTTATACGATAATTTCAAAACTGCGAAATCTAAAACTTCTCAGAAAAATTACGTTGACAGTCTCATGAATAATCTCTATGCGCTGATTACTCAATAGTGGGTGTGGCTTTAGTAGGAGCAGCTCAATAAATTTCTTAACTTTAAACGCTACCAGTTTCCGTGTAGAACGTTGAGGTACCACGTTCGTATAAACTGAGTGAACACCAGATTTGATTATTCGCTAGAGTGATAAAAATCGCCTAATGAATGTGAGGTGAGGAAAGTTGTATGATGCATCGCACCAGCTATTTTTGTTTTTCCATTGATAAAACTCAAAAGCCTTGATTTGATTACAAGGTTTCTTACAAACGGAGGGCTGGTTAGGGCTGAGGAAAGTAGTGCGATGCTTCGTATAGAATATTCGGCGTCTCGTGACGTTTTTGGGACAGTCCCTTAGGAGGATTGTCTCCCACGATAGTCGTTCGCTGCGTTTTGGACATTTGAGTGATTCTGACCAGGTAATGGGTTGCGTCCGTCATTATTTGAGGCACTCAGAGCTCCAAAGGTTTCCTCAAGAAAGACGCGATAAACTGCATGCGGCGGCTGAAATATCCTCTTTAAAGCGGGTCGTTAATTGGGGCAAATGAGCCGTCGCGATCGTCGACGTGCACTCGTCGACGAGATCTCAAGTTGAGGAGCCCCATAAGAGTCTTAAGAGGCCTATAATAGGCCTGACGACCCTCCTCGTCCCAGCGAGGGAGAGATGAAGGAGAGAGAATGGCGGAGGGCTCTGAGTCTGTGTGTGTGTGTCTCCTTCAGTTTAAGATGGAAGGCACTCCGCTGCTCCCTTAACAGAGATCGAGTTTTTATTTCGTATTTTTTCAGTTTTTTTTTTCAACAGCGGCGTTGCACCTGGAACACAAATACCTTCTTGCGGTCCTCTTCTTCTTCACCGGTACCCGCCTGTACATGTCCAGCGCCTTCTTTCGCAGGCGGAGGACGTGGCCTGGGCGACTTCTGACGGTGGTCCGCTGGTCCTCCCCTGGCCGGTCTGGAGTCCCCTTAAAAAGAGCCGCATGCCACCCACATACTCGTTGGTAATTAAATCCTGGTTCGACACACGTATCCGCGTCCTCAGGCGCCTCCCCAAATAACGCGCTCTTTAAACCGACTCCACTAACACAAGTTTGGCGAGTCTTACAGGCTTTCGTTGTGAAGATTTCCTCTGCTGCAGCCCCTTACGAATTGGTTATTGTCCTTCTCTGAATCCCCCTCAAATGCGAAAAGTTCATACTTCCCCCGTAGCTTTGTTGACCATACGAAGATCAATTAGTATTTATCTGCCACGTACAAAAAGCTCAACAATTGTCAAGTACGCATTGGATATCACTGTTACCCACGAATTCAAGATTCACTACACTCGTCATACTACCGTGATATTCCCGTAAAAACAATAATTCAGAATTCTTATGTCACAAGAGGAGTGGAGATGTTGGAGGCATGCTGACCCCGGAATATGAATCTTCGTTCTTAACTGATAGACTGCAATCACTGGTAGGCACCCAATTCGAGTCAGATGGTCACTTCTTCGGGTCTCAGATGGTACACATTGATACGAATCTTATCATAATTATGTTACACAGATGCTTTGTATATGTGTGAAGGAGTGTGACACATTATTGTTGCGATTGAAGGGCAAACAACTCAAAGAAAAAACACTTAATTTGGCACACTACAACTAGATACACACACCATTGCCGTGTGATACGATTTTTCCGCTCAACAAGAAGCAACATACGACTCTACTGGAGCAAACGGATATTGTTTTGCTTATGGACGTAGCAGGTACCATAAAAATAAAAATTAATTTAAACACATTAATAATACAAACATTGATAATAACAACAAAAAATGTTAATCAACAAAAATATCTAATGAGCTTCACACAACTTTTCGCAATCACCGTAAATTGAACTTACATGGGCGCTATGTACTCGTTCAACGCACTTCTACTGGAACATTCGTGAATAACTATGTACATATAAGGATCAGTTGAGACTACCGAGTAATTTTGATCGAAATCGTGCGGTAATGCAATGTGCTCATTTTCCAATGTATTTTGATTAATATCTCCGTTCAGCAGATATTCATAACAACAGTTATGCATAACAGAATTTTGGTGTCAATTGCTAGAAGTCACTCAAATCACGTTGATAAAATCCACTAATGCTTTTACCGAGGAAATTTCGAAAACGTTAAAAAAACGAGTTTTAGTAAATTGTTTGATTAGTTCGGTTCATTGGGCTGTCAGAGAAACATTTATGGAAAACAATATATAAGTTGAAGACATCTTATTGTATCTTCGTTTGATGATATCATTAAATCCAAAAAGTTTAACATAACCATGTTTCCGTACTAGGCGTATACCTTCGTTCACTGAATTTCGCGGATTATGGACAGTAAAAATTAGGTACTGATTGGTAGAAAATAACTTGAAAACTCCAGCTACGCTGCAAGTTATTACACGTCTGCCCCACTATATTTACTGTGGTTATACTATTTTTCATCTAAACGCAGTCTCACACGTCTGAGACTCAGCCTATTCGTCGAAAAATGCCTAGGAAACGATGTCAAACACAGCATAAACCCAATAGAACCACCAAGAAGGTGTTTTTTTCTTCTAATTGTATAAATGTTTTTTTTTGTGGTTAACGACTATGTGTTTTGTCCGATCGAATTTCTGAGTAGGCGGGCAGAACTATACCCCGAATGGAGTTTTTGTGCGGAAATTCGGATTTTAGTCCCCGTTGAAGACATAATATGCCCCGAATGGCGAACGGACAAGACAGATTTAAAATTCCCAGGCCTTGAAACGTTAAGTGTTGAATTTTGAGGAGGGTTTTAATAACGTTGTCCCGACCAAGAACGTAGATGTATTATTCAGAATGAACCAAATAAAACAAAATATCGAGTGCAATCGCTCCGCCCAAATTGAACTGAACAAACAGACCATGGAGCCGAAATTAGGTTTATTAGACTCAGTAAGCCTCGAAACGGAAAGATCTAAAGAAAATACTTCTTTTATTCTACACCCGAATGCGAACCTTTGAGATGCAGAAAGTCACGAAAAGCCAAATTTGTATCGATCGAGTGATAGTGCAATCAGCTCAAATTGGATACTCTGCCTCCAAATAAACGTGGTTCGCCAAAATAAGGGCTGGGAGAAAATCGATTAACAAATAACTATTGTTATCGTGATGATCAAAATACCTTTTTCCCCGAAAACGGCTCTTAACGATTTCGATTAAATTTCATGCCGAGGGCCGCACAATAAATTAGCAAAAATTCCAAACGGAAACGATTTTAGTGCAGTTCCCTCACGGTGGTGCGATAACTCGTATACTCGACCGGTTCACTAAGTCACCTACACGGCAATTCAATAACGGTTACCACACAATTGGGAACCCCAAAGAACCTTAGCCCAAACTACTGCCGTTTCTATGACTTGGTATTTTGCTCATTTTTTCAGAACAAATACGCGACTCTCCTCAGATAATATCGTGAGTTGACTTTCCATGAATTACCGTGACGCTGGTTACTCAACAGTAGCAGTGTAATAAATATGGGCAGCCCAATATATTTTTACGCGGAAATTCGCTCAAAAGGGTAGGTAGACGATTGCTGCAGTCCCGATCGGGGGGGGGGGAGAGAGAGAGAGAGAGAGAGAGAGAGAGAGAGAGAGAGAGAGAGTGTGTGTGTGTGAGTGAGAAAGAAAACCGGTAAGTCCCTGCAAAAGCTCAAGAGTTGACGAGATCGTGAGGCGGAACCTGAAAAGTTTTAGCGAACGGCGAAGGACCGAAATAAAAATGAAATGATGAAGAAAAGAAAAAAAAGGAAGCGAAAGAAAAAGAAGAAAAATATACGGTCGTGAGCGGGGGGGGGGGGGGGCTGATAACCGTGGGATTATTACGTGGCGGCGGCGTTAGAGGGCTCCGGCGCTGACTGCTCAATTTGCAGCGGGACAAAACCAAACAAGCATCCGTCGTAAATTTGACCGCATTTGTGGGAGGGCTCTACCGGCTCGGGGGCCCGCCGCCGCGAAGAGAGTGGGAAGTCGAAGACGACGACGAAGGAGGAAAGAAGAGAAGGGCGAAGAGAAAGAGAAAGGGAAAAGAGACGAGTGAACAGCCACCGTCTTTATGCCAGCGCATAAAGTCTTATGTCTAAATCTCCGTTGGCCCGAGTTATGATCTCTCATTCTTTTTTACGACGGCCACACAAGCGCTCGCTTCCCCACCAAACACATTCGCCTCCTTTAAAAGCCAACTTATTTCTTCAACTTTAAGTAGTCGCTTCGCTTTTATTTCCTTTTCAATGTCTTCTTCGGGGAATGAGCCGGATGAGCGAGGGAATCACGCTGCTTACCTCGCCCGCCTATCAACCCTGTAGGGGAGAGCAGGAGCTCCTCTACTAGCCGATTGATAGCGGTGTGAGGAGAGGAGAGGTCTACCGGGACCTTTTCCTCCCTGCTACCTCTCTCACCGAAACTAGTATTTAGATAAGCCCCATAGACCGGGAAGTAATCCAAGGAAGCGCTCTGGACTCAAAGTCTTTTCAGTCAATTCCACGTCATTTGACCCATTCTCTTAACCAACTGCTGTCCCAAAGCTACCTTCTCATTTACAATTGACACATTCAGCAAGTGTCGAAATGAACCCCTGCAGCCCAAACTGAGAAATTATTATGAAAGCGAATTCCTCTAATTGGATTATTTTTACGACTTCTCATATACTCATCGCGATGAAACGTTAAGAAACGAAAATGATCAATTTTCACTTCAATTTGCCTCGCAACTCAACTGCTGGACCTTTGATAAACATAATCACATGAGTGTGCTACCTCACTTTCCGACCGCATCCAAAGAATGACACCAAATCTGTAGTCAATGTAAAAAAAAATGATCCAACGATCGTTATTACGGTCTTCGTGTCCACGGATCGACATAATATGCAAAAATATACTATTTTCATTTATGACAAAATGACGAGAGCGGCACAAAAAATATACAATATATTAAGCGACAATCTATTTTAGAGCAGTTTTTAGTTAAAGACTTAATAATTGAGGAAAGTATTATCCACAAAGACCATTTGAGAAAGAAAGTCTTTGAACATGATTATTAGTAAACGGCTTCATCAAATCAGCTCAAAGTATATTTACACTCAACGTAACACCACAGAACTCTAAAATACGAATACGAATTGGTTCTATACTGACTATAGGATCATAGTGATCCAAACTTCAAACGTTTTTTTCTCAAAAACCCTATTGGTAATTCCATCATGGTGGAAGTTTGACCATCGTCGTGAGATTTTTTAGGAGCAAGCTCAGAACTTCCGGAATTTAAACTAACATCGTTTCATTGATCAACTTGTTAACCGTATTTTCCCTGTAATTACGGTACAGTCATCGCGAACCTCCCCGAAAAAATCGTGTTGGGGGTTCCATGTATTACCAAGAAGTCATAAAAGTTGTGGAATTAGTAGAAGCAATTTAATAAATTCAGGAACGTTTCTTTGTTATGCTCAACCGTACTAATATGAACAGCGTGAAAAACTGGGGGGGGGGGGGTTGTAAGATGCGACTTTTCGTCCAATACTCTTTTAATTTACTGTGTTTTTGGCGCCAGACTATAATTTTTGGGTTGTTGGAAACAAAAATAATTTCAAGTCCACAGAATTTACATGTCGAGAGTAGTGTCTGGAGGTCGGTCGACTCTGTAGTTTGAGTCACATCGCACGTATTCTCCATCTCTCTATAGAGTTACGTAGGGGGTTGTAGGAGCGTGGGGTGCGGACGCTTGCTCTCCGACTTTTCCAAGGCTGTGTCAACGGCCTCAGCCAAGTTCTTCTTGTCTCCTGCCACCTCGCAAAAAGGCGACCCGGTCTCCCACGGAGACACCCAGACGTCTCCTGTTGAATCGATCGGCTCTGGGTCAACGACAGGGAAGGAGATTAGGCGGCGCGCAGAGGGATCCAGACGGATCCTGAGTGGAAACGTAGCTTGGGAACAGGTTTCCCTCCATAAAACGGAGACTCTGGAATGACGTGGTTTTTTGTCATTTATTCACCAAATATCTAATTGACCCATCACAGACCTATCAATTTCATACTACACACGCTACATTCCGCTCACTTTTAGCGACGCCTCATGACGACCCCCATGCTGTATTTATGGGACTGCAGAGTTAATTTTTCGGAAGTTCGCGTTTACAAGTGTGTAGTTATGAGGTAAACACCGTGAACATAACTGGTGAGACGCATCACGAACAATTTTCCTCAGACCAGGGGTAGAACGTTCTATAAGAAACTAGCAGCCTGCAATGTTCCTAATTTATTGGGTAGCCCCCACTTATGTCAATGCCTACATTGTAATAGCGTTCCGTGGATGATTTACAGAACTCGGGTGGAGAGGTAAACGTTTTTCAGCTTAAGTGGAAACACCATGAAAAAAGTTAATATAAATGCTTCTAATTGCCTCAAGATTGTTATTAAACTCCCATCTTATGAGTCACTCATTGGTTGACCACCATGATTAATTGAGAACGACTGCCTGACTCCAATCGAAGGTGCAACGAACGTGGTTCATTGGTTTAACGAGTACATCCGTGTTTTGAGGAAACCCTGCTGCGGGGTCAAAGCTGTGGATCACTGGATAAGAGGCTCTCGAAAATTGCTATCTTCTCGTATCAATTGTTTTATAACTACAGTCAGCTTTTGTCTTTTCTCCCAAACTTCCTTCTCCATTTATTGGCGTGGTTGGGTTTCGATTTCTAAACGAGTGTCAATTAATGTGGGCACAGTTTTGAAACCATCGTCTGGAACACGGCTGTTCATGGACGAAGATTCGCCTGTTCAACCTCCAAACAAGCACTCTCGAGTCTCGCCGCTGGTTTTCTTCCAGCCTGTGATGGGAAAGCCTAACAAAATTTTATAGCTGTCGTTGGTTTTATATGAGACCTCATTTATTTGTTTACGGCGTCGTTAATTGTGGGAAAACTTGTTTCTTTGTTGACTCGCGATTGTCAGGATGTTACTTAGTTTTGTACGGGCGGTAAATACGTCGGCGGATTGCAGTCTCATCATGAAATCGCCGCTATTAACGAGTTTTATCCGAAGGGTTTTTCTTTCAAGTTCGCTGGAAGAGAATTCACTTTTTATAACGAATTTGTGTCTCGTATTTCAGGTTTAGTGGCTCCGAACCTCTTTGTTTCCACACTTCTCGCGACGAAAGCTTGGAAAATGTTGTTTTTGTCGACCTCCGTCGTCAGGAGTAGTTGAATAGCTTGTGAAGAGCGTTTTTAGTGAGTAGGCGCCATCAATCTGATCACTGTAATATTGTACATCGTGCTGTGTGTTTCTTTCTGCCCACCTGCACTACACTTCAACCCACCACTTTTACAGTTCTATTGTATTTTATACGCCGCTTTTTTGGGTGACTATCAAATTGTACTGTAAAAATAGTTGACAAATTTTAGACGTCCACTACAGTACTAACCAGAAAATAGGTGAACTGCAGTACGAACTAGAATATTTGGCACTACAACTTGATTTGTTTGGGGTTGATGTTGGTGCAGCCACGCAGATTATTGTCGATAAATTCGGTTGTATTCCTCATAATGTTTTCTTTTTGTTTTACAAGAAATTCTAAATCATCGAAAATTCCATTTTTTTAAAATTGAGTACGACACGACTTAATTCTTATGTACAGTCTTTACCCGTTTACAGTTAAACGGGTAAAAAAAAACATTGTTGTGCACAAAAAGCACGAGACCATACACGAGGTACCTTTATTCAACGTGCTGTCAAAGGAACATTTATGGAGAACTCAAGATGAAAATGGGTTTGACAAGTTCTAGACATCTGGTGAGTTCGATGTAAATTGTACCGTTTTCCAAATTCCGCCGTTCAATCAAGACTGTTACGCTGTTATCGAGGGAAACTTATAAACAGTAACACTGTAAATTATTACACAACCGTCTACACCTCCGAGACCCATCCCATTCGATTCAGCATCGAAAAATACCAGTAAACGATACGTAACATGACTTGACTACAACAGAATGACGAAAATGACGTTGAAGGCAGTCGGCACGTCGTGCGACAGGTGGTTGGAGTGAGCGTGGGAAATAAGCGCAGGCCGGGAAGAAACGATAACTTTCGCCATTCTCCCGCGATTTCTTTCATACCCTATGGTTCGCCATATTTATTGTGATTGTGATTTGTTTTCGATCTGGACGCAATGGTACACCTGTGAGGCTCCATTCGACCCAGCATCGAAAAATACCTTGAAAACGTCATGAAACGTGACTTAATTGCTATGAAATTGCCAAATTTTCGTTTCATGTTCTGTATTAATTTTTTTAACCATTTTTCGCTCGTAACAACCATAGGTGTCGTCCGATCGGATTGCTGAGCAGGCGCGCACAACTAGATACAAAATCGGATTTTCGGGCTAAAGAGCGGATTTTCTAGTCCACGTTAAAGGCAAAATATGTCCCGGACGGCTGGCGATGGTGACGGACATTGCAGATCGAAGTGTCAAATTTTGGAGAATGAAAGATGAACCGAACGAAACGCTGCAAATTGTTACGCAACGGTTTATTATTCTCTTGCCCAACGTGGCGTAGTCTCACACCTCCGAGACCCATCCCATTCGATTCATCGTCGAAAAATACCAGTAAACGGCACGAAACAATTACTTTCGCTTTATTGTCGCCACGAGTTCATTCAATTCGTAGACTTGGACTCACTGTAATTACTGTGATTACGCGTAGACCGGCGCTTTTTTGCCAAAATGCTTGATAATTTGTTGTGCTGGTCTCGTCATTTTGAATGAATCATGGAATGAAAATTGAGTAATTTTGTTATAACATTCGGAGCTGTCGATACAGAAATTCCATCAATACGTTTTCGAGAAAAAAAAAGTATTTGGTGTTTTGATCACTATAACAACTACAGTTCGTTTTGAACCGATTTTGCTCACACCTTTATTTGGCGTCCCGTGTGATGTGTCGGATAAACATGAAATTTGAGGCGAATTTCCCTCGCGATTCTATTTCGGTGACATTTAGACGCTGCTGCCTTTGGCCCTTAGCGCATGCGCAGCAAGAAATTGCAGACTACAGTCCAGAGACGTGTTTACGTTTTATTCCGCACAAACATTTTTAGAACAGACTGTTTTTCGAAGACCCAGTACTCTCATTCACGTTCGTAGGTACACAGATCCTTTTCTCGAATGTGTGTTTTTCGGACTCAGTAGCCCGTACAACGGTAGATCTGGTAAAACAAAAAACAATTTCAGCCTAAGGAAAGTAAAGTTCTCTTCCATCCCATCATACTTGAATCGTTCCGAAGACGACTCGACCGCCGAAAACTCTACGGTTCGTTCCATTTAAAGTGCGAAGCCTTACAAAAAAGAAGAAAAAAGAGCCGCCAGCTGACCAGAAAACCCACGTCATAAAACGTGGAGTCAAAACCTTTTTATTCGAAGTCTAAGTCTGAGTCACCTTATTAAGGGACGTTCTCACCGCTGAGCCGTCGGCGGAATAAATTAGCGTAGTTTCGAGGAGAACTCCGTGGGTTGAGCAGAGCAAAGCAGGGCAGAGCAATGCGAAGCAAAGGAACGTCCCACTCGACGGCACTGTCTTGCGGTCTGAGCTTTTATTGTCGTCCCAGGAACGATAAAAATCGTAGGAGCCGCCTTCCGCTGATGAAGTTTCTGAAAGTGATGGGTGAAGGGGAAGGGGTTGACGAAAAAGAGCGTGCAGAGCGATGGCCTAAGGCCAACTGCAATTCGAGTTCCAAAGCAACCGCAAATCCTATCGAAATCAACAAAAAGGGTTTCTAACGTACGACAGTCCAAGACATCCAATGCTTCGCATCACACGACTTGCCTCAGCCCCACACGCATTCAGCAATATTTCTGCATCATCCAACCTTTTTTACTCTGTTTATATTAAACGTTCTGCATTGAAAGTGATGATGCAAAACATTCCTTACCCAATAATGGAAAAAGCTAAACCACAATAAACCGTGTTAAGTTGCATTTTCGAAAAATAATATAATAAAAGCTTAATCCTATTGGGAGTGCTTCAAATGCTTCTCTTGTAAATCAAGCGGTTGTCGAGTATTATACCCAAATATTTACATTCGTCAATGAATCAAAACTGAATGTGAATTTTATTCCACGATATGTCGGTTCCTACCTGACAATTAAACATAGTCATATCATTCCTTGCGGAGTCGAAAGGCAAGGTATAATATCGGATGAAAAAAAAAGTTGAGTTTCCGTCGGATTACGTCTTTAGGACTACTGATCACAAAAACACTATTTTATTTGTCTGTGAAGGAGATTCAGAGGATGGGTAACCATATCGCCGGCAGATCACCTTAGGACGCCTAAATAAGGGTATGAGCCAAACAAGCCCAAAATTAACTAGTCGAAACACCAAATATTTTTCCCTTCTTAAACTGCTTTCCGTATCACGCAACAGTACTGTACCTAATTTTAACTCATCGCGAACGTCAACAAAAAGCTACTTTAGTGCGGTTTTTTCCTTGTGAATCACAGTCATATGACATCTATTTCTACATCATGGGGACTGTTCCTGATCCCTGATAAGAGAGTTATTAGTTCCTCGATCAGCTAACAACAATCAGGGCGGGAGTTTAATAACCTAGCAGAGTTTAATAACTACACGATGAGAGTTTTATAATGGTCACTGAATAATCAGAAGCAAGCACAGGCATTCTGGAATTCAAACTAACGACGTTTCAGCACAAACCTATCCAGAAAAGTCGTATTGACAGTCTCATCGACTATCTGTACCGATTACGACAAGCTTAGCTCTTGTTTTGGTTCCTTCTGGGATCTCACAAATATGTTCCTTCGCCACAGTGTTCTCCTCCCCCCCCCCCCCGGGTGACTATTCGATTAGCCTCGCTCGTACTGCAAACATGCTCATTTTGTTATACAACACCGATCCCTCGTCTGGCTCACTTTCTTCATAAAAGTGTCATTTGCTCCAGGCTCTTTCACTGCTTTCTTGAGCTCTTTTGTTAGTTTCTCCCCCACGCGCTGTGCTCTTGAACAAAGTGATCCATATTGTTAAACTGAGCTTGCTCCCTTACTGGCATAATATAAATAAATAAAAGTCGTGGAATATGTAGTAGCAGCTCAATAAATTCCAGAACTTTAAGCGCTGCTATACGAAGAACGTCAAGTTACGTTGTACCAATCCGCTGAACGTAAGTGGGGCTGAGGAAATTTGTTGTACATGACGCTCCTGACATTTCACAAGTGGAGTAGTGGGTTTAGAACTGATCCAGAGGAACAGCACTTAAAGACTATTCGCCCTTAATTCTCTTTTTGGCCTCTTCTTCAACGATAGTTGTGGTTAACCGAAGTTAGTGGCTGTCTCGTTGATTAACCTGCGGCCGCGTTGAAGGCCGCCGAATGGGCTCTCAGTTACATTGAGCGTGTTGTCTAGATCGCTCCGGGAACCCGCGATCCCGCGATTCCGTTGTATCAAAGTCCTCCCCTCCCCCTGCCACTGCCATGTTCCGTCGCAATTATCTTGTAGCTTTTTTCCGCGACACCTCTGATCGGAGTCCGCATACCGGAGGAATAGAACGTTCGAGACCTCCGCCAGGCGGTCGAAGGGAAACTCTCTCTCTCTCTCTCTCTCTCTCTCTCTCTCTCTCTCTCTCTCTCTCCCCCCCCCCCGCTTAATCCGCTTCTTTCCTGTCGCACACTCACTTCAGCGACGGAGTGGAAAAGAAAATGGACAAGAACGAACAGCAACGCGGTGATTGTTGCCGAAGCCGGGGTTGGGAGAGGGGGCTTGAGCTCTTGATTTTTTAAGTCGACCACTGTCAGAATTTAAAGCACCCGAGATCCCGAGACTACTCGAGGCACAAAACGAAACAAAAAAAAAACAAATGTGGAGGGGGGGGGGGGTCCAACATCTTAACGATGGATGATACGAGGGAGGCATTGAAGTGGTTGTCTGTAGAGATGACGATGGAAGAGAGAAGACCGGAGTTATGATGTATGCGAAGCTCGTGATGGCGCGTACCACTCGGTGGGGGGGGGGAGGTGTAAGTATAGAAATCTCGACATTTTACGAAATCCGCGATATCAGTCGGTCGTCTTTTCGAAAGCCTCGGCGCTGCGCGCGACGTCGCGTGCCCCCAATTATGAGAATTCCGTCCCCCTCCCCTCGCCATCCTCTCTTCATCGTCATCATCACTCGGACTCAGAAGAATTCGGAGACTCTTCGAGAAGGAAGAAGAAGAAAAAAGGGCGCGCTGTTTTCTTCTTTTTGTTTTTTCGTCGAGTTGAAGAGGACAAAGTTGTCATTTACGGGTTGATATTCGATATTAATGGTCGGGGAGGTTGAAGTTGTTGAAAGGAGAAGGGGGAGGCCGGGAAACCGGACTACGTGCTTCGGATTGTTCGAAGCTAATTTACAAGGGCTAAGACGCTCTCGTGTTCTCACTTATTGGGTGTTTATTCTAATTTGACGTAAACATTCATTCTGGAGCTACGACCGGTCGTCCGGCTCCTCGTCGACATACCGCCTCGTCCCCGTCCGCCTCATTTTTTCTTCTTCGCCATCCCCCCCCCCCTCTAGCCACACAACAGTCCCCTCACTGTCTTCGTAATGAGTCAGAAGAGCGCTCCATTTGAGGGAGAACACTGTAATGGGGCGGTGGGGGGATTTTTCCTTCGTTTGTCTTCAGACGCGGACGACCGCATTCCTCTTTAGTCCCCTTTGAGGGGGTTTTAATCGGTCGACAGGTTAACTAACGTTAACGGGTTAACGCGCTCCGGATTAAAAAGGCGGGAGAGAATGATAAGTGGATCGAGATATCGATATGAGCATCGACGTCAACTGCATTGTGACGACGTGCGAGATATTTCGAGGCGGAAGGTGAATTTAATTAGCTCCTGGAGTGCTACGAATATCTTCTGATGCGAAGCATCGCGCAATTTTCCCAATTCAATAAATTTCCTAACCACTTGAAATATGCAGTTAGTTTAAGCTACTCTGCTTACACCCGACTTATTTTTACGAGGTCAATCTGTCAAGGGCCAGAATACTGATGGTATTATAAGGAGTATTTATGTTGAATGAGGGGAGAACCATATCCTATTAACTTTGAGCATGCACTATAGTATGGGTTGCAGTGTTAACCTACTACGCATGGAAGGAAAATAACCGTTTCTTTTGTTGCTGTATAATGTACTGTGATTGTACTCTCTTGATGATCAAAACAGGCTATGACCACCTCTCGGCTCTGTTCCACCCCCAGGGCCCGTGGAGCTGTTAGTCCCTAATGCGATGTCCACAATATGCACCCACTATTCTCGCACGAAGCGCACGACAGCTTTTAACTCCATCCCTGCAACGTCATCAGGCTCTGAGGCATGCCACAGCCACCCTCTCACAAGTATGAAGTACATGCACCGTTGACTCTGACTTGCCAATCTTGAGCAGGTGGTCTCTTGTCAGGCACATCCCACCAATATGCAGCTCTGCATTTTTCCCTCGAGCTTACCTTTTGGTGAACCTTGCGTAAGGTTCAAGTCCCACCAGGATCAGTGCGGATCCGTCTCTCGTCAGCGGTGCTTTTTTTCACCCTCCTTCACCCCCAAGCCTACTCTGTCAAGCGGCCCATGACTAAGGGTGAGTGGTACAGGAGCAACTGTGTCGACAACGGAGCCTCAGGGAAATCAGGCTATGACTGCACGAGAGCTATCTCTATTCAACTAACTGCCAGTTTGGAGAATTTATTTATTTTTAATTGTATTTTAAATATTTTCTCTATATCTCCATTCCCCTCCCAGTCACTCGTTGACAAACGATTTTTGTCCTTCGGGCAACTAATTCAGTCTGTTTTTCTCCCAGTCAGAACGAACTGTTGGTGCTTATTGCTCCAAAATTTATTGGATTGCCCCTACTTGTGTCTCGGCCTTGATTGAGTGGTGTAATGTTAGGTACTAATTAGTAGAAGATAATTTGTGAGTTTAAACAAAGTTCCGCTGTTTCCCGCATCACTTCTTTGGAGGAAGAGTTCATTTTTGTTTTAAAAATTGTACTTCTATATTTAGTTGTTATTAATGTTGTAATAATTATTTTAATGTACTGCTATACCACTCAACTATTTAGTTGCATTTTATTACCAGCTGTTGGGTTTTCGCCGGTACTCGTAGTTCTTTCGAAGCCAATAGAAAAAGAGTGGCCAGCCCAGCCCGTTCCACAGGCGGAAATGGATTTTTTTGTAAACCACTTCACGCCTGTTCTGGATATTCCATAAAAATGTTACGCAGTTATTATTTTTGAGCTTTCTGCGCTTTTCATTTGTTGTTGATGGGATTGCCTCTGTTTTCCGCAATTTCTTCTCCGAGCAGTTGACGATGAGATTTTGAACAGTTCCACGCCCCCGCCCCTGCTCTTTCGCCTACCTCCTGCATGATGAAAAAACTGCGGAATTTCGCAATTCTCGTTCCCTCCGGAACTCGATTTCTTTAACTTGGCGTTTTTTCGACCGCAAAGAAACTAAAAGAAAAGGCGCGTTTGCCGCAACCATTATTATGATTGATTTCATCTTCTTTTTATACTCCTATTCCCTTCAGACGTTCGCTAACTTCTTCCTCTTCATCTTGTTCTTTTCTAGTGAAGCCTGTCAACGTGTCCGGCCTGAAGGACAGCCGAGTCGAAGTCGGGAAAAAGCTGCGGCTCGTCTGCCGGTGTCGAGGGACTCCTCAGCCGGCTCTATCGTGGTATAAAGACGGCCACCCCGTCAAAGCCTCTAACGTTTCCAGAATCGAATTCAGAAAGTAAGTCAACAGTTTGGTTCTAAACTACTAACGTGTAATTTGAGTTATGTTACTGCTCTACGCTTTCTCTTGAACAGCCATTGCAGGTCGAAGACTATTCGTTCCAAAACAACAGTTCTTGGTCGTCTACAGAGCAGAAAAGACAGAAACACAGTTTGAGTAAATGGCCTCTATGTGACTGTGATTGGTGGTGAGAGAAACCAGCCCGAATTTCGTATTTAGCCAACACTTCTCATAAAAATTTATTAGCAGAATCGACGTACAACCAACTAGTTATCATAGCAATCGAAACCCTAAATATTATTTTACTTTCTGCTATTTTCCCCCAAACATGGCTATTACGATCATAATTACATTTTTTTGGTAGCCAACTCCAGACAATTTAACCGTAACGTTCAATTTTCATCACACTAGAGTATCACAGGGCAGGTAGTTCATTAAGGCACGCACACAATCATATGTAACCCGTCATCAAGTATTAAGGACATTCCATGAAGTTCTGGAAATCAAACTATTGTATTATTGGTCTTATAATTTAACTAATAATTATCTCCATGATATGGAACTGGTTTTATACGCCATACTGACACTATGGTGCACTTTGTAACTACGTTAACATCCTAATCATATTCCTTTGGTTGCAGCCCATTCTCCCTCTTCTCCCCCATCTGCATGTCCAGGGATTTCCTCACTATTCATTTGTGTTGCAAAGTGTAATACAATGTGTAATGGTGGTTCCCCCCTCCCCTCCCCACTCACTCTGGTATTTATCATCTAACGTCATCTTAGCTTGAGCTCTTATTTACTCAAATATTGTGTATGTATTGAAGTACACTGCTTGGAACGGTTCGGCTCGAGCCAAATTGAGATGAAAGAGGTCACTGTCCTCAAGCCAAACGGAATTCCCAAGGTTGAGGCTACTGGGATCGCTGGTTTCCAACATTGTCAGTCAACTTTGTTGCCACGATATTTCAAGCTCAACCAAACATCAGGATTAGTATTTCCTGAGCCGGCGGATTTCTTTCAATCATATGAGCTTTTTCAATGGCTCAGTGGGATTTCCTGGGTTTTCACTCCTCTAAGGTCTCTTCTCTCCTCTCGCTTTGCCACCCTGTTGCTACTAAACTATCGTCTGTGTTGAACCCCACTTCAATTATCTGGCGACCTGTGATTGTCACTTGTTCTCTCGTTCTCTCTGTTTTGAATTATATAACCAACCGGTGTTAGTTCTCTCTCGCTCGTCTCATAGTACATTAATTCTTTCGCCCCTGTTACCCAACAATCACTCTGATCAACTCCTAGATCAGATTAGAAATGTCATTCTGAACTGCAGAGAGAAAATCATCATTTTTTACAGTCAAGCACTTCGTGGCATCAACTCCCATTACTTCACTCGGATAGATTTGCTAGTTTCACTAGGTTTTGAGTGTCACAGGCAGTACAATAAGCCAACAGGTTTTGATTTTTAGCTCTTCATCAGCTTTTGTCACACCTGTAATAATCTCCAAGGGGGTTTCGGCGTATTACCGAGTGTTCGAGGTTCAGTAAGCCTGCTGAGGGATAGAAAACAGTTGAATCATCTCCCTGCTACCCGTCTCTTAAGGCTAAAGAGTCTCTTGGTTATTACTCCTGCAGGACAGATCGCGACACAAACTAGCCACTGTCTCTTTATTCGTGTTGATCATTTCCATCATGACTCGTAGGGATTTCTACCCATATGCTGTTTCTCAAGCTCAAGGTTTTCTTCCTGCAGTTTCTCTTTGAACCCGCAATTCAGCCTCCTTCTCAGAACTTGCGGTTTAATCTGACTTCACCCGGTTTCCTCAATTTACGGCTCCCTGATGTTGAAAGTAGTAAACGAAGCGGCAGAGTTTCTGGAAAATTTCGCGAAACGTCAAATGGCGACGGCAAGCCTTCGTGATTATTTCCCTCCTTCTCGAATTTGTTTGTGTATTTTAGAAGCAACGAGTTTAAAAAGCGTTTTTTTCTCAGAGAAAGCCGGCGCCCAAACAGAAGAGATTCTTCGTCTTATGTTTTCTAAATGTTAAAGAAAACTCGACTTTTTCCGGGAAACATCAACAGGTTAAAACTAGAGACTGCGTAGTTTTCACGGCGCCGCTTCTGAATTCGCACGACCAGTTGCAGAAGTAACTACCGACTAGAACAGCTGACCTAATGTATAATAATTGCTTGTCGTGAGGCGGCTCAACGGAAGCTCAGCTACTTGAAGGCTCTAGGCCTCACAAGTACGAACGGATACAACTCAACGGATTCGAAAACAGTTAATCAGCTCTACTGTGTTTTGAATCAATCAAATTTTTTCAGTTTTTCGTTCTTAATTGCGAAACTCCAATTACCCAGACTCATCGCGTTTACAGTCACATCAATTACCTATACGTTTGTTTTCAAATGGACGTCATGGTTTTCGTTGCCATCAGTTTTTACTTGCACCATGAATTTGTATTTCACCGAATTAAATGACAAGTAGATTGGATTAGTATCTAAAGCCATGAAAATTGCTTAATGTACGACGAAATATTTCATCTCTTCAAGTTCAGTGTAAGTGTGTAAACGGCTCCACCCGGGCAAGTTAATAACTTTAATATGAAAAAAAAACCATCAAAAACCTTTTGACGGCCTGTTGTTGTCAGCTTCAAACCATTACTGCAGCACCTAGAGATTAGTGGTGGTGTTTCACGACTACGGATAGACCGTATCCATGTGAGTTTCCTTCGTCATCCTGCAGCGGGCCCCACTCCCGGTGATTGTGGTCCCAGTCCTTTCGACACCGGCGAACCTAATGTGTGTTGATGATAAAGGTCTGTTCTGCCGGAGCCCGATACCCTTTTGTTACGGATCCGATGACAATTGGCCAGTATGAATTTGTGGAGGACCCACGGATCTGATGGAACCCGTTCAAGTGAATACCGCTAAATGAAGATGAAGTTGAGCGGCGGTTATGGATTCACGGTCTTGCTCCCTAAGCAGGGTTTGCCATGGGGACTCACCTCTGCACCAAGGCGCTGCTACAGTAGAGTCCTGGCGTTAGGCAGTAGCCCTTCCACAGTGCACGAGCGCAAATGGAAAATCAATCAATAAGTATGCAGGGACGAAACCCTTCATTCAAGCATACGTGTGCAGGCAACGGTTTCGTCAGTCTCTAGTCAGTCACTTCTTCAACCACCCTAGAGAGAAAAGAAACCTGAAAGAAGATTTCAGGAAAATCAAATTAGGTGCAGAACGCTCTGGTGTTGTGGTTTGAACCATCTTCCAGCATTAGTTGCTGCGTAGAACCAACCAAACATCGGCGTTACAGTGCAGGCGCGTGGCAGGACATTAATTCGCTATCTCATTCAACCTTGAGAGTCCTTGAAATATCTCCGCCTACTTCAAGATGTTAATGATCCCCTGCGTCTTTTATTTTCTGTTGTCTCTCCTGCCCGGGTGTGTGTTCCTCCGAAGATGACGAAGTGGGCGGGGGTTTATTTGACCCAGTCGTCTCCTATTGAAATCATCACTTAGCATACAATATGAGATTTGAGCGAGCCATAATATGTATATTGATGCTCGGGCTTCTTGACCGTTAATCACTCAGTTGTGGAGGAGTCTAGGCGCAGAAAAGTCCCAGAAAGGGACAGATCTTCAGTGGGCCGTTTCTCTCATTATTCTCCAGTCCCTCCTCCGACGCCTGTTTCAGCTTCTTGGCGATTTCGAATTCATAGAAACTTCCAGCTTGATTTTTAGTGGTGACACAAGCAACTCCTCGGAAGATTTTGTGTGGGACGTGAGCCCCGAAATTTGGTGTTGTGCATCTAACTTGAGCAATGACTCTTTTGAGCTCTGATCGTCTGGTCATGTATCATCTTCAGTAGATTTGCTTGAGTTTCCAGACCGCTCTTCAATTTAATCGAAAGCGCAAAGCACTTCACATTGGAATAGTGAAAATAGTGATTATTCTCAACGTATCACTTGGACTCAACGGAACACTGATTTATTGGCCTTACTCTACTAGCTTCCGATAAGATGTAAGTCTGCTCTATCATATTGCGCTCTTTGACCTGTCAGGTCTGTTTCCTAATCAAAATAATTATTCCCTTAGCGCTCGTAAGAGAGAGAGAGAGATATCTGGTGAAAGGCATGGTTGTTGCTAGCATGCGAGAGCACAAGCACTCGCTCATCATCCACCAAACACAGACGTGTGGAGGAAGTCCAGGATACCATTTACTCAATCTCCCGGTAGAGAGATGTTGCCTATGTGTTACCAAGTGGTGGTATGGCTCTGGGGAATACGTATCACTTCGTAGGAGTTCTTAATTTGGTTTCCCACTGATAACTATTTACGCGAGTTTGAAAGGGAGAGATCAACAGTGACCACGTTTTTTTTTTTGTCATAACCTTCTTCACAAGCTTAGTAGCAATCAAACCTCCCAGCTTTGACCGTTCTTCCAACAACCGTCGCTCACTGTAGCAGGAACTGCAGTGGAACAGCTTGTAGTCTTGTTTCCTCCGTACTGGAGTCATTGAGAGAAAAAGAGAGCCTCCGCACATCGTAGTCGCCATGTCCCGTAAGGAACTGGCTCGCGCAATGCTCTAGCTCAACCAACTTTCTCCTGAGACGTTGACTGATGTTGATCTCATGCGTTTCACATCCTTGTGACGAGGATTCCCATTTTGCTTGCCATTTATCTAATGCCCATTGATTTAGCGTGGCAAGTTTTCGTTCAGTGGAGAGGTCAATGCAGAGTTCGGCTCAGAGCAAGGGAACTCCTGTATCACTCACTACTTGTTCACCTCGCACGCGATGGCCAAGTCAATGGGTCTTGTTGGCCTTGGTGACCCATAAGAGCATAGCTCCCGGGGATTGGACCTGTACTCACCAGCTATTGACTGTTTGCTACCCCAGACTCGCGCCACTCGCGCCTAAGTAAAACCTAAACTTGTGAAAGTCAGTAGAAACTGGTGGTAGACAAAATGACTGATTGATAAATAGCTGGGATTAACAGCTGGACGGTACGTGGGGCTGAGGAAGGTTGTGCGGTGCCTCATCGGATATCTAAAATTCATAACCTGAGCTTTCCGTTAAACCAGTAATCTGCGTGCAAAAAACTACAAAGTGACAAACAGAAATGTGTGCAGGCGGCATTCTTGACGTAAAACAACAATATCACGTCACGTAAATCCTATGATGGTGTATAAAACATATATAACAGAAGATCTAGCCACCATCTCCTGTGCTCGTTTTACTAGCTGGTTTAGTTTATTCTGAGTACAAAACTTCTATGCATCAAATAATTGTAATTAGGTTTGCCCATAATTTATGAATAACCATAGTAATACACTAGTGGAATATCAATCCCGCTGCGGCACTTGGAATAACGACTTCAATCAAGCGTTCGTGTTGACGCTTGAGTTAATTTGCCAAACTGTCTCTGGAAATCAGATGAATGGCAAAACCACCTTCAGAGGAAGTTGAGGATGTCGCGGCTTCCACGATCACAAACACACAAAGAGGTTTTATTCAAAGACAGTGGGGGAGATTAGGGAGCTGAGTGATTACAAGGTGGCGGGACTAGGACCTGAGGCGAACAAGAGACTCTACTATTCCACATCAGCTTCAATCCTCCACTTCCTAAGCGCAGGTGAGACTGTCGCAGGTGCAGGATACTCAGGAGGGAAACGGGGCGTTGCTTTTCAAACTATCCGAAAAAGCCACCGACACAATTAGGCCCATTCTACGGCTCACGCACCTTCGCTATCTCCAGACAGCTCGGTAGCTGTAGCTGTTGAAGCTTCCTGGCACGCTATCAAATCAGGTGCCGAGGGTACAATGACTCGTCTTCCTCTAGGAGCCGCCTAACAATGGGATTTCAGTCCTTGTGCTCGAGGGAGAGAGAGAAAGAGAAAAAACACTTCGGAGGGGCTGATTAATCAGACTCGTTTAAAAACGAAAATATCTGCTGCGAAAAATCACACTATATTCTTCAGCCACGGTAAATTCGCCATGTCTTAACTCAACGCGTTTCTACGGAAACCTTTATTTAGAACAAAATGTAGGTATAAGTTAGTCGAGAGTATCCCCTAAATTTATTCAACGTCGTTTAAACGGTTTTTTAGAAAATCACAAAACTAATTTTCCGATGTGTCTAGAGCTGTATCTCCATTCAGTAGACTGCTCGATTCACATTTATGGAGAATAAAACGATAGTTATCGGACATTATGAGAATAAAACGCAGTTACAGACACCCTTTGAGCTCGATGAATTGTTAGAGCCGTTTTTCCAAAATATAAAAAAATATCCGGTGCCCCCATCACACATTTTTCCTCAGTGGATTCAGCGGTCTTCGTGGGTTTAGCTACTATTCCTATTTATTTTTGACTCACTCCATTTGAACTAACTCACGTTTTACGTAGAAACGTTTCCGCTTAGAGTTCTATTGAGTTGCTTAAAGTCATGCCATTATTGAGCAGTCAGTGTGCAGCATGGACAATGGAACAATTAATGGACGAAGATGATTTTTGATAGGAAATAAAATGAGACGTATTTATTACTTGAATTTACATTCATAAACGTTTGTTGCAGGAAACGGTCGTCGCTCGTCATACCGAAAACGAGACTGTCCGATTCAGGACGTTACGAATGTCGAGCAACTAGCGTAACTGGTCAGGTCGCATCGTCTTGGGCCAACGTAACAGTTACACTCGCTCCCACCGTACCAACGAGAGGTAAGGTCTTGATTCCCTTGCACTTAATTGCAATTTTACGCATAATGCCCGACAGAACATCCATTTTTTCGTACTCTACATCTCTTCTTGCTCAGTGTAGAACGTTACGGAATGGAATAGGAAAAGTGGTCGAAATCTCATTATTCGACGATCTAGTTGCGGACACCGATTGGAGGGGCCTGAAAGTGGAGTGTGAAATTGATGTAGACGTGTCGAGGGGCCGGTGGATGTTGGGAGGGGGGGGGCTGCTGCAACACTTCGGATCGCTGCTTCCACCTGCCTGACCTTCCATCCGCATCACTGAGCGCCACCAAATGATTCCAAATAGAAGCCAAAAAAAGAATAAAAGGTAGGAAGAAGAAAAGACATTTATCGCTAGGAAACGCCGGTAATTTCCAAAAGAGACGCCTCGTCGCTTTGAGCAGCTCGTGCGGTTTAGAAGTCGCTGCACCTGTTGCCAGCTGCGGTCGTGTCGAAGCGTTTTCTTAATTTATTCTCTGCTTCGGATTCTGTTTCAGATTTTTTTCCCATCGAAAACTGTTGGTTAAGTGCCGTCTTCGGAGATCATTTGCGTCTCTCTCTTCCAATAGACCAGAATAGACAGAGTACGCAGCCTTTGTATTCCATTGTGAGATTCTAAAAGAGCGGGGTGTTGGGTAAAATATGTGACTTCACGTTGTTGGTGACCGTATTTTCGATCCCCTTCTTCCTAATGAATTTTTATTTTCCTCAGTTGAAAGGAGATGTACGCAAAGTATTTCCCTGAACTGAATTTATTTCAATGTATTAAGATTAACGTACACGCATCATATAACAACTTACCTACGTTTCAAAGATACCTGAGCTCTAAAACCATCATTTGCTACAATGGCGTGCGTGTGTGTGTGTGTGTGTGTGTGTGTAGTAAGAGAAAAATTGTGCAAGACCAGCTCAAACAACGAAGTGAAGGACGTGCAAATCAGCATGGAAAGCCAAAGTAATTTTATAAGCCGAATCAACTGAAGTTACCGTAATCATCAATACACTGATTCTCGTTCTCATCAACAACTCTAACGATGCTGATTAAATTTCGTGAGTGGTCAGTAACTAACAAAGCGATTCGAAAAACCGAATTTCATTTTCTAAACTGATTGTAGTGACGTCGAATAAATTTTTGGCGTATACAGTCCCAATCGACTAAACAGAAATATAAAATTTTATTCGATAGACAAGTGAAGATGTCAAACAATTGTGATGCGATTTCCTCTTTAATTTTGTAGCACTTGGTGAAAGGCGTGCAAAGTTTCTCTTCTTCACGACAACACGGAACTTGATAACTTTTAGGTTTGGCTGTCCTTGTGAAATTTAATTAATTTTAATTTTTAACTCACGTTTTTGCATTTCTGTCTCAGGAAATGGACAGTTCAAACGAAGTTCTGGTTTACATTTCGCAATTATTCATACAAAATCCGTCATCAGGGGAATTGTGTTACTGAAATGTCTATTTTCCCTCGATTGGGGGGGGGGGGGCAGATCGATCCGCAGAGTGCAGGCTCATTCATTACATTTTTCAAAATATTAGCTGTTGTCGGGGGGGGGGGGCAGTTGTTGATGTCAAATGGTTAAGATTAATGGAATCAGGCACCACCACCTACCGAAAGTATCGCGTTTAAATCGAATAACATTTGTGTGTATAAATGAATAAATCTAAATTGAATCAGCTATCTGAATTCCTAAGTGGTCGATCTTAGATTCACGCAAGGGGAGCGAAGGTTAATCTCATTATCAACGCGCAAATAACCTCGGTGTTTCGCCAAAACTAGGTTGTTTCATCGAAAAAGAGGAGCAAACGAGGCCAAGAGAAATTTGGCACACCTACAACCTTACCGCTGTTGACTCAATTGGAAAGAGGAGGAAACGCATTGCTCTGCCGCTCTAATTTGGACTGCTTGCAAGATTTTAGCTAACATTCCTGCTCCACCCGACTTTCCAAAACTGTAGATTGTCGTGTAGATTTTATTTTAGAGCGTGTATGAAATCATTGTCTTTTCTGAACTCTTTCAAGTTGCAACCACACTCAAACGACCAGCGCCACACATCTCACGGCTTAACTCAACGCTTTTGAGCATCCTCAGTCAGCGTAAAGTTGTGAGATGCGATACACCAGGTTTTTTTTTACTCAATTGACAAGTAAAGAAATGTGTGAGGTATTGCCAATCGTAGAAACATAGTTATCGAAACTGGCTTTGTGTCGTTGGCCTTTCAAGGTGCTAGTCTGTTACTAGATGTTCGTGGCACGAGTCAGGTTCTCTTCAACGATTGCGTTCAAGTTATAAGAATTAACTTCATTGTTAACCAGGAGAAGAGGTTCTTCCGCCTGGCGTAACACAGTTTTGTTCTATAACTGATATTGGACAGGCTGAAGTTAGTGGAAACTTGATTCTTCTCTTCGGTGCTTTAGGCTGCTCTTATACCTCTCAGATTTCATTTGACTTCCTCTCCTCCACCACTGGAGCTTCCCTCCTTTCATTCGAACTGCCGTGGAGGTGGTTCAGTGGAATAAACGAAACTCGATGTCGCGGCTTCACTTGACGGCCGGTTGAAAGCAGGTGCTGGTCACGGGTTAACGGTTAATCAGAGAAGCTCGTCTCGCTCGTGATGGATGGCCGAACACATTGTCTCTTTGTTTTGTTCCTTCCGACTGCACTTATACAAGTTCCTGCCTCATCCGGGCGACTCGGAGAGAACGTCGTTGTTGGGTACAAATTCAACTGCGAGGTGGCAATACCTTACTCCCATTTCAACTCTGATCTGTCACGCAAGTTTCAACGTCCAACACTTAATTCCCAAGAGCAACTTACTTCGAAAACTCTATCGCCACATTGCAGTTCCGTATAAGACATTACAGTTTCAATTGTTTCCACGTACACTTCTTTCTCCAGTTCAATGAGAAAGTTTATTCCCATTTGCCAAGGACCTTTTAAAATACGAAAATTAAATCGAGAACAACGTTCAGCATTTAAATCACATTTATAAAATTAGTAATTATTAATAATGTTTATCGTTAATATAATAGATATTTGGGGCTTCCCACTACAAAGCAGTTCCATGTGCATTCAACAATTTTTACGGCTTTAACTACTCAAACAATCAATTCTTAGCTCAGTTTTTATCAACTTGGCAGAACTTGAAGTTATTTGCAGAAGTTCGAAGTATCTAGTGTTTTGGAATTTATTGAGTTGCTCATACTAGTTTACGTATTCTACCACGTTTATTGAGTGACCGACGTGTAAGTATTTGATGGGGCTGTCACGTAATGATTTTGAAAGGTTCGTGTTGAAAGTTCTGGGTACTGAGAAATATTATTCGTAAATGATCAAAACACCAATTTATTTCTCAAATACGGTTTTAACGATTTCGATCAAGCTTTCTGTGCGGACAGCTCTAAATAACGCAAGAGCAGCACAGTAAATTATCAAAAATCCCATACGCTTCAAGTGCATTCTTTTCATTATAAATACCGCTGGTTTGTTTTCAGAAGAATCAGGGTGGCCGTCCAATGAACTACCTATACGCTGAACATTCAGTAACGTGCATAAGCTAATTAGGAGCATCCCCAAATTTTTCGGAATTCAACCACTTCCGTTTATCTTACTACCAGTTCTCAAAATTTTTACCCGATAATTGAAAATCAGTTAAGACGAGTCCTTTTCAGAAAAATTGAGTTGTCAGTCTCATGAACCACAGTCCCATTCACTGATTGCTCAATAATTGTCGTGGCATAAGTAGGGGCAACTCAATAAATTCCGGCTCTTTACTACCTTCCGGGGTTTCCCCATGTTGAGATGAAATGAGTGGAAAGTCGATGGGAATAGTAGCTAAAGCCATTAATCGCACAAGACATTTTCATAGTATTTTTCTTGTCACTCCCCAACTATGAACATGAACGTGTCAACAACAAAATTTCCTCCGCCTCTTCCATGCGTTCTGTTCTTTCTTGGCTCTTTCTTGCCGTATCTTAGTTAGGGATCAGTTCAATTTAGGGACCTTTCTGGTCAAGTCGGATCTGCTCTTCGTTTTACTTTACTAGCCCTATTTCTAAACTCATTCATTCTGCGTTCGGTATTGTTTAATATGAGTTCTGTTCTGTCCGTAAAACCTTTTTTTCGACACCCCGTGTACATATTTTAATTATACAGTTATTTTTCCTTATTTCCTTCTTCTATGTAATGGTTACTTCATAACGATCGTGGCATAACATAAATTTCGGAATGTTAATCACAATAAGTTTCTATACGGAACGTTGTGCCAAGTTCTACAAATATCATACAACCTGAATGAAAGGCAGATTTGGAGTCGCTAGAATAATAAAAGTCACTGAATATATGTCGGGTAGAATAAAGTTGTGGGATGCGTTGTACCAGATATTTCAAGATGTAGGTATCAACGCAATTCAGACTACAAGTTCTTTCGAAGAAAACTGAAAAAAAGTTAAGTTGGTTACGTAATTTCTAACTTAGTTGAACCAAAGAATGTAAAAATGATCTTGTTCCATCGTTCCTCATTGGTCTTCCTTGACTTTTCAGGCGTTTATTATGTTTTATTTACGCTCAGTAGAACGCCCTGCAGAAACTACTGAACTCAGGGTGTTCAATAACCCGTGGTCATTTGGTTGCCCTCCTCCTTACCTGCTTGATACGAAATTGCTAGCGTACTTTCGCAATTACAACCATTGCATTGCGAACCACCAACTTCGATCATTTGTGCTACGCCCAAACAACGTCCAATTATTCTCGCGATGGCAAAACTATCGCCGATCACCTCTCAGACGGTCTTCATTCATGAAACCGCCTTCCAAATTAATTTCAAGGGCCGACTCAAAAAGCTTTGCCAGTTCTTCACAAGATCTCAACCTCCCGCGTTCCATCGCCCCCCCTCGCCTCTTGCCCTTTCTGCGACTAAATATAATTCGTCTCAACTCTGAATGCCACTAATAATAGAACCTACTTTTCATTATTGGACGACGCTAGCTGAACCTTGGGTTCCTGTAACTGGATATCAGCCGTTTTGTAGCCGGTTGACGACTGACTTCAACTATGTGGGGGTAAGAAGTTACTTTATTTTTGTGGCGGATTGGGGGGAAAAACGAGCCAAGGTTGGTTTTTCGCTTCCCAATCCGGATTCTGCGGTTCGCCTTTGACGAAGGAACGCGCAAGTTCTGTGAGAACTTACACTATGTGTGTTATAGACCCAGTTAATTATTATAATTGACTAACCGAAATATGCTCCAAACGTCCATTCCAATAAAATGCACTTTCATAAGTGTAGTCTCATTCTAAACTAAACCCTAATTAAATTATTTTAATTTAATTTGAAGTTCCCACTACACAACAAATGTTCACGAATCGTCGCAAAGGCTTCAAAATCGAACTGAGATTTTCCATTCTGTCATATTCAGTAGGAAAACCATCACAACGTTTCGTTGCATTCAGCAAAGCTTACACAAAACTCGTCTGAAATAACGCCAAATAACAACACTCGTACCAATATTTCTGTAGCTCATGGTGACCACTCGAAGTTTGGAATTCACCACTTTTTGCGTGGACCGGGAAACTCTCTTCAAAATAATTCTAAGAAAAAATATCTGAAGTGGCTCCCCACACAAATTTCTACAGAAACGTTTAAGGAAGTTAATACATTGTTTTTTTAAAACCATTTTTAAGAGATTTCGGATTGGTGGAAAACTGTGAAAGTACTTGTTGAAGAAAGAGGGCATGGCATTGTTTGGGGGAGAAGAGCTAAGAGCTAAACACTTATTTGCACAGTGTAGCTCTGTGTTAATAGATTGGCAAAAAAACGCTCAAGGGGTACAATAAGTAGGTATTTACCGTACCAGTTTAATACTCTGCAAATTTGATTTGAATCATTAGAGCTTCTTAGACCTATATTTCCTTCCATTCACAATCTTTTCACGAAGATGTTTACGATTACTGATTCGGTAGCAATTAGTCGCCGAAATCGTTAGAGCTGTTTTAGAGAAAAATTCCCTATATATGAATATATGAAAAAACATGAAAAACTCTTCACGGTCTATCCACAAACTGATACCGCTTAACGTTCCTGAATATCTGAGATTGCTATGAATTATCTAATTATAATTCTGAGTCTAGTGAACTTCCGTCTTATAGTTATCTTATTGACGACCAATCTGATTTTGTTGATGTTCCTCTCATATTTTTCCCACTATTGAAAATGTTTTAGCACGGTTCTGTGGTTTGAAACTGTCCATACAAAAGGTTTAATCAAGATAGTCGTAGCCGTGAACTATGATAATAATAGTGAGCCTTCAACCAATGATAGCAGCGCCAGACCAACTAATCAACTACTTACTCAGGGCTAAGGAAATTAAAAATCACCCCTCAACGTTCACTCGAGGTTCACTAATGACATTTACTGAGCTCAGGAGTCAAGTTTTTGATGTTTTGATTTTGAATCGTTCTTCGCAAGGTGACAACTATTACGTTGTCAATACAAGTCTGTTCGTACTTAATGAGCTCAAGCGTCCCTATGAGTGGTGTATGGGCAGCAACATGTTAATTTTTTCCCAAGTGGCACATTTTTCTGGTGAATATTGGTAACATCCATCCATCTCGTACAACGTTTGTCGCTGCTGGTGTGGCAAATGGTCGAAGATTAATTTGAACACGAGTAGGTGTTGTATGAGACAATATGGTAGGTTTGATCTATACAGAGGGAAAGATAAGATTAATTCATACAATTTTATGACTGTTGGACGAGCTAAATAGCTAGTTCTTCTTTCTTACGGTGATCAATGTTGAAGGGCTGGTTTACGCGATCACTTGTGAAGAAGAGGGCAATGAGTCAGCTGTTGGTCCAACGCGCATGTTAGGCTCGTTTCAAGCTCGCCCGTGTGAAAGAGCCTAATGAAAGAGACATGACGAATGAACGAGATGATCCGTGAGAGATATGCGTCGAGTGATTGAAATGAACAGACTTGAGTTGCTTCGTAGTCTTTTTTGACTGCTCATCTCTAAAATCAGCTCGACAAGCTGTAGCCTCGAGAACCACCATTTTAGCCAATATGATTTCAACTGAGACTCAAGCTAGCAAGAAAAATTATCAGTACCTGGAAGTCGATGTTTTTAAAATAACTGCAATGCTTTCAATCGTCAGAATTTTTTTTCTGTAGACCCTTCTGCAGGATTTGTTCCACACTTCAGTTGTTAGTGAGGTGATGTCAGGGGCTCTTTTATTACCAGAATCACTAATATCATCCCTCCACAAACCGTCAAAGGGCAATGTCCCCTCAAAGGTCGCCAAAATAGACGCCAACGCTCAAAAGGCGAAGGTGAATGGATACTTGCAACTAATTTTGATTTCGTGTCTAGTCGCAGAGATGCATTAGGAATCGGAGGAAAAACTTGGTCAGAGTGGAATTGGCATTGGTTCATAAAAGTGCGTCGAAGTGACTGGTTGGGCTTATTTTAGGAGCCGTTCTGAGACGTGCCAGGCCCTGCTCCCGACTCTCAGAACCTCCTCTGTAACCCTACACTGGGGTCACCTCGCATAGCCCTAATTAAAACTATACGGGCGTCTTTCTTTGAGGGCGCTCCGCAACTTGCTGCTGCGCTAGAGAAGTCCGAATTACAAAATCACTAAATCATTGTGGCACGCGCACGTCGTTCGAAGGTGACATATCTAAAGAAACGAGATGCGACAAAGCAGTTGTGGTGCATTTACACGCAATACGTTGTACTCTTACTCTTACAAGGGCTATAGGCATTTATTATCCAGCACAGCATCGTGAAGTAGAAGAATTGACTGAACCCAATGTTTCGAAAACGGAATCACGTACAAAATGGTGCTCAATAACATAAGTTACATTCATGCACAGGGCAGTATAGAACAAGATACTATATTTACAAGATAATATATAGTAAATGAGGTACTGAACATGCGACGCTGCTATTGGCTAAATCTCCAAAGACGTCGCAATTAATATTTTGCCGCCTTGTCGCGGCAATCTTAGAAATTTGGGGAGAGAACGGGAAAACAAAAGGTGGAAAGTTTAAGAAATTTTATAATAAAATAGTATGCTGTGCTAAAATTAAATTAATCGACTTACGAAAAAGGTAACTGAAAACTTGCTGGTAAAAAATAAAATGGAAATGTCGAAAGTAAATGAAATGTTTTGGGAGCGCACCTGCCTTCCGAGGAAACAATTTTCCGAGTGAAGAAAATAGCGGAAATCGGGACGGTCTAACTGCGATGACTCGGGAGCGGCTTCGACGACGGACTGACTGGTCTTGTCGCCGGTTAGGCCTGCCTCCCGCCACACGGGCGCGCTAGATTGCGAACATGTTCCGGGCTGTCTTGTCCGTGACAAACAGCATAGCTTCAAATACTGAGTAACTTGGAATTTGCCTTCATATCACACTACACCTTTAAGTACAAAAAACTCACTGTGTTACATCACAAACGAGGCAATTGTTGACACAGGATACCATCCAACTCACTATGTGCGACCTTACGACAGAAATTGGTTTACAATACAGCAACAGTTACTATTGAAATGGGCTTCACAGCTGTAATACAGTATGACATTGTGTAGATGTCACGTGGTATTTTATTTTCATTTCGTACTGGTACACATTGTTAGAGGTGAACTATTTCTCAGAGAAGAATAGCAGGGGGAGTTACTACTGCTAGCAAAAAGAATTTTACTCGCACAACCAACACAGTAAACTTAGTTTTGCACAGTAAGTGAAAAATTTAGGTGAGCCAATGAAACTTTAGAGTAATTAATGTTGCCAACTAGGAAATGTACACTGGTTTTATTTTGATTGAGGTTGCGTGCAGAGAGGTTTAAAGGGCTCAGTTTTTGAACTTCAACGTTAATCTCCAAACCACTCCAAATACTATTTTACGAGTAACAATGTTTTCTGACGATTTTTTTTCACGTTAATGTCCAGCATTCAATCGTTTTGCGGTAACTAATCGTTCATTTTCGACATTTGCAGCGCCAACACTTTCGCCATATGTACCAAAAAAGTGCCCCATCGAAACGTACTGCCTGAATGGGGGCACCTGTGCGTTGTACGACACAGTACAAGAACTAGTCTGCACGTAAGTTGTTTGCACCTTTTTTAGATGTGATTATTTTTGTTTTAGTAGGACTTGGACAGTGTTATAATGCAGTGTACGGTATGCAAAGTCAAGATGAGACCCGGTAGTCAAGAGATGAAAAATTGCAAGTAGACAGAATGGAGAGTCTACTGCAGGACTCTGAAATATAAACTTTGTGTCTGCTTACCTTACCTTGTGACTGCTGGGTCTTATATCTTGGCTGCTGAGTCTTACCTTGAGCTTTACAGAGCTTGCTCAGATGCTGGCAGTCAAGTAGAGTTCTCCTCAGCTGATTTATGGGTCTTTCTGGTTAACTCTGTGGGGCTTATTCAAAAGATGTGCCTGAAGTTTTCTTCCATCCCTTTACTTAGTCAGTACTGATGTTGTTCTTCTTGAATTATTGTTTGTGAGGTCACATTTAACCAAGTTGCATTATAGGCTCTCCCTGAAAGACCCATGAAGGCAGGGGGAAGTGGGTACCTGTAAGTTGGGGCATAGGGCTTCCTGGCCCGTGCAAGGACCAGTTCCTACTAGAGGAACTCCAGACTTTTACTCCTTGGAGAGGCAATGAGTGCCAAGATGAACTAGTGAAATTGGAATGCGATCCCAACCAGTTGAAGCTAGTTTGGAGGGATATGTGCATCGCTTGGTATTCCCAGTGTTCCAACATGAAGTTGGGCATAGGGTTATACACACGACGACATGTCTGTGAGAAATATACCTTAGTCCCACAATCGAATTCTGATCTTTTAAATGTGGAGATCATTGTGAAATGGGGTATCACTGTTCAATGCTACAAACTAGTGGTAGTAAGAGAGTAGAGAATTGGTCGCTTATGAATGGACGCAGAGAAGAGGCTAAACTCTCGCTTCATTAAAGAGAAATGAGGATGTTACACAGACGATGACTGAACTCCAGATATCTTATAGGGTTAATCCTAATGCCTAAAGATGCATACCTCCACTTTCATTGCCTGTAATTTACCAGAAAAAGATACAACTATTGAGTTTGGGTCGTGGAAGGTGCCCCAGGGTTGAGGAGAATACAATATCGAACTACTTTCTACATTATATTACGCTGAGATTGTCCGCTCAATTAATTAGCTAGTTGCAGCTGTTACGCATTTCCAGATCCACCTTGTAGGTGACCAATAAGCAGTGTGTGAAGTTCAAAAGTGTCACACAAACTTTACTTGGATTACCGGATTTGAGTACTGATAATGAGGCTCTGATTGGAGATATTAAACTATTTATTTAGAAGTCCCAAAAACGAAATGACTCTAAATACTCTGAGGGCCTACCCGAAACTTACAATTAACGAATATAATTTATAAAACTCGAACGATAATTACGCGGAACTTAAAAAACGTGTCTTCATATCAACTCACCGAACATCATAATAATACAACAACAACAACACCTAGAACTTGCTGAACTTAAACTACCCACAGCCGCAAAAGGCGCCACTATCGGACAGAGTCCCTTTTTTCCTCCTCAACATACTCCCACCTTGATTTGTCAGGTTGGGACAAATCAAAATTCAATAATTGTAATGTACAAGCCCAAAGTCAAATCTAACTACAAAGTTTTAAGATGAAATCGAAACATAAAAACAATAGAGTTAAGTAAAACAAGAACAAAGCCCTCAGGTATATCAAATTTTACAAAGTAAGTTAAAATAAATGGACAACCAACAAATTACACATAAACACATACATTAGAACAATTTAGCAATAAAACATCTGTAGACACGATGGATGGTAAAGTACTGACTTCACAATTTCGAAGAACAAATTTATGTGAATCGAACAGGCAATTTCACTTTCCTACCACAACGTGTAGTGGCGTCACAAGTAACTTTCATCACATTTTCAGTGTTCTTCAAGGAATCCTTCTGAAGAATGTCTGGATCAGTGGACGCTTTGGCAGTGTCAAGTTGGGGACTGTGAGCTTCCACGTCGTCAGATCTGGAGCAATCAGTTTCCCTCATAAATTCCTTGTTAGTCCCGGAAACTTCCAAAGGATAAATTCTTTGGACAGGTCGACACACCCTTCCTTGCGCAGTTCGTAGGTAGACTACTCGTACATGTCCATCTTTTCCCCGTGTTAGTTCCTCAACAACGCCTAACGGCCAATCTAGTCGTTTTTGGCCTTCACTGCCAATGAGGACTATCTCACCAACACAAGGTTCTCGTGTGTTCACGAATTTTGAAGTCAAAGTGAGCTGTCCAAGATATTCGGCTCGAAACCGTTGTCTCAACTCCTTCTGGACGATTTGGCGATGTCTTGTACGACGACTCAAAGTTTGAGAATCAATTTGGTCACAGTCAGGAGTTCCAATTTCTCTGATCTCTTGCAGAAACATTTGTGGGCATATTGGCAGTGGATCATCTGGGTTTTCCGAAACGTAGGTGATTGGGCGGGAATTGATGAATGATTCGCAGTCACAAATTACCGTATTCAGCTCTTCAAAGGAAAGTGAAGCTCGTCCGACATGTTTGCGAAGTAGATCTTTGAGCGTACGTACCATGCGCTCCCAAAACCCACCCCACCAGGGAGCGCTGGGGGGGTTAAATCTCCACTCAATTTCATGAGCAGATCCATAGTCACTTATCTTGTCCCAATTCACATTGCTGAGGAGGTTCTTGGCACCACGAAAATTTGTGGCGTTATCACTGTATATGACAGAAGGTCTACCTCGACGAGCCACAAACCTTCTCAGCGCCAACAAGAAACTTTCAGTACTCAGAGAGGTGACTAATTCGAAGTGGACGGCCATATAAATTGCGCAAGTCCATAGGCATACCCACACCTTGGAGCCATCAGTCAAATACAGTGGGCCAGCATAATCTATTCCCGTTACCTCAAAAACGTAGGCGTCGCGAACTCTTTCTTCTGGTAAAGGTGGTGATTCCATCTCCAAATGTTTAGCTGCGTATCTTTTGCACAACAGACATCTTCCGACAATTCGGCGCACTGTCCGACGTCCTTTGACAACCCAAAATCGCTCTCGAAGAAAATTCAAGAGATGCTGTCCATTTTGGCAATGAGCATGAAAAATCAATTTCTCTGTAATAGTATGGTCAGATGGCAGAATGATGGGTGCTCGGAAATCCTCGGAGTCTTTTCTTGCCCAAATCTTGGTCCTGACTCGTAGCAGACCATCATGGCTTGTCTTCTGGGGCTTTAATTTGCGAATTTCGATCATACCTTCGTCACTAAAAGCTTCCCGTTGGGCGAGACGAATAACCCATTTTTCAGCTTTCAAAATTTCTCCATGAGTCAAACGCCCTCTATATTTATTAGCGTTTCTCTTTGAGTTGTGATGAAAGCGCACAATCCAGCCAACCACTTTTAGTATTTTCCAGTATTGACTGATTCGATCAGTCAGGGCTTGCGCGCTGAAGGGGGACTCACTTTGTAAAATTAACACTCCCTTCAACCTTTCACCTATTACCTCGTCTTCATCAAATTCGACTGATGAGCTTGGCCATTCACTTTCGGGCGATAACAGCCATCTAGGGCCCTCCCACCATTTTGAGTCCACCAACGACTGAGGTGAACAACCTCTACTGGCAAGGTCAGCAGGATTCAGCGTGCCGGATATGTGGTACCAACAATCAGGATCTGATAGTTTGCGTATTTCCTGTACTCTATTACGCACGAATACTGCCCACGGCTGATCTCGTTTGATCCAGGCTAGAGTTGTGGAGGAATCACTCCAATAGTATGTTTTGTACACATCTGGTAGAATTTTTCGTATGTTACTTGCCAGCCTTGCTCCCACCGTGGCTGCCAAGAGTTCAAGACGTGGGATGGTGATTCTTTCCACAGGAGCAATCCTTGTTTTAGCTGCTACGAGGCGTAAGGTCACATTACCATTCCACTCTGTTTTCAAAAAGACTACCGCAGCATAGGCAATCTGACTCGCGTCACAAAAGGTGTGGAGAGAGTAGACAGCGCCCTCTACATTTGTACCACATATCCATCTTGGTATTTCAATTTTCCCTAGAAGCCCTATATCTTTGGTCCACTGGTTGAATACACGTTTGGAATCTTCATTAATCGGAGTGTCCCAATTTCCACCTGCTTTCCAGGCCTCCTGAATTAGCTTCTTTGTAGTCACAGTAATGGGTGATGTGAAGCCAACTGGGTCAAAAAGACGATGATTGGCCGACATGAGGTTCTTTTTCGTTACCAAATCTGGGTTAATATCATTCAAATTAGGTACGTTGATTTTCAAGGTATCAGATTTCTCGTCCCACAATAATCCAAGAGCAGGAGTGCTAGTGTGATCAATCAACAGCTTATTTGAAAATGACCAACCCCTCAGCTCAAAACAAGCAAGGGAAAACAGTGAAGATGCTTGGTCAATAAAGCTTTGGATTGTGTTGGCATCTCCAAGGCTTCCAACAAAATTGTCAACGTACATACATTTTTGTAATTTATCAATGACGTCATCACATGCGATTGGTTCCTCTAACCTACCAGGAGTCGTCTCACTAAGTGGCGCTAGCAGTTTTCGATGACGGGATAAATGATGGTCGAGAACAGCTCCCAGTAAAAATGGGCTGCTACATACTCCAAAGACTACACGAGTATGCCGGAAAATTCTTAGGTTCCCATCTTTACTCTTCCACACAAAACGCAAAAAATCTCTATCTTCTGGCGAAACACTAATTTGAAGAAATGCGCGTTTGACGTCTGCAATCAACCCTATCTGTCCGAGTCTAAAGCGTAAAAGTACTGCAGGTATCAACTCCACAAGATTTGGTCCAATTTCCAGGCATTGGTTCAACGAGGGCAGCCCCTTTTGTTTGGCTGAAGCGTCAAATACAGGTCGAATTGGGGTTGTACTTCCCTCTTTGAAAACTGGTCGATGAGGCAAGTAATGACCCTTATCCCAATCACTAGTAGGGACCTCTTCGATGATCCCCTCATCCAGCCAATCTTGAAATACACTGAAGTATTTTTCTTCTGTTGAAGTAGCAATTAACCTCCTGGAAGTAGATTCGAACCGTTTCAGAGCCAAGTCAAAGTTTCTTGGGAGTGGAGCATGGCCATCTGTCCATGGGAGCTTGACTTCATATCTTCCAGAGTCCAAAATTTCAACTGACTCGAGGAAATGTGCTTTCGCAATTTCAGCTTTTTGTTCTCTTGACTTGACTTGGGCAGAATCTTCTATGCCAATGGTCTCTAACCTCCATAAGTCCTGGACAGAAAAATCTGCAGTAAATAAGCCAATGTGTGACGTGAATCGAGGTTCAGCTTTGGGAACTTTTCCCATCAGTGTCCAACCTAGCTTAGTTTGAAATGCGTCAAGTCCATTTTCAAGTTCAACTTTACGGCCTGTCATTAATTTCCCCCCAACGTCAGCACCAATCAATATGTCTATTGGGCCCTCTTGCGTGTCACTGAGTGTAATATTCCATTGTTCCAACTCTGCAAAAATATTTCCAACAGGCAAAGATGGTATAGCTACACAAATGGTGTCAGCATCCAACACGTCAAAGTTACAGGCGTAATCTTGTTTCAAGTCCTCCAGGTGAATTTTGTAAGCTTTATGTGATTTGGGTTTGGACACTGTTCCTCCAAACAGGGCATGTTCGACTTTAAGTTCCCCGGTTGGTGTCATGTTCATCTTCCCTACCAATCTCTTGGTGATGTAGGAGGGTTGTGAACCATTGTCAAAAAGAACTCTGGCAGTGAGATTAGGAACGCCTTTTACCCTAACACGGAGAGTCTGCATTAAAACAGAATGATGACATGCGCTGTGTAGGTTCTGCTCTACCTCAGCCTCACCCACACTAGATTTGGTGTCTACCATTTTGGTTTGAATTTTTCTTTCAAGGCACATCAAGGGTACATGAGCTTTGTCACAAATTATGCAACGGAGATAGGTGCGACACGAACTCGAGCTGTGGCCACCACGGAAGCAACGAAAACAGCAGCCCTTTTCTTTCAGAATTTGTAGAAGCTCGTCGCGTGACTTATTTCGCGCCTTCAAGCAGTCGGCAGATGGGTGCTTCAAACCACAAAAAATACAATTTTGGTTTACTGCTGGCTTAATATTAACAAGGCCAGCAGCCGTGTGAACCTTAGGTTTGACTTTCTCTCTAGAGTGGGGGAAAACCCTACCCTTTAAAGGTGACTGAGCTTCATTGACTGGGGTCGAATTGCCTTTATTGTCTGAGAATGCATTCCGAGCCAAGACTAGTCTCTCTTCACTCTCAACTTCCCTTCTGAGAAAAGCCAAAAGATGTTGTAGTTTATCAGGGGGAGGTTTCTCACTTTCATCCGAATAAATTTGTTGGGACCGAATGTCCACTTGTTCAATATCATCCTTCTCTCGGATCCTATTCTTCTCTTTGTCCCAGTCGCGAGCAATGGTGTCAGGAAGAGCAGACTCTACCAGTGGCGTCAACAGAAAAGTGTATTTATCACTGGCGACACCCATTGACTGTAGACCTTGTATTTGCGTTTGTAATTGGTCATATAATTTACCAATTGGAAGAGATCCTCCTCCTTTGGCCTTCAGGAGTACAAGCGCCAACAATTCCCGTACGTACAAGTCAATCAATAATTCTTCTCTACCAAATCGAGCCTTCAGGCTGTTGATTGCCTTTGCATAATTCTCGGCAGATGGTGGAAAACACTCAACTAAATCTCGCGCGGAGACCCTTCTCCGTGTACATTAAGAGATAATTAAATTTCTCCCCATCGTCGTATTCATCGCTATCGTGAATACGTTTGAATATTGACCAAAATTTAATCCAATTCTTGAGTTGGCCGTCAAATTCCACAGGCACAATTTTAGGAAGTCTAAGCTTGTTCTTTTGTTTAGAACCATTATACGAATTAGTATCGTCTTCAACTCTACTTTGTTGTTGTTGATATTTGGCTTCAGTCCTGATAAACGAATTCCTGTAGCCCTCAGCTCCATCGTATTCTCGCGTAACTTCGTCATCCGTACAACAAGAAATAACTAATTGACTTACGCAGTCTTCAATCTTGAATAGCCGTGACGCTCTGTCCGAAAAAACCGCATAGTCTTCCGGTAGGATGCGACCCCCGCCTTCTTGTATCCCCTTTAGAGACAATGCGAACAGCCGACGAAGTTGAGTCCGTTCCCTCTTCAATTTCTCTAACTCTTCCCGTTGCTGTTCCATTTTCTTTTATGTTTAAATACTCAAAATCCAGATAATCCCCACAAGGGATGCCAATTATGTGAAGTTCAAAAGTGTCACACAAACTTTACTTGGATTACCGGATTTGAGTACTGATAATGAGGCTCTGATTGGAGATATTAAACTATTTATTTAGAAGTCCCAAAAACGAAATGACTCTAAATACTCTGAGGGCCTACCCGAAACTTACAATTAACGAATATAATTTATAAAACTCGAACGATAATTACGCGGAACTTAAAAAACGTGTCTTCATATCAACTCACCGAACATCATAATAATACAACAACAACAACACCTAGAACTTGCTGAACTTAAACTACCCACAGCCGCAAAAGGCGCCACTATCGGACAGAGTCCCTTTTTTTCCTCCTCAACACAGTGACTCACAAATCCGCTCTCTGAAAAATGCATTGAGATAGAGGACACGCTCAAAACCATGGATTGATGGCTGTGCCAAATGAGTGGGTTAACAATAGAAATCTGTGCAAGTTGATTGAAAGGATGAGATGAAATGTTGCCACTCAATATTTGGGTGCAAAAAGCTGTTTACACTCACCTCTTTGGGGCAACTACCAAGTTTTGCTCAGTTTAGGGCTGCCCTTTCGACTACATAAGAAACTGCAACAATCACAATAACTTTCAACAAGTGAAGTATTCTCCTCTCAATCCACCATTTCAAGATTTCGAGTGTTTCCTTATTCGATTGTAGACCGTAATCACCTAATTAGGTTAGCTTCCACCATTGAAATGGTAAACTGGAGACTCTTTTCAAACTCGTTTCTGTTGTAACAAGCAAAGAACACCATGCCGATGAGAACAGAACCCATCACCGTGAATGAGCGATAAGAAAGAAATGGTTGGAGATTTATAGAAGCATTTAATGTCCAAATGTCTTCCATCTACGCCCCAGTTCTACCTTCTTTCTCTTAAATACCACCTTATCCATAGATAGTGAAGACAGAGCTCCCTCCAGCTTGGCGATATCAGCACTGCATTCACTAACGAGTTTACGTCCACGGACCTCTGCAAAAACGATAACTCACTCCCATTCTTTTTACCTTCACCTCCAGTAATGAACTTTGTCCTGTGGACTCTTTTGTCTAGTTAAGGCACTTTCTTTCTAACAAAACCCCTATAATTAATTGTTCTCTCTTACCCTCTAGTTTCCTCACCTGTCCTTCCTCGCCCATTTTGATCGCATTTCTGAAGATCTGAATGTGAACGCTAATACGTCAAGTTACACTAAGGGCTAAATCACCATATTGAATTTGGATGTTGTTGACAGGTGTGCTGAAGGTTACAAAGGAAGCCGCTGCGAGAACAAAGACGTCTACAATCAAAGTAGTATGTATTCGTACTTCTGCAAGCTGGGAATATCTTCGTCGTATTATTGCTAAGTAAAAAATGATTTAGGCTTATATAAAAATAATGAACGAAGAAAATCGATTGAAACTCATTCGCACGACGATTCCTATCGAATATCGGAATTTGGGGATTTTTGGAATAAAGTTTCCTTTTTATTATTTACCATTATTATTTTTTTCTTTAAAGTAACTACATCGCCTGAAATTTGTTTTCACAGCCAAAGATAATGCAGTCGTAGTCCTAGTTTTGTCAGTACGTTATTTATTTACTTTTTTCTCCTTAAGTAGCTGCAACATCGCTCTAATCCCATACACGCCAACAGTCAACACATTTTGTTATCAGGCTGGTGACTCCCAAAGTTAACGCTTTTTATGTTTTGTAGGGAATTCCACGCTGAGCATGCGCCCGGGGAACAAGTATGAAACCAGGGGTATTTCCGTTTTCTCATTAGGAAGGTTTATTGTAGTTTCACTGTTCAGGTTCAAGTCATGTCTTCCATGAATTCATTTGGTGGGCTCACACCTTATGATGCCAAGATTTCAAGACATGACAGGCCTGCCTTCTTTATTGTGTTGCCTGTTACGATGGGCAACATCTATTCTAGGTCTGGAGTCCACGGCAGTGTTTCTATTATTTTATGAGAGTATATCAATAAAGCAAAGACACTGCAATGCAGCTCTATTTTTGTTGTGCTTGGACAGGATCAAGAAGCTTTTATATCTCGCACATATGCAGGCTAACAAAGTTTAGTAGGGAGCTCTGTCCTGCTTTACATTTGTACAGTGAAGGGGGAGTAAGTTGTAATTGGGCACGGACAGAGGTTACTTTTCTCATTCGTGTCCACATCGACATCGTCACCACTAACCTTTACTTACTTACTACATAACATTTAAAGGTGGACAAAAAACAATCAGAGCCATCCGATCTTCAATGCCATTATATTAGCCAAAAACCTTCGTACTCACCGCTTCTGAAGTGCCTTGGCGACCAAAGCGAATCGCAGCAGGTCAGTGTGAGAGCAGGAAGATAGTTGTCCCATCGCATTAACGTCAAGTTTACATCCCTCAAAGCTACTCTATACAACCCAATTCCAAGCAACGGCTCCAAAAGACGAGATTTGTGCAGGAATATTTATTAGTAACTGAATATTGCCCTTCTAATGGATCAGGTAAAATGCTACAGAGGTCCAGACGGTTGGCAAGGGATATCTTAAACAGGCTTAATAAGTTTGTTCAACCAAACACCGGAGAATGTAGGATTAAGATGAAGTGTTCTTTTCGTGTAGGTAGATAAGTACTCTTGAAAGATACGAGATCGCTTTATTAATTTGTTCTTATACCTATAACAACATTTAGATGCAAAACTCCTAACTAGCTCAATTGTCTTGTGTTATTATCATGAATTAGTTTTTCAGTAAAAGGACGCCCGCCCCCTTCTTCCATCATATTCTCTCCCGGAAATTCTTCAGTTTCCAATTATGCTAGGAACAAATGTCAAAGAAACTATATAGGTTTTTATAGTACATTACTAACTAATGATATCATTGTCAGAGCAGAAGTCTTAACACAAGAAGGGAAAATGAATGTGTGAGAGAGAAAAAGCAATTTTCAAAATTGCGTTTAATTCATTCTGAGAGCAGCCCTATAACAACATAATTAGCATTAACCAGCTTTTTATCAGCGTGGAATTTCCTACAATGCCTACAAAACCGTACTACAAATTTGGGTCGCCCCTACCAAACTGAGGTCGCCCTGATGTGCAATATTGTCAGCCGTTTTTCAATTTGCACAACGAAATTTTTACTTGAAAAAAAAATCGATTTTTCTCTTTCTATCAATTATGTAAATACAAAACGTTTTATTGAATGTTACAAAAAAAAGAAAGTACTTCGCATTACCTTATTTCGATTACCCGAATATTTGTTGTACAGAGTTGACTTTTAAAAAGAAAGAAAACAAGGTATATTAATACATAAGTGTTGAACTTTCATGGTAAATGTAAATAATTTTGTATTTATATACTTCCGTAACATAGTTCCTAATAATAATTACTGACGGTAATGCGCCTTTCATCGAGGAAAGCGAAAAAAAAAGTTTTTATTTTTTTGTCCCTCTTGTTGAGAAAATGCTTTGTTTTTGTGTGGGCTGGAAAGATGGAAAGGTCGCCGATTACGATTTATTTTTATTTATTTTGTTCTTTAGTTTTTAGTTTTGCCAAAGAATTTAAACACTTTTCATAACCGACATTTGAGGGAGCTTCCCGATGAAATTTGATGAATTTTGAATTCAAAGGGCTTCCAAATAATCGTTCACAATCTACCCCGACGCAATCCGTTTATTTTGCAAATTTGCATGAAAGGTAGTGGCTTATTAATGTGGTGACGGTGGCCGCTCCTCCCTCCTCTGATGAGTCATTAACAATTTAAACTGCGTTGGTTGTTCAAGGAATGCAGTAGATAGTGAACGATTATTTTTCGTTGAACACCAAATACTTTCTTTTTTTGTATTAGAGAGAAAAGAGACAGTTATTCTACAATTGTTCAAATATCACGTCATGGAAGAAAAAAATTAACCAAAAAAAATAAATAAAACGAATGAATAAATCCAACTCACAACAATCGAGTCTTTGCGTCATGAATCATTTCCGATCATCCACTCCATTTTCATTATGTTTTGATCGCAAGTCCCCCGACCCTGTGAAGTTTGAGCTGCGAGTGGAGAAAAAGAGAAAGAAAAATTGATGGAGGGTTTTATTTGTTGTGTGTTTATAGTGTTGAGTTTAAAATTGTTGTAAACGTTTTTCAAGGTGGATCCGTCTGAGGAGAACGTCGAAAAACCTTTTTTGTTGTCCTTTGTTTGGAATTGTATCAAGTATAACATTTGCCTTCTGGTGAAGTTGAGTTAGGAGTTAATTTTGTAATTAGTTAATAAGAGAAGAGGCACATGTCCTTACCAAATCGTCATCAATCGGTTTGTTTCTGTCAGGCCCGGTTCGTTTTTTCGATGTGCATAGTATGGTGCTGTGGCGACTAAAAGTGCACAGCGCGATACTCCTAAAACAAAAGTCATTGTTTAACTTGGAGGAACATTTTTTTATTGAAAAATAATTAGAGCGCAACTAAGTACTTTGCACACCTCAACTGTAGTCTGTTTCATTGAATGTAGAGGAGCCCAAAGTTTACGTGTGGTGAAGCGTAGCTCTGAAATAGTCCTGAGCACCATGATAAATCAACAAATATGCAAGCTAGTTCTTTGCTATATCCTACCTAGAAACTTAACTGTGAAGAACAAAACGTTTCTAAGTTAATCTAAAATACAATAATTTGTAATAGAAGGAATAATGTGACAGCATAAGGTTTGTTTCTATAACTCTTCTTATAATGATTGCCAAGAGAGTTTCACAGAAAAGGTTTAAAGAAAGCCTATTTATGGGTCTTTGGCTTTTTTGACTCTCCTATCAGATGCCATAGTTTGGGAGTTTCACTTAAGTCTCTGTTGTTCCGTACAGTTTGGGGCGAATGCACGCATCGTATTAAATTACCGAAAAAATAATTTTTAGAAGAATACATGGATTTCAAATAGAAGCGTAGTTTGATGTGTTGCGAATGAGTACTTTGAGAGATGAAATGTGTCTTACAAGAAAGGAACATATTAATTTGGGCTAGTTCACTGCTTTATCAAGAATCACGATACCTCAATTTGCTTCGTCCCATATCTCTCAGTGTGGCTTAATATGGTCTTAGAGCCCAAGGAGCTTTTCTGTTTAAGCTATTTATCAATGCAACAAAATGAGCTGTAGCCTGCTGCTTCATAACTTGAATTTTATACAAAGCTTTGTTAAGGAACTACTGTGGTACGTTAGTGATGCATCATAAGGCTCAGTTCATGTACAAACTTGTCAAAGCTGTAATATACAACTGAACTGTATTTGATTGATAGATACCTTATTTCCAACAATGATGGCTGATAAACCTTCTGAATTTTGGTTTAAATTCGCCCCTTTTATTTTTACGCACACCCGAGATTGTAGAGTGCTATAGGTTCGTTTCTCTCCAGAATGAGAGAGAACTTCACAAAGCCGTCACTTCAAGGAAGAAATGCAGTTTCTATACAGCAGTGGCATTTTTCGAACATCAATAAGAAACAGCAGATCAGATATCTTCCTTGAATCCAACTTAATGACCCCTATATCACAACCCTGAGAGTGTTTAAAGGCAACTTGTGCCTGACGCACTCTTGAACTGAAATTATATCATAGTGTGTCATTTTTTGTTGTGTGTCAATCTTGAGAATGAATGGATCAGTCCCTAATTGTTCACTCACGAATTATAAATATACCAACTACTTGCTAGTTCTTGTAGTTTAAAATACATAACAACGAAACATTCCACTGCCCGTAACAAACATAAATGCGGCTTAAGTGTAACAGAAGAAGGGAATAAAGGCTATAAAAATAATCACGACTAGCCATTGCAAGGATCTAACAACGCAATACGCAAATAATACTCAAATAAGCTGTGTGCTGTTTAAATTGTAATTGAGATAGTGGCGAATGAAGTAAACGAGCAGCCCAGGCTGCAAATAATTAAAACGGTTGGCTTTTTCGAATTGTACTACACACTCCACCTGAGATAAAAGCAATAAATTGATCCTCCTACAGTTTCATCAAAGTGCTGAGGTGTGCTGGTAGAGCCATACACCCCCTCCAGGCTTTCGTGAAGTCGAAAGGAGTGAGATGTGGATGAACAGGGAAGGCCGAGGAACCTCTCCATATTCCCACTACTCTGCAATAATCTAGAGGGGCCTTTACAGTTTGTAGCTAACTTTGGTTCCTTTGGTTTGAGGTGAGGAGCGTGAAATGACAACCCAAGGAAACGTTAATTTATTTCGACGTTTTATAGAGGGTTTCAGTAAACATTTTAACTCATGAGCAGTGTTCTCTTGGGCGAATAAATGATAAACCAAACGAATGACTTTGAAAGGGCCATTTGAAGTAGTTGCATCACTGCGAAGAACGAACCCTGATTAAACAAAATGCACAGTGTAGTGAGCCAACAAGCACAGAATCACTTGTCAATTATAGACACAATGCCTTCAGAATTTTGCTAGCAATCTCATTCTTACTGTGTTGTTTATTCGCTCACATTATATCGCTAAATAGGTCAATCTCTAGCAATGTGCAACCACATCAATTCCTGGTTGTTCAGTGTGTTACGTTTTGAGTTCACGGATCCTTTTTTCCTAGAGCAGTTATAAATTAAATAGTTTATGGTTTATGGTAGTACCAGTAGGTGAGTCCCTTCCCAACTGTTCACATAGGGACTAATTTTCAGTCTTTCAACTACCCCTTCATCTCATTTACTTTAAAACAACAAAAAGCGATATGAACGTGGTCACTTGAAAAATCAATTAATCGAACTTTTTCCGTCAATTAAGCTCATTGTTAGACCATTCAGAAGGTGAGGGATTACAGTCACCAGAAGGCAATTGTTTTGACGTCTGTTTTTGAAAACAACAACGAAACGAAAAAAAAAAGAAAGAAAAAGTTGTAATGTGATATTTTATTGCCGACCTCGCTAAACTTCACGAGCAGGAGCCCGTTGGAAGCGAATTAAAGATGTCACTCCAAGCGGTATAACGAGGCCAAACAAGGCATAAGAGGCTGGAGATGCTGGACGGAATGGAAAAAGAAGCTTATCAAATGTATGTTCTCTATATAGTTTCCTTTCCCTACACATAATTTTTTTAACACTTTTACTTCCTACTTACTCTTCCTATGAAATATTAAATATTTCATTTTTTAATTTTTTTGACAAATTGTGTAGATACCACTCCGTGTATTTCGTTGTTGTGGTTTCCCCTTGCTGTGTTGTCAAAGGAATCCATTTATACTATACTCCCCCCCCCCTTTTTTTTAATGTGTATGTTACGTTATAATTGAAGTGGAGCGATTTTCGTGTTCATAAATTACTCATCTCTTGGAACAAAGCCCCCTCATAAAAGTACTCACTTTTTTATTTCATTTTTTTGGGACAAATATTTTATTTCGCACTTCAAAATTTAATAACGTATTTTTGTTGAAGACCGTAATTATAAATTTTTCTTGAAAGATAGAATATTTTGAGGAAGTTCCTTGTGAGTGTTTCAAAATAGACGGTTTGTTGAAGCAGTTTCTTCGATAAGTAAATAAAATGATCATCTGCTCTCAATATAAAGTGTTTTCTAATAAATATTCTGTAATTAATTGGTTAGAACTCCTCCACGCCCACAACTCTGCAATACCCTAAACTGCTGAATTATACAATACTCTAAACTGCTCAATTATGGAAAGCTGTAAAAACAAAGTGCTATAGAAAACTCCATCTTGAAGTTGGTAGTTGGCAAAAAAATGTCACTTTCCTTAGTCCTACTGAGTCTAAAGAAAAGTTGTGTAAACAGATTAAAACACGTTTGAGTTATCTTCAAATATTTATGTTTCAAGAGCTTCTAAGTATGTGCTAAGCAGCAAAATCAAATCGGCTCGAATTTTTTGTTTTCAATTTCTGGGTTTGAAATGATTAGGAAACGTGTCGCATATGTGAGTCGACCTTATTGACTTCCTGTTGATGCACCTTGAAGAGCCCATTAGGGCGTTCACTTGTACACCCTGGGTAACCAATGAATTAAACCAGTGATCTTAGTAGGCCATGCGCTCACACTATATTATTGGTCATGGTACCGCCGTGCTTAACTATCACTGCCACTTCTTTTTGCTCATGTTGTCACTCCTGCGTGTAAATAGCTTTCGATGGTTTGAATTTGATCTGGTTTCTTGGTTTTTTTCAAGTATTCAAATACTGCAATAAATCCTGGAATTTCGTAACACTAGAAAGTCAAAACTTCCTACTGTTCCAAAATGCTATACATTCTGTCATTTACGTTTTGACAAATTCCAAGGTCTATCCCAAAATTTTACCCAAGTTAAGCAAGAACCCATCTTTGTCTCCCAGAGTGGCCTACGTTAAGGCAAAAAAATTATGCTTTCTGAAAGTAAAATTAATAGGTTGTAGGAACAATATCAGCAAGTACTGGCCTAGTTAGGCTCATTCTCCAGGTTGCAAAGGCTATTCTAGGACTTAAGTTCCTATCAAGAGCCACTTTTGCTAATCTTGATGAGATTAGGTGCATCTTTAGCTACTTAGAACAGTTTTCAGCACATCTCCTTTCTTGTCTCTTTCATGTTTTACTTCCATATACATTAGTGGCGCCTTCTTGTCCACTTTCCTCAGGAGAGATAATCACTATCGTATCCTTCCTGTGCTATTGTCCCAAAACATTATCTAGGAGGTAGTGAGCACTACCAGAGCTCAAGAACCTTAAGCATGTCTACCACACCCAAAGCCCTTGGCATGCAGAAAGTTCCTCCAACTCCCATTCCACCTCAAACAAGCAGTCCTGCTTTACATTTCTTCTCTGGAGCCATTGGGAAAGGTAGGGAATGTGTTGGAGGAAAGCAATTTACTATAAAATTATGAGTGCGTTGAAAGTGGGCTACTTACCTTGTTCAGTGCCTGTACTACTCTTATCACTACTAAATTTCATAGTAGGTTCGAGGCTTAGTGTGTGAATTAGTAGTCTAAGACTGTTTAGTGTTCACCTGTGTCTGATTCGGTCACCTGGATTATGAAGGGAGGGAACAGTTGTCGTTAACTCTTTATGGAGTTTTCTTGGAAGTTGTCCTGAATCAGAAAATAAATAATAAAAACTACAACTTAGAACCATCTGCAATCGTCAGAGTTAATTCGACGACATTTCACCCATTTGAATAGTCACCAGTGTGTACATACGAATCGAAAATAGTGAAGTTCGAACTAAGAAAATGCTCCACACCCCCACTCAATGTAAATACGACGCCTAACTTAAGAAAGTAAACCCTTCAACCACTAACCCAACGAACAAATTAGGCCCGGCCGTTGATTGTTTTCACATCGATCCGTCAAATTCGATTGTACTTAAGTGTTGTGAGATGGATTTATACTGTTTGACGATGACATTTTTAATTTTGTTTTGCCAATTTCCATCAAATTTCTTGTTCTCATTTTAAGTGTGTTGTTAAATTTATTTTCAAACTTTTTAAAATTTTTTAAAAAATTATTGTACTGAAAGATTTGACTGCATCGAGATTTATGTTAACGTAAATACACACCTAATTGGGGGGTAGATTAGGGTGATACGAAAGGATTGAAACTTGAAAAACGGGCTCACGAATCGCTGGTAAATGATTACCCAAAAGTTGAGTTCGACGTGTTTCTGTCTTTAGCCCTCAAAGAAGTTTGTATTTGGTTTGCAACGAATCACCTTCAAAAGAAACAGTTGTGTATTTATATAGTGGTTTGTCAACAAGTACAAACTCGACAAAACTTTTTTTTCTCAATTTTTCCAGATACATAAGGCCCCTTGGGTGTCTCTTGATGCAGTCAAATGCTTATTTTCGCTAACTTATCAAAGGTTTGGGCCTTTTTTGTTTTATTTGTTTGTTTTTCATTTAGTTCTTGTCGTTTTTTCACGTTTGTTTAACAAGAAACGAAACTTTTGTCGAATTACTAAACTTCGTTGGTGTATAAGAAAAATATTGCTTCTGATTGCTTTCAGCTTGCCGTAGTTGGTGTCGAACGCTTACTTATATTTCATTTATTGAATCTCTTTCTGTCTTTCTCTTGCTTTTATTCTTCTCTCTTATACTTCCCGCATTTATCTCCCTGTTTCTTCACTTTCGTGTGTACTACCGTCACCGAAAATGCGGGCGTTACAATGTTTCATACTGAACTTCTTTTTAAAAAAAATAATTCATTTTTCATTAATTATCTTCATAAGTTGGTTGGAAATGTAATGAAGTACTCATTCATTATTTTGTTTACACACACAATCTGCTATTTGCAAGTTTGGGCTGGTTTTTATAGGGAGCAGACGTGAAGTAGGGGCTCTTGGACTCAGGAGTAGAGAATCTTTACCAGGGATTCAATCTTTGGGGTGACAGGCCGAGGTATAGGGACCAGTTTAGCCAATGTTTCAAATCTTTTGCAAGAAGATAGTACAGATCCTGTGAAAATCAATTTGTTCTTTTCAAGTTGCCAGCCAAGGATTTTAGGTTTTGATATTCCAAAAGAAATTGTTTCGGTTTCCTCAATAAATTTGTTTTTCAATGCAAGTTGATGTGTGGGGGCAGTTCTGAGGAAAAAAAATTGTTATTTGGACTCCTGCAACAATCAATTGTTCGTTTGCATTTACACTCATTGTACTACTGTGAACTTGCATAATGATAAAGACCTACTAAACGAATCTACGAACAACCTACCTGAAGGGCATTTTGACCACACCAAGGCGACAGGTTTACCAATTGTGCCACTCAGGAAACCCATGCCTAGCTTATCAGAACACTGGCATCAACTATTCTTAAAAAACATAAAACGTAACCACAAACGAACCGTACCGTACGAATGATAACCAAATAAAGACGAAGGGCAAACATATAGTATTCAGAGACACCATAAAAATGTCTTTAACATGGCTGAGCTTAAGAAATTGTTTAACGTAAGGAATGAATTCATATTCCCGGATGTACTCAAGGTTGAATGTGTTACACATTTCCGGTCTCAATCTTTGGACATATTATTCGTGATACTGTTACTTTCAAAAACTTTACCTTATAACAAACAAATAATCATTTAGCTCACAAAATGGGAGTTCCACATATCTACATGGGGCTTTACATATCTACAGATACGACGATTGACTTTCAGTGTAGTTTATGAAATTTAAAAAAATCATCAAAATCTTCATCTAATAACAACCAAATAAATCTTAACAAACGAATTTATTTCAGAATGTCAAATAAATAAAAATTCAACAAAATCTTCCTTTGTTTACAAAGACTAAACTGCAAATAAATCTTGGCAAACTTATTTTATGAGAAAGCGAACGGAACTAGTATAAAATAAGTACTTACTTTCTTCGTATTTTAAAGAAATATTTCGCCTAAATAATGTAAAGTCAACGCCATAAAAATTGGAGAACTTTGGAAATTGTTCGACCTAGATTTTTTTTTTTCAACTTGAGAGGTTTGTGAGTGCAAATTTGGATATAAGCGTACATTTGTCTTAACTTACTTTTCTGGATATGACACGTGAAGTAGTGGTCGTAATTGTGACTGAAATCGGAGTTCTGGTGGTACGGTTTGACGTTCCTTGACCAATTTCATGGAAGTTCCTTTGAGTAATTTTTTGCACCCTATGGGCTTCATACTAGTCCAAACAGTTGAGTAAAAATATTGACATAATTTTCTTTAAGGGGATCAATTTCTGATTATGAAGCTCTCGGGCGTTTTAAATGCAGAATTACAAACGTCAACCTAACCGTGGCCTCAACCATGGCTTGCTCTTGAACCTGCTTTGTGTCATCGTGCTATTCGCCATTAACCATCTGGTAATACGACTTTCATAAAGATTTTGCAATCGTCTCATGACTTGATTGCGTTCTTTTTTTGAAGAAGTTTTTTCTTCTTGCGAATGCAAAATTCGTAACTCTATGCCCTCAGCAAATGTTGACTGAAGCAACCAGTGAAATGTGGAAGTTTTCCTTTCAATGAACTCATTTTCATTGCCTAAAATAAATCTGACATTTGATGATCATTCCAGCCTTTGAAATAGTCTGCATGAGTACTGGGTCTAGAGCAACTTTGCAATTTCTATTAACGAAATCTGGTTAGGCCACAAGTTTGCCAAGTTTGAGCAGTGATAAGGGTACTCTAAGCATCATAATAGTCACACAACTAAGTGAGGTGGGTGGGATGTTATCCAGTTCTGAGACATTACTTAGGTAGGCTCGTGTTCTCTCCCAATGCTGCCAGGGGCTCTCCCTCTACGATTGAAGCAAGAATACGACTGGGACGTTGGACCAGACATTCTCTTGGTTCGTTCATGTACGCCCTGAACCTGGGGAAAGATATATTCAAACTAACGCCTGGAATTCCGGATTTTCGGACATATACAACAATCGCGATGCCATTAGCCCATTTTATCTTCCAAGTCATGTCCCACGTCAAAATTTTAGTGCTGTCGACTATGTATAAAAAAAATTTTAAAAACAAACAAAAAACGGCGAAGTAACTTAAATTTGTTTACGCTAAATTTCCTACCAGCCTCGACCAGAGCTGCTTTTCTTTACCGACCAAATCTCATCAATCCTTCCAGGAGCGCCTATTCTCGGGTCGGTCACACACTCATCTACATGGCACTCCTATTCATCTTATCATCTAACAAACACCATACTTTCTAGTAGACGCAAGGTTGTGTGTAGCTTCGCACCGTACAGTTGTTTTATCTGTTTTTTTCCTTCTTTTTTCAATTTTTTCAAATAACTAGCATTTTTTTTCTTTTCTTTTTCTTGCGTTCTGTTGGTCACGAAAAAATGTGGGTTTCTTTATGTGCAGATTCCAGTCCAGAGTCGTGGGAAAGCGGGCCCCCAACTCGAATCATGACTATCATCTAAAACAAAATAATCTCACATGAATAACATTTAATAGGACCAACCGCCTAAAAATAAACGAGGTATTTACCACATTTTTTCTCTTTCTTTGAATTACTACCTATAACGTTTTTTTCCTTCTTCTTCGCTACTTTGTTGTTTTTTTAGAAATACTTTGTTTTTCTTTTTGGATTATTTTGCATGCTTAGACGAGAAAGTAGTGTTTTGTTTCGTTGCTACTAATTTTGTTGTTGACTACCAACAAAATCGTTTTTGCTTAGCTGCTGATTGAATTTAAGTACTTGGTGGTTGATTTGAGACTGAAAAATAGATTAGGTTTTGACATTAACCTGAAAAAGATCATTTTCTTCAATCGATTCATTAAGAAGAGTAGCATAAGGAGGTTGTGACAAGTCCAGAGACTCTGCCTAGACATCATAATGTTTTGACTGATACGAGAAACAGCCTCTTTTCAACTGGCTGGCACAAATCAGCTGTGGTACACATAGTAAGATAATACACATACACATACGTTGTCATAAAACGTTAAACTCTTCGGTGCGTAGCAACACACAACTTTCCACAGCCCCCCCCCCTCACCATAACTTTGACAATCTGCTATGGGGCTATGTATCTTCGTTCAACGCTATCGTACAGAAACATTTATGGAGACCAGAATGTAGGAAGGTACTAGTTAGTTGGGACCATCCCGTAAGTTTGATCGAAATCGTTGAAACCGTTTTTGAGAAAATAGGAAAAACGACGATTTAATGTTAAACAAATCTAATTTTCCAAGCTACTACCGCCTATATCTCCGTTCAAAAGATAGATGCCGAAATAGTTGTGGAGACAAAATGTTACTAAAAGACACCTTTTAAACAAAGCACTGTTTTCCACATATTTTGGTTGTTAGCTCTGTTCAATAGACTCAGATGAACTTTTATGGGAAACGATAATAGGTATTAGCTATTATTTAGCTTCTCATGTTCACTGGAAATCGTTATAGCCGTTTTGAAAAAAAGCGAACAAAAAGCAATTTTTGCTTCATGGACATGTGCCTTTCTTGAATGAATAGATGCAGAAATAGTTGTGAAGCGCAAAAGGTTATTAAAAGACACATTAAAAAACATCTTGTGCGACACATTGCACCACTTTCCTTAGTTCCACGTGCATTCTGCGATTTCCCCACTCTAGCAACTAATCAAATCTGTTTATAATAGCGTACTATAATTCTACTCGTAGGGTTAGGAAAGTTACAAGTTTAAGAAAACCGAAAAGTGTATGAGCCTTAAAGTACGCTCCAAGCAGTACATCTTAAGAATGAGCTGGTTTATTGTTGAATGGTTTGTGTCCATTCTTCTTCCAGTTGACATTCTTCTTCTTCAACTGGCACTGGCTCCTTCAAGCTTTGGGGATAACAAGACTGTGTAGCATGCTGGAGAAGCAAGTGTTTTGATATGATAGTTTGAGGTGACCAAAAAATGCTTCCGCACAATTGTGCACATTCATATCCTGTTCGACCGTTCAACTAATGGACCCATCCTAAAACACAAACCTCAACCTTTGGTTATCACTTCACCAACTGACAACATTTGGGCTCAGTTTAGAGATTCTAGTCATAGTGTGACTCATCATTTATTAGTGAACCTCCTGAAGGACAATTTGATTGATGTTTCGCCAGAGCTCTATAAAAGCTTTCTGAGAGCCCCATAAAACTCGCTAATAATATATAACAAGGCAAAGTCTCAACACGTCGCAACCTCTCATTGAATTCAAGTCACAAAGTGGGACTAATTTTCGTAAATAAGTTTACATATAATTTTAAGAAGTTCTGTTTACTGTTGTATATCAAATGGCAATATGTGGTTAGTTATGTCCTTCAAAATGTTAACATTTCAAAAACGTGTTGCAGTTACTTTATTTTGACAAAACTTAACTTTTGTTGGGTTTTAAAAGAAATCTAATTAGCATTGCGCATTCTAAGATGAAATGCCCATTTTGTTGACATCCAAAAATTATTGAGAAACCAGAACCATCGTCCTGTGCTCCCTTTGACTGTATTATGTATTTAATTCAAAATTCGTCGGTTGACTTTTTTTTAATTTGCACATAAATATTGTTCAAACGGCCGACTTATTTTTTGGCCAGAGGAATTAGGGATATCAACAATGTGTAGCGTTTTAGTTATGATATGTTAGTATTTACGTTCAAGGCTGTTGTTAGGGGCGTGTAGGTGGGTTATTGCAGACAAGAGTAGCTTATATCTTCCACCACTTCCTTCAATAAGGTTATCAGGGACTAATCCAGTTGCCGTTTAATAACGTTCCTTGACAGATATTGAAATTATGGCTGGAATAACACTAGCAGAATGTATTAATGCGTGTCGCCTTTTTTGTGTTTTGAACATCTTCATTTCATCTGCTCCTTCCCCTCCCCTTCCTCCTTTTATTGTGTTGAATTGTGTATATAGTGTACAGGGTCAGGGGTAATTTCGCCACACTTCGATTTTTGCACTAATCGCCCGAGTATTAAAATTACTCCCTTTTTCCTCTCAGGAGTTGGGCTAAGCTTCGAATTAAGGCAGGTTTTGGGTCGCCTCTAACTGCAAATTATCAGCTAAGAATCGCAAGCAAACAAAACCTCGTACTTTCATTAATTTCCCCCTCTCGTAGTTCTATTTTGAATATGTTAATAAATTAATCAATATCCCACGAAATTTCCTATGGAGACAACCAAAATGAAATGGGGTTTAACGTTAAAAAAAAATTTAATGCAACGCAACACACGACTTTTCTTGGCCCAAAGTACATTCTGAGATTTTATTTCTGTGGCTTAGAATCCAATATATTTTCCATCCAGTTTATTAGAGCCTATTAGAAGTGAACGATTTAAAGGGAGAAACTGGTAGTTAAAGTTACCATTCTTATTTGGTGGATCCTACTGGTCCTACAGTAGTCTTCCAAACAAAGGAGATGGAGCCACCAAATAGGTACGTTAACTTTAATAACTTACTTATTGGCCGAATTAACCCAATTACTTTAGAAACTGGTGGTGTTTACGGTTCCAGATTTCATTGTGGTGCTTTTGAGCCGCCCAATAAATTATCAAGAAATTCCGAGAAAAGCGTTTTTCGCGCAGTTTTGCCCTTACAAATCTGATGATTGTAGCATTCTCTACAGACAAAACAAATTTGAGCAATGATCCAATAAACTAGCCATTGAATGGGAGTTTTATAGCGCTCATATGGTAAGTAGGAGCAACCCCAAATATTCCGAGATTCCAACCACTGCCTTTTCACTTACTACCATTTCTCAATAGTTTTTACTCGATAATGCGAAAACAGGGAACTCCATCTTTCTAAAAAAAACTTAACTCTCCGTGTGCTAATTGCTTAATAGTAGTTGTGGCACGAGTATGAGCATCTCAACACATTCCCAACTAAATACATTTTGTTTTACCGAGTTCAAATGAACTGATTGACAGATAGGTTGGATTCGCTAAATCCATGAAAATCTTTGAATGCCCGTGGGGCTAAGGAAAGTTGTGTGATGCGTCACTACATATCAAACCAACGTGTCGGTACTTAATGGGGCTGTCACTTGAGTTTTTTGTTGTTATTGGAATTTAGAGTTCTGGATTTATGGAGAAAAAAAGTAGGTCTTTTTGCTCTCGTTTTAAATTTTCATTGTAGATCATTGGACCACCAATCTCTCTCTGTTTTGAGAGCTCTAGTGTCATATGAACGAGATTTATTAGGAAAAACTGCCCTAAAACGCTTTTGCCACTTTCCCATGAATGAAAATGTTATGGTACTGCCATGTCATTTGTAGCTGTTTATACAAACCGTTTACTCAAAACTGTTATAGACGATTTTGAGAAGCAATTGATGTTCCGAATACTATGATATTTGTACTTAGTTTGTGGCCGATTTTGCTCATATTCTTGTTTTGGGGTCACATGGTGATCAAAAGAAAACTTGAAAAAATGCAGCCGATTATGTAACTTTCTTTCGTATTCTTTAGGGCTAAGGAAAGTAACAAATCTGTAAAATCTTTCGATAGAAGAAAAATCAAGGAAACTTTCTCAATAAATTCTCGACTGTCACCGCTTTAAAACGTTGCAAGGCGACTATTCCTGACGACGTTTATGTTCTTCAGGCCTCTGCTTCCCTCTTAGAGTTCAGTACCGGCGCTCAGTGGTGACGCAGCCCTTGTGTCCTCACAGTGCGTAGTCAATTCTAATGATTCGAAATTCTAGGGACCTATAAAAAACTTCGAATAACTGAAAGTTCGATTTACTGAGAGATGTAAGTGAATAATCCGAATTAACGAAAAACCGAACATTTCAATAAAAACCTTCTTTTATTTAGGTACAATTTAGAATAGACGTAGGCCGTTTTATTTGTACACACATAAAAACCTGGTGCGTAGCAACACTCAGCCTCCAACTTTTTTTGAGATTATATTTATTGCTTTACAACCAGCCAATAGGTAGATTAGGTGTTTTCGTTAATGGCAGAATTCCACTTTTCGTTTAAAAGTCGTAGGTGTTCACAAGCCTGAGAAAAATGTGGAGATTTTTAAAAAAAGGGCAAGCCTGAGGACTTGACCACCTCCACTCACTTCAAGACTTATTATTTTAGTTTTTGCGGAGGTAAAAGGGAGGATTTGCTCCTAGTGGCCCCATAGATTTATGCTAGCATGATACGGTACCAACCCAGAACCATTTAGCACATTGTATCAGGTTGATCCCCACGCCTCTCTATGACTGCTCTTCTTTCTTGTCCTCTTCATCCTCACGAGCATCTTGCAGCTTGCGACCATTCCCATTCATCTTCCCATTCTGCCCTGCAGTTTGGGAGGTACAAAAGCTTTCTTCTTTACTCGGCATCTTCATTCTTCATCTCTGCAAGATACTGGCCCTGGATCATCGAGCTCCACTCTCTTCTGGCTCAGCACTACCCAGGTAAATGCAGTACATGTTGAAAAGATGGCATGGCAAGCATCATCAACTGTTGCCCTGCAGTTTGGGCTCGTCGCCTTATTATCGCAGGTATGCCTGATATGCTCCCGGTCCTGTGAAGAACTGGCTAAGGTAGAAGTCATGGAACAACTGCTGAAATTAGCTACCACGTCCAATGCCTCGTCTAGTCTACATTCCACTCGCTTTGCCACCTCCAAAGGACCACAGCCCCCCTACTTTTCTTCTGATAGCCATACTCATGTAACCCCCCCTTGATAGGTACAGTTTGGAGGAATCGGGGTAACATCCACTATGTCCAACACTGTCTCTTCAGATACCGTGTGGTACAAGCAAGCAATGTAAAAGGTACACCTCTTCTGCACCACTACCATCTATTTCTTGTGGTAGGCTATGCTCATTGTATTGGCCCCACACCTCTGCACCATATAAGACGGCGAAGAGAACAACGATCATAAGCACTCTTATTGTGCTCACCGTTGGGCCTCTTGCGTTGGTTGTCAAACATGAAAGAACCTCAGGCCTAACGACGTTGAGACACTCTACTTGATTCGGAGTAACGCAACAAGTAGCCCCCTAGTACAAATCATTGTCTGTGATACGCCACTGATGAAGTAGGTTCATATAACGACAGTTTATAGTAAACTTGTAGTTTCACTGTGTTGATTCTGTCAGGGCTACTTAGGCAACGTTAGTGCTGGCACACTCATTGCAAACATTGGTGAATATTGTGTAGCTGGGACAATTTTCTTCCTGTTTGTTGCCTAAGGATTTAGAACCTTAGGAGTTATGATAAATTCCCTGTTTATGAAATTTTTCATTAATTTGTATTGAGTTGCCTTAACCTGAAGTTTTTTCCTGCTCATTACTGTAAATGTAATAATGAAATAAACTTATTTGCAGATATATCGCTGCAGTTTTAGCGTGAAGAAGACCAAGTGGTGAGCTTACTTTTGAATCTCCTCTAAAAATAACTGGTACTATGAGCCACTGGCTTTGCTCAGTTCCATTTGTGTTCAGTGATTTTTATTGCTCTAGTAACTAGATAATTTATGAGAGTGCCAACTTGGTTTCTCTGAGAAGGATTTTGTTTACGATTATGTAATTATCGGGCAAAAGTGGTGAGAAAATGTGGTAAGTGAAACAGCAGTGGTTTGAATTCTGGTTTGATTGCTGGGGTTGCTCCTAATTATCTTATGAACGTTAATAAAACGTCATGGTATAATTAGTTGATTTTTATACCATCCTGGTTTTTGAACGGGATTTATTTTAAAAAATACTGCACTAAAATCGTTTTTGAAAAAAACATTTTTTGTTGTCTTGATCACTATGATAACTATAGTTAGTTTTCAACCGACTTAGCGCATACTCTTATTTCGGCGTGCCATGGAAGTGTGCAAGAGATACACACAGACGATTAGAGAAAATTTTCTCTAATCGTCTGCCTGTCGGCCAATTACATAACACCCTTTCCTACTCCTTAGGGCTAAGAAAAGTAAAAATAAATCGAGTTGTTCTGTCCCGTAATAATTGGAATCACAATAAAAGGTAGACATGGTCTTTCTTGAGAGTGGCCGAAGGTCGTTGTCAAGGAGCGATTGAAATCAGGCTGTAAGATTCTAATCTGCCTAATTTCTAAGCGCTTGACAGCAGTGATGCAATTTGAGAAGCTCAAATTCGCAACGAAGAATTTTTAGTATCACGCAAAAATTGGTGGCATGAAGCGATCTCGATGGTTTTACTTGCTAAGGCAGCCTTTACTGCAATTCTCTGCAATGTTGTCGAGAGCTGTCAACAAGAGTTCCAGCCCATTACATGAGAAGTTGCGACTAGCAAGGCAGAAAAGATGGTGAGAATGGAGATGCTAGTAGAGATCACTGCTGAAGGATCTAGAAAGAAGACGCCATAAGCCTGATCTGAGTAGCCATTCTTGTTTATAATACGCTGAGTAAACGCACAATGGCGTGCCCCTGTGCCCTCTGTTACTAATGAACCCCAAAAAAACACTTTTTGAACAAAGTCTCATTATAGGCTTCACTTATATTAATACTGTAGACGAAACCACAACTTTTATTGTAAATAAGTACCTCGCCATTTCAGTTACAGGAGGAGCAGCAAGAGACTGCAACGCACCGGAAGCTGGATAAATGTTTAAACAAGGAAAAGTCTTAAATCCACGGGAACCAACCCCCGGCTGCCTATGCCCTGAAATACGTCGAAACCTGTGAGAGCTGCCTGTGCATCATCAACACCAACAACTGTGACAGTTGCACATAACCAAAAAGACTCACGATTTCTTTTAATTTCAAATGTTGACCGACCTACTCACTTATTTCGGTAGAAAACACAACACGTATTCGTGATAGCTTACGTGGTTCGCATTGACCGCATTTTGTGATAATCGAATTAAAATAAGTTTAATTAATTAATTAATAAAAACAGAAACAGATACGTAGGAATAACGTAGAGGTCTGGCATGAAAAGAGCTCTGCTGCTAAGACGCCTAATGCTTTTGAGAAACTTAGTCCCCCATTTCCTTGTTTGTATATATATTTAAATATATACATATTTTTTTGTATCTATTTTGGAGCTTTGCGAACAAATATTTGTACATAACTTCAGTGGAAGCAGAAATTATTCGAACTTTACAACGCGACAATTTTATAGTTAGACTTTTGTTGACTGTGTTTAGCTTTGATTACAGTGTAAACTGCAGAGCATATGGATTAGGTTGTTAATGCGCTGCTGGCGGCAGTGCTGGTGCTAGTTAAATGCCTGCATTGTACCATTCCTTAGTTAACTGGCACTGCCAGTAAAGTTGTATTTACTAGTGCAGGAGAGCATTTTTGCCCTTAGGGTAACTCTACTTGGTTCCATTCATTTAAGCAAGCTTCGGTCGTTTGTAGAAATACACTGAAGAAACTCGTGAGTAGAGGATATTGGAGGGTATTAGGTTAAAACGAGCCTAACAACCTCAGTATTTGCCATCTTAGTGAGGCGAATTCATGAACGGGGATGGATGTTTTGGCTAGTAGCCCTGGCTTTTGAGTAAATTAGACAGCTATGTTGTTTAGAATTGGCTACCCCATACACATTTACCAGACACAAAGTCGCCTGACATGAACTAGTAGATGGACACTGGGATGGACTGTTTGCAATCAGGTGAAATGAGCGTTGGTTATAATTTGACCGCCATCATTGATACTAATACTCAAAGCTGAGAATTGGTACATTTAAAACTAATAAGTCAAAAGAAGTGCAGGGCATTGTTTTGGCTGAGTAGAAATAGAATGGGCCCAGTTAAAACTCAGAGGAGGGGTGCTCGGAGTATTAATGTAACGTTGGTTTATTTATGTAAAAGCCACAACTGACCAGGAGTCTCGAGGGAATTCCCTTTGGTGAGAAAGCACTTCGTACTATTTAGGAGTATTTTAGACCAAATGTAACTACAGGGGTTGTAGTTGAGCAATTATATTGTTTATCAACCAGTGTCTCATGGCCTGATCAAATACTATGCAACTGCAGGCTCTATACAAAGTCGGTAAAGCTACAATTTCTTCATTCAGTGCCACACGACTGTTTCTAATCAATTAGTGATGCGCGATTTAACATTGGTCAGATGCTGTTATCATTGATTTTGTATTAAAATACTGCGCAACTGCTCGAGATTAATGATGACAGTGATCAATCAGTGATAGATAGTTCGTCTTTCACCCCATCAATCATCGCAGGGTAGTAGACAGCTATTGTTAGCGCATAACAACAGCCCATCAATTTTAAAATTTAGTTAGTGATCACAGTTGATCGAATTAATTAACCCCTGCAATACCAAATTATATCCAACTGTTGAAGATCTGTCCATGCTGTTGATCAAACTATGCACAGCTCTTTTTACCATTGTGTGATCAACTGCACAACCACTGTATCATTAAACTCTTCACAAAAGTTGTTCAGCTATGATTGCTGTGTGACAGCTATCAAACCTCTCAACACTGCTTGTTGATTGATATATTAGCACAATAATTGAATAGCTAATACAGCTGTTACAAATTGCTACATGCCTGTTGTTGATCATTGATATTGTTAGTTACTCACTGATTTTTAAATACACTATTGCACAACCATTCCCAATAAAATATGATAGCGATCAATTGGTGATGAATTAGCAATCCACCATAATCAGTAGAGTATAGCCGCACACTATGAGACATCTGTCGATGGATCATTCGTACAACAAAATTATGCACAACTCTTACTGAGTTCTTGCTGTTATTATCAGCTAATGTTGATCAAGTAATTATGGATCATCAACATTGAAGATCAGTAAGTGCTAATGATCATAACTCTGGTTTAGCTGTTATCGTATGATCAACCACCACTACAAACTAATTGATTGTTAATGATCAAACTGCACAATAAACCGTTAACGATCAACCAGATGCACATCAACTGAGCATTCAAATCTGCCTCCTTTGCCTTCCCCATCCTCTTCATCTTCTTGCTCATATCCCTCTTCCATTTCCAACAAGATAAACAACAGCCAGTGGCCAGGCATTTAGATATGCTAAAATCCTTAGGACCCACCCTGGCATTAAATACGCATTAACAGGTCAGTTTACCAGTATGCTTCTGAGGGGATGCGCCTTAATACAACTTGTAATAAGTAAAAACTGAGGGGAACACGGGGAGCAAGATGTACGCGCACGTAGGCCGTTCGTGAACTGGTTTATTATCAGCAAGGTGATTACCAATCCCACGTGACTGTAAACACTACAGGTGTCGCTGTATGGACTCTGATTTACAACACGCCTCATTACAGTTTCTGATGCACAGGCTATGAAAGAGAGGGTATGCCATGTTGACAAACATCTGGCAAAGCATTTCCTCTCCCCATACTGCAGCAGCTATTAACATTTTAAGCCAGAAGCCTGAGTATAAGCAGCTTGTACCTAATACACAGTAGAATTAGCACCACTCTTGGATCAAGCTCTGCACATGAGGCGTCCTTCTATTATTGCTGGGAAATCGATTATTACTCAAATGTTACTGTTCAATCTATAAATAAATAAAGAAATTTTACTCAGCGGTCGTTGACCAATCAGTGATGTCTCATCAAACTCTGAGCACCAAGCCAATTGACATATTATCAAATTCAGTACGACTTTAGCTGAGCTATTGTTACGATATGATCAATAATCTAACTAGTGTTGTTGATTAATCGTAGCTACATTATAAATTTCTGATAATCACTTGCTAAGCAATCATCCCATGATACAACTAAAATCAGCATGGCTTGTGTAACTATTGATGTACCACCCCGTGATCAATCACAAATACATGATCACATGCACAAGAGTTGTTCCTCTAATATTGCTGTGAACCAATACACAACTGGTGGTTATCAATCGCTGTGCACAAGAGTTGTTGAAATAGTATTGCAGCGCTACACCAAACTACTACCAAACTATTATTCACGAATCACAACTAAAAGATCTTTCATAAACATATGAGCCATATGTTGGTAAACATAGCATACCAGTTTTCAAATAGTTTATCCTACACATCAATTACAGTATTAAGTTTAGCATGTGCACTTCTGATTAACCAAAACTGGCATCTTGAATGCAATGAGGTTGAAAAAACAATTAACTAATTAATTAACACAATTAACTTCTACTGGAAAATTACCTGCGGTTCTAGGAATCTTATCTTATCTGACTAGGGCTTCAAGTGATGAATCCCAGAAACCCTCTCAAAGAGAGACTTCAAACAGTATGCTTCACTCCTTACACCTAGAAGCCTGAATCTCCCTGTTTCCAGTATTCCCTGCCATCGGCTCAGAAGTAGAAAATGGCAAAGCTCAGGCGAGAGTTTTCATGAATGAAATAACGTAGACCGATCAAACTTGGTCGTTAATTTTTACACTAAGCGCCTCGGCGCAAGAAGAGTATTCTTAAATGTTCCTATAACACCGTTGTACGTTATTTCGAAACTAACTGGTATTGAGTAATATTTAAACAAAGTTGTAGATAACTTAGGAGTTTGTACTTAGCGATTGTACAGTTTCTTCCTTCATATTTGTCGATAAATGCGAGACACATACTTCACCCTGTTATTTTAGCGTATTATCCATCATTTTTAATTTCTTTCTCCGCTATCTGAATTGGCTTCGAGGGCAGCTTAAATAATTTTAACGTATATATGTATGTATATGTCAAGTCATTGAAAATGCAATATCTAGTCGAATCGAGGAAGTAGTTAGTGAATTTGTGAGGTTATGTTTTGGTTTGAGCAAAAAGCAACGGTTAAGCCAAGGTGCAAATTGTACAGCTGATGTCAAACGACGGTGAGAGGAAGGGATGGTCTTTGTCGCGTCGTGTCCGCTTTAATTAAAGCCTTTTGGTGTTCTTTATTGTGACGTCAAAATGAAAATGTCACTGTTACTGTGCAACAAATGTGTAATTTATCTTAACGTGTATTTATTATTTCTTTTATTTTGTACGTTTTATGCGATTAAAAAAATTTCAAAAATAGGTGTACTTTTTGTAATTTATTATTTTGGTCCCACGAAAGCACTCACCAACGGTACTCAATTGACAGTCACTAAGTCAGCATGTCATGAGATGGTTATCGATTATGATGTATTTTAGTACTCCCTGCTTCTGTATTTAGAGAAGCTATTCGTATGTATATTGCTGAAGTTACACAGGACATTTAGTCAAGAAATGACAATAGTTTGAATTGCAGAAAATCTGAGGTTGCTCCTGATTATTTCATGATCATTATTAAAATCCTATTGTGTAGGTAGATTATCGGACTAGACATTGTAGGGATTTTCCCCTCCTTTGGCGATGCAACTGTGCCTCTTGCCTTATTATTCGAGAGAGGTTTTAGCTAAATTAACTTCTCTTATCAACTGCAGTTGGATACTATAAATGAGACAGATAAAATGTGATGGCAAGAGCGAACTTGGATGAAGGGGTTACACAAAGGAGGTTGGGCAGGCTGCTGTACATGGAGTCTCATACTAAGGACTTAGGCGAACAGTTATTTGAAAAGACCCACATGAAATATCAGCTACGCCACATCACACAATTTTCTTTAACTCCACATTAAATTCAATATCTGCTGATTCAATTTATTATTCACTCAGTTCAGTCGAACTAGGTAAAAACACCACTGCACAGTGACTGAAAGGGGCAGCGCTTAAAGATCCGGAATTTATTGTGTTGCTCGTAGCCATGCCATGACCATTTTTGAGCAATTCGTACACAGAAAATTGATGAGGCTGTAGACTTGATTTTTTAATAATATATATATAATAATATTGATAATAATCACTTTTCCACAGTAATCAGGTAAAACCGTTTAGAAATGGTAGCAGGGGAAATGGCAGTGCTCGAAATCTCGAAATTTGTGGAGTAGGCCCTACATATCTTATGAGCGTTATCAAAGGATCATCGTATAGGCACCTAATTGGACTACCACATCAATATTTCCAGAGATCCTGATAACATTTAGGCGGAGTTTATAAGCTAAAATCGATTTTCGTTGGAATGTTTGGTAATTTATTGGGCGACTCTCGTCATTTCCCACAGATGAGTTTTTTATGGTATTCTTGCGTCATTTGGAGCTGTATATCAAGAAATTTAATCGAAATCGTTAGTGCCGTCTTTGAGAAAAAAATATTTAGTGTTTTAATCACTACGATCCAGCCAATCTCATAACTTTCCTTTCTATTGTGTAGAGCCAAGGAAAGTAAAAATCTGCTGACCCGTTCAATGGCTACGGCGAAGTTCTTCGTCTATGGCATTTCACTGTGTGGTAGTTATTTGCCTCACAGGGCAGTCATAAAGAAGGAAAGCAGCACTCGAGTAAGGACGCTTTTTATGCATCCAACTGGGAAGAAGAATCCCGGTTGGATGCATCATTGAATGATTCTTTTGTAATTGTACCGAATTTTATAGAATTCATGGCAACAATACTCAGAACCTCTTTTTCGCCTCTTTCACCATTTTGCTGATCATTTACTTTGGGGGGGGGGGGGGGGGCTTCATATACTGAGAGCTCTACTAGTTCATTTATAAATTGTCTGTCAGGATATGATCAGCAGTTTCACATTGATATCCACATGGGCACCATGGAGAACTTCTCCTCCTGAGTTCGAATAATTAATTTTGCATTGAAGCTTCCATGCCCGCTATTGAGTTGGATCGAATTTTATCAAGGTCTGACGTGCACACTCATCGCCTTTCTCTGCATCCCAGCGTGCTTGCCACTCCCCTTTTGCCTCGTGCTTGGCCTTGTCACTGTGAATCATCAACATTAAGGGCCGGCTAATTCATGCACGATAGGCACCATCACCCGGGTCGGCTGTGTAGTTGCTATTCAAGCTACCTACCCATCCAAAAGCAGGTCCGATGGTGGACAGTCGGCTATCACCTGCCGTTCTACTGTTGAGGCCATGCGATACGACTTTGTTCCACTAGAATGGCCCTCTGAATGCTATCCATTTTGGTCCTCACACTCTTCGAAGGGCTATACCACCAGTGGGAGGCATCATGTGACTACAAGCAGGAACACTGTCGTAATACTGACTCCTGACCGTGTAGGATGCGCCCTATTCGTCTCCCGCCTCCTCATCATCCCAACCAATCGGCTAAGTCTTGATGTGAGGCAGAAAGCTTTTCCTGAAGATAACTCCAAGGTACTTTACCATCCACTGGATCCATAGATATACTCATTCTCAGTTTTTCCATAAATGCGGTGCACAAAGCTGCTTAGTGTGAATGCTGAACTGCATTGCAGGTGAGAGAAGCCATTCTCATGTGATATTTGTGACTACAAAACAGCTAACCATGGGAACTTGTTAAAACACCAAAGAACTTTCAGAGGTAAGTTCCATTTTCGAATTCTCATTATAATTGAAAACCACTACACACGGCAGTAATATTTACTTATTCCCTCATGGATCAAGCCACATAACTACGAGTGCGAGTACAAGACACCCAACCCCAGCAACCTCAAGACTCACATGAAAACACATTTCTACGGACACATTGAGCTGTCTGTATTTTGATTTGAAAAGCGCATGGACTCATCATAGTCCTATCAGGTATTGCACCATCTGTCAATAAAATTTTAGATAACGATCTGTACAAATTGGTCTCTCTAGGATTCAACATTGGACCTGAAAAGAAGTCTTCTTGGTCAGATTCTTCTGTTGTAATTAACCAGATAAAAAATACAGGACCAAGGTCGATTTATGTAAATAGCCGACTTTAACAAATAAAAGTGCTCAGTGGTCCCTCTCAATGGAAACAACTTCTGGATGAGAAATAGTGGAAGGTGCCTTTTTACTGGCGACTGATGAAAAGGCGAAAAGTAAAATCTGGATGAACAGGCATCTCAACTCGACTTCTTACGAAAAGTGGAGATACTCTTTGTTTGTGCCACTCTAGAAATACGCAATCACATTCACAGATACATTTTATTTAGAAAGCTCGCTGTAATAGGGAGGGAAAAAAAGGAAATGAGGAAGTTCCACAATAAAACGTTACAACGCTGATGTTATCTGCCCACACAGTTTCAACGCCACCATATGAAGATCTGCCAGTGGCACTGCATGAAAAACGTGAAAACGCTAGTCACCTCTCCCTCCCACATAGTCCCACTCCAATCGCATTGAAGAAGAAACTCGTCTGTGTTAGTGGTGGCTACTCTACGTTGTTCAGTTCTGGCACTCGAATGTGTTATGAGGAGTAATATATTAATCAATCTATTGTTGGTTTTGGCTGTATTGTATTGTTCTCGTTTACAGTTGTCAATTGGTGTAATAAATATAAATGAGTCTGAATTTTGAACTTTTAAGCAATACCAGTTGCTTACGCCCAAGATCGCTTTATTTAGTTTATTTATTTGGTTGCTGGTGAGCCTTGCACTTCACCTCAGGTGCTTAGCTCACAATTGTCTTAGCCTGTTGCCTCCCTCCATCACCTGAACTAACTCCACCTTTTTGCGTTGCTCATCTACGCCTTTCTCATTCTTGATCTCCACTTCACGTTGTCTTTACTCATCTTCTCTTCTTTAAATCCGCACCAGTGCGAACGACATCACTCGCAACGTTGCGTTCTTGGTACTGATGAAGACTTAACAGTCGAAATCGTTCTAACATTGTAACTAAAATTTAGTGGAAATAGACGATTGTTCTTACTTCGTTTTATTACGCACCAGATATTTATTAGTGGTAACCAACTAATGCACTGCTCTTCACCAACATCCAAGCTTTACCATACACATTTTAACCCCATACACACGCCCTTGGACAAGGATTAAAACAAACTACACTGAACAGAATGCGTAGCTCACTCAATCGCTGATTATTCAAAACGACAACAAAATAAGATAAAATAACAGTGTAAAATTATACAACACAAACTGAAACTCTTAGCGAAAGGAGTATATCTTGTGAAGCCTGTCGTGTTCTGGGTGTTTTAACACAGTCTGTCGAATGGCCTTCACATCGCCAAAAAACGAAGAGTTACAAGAGGAGCATTGCACTTCATTCTGATCATCATCCGCCGGGTGCAAATTAATGTGGTCCATCCATTCAAAGGCATTTTCTACTACACCAGGAGGACACAAAAAGCAGACACCGGTGAAATGACAAGAACTTGGTGATGAGTATTGTTTTTTGAATGCTATGAGTCGAGTGAATACGGTGTCAACTGTAAACAAATTTTCTGGGGCCTCTTTGGGCGTTTCAGGTTCTGATATCTCTTGAGGAGCGTCGACGAAGACATCTTGTGGAGATTTAGAAGAGCCGTCAGAATGGGAAGCATTTTGAAGATCATCAGTGATTTCATTCTCGTTGGGTTGCAGATCATCCAAGGTACTGTGCGAACTCTTCTGTTTCTTGTTTCTTTTTTTCTTTGTTTTCTTCGCAGGACCAACTACTAAACCTGTTTTTAACAAATCAGCAGTCATGTTTGAGGCTGGATGATAGTATTTGCAGTGAGCCAACATAATCCCATGTACATCATCTTGGGGCAAAACTGCAGAGAATGGGCAAAGGGGGCATGCACAGGTCTGAAACTTTGATGGATTTGCGTCCAATAGTGAACTGTGTTCAGGTAGGCTTTGATGGACTGACCAGGATTCGACTGGTACTATCATTTTGCATGGGTCACAGAAAGCCACGGAAGACGTGCAAAGGTAGATGATGAGCTCCCACCTTATTTTTCCAGAAAGTTGGGTAGAACAATGTGGAGGATTCTGTTGGGATTGGTTGACCACACACGACGAAACTTGCGTTTCATGATGAGGCTCAGGCTTTTTTTGTTTCGGAGGAGGGTTTTGAGGGGCGTTTGAGTTTTGGTGCTTAGTAGTGGCAATCACATCGTGCAACTGCTTGTGTTCGAGCATTGTGCTGAGCAATTTTAACTGTGAAGGTTCGTCGAAACAAAAGAAGCCACATAAAGAGCAGTTGTAAACTTTATACTGTTTATTGGCTCCTTGTAATTCCCATGTGAGTTTATGAGCTTCACCAGTCAAGTGGTCCTGCCACACCTTTAAATCAGTGGCTGGAAAACTGCACACGCCACAGTAATAAAAGTTCATGAGAACATTTTGATGACTTCGCGCAGCAATGAACAGCTGTTTCAAACCATCTCGAGATGCATTATTTCTATTCAGTTCTTCTAGAGGATTGACAGGCAGAAAAGCGACGCGTTCAGGCAATTGAGAAGGAACTGGGGACCCCTGTCTAGACGTAGAAGTGCTGCTGTTCAAACTCTGAGTGGACGTTGTAAAAAATGTCTTCTTCAAAACATCGTTTTTATGCAGTTCTCCCGAAGGAGTGGAAGGCAAAAAGCTTTTGGTTTCCAACAGTTGAGCAGGAATGGGCGACTCCTGACGAGAGACTGCAGTGCTGCTGTTCAAACTCTGAACGGATGACGTAAATAATTTCTTCCTCGAAATAACTGTACACAACTTGACAAACACTTGGAAACACGTGCGGAAATCCTCACAAGCCTCCACCGTCATTTCCAAAGTCTTTTGATCCAAATTCATCAACATGTCTGGAAGAATATCGTCCATCAAATGCTTCATGATGCCCTGTACATGGAAGAAGAACTTGACCATTTCGCAACTCCCCGAATCCCTGCTGACTATCCGATCTGGAAAGAAAAAGAGCCAGTCAACAAAACTGAGACCACATACAAGTATTATCATTTATTCTTAGTCAATCTCTCAGCTGTTCATTATTAAAAATTTGTTCAGGGTTCATCAGTGCTGGAGGGAATGGGGTGACACAGCATTTACGGGAATGGAATCTATGAACGCAGGGTAGGTTTGTGTTCAGTTTCCAAGGCGTTCCGAACGCCAGAACCAAGTTGCCAAGGCAATCAAAGAACGTCAAGGGGAAGGTACTCGCCGGGTGGAGGCGTTGCAGTGTGCCATGCAAGTCCAACAATCTCAATAGTGAGGCCTCAGGGAACGAGTTGCTATTCCAACACCACCTCCCTAACCGCCTTCTGCAGCTCAGACACCTCATCTTACATCATCCGTGATCCATAAATGTTTCTGTGACAGTACATTGAAGATGACAACCAAAATGTGTCGAAAATCATTTTTTTTCTCTACATTTCCAGGGACTAGCGATTAATGAAAGTTTACCAAACGTAAGATAATCAAGAGCAGCTTGATAAATTCCATAATCGTTATAAAAATCACATTGACCAGTCCCATACGTAACCCATTCAACGGTCACTCGATAAAACTCGTGACAAGTTCCAGCAATGCAATAGAACGTCGAGTGGAATTCAAAGACGCTCACATGAATTGAGTGAAAGACGTATTGGATTGCTACAGCAGTAAAAATCGACGAACGTACATGAGGCTGAGGAAAATTGGGTGTGCATCGAATCTATAAACTTCCTAGGAGGGATAATTCCACCTTCATCATGTGGATCAGCCTTTCAATGGTTTCGGGAAGAAGGCTATGTTGAGCGCATGAGAGGGGGGATTGGTGGACAAATAAAAGCAGACGAATGAGTTGGGTGAGAAACAGGATTGTAATCACACTGGAATATAAAGTAGCGATAAAGAGCTTGAAATGAGTGAGGGAGAATTTACTCGACACAAGAGTGTCTCTGCATAGGTAAACTGGGTTGAGGGGATGAGACTAGTGAGTGAGTAAGTAACAATTAGAAGAGCTAAGTGTGGAATGTCGACTTTTTCGGTCAAGTCTGGGAATCAACGTTGGGATGCCCAAGAAGAAGTAGTAAGAGAGTGGTGGGGAGTGAAAATTTTGGAAACTCCAAAGAAAAAAGTCTGTCGTCAGCTTCAGAAATCGACCTTAGGCCCCTTGTTGGCAGGAGAACCCAATTGAATGAACGCTCAGGATTTTGCATTAGGATCAAGAGAAACAAACTAACTAGGCCTGAGCTGAGCCGAACATCTTACTTTTCAAGGTGTCACACTAAATTTCAGCAACCAGAACACGAACTTCCACCTGCGCCAGACCTTAGTAGACTAATGCTGTGTCGCTTGATAATAAAGTACTAATCTAACAAATGATGATTGTGCGTGCGCTTAAGAGAAGCAGTTCATCATTATATAAACACCTCCAACCTTTTAATGAAGAGATAGACCCATCCATCTCGTTTTTTCTCGTCTGACCTCTCGCCTGCCTGCATATAATCTTTGTTTTCTTGCCTCAACGCCTATCGCCACTTCTCTCTCCTTCCGAATTTTTCACTACGTAAACTCTACGTGAATCCACCTTCCCATAGCCATTTCGGGATAATTCCATTCCTACTGCCATCGGAGAACTTCCTTCACCGACGACTCGCAAGTTGTGAACTTTGAATTGCCTTACATTTCGAAAAGAGCCCTAAGTAATTTTATCAACTTTAATTTTATGTTCATACATCCTTTCTTTTTTCCTTTCACCTTGTTGGCCATGGTTAATTGGTGTGCAAACAATTTGTTGGTAGCAGATTGTGGTTTTTTCCTTTAATCAAAATGTTTTAATTAGTTTTGACTTTACAAAGTTCTGCTTGTGTTCCGCGAGTTACGATATTTTATATCCAAACTTTCGTGGCCGCACTATCCAGTTTTTTAGTAACATTAATCTCAATTCAAAATGTCTTTGCCACCCCTATCGTCTTCTCAATTGCAACGTCATTTATCTCACGCCACGGAAGTGAGATGGACTGGCACTGAAAGATCCAAAACAGGTCCCGAAATTCAAGGGCATGTTTAGAGCTTTGGATCGCTATTATTCCAAATTTGAGTCGACCTGGGGGGAAATTCTTGATCAGACTTAATCGAGCGACAAGATAAGAGTTTCCCTCAGAAAACGATTAAACTCTTCAAATAAACACTCGGCGTTACTTTTATGAAGCAAACTCCTCGTTTGAAACACTATCAGCCTCTTTGCCACACATTCGTCAATCGGATTTGACTGCAACACAGATCATTCACGAAAATAGGTCGGATCTGCCTGCAATACCATCGCCTAAATTCGACGGTGAACTATTAAAATGGCCGCAGTTTAGGTACACACTCACCTCTCTAATTATTGATGACGATACGATCACGTCGCAACGGAAATTCATTTTTTTTTTTGAAACGGTGGATGCAGGCAATACCCTCACTGCAGCCACAAACGGGCCTATTGTAAGGGCGTCCATGATACTCGGATCATGGCCCACCTGCACCACCCCCGGGCCCCACGGCACTGGTTTCACTTGGTGTGACGTCACCTATGCACCCCCACCACCCCCGCACAAAGTGGAGGATATCCGCAAGTTCTGCATTTGCCACCTCTTCGGGCTGAAGAAAGGGCCTCCCAAACACAGAACGGCGCGATGCCGCGAGTCCATCGCATACGCACAGCACGTGCTCTGCCGTCTCTAGCCCTACCTCGCAGAACCTGCATACCTGTACCTCGCACTTGCCAATATTTACAAGGTGGTACCTCAGCGGACAGTGACCTGTGAACAGGCCACATATGATCCTCATATCCTTCCTCCCCAGTGCAAGCACCTCCTTGGACCTCTCTCTGGAGAGCCGGATGAAGAGTTTTGACTGTCTAAGGCCGGGCAACCCCTGCCAATGAGCAGCCCTGCACCTGTCCTCACATTTGCCAACCTCTCTACGTAGGTGGCTCCTGGTAGTCCCAACAAAGGGCTCAGGGCCAATAGGGATCTGCTCCGATCCCTTCTTAGCCAACCTATCAGCCCGTTCGTTTCCCTCTATACCCTGATGCCCTGGTACCCAACACAGTGTAACACTGTTGTCCTCTGCCAGGGCCTTCAGTCCAGTCAGACACTCCCACACCTGCCGCGATGTAAGACAGTATGAGGCTAAGGCCTTGAGAGTGGCCTGACTGTCCACCATGATGTAGATTCTCTGCCGCTTCAGTCCCCTCTGCAGCAGCCGCTGCACACAGACTGTCACCGCAGCCACCTCTGCCTGGAACACCGTGGCCAGCGACCCCAATGGGATCGCTGCTCTGATCCTCGGCCCAAAGATGCCTGCCCCTGCAAGGACACCCTGCACTGAGCCATCAGTGTAGTATACCAGGGCCCCAGCTTCGAAAGCGGGAGCTCCCCCTACCCACCTGGATCGCTCATGAATGAGTATCCGAAAGGGTAGCGCGAAGTTGAACCTCGTTGAGTCTACCACAAGCAGTTCAGGCCCCCCCACCTTCACCTTGTCAAGGATCAAGTGGCAGGGACTCCTCCTCCCCAGCATGATCAGACCCAACTCCAACATACGTGCAGCCTGGAGGAACGCCATCCTTTTAACATGTATGTGGAGTGGAGCTAAATCTAGCAAGACCTCCAGTGCAGCCGTAGGGCATGTTGTCATACAGCCTGTAATGGCTAGACACGCCCTACGCTGCAGTTTATTTAGCTGCAACTGCACTGTTTTGTTTTCCACCCTAGTCGACCAGACCAGGGCTCCATAGGTGACTACAGGCCTAACAACCGCAGTGTACAACCACCGGATCATCCCAGGCCTCAGCCCCCATGTCTTCCCCACCATTCTTTGAGCTGCGCACATCACCACCGACGCCCGCTGTAAGGCTTTTTTCACGTGTGTGGCCCAAGAGAGCTTTCCATCAAGAAAAACTCCCAAGTACTTGATCTCATGCTGGATCTTCACCACCTTGCCACCCAGCCTGAGTTCCCGCAGCGTAAGGCTGCGCCTTCTGGTGAATGGGATCAGGCTCGTTTTGTCTGGATTGACAAACAGTCCTTGCCCATTGCACCATGTCTGTAGGGTATTCAGTGCATGCTGCATGCATTCACTGATTACACTCGCGAATTTACCCCTGACTATAATTACCAGGTCATCCGCGTATCCTATTACCTTGTAGCCCTCCTCCTCCAGCAGCTCGAGAAGGGTATCAGCTACCAGTAACCAGAGGAGAGGGGAGCACCCCTGTGGGCATCCCTGGTGGGCACCACAGAGAGTGTCTCCCCCCCCCCCCCAACTCCGAGAAGACCACCCTGCTACTCAGCATCTCGTTGGTCCAAGAGATTAGGTAGGGATCTACTCCCTTCCTACCAGCCGCAGCCGTAATTGAGGCATACGACGTATTGTCGAAAGGCCCCCCCCCCCCAATATCCAGAAAGCAGCACAGCGCAATCTCTCCGGATCTCAGAGTATCCTCCAGCACTGTTGCCAGTTCCTTCAGAGCAGTCTCAGTGGATCTCCCCCTCTGGTAGGCATGCTGGGAACTCCGAATGGGGTTCTGAGTAAGATAGTACTCCCTTATTGATAGGCACACTATCTTCTCCATTGTTTTCAACACGAAGGACATAAGACTGATGGGGCGGTAGCCCTTAGCCAGGGCCGAGGAGCCACCCGGCTTTGGTATAAAGACCACCTTCACCTTCCTCCACATAGTGGGTATGTACCCAAGGACATAGCTCGCCCTGAAAAGCCTCACCAGTATCGGACCCAGAGCCTCCCTACCATGCTGCAACATGGCTGGGAAGATCCCATCCACACCTGGCGCCTTGTAAGGTTTAAATGAACCAATAGCCCATTTAACCTTATTAAGAGTGAACATTTCTCTGGAGGCTGCAGCTAGCAGTGGGTTCCTTGATTGCCCATGACAGGTACCTCCATCGGCGCTCAGCTGATGGTGGTGGCTATCTCCCCACTGCAGGCTTTGAGGCCCTGGGAAGTGAGCTGCCAGTAGCTCCTCCAAGGTCTCCTTGCTGCCCCTTGTGTATGTTCCCCGTGCCTTTAGGAGAAAACCGATTTGTGGCCAGCGGAGAGGAGCCAAGAGAGGATCTTCTCTAGAGAGGATCTTCTGTACCTTGGACATGGTAGACAAGTCTTTCATGCCCCCACAGAAGTCTCTCCAGGATTTCCTTTTAGCCTGTCTAAGGGCATTATTGTACATTGTGAGGGAACCTCTATATGCGTCCCACTCACCCTCCTTTTTTGTCCTGTTAAAGAGCCTCCTCGTTTCTTTCAGAAGCCTTTCCAGTTCCTTGTTCCACCAAGGAACCTCCCTATTGGATCTTCGGGTTTTCAACTCGCAGCTTTCTTCATACGCCTCTACCATAGCTGCGCAGATCTCCCCTGTCGCCCTTTCTACACCTTCGACAGTTTGCATTTCACAGCTAAATCTTCAGCAGGTAATAAAAACGCCACCTGCGCCTCTCCCTCGGGCTCGCCAAGCTCGACCCCTCCCTCTTCGGACGATGAGCAACCTACTCGTCGTCCAAACAAACAAGGGCGGAAAGAACCGGGCAAACCGCGTTCATCTCCCCCTTCTCCCCCTAGTAGCCCGGGCAACCCGGCTACTACAAGCACTCGACATCCCGGCCACCCTAATCTGTCGGACATGGAGCAGATTTGTGCATATGTCCAAATCATCCACGGCCAACTGGCACGGATGAGGGTCAACGCGACAGGACCTATGCGGGACCTCGTCACTAGTTGCCTCTTCGAAATTTCGAAGCTGGCTATAAAAGCTAATGCCCCCCCAACGATATCGCCCCCTGCCACTCCCCCCCTGCGGGAAACTGTGGCGGCTGTCGTGAGGGTAGAGCTGCGTAGGGCAATTGCCCAGCAGCCAGTGCCACCAGCCCCCCAAACTCAAGGAGCTTTAACGAGCCAGGGTAGTACCCCAGGCCCCTCGTATGCGGCTACTGCGCCTTCCTCCCTCCCTCAAGAAGCTGAGGCTGAATGGCAGTCTGCCAGGGCCAGGAAGCGCAGGGGGAAGAATAAAAAGGCCCCAACTAAGCAGGCCGAGGGCAGCGCCCCGCCTACGCCTCCGCCCAAAAACAAGGGCAAAAATAAAAATGAAAACCAAAAGAAGAAGCCTCCACCGCCTACCAAACTCCCCCCTAAAAACCCACGACAAAACGTGGTAGTGGTTAGGCATACATGTAAGGAAGGAGAGGCTGGTCCCTCCAACCCTGATGCAATGGAAGCGCTTATGCGGGGTGTCCCTGCTACGGACCTCCAAGCTCTATGCGTCCGAGTGCTAGACATTCGCACCGCAGTAGGAGGTGGCGCCGTCATTGTAACGGAAACGCCAGAAATGGCCAAGGCGCTCACGAGCCATATTTCCACGAAAAAGGAGTTGAAGCTCCAAGCGTCAGCCCCCCTGGGTCGTTTCCCACGCCTGCTATTGTGCGACGTGCGGACTGACCTACAAAAAGAGGACTTGGCCCAACAAGTTGTTGAACACAACCCTGCGTTAGGCTTGCAGCCGCAGGACGTCAGGCCTCTCTTCACCAAAAAGCGTGGCAGACAGAAGGATTGGGTGATTGCGGTATCACCCAGCCTATACAAAAAACTAGAGGGGGCAAGGCACTTCCAAATAGCCTGGCAGCGGTGCGCCATACGAAAGTACCAAGCCCCCACTCAGTGCTACAAATGCCAGCGCTATGGCCACCTGGCAGTGGCCTGTACAAGACCTGTTGTGTGCGCCTGGTGCGCCTTGCCACATCTGAGTAAGGAATGCAAGCGCGATGCTCCCCTCAAGTGTGCCAATTGCGTCGAACGCAAAATCCAACAGGTGCACACTCTACACGAGACGCACGCTGTACCATTCGTCAGCGAGCGATTGCCCTCCAGGAGTCACGAGTGGATTATGAATAGGTCAAAAACAGTTCGAATCCTTCAGCACAACACAAATAAGAGTTGCCCAGTTATGGCTGAGTTGCTGCAAAATGCACTCAAGAAACGCTGCAGTGTTCTCGCCATTCAGGAACCATACATAGGATCCAAAACTCTTGGTCTGGGATCGCAGGCACGAGTGGTGGCTGGAGCAAGAACGGGAGCCAAGGCAGCAGTAGCCTGCATTGACCCGTCCATTGACATGCTTGCACTCACCCACCTGAACAGCCAGCACTTGGCCGCTGTGCTCATCCGAGCCGGTGGCTTTGAGCTGGTTGTAATATCATTCTACAGGCAATTTGGCGCACCAGTTGCCAACAGCCTTGAACCACTCGAGCGGGCTCTAGCAGGCCTATCAGGACGACCCTGCGTAGTCTGTGCCGATGCAAACGCCAGATCACCATTGTGGGGATCCCCAACCTTGGATGGGGCGGGCGAGGCGTATATAGAGCTGCTCACTAGGTACAACTTGGTTGTTGCCAACGACCCCATGACTGAGGCGACCTATGATGGTCCGGGAGGAAGGTCGTGTATAGACGTCACAGCCGTGTCTCACACCCTGCTACTCAAATTGCAGGGTTGGCGAGTCGTACCAGGTGCAACGCAGAGCGATCACATGGTTATTGACTTTGCCGTTACGGATGACAACATCCTCTGCAAAGACACGCGTGAAAAGCGATTCCGCACAAAAAATGCTGACTGGCCACAATTCTGTAGGGTACTGGAAGGTGAACTGCGTGCCGCGGACACTGACCTAATAGCGCAAGCATCCACACCTGAAGAGGTGGACAGCAAAGTGGACATATTTACCACAGCACTGCACTCTGCTGGGCTCTCTGTACTTGGCTAACAGAAACACAGGGCGATCAAAGTCCCATGGTGGACTGAGGAACTTAATCCCCTCAAGCATAGTGTAAATAGAGCCAGAAGGATGTACCAAAACACTCGTGACCCTGATGCCAGAGCAACACTCCGAACTGCCTTCATCCAAGAGAAGAAGGCCTTCCACCACGCCATCAAACGAGCCAAACGGCAAGGCTGGCGAAATTTTGTGGAAGCGGAGAGCTCTGAGAACCCCTGGGGCAGACACTACAAGTCCTCCATAGGAAAAGCAAATGTAGAGCAGGTCTTAGCTGCGATGCAAAATGAATCAGGCTGGGCCTGCAGCATCGAACGTTCACTGGAAACCCTCCTTGAGAAGGCGTTCCCAGATGACCAAGTAGCTCGAGACACTGAAGCCCAGAGGGCAGCAAGGGAGCTGATCATGGACCCTCCGAACGAGCCCGACATCCCACTGTGGACAACAGGCGACCTCGGCAGGGCCCTTGCGACCTTAAAGCCCAACAAATCTCCTGGGCCAGATAAAATAGAAAGCAATATGCTAAGGAAGGCTGAGCGGACAATCTCCAGCGGCCTCCTTAATTTATTTAATGACTGTCTGCAGGTCGGACAGTTCCCCACTCAGTGGAAGACTGCGCGCGTTGTCACTCTTCAAAAGGGAGGCGACCGCAATCAGTCAGACCCGCGATCATGGAGACCACTCAGCCTTCTTTCCATATTAGGCAAAACACTAGAAATCTTGATGTTGCAGTCCCTCGAAGGAGTCTTTGGCCGCAACCTCACAGGCAGGCAATACGGGTGTACCAAAGGAAGGTCCACGCAGGATGTCATTGCCGAGATTCGGCGTGTTTCCCTGCTGGCACCGGCTAAGTACGTCGTAGCAGTTCTGATTGACATCAGAGGAGCGTTTGACAACCTTTGGTGGCCAGCGCTCCTTAATGAGCTCAAAGGTAGGGGAATCCCTCGCAACCTGTACTCGCTCGTCAGAAGTTACCTGACAGACAGAACTGCTACGATCGAAAGCAGGCATGTCTCTGTCCGGTTGAGAAGGGGTGCCCACAGGGCTCGGTCCTTGGACCAGCACTCTGGAATGCCTTCTTCGAAGGTCTTCTCAGGAAACTCATGGAGACTGACTGCGAGCCGTACGCCTATGTGGATGACTTGACTGTGCTGATCTTTGCAGAGTCAGTCCGCCAAATTGAAGAAAAAACCCACCACGTGCTCCGCACTGTCAACCAATGGTGCGAACATGTCAAGATGCAGGTGGCTGAGGAAAAAACCCAGCTAATCCTCTTGAAGGGGAAAGTGAATAATCCACCCACAATACGCTTTGGCGGCCACAGGCTCCTTCTTGAAAAGCACGTCAAGTATTTAGGAGTGAATATAGGTGAGAGGTGGGGTTTCAACCAACACCTCCAGTCCCTTAAAGGCACTACCATTGCAAGGTTTGCCTCACTGCGTGCCATTACTAAGGCCACTTGGGGTGTGTGTTACCATGACACCATCCTCATGTATAAGGCCATCTATTTAGGTGTGATTGGCTACTGCCCTGTTGTCTGGGGTAGCAAACTAACAGTCAATCAAAAGAGAGTATTGGCCCAATCCCAGAGAGCCGCTCCTGTGGATCACCAAGGCCTACAAGATCTGTATCAACGGAAGCACTCCAGGTGATCACTGGTCAGTTACCAGTTGATTTGGCTGTTGAGTGCATGATTGACAAGTGGAGAGTGAAACGAGCTTCCCCCGCTTTGGGCTGAACTCCGTGCGGATCTCACCACAGAACAGAAACTTGCCGCCATCGATGAATGGGCTCTAGAGAAATGGCAAGCGAGATGGGAATCCTCGTCGAAGGGACGTGATACGTATGAGTTCTTCCCCAACATCCGTGAACGTCTTTCTAGAAAATGGGTTGAGCCAGACCACTGGACGAGCCAGTTCCTCACGGGACATGGTGACTTCAATGCGGCTCCACTTCTTTTCTCTGAAAGACTCTCCATTATGCACGTCTTGTGCCTCCAGTGCGGAGGAAACAAGAAACCATGTGCTGCTCCACTGTAGTTCCTACAACAGTGAGCGACGGTTGTTGGGAGGGCAAACGAACTTAGCAGCTTTGACTGCTACAAAGGAAGCCTATAACCATTTTGCAAAGTTCGCAAAGAAGGTAATGGCTAAGAAACGTGGTTATAGTTGATCAGTCCTCTTGAAACTTGCCACCCAAGTAAACAGTAAGATCACGTAGGGAACCAGATTAAGAACTACTCCCAGATGGTACGGGATTCCTCAGGTGGTCGCCTCCGCGCGGTAACACACAGGCAACAGCTCTCTACGGTGAGACTGGCTAACGACCAAATACCTGCCGTACCTCCACAGGTCTGAGTTCGGTGGATGCTGCAGGGGCCGGCCTCTTGCATATTAGCGAAACCGCAACTTCTATGACTGATATAACCCTCGTCGAGGGTTTAGGTACAGTCATCAAATAAAGAAACAGACCTGTTTCCCCAGAGACATGCCAATCTGTTATTCTGCTGGCATAGAAGGTACTTGAGACCGTGATGTCCAGCACCTCCCTCCGCCTGCGTGTAACAAAAGTTGGCGTGCTCCCCCTATTAACCACCACCATTTCATTGCACAGTAAGTAGTCAAGAAGGGACTCACCTCTTTCATTTGTGTCTGTGCTGCCCCATGCCATGTTATGTGCATTGGCGTCGCACCCGACAATCAACTGAAGGTCTTCCCTTCTGCAGTAATGGATCAGCTGCTGCATAATCAGCGGGGGGACCTCAGCGTCATCGCCTGGGAAGTAGGCTGACGCCACCACTGTCCTCGCCCGGAGTCCATTACTGTCTTGAGCTTCCAGCATTACCGCCACCAAATCCCTGTGACAGAACTCGGGAATTTTTAGAATATGCAAGTTGTGTCTTACCAAAACAGCCGCCCTAGGACGACCTTCTGTGCCACAGTAGACCAACTTACCTGTACTAGCAGGTATCCCTTTTACGTCCCTGCTCCTGCAGTAGAGCCACATCACAGCTCCCCCAGACAAAGCTCCTGCACATCACTGCCGTAGCTGCTTTGGCCGTGTGCAGGTTGATCTGGAGGAAGCCCACATGCTGCGCAATCATCGTCGCCCACGCCGACCCCCAAACCCCCGTGGGACCTTAAGTGCCTGCGGAGTGCCCGGGGGGCGAGCAGGCGCGACTTGCCTGCAGCCTCTCTGCAGTTTGGGCCGGAAGGGCCTTGTCGTCCTTCCTGCCCTCCCTGCCAAATCTGGACCCGCCAGCCCCCCCACCCCACCCGCAGCCACTGCTGAAGCCGTCACCACAGGAGGGGGAGGAGGGGCCACCAGGACCCCAGCACCACTGTTTCCAGGAGCCGCCACCATTCCCGCCGAGGTGCCCGAGGCGGGGCCCCCAGCCAGGACCGCGCAGCAGGACCCTAGGTCACCGCTGCCTGCAGCCCCCCGGCCAGCAGCCCCCCCCCCAACACCCCCGCAGCGGCAGCGCTCCCTCTTCCCCTTCCACCATCTCCAGGGGCATCCAAGGAAGGGACACTCGAGGTAGGTACCTCTTCAGAGCCCTGCTTCCTTACTTTGATGCTGCCTTGCCTCAGCTTTATGGAGACTGCTGGCTGAGCCTCCAAAGCCTGGGCAGATTGCGCATCTATCAGCAGGCCCAGAAGCACCGCTGATCCCTTATGGACCCGAGAGAGCACCGTCCAGAACCGCGTGCAGAGTCTCCTATTTTGCTTCGCCAGAAAGCCCAGGATCCTCGCATCCGGCTCATCCTCACACCCCGGCAGGTACGCCACGGCTTTTCTTGGTCTCGGAAGGTCCTTACCTTCACAGACCTTCAGCCTGGCACCCTCCCAGGGCTGTGCGGTGGCAAAATGCTCCCTCAGCCATGCTGCCGTGCCCTCATCCTTACAGGTCACCGCGTACCACCCCCTTCTACACATGGTACCGGTGAACCCTGGCTCCGGCCCCTCATCTTCGTCGAGAGCAAACACGGCCTCCACCATGCTCCTCTCCACGGCCTCCAATTCATTATTTAAAATAGGCTCTCACAGATCGGCAACAATTATATCTTCAAAGCAACTTTGATCTCGCTTGGGACGCTTTTATAAATGCGTTTGATAACAAAAGAGTCCTTGTCGCAGGATATTTGAATCAACTGCTTCACTACAAGCCGATTCGGGGAAATGCAACATTGCAAAACCTCAAAGATTTCCTGTCCAAAGTTTCGGACAGCGTTTCCACGTTTCGTCTCCTCGGGATTACACGTGAAAGTCGATTTATTCTGGTTTAACTGGCCATACGTTGTTTAGACAATTGTACACACGAGAACAGTTCGAAGTGTCGCTGAAGGGCTAAGTCTCATTCCCAACCTTTGACCAGTTGACTACGTTCGTACGTTCAAGGGTCATGGCACTGGAGTTCTTTGCATTTTTTCTCAATAAACAAAACAAAAAAACCGCATTATCGCTCTTCTCTTTTAAAGAGCAATTTCTCGGAAAAGAGCCGAAATACGAGCAACGATATCGTTAAGTGTATCATTTGTAAAAAAGACAAGCATTCCATTTCTAACTGCAACACATTTTTGAGCAGTTCCCCAAAGCAGCGAATTGAATGAATGACTGCGCCATTTTAAAGGCAGTAGAAACTGTTTAGCGTCCACTCATCAAATAAACGCTTCGAATTCGAAATGGAACTGCCAATTTTGCAAACAACGGCATGATTCGTTTCTGCACACTGACGCTGCTAGTACTACAGGAAATTCTCAAATGACTAATAGCACGACATCGAAAGGTGAACACACCGAATAAGTGACCACTTCTCTCCAGGATTATCTAGTCAATCACGAGTCAGAGGTCATTCTTGGGACTGCCGTAGTTGAAATTCTCGACGAATGTGGTCACTACGAATAGATACGTCTGGTAGTTGATATGGAAGTCAGCATTCTTTAATTTTTCAAGCAGGTTTTCGCAAAAACATCCAGCATTGTTCGCACAGCAGCCGAGGGTGCGACAGGGAAGGTTCGATGCACTTTGCAGCCCATAAATTACAGGTCTATCGACCTCACGACCAACGCTGTTGTGATAAAACACATCACCATATTTTTGCCTATTACATAACTTGTACCAGGCATATCTCCATTTCGACTTAGCAGATCCCCACTTTTTCCTCTCTGCCTCGATCGACTTTTTGCTTGAAGCAGAACTTTTTGGAGAGCTTTGGACCGGCTGTACAATAACTGTTTCTTCACATTTACCTAAGGTACACCCATCAATTTTCGGCCACATAGTGATGGGAGCATATTCTACACATCGTTTTTCCAGACAATCAGCTTCACTACTTGCCTTTTCGAAAGACGATGACTTTGATGCCGAGGTACACCGATTCTGGGAACTAGAGGAACCCAAAAATGTTGTTTTTCAAAATCCAGAAGACGGTCAGTGTGAAGAACACTTCATACCCACCCACTATCTCCCTCTGGTCTCCACCCTCTGGTCAGTGCGTACCTTTCAAAACAGATACTATTCCTGATTAGTCTACATCCACCATCATCGCCAACAAACGCTTTTATAATCTCGAGAGCAAGCTGCAGAGAAATTCTGATATCCGGAGTCAGTATCACGACTTTATTAGGGAATTCATCTGTCTTGGTCGTATGAGTGCAGCAACATCATCTTCTGATCTTGAAGATCTCCTTCCCTTGAGGAGAGAATCTCCTTATGTGATCCCTCACCATTCGGTTGTCCAGGAAGATCGAAACAAAACAAAGTTCCGCATTGTCTTTGACAGGAGTGCCAAAACCATTAATGATTCACTAAATGACCATCTTTTACCTGGTAGGAAACTTCAGAAGGACATCCGTGATATTCTCCTCAACTTCAGGGCTTATCGCCACGTTTTTGTCACTGACATCGTTAAAATGTTTAGATCCAGTTTGGTAGATCCTTCTAATCAGCCATACCAGAATGTTAGGTGGAGATTCAATTCCTCTGAAGCCATAAGACATAACACGCTCATATCCATGGTTAGCCTTACCCCTACTTGCTGCACAGGTTCTAAATCGTGACATTTATATTGACGATATCGCGCCTGGTAGCAACACCATTGATTCTGCTCTGTACTTGTAACGCCAACTGATCGAGCTATGTGAAAGAGGTTCGCTCTCAGTAAATGGGCCAGCAATACACCAGAATTGCTACACTCAGTATTAGTTACTTCATTGCCAACTCCTGTCTCCCTTCATGACGAGATAACTAGCCTCAAAATACTAGGAACCTCCTTTTCGTACCGCATTAATTGTCCACCGTCAGCAACCACAAAACGTTTGGTTCTTTCTTATGTTGCTCGAGTATTTGACCCATTGGGTCTGGTCGCTCGAACAGTTTTTCTACTTAAAGCTTTCATCTAGGAATTGTGGAAGGTGGGTCTCCAGTGGGACCAAGTCACGATCTTCAAGAAAAATTTAATCTTTTAATGTCACAACTCCCTCGGCTGTCTGAACTACGAATTCCTCGCTATGTCGCCATCACCTTAAGACAGTCAATACCAAATAGTAGCATTTAGTGACGCCTCTACGTCATGTTTTTGTGCCGCAATATATCTCCGTATGATTAACCAGGAAAACATCAACATTAGTCTTCTGATGGCAAAAATGAAATTAGCATATCTTAAGACAATCTCCTCAGAGGCTTATAAGATATGACATTTTTCAATAACACTTGGGTTGGAGCGATATAAAGAGTAAAATTGGTAACAAGGTTAAAAAAAATTCACGGGGCAGAAAGTAGCAAAATGTAACGGGAAAGAAATATAAATAACTACACGCGAAATTGAGTAACTGAAATAAGAAGCGAATGTGAATATGGGCACGCAATGCAACAGAAAATAAATATAATAAAGAAATTCGGGAAACTGACGGGGTGTAATGTAAAACTGGAGAAAATTACAAATAATAAAAAATATTACTCATTTTTTAAGTCATACTCAACATTGTTGTCCATAAATATTTCTGTCACAGTTGAACAGAGATAACCGAAAATCGCGTTTTTTTTTAAATAATTGGAATTTTCCAATTCTTAATCATTAAATGCATTACTGAATTTGGCCAACCAGGCGAAGTTTCTTCTAACAACCTACACCTACATTTTGTTCCCCACAACTATTTCTGTAGTCATTCATTGAGTAGAGATTAGGTCAAAATGATCAAAGTCAAATATTAAGTGATCGTTTACCTCAGTTGCTCAAAATATTTTGATTAAACGAGGTTATTTTGTGATCCGTAAACGTTTTCGTTCGAAAGCGTTGAACGATAAAGCTCCCGTACATAGCAAACCATAGAATTTTGAAGGATGACGGGAAGTTGAGTGCTGCTTCGCATCACATTACTTTTTTGATGATGAAGTACACAGACGTTAAAAGGGCACGGTCTACTTCGAGTTCATTAATTCACCCAATACCCAGAAAGTTATCCCTGCTATCTTGGAAAATTTATCGGAGGATTGAGAGGAAAACGAATCTAATTACTAATATTTTACTAACCAGACATTCTGCAGCAACTTCCTGTAACTTTAAAAAAAAACAGGCGTAGACGTGATACGCGTACAATACCCTTTAATACTAGACAATTTCTGGCCCATCGGATGGTAGGTTATTTTGGGGTTATCTTGTTTAAACGATCTTATTCCTCTTTTTGGTCGTAATTAAGCCAACAATGTAGCAGTTGGTTCTAAAAAAGAATTTTTGATTCTAAAACCAGCGCCGCACATACCCCAGTATTTCGTTCTTTTCGTTTCCATTGCCAGCACGTCACTCTGAGATGCCTCACCTGTCAATGCAAGGGGAGAAATCAACAGCTCATTCGAAAATTGAGCCTTTAAGAAATAACAATAAAAGTTAAAAGACCAGTTGTTAAATCTCCGTTAGGAAAACGCTAAATTTGACAGTTGTCGCAATATCCTGGCTTACTAAAGGATTTAGGGCTGGTTTATCAATTCTCCAGTTAAAACGTCGAATTGGTCAACAATATTTGGTGAGTAGAAATAGCAGGAGTATCAAACGCGGATGACCGAAACCTAGCACTAGCCAGGCACCAAAGTGAATTTGACGAACAGGTCTAAGGGAGTTATTCTAAGATTCGACCTTTATTCGGGCCTTCAAATGACACCATTCTCAAGTTTTACTTCATGAAAAACTGCAAGTTCAGTGACTCCATCTTCTGTCTTAAGTAAAGGTACTTAAGTAAAGGTACTTAAAGGACTATGCCATCTGTAACAGAATAATTTCGAATGAATCGGAGATTCCAACATAAAGAAAATCGTCCATGTCGAGAGCGAGTAATCATTATTGGACCTTCATAAATCACGTGCGATCTTTTACAGCCTACTCGTCAGACAATGCCGACTTTCTGAGGTGACGCATCATACAACTTTCCTCAAACCCCGGAGCATTCAAGGATTTTCATCACTTAGGAATCTAAGCAAAATTGTTTCAGTTGGTGTGAACTATGAAGAACTTAGCTCAATGCTCTGGGTAGAAACTGGATTTTTGAATGCCTATTGGGTTGCCACTATCTCAGCCACAACCTTCATCAAGCGATCGCTACATCGGTAATCTATGCAACTTTTTTATATTCGCTATTCATGTTTATATTTGTGAAATTATAGGGACATCATTGAGACAAAAGTGTTAAACGAAAGAACGATACATTTCAGAATTTCGTGGGTCGCTCTTAATTTCGTATGGCCATTATTAAAATACCGTTGAGAAGTAACTTATTTTTTGATCGTTATTACCATGTAAGGCTGATTTATAAGGAATAAATATTTCTGGTCATTTATAGTGCTGCTCTCGATATTTCCCAAAAGATAATAATTTTATATTATCGCTCCATCACTTGGAACTGAACACAAAATATTTGATCATAATAATTGAAGCCATTTTAGAAAGAAAAAAATATTTGGTGTTTTGATTACTATATTAATTATAATAGTTTTGTATATACTTTGCTCAAACCCTTATCTTGGCACGCCATGTTTGATACAAAGTTTGAGCTGTTTTAGTTCAACCGTTTTTTCTCAATCTCAACCAATTTTAGATGCCTCTAAAACGTAAAGATTCGGGAATGTTAGTTCTTTAAACCGATTAAAAAAACTTTCCTTCCTAGTTCGTAGGGCAAAGCGAAGTAAAAATACTCCTGTACACACATCAAGTTGCTGACATCTGGGACCACTCGAGGGGATTTCTGTTTGACTGCAAGCTATTGCAGTTTCTTCCCCAATCGATATTCTCGTTGCATTTCAACGTTGCTCACCTGATCCTCATTTGTGCTTGCCTATCGCGGCTACATTGTGTCTGATTTCACCCTGGTGGTTGACGCTCTTTTTCAGTTATTCTCTGTACCGCCAACGGTTGCCAGGCATTGTTATTTATCACATCAAAAAGGGTGAAGCATAGAAACATTTCACTTTCTACCATATGGCAATGGATAAATTAAGAACCTTGTTCGAGGTGCATATTATTGTACTGGCTTCACCTTTACTTCAACAGCTCAACTAAAACAACGAATTTTTCTGTATTGTGCCAAAAGCAAAGATGACGCTTGGTAGATACAGCTCTCACGAGTTCTAGGGCATGGCTCAAACAAGATTCCATAAGGCATGTGCTAGGTTATGCATGCATGATCCATAATTTTTCACCCTAAGTCACCATGTGGCAAAATTAGATTTAGCACCTAGTACTACATTCTGTGTAGAAGCAGGTAGCGCTTAAGGTTCCGTAATTTATTTCAATGGCTTTACGCGCTAGTAACAGTTGCACAGGTAATTAAAGTTACTGTCATCTTGATTTTCTATAAGGAGGCTAACGTTTACTGTTCTCGAATTGCATGGGAAAAATCTGTAAAAAGTTTGAGCTGAAACGAAGGTAGTTACAATTGTGGAATATTTTCATTTACTCTTAACTATCTGATGGCCATGACTTAACTCGCGTCGTATGGTAGCTTATTGAACGCATTTTTTTTAGAACGCTAATACGAGTATAAGGGGGAAAATCACTAAAATAGGCATTAGTCGAAATTTTTGACAATTCATTGTGCAAATTACGCATTTTTCCACGAATGAAAATTATATATAACTATCATTTGAGGCTGTGTACGCAAAAATCGTCATTGCAGTTATTGAGAAAAAACATTGGCGTTGGACCACTACAAAACTATAGTTTTAGACCAATTTCGCTCGACACTTCCCGAGCTTCGTTTCTACACTGTTGAGTCCATGTCGATGAATAGTTAGTTGATAACTTAACTCCAATTAACTCACTTCATCATTACCTTGGGGCTTGTTCCACATAACTTTTAACCAGTCGACATCATTCATGTTGCTAACCACTAGCTGTCGAAGATTACTGATTCACCTTCGTTCTAAACCACTTCCCTTGCTTCTCACAACGTTCTATAAACGGAAAACCTCAGTGAATAGACTAAACCTCACATTGAGAAAGTAAATTGAGTTTTATATTTACAGAAAAGAGGGCTCGAGAGCGTCGCTTCTCTCAACCACAATATTTGGATCTATACAATTAAAAAATAAAAATCTCACGATAAAAAGATAGGAGTTGCAAATAGAGAGGTTGGAGCAATTGAAGTGATTAAGGAAGGAGAGAGGAAGTGGAGAAAAACGAGAAGGAAGGGATGTGGAGTAACAGAGGGTAAAGGAAACTGGGAAGGTGGTGTGCAGTACAGGGGAGAGGAGAGACGAGAAGTACAGCAAACAAACCCTAACTACTGAAAAGTTACAAAACAAAAACTTTGGTAAAACAACGAGAAGAAAGAAAAAAATATTCAAATTTGAGAACGTAAACGTAACACATTTTTTGTACATGTTGTTGCTAAATCAGATACAATCTCAACTTCAGCTTCTTTATAAAATAATGTCAACAATATTATTTAAACTGTATAACAACAACAATAACAACCAGAAAATCCCTTCAAATTTGACATAAAAATTGATCCTTATAAATATTTATATATATATACTTTTTTGTGTTTTGTCGGTTTAAATTATGCAAATAGGATTATTTCGGTCGAACAAACTTACAAAAAACTGTTTCTTTTCTATCGGGACGAGGATGATATTTAAACGAGACGCGAATTGCATATATTTGTGTATCTGCGCAACTCACTTCAAAACAAAATCCCCGAGGCACTTATTTATCATTATTTTTTGTAAAAAATATTTATCGTATTGGGGACAGAATGATTGTTTCATTTTGGGTCGCATGAGTCTGCCAAGGCACCAAGTCGAAGGTCGTCGAGTTCGAGGATTGAAAGTGATTTTCATTCTACGAGAAAGCGGAAGGACGCGGAGGTGTTCAAGTTCGTATTAAACGTAGAATTACAAGTGGTTTTCGAGAGTTGACAAATATATAAAATACGGGTTGATCTGGTGTGTACGAACATAAGTGAAATAATGAAGTTTACGTAAAGGTAAAAAAAAGAAACAATACTAATACTGGCTTTCCAAACTTTCTAAGGTTTTTGGTTTACATAAAGCGCAATTTCTTAAAGGAAGAAATCACGCAATTCATTGAGCAGAGAGGAACAGCGAAGTTTTTGTAGCAAATTGATTTAATTGTTGCGTAATTTTGATTCTCACCAGTGGCCAGCTAATCAGTCAGTTCAGGAACCGAAGGAATCATTCATACTAGTAAAAGGGCGCATTTTTGTGTCACCATGTCAAACGACGTTCTCGTACATTACTTCGAATTAGTCGCTACAGCAGAGGTGCTGTCATGCGCTAACAGCAAAGTTGAAGTGACAACACACAGTTGAATAGATCACTCCAAGAGCAGAGGGTCCATTAGGACACTGAATAGGTACAGGATACGTCTCAGCAGGTGTGAATGAACCAGGCTCTATTCGTCACCACCTGAACAAAATGAGCAAGTTGGAAGTAATCACGTCACCTGTAAGAATTGTGACGTGCTCGACCACTGGATCAGGACAATTTTTTTACTCAGCAAGGGTTCTTTTTTATCCACGGAAATTACTGCTGTAGCATCCAGTCCATGTCAGGAGTCGTGAATTGGTTTTGAAATTAAAACGATGAATCATTACAGACTAAGAAGTAAAAATTAAGTGAGCAGAGCTATTCACATATTTGACAATGGTGGAGTCATTACGTGCCTCAAACTTCAAAAAGGCAAAATCCAGAGTTTCATTCTTTAGGATGTGCAGAGGAATCACAAACTACATCACAGATCTAGAAACATTGCTTCAGGCTGTCTCAAGTACTTGAGCTTTAAAGGGATTGGCTGAACTCCTACATCACTGTAAAGAGCGCAAAGGTTGCTGAAGACTCAATGCCCAGGAAGGTTGAAAGCAATGTACAATCCTCCTGAGGCTCCTTCTGCGCTCAACCGTGAAGAGTGATGGCAAAATGAGGAAGCGTTCTACTCAACACGACACTCGAGGCGATATTAACATTCGTATTTCCCAAGAATACAGGCATCACTTGCTTGGAAAGACCATCCCAGAATGAACGAAAAGCATATTGCAATTCGTCAGGACGTACTGGGGTATATACTGCTAAACTGGTAGCATTAGGTCGGTAAGTCCCCTGAGTTCTGAATGGGGCTGCTGTAAAACAAGCTAACCCACAGAATGGGGGAAATGGGGATTTAAAGCTCTTACAAACGACCCGAAGCTCACTCACTTCACAGCTTCTGACTTATTCAGAGAACTGGTTGGTGGCAACGTTCGTCACAACATAGCTAGATGTATACCTAGAGCTGTTCCAATGATACAACAATAATCAAGCCCTCCACGACATACTGAGCATTTCACATTTTTTTACTAATAAAAACAAAAACTAAATTAGGAGGCTGTAATGTACTTTCTTTCAGGCCCGTACATTCCCACGCCCTTCCTTACCTTGAACTGCTAACAAGCCAAAAGTTCAAACCAATATAAATGATGAAGAAACAAAAACCCGAATTCAATTAAATTTTAACATGCACAATCACGCGATCAAACAAAAATAACTTTCAATCCCCGCCCTATTGTTCTAATCAAATGAACGCCAATGTCCACTATTTTACTTCACGGTCATCTTTCTCCGCGTACAGCAACAGTTGCTTTTAAAAAAGAGGCACAACTGTCTCTTAACCACTAAACAAAAAATTATAAATTAAACGCGACCATTATTTTCAAAATTATTGCTACGATTTCACGCGTTCTCTATTTTTTGCATATACCTGATTTAAATTTGAACGCGCGCAAACTTATGCATTATGGAGTACAATCATCTCGTTATCACATGCTTGGTGGACACGTAGGTTGAAAACTGTTGGAACTATACCGCCCCGCTTACAGCGTAAACAACACGCTACCAAACTCGATTAACAGTCAATATTTGACAAAAATTAAATAATTTAAATTAAAAATTACGTGTTAACAAATACCTTAAATATTCGTGGAAGAAAATAAATATTACAATTCAATACATTTTCTGCTTAATGAACCTGATGACATTAGAAATTAAAATTACAGTGAAGTTGATCAACTAAAAACAACTTAAAATCGGCCTTACAACACACTTATCCCACTTCTAAGCACATTATCTACTTATTTCACTTCATTAATCATTTTCCCAATTTTATAGCGTAATTCGCCTCTGACTTAGATCGTTACGAGACCTTTTTCTTTACATTTGCAGTGTAGGCGAATTCACAGCGAGTTAAATTGACAATAATATTTGTTTTCTACGATAACAGTAGTGATATTTCAGCTTACGTACTATTGTGTGCATATATAGAGAATATAGAAGAGGCATGTTCAGAAAGTAGGGGTACTAGCGCACTAACAGCGATTAGTCTCCCTTATGGATCACAGCACTACGTGCTTCGGATACCCCCTTTCCAATTGGAATTTGGCAGTGTGGCAAGGTAGAGTAGTGCGGAATCGATGTTACCTCGTCGTATAAGGTAAATGTCGAGATTTTTGAACGTCCACACAAAATGAGAGGAAAGACAACAAAGAGGTTCACACGACAGACAATGCAAATAGTTCGTATCCTCCTTAGTTACTTCAGTTTTTCCTTATGACCGCCAAAAAGTTGAGAAGTCTACAATATTAGGGCGGTTTTCGCAGAGAAACTCATCCAGCTCTCACGAGAGCTACCTTTTAGCTCTCAGCTCAGTTCCTACGTCTACATTAGACTATGTCTTTGGCAGACTGAACAGCTTTAACGTCTTTTTTAATTGCGTTTCTTTGAACTCTATGACCTTCCTTGCACTGGCCTGGCTGCCAGCTCAACACACGTGCAGCACACACAGCAAAGCCTCCCTCTCTGCACGGTAAGCTCTGTTGAACTCAGTTCAGTTTTGAGAGTCTCCCTCCGATTCACGAATGAAAGCTGTACATCTCTCTGCACGAAAACGGAAAGAAAATGTCCGATCTTTATTCTGTAGCAGGGCGTTCCTTACACGAATTTCGATACTGCATCTTATAGAAAGTTGCGTGTCGTCACTAGGAACTTCATTAACAGCAATAGGAGAAAGCAAAGCTGAGCCAACAGGTGAGCAGGGTGTGGAAGTTAGTTCATTCTGGTTTTCGTTAATAAACTGCATTGAAACTCTCAAGCACTAGACGAAAGCTGCAACTAACAATAATTGCTGGACCAAAACTGCTGGAAGAACCAAGAGACCATCACATAATGACTTTGATCAACTGTCACGTCCAAACAATCGCAAAAACTCTCGAATTTTGTGTTGTCAAAGGCGAAGCCCGACCGTTCATTTGAATGGGAAGTGTTAGCCCCCCTCCATTCTATTCACTCCCTCTATTTACCTTCCTAAACACAGGCTCCACAAAATCCCCTTACAATCCTTGCAACGCCAACGAAGAGGCGCATATCAGGTAGCACAGTCGTTAACAAAACCTTGTAAGTAAACTTACTTTCTAGACATGCCTCGTGCGAGTCGATTAAAACAAAGAAAAGTGTCATGGAAGCCAGCCCAAAATTGAGAAAATTTGAAAAGATATTGCAAGAAAAAAAAAAACTGGAGGATGTGTCTGAAAGAAGATTACGTTTGGGGGAGTTCTCGACTTTCCTCCACGTTGACCAACATTTCAATGAAAGAGTAAGTACTTGGAAGGGGCACCTTCGAGGGTGTTATGGGGGGGGGGGGATGATGTCTTGGGGCCAGAGATCTTGGATAGGAACACCTTTGAGGAGTTTTCTGGGGTGCACTCTGGAGCCAGTGAGACTGGCGTAAAATAGCAATAATCACCGTGATAGTTCATTCTATCTCACGTACCATTAAACTGATCATGTGAAAACGTAGCACTCCACGAAAACATTTCAAGACGATGGATGGTGGAGGTAAAATGTTTAGTCTGCGGGGAACCAACCAGAAATTAGCGTTTTTAAAAGGCCGACTTCCTTTAGATGATCTAGTAGCTTCACAAACATCCTACCATATCTGGGATAGTTAAAGCTGTTTCAGGGAAAAGAATTAGAAGACATTTGAAAGAGCTGAAAGAATTTCCGAACTTTGATTGGGGAGCGTACGCTCCATGCCCCTTGATGTTTTCTATTCAACTCTCTCGTTTTGGTGGGCTCCTCTCATGTGTCCAGTTTTATTTAATTCATTTTCATTTATAGCAATTCTACTCTGTCATTCTCTGTTTATGTTCCCCAATATATTCCACCTCTGTCTCACTATTGCACGCGTTACCTTTTCTTTTTTCCGTATTTCTGTAATGTGGACTCGTTTCGCGTCACTATAGAATAAATAAATAAATATATAAGCGTTTCACTAACTCTGAAAAACTGCTTCGAAAAACGAAAATGCTCTTCAACAAATGAGAAAAACGCCTCTGGACTTCACCAGGCACATGGACAAGGGTTTACATGGAGTATCACAGTGGTGAACTTCCCCAGACTGTACTTCGTAACTCTCTTAGGATGGAAGGTCCTGGCAATAGCGAGATATTTTTTCAGAGGTTAAGCATGAGACAACAATGAAGCAGCAACATGAAGGGTAAGGCTTTCAGGTTCAAGCAGCTTATTTTTATTGAAAGATCGATTTACCTTCATGGATTAGCACTTGGGACATTGGTATATCGTCAGTACGGGATATTTAGAAGTTAAGGGGAGTCCAGAAGAATTCATCTATATGATTGTTATAATGATTGTAGTAATGACAATGGCCAACACTGAAAAGGGAAAACTCACGAAGTACACAAATAAATTGGACATGTTGACCCAAAACCGTAGCACACGAAAGCTTGGAAGCAACACCCTTCCTTTGGCGGGGTTTTAAATACTTTTACTGGGACTAATAACGTTTTGGACTTACGGGGATCAAGTGAAGTTTGTAAGTACTAAGTACAGTCGAACTCTGATATTCTTCTTTCAACCACACCTCAACTCAAAAACCACAAGTCCGTTACATACAGTGTAAAATACAGTGAGCAAGTTCATAAAGAATGGGTGTGACAATGACCAGGGCTTTACGAAGCATTCCTAGACAAACGTAGAAAGAATTTAAACAAATGAATCCTCCTTGAAACATTGCACCCTTTTCGATATGAAAAACCATTTCATGAAAACTGATTACGGTTCAGTAAAATGTCAAAACAAAACAACTTAAAAGTGAATAATACACTTAAATAGTGGGCCTAAATAAATAAAATGACGAAAAATTATTTCTTTTTTTCTCTCGTAATTTAGGAACGGTGTACAAATTCAGTCAGTCAGACGCTTACTCCTCGAGATTCAACAGCACCTTGATTTTTTGTTTTTTACTAATTATTCCTCCCTCCCCCACGAAAAAACTGGATAACAATTCGATATAGCTCCACAAACTCAACACTGCCACAATGTAACAGAAAAATAATGAACGAGAAAGTGGTGCCGTTGTCAATTATTCAACGGGTAAGTACAAAGTAAAAAAAAGAGGCGATCTTTGTGGCGAGACCGCAGAACTTAACAATTTGTTTGATCCGTAATATTAAAAGAACCGTACAGTTTCTTTTTGTTTTTGTACGATACGATATTTCTGATTAATGAGCCAACGGCGCGACGGGGGAAAAAAAAAATACTCACAGAGCGTACATACCACAATGAGCATGCGAAGACGTTAAAATAATTACAGTATGTACAACGAAGGTTTTCATGGAGTGGCAGGCTCGCGGAAAACTGAAATGCTCGGTCTTTCGACAGGAAGAGTCGACGTTCTCGTTGGAGCCACTTGTTTCTCGATAGTGATACCTGAAACCGAACAGATTTTTAGTTATCAAAGTGTGAACATGGTAACATCAACGACTTCAATATTGAAGTAATAAACTTGAGTAGGCGACACACCATTAAATAGCGACTTTTTGGTTCGCCAGTCAGTTGACTAGAGATTTTTCAATTACAGTTCCAAATATAGAGCGGATTCAGCGACTATTCAGATGAATATTTGTTTCGTTTACACGCTATTGACATTCGTTTTTGCTGCATAACCAGGTGAGCCCACTGTGTCCTACACTTAAAGTTAAATCTCCCTGAGGCGGAACTCTTCAGGATCATCTCTGAGGACTGTGCAGCTCTATGAATCATGATCACCTTTGATGAAAAAAAAAATATATATACAACCTCACCCCTAAGGTGGTCCCCCACCGAATTCCAGCTGAGGGTCTAGAATTCCACTGTCCTATCCCCTGCACGTCTGTAAGAGACGACACGGCAGGATGGGGGACTGAATTCTCCTCTAATCATACAAGCTGGCTTTAAAGGGGCTTGATTCACATGACACTGATATAACCAACATAATCCAGACGGAACATTGCAGCACCAACTTTAGTGGGGGAACACGACACAAGAACACTCACAAGGAGACCCACAAACTCTGAGCAACAGCTCAATAATCCCTTACGCACCACAGTCCCAGCAAGTGGCGCATGTCGGGACATTCCTAGGACACTGGTACAAGCAGCTTTCGCTCACACCACTAACACACACAACAATTAAACTTAGAGTACACTTGATCAGTTACAATACAAACAAGCAGGTAATCATCGCCATCTGTTTCCTGTCCTCACGCTTGCCAAGCCTGACCCCCCCCCCCCGCCTTTGGATGACGAAGGGGGCTAATCCCCCCCCCCCCCCCCATAAAAGACCAAGCAATGTGGCTACTACAAATACACCCAATCTACATGCAGTCGACCCAAATTTACCCAAAATGGATCAAATTCGTGGTAACACCCAGCTGATCCACTGCCAGTGGGCACATATGGGAGTCAATGCCAAAGGTCTGATCTGTGACCTAGTTACAAGTTTCCTGGCTAGCATTACCAGGCTGGCCATGAAAGCGAGTAACCCAGGCATCTGTGCCCCAAGCCACAAAACCTTTGCAGGAAACTGTGGCAGCGGTAGTCAGGGAGGAGCTAATCAAGGCGATTGCCCAGCAGCTCACACCATCAACACCACCAGCCCCCAAAATTTAAAGGGTCCCAAGTGGCAAAGTACCCACCCACAACGTAACCAGGCCCCTCCAGGCACCCTGACCCAAGCGTGATAGAAGGACCATGTCCCGTAAGCCCCTCACATGCCTGCTGCATGGTTGCTACCGAGCCCTCCTCCACCCCTCAGCAGTTCTAGGCCAAAGAGCAGCCTGTCAGGGCAAGACACAATAAAAACCAAAAGGTCAACAATTACGGAACAGCCAGGCTGAAGGCACTGCTACCGCCCACAACTGGCTGAAACAAAAATAAAATTGGTTCCTCCGTAAAACTCCCCCCTAATAACCAACGCGAAAATTTGGTGGTGGTTAGATCCACGGTTGAGGAAGGAACAAGGAGTACAAGGTAATAGACCCCCCCCCAACATCACTGAGAAACACCAACGTCGAGCAGGTACCAGCTGTGATGCAAAGTGATTCAGGCTGGGCCTGTAGCACTAAAGCTGACTACAGACCCTCTGAACAAGCCAGACATCCCATTGTGGACAACAGGCTACCTTTGCAACCCCAACTACCCTTGAAGCCCAACTAATCTCTGGGCCCAGATTAGATAGAAAGCAATATGCTAACGAAGTCTGAGCAGACAATCTCCAGAGGCCTCCTTAATTTACTTAATAACTGTCTGCAGGTCATACAGCTCCCCATCGCTCTTCAAAAGGGAGGCGACCACAATCAGTCAGACCCGTGATTATGGAGACTTAAACGATCTTGATATTGTAGTCCCATGAAGTAGTCTTTGACTACAACGTCACAGGCAGATAATATGGGTGTACTAAAGGAATTTACATGCAGAATGTACTTGTCGGAATTCACCATGTTTCCCTGAAGCACTGGCTAAGTATGTTGTAGCAGTTCTGATTACATCAGAGGAGCGTTTGACAACCTTTTTGGGCCAGCGCTCAATGAGCCATAAGGACTGCTTCAATTGAATGCAGGCATGATTCTGCCCGGAGAATGATTGAGAAGTGGCTCGGTCCTCAGACCAGGACTGCAAAAGGCCTTCTTCAAAGGTCTCAGAGGCTCATAGAGATTGACTGCGAGCTATACACACTTCCATATGATATCCACATATCCATACAGTCGATCTATCAAATTGAGGGGAATCCACCATGTGCCCCGAACTGTCACCCAGTGGTGCTAGCATGTCAAGCTGCAGGTGGCTGAGGAAAAACCCCAGTCAACCCTCTTGGGGGAAACGTTAACTGCCCCCCCGACAATGCCCTTTGACGACCATACGCTCCTTCTTAAGAAACAAGTCAAGTACTCAAGCGTCAATATGGGTAAGAGGTGGTGTTTTAGCCAACACTTCTAGTCCAAAGGCACTAGCATCGCACATGTTGCCTCATAGCGTGCAATTACTAGGGCAACTTGGGGTGTGTGTTACCATGCACATCTTCATGCGCAAGGCAAATTACCTAGGCGTTATTGGCTCCTACCCAGTATATGACAGTATCGTCAGAAGCACTCATCAATCAGTTAGCAGTTGACATAGCCATTGAGTACATGGTTAACAAGTGGAATGTGAAACGGGAGCTTCCATCACTCTAGGCTGATCATCCATGCAGACCTCTCTACTGAATGAAAACTTGCCGCCATTGATGAATGGGCATTAGAGAAATGGCAAGCGAGATGGAAATCCTTATCAAAGGGACATGGCACTTACGAGTTTTTCTCCAACATCCGTAAGCATCTTAAGAGAAAGTATGTGGAGCCAGATGAGCAAGTTCCTTACTAGATATGGCAGCTTCATTGTGTGGGTCCACCGTAGTTTCTACAACAGTGAGGAATGGTGGTTGGAAGAAGCATGGACTGCTACTAAGCAAGCCTATAACCAACAACTTAGCCCAGTTTGCGAAGAAGGTCACGGCAAAGAAAGGTGGTCACAGTCGATCTGTTCCTTTGAAACTTGCCACCCAAGTGTATGGTTAGATCAGGTGGGAAACCAGATTAACGATGGCTTCTACGATTTTAATCAAACTTAACGGTGAATGTTCCGTAGACACCAACGGATCTCAGCTGAGGCGTCAGAGTTGTTGGGCTGTTGGTGACCCCAACAAAACCCCTGAATGTCTCAAACCCCAACAACTGGTCATTAGCACAAACTTGTTGACCATAATAATCTCATAGCCGTATTAATTGCGCCTACGATTGGTAACATGATCTATGCCTCATTTCTTTTCTATTTCAACGATCTCTGGATCCGAAGCCTTCTCCATTGCTGGAAAAGGTAAAGTGCCATTCATCCCTAACACTCCTCAGATCGCTCCCCAAGTGGTGGGGCTCCATTACAATTAAATTTTCACCCAGGAACAGCCGAAAACGAGAAGAAAAACAGGATTTCCCAATCGTCTCCTACTCGAAATCTACAAGTTTTGGTCAGTTCATTCCTGCTTTACTTTCTTTTTATTTAAAGAGTAATTTATTTTACCCTACATTTAGTATTTGAACGAGAGAATAAATAATTTATGAAGTGTTTTCTAATGTACAGAGCTCTTAGTGTTGCGGCACATGACACTAAGAGTAGCAACAAAGACGATATGAACGTGGTAGAAGGACGGATGTGCGGAGAGCGGCCCTCTCCCTGCTGCCAACCGAGATAATGCTTTCAACCCAATGCGCGACACCACTGCCAAGCTCCGTGCAACGATAACAACCTTTAGTTTTTCAAAAAACCCCTTTTTATTATTCACCTTCTTCGACGTGAGTGACACCGCAGCTCCCTGCATCCCTCGTGTGCAACTCCTCATTCTCCGCGAGAATTGGCATCGCTTCTGGATCCCAGTATTCCAACTCTTTCAAGATTTCCTTGGACTTCTTCCCGGTCAGATTTTTCCGATTTTATAATTTGGCTCTGACTTCGTTCAATTCTTTCGCAGTATAATTGAATTTACTGGAGTTACGGAACATTCTGATGTTTTACCTACTAAAATATCAAGAGGTAACAAGGGTATTGAGAAATAGTGGACGCTGTCTCCAAAACCAACTAACCTGAGTGACTGAGAGTTATCGCCTGAGGTATGGATGGCCGAGCAGGCATCGAGACGACCGTCAAATGTCTAGGAAGTTTAGGAAGAGCCATCCTTGGCTGGGGCTGAGGTTGCTGAGAAAGAAAATAAGATTGCTGCTGCATATTGATATGTTGTTGGATTTGTAGTTGGGGCGACAGTCGTATTTGTGGCTGTTGCGACATTTGTGGTGGATGCTGTTGGTAGTACTGCGTTGGCTGAGTTTGAGGAAGTCGAACCAAAGGAGGAATAGAACTGACAGAACTCCCCGGAGTCATGTACCTCACTGGACCAGGCATCCCTCTCCTTTCGACGCCACTCTGCAGCAAATACATTTTTATGAGTGCAATAAACATACTTGAAACTTAGACTGGAACAATTCCAATCACATTGAAATGTGAAGATCTAAACAAAAAGTGCGCTTCAGTGTTTGAAATAAAAATAATACAGCAAGGTACAACCAAACTACTCTCTAAGTGCCCATGTCACACACATTCAAATCTCTTCCTCCTTTAGTTCCCTGCTTTCGAGTGATAAAACAACCAAGAGAGTAGATAGAGGAAAAATGCGCTACCAACCCATTCATTAATTGAACCCCATTTGTGGGAAAATGACTAAGCAGCACAAAATTTCGACAGAAAAGCGATTTTTAATAGTTTTTTTCTAATCTTACACTAACTTTCTAAATAATCAGGATGGTAAATCCAATAAGGTAGAATTTTAATAATGCCACAAAATAATAATTCAAACTAACGTCGTTTTTATGACTAACTTTTTCGCAGTTTTCCCCGGAACTCCAGAACTGCAGGTGTGAACGACTCCAAATCATGTTAACAATCTTTTCTATTACCTAAACGTTGGTTTTATAGCAGCAGCCCAATTAATTCTGAAACTTCAAACACTACTAATGTCTCACTCTGAAATGTGGAGCTGAGTTCCAACAGGCTCACGTTAGGCTAAGGAGAATTGTGATGCGTCGCACCAGACATGTAGCGAGTCGTGTAAGGCAATAGAGCGTTTTGATTTATATTAATCAAATATGTACCTGAGGATGCTGTTGAATTTGCTGGTACATCGGCGCCATTCTGACGAGAGATTTGGCCCTATCGAGCGGAGTGATTTTCCTTGGGGGGTTCATCTTCTGATTAAAGGCCAGTTGTTGAGGAAGTGAGTGGTGAGCAGTTAATTGCGACCCAACTCCTCCTTTGGGAATCGAACTAATGGAAACGGGAACCGATTGAGTCAGACTTTTCGAAATTGCGGTGAGCGGCTGCTGTTGCAGTTGCTGTTGAATTATCGGACTAGCTTTGGATCGTATAGGAGTCACCTGAGAAGCAAAGGATGTTGATATCAGTATGTTGAAATGTATAATGAACACACTGTAGAAAAATTGAAATAAAGTTTAGAATAGCTGAACAAGTGGATGCTGAAACTGTCAGCCCTGAGTGGATGTGTAACACAATAATTGGATTATATATATATGTGAATATAAATAAGGAAATACTGATTGAGGTTGGTTCTAGATGTCTCTCTTCGTTACTTCACCAAATGTTTCAACTCTCAATCAACTCTTTGTTGATTTAGTTTCCCGTTCTTCCTATATTTGTCGATCAATAAGGGTGCTAGGTTAATAATGTCAGAAACCTGCGGTCCAATGGAGAGAGCCATCACACTTATAGTGGAGAACTCGCCTTAACCCGAAGCGCCAGTAAGAGCAATTAATCTGTTCCAGGAAAGCACTGTAATAAAACTGTATATATACCACTATATGTAACAAGCATACCTCAATTTCTCCAGTGTTTGTGAGGAACGGAAAGGTTTGGCCGGGCGGCGGAGGTTTCCTCGCTGAAACGCTCGTAGTTGGCCGACTGATGGGAGCTGAGCTGATACTCGGAGAGGTGGTGGCCACTGGGACGCTTGGTGGAGCTGTCGTAGTTGTTACTGACGTCGACATTTTCGGACCCTGAGTCTCAAATGCTCTAATTCTGTTGCGAGCTGAAGTTATATACCTGATTGCGCAAGAAGAAAAATTAGGCAAATCCAACGAAATGACGATGAACTTGAACCAAAAGCTATCACAACTAGAACCAATTTTAGCACGAATCAGATTTACCAATGAAATAACCGAACTCCACTCAAGATTTGAGATAATGAATGAAAAATAACCTATTTAGCTCTTATAAAAAATTAACAAGCAACGAGGCTTCAGGCCACAGGAAAGTGGAACAGAAATGATGCAGAGAAAAGAGCGAGTAGAACCGCATCATTTCAAAACTCAATGTTATTTTGGGTTTAATATTCATTCAGAATTTGACTCAGAAAAATATTTTTACAACCCACCACTGAAAATTTGATACTTCACGTTTCAAGACATCGGGATCCTAAATCAGCAATCTCCGTCCGCAGTCATCCACGCTATATTTTGCCTTTAACGCGGTATAAAAAAGCCGTTCTCTCGCACAAAAAATGGTATCTAGTTGGATCTGCCTCATAGGCCCACTAACATCGTTGTTATGGGCATGAAATGGTTTAAAAATTAATAGAAACGAAAATTTGGCAGTTTTACAGCAATTACGTGTATTCTTCAATGCTCAGTCGAATGGAACGAGTCTCAGGGGTGTACAACTGTGTCCAGATCGAAAACGTTAAAGATTGAGAGCCAAACTTTACTACTTGAGAGAAATCAAAGGACAATACAGAGGCAGTTTTATTTCTTCTCGGCTAGAGCTCATTTCCCACTCTCACCCCAACCACCCATCAGCTCAACTCATCACATCGTGCTAATTGCCTGCAATGGCCTAGAATACGCCATTTTCGTCGTACGTAGACTGTGTATGGGATGGGTCTTGGGGATGTGAAACAACATCAAGCTGAGAAAGAGAATAATAAACCACTGTGTAATAATTGGCAGCATTTAAGATATAGATGTAGAGAGTAACAGTTGATGACTACCAGTAACCAGGGAACCAATGGCAATGGAGAAGGGGACTTTGAGCGCTGAATCACTAAGTATCCAACCATTTGATACAAAAAAAGTATTATTTGGGAAAATAAACCAGTAACGAAATAGAAAGTAAAATAAATACGGAATAAAATATCCAAAGAGCTCCTTAGCATAAAATTAAATATAATACTTCGGGACGAACTAAATGCTGTTCGATGTGGTGGGCAAAATAGAGGCAATTAAGAAAGAAAATATCTGGTGCGTTGCAACACACAACTTTCCTTAGCTCTACAACAATTCACTTTGTACATGGCTAATTCTATTTAATCAATTCATTTATCACTCAGTTCATTTGAACTTAGCCAAACAACGCTTTACGGCAGCAGGAAGCGGTGGCGCTTAAAGTTCCGGAATTTATTGTGCTGCTCGTACTCATTGCAGGACCATTATTGAGCAATTGGTACACAGATAATTAATGAGGCTGTAAACAGGATTTTTAAAAAAAAGGATAGTAATCACTTTTGCAGAGTTATTGGAAAATAACTGGTAGAACTGGTAGTAAGGGAAACGGCAGTAGTTGAAATTCAGGAATTTCTGGAGTGAGCCCCATGTATCTCATGAGCGTTTTTAAACACTCACCCTTTAGGTATTGGATTGGACTACAATACCTATTTTTTTAACATTCTACACGAATTCCAGCGGAGTTTATAAGGAAAAAACTGCGCGAAAAACGCTTTTGGTCGAAAGTTTTGATAATTTATTGTGCTGCTCTCGTCATTTTCCCACGAATGAGAATTTTATAGTATCATTGCCTTATTGAGAGCTATCAATGTAAACAATTTAATCAAAATCGTTAGAGCCGTTTTTGAGAAAAAAAAAATTTGGTGTTTTGATCACTATTATAACTATAGTTAACTTTCGGTGGATTTTGTTCAAACCCTTATTTTGACGTCCCAAGGTGACCCGCGGGCGAGATATCAAGTTTGAGCTGATTTGGTACGGTGGTTTTCTCTAAAAATCGTTCACAGACACACATACACACACAGACCATTTTCCCAAATAGTGTTTTTCGGACTCAGGGGGGTCTGAAACGTAAAGATCTGAAGAGAACTCAAAATTTTTTTTTCAGCCGATTACATAACTTTCCTTTCTACTTCGTAGAGCAAGGAAAGTAAAAAAAAAGGTCTCATCCTATGAATGGATGAAGACAACAAAATCTTCTTGAACAGCTTAAAAATGCACTGAAGAGGAAAATAGGGAATTCCTGAGGACGAGTCATCCAAAAAAAAAGAGTTGCTGTGGAAAAGGTGAAAAATTTTGTTCACCAGCGTTAAGGGATGCTGGTTTTAGGTCCACTCTCGTTGCACTGACGACTGGAGGAAGGTAAGTGAGAAAGAAAACTGGTAGAGATGATGAAGAACTTGATAAGACTGATGAGCATAAATGAGGGGGTTAAGTCAGATTGCAAAGGGCCAAAAACAATAAGAAAAATAAGAAGGTTCAGACCAAGGAAATGACTAAAGAAAAAAAAGAGAGATGGCTCGAGGAGTCTTTGTTTTGTTAACAAATGGTGTATTAGATCATTTTGAGGAAGTTGCTCAGACAGAGCAAAAACAGCAACCTCAGGGTGTTATCATTTCACTGTAGTGATCCAACCTACTCTGTACTTTGGTACACTGCGATTGCAAGTAATAGATTTGAAGGCAAATAAATGTATAATGATTATATATTGTGTTACCTAGAAGCCGCTTCATCAGCATCAGGAGCTAAAACGAGGTACCCATCTCGCCACACCCTTTCAAGCATGACGAGGTGACGAAGGAAAGAAGTTTGGCTACCATAAGGCCTCTAAAACAAGATAATTATATTAGCACTTTCAAACATGCAGTACCGAATAACATGTTTAGAGGTGCAAGTTACCTGAAGTTCTGTCCACAGTTGTTTTGTCTTCTTATCAAACTGCAGCGTCGATTGGTAGCGCTCCCAAGAACCATCTGGAGTGTTTGGACCTTGATATTCAAAATTAGCTATTAGGCTGACTTCAGGGTAGGTGGGCTCATTTTTATGGTGACTGCTCGACCCATTCACTCCAGTGTTGGTAGCGGCAGTGCCTGTGGGGGCAGTCACAGCTGATGACGCGTTACCCCCTTGTTGCCCAATGTTGAGATTGCTCAAAGTCCCAATATTGACATTCCCAAATTTCACCTGAAACGTTTCAAAAGGATGTGGCAACTTCAATTCCAAAACACTTGTAGTTACAATTGATGCGAAGTAAAGTGAGCTTGACACTAACTTGAATCCTAGCTTGTTGTTGAGGTTGTTCCCCAAGAAGTGTAGCCAAGCCACTAAGTGACATGACATCTTCATCGGCTTTGTCGTCCCCACTGCCTTCTAAATTCTTTTTAGGTTCGTCTTGAGGGTGCAATAGCTCGTCATCGCTATCACTAACTGGTAGGTCCAACGACATCAGTATCCTAAAAAACGTTCAAAGCAATGGCAGGGTAAAGAAGAAATAGCAAAATAAAAAATAGCTGTGTGTTGTGGACTGAAATAATATAGTGAAAAGAAGAAGCCAATAGACTTTGTATCCCTGCTGAATTCTAACACTTAAGAGAGGTAGAGATTATAGAATGCTATCAGCCCAAAACTAATACTGTAATTAGAAGTTGTTATGCAGTCTCGGATAAGGAGCTGCCTTTCAAACAACACCTCATGACTGTCTTATGCAGCTCCACCTCATCAGTCATCCATGTTCTGAGAATCTCATTTCCCGCCAGTTGAGATAATCTAGAACTGCAGAACACTTTATTTGGACCATCCGCATCCTTTTTCCGACCTCAACGCATTTCGTTGTCTCCTATTTTTGTCGCCTTTCCAAAAGGCTTATGGCCTAACACCATACATCAGCGTCATTACTCGTGCTCTCAAATCACTAGCAATTATCTGCCCTCATTTTCTCTTTTCTTTTCCGAATTAACTCTCTCATAGTCTCTTTCGTACTCTCTAGTTTCCAGACAGAAATACGCAGCAATTATCATTTTAATCGGTTCCTCATAAACAAGGCAACAAATTTAGAATTTTTGCTCCAAGTGGTTATTTTGTAGGTCTCTTTTAGCACGTTCTTTCCTACTAGTCTGTTCCGAGCTACTCCACTGTTGGCCAAGCAGTTTGTCTCAAAAACTTTTAATAAAGTGGCACTGAGAAGGAGTTTTTCAAAGAGGGCAATGAGCTGAAACTCAAGTGTCGATTTCCATTTCATTTCAGGTTGATCAAATGCATAGCTTAATTCAAAGCTGATTTCGCAGTAGGTATACTATTGAATGTAGTCAAATAGAACCAAAACTAACTACAATGTTAATAGTAGCGGAAAACAACTAACTTGCGACGGTAGTTCTTGTAAAAATTCTGATTTGACGTCGGAATCGCTGTTGGGTCTGGGTATTTCAGTCTTAAATCAGCGTAGTACCTACAAAGCTTGCACAAAAACAAATTCACGGAGAGCCGGGCGGGTATTCCATCTTCAGCCAGCATCAAATTCAGCCTGTCGGCTTCTGCCCCCAGAGAAAATAAATTATTTCTGTTGAGCCTCTTTCGGCAGATTCCACAAATCGTGAAATATTCCACCTGAAACAGACATAAGCGACTTTTTTTAGTTATTTTTTATATATTTAAAAAGCGATTGCGATGCTGATTTTTAGAAAGCATTAGAACACGAAATGTGGGCCACAGGAACGACAATCCATTTCTTCACAAGGGATTAAAAATAACATCCACTTTATCGATACTCGTATTAAACATAGGCTGAAGCATTCAAGACAAGTGTGCCATCAAAAAATGTTGTTATGTGGTGAAACTAGAATGGAATCGTGGCTGGAACGTAGCTCAATGTTTTATACAGAAACTGGAAATGCTTAAGATTCCAGAATTTCCAAAAGCCATGGCTTTTATTGCACAGGTCATTTATGCAACTGCCCAGGCGAAACGCTCACTTAATAGTTCTCGAATTATAGGGAAAATACTGTGAAAAAGTTAGACAAGGAAACAATAGTTTTAATTCCAGAATTTTGTGGGATGTCCCTAATTATGTTATGATTGTTATAACTAAGACTACGATGTTTTGAGAACGATAGTTATACGAGTGAGATTTATAAAGAGGAAACTGCACTACAGTCGATTTCCGCTGACTGTTTTTCAACAAAAAAATGTTTGGTGTTTTGTTTGCCAGGCAAAACCTATGTTAATCTGCTGGCTAAATATCAATTTGAACGGATTTTGTTCAGCTGTTATCTCTCAATCGTATTCGTACACTGACACACACAGACCAATGGCCATACAAATCAGGAGCGACCTCAGAAATTCCAGAACTTACTGTTAATTTTTACGCAGCGTCTATCCTATAATGTTGGGTTTAAAATTAAAGTAGTGACATACGCAGCAGTAGTGAAACAAATTCAAGATTTTTAAGAGCTACCCGTTTCTACGTATAACGTGAAATTACGTTTTACATGTTCATAAAAACTAAGATAAACACACAGGATTAGTAGCTAAATTGTAGGTGGGTCCGGGAAAAGTTGTGCGATATATTTGTGAGTTGTTACGAGTTGACGTTAAAATTATTTATACTTTTGTACAATACGCAGTTGCTGATGAAATATACCCTTATACAATTATGAGATACAACTGCCTGCACACCCTCCCAAATGCGAATTTCTCACATTTACAAACGTCAGTGGCACGCCAAATACAACACAATATCTGAACGAGGAGAACAACGCAGTGAAACAACTTACCCAGTAATGATGATGTGTACAGAATGGGTAGTACACGCCATGACCCAACTTTTCCATGTCAATATTGAGCTGGAACACAAAGAAAGACGTCAGGGTAATTAGAGAAGTAGAAAGAGTTACAGCCATGTCACTTGGTCGCTAGAGGATTATGTAGAAATCGTGTTCAAGTAGTTACTAAGTTTGAGTTCAGTGAATTACAGTTGGGCAATGTACTGAAGCAATGTTTATGCGCAGGGAAACACACTGCTAAGGAAACATACGTAGCAAGGCAATGCTTTAGTGGGTATGCACTTCATCGACACTGAAGAGGGGCTATCTCCAGACTTGTAATAAAAGATGTCGAGCCAACACAAGTCTGAAGGCTCTCATAAGGTGTTGAGCTCCCCAACGAAATGCTCTCTTTTGAGTCTGCTGGGGTCCCCTCCCCTACATCACTGACTAGAATTTTGATGAGCCAATAGGGTGCTAACCTTAAAATCGCTCTTCTCTACCAAAGGTCGACAATACGACACGTATTTCACAATGGTTGCGCACTGTAAGGCTCAGAAGCCTGAACACTACTCCGAAAGATTAGACAAAATACAGTTTAGAGCCCTGAGAATTATTATGAATGCTCTACGATGCACCAATCAATGCACTGTTAGCAGAAGCTAGTGAACCTTACTTAGTCCTTCCTAGTGCAATGCTGGCTGACAAATCTCCTCTCAAACCTTTCTGTACTGATCAGGACGGCATACTTCAAAATTAGCCACAGATATTTCACTGAACGCTACTGGACGAAAAAGCCATTGCTGTTGAGCTATGAAACCATCATCAGAGCGACGGCCTCCAATCGATAGCAATCCCTCCCATACCTTATACATACATGGTCCCGTTTTCATTTTTCTACTCCAGATTCCTACTGCATTGACTTTCACTTAAATACAGACCGTTTCTAGGAATCAATAATCCAGGCCTCTTCCAGGTGGCCCAACAGCCCAACAAGACGTAGACGGAGGGTTATTTTTGTATAACTTAATGAGCCATCTGAGTCTCAAAGGGAATTGTGTTGCTAATGCTGAAGCGATAGCAGCTGTCATTACCATAACCCACTCATCGCTGCTAACATGTTGAAAAATTCAGCGCATGTTAAGCACCATTCAGTGTAGGAAATTCAGAAGGTTTGATGGACTTTGTAAATGCTTAACGTAAAGCGCTCTACCTAACGTTTTGCAGCCTTCACACTGACTCCTGTAACACTTAAAGATTCCAATTCTTGATTGAAAACAATGCCCACACACACACACACACATTATCCATTATTTAGATGGTTCGTTTCATTCAACAAAATCACGGCAACTTGCAATAATGTAACAGGGGGTGGACTGGCTCCATCCATTGCGATATCGTCCAACCTCCCTAAATAGCAATGTTCGTATGTAGCAATTCCCCATTTAAATGTTGACCATCGACACTGCCCACTGTTTATGGAAACGTTATACACAGGGGATTGGGTGTTGATCCATCATTTTTTAGCCACAAATTACTTACACTTTTATTCGAGGTCTAAACTTTGATATTTAACCAACTAGTGAGGAAATTCCAGTTTGGTCATTTGATTTTATCCAGCAAAATTCATTCGATTTTTTTGGTAATTTTAAATTCAAAGAACAAGTTTTAAACCCCAAGTACAGTACTCGAACAACACATTTAACTTACCTTATTTGTGATGCTTTTCTTCAATTTAATCAACCATTTGCGCTTAATAGTGCGAGTGGCAGGTTCTGAGCAGTGAGTGACACAGCACACAGACGCTTGAGCTGGTGGTTTGAGCCGCCCAACTTTCAATTTTTCCGGGAAATTGGCCTTTCGATCGACGTAGCGGTAGCAGGCGTCGCAGAGACACGATTCCCCTGTTAGATGAGCCTCATCTGTTGAAAATAAATGCGTTGTTGTAAGCACAACATAAAATTGATATCTTTATAAGGGCTTTACTGGTTACCTGTCACAATTAGCAATTTTATATTTGTTCTTGATTTGCTCGAGTGCCCTTAAAATGGTGTGAACCAAAGGCCAAAATTATATATTTATCTCAATTGTTTAAAAAAACACTCACTTTCCAAAATTTTCTTTTGGCGCTCTTCTCCCTTCAACTGCGCGATGTGGCAAGGAGTGTCAAGAGATCCAAATTTACCAAAACAGTAGCTGCAAACGTCAGAACAGAGGCGACCAGGGTGAATTGAGAACGAAGAACTCTTCTCTGGAATGATCAGCTTGGACTCTTTGCTGTTTGGAGAAAAATGAAAAATAAAATAAAAGGAACAACTACAGATGATTTAGTGAGTTAGAAAGTTAGGATTATTTTTAAAATTCTCCGTTCAAGTACATGGTTCTATAAGAGGATTAGATTAGGACTTATACAATGGCATTTCCAGTAGCTCCAAGCGCCAGCAACTGTTGCTGAGGGAGTTCTCCATGTACATTGTATTGTGGCCATATGCAATGGGTAAAGTGCTTCATGAATGGGTCCAACGAACCCTCCCCTCACATTCTATGTGCTCACTGTGCGTGAAAACGATAGTAGGTTCAACATTTAGGTTCCTGACAGCCCAAAATTGGCCTATTCAAACGTCAAGAATGAAGTTTCTTGCTAATCTGTAACCCTAGGAATTTGCCACAGAAGAGTCACCTTATTTGAGATTCCTTACACCTAACACTGTGCTCTTCAGACAATGCACCTCATAGTCAATTTAAATGATTTATTCCGTCTGAACGATGTTGGTGAAACTCAGCATTATCGTTCAAGGGTAGATCTGAACACCGTGCTACAAAGTGTGGCAAAACCAGCCGTAAGTTGCAATCTAAAATGTAAAATGGCCTACTTGGAACCGTCTTCGTTCATCCCATCGTCTTCAGATTCTTCAGTGGGGTCTGAGAAAAAGAAGTAAAATCGAAATGTAATGCAAACAACAAAACTGGTTCCTGCAAAATCAAGTCGATTGAATCATAACTCACCAGTCACCAACTTTTTGGTTTCTTCAGATCCAACCTTCAACAGATACAGTTAAAGAATTATTTCAAGACAATTCTAGTTGACAATGCTGGAAATACATAACATAGGCAGTTATGGAAGTACAAGTTTCTTTAGTCGTTACACTTCACTCACTTTGAAGTGGCAACCTTCACTGGTGGAATATTAGTAGATACATGTTTCCAATCAACGCCCCAAACTGACTGGCACGTTGAACAGAACTGTTTTGATCAATCCATTATGATGTGGTATAATCAGAGCCAACATGTTCTAAGCCCAATTCTATTGACCGACATTAGACTTAAGTTCATTTCATTCGTCAGCAAAATTCTACGCGAGTGCACCAAATGATCATTAAGGTATAGGTCACCACCCTCATATGTTGGGAAGGCTCTGTATTACCATCAGCCTCAAAGGGAATGGGATTTACCCCAAGAAGCACCTCACAGTACATTACAGTAATGGTGAGCATTTGTGGAGAACACTAAGAAGTTATTTCCCTGACAGAACACTGAGATATCAAGATAAAGAGGGGCATACTAGAAAGCTGGTTATCTCAACCACACTCAGATCAGCGTGAAATCTAGATCTCTGAAACTGACAAACGAAGACCTGAGGGCATGCAACAGAACTAGCCCAAGAACAATTATGAGAATAGTGTCACTGTAAACAAAACCAGAAGGATATGATGGGACTATAGTTAATAACACAGAAGACACGATATGAGAGATGATCAAATGGCACTAGCTACCCAACATCCTCCAGCGAGGGTCAATGGTATCAAGTCTAGTAGTAGATACAACTGAGCTCCAGAGTGCACTTTATAAAGAAAGGAATACGACTAGCCAGTTGCCTGTAGAGGGTTTCCTCATCATTCGGCTGAATAATATGTCAGTCAGCTATGGTTTAGCATAATGTATCAGTCTGATTTTCATCCAGTGATTCATGCTGCTGAAGAGAAAAGTGTTACGAGCTCCTGGCTGCCATTTCCTGAACACCCTACAATTCCTAATTTATTTGGAAATGGTGTTTCCAAATTCTGTACAATGAGGTTATTTGGTTGAAGTGCAGAAAAGATTGTTGTTCAGAGTTTTGTGTTGCAATAATTCAATTATTCTGAGTTTAGTGCCCATATTCAAGCTCCAACAGGAGGTAGGCCAGATGATGCCTCAGAAAGTAGATAAGCACACGCACAATGAGTACTGTGCAGTAAGAAAAAGAGTGATTAGGAGATACAAGCTTTTTCGAAAGGAGCACTACCTTGATTTGCTGCACACAGACTCAACTGCGCATTGCTGGGATCCAATAGGATGTTATTTGAATGGGTGGTAACGCCGCACTACAATGTGATCTGTGCCATTCTTCAGTGCCTCTGGGAAAATATCCTCAACAATCTTGAGCAGTGTATATATAGCGATGACGATACATGTTATCCCCAACTCATAACAGAGAATTCAGTGGCCTCTGCAACCTCATTTCTCAGTTGTAGACTTTTCCTATGCATTGTGTTACTGTAGCAGCCTCATTTCAATCCTCTTACTTTCGTTCGCGACAGGAAAAGTAAATGTCGAATATTAAAAGCAATTTTTTACTACAGTGAAAAAGTGCAGAACTTATTAGTTAGTTCTTGCTCACCTCAGAACAGATGCGGTATTCCAGTTTATCTGAAGAGGCCAAATCGCTTTCTGCTCGTTTGTAAACCATATGTTTCTTATCTCCCGTCCGGTTGAGTTTTATTACGGCCTTCAAAGTCCCAGTGTAGCCATCCGATCTAAAACAAACACAATTAGTAGCAGTTCATAGCGAGAGTTAGGTTAAGGTTCACAGTTGAAATATATTCACCTTTTCGCTGGTTTTTCTTCCGATGCCTCGCTATTGACATTAGAAAGAGATTTGAGGCCGAGGGCTTGAAGTACAGATTCTTTCATTTGCTTCTGCTCTTCTGATATGCAATCAGAAGGATCAACAGTATCAGTGTCGAGGAATTCTGTTTCAGTTTTTTCCACTTTCAATTTAGACAATTGGAGCTCCTCATCAGTGTTAATGCAAGGCTCACTTTGAGAAATATTGGTAGAGTCTGGGAGCTCTTCGTCATGTTCTTTACTACCTGTCAAGTCATCTTCAGTTACATAGAGGGATAAATCACCAAAGGAATCGTCCATACCTCGAGGGTTGTCACACGTTGTAGAATCAGCATCCCGCCTTAACTCGCTTTCATTTTCAACTACATTCTCGGCACCCTCAACTGTCTCCTTGTCACTTCTCAAAGGCACTTGTTCAGGCACTTCAGTTCGTTCCTCGTTTTGAATTTGAATGTCTTCTGCTACGTTCAAACTCGTCACTTTATCACATTTACTATCACTTACTGGATCATCACAACTTTCTGTGTAAACAGGCTTATCCGACTCATCTTGCGTTATGACATCCTCTTGTAAATCCAGCGGTGGTCTATCAGCCAAGGTTTCACACTTAGCGATAATCACCTCACTTTTAGCATCACTATTCACTAAAGGGTTCCCTAGTTCATTCAACCCTTCGTCATCTTGAGTGATAACAGACTGTGATGACAGTTTGTCTAAAATTAATTCATTATCTTCAACTGGAGTCAAGCTAACGGACAAATTCAATTTTGTCATTTGTTCACTCGTTCCTTTACTGCAAACGGGCTTATCATTTGAACTGTTCTCTTGAGTAGGCGTACACTGTAAATTAAACTCTGAACTGTCAGTTATGCTTGAAACTGAATCTATGTTGAAAGTGTCTTCCTCTGGTGCAGTTACAGACTCAACTTCAGTACTTTCAATCGTCTCATGATCGACTGTAGCAATTGGTTCGGGATTGGCATTTACAATTAGTTGAGGCTCAGCTGACACGTTTGCTTGCTCGCTTACAGTTGACTCAGCGTCAGCACTTACAGTCTCGACATCAGGAATCCTAGCTGTCTCAGGCGACTCTTCATTTACATTGATTTCTTCAATTTTGACTGGTTCAATCTTAACGGGATTTTCTTCGACTTTAATTATTTCCATTGAAGTTGAAGGTTCTTCTTCATGTTTGATTGCAACATCACGTTCTTCCTTAAGCCTTTCTTCTTTGACAGAAATGGGAGGAGCGGCAGATAATGAGCTGTCGAGAGTCGCAGTTGATAACAATGACACGTCAGACATAACACCAGCCTCATCGTCGTCTTCTTCTTCCGACGAACCTTCCACTTCTGCCACATCCGAATCCTTTTTTTGCACCTTTTTGGCTTTACCCTTCCACATCGAGCAGCGTTTACGCTTTCTACGTTTTTTCTTGACTGAACTATCGTCACCAATTGGAGTTTTCTCCGACACTGAAGAGATAATCTTCTTATTAACACCTTTGGTTTGAGGAATAGATGGTTTCGTTTGAGTGGAGGTTTCTTTTTTAACAGGAACATTGAGTCTTTTCTTGGCGAAATTTGATTCTTTTTTCAGATTTTTGGGATCATCGGTTTTGATGCTGAGAGCTTCCGAGGAGGCACTTGCTGAATTCGCTTCATTTTTGGCTTTTAATTTTTTCTTTTTTAATATTTCAACTATTTTTCTTCCACTTCTAAGGGAAAGAGGCACACGAGCTTTGTTTTGGGACTTTCGCGTCGAGTATCTTTTGGCTCCTGGATCGCTTCCAACTTTCTTAGTGCTACCTTTGGCGTTTTGAACGATCTTTTTGAGCCCTAGAGTCTCTTTTTTTTGCAAGAGCGCCCGTTTTTTAGGAGGGGCTGACGAAGAAGGTTCGGGCTCTCGTTTCCTTTTGACCCCAGATACATTACTCCCACCTCTCCCCACCTTCTTGGGTCCCATAGCAAGAGCCGTACGATGCCAGAAGATGAGCCGATCAATGAGCGTAGGTTTGTTGATCAGAAGTGTTCGTTTTGTTGAGAGAAAAATGTCCTCAGGAGGAATGTCAACGTAGTCTGAAGTCCGTTTGCGACGACTGGAGCCTTCTACGACTGAAGCTTCGTGCAGACACAGACAGGAAGAAAGTTCGCTCAATGTACAAGTGACAAGTTCCACTTCACAACTTGTCCCTCCTTCCCCAGACATGACAAATATTGCTCATTCAGCATCATTCACAATCAGCCTCGATCACCAAGAGGACCTGAAACAGAAATTTAAAAAATTTTGAAAATATCAACTGACGAATAGAAAAATATAACTATTAAAAATAGAGGGTTGAAATATCGTTTCATCATAACTACACAAATTGTCTATGTTACTTGGTGCCTCAAACCTGAGGTGGGCCCCGAGAAGAACTTTGGCCACACTGATCCAGTGAAGGCTGAATTCTAACAGGCTACGGCCTGTCACTACTTTGAGTTCCCCCTGGAACTCCAGGGTAAGGTTCAGCAACGAGGCGCCTACTTTGAGTTTGTGCCTCCCATCTTCTAGTTGACGGTGTCAACACTCCACACTTTCTCTCAACTCCAAGTTCATCTGACATTTTCATTCGTCAACATGCTCACTCTTAATACTCTAATCACTCAACACTCAATTTCCGAGGTCAGCAGCATTAATTACATTTTCATCACTAAATGATAAGTTATTCCTTTGCCTAAACTTCTTATTGATTTAATTTTATGCAACCCACTCGAAGGATATTTTGTTGCTTTTTGCCAGGGAGCACATGGTTTGGTAGGAAACCTTCGTTACTAAGCAGTTCTACCAAACGTAGCCCAAACTAAAAAGCTTCACAGTAGTTTGCTTAGCAATTTTATCCAGCCCTTATCAGCTGAGGATGGAAGGTTCTTTTCGGTCAACTACACATCTCCCTCAAACATTTCCTCCGATAACCAACTAAACACACCTTTTGAAAAATGCCAACGGAATGAATGGAAGCAGCCAAGGAATAGAACTAGAACGATTCATGGCCATGTTATGGCCGGATTGGTCTCTTTAAGGAGGTGATGCATCTCGGAACACCCCACTAGAACATGGAAAGTGAAGGCTGGACAAATCATAGTCACGCTTATGAGGGATCTCCCAGTGTGCACATGTACTAGTTAATAAAAGGCCTACGATTAAGAGTCAAGAAGTGTCCACTGATCTCGGAAGCTATAAGTCCTAAGCTGAGTAACTGGAGGGCAAATGAGGTGTCATGTCCCCAGAGTATAAGTAACAGACCTATATCACTTACAGTCCAACTATTTAGTTCTGTTGCGCTTCGCAGATGCTCGTTCCTGTCTCTTCCAACGCAACCAGGTATTAAACTAGTCGATTATAGTTGAACTCCAATTGCTGCTGACATTCGCCTTCTCATCAGGACAGACATCCCGTAACCAACTCACATAAGCAAACAATTTAGTTCGGCAGGTCAACAACAAACTTCAATTGACAACTAGAAGGTCCCAGAACGTTACCTTCAAAGTCATTTTCCGTCCGTCCTCAGAGATGGGACGAACCAGAAAATCCCGACGAGCATACGGGTCAGGAAAATGAGTCACCAAAACCCGACGTTCCGGCCCCTGGGATAAGTAGGTAAGTTGAATGTTTCCTATTGAGTACGTAACGATAACATTTCTGAGCACGAAATTCGACTTTCACGACGACGGCGTTTACAAAAATGAGTATTTATTTTGTTAATAGTGAAAAACGGAGCAGAAAGTGAATTGCAAAAGAGAAAGGACGGAGGAGAAATACGACCTGGAAATGGGTAAACGGGACGGACGACCAGCGTTCAAAATATCTCAACAAACGACATTCGCGAATTTTCGTTAGACACTACAGTCCTCCCATTTCGCGAACAATAATTTATTGGGCCACGGACCGCCCTATTTTTTTAACGCCAATAGGGTGAAAGTTGACACTGAAGACGAAAAAATGAACACAAAAGAGGCCAAAACATTTTTGGCGAGTCTCACTTTGTATGAAAATTAACGTCGATTTTCGGAATTGGACATCCGTAGAAAAACTAACGGCAACAAATAGAGAAGAAACGACCAAAAGCAAACCTACCATATCAGACTGAGTTTCCTTCGGTAGTGGAAAAAAAAGAACGGCATCAAAATACTCGGGAGAGCTTCGTAGTTTCCGCTGCAGTTTACATGATTGACGACACAGGCGCGTAACGAATTAAGACGAACTGTAATGAATCGCGAACGAAGGGCGGTGGCCGAGTTAGACGAAATTATTGAAAAATAAGTCGCAAACAAAAACCAATAGAGAAAATGTAATTAAAACCAAAAAACCTTAGAAAGGACCTAACAGACTTCCATGTTGTTTAGTATTGGGGTGGGGGGTCGGGGAGCGAGGGCTCGAGAAAAGAGACGACGAAACGCCCAGTGCGCAGTTACTTCTTAGCGCTGGAGGAAAAAAGACGCCATTACTGCCGTCTAACATTTTTCTTTTTAATTTACGCAGCAAACCAAAAAAAAAAAAAAAACTTTGAGTGAGGATTAACACCAAAATCCACTTCGTGATCTTCCAAAATAAATCCTAGACATTTTTTGACATATTTATACATTCAAAGAGCAATGCAAAATGTTCGATCAGAAACTCTTTTTACATTCTTGGGATTCTGAACCCAAAAACGCCATTGGGAAAATGGTCTGCCTATTGTTTCTTTTATCAATTTATTTGCGCTTGCACCCTCAATGATTACAGGTGTACTGTGTTAGCTGCCTCCATATAGTCTCTCCCCCTCTCACTCCCATTCAAGGGTTCCACCAAATACTAACTGTTCCCTTGCCCCAAACTCGAGCAGGTTCTCACTTGAAATGAAGCAGCAACCGTGGAATGAGCCTGTGCACACCCCTCAAATCAATCTCAACAATATGAGCCTTTGGACTCCAAGGTGTCACCACCTGCGTGTTGCTCAGGTCATATCTTAACTGGTGGTCGTCCTATCATGGAGCATCTTATCCGTCTTTCCTTCCCCACCTTCCACATTTCCTTACTTATTATTTATTTAGTTACTTCTTTTTGGGTGCCACTGTCCCATTTTAAGGTGAGCTTTGAAAAAAAAAAAAAAACAATCTGCGAGAGAAAATGGTTGAACAAATGCAGCTCAAACTTGATATCTGGCCTGTATGTCACCATAGGACGCCAAAATATGAACAAAATTCGCCCAAAACAAACTAAGGTGATAAAAAAACCCAATTTTTCTCTCATACGGCCCTAACGATTTTGATTAAATTTCATGTATAGCCAGCTCCAAATAACATAACAGTCCCATAAAATTCTCGTTGGTGAGAAAAGGACAAGAGCAGCACAATAAAGTACTGAACATTTCGATAAAAATCAATTTTAGCGAAATTCACAAAAATCTGTGTGGTACTTCAATTGAGTACCTATAGATGACGTTCAATAAAGCTCATAAGATATATTGGGACTACTCCAGAAATTCCAGGATTACAACCGCCGGTTTCTCTCACTCCCCTTTTCATAACTTTCATTAGTTTTATTTTATTATTATCCTTCTAACATATCTGGTGCGACGCATCACAAAACAATCCACGATTTTTACCGCCCACGTTACTCATTCAATATGCTCTTCATTCCACACGTGCCTGTTTCAACTTTATGTTATGAAACTCGATATTCCATACGGAGAGGCTGACAGCGCTTATTGGTCCACACTACTTATCGCACGAGGTTCACTGAAAACTGAAGTACAGGTAATTGGAGAGACTAGAAACGCAAATTTTTGATAACACTAGTCATTAGGGTTTGAAATTATTGGCATAAAACTGTGAGAAAACTTCATTAGGTTATGTTCCGGAATTTTTGTAGTTGCTCCTGATTTTATTAAGTACATTATTACATAGCCATCCTAGATATCTTACTGAACTATCATCCTGACGTTTTGGAGAGCATATGTGCAAAATTTATAGAGAACAAACTGCAGTAAAATCAACGTTTGTGGACAATTTGTTATTTTATTGTGCTGCTCTCATCAATTCCTCCTCACGAGTCTAAAATTTCATAGTAGCCTTATATAAATTTGATGTTGACACAACAAATTCCTTACATCCGCTTCTGAGAAAAAAATTATTTTGGGTTATGATCACTAGGATAACTGTAAAATACTATACTACAAAGGGCTAAGGAACGTAATAAGACATAAACAGCGCCTGTTAACGATGTTCTGACTTGTAATTCGTATTTTGCGTACTCCAAAACGTGATGAATGAAATTTCACGGGAGGGAGGATTTTGATGTGGAAGTGAGAACTTGAAACTATTTCAAGAGCACAACAACATAAGAACGTGGCCCATCATTGGGATCCGTCTTCTGTTCACTTTAGAGTGCTCCACTTCATAAGAGTTCATAGGGTGTTGCTGAAGGGGGTTGAACTCTTCTCTTGTGGGCGCTAATTTCACAGCATTATGAAAGGAAGCTATTTTTACAGAGTATGAACAGTGTATATATGATATTACTATATACCTCATCATGTAGGTAGATGATTGGCGTACCACCTGAAGCACAAACAGCAGAGCGCACATCATTCTATCAAGGCTTATCATCCTCCCAAAACCAATCCGTAGGTCAGCTTAGCAAGCAACTACGTCCAAAGGAGGCCCAGCTTCTGCTGTGGCTTCAGTGGATCCTTGGCAACTTTCTGAAAATAATCACCAAGGACCACACAGCTTCCGGCTGAGGAGGTTGCACTTTAAAACTCGATCCCAACATACCACCTCATCATGCTCTAACCTCGATAGGGTGGCATCACTGAAATCGAGCCACACTTCTACGGATTCCCTCCCAATCCACACATGCCTAGCTGCCTCATAAACTTGTCAAGGGCGATCTGCAAGGCCCGCTTGGAGACGGATGGCAAGAAGGACGACATCATCCGCAAAGGCTAATGCGTCACCCTGCACACCTGGGGCGAGATCAAACCCTACTTCTTGAAGCAGCTTACCCAGTGCAGCATCAATAACAAGATTGAAGAGTAAGGAAGACTGCCGAATGCCACCCCCTTTTGCTACATCCCCAGACATCTTCGCCTCAACCTGCAACAGTACAGGGAGAATGCTAAAACAAAATGTTTCTGCTCATTACATTACTATCCTCCTACTCCAAAGCGCTACGGAAAGTGACAAGAACAACGAACTTGACCATTATTCAACATAGTTCGTCACGCTCATGACGTAACGGATTTCAGCTTGATTTCGCATTTGTATCATGTTGCCTGTAAATCTTCGAATGAACTTAGTACCATGTTTTCCTAGTGTTTCAACCAACTGGTTTCAGAAAGATTTTTATTTACTGTTACAAAACGATGGTGTATTCATTTTTAGAGAATTAAAGAGAAAATTGCACATGTCAAGAGTCAGGATCTGTCTAGAACAGTAATGGGAAAATTACAACCAATTTAAAGACCGATATATTCAACACGTCCAATTACACTATTCGTATTAAACAACACAACAAAAGAGAATTATATTTCAACAAACCGGGATAAGGCGACAACGTAGGGGCATAGAGCAACTTGACAGTCTTGTATCATTTCCTAGACCTCCACGCTATGTTGGCTTTCGATATGTACTTTGCACAGCAGTCACTCGATGAGAGAACAAAAAATTACTTACTGAGGCTCATTTGAGATGTAACCACAAATGCCCACTGCAGTAATATGAGCCAACTTAAGAAAAGAGGCGCAGGAGTTCGGCAATTCTTAGAATTAGGGACTCTAGGTACTGAAACTTTAAAGTTTCCAATGACGAATTGAGAAAACTCAAACTAGGTCTTCTGGGCGGAAGATTCAATCCTGAAATTCAACAAGCTCTTGAGACAGTCCAGACGCTTGGCTACTCAGGATATCAATAGTGTTTGACAAAGCATTGCACAGGTAACTTGTATAGAGGTGTAGAGATTCACAAATACAATAGGCGGGAGATACAAAAGCCAGAATATAAAGACGTCTGAAATAGGTAGGCTCAAGCTCAAGGGTAAGAGTAGTGCCAGAATTCAGGGTTTTACACGTGAGCGCTAAAAACGAAAATGGTCCGAAACCCTGAAACCTGAGACGTGGGTAATGGCAGCAAAGGAAAGAATCGGCCGAAAGTGGAAGATTGGGGAAAGTAGGACGGGAAAATCCAAAGGTCGAAGAATAAAGGTATTCTCTTTCTACCTTTCAGAGACTAGAACATCCAAAGATGTCTGTTTGAGTGCCCAGGTGATAGACCTCGCATTAACTAGATGCCCAGGGCTTGAGCCAACCTAGATCTTAATAGCAGCAGCAAACTAAATTTGTAATTCTACGGTTCACATAAATCCCAAGTGACTATATCAGACTAACAAGTCTTTCAACAGGCACTGCCTGACACTGTTTCAGAGGACTCCCTCACATAACAACCTCGAAGGTCACCCATTACGTGCTACTGCCCTGTACGAGAAATACGAGAAATTTCTTCTTCTAACTTAAATACGTGACAAATAATTTTGTCTACTCATCAATAACAAAACAAAGAAGTTTGAGTGGTGCAAAAACGTTTATTTTTCTCTGCAGGTGAGGGACTTCGTAAAGTTGAGGTGCGTTGAACAGGTTAAGAACCCAGGTCTCTAAAAACCTCGACGTTTGACTCACAAGACAGAAGAATTTGGAAAACCACGAGTGTCTTCACTCAACAATCTCGAGTCAATAATTTACAAGATATGTTGTTCTGATCCCCCCCAATTTTAAGAACACATTGTTAAGAAATATACAAAAACTACTAACGTTAACACTAGTACAATGCTGTACATCAATTCCTTTCATGATATTAAGAAGCCAAATACAATATAAGACACATTTATATCCTAAACATGAGCTGAGGCGATGTTTTGGAGTTTACATTATTTGTACTGTGAGATACAGTGAATTTACTGTAATAAAATGAGGTGATCCAACAGACAGTGCTTTGTTAAAAATCAGTAACCCCTTAGGTATATTTCTAGCTAACTATGCTTATTCTGAAAATATATTCTTACTCTAAGACTTATAGCATTTAAGATGAAAACCAACTTGTGGATAAGTACTGACAACTAAATGGGAGAAAGGACGTCATCAAGAAAGCACTCACTCGAAACAATCTAGAATGCAGCAGGGTGCCTTGCTAGGAGCCCTCCTCAGGAGTTGGAATTTTCCTTGGTATTTCTAGAAACCCGTTGAAACTCATTTCTCCAAGTAACGGTCATTTTTGTAAATACTGGGACAATCAGTGGCGTACTGGCCTGAAGAGTACGAGAACTTTCATGTGAACTTGTACCGTGAGAAGGAGTAGGCAGTCATTGCACGAGAAAAGAGGTGAGCTGAGCTCAGGGAAATACAACAAACTATAAGTAAAAAACCTAATTTGCAGCCTTGAGCCAATCAACGATAAGAAGATCAAGAAAATGTGGTACCAGAACCAATTTACATGACGACTTTGACTCTGGAAACCCGTCATTTAAGAAAGAGGCATTAGCGATCCCAAGGTTCCAAACATCTACATCATGAAAGCCCTACAACCCCAACACCCAGAAGTTTAAAATATTGTAATTAGTGTGAGAGCTTTCTCTAGTGCAGACACCTCCCTTTCAGATTGTTGTTCATTCGTACTATGGACGTCAATCCTTCTACGCACATCCTTTAACATAATATTACCACAGATTCACAATGAGTATTTTAATTTTTAAATCAAAAACTTCCATCGAAATAGAATTTGTCAACAGTTTCACTTATTTCCGAAGAAATATCACCACCTTCACGTCTCAATTACGATACACATTGAGCAAAAAAATAAACTACGCTGCAAAAAAATACTAATTGTTATTAACTATCAATTAAGAGCTAACTTTAACCAAACCTTCTCAGAGTTACAAGAAACATTTACGTTGAGGGTTTAACAACATCAGGCACCAAGTTATTTTTGAAAGGTAAAGGTAGAAAATTTGTAATGCCGCTCCTTTATCACAATTTTAAAGGCTCTCTTCTAAAACAGTACTAAAAGTGGAGCAAAGGCATGCATTAATTGACAATGGTGGGTAAGACAATTCCCATACGACAGAGCATTAGTCAAAGACAGGGGATGCCACTATTAGTACCTTCTTGAAGCGATGACTCAATGAAGGGTTAGTAAAAGTGGGGGACTAATGGGTGGGGGTTTCTATTATTTTTACTGTATGTAAAAAAAAAAAAAAAAATGTAGTACTGATGATGACTCAACTGTCGAAATCGATATAACGCTGCAACTCAAATTAAGTCGAAATATGCAACACTGTCCTAACTCCGTTTTATTATTGGGATTCGAAAAACTATCTCAAAGTGCAGTTTTGTGAATAAAGAAGAAAGCGGAGTTAGGACAATAGTCTATTTCCATTAAATTTGAGTTACATGTTCATAACGCTATATGATCCATTAAAATGGGTTTCCGCAACTTCTGTAGCGAGTGACTCCTATTATAACAGTGACAATCAAATTATAAAGTTTGATGGTACTAGTATGTGTACCATGGACAATTGTGCCAACTACTGTTTGTCAAAATGGTTATGCTTGCATTCCCGGGTAGGAGAGTTTCAAGATGATACAGTTGTCAAGAAACCTCAATTTGTTAGGTGCTAACCTTTGAAAGTAGACCTGAACAGTGAGGGGGGAACCCTGTACTAATTCGTCCAAGTCATCAGCATGGGCAATGAGTTAGAGCTCACTTAGTTCATGTGAACACAGTTTTGGTTCTTGAGGCACCCCCTGCTACACGCTACTTTGGAAAGTGCAAAAATATTTCATTTCTCGATTTGCCACCCCATTTCCTTTATAACATTTCTGGAAAATTGCCACCCCGAAGCCAAGGGCTTCCCAAACCTTTCTACGCTTTGGAGTCATTTCTGTTGCAGGGTCCCTGTTCTGCAGCAGGTACTTCTTGCAACCTGCTTACAGCTTCTCACAGTTTCTGCAAAAATGCCTTTGATGCTGTCACTGGGTTTCCCAGTTCCTATATATTTTGGGGCTGATCACTGCCTGAACTCCACTCTCACTATACGAATTGAAGTGGCAACATTGTACCTCATGAGAACATACACTCTATTTTGAGGTGGCTAATGATAATAAGATCAAGTCGAACACCATTGGCACCATGACTTGCCCTCTACAGTTTCTTGTTTCTATACAAATCATATCAGACATGAACAACTCTCAACTAGACGAACGCTGATTCCTAAATTAACCTTCTTCGAAACTGCCGCTGTTTGTCCAAACTCCCACTTTTTCAGTCAAATTCGCACATAATTAATTGGATATCGTTCCTAACAAATTATTCAAACCGTGATTCAGCTTTCAAGACCAGTCAATATAACTGTAACAGTACTGATTGCAACAAACTAATATCAAACGCCTGAAGTTGGCTGGACTACTTGTGACAGGACTACTCCCTGACCTGCAGTGAGAGGACACTGTCAAGAGTGGACTTCAAGTTACCCATGACTGGGTGGTGGACCTAAGGCAACCCACTGGGACGAGAGGGTGACGCCTACACTCCATCTTGCCCATAGTGCGCGATTGCCTGCAAATGAGCGGGTGACACCGTTTCTGCCTCTAGTCCAGTTGCTGTCGGTCCATAGGGCATTCAACGTGCGTCTCAAATTCTTTAAACGCTGCACCTTTCATGACTGCAAATGTGGCGCAGAAATTGTGGATGTTGCCCCCCAAGTATTGTGTGACTGTATGACTACAGCCTCAATGATGCCTGAACTCGGCTTTCACCCTGCGACCCAGAAATGTAAAGGAATTTAAAAGTTGAGAAGCACATTTACGAAGGTCTTTGCTAAATCGAAAACGATACCAACAGTTCTATGCTCCTGCAACACTTTTTTTTCCTTCATACTGCAATAACTGTCTGGGTGACTTTGAGGTTGCATTTAGCTTCTCAATTACCTTACTTGAAATTTCCCTTTGTGGTGATTCATTAACAGCGCCAGAACTGCTAGTGTAGGCAACTTTTTATCGGCACTTACTGAGAGTGAACCCTGTTCAGAAGTCCCTGAAGATTTCAATACATCCTCACTTACTTGAATACTAGCCAGCTCCAGCCTTTCTCTCGTGGATTGAATGGGTTTCAGATCACCCAAGTTGGTTTCATGAAAAAACGTTTAAATGTCTTGCTTTCGGGGTTCAAAAACATCCTATCAGTCAAGTCTTGAGAACTCGTATTCTGAGCTGAGGATTGAGCGATCAGACTATCTACAAGACCAGACAAATCGATCGCACCAGTAATACAATCAATGACATTTTTCATCAGGAATTGTGTTTCGGCTTGTTTTTGACTAGGTGAAACATTGGCTTTTTAAAAGGGAGGAGGAATGAGATTCACTGTTTCGGAAATTATTGTTGACATAGAACTTCCACATTGTTGGCCTTTACAATCGCCATTATTTTCTTCATTTTTGTGGTTGAACGATCACATCAGGGTGCTAGTCGTTATTTCAATAAATAATAGATAGAGATGATAATCTAAGAAAAACGAGCACATCGAAAGCAGCCCTAATGAAGAATCGTATGAATAGTGAAAAATGGTTTCCAAGTTTTAACTTGATAATATGTTAAATAACTGAAGGTTTCATTCACTAAATGTGTTCAGCATAGGAAGCCTGACGAACCGTTTGACCCCCGTATGCTAGTGAACCTGACAGATAACACCGAACAACAACAAAAATAATTGGGAACTTTCAAAGGCATACTGAAGGAAGATATCCCGCAACTCGTTATCAAATTTAATCGCTATACTTGAGAAAGATACCAGTGCTAATGAGAGGGCCTTGATCTTGACCATGTTCAAATGTTCAGCAGGTAGGTACTCTTGGGTGTTGTGGGCACATGTACAATTAAGACCCAATGTGGTACTGAGCTGTCACACAGTTCAAGAAGAAGGTTGAAGATGAGCAAGGATAATCGGGATATTCAGTTTTTGTGACCGAGAGCGATGAGACAAGTAAAATGTACTGCTAACAAAATAAAACAACCCAAACTAAAACAAAAGCATTCATGACGTAACAGCAGACTAAAAATAAATTATACAGAAAATTAAAAACGGGAAAGCATGTCCAGGGCACCACAGGCTGGAAATGGTGATTTGCCAATGGCAAAAAACGCATTCCTAACCAGTACGAAACAGCTCCAAGGAGGCCTCATTTTTCGAAAGTAACCCCCAACCCACACTAGTCATACGGCTTTACAAGCTGTCTAGAGCAGTACCTGCGAGGAGATCTTCCATGTACATATTAGAGGCATCATTGTTTACTCGAGAGCTCTAAAAGTGTTGATCAATTTGTTTGGAACATTAATTAACGCTGCATTCGAGCTTCAAACCAGAACTCTCTACAACTACAAATAATCGATAACATACTGTTGGCAGATATCCATTAATTAATCATCGACGATATTCGAAGGAATGGTCCAGTTTACGCATTAAATACTGATGCCATTAGCATTAAACAATTGACTAACGCAGAATAATTAAATATTGTTAGAGTTGATTGGAAAAATGCTGGAATATCACAATTTAGCTTAGAATGAATTTTCATAACTTTTGAAGCAAGTTATAACCTCACATTTTCTTTCTGGTAACAATACGTACAGTACAGATATAGCAAGGAGCGACAATCAGTATAAACTGCAGCATGCAGTTCGTTTGACGTTTCGATTCGATTTGAGTCGGATCGTGTCATTAGACAAACCTTGTCGGTCCATTTCTGCTTCGAGTTGGGACCAAATTTTAATGGCTGTGTCAAAAGCAGCGTCCACGTTGATGGCGTCTTTGGCGCTTGTTTCGATGTATGCGAGATCCCCATTTTCTTTGCACCAATTCATCGCCTGTTCTTCACTCACTTTGCGTTTTTCTTCAGGAATGTCAACCTGCAAGGAGTAGTTGAGTATTACGTATTATGCTCTACCAGTTGGAATAATACAGGCAATAGGATGACAAACAGTATATAAACAATCAAATACACGAATTTGACTAATTTTTCCTTCTGCTGATCTTTGCACTCTCATACTACATTTAGGCACATCACAACAGAAGATTCGTTTTTGTTTATTATTCATTCTGAATAATAACCCTATGTTTTTGGTCACGAAAAATTTTTTACAACCCCCCCTCAAAATTTGATACTTTACGTTTCAAGACATGGAGATTCCAAATTTGCAATGTCCGTCCGCCGTCCGGGCCGTTTTGTGCCTTCAACGTGGTCTAAAAAATTCGTTCTTTCACACAAAAATCCCATTTGGTATCTAGTTGTGCCCGCCATCTCGGCAATCCGATCAGACGAAGCCCATGATTGTTATGGACAAAAAACGGTTAAAAAAATTAACGAAACGCAGTACAACGCGGGAACTACAGCGGAAGTCAACGTTTCGTTGTTAGTACTCCCTCCCTCCCGTCTCATTAAAAAACCACCCGCTCACTCGCCTCCCAACGCCGCCCGCTCGACTCCCCTTTTGACTCGCAACAGGTTCGCTCGAAGCGCCCCCGTTCCAATTTCCCCGACCCGACGGGGCAAAATCATCAGACGTTTTGTTTCCATAGTTCCATTGTAGCCAGGTCATGTTTTGTTTGGTTTACTAGTATTCGATGCTGAATTGAATGGGATGGGGGAGCAGTAATACTTGGTCAAGCTGTTCATGAGAATAATAAACCATTGTGTAATAATTTGAAGGGTTTTACTCTGCTCATGTGAAAGACGTCGATTGGAATCTGTAGTCCTCGCTAACTGATAATGAATGTATTCGTATTGCAAATCAAAAAGCAATCAATGCTGAATGAAAGCTACGGTCTAAATAGTTGGCACTCAGTGGGTGGGCACCACTTAAAGGTGAACTTGCTACACATGAAATTGCTCTCTTTCAGGTAGCTATTTTTGGAAGTTGGATGGTGTCCTACTAGATTGAGTCAACCCTCTTATTTATTCCCTAAAGGTGGAATGAATTGAGCAATACACTGTTTTGGGCTGTGTGTGCCTTAGTGCCAGGGCTACAGAAGTACTAAAGCCAACCAAAAAGTCATTTGTCATATAGCTCTCTGTACTCACGACTCAAGCAGCTGCTAACCAGACCTCCTCTCAACTCCCCACGTCCATTAAAATTTCAAATTCGAGAATAAAAGAAATACACAAAATAACAGGAAAAAATGAAGGTAGAGGCTATTTCCAGACAGTCGCCCATCCAAGTACTAACCACACCAAACATGGCTCAATTTTGGTGACTGGATGACAACTTGTGTGTTTAGTGTAAGTGGTAGACAAGCACTACTACCTTTTCCGCATTCCCCCCCCCCCCCTAGTACACACTCTTGACATTCTTCCTTTAGTGTGTACCTATGTAGGCAATTAATTTATTTTACTTCCTTTCAGTAACGACCCAACTCCATTGTAACTAGCTTTACTGGCTTTCAACAAAAGCCACTCGCTCTTCCTCTCTCATGATTTCAATTAATTGTATCGCAGTTAGACTTACTTTATTAGCAACAACAATGAAGGGGAAGACACTGCCTTCCTTTGTATCAGAATAATACATGAACTCATTCTTCCACATTGAAAGACTTTGAAAGCTCGCTAGATCATCTACAGCATAAGTGAGCATACATATGTCAGAGCCTCGGTAGAAAGGGGTACGTAAGCTTTTGAAGCGTTCTTGTCCCGCAGTGTCCCAAATCTGTAAATGAAAATCAACAGTTCAAATGATATCAACGGGAGATGTCTAACGCGCGAAGTAGTTAAAATAATGCGAAGGAAAAAATGTTCAAAATATTTTAGAAGGGCTACAGAATACTATACATCAGTACATCTGCACAGTATAACTTAACACAACTGCAGTATAGAGTGTTTGTGCAGGAAATGCTAGTTTGTTTCACGAAGAAATGTACCTCACGAATCATTTAAGCACATACAGACTGAAGCTGGCATTAAAGCCACCAAGAACCACAATGTATTGACTGCCAAGGAAAACCAAGATGCACAGGAGTAGATGGCTTTGAAGAAATAAGCGAATAACAGGAACGCCCAGGATGTTGGTAGGTGCCTTGGTAACAAAGATCAGATGGAACAGGTGGTGGTTCGACATATAGCTTTTCAGTTCTCCTTGCGTCGCATGTCAACACTAGTGTAGCAGTATCGTAAGATGTATGTAACTGCTCTAAATACCAGTAAGAGGTTAATAAACGATATTTTCAGGAACAAGTTAATTCCACTATATCTTATAAAATGCGCTATATTATTCACAAAGCGTAGGCCAATAATTTCGGAAGCAAAACCTTATACTAACCTGAAGAGTGAATGTGTCGTTCCTGATTTTAATTTCTTTGTTCAGAAACTCAACTCCAATTGTATGAAACGAATGATCGTCAAAATGATTGTTTACGAACCGATTCATAAGGCACGATTTCCCAACTCCACCATCTCCGAGGATGATGACTTTTAACAAACAATTTTTGTTATGAGACATGCTGTAGTGACGAAAACACCACCAGATAACTGTGTAATTAATAGGCGAGCATAATGCAATTAAGCGGAAAAAGCTTAGTGTACTGTAGCTAGTGTACGAGCAATTAATAAGAATTAAATAGTCCCGCTCACGACATCCGATGCCACAAAATTTGATCGAAAATCACCAATAACACTTCCGGAAGAAATCGGAGCAACAGAGAATAATTAATTTTGATTTATATTCAGCATATTCCGTACGTGTGCCCTTGACAGTTTTTTGTTGAAACCCTACTAAATAACGTGAGTAGGTTACTGCGCTGTTATCAGCGTCGCAGTTGGTGTGATTTCCCCCGACATTCGAATCAGGAACAGCTCGCTGAACGGAAAGCGGCTCCAAATTAACGGCCACTTGAAGTTCCGTCAGCGGTCGTAGCAAATTTGAGGAACTGCCTAATCCATTATTGCCCCATAGATTTTCAGATACTGAAACCTCAGTTCAGATGACCTTGTTGCAAATAATTATTAATAGCCCCGCTCACGGCAGCACTAACGAATTTTCAGAGAGAATGGAGGTATTAAAGGCGAGAAGCTGCCATTGCCTGGCATAGCATACATGGGGTCGCTCCTGAATGCTAACAGCTGAGAGAAGTACACTGATCCTAATGACGTGGGACCTTGGCATAACATATGACATCCAAACCTCATGTTTGTTGAAGGAGTACCTAGAAATATACGTAGACACTTTTAGTCAGATGCTATCGAATGCAACTAACGTTATCCATGAATTTCGAAGAGCAACCAAAAATTGAACATTAGTAAGGAGTGTGGGGTAAGCAGTCTTTTGAATTCATAGATTGAACAGCTGCTTGGACACAATTTCAGGCCCTAAAGGGTTAACAAAAATCAAATTTCGTTTTCAGGTCGATCTCCACCTATAAACAGGTATATAACCGACAGAAACAGAAACGGTTGTGAGAAACAAACTGTGAGCATAGGTTGCTAAAAGACACTCTGTCGGGTTTATCGAATTCAACATTGGACATTTTGAAAGCTTTGATAAGTTATGGCACATTTTGATTGTTATCTCTATTCAACAGGCCGTCAGAAGAACATTTACATAGAGCAATATATATTAGATAGATCAAATATGGTGAAGCAGTTACTCTGGAAATTATGAAGCAGCTCACAAAACACAATTTTTCGACACATTTCGGTTTTTTACCTTTATTCAATGGACTGTTAGAGGAACATGTATATATTTAGAACGATGTAAAGGTATTAAATATTTAAATACATCCTGCGAGTTTGTTGATATCGTGAAGCCATTCAGCCAAAAAATGAAAAAAACGTTATTTTTGCTTCATAGGCCTATATCTTCGTTCATGGGCATATTTATGAAGGACAAAAGTTAGATACTAACTGGTAGAAGATAATTTGAAATTGTAACCAAAATCCGTAAACCATTTATGAAAAAAAATGCCAAAAACCTTATTTCTTAGTAAAAGCTGGGCTCCTACTCCTCTTTTCAATCAATGGAAATCGCTTGTAACCTCATTTGCGCGTTGTCAAAAATCATGAACAAAACAAACAGGAACCACACAATAACTCTGGGAGAATGAGCCCACTTCTGCAAATACTTCCCCGAAGATACTCTGTGAGAGTCTGGAGGGGGTGTGATAAGTAGGCCAATGTTAGTACTGTGGTTTCACTGCCCCTTAAAAGTCCCTTAAAAATAAATATAAACAAGAGGAGACTACACTGGTAGAGGCTTACAAACTCATACATTATTAATTCTTATAATTGCAAACGTTTTATTTTATTTGTTCAAAAAAATGTTTAAACAATAAGATGGTCGAGAGAGGGGGTGGGGAAGTTCACGTTAAAATTACATTCTTACTCTTGGGTATCATTCAATTCACAGAGAAACTGATGCATTTCCTCCTCAGAAGCAAGATGTAAATAACGTTTCTCGGCATCCCACTCTTTGCCAACAGCCTCAATAACTTGTCCCAGTTTATGCGGATCTTGACGATAGAAGAACCAAAACAAATCCTGAAGTTTAACCTGTAGGTTGGACTCCCTGTGAACCTGGTAAAAAGCAATCACGAGTGAGATGTGATAATGTGAAAATGGAGTGCGAAATGAGAGTATACGAACAGTTATCATCCTATTAAAACTTGGGGCTCACATCGTTAATTCCCCAGCGGCAGATCTTTCATGCTGGGACAGCTTATCGAAATTGCTTCCCAAAAGATAAACGGTTCGTTTCAGCTGCTAAAAGTAGTATTATTTTCCCGCCGAATCCAATTGTAAATTTTGGGTACTGAAAGACCTGCTTAAACAGTATTTCCCCACCTCTCTTTCTATACCTGGTACAAATTTCATCAATGATATTTGTCTAACTCCGCTCTGAATCTTATGCTATTCCAGAATATTGCACTTATTCTCGTTTCTACTATTTTCTTATGCTTCCTCGGCACTAAATACTCTCATCGTTCTAATTCTCAAACCGTTCATTTAGCTCAAATGTATATTTACAACTTTCCTCACCTATCACTCATATTGAACAGTATATATTGAGCACAGGTCCAACGAGTTCACTGCTTGCTGGCGACCCTGAATCAACATAGGGTTTGAACAGTGTCTACACTAAACTGCGGGATATTTTTCTAATTAGTAAAGCTCACCAATACCAAATGACTTTCCACTGCCCAAAGACTAAGGTAATAGTGCAAATAAAAGTGGAGCTCACTTCAGATCTTTACTAAATCGACAAAAAACCTCACTTTGGCGTGTAGTTTGCAGTCAAATTTATGGAAGAACGACTGAACCGGTTCACTTGGTTTTTTTCCTGATATGTGCTAGTGATTTTGCAAAGGCAATGAAAATGAGGTTACAAGCAATTGCCAAAATGTACTAAAACGAAAGATCTTTCGCATTTTTCTAGAAGATGGCTCTGAAGAGTATGATAAAACTGCCAAAGTATCTTCAAACAATTAGTAGTACCTAAAATCAAATTAAAATCATTAGAACAGTATTTCAGAAAAATGTAAAACCACCTCATTTTTTGGAACATTTTGGTCTATCAATGGAAGTAGCTCATAACATCATTCAACCCTTCAAAGAATCACAAACAAAACAAATATGAACCAGCTCATTCAACCTGGTCATTCTCCAAAAAATTGAACAGCCAACACACACCGCACACCGAAATTAGGTTTTTTGGATTCAACAGGCCTCAAAACGTAATGATCTGAATAAACTCCAACATTTTTTGAACGGTCACAATTTTGCCACAGATCTACCTGTTCCATGCTTTTACGATCAAGCAGCCACGTCAGGGTAACTCTACTGTGCGCAACCACCTCGGCTGTCAATACTGACTTAGAGGCAGAAAGCTTTTCAAAATCACTTTTGAGGTGGCGTGTCTGTCATCGATTAACATGAGCATTTGCAGAGACGAAACATATCTTGGAAAAGTGCTCCTCATGAAAACCTAGTCACTATCACTTGCGAATCACAGACTGGGTTTCCTGATTTTTAAAACCATTGCTTCACTACCCACTCAAGGTTTCTAGGAAGCACTGAGATGTACTGCACAATAAGAGCCAGCCATAAGAAATGGAATGGAGTTTAAAGATGCAAATCCTGTACATAAATAAAACAGCTGAGCGAGCAATAAAAACATGATGAAGTGATTTTGGGAACAGAATGGCCAGCGTGTTGAAGGGTTCGAGACGAGAATTTGGGGAAAATATCTGGCTCTAGTAATCAACGGACGGAGTTGAGGGATCATTTATATAGCGAATTAGGTATTGCATCTTGCATTGAAATCAAATTTGTACAGGTTTAGTTAATCCGTTCTCTCTCAATCGTTTTAAAAACGTATCTACCAAGGCATGCTGCACACACTGGCAATTTTTCCAAATAGTTGAACTTTTTGAAAGGTTTTGATTTTGAAACGTAAATGGTCCTTATCAAACACATTATCAACATTATTTTTCAGCTGGGTAAATCCGCATGTTCAATTCGAACTTCAGTAAAATTTCCCTTGGCAGAAAAAATCTCAGTTAGTCACGTGGAAAATAAGTTATGAGCGATTACCATCGATGGGAGAGGGGTTGGGTGTGGGACCACACTACAAAAACGTGGGTTATTCAAATTTTTATGTTGAAAACAGCTCTAACGATTTTAAATAAAGTTTAAAATTATTTTCTACAAATCAGCACCGATTTTGTCTTCTCTATAAATATCTCTATGAAGAGTTTGGTTAATACAGACGTCGGCCTAAGAAGCAAACACGTTTTCTCACTTTTTGGCGTAATGGCACTATGTTCTACTGACAGTCCATTGAACAGAATAACAACCAGAGTGTGTCAAAAATCGTGTGTTTTGGACATTTTAGGAATTTTCAGAGTTGCTGCATAACTGAATTTGATTGAATGTGTTCTAGCAGCCTACACCCACATTTTGTTCTCCAAAACACCTGATTTATAATATGGTCGAACCCAATGGTTACCCAAGGGACACGATAGATAAGAACTAGGGAAAAGTTAGCAGGAAAGTTTCAAATAGCAGTTTCAGAACTAGGTAGGGACGAAAGGGTACCAGGTGGTAGTACGTAAGTTACTATACGATTTCACAACTGATTAAGATAATATTAGAGAAAACATTGTGATTTTCACTCTTTCACCAAGACTTCCAGTTGTAAGTCGTGGATAATAAATACACGTTTCTTACTTTTATTTCGTGGAAGCGACGAAGTGCGTCGCGATAATTTTGTTTCAAAGCTCGAAGCTTTTCCTCATTTTCAATGAGGGCTAAGATAAAATGGTTGAGTTTTTTTCGAAGTTGCGGCGTCGCGCTGGCATCTGGGAAGAAATTGTCGTAGGTTGTTTTGCACGTGATCAACCTTAAAGCAAATTAAGGTTCATTCAGAGATGTTAGATAGATATACACACTGAATCTAGCCATCAACATCAGCTTTTAATACGTTCCACAAACATGGAACTCATTACCAAACTCTGTAGTGGCTACTATATTGGTATTAATGGTACTTTTTACTTCCCGTAGTTGAATGTGCCAAAAAGCTTAGTGCGGACCCAGTTTATCAATTATACTTTAATCACCTCAGACGCTACATAATCAGAATCTACGGGATAATACTACTAACTTGTTCACGCCTGTATCATAGCTCTTAGGCTGTCCACAAACATGGTGAATTTTCTGTTAACTTCTGTATTTCTGGAACCTCCTGCTTATTTGAGGCTTGATTAGGGCTCAAGCCTTAGGCGAGCAAATTAGATTAGTTCCTACTATGATGAAGAAAGCTGACTGCATGTGGTGCTGAGAAAAGTTGTGTGATGCGTCACACTAGATATGACAACAACCTCATTCCAATAAATTCGAGAAAAACAGAGTTTATGAAGTTTTGTCACTTAGGTTAAAATCAGAAAATTATTGACTATTTCACCAAGGTTAATACTACATTCCGTCTGACTCTGGAACTCTAAGCACAGCACAAGTACTTACAGTTTGAGTATATCAGCTGAAGAGTTTCCCATGGCTCTCAGTAGCTCATTTAGTTTAGCATTGTACTTTTTTCTGAGATTGTCTTCTAAATCTGATGAGTGGTAGCTCAGTTCATGTATTGACTGCATGCAACTGATGTTCTCCTGCCAAGCATTTCAAAGTAAAAATCAGCTGTCAGCAGTTGTTAAGGTGCCTGGTAATTGAAGTTTAATGTTTCTCGATAACATCTAACTCATCGCTGGCCTGGCAGACCACCGTAGAAGTACCATAAATAAAATGAAAATGTTGAGAAAAGGCAGTTGGATGAGAGGAGGAGAGTAAAGGTGAAAGTAATTCGGAAACTAACAAAGAAAAAATAAAGGGTCGAATTAAAGAATTTGCTACAATAAATGGAAAACTCAGACAAATGAAAGAAATTCGGGCTTGAGAACACTCCTATTTCTCCTCTCCCCCCACCAATACATTTTGATGAACTAGTGTGTTTACATATTCATTCCCCACCACCAGCTACTTTTCCTTGCCCACGTTGAAATCTTCAAGTCTGGATACCAAAACTATCCATGACACACCAAATATTGCCGAGCAGCCACAAGTGACAGCTGGATAAGAGACGCTGTGTCTCCTACCCAGCCTTTGCAACCTTCTATTAGTTTCCATGTGATAGGAAAGCATGACATCTTCAGTGAGACTAACGGTCCTGTGGCTGTAGCCCTGGGGTCAGGAACAAATAACGTTAAATTACACGACCTCATTAGTGAGGGGGATGTCGTAGATAGGGCTGCCTAAAGAGAACTGTCAAGAAAAAATGATGACAGATTAGACTGCAAGTATCGAAATGACGCGTGGGAAAGGTCTATGAAAAGGAGGACAGTGGTACATGTAATTTCTGGGCAACAAAAAGCCTGAGCTTTAAAAGCCAGTATCAACAACGGGTAATATATTGCCTAGAAACTCTACTGATTAAATATAAGTGATGTCTTAAAATCTGATCATCACTGTGAAAAAAATACAATTAAACTCACGTGTCCAACAAGGATGTTCTCATGAATATACGCTATGGTATCGGAAGAATCGTTTAAAAGAGATCTCGCCATCCTGACCCACCTCCATTCGTTTCTGAGGAGGGAGACAACAGTTTTTCCACACACCGTCAAAGGCACTGCCACTTCCTTCAACTCATTCAGTTTGGCCAACAATTCGTAATATTTCCCTTTGGAATCTTTAATGGCTTCTGATTCAATTTCGTTCAGAAAAACTTTCACGTGTTTGTAACAGAAAACATCGATATCCTCTTCGTCTGTTTCAGACAAGACATTGCTGAAACAATGACAAGGCGCACATAAATAAATACTTCTTTCATTTTTGGCTTCAGTTATAATCAAAATACTGAAACGATCGTTTTTATTTTGAAGGGTTGATAAATTTGTGGGCTCCAAAGTTCAAGTTTTCAATGGGGTTTAACCCTTGACAGCACTCTTATGTTTTGAAGTACTTCCCATCATTCGATTCGCTGGTTGGCCTTGACGATTATTGCAACTATTTGTGTACCACTGATAAACTAACATACACTAACAGTCGGTGACACAACAGTGACGGTTCGATGTAAGCCACTTGATTTCTACCACTGATGCCATCCCATGCCTGTATTCTGTTCAGTAAATCCTTAAATATTGATTGATCCCCTCTACAGTACATTATTGAGCATAATGACGTCGTTGGGGATAATGGATTGTATGAAATAGAGGTTGAATTTGAACGTTAAATATACCACGACTCTAATACCATCAATGGGAACAATAAATGCGGGAGAAAAGAATTAATCGCTTCAACTGAGCAAATTAGATAGGGAGGGAAAGGGCTAACTTAAGGAAATCCTAAACAGACGGGTCGCACACAAGGTGAGGGCTGGAAAACGACTCGAAGTTGGAAAACATCAGTTGTGCTTTAAGCTTGACGCCATCTTCTGAATTTTTATTCCTCCGAGTTTAACATCGTGTTTATATGTGCACAATATAAGTCGCAAAACTGCCCTAGCACGTTCACAGCGTATCACGCGGCTCCCGAGTGAGGGGGTGCGGGTCTCCCAGGCGGGTCACACGGCTCCCGCGTCAGGGGCTCCCTTCCATAGTTCTGGTTGTATCCAACGTCAGCCTGCAGGTAGAAACCCTTTCTGGTAACGACGCACTCAATTTGTATCCACTCTCCACTCTGGACAGGCCGTAGAAAGTTTGACGAAGTATTTAACCAAATTCGGGGTTTGGAAGTTGGCGTGTGTGCTCCATCATATTTTGACCAAATCGACTTGAAAATGTAAGTATGATCATCTCGAATTACACATTATATTTACTACTTTTTTCACATTTATTGCGATTAATATCCATCACTCCGCCAATTAATTTTATTATCATTGTTTATTTTCACAGGTAAAACCGAGCACTGTTTACGACTTCTACTGTTTTTCCACTCGTTTTCTGATTTTTACTGTGTGCTCCTTCATATCTACCAAGAAAAGGTAAGATCTCTTTGCTTATTTAGGTGTAACGAGTTTTGTTTCTATCCCATGCTAAGAATAATTTTTGTTTTATTGATGTTACAAATATTTTTTGTACATTCTTGATTTTTTAATTGTGTGCTTCATAACTTGTTTTACTTTGTATCACAGATGCCTGGCGAACAACCAAGTTCATCTCATTCTGCCCCCAAAAGAAGCCGACTGTCACAAGAAAGAAAAGTGTACACGGATGAGCAAATTCAACAATTCTTTGTAACTGCAATCAAATTATATTTTTGAAAAATTGTAATTCTCACTTTTTATTGAATATAATCCCGATGCAATGGTTTAAATTGAGTTTTGGCAATAAATACATGAATAACAGCTGACATGAATACAGTCACGCGGGAGGCGTGTGACCTGCATGCCAATAGAAAAACGCCTCGATCTCAACTTCCGGGCTCGTCACACGGCTCCCGTGTGACCGACATAATCGCCATAAATATGCATTTATCGAGGAATATCGGCAAAAATGTTGAGTAACATTAATCAATACCTATATAAGGAGTTGTATGCAACGAAAAAAAATCAGCACGGGGGGTCAACCCAATGATGGTTGATACGCAATGAACGCACTAGGAGTGCCATGAAACGGATTTCGTTGCGACAATTTTTCAAGAATTCTCATCAACCTTTTCAAAGCGATTGATGAAATGGCTTAATTTCCTATGAAAATCCGATAAAAGTAGCAATTTAAAAAATACGCGAGATACCTGGAAGGAACTATGGCAGCTGTGAGAAAATCGGGGTTGTTCAATAAATCCAAAGCAGCCTCGAGTCCTTTAATTACGGCTTCGAGTTTAACTTTCTGTTTTTTTAATAAAGCGCAGCTAGAAAAAAGTCAATACAAAGCAATTAAACATTAACAAGGAAAGTAAAAATATCTGGTGCGTTGTTCCACACAGCTTTCCTTCGCCTAATGTACATTCACCAGTTATCATGGCTTTAGTTACTAATCCAATCTATTCTACACTCAGTTCATTTGAACTTGGTATAACACAACTTCACAATATACGTAGAAACTGATAGTGCTTCAAGTTCCACAGTTCAGTGTAGTGTTCCTAGTTATGCCACCACCATCATTGAGTGACCAGTACACGATTTATTCAAGAGACAGTCAACTTGATTTTTTATTTTTGAGGAGGATAGTGTTCACTGCTTCACAATTATTGGGGAAAACTGTGAAAAATAGTGGTGATTGGAACTCCACAATTTCTGGAGTTGCTCCTAATTATCGTATGAGCGTCATTAAACGCGCATCATATAATATAAGTAGTTTATTGGACTACCACCCTGATTTTCGGAGAGAGCTAGTATCACATGAGCGAGATTTATTTAGAAGCTGCCCATACTAGGGCTGATATCACATCCTCCTCTCGTTAGCAACCCTTGAGGGAAACCAGAACCCACTGTGCTCCCTCCTCACTCTCGAGCATTATATAAGATAATCATACAAATAATTGGTCAATTTACCTGTGATAAACCCGTCGCAGGTTTGAGCTAACAAACTCTTTGTTAAAGTAGCTAAGATTTCTATTTCGACCCGATTCTCTGCAAATGCCTCCCTGTCAAAACCAATCACACAGATACATTAAATTTAACAATTTTAATTTAAAAAGTATAACTTAAACATTAATTGTTTATATTTTATTGGCATAATAATATATGTGAACAACAGCCGAGAAAACACCTAACCTGCAATGAAAACGTATATTGCGGGCCACGGAACTCCCTGAACCATCACAGTCACTTTTTATAATCACCGAATAATGGCACCACTCATCTATGATGTCCATGTACCACCCGATTCAAAAATTACTACAGTGGCCAAAAGCGGAAGTACCCCGGACTTTCAAAATAGGGTGAACCACAAGACGACGAATTTGTGGTAAGCCCAAGTAGATAACTTCATAGTTATTTGTCCACATATAAATAAGTGAACTGAAGTTGACTGCACTTTCACAATAAAAAATTTGACCACTGGCTTTAAATAAATTACTGAATTAGGAGAACCTTTTTTATGTGCCTTCATCAGCTCTTACGTTAACCCATTTTATACAATAGTAGAAAATGGTTCACGAAGACTCAGCGAAACGCAACAGGAATCTTGGAGCAGTTTAGTATTGAAGAATTATAGAAGAACAACATGGTACTTTGATGGGAAATGGAGATGGGTTCGTAGTTCGACTTATTCTTGGCTGAGCAAAGCCACTTTAACCAGTTTAGTCTCTCTCGAAGGAAAAGAAAACTCTTTCGTTCTTCAGGCCACCCATCCTCAATCCCTCTTCGGTTTTGCTAATTGTTGCCTCCAAGTACCACTGATGGGACGGAATGAAACTATATAATTCAAATGATCAAACACCCTACAAAAAAAACATAGGTATTACAGAACTGTAATTTTACCATTAGTTCTTCATCGAAAACTTTCATCAAGTTGGAGGCATACGTTTTCAAATAATCCAACAGACGATAGGTTTTATCTAGTGAGGCCAAGCAGAACCATTCAGATGAAGATCCCTACAATTGCAAACAAACAAACATGTTCAATACATTACTATAACGCGAATAAAATAAAACGAGGTGAAACAAAAGTGAACACACATTTTCAGTGACGCTGTTAAGTTTCATTGACAGAGTTTCGTAACTTGTAGCAAAATTTCTGAGTGCCAGCTGATACTCGCCCAAAATGAAGTTGTTCGTTTCTTCGAATTCCTTTTCGTACAAATCGGCTACTTTTTGACATTTTTTCCGCTTTTTTAATTCGCCAATCTCCTTTCTACACAGCCAACAAGAAACCACATTAGACATTGCAACACATTGCTATCATATTCAGTGCATTGATTTCAGACTAATTGACCGCTGACACTGTGTCACTTGTGCAAACACCAGACTAAAAAACGATTAATCTAGCATCCAGGCTCGTTCCAAAAGAATCTAAAATGTGTGGACTGAGTCAGTCGGGTCGCCGGGAGACTTGATGACAGCTATGGAATGTTCGGCCTCCTTAGAGTTGGATTGGAGATCTCCAGGTCTCGGGGTGATGTGATCCCTGAAGATCTGTATCCCTATTTCCAGCAACTGCTCCAGAGAAACTAAAGGGGCTGATAGAATTAATCGAAATCTTGAGAAAATCAATTGAATGTTCGGATGTAGTGAAAACCATACAGCACATGGAGCACAACTCCTGCTTCATCGAGGAGAGGGTTCAGTACAAGCAGCATAGGCTAATAGTTCTTCTTTCAGGCGGCCTCTGTGATAAGACTCAGTGAAAGAGACAATCCAGAAACAACAACTGTTTCCAACATGTATGTGCCCTCAACAGACACGTGTTCCATTGCCTCCGGGCAAAAGACAAAATACCTGCACAAATTTGCAGGGTGCACAAATATTCATAGGCATGGACAATTGCACCGGCAGCACAAGTGGAGTATTGTAATTTGTCGTTGAATAGATTTTTAAAAAGCCCTTAACACAAAAACCAAAAACTCACTTGAGGTAACTTTGATAATCTTGAAGTTGAGTTAGTTGTAATTCTCTCTCGCTCACAATATTCTCCAATAGAATAATGTCTTCTTGATGAGCATAAAGGTTGGCACTCCCAGAGAAACAAGAATCATATTCACTCTTCAAACTCTCTTTTTCGATCAGCTTGTCGTGTTCTGACAGAACATTGAACCTATTTAAACAAGAAAATGATACTTTACAACGAATTCCACTTGTGTGAGTCATATTTGGAAAACAGATTAATGTTTGCTGAGAATTACATCCCTCTAACTCAATAACATTGAGCAAATCGTGTGTTATGTTCCTTGAAATCATAACTAGTGAAATATTGTGAAAAAATACGAAAATTCGGCGATTAAGCGTTATTTCCACGTTGTACTGTCACTGATTAGATCAGAGTTAAAGAGTGCCAGAGGGAATGGGACCTTATACACCAACAGTGGGGATCCAATATCTGACATTAATGGAACCAGCTGCATCACTATTCAAGATTCTGCAATGATGAGCCCAAGCACTGAGTACACAGTATCAGCTGAGGAGTAGTCAGTGTCAGATATAAGTTGGAAGACTAGAACAATTAACACTCTTCATGGAGGGGCAGGACGTAAATCAGGGTGGCCATAAGAATGTAGAGAGGGGTTTCCACAAGCCTGAGCACACCTAAGGAAACAATGTTGTGCCCAGCTAGGAGAATGAAGAAGGGCTGCTCTCGCAAGTATCATAGAAGAGTTCATGCCAAACCGATTAGGCTGTTAGCTGCTCAATTTTTTCGTTGGGTGAATGAGCCATACTGGTCCCTCTGTCACTAAGCTGAAGCCGATAGGCCAGGTTCGTGAGCCCTGTGAATTAAATTTTAATCTATCAGCCGAGTGGTTAATTCTTCTTGTATTTTTGATGATGAGGTGGTGAGATCATCTCACGTTTTACAAAAAAAAGGAGCACTACATTGATCGATCGTAAGAAAATGATAAAATATGTAGACAAGTAGAACGTGGAAGGATGATAATACGAAGAGATGACTTTGACAAAGTTATTTGCCTGCTATGAGGGTAGACAAGGGAGCTCACGTAACGTATACAGAGCTGCTCACATGCCTGGCATAGCGAGATAGACACTTGAACGTGTCCATTAACGTGTTAATTATTAAGGTAATCAGTTTTGCCCTCCTAACAAGACACGATATTCTTTGAAATTTGGAAACAGTCACTATGGGCATTTATGGGGCATGTGGAGCTTACAGTTTGTGAGTAACACCTGTTGTGCATGATGCATAATTTCAAGCGTTGTTGCTATACAATGGAGATCATTGCGGCAGATACCACCAGTAATTAACTTTTCTCGTTGACTATCAAAGCACGAATCAGTGCTCTACACGTGATTTCAGAGTATCTTGCTGGTGGATTGACTTCATGTCATGATGTAATAAAATACATTCTTATTATGTGAAAAAATTGATAGTAAATGAAACAGAATTAATCTTACAATTTTAGATCTTTTGGAGTGATGCAATTTCGCGCTGAAACACTGCTTGACAACCAGGTGAAAAAATCTTCAAGTGGCTCAATTTCATCCATCCATTCCATGTCCACTGGAACCAAATCTTCTGGAAAACTTGTTTGCCTCAAAAATTCACGTATAGCGTCAGACATTCTGCAAAAGAACGTCACTAAAATAATGACATGTTTGACTCACAACTTTTCGTTCTCTTTCTGCTCTTATTAAAAAAAAAAAAAAAACATCAAATTCTCGAACATTTTGAGACCACTCGAGCATGGAATGTACAGCCCACAATACTGAACTAACGCTGAGGAGCCACATTAAGCAAAGGCCACAGATAATTGTAACCATCACAGTGATGGAAATACCAAATCTCTCTCCTGCACTGCACCCCCTCCCAACGAGCCTAACGATTATGACTTCAGTCTTCGTTAATACAGTTACACATAATTGGAAGTTTCCAGTTCAGTTCCAAGAAAAGTCATGTTGAGTGGCCAACAATCCACCTGCAATAACTTGGGGCAACCCAATAAATTTTGGAATGTCAACTGCTACCAGTTTTATGGCCAACATTTTCCGTCTTGCAGAACTACTACTTTCTGCTAATAAAAGGATAAGGGAAGTACCATGCAAAAATACCTTGTGCGACACATAACACCACTTTCCTCGGCCCAACGTACATTCTAGCTAGTAATCCAAATTTTTACGCAGTACATGAACTAGTGACACATAAATTAATTTCTACACAGGAACTAGTAGTGCAAAGAGTTCCAGAAGTTATTGCGCTGCAGCTACTAATATATCAGGATCTTCAATGAAAATCCAACGCAACGTAATTGATGGGGGTTGGCAACATGATTGTTTGGGGGAGGTTAATGTCTACAATCGAATAGTTAAAGTGGAACCACTGTTGTTAAAAATGAGCGTAGCTGATAGGTATCTAATTGGACTATCACTGAGGCTTTTTTATATACATATATTATTTTTCAGTGTCGTATGAGCAAGATTTATGAAGAAAAACTGCACAGCTTTTCGTCAAAATGGTTGATGATTTTATTGTATCTCGAAAAATGTAACCATAGTAGATATTAGTATAACTATAGTTAAATATAAAAACGGAGAAAGGACGATTATCTATTTGCACTAAATTTGAGTTACAATATTAAATCGATTTCGACAGTTGGGTATCATTAGTAACAATAATGCAACAGAGAGAGAACATCTCATATACAAAAAACGTTACAAATTATTATACAATGATTCATTATTATTTCGCGCAACATAATTGGGACCTATCCTAATCAATCCTACTCCGAAAAGTATTAAGAATATCAGCAATCCGAAAAACGACAATGATTGTAGAGACTTCTGAGACCCATCTCATTCGATTCAGCATCGAACAACATTAATAAACCATGCCATGAGCGGAACAACAAAAATTGACGATTAACGTTTTCTAGCCATTGGTATCATGGGAGGAGTCGAACTGACAGGTGGTTGGAGCGAGGCAGGAGTCAGTGTGGGTAGGCTGGGGAGAAACGAAAACTATCGCTACATTGACCTGTGAGTTTTTCCAAGTAGTGGAATGGGCCACATTATAATTACTCTGATTTCACTGGTTTCCATCTAGACGCAGTCCTACACCTCTGAGACCCGTCCTATTCGACCCAGCGTCCAAAAATATCCAGTAAACGATACCAAACACGATGTAATTGCAATTAAACTGTCAAAGTTTCCACATCTTTTGCTCATAGCAACCATCGGATTGTCGAGAAGGTGGGCACAACTGGAATGTTTGTGAGAAACATGGCCCAGACAGGTGGACGGACATTTCAGATTTGGAAGCCCCATGCAATGAAACGTAGCGTCAAATATTAAGGGAGGGGGGCGGAATAAACGATAAACCAAAAGTGAAACCTCAGGTTGATTTGGCCGTCATCAGTGATACACTATGGAGAGGGGTGGCGGTGTGTTATAATAAGGCGAATCAACAAGGCGATCAGTGGAGGAACACTGAGGAATCGCCTCACTTTTAACATTTATCTTAACCGTTACTTTTAATGATATCAACTTTTTCAAGCACCTCCAAGGTACCCTTGGAGCAAAAATAAATAGTAAAATTCTATGTATTGTTCATCTGCCAGATCAAAATTGAAGGAACGTGATTCGTTCGGGTAATTTGCAAAAGCAGAACCACCCTTGCTATCCCTACAGCACAAGCCTTCTTGTGCTCCCTAATTCTTCCCATAAATTTCTACCCTGTATAATCACAGTACGTTAACCCATGAGAACATTTAAATTTAAACGCGCCACTTTTATCCTGAATTTGTATTTCATCTTTAATTGAGCCGAATGAAGATGTAAGATGTTTTGATTTTTAAAACCCAGCTTATACCGTCTAGGTACAACATTTTTGATAAGATAAGATTTAAGATTTTTGATATTTTCACTGAAACCGCCCCAATATTTGGCGTGCTAATATAATTTTTCTCTTCAACTACAATCTCTCTAATTTGAATTGACAATCGTCCTTTCTCCGTTTTATTATTGAGATGGGTTTCCAAAACTTCGTCGCAAGTGGTCAAGTTCTTAACTACAGTTAGTTGCGGACGAATTGCGTGCACACATGTTGATCTGACAAATTCATACCGATTGGGTTCGGCAGTTTTCTCTAACTAAATCGCGGTCACAGGTCATTTTCCAAATATTGTGTGCGATTATTAAATCTTTCTCAGAAAAATTAGGGTGCTAGTCCAATAAATTACCAATAGGATTAGATTATAAGGTAATTAGGAGCAACTCTAGAAAATCAGGAATTCCAACCCGCCTCTTTGCTTAAACGCATTTCTTAGTTTTTACAGGGTAGTTCCAAAAAAGTCCACACAAGCCTACAAAAAGTCTAAATCACGTCGATGATGTAATTACCTTAATTTCAGTAGTTCGTTTGGAGTCAGAGAAGGTGCGGTCGAAAAACGTTAAGGAATCGTCGTTCGAACCTTAACGTTGTAATTTTAAATAGCAATTATTGCTTTTGCGGAATGTTCACATCGCCCAATCTTAGTTATACATCATCACACACTATAAAGTCAAATCTTCAGTCACACCGGAACCGAATAAATTCAAATACTTCCCCCGGAACAACTTTACCGTTTGGAGAACCAAGGACTGATACGAACGTTATCTGCGAAGGCGGTAAACGAGCAAGTAGTTTCAGTGCTAGTTTGAACGTACTCCTTATGAGCGCTGTCTGCCAGAGGTATTTATCTTCTCAGCTAGTCTTCCTGCATTATTGTTTGGCTTTTGAACAAGCCCAGTCTTTTGTAGTTACTTTTGCTTCACAGAACGCTATGAATATCCAGAGAAACACGATTTTCTCTTCGGAAAGATGACACAAACCCAATTACATTAATACAAACTGCCACTTTTCACTCTCTTCATCTCACTTCTTGGAAAAGACCTTTAGACAACTGTTTGGTGGAATTCCAGTTTCACCTTTAGCGTTAGTACTTCTCGTGAAACAATCGGTTGAGGGTGTTACTATTGAGTTAACGCGTGTAATTTTACTCTGAAAACGAATGTTTACAGCACCAGTTTAACTACTAAAAGTGTTCTGGGAGGTCAAGCAACAGATTGGGGCAGAGACCAGCATGATGATTCTCTCTTTGCAGGCTTCCAAAGCCTCTTTCTGGAATTGGATTTTGGCATATCGAATTGGAATGAAACTGGAACTCACCTTAGCAACAGAGTAGTGATTCTTACAAATCAGTACCAGCACTTGTTTCTACGGAATAAGTATCTATGAAGGCAGTGGCTTGAAGTGGATTTATGGGCGTTGTGATCACTAACATTTTTCCAGCAATATCAATTTAATGGCATTTCCCAGAAGTTTTGGTATTAAGCAGTCATAATATACCAATAAAACTTCCAAGAACAGTTGTTGCCATGAAATTTTTTATTTATTGCTGTTTGTTCTCAGCATGCAGTTGCCTTCTGGTGTATCTGATGATTACACGTTTTAACTCACACTCTCTTCATGTAATATAAGTTTGTTGAAAGATGATATGCAATAATGACACTTATTATACTGGCTAAGCTACATAACAAAAGTGAATGCAAATGTGTATGTAGAAGCTATAGTAACGCTACTTTGCCTTGACAGAGAGGTCAATGTATATTTTTACTTTCCTTGGCTCCACAAAGTAGAAAGGAAAGTTATTGTAAGTAAGAGTTCTACAGAAGTTAATGATGAAAGAATATATACCACGAGGCTACAATGGTTTCTTCGAATCTTGAACGATTGTGTATGTTAAGTCAATTACCTCGTGTTAGAGTGAGAAACCATTACAAAGTGATATGAACTAATATCTGTGCTATGAAGGAATTAATATATTACCCCTTCAGCTCGAAAACCTGGTATAGCTAATATTTACTGACTAATCCAACTCCTCGAGGCCAAATCTAGATTTACTCGCCCGGGAAGATCAAATGTCCGACAACAAATATTACGAGCAATAACGGCACTGGACAGTAGCAGCTCTCAAGGCCCAGAAGTTCCGTCGGGACGCTTAAGAGCTGTTACTTGCTGGGAGCAATTTTTGAGTGTTAGTTATAATAGCTCCCGCCAGGCAGCGTAAAGCCCCCTAGGAGTAGGCCTTTCAAGGATCAGCTGTGTTATGCTGATAACGTTTGACGACAGAAGATAAGCTGTCAGTTATATGAATGTCAATAATGGAAGAAGGGCTTCACAAATGCCTGGGGTACGAGTCAATTGTTACTCCATCGTAAACTTCTCTCAATTTTACGAAACGGCAAACTGTTCACCCCGTTAGCTCCAGGTACGTGCGTTGGTTATGTAAACTTCGTTATATCTAGGGAGTCAATAATTGAGGAAGAATTGGCTTGTGAGGTTCCCGTTACTTCGCTCACTTCTGAATTCCTCGTCCGTTTCGTTTGTTTCGTAGGTCATGTAAGTGTCACATGAAAAGAGAAAGTACGAACAGCCTTTGGGAGAATGGGAGAATTGTTGGAATTGGGGGGGATCGAAAAGTTTCAGGTTACTAGATCGAATACTCGGTTAACATTTTCAAGCAGTGTAAGGTGCCATTAATTAGATAAACGATCGATTAAGTAAGTGAAAGTTTCATAAGGTTATCTCTTAACTAATTGGCATAACTCCCTCCCAACGCTTCTTCAGCACAACCCCCTTTGAAAACAAACCATCTTGCACAAATCGTGACGCAACCGACAGGGATTCGGGCATATTTCACCCTTGAAGTATCAGGAGCCAGAAGGAGAAAATTTACACTCGCCATCGTCGATTTTTTTGGTGTGTTTAGGCTTAGGCGATTATATAACTTAAAATTACCTATTACCTAGTACGTTGGAAGTATGAGTAAAACAATAATGCAATACTCCATAATTTGAAAACTTTGAACCTGAAGAGTTTCGCAAAGCGACGAGGGAATCAGAAACCTTAAACCTCTTCCCTCGCAGTTGAAAAAGTGAGAAAAACTGTTGGAAAACTCGCTGAAATGTTTGGAGAGGCTAATGAAATTCTTTGGAGATTGTTGTAAGTTGTTGCAAAAGTTATTATAATTTGGAGACAAATCGATTATTGCTAATCGAGTTAGGGGTCGAGAAATTGGGAAAAATCGAGTAAAAATAATAGGAAAATTGAGTGCAAATTGTTGAACATCAATAGCAAATAGATTTAAAATATCTGGTGCGTAGCAACACACAACTTTCCGCCACCCCTTCAAGTTCGAACACCACCTTCATAGGCGGGCGCTATATCTTCGTTCAACGCATTTTTACAGGAACATTTATGGAGAACAAAATGTAGGGACTAGTTAGTTGAGAGTACTCCGAATGTTTGATCGAAATCGTTAGAGCCGTTTTTGAGAAAATTGGAATACCGATAAATTAATATTCGAAAAATCTCCTTTTCTGAGTTAACTTGGCTTATATCTCCGTTCAACATATATATATACAGAAATAATTATAGAGAACGAAATGTTGGTATGGGTGACTGAAAGACACTCCATTAAGATTTATCACATCTGGTGAAAAAGTTACCCAGGAATTTACGGAAATGTTAGAAAAAACGTTATTTTTGACACATTTTGATTTTTATCTCTGTTTAATGGACCGCCACAGGAACATTTATTGAGAACAATATGTAGGTATTAACTATTTGAAAACATCCTGTGAGTTTGGTGAAAATCGCTGAAGCCGTTTTGCCAAAAAGCGTAAAAAACCTATTTTTGCTTCAGGGGCCCATATCTCCGTTCACCGTATTTTCATGGAGATACGTATAGAGAAGAAAAGTTAGGTATTGACTAGGAGAAGATAATTTGAAAGTTTAATCAAAATCGTTGGAGCCGTTTTCGAGAAAAATGCGAAAACCCTAGTTTTTGGTACATTTTCGTCCCCCAGCCCCCCTTCCCATCGTCCGAAATCGTCCATAACCTTATTTTGGTGTCTACAAAAAATAACGAACAAAACAAAAAAGAACCAACTCAATCGGATCAGCCGTTCGCCCGCAAATCGAACTACAGACACACACACACACAGACATACACACGGACCTCTCTCCGAAATTAGGTTTTTTAGACTCAGTAGGGTCTGAAACGTAAAGATCTGAAGAAAACCCAACTTTTTTTTTTGGGCCGATTACTATACTTTCCTTCCCTTCGGCTAGCGGAAAGTAAAAATATATAAAAATTGTTAAATAAAATTTGAATGATTTATACATTGTGTGGAAGACGTTGGAAAGTTCAATAAAAAGTTTTGAAAAATTTCCCAACAATTAGCTTTTAAAACTAAAGTTAACGTACCTGTTAGGTGAGTCCGTCTCCTCTGGCTTGTGAGTTACTGTGGGCAAGCGCTTTCGATGTAAAGACATCATCGTCTGGCCGTTTAGTCAGTACTGGAGTCAGTCAGTTGGTCGTGGTCTTTATATACAAAGAGAAAAGTGAAAGGAGTGATGGAGCAGTTGGTCAGTCTGGAGACGGACTCACCTAACAGGTACGTTAACTTTAGTATTTGCCTACTGGCGGACACAACCCAATTTCTTTAATACCTAACACAGCCAGACCGGCTAAGGTACTACTAACAAGACTGACCAACAAGACCTCTCCCCGCCCCTTCCCCAACGCTCCATCACTCCTTTCACTTTTCTCTTTGTATATAAAGACCACGACCAACTGACTGACTCCAGTACTGACTAAACGGCCAGACGATGATGTCTTTACATCGAAAGCGCTTGCCCACAGTAACTCACAAGCCAGAGGAGACGGACTCACCTAACAGGTACGTTAACTTTAGTATTTGCCTACTGGCGGACACAACCCAATTTCTTTAATACCTAACACAGCCAGTCCGGCTAAGGTACTACTAACAAGACTGACCAACAAGACCTCTCGCCGCCCCTTCCCCAACGCTCCATCACTCCTTTCACTTTTCTCTTTGTATATAAAGACCACGACCAACTGACTGACTCCAGTACTGACTAAACGGCCAGACGATGATGTCTTTACATCGAAAGCGCTTTGCCCACAGTAACTCACAAGCCAGAGGAGACGGACTCACCTAACAGGTACGTTAACTTTAGTATTTGCCTACTGGCGGACACAACCCAATTTCTTTAATACCTAACACAGCCAGTCCGGCTAAGGTACTACTAACAAGACTGACCAACAAGACCTCTCCCCGCCCCTTCCCCAACGCTCCATCACTCCTTTCACTTTTCTCTTTGTATATAAAGACCACGACCAACTGACTGACTCCAGTACTGACTAAACGGCCAGACGATGATGTCTTTACATCGAAAGCGCTTGCCCACAGTAACTCACAAGCCAGAGGAGACGGACTCACCTAACAGGTACGTTAACTTTAGTATTTGCCTACTGGCGGACACAACCCAATTTCTTTAATACCTAACACAGCCAGTCCGGCTAAGGTACTACTAACAAGACTGACCAACAAGACCTCTCCCCGCCCCTTCCCCAACGCTCCATCACTCCTTTCACTTTTCTCTTTGTATATAAAGACCACGACCAACTGACTGACTCCAGTACTGACTAAACGGCCAGACGATGATGTCTTTACATCGAAAGCGCTTGCCCACAGTAACTCACAAGCCAGAGGAGACGGACTCACCTAACAGGTACGTTAACTTTAGTAGCTTTTAAAACATTTTGAGTTGAAGATCCCGGACTCCTCCTCCTTGCTCCTGGCAAGTAACAGCTCAGATCATTTTGCAGCGCAGTGGGCTTTCTGTAACCAACTTTGGAGGTTGAGGGACAATTGGCACGAAGTAGGTTTCCTCAGGGGTATATTCTAGGTCCTCTGGTTTCCATTATTGTTCATGATATGTCAACAATGTTCCTCCATTCTAGCATGTTGTGAAAGGGGTTTTTCCTGTCCAACATCACTCATCTATCATTTTAACAGAGGTATGGGGTATGTGGTGTAGTGGACAAAAAATAATGAAAGTTCGTCTGTCATCAAAGGAGGCAATGTATTATGTTCTCCAGAAAACCCCTGATGTCAGACCATTATCCCTTCCCTACTAATTAAAAATCATCATTGCTAGTTAACTCTGGGAGACTTGGGCTTTGGAATTTTGTAGATGCTTGCTGTCATTTCTCAATATTTGTTATTTCTCTATTTTGAATAATTAATACCAGTTGCTTTCTGTAGATTTCAACCAACCAGCTTGCTTTAACTTGTGGATATCGGAGAGTTAGTTGTATACCTTCAAATTCTGGTTAACTTTACGACTAAGTTACGGGGCCTTAATGTGACTTTTGAGATAAATAGCCAATTAAAGCTAGGCAGCCAAGGGCATACCTAATCGGTTTTATCTCTTTATGTTATGGGCAGTCTAATTTGAGGACTGCTAACTTATTATCCCATTTCTTCAATCCATATCCTAAGACCTTATTCAACCAGAGTGAGGAGCTTCTTTGCAGGGTTTCCAACAGATGTGCCAACATTCAATCACAACTTTTCAATTCTTCACAGGATCCAAGCTGCCATGTTTATTCTCATATGCACTTACACTGCAGTCTTAGATTATAGTCTCCTATCTCGTTATTCCCTGTTCTCTAACTTGATGTTGCATAATAGGTCCCTTTTAGAAGTGCCAGAGTAGTGCGGAAATCGACAACATAGTTGCCAATTATTTTGATAGCACTTCGATTGGTTATGTGGCATATGAAGTTATTGCACATTTTGGCTCGAGCATTAGCCAATAGTACCACATTGGACTTGAATGAGAGATTTAGTTTTGCCACATAGGCAATTTAGTCTTTCTCTTTGGATTGTATGAGAACAGTTTGGGGTTGGGATGTAGGGGAATTTATCAGGAAGGCAGTGAAGTGCATTCGAAGAGTATTAGTTTACGTTTTTTCTTAATAATACTTTATCTTTTTCTTGCAGTTACCTGATTTTCATGTGGTATTAATAATAAACTGTAAGGATTTATAATTGAATTGTTTTTATTACAGATTTTGAGCGAGAACTAATACTCCTAATTATGAATTCAGTTTGAAAAGCATAATGATGGACATTTTTCTACTCCTCGTTTTGATGCTGGCGGCATTTTTTGGTGGAGTAGCACTAACTGTAGTGCTGTACATTAAAAGTCAACCTTTTGCCGAGCCATTCAGTCAACCCAGCGTATCAAATTATAAATTGCCAAAGGTATTGTTTGATATTCTACTATTAAATTTTAAAAAGTCTAACCCAAATCGCATTCAGCGATTTTCTTTAATCCAGCAACTCGTCAAATCCGTCTTTCATTCATTTTATAATAACGTTTTCCGTAAAAACTGGTGACGCTTAAGGTTCCGGAATTTATTGAGCTGCCCCTACTGGTGCCACGATAATTGTTGAGCAATCAGTGCTTAGGAAATTTTGAGAGAATGTCAACACGATTTTTGGAGACAGATAGTTTTGAAAATATTTTGCAAGAACAACTGTTAGAAACGATAGTTGGTGAAATTAATTGGTTTGTGGAATTCCGGAATTTCTGGAGTCGCTTTTGAGCGTTATTGAATGATCACAGTATAGATACATGATTTTACAATCCTTCCAATTTTCCATAGCTTGGTAGTATTTGAGGGGAATTTATGACGAACAAACTGCGCTAGAGTAGAATTTTATTCGATATTTTTAATAATTTATTGTGCTGCTCTAGTCATTTTTGCATGGATGAGAATTTTATTTTAGTATTGTGTCAATGAGCGCTGTCTACACCAAAAAGTTAATCAAAATTGTTCAGAGACTTTTTTTATAAAAAATGTTTGGTGTTTTGACCGCTGTATAACTATATTTAGTTTTGGATGCATTTTGCTTATAACCTTATTTGGAAGTCCCATAGTGACCTGCAGGCTTAAGATAAACTTTGAGGCGATTTGGTTCCGCCGTTTTCTCTCAATTGCGTTTCACAGATGCACTGAACATTTTCCCAAATACGTAGCGTTATTTTCTACTTTGTTTCTAAAAAATAGGTTACATTGTGGTGGTTTTAGATCGTTTTAGAGCAAAGCACTTCAGGCAAAGAGCCAGCTGGAGCGCTGAACGCGATGCTGCAGTTCCTATTTCAAGAATGTCGAAACACGAAACGTGTCAGAAGGTGGTTCAGGCAAAAATTGACTCAAGAGCTCGAAGAGCTTCTCACTCGAACTACGACTGGAAAACTGTTTGAAAATATCGTTGTAATTATCTTTTGCTTTAATTATTTCCATTTACTTCAATAATTGACATGATACCTTCACTTACAGATTTCTAATTTTTCAGCTCCGAGATCTCAACTTGGGGAATCATTTGCCTGCCATTCGAAGCGTGGAGGTTAAAAAGCTTGATGTCGACTCGGGCACGAAACTCATAAATGAAGTTGAGTTATGTCTTGACGTCGAGTACACTGGGGGGTTTCAGTTGTCCATTGACGCGAGTATGAGACTTTCCAAATTTGCTCAAGTGTGTGTTAAAGGTACGCTTTTTTATGCAGTTTGATTAATTGAGCACGTTTTCTTGCCCAACATAGTTAACTTATAAATACGTTTTTGTGTATAGTTTTAGAACTAAACGGCCTCGCTAGACTGAAATTTACTCGGCATCCTTACACCCATTGGAACTTCTGTTTTTATTCTGATCTGAATCTCCAGCTGAACATCGAATCTCAGTTTCAAGGTCGTTCCCTTCCTCAAATTAATTCAATAATTGCTAGTCAGGTAAGCAATGGTCAATGTCAATCTGTTAAGTTTATGTCGTCAAATTAGTGACTATCTCAATTAATGATTTTGCCTTTTTTGAGTGGCTCAAGGCTCTTAAAGTCAGCCAGACTTGGGAAGTGGGGGCTTAATTTGAAAAACGTGCGATTGTGGATGAGTAAGGGATTTTTAATAAATTATCGAAGATCACTGGAAACGAGATGGGGACACCCAACAAGATGGCCACCTGTCAAAGTAAAAGTGAAAGCATTGGGGAGTTCCCTGAGACTATTGAATGCCAGGTCCTGGGAAAGAACTCAAACAATATAATGACGACCACTGGATATTTTTTGTTGTTTTCCTCTTGATGGCACTGAGAAAACCACTGGCCATGACCAGGCATATTGTGCAGGCGTACATGAGCCCCCTCATGTCCTTACAGTTCCACCCCTATCTCCTGTGGAGCTAGTGTTCTCTGATGCGACATCCTCAATGCATCTCCACCATTCTCGTACGAAATGCGAGACAACCTTGACCCTGCAACCTCTTCTGGCCACAGCTGATGAACCCAAAGCACTATGAGGCGCCCCCTCCCACGTAGGTGTGTCGTAGAATAGTGTGATACAGTCTGCAGATTCTTGAAGGCTTATCAAACCCTCGCACTACCAGGTTGTGGATTAAGGTATGTGGTCCTCCAACGGGCCCACTCTGATTCTGGATGTCAAAGTAGTATTTGGATACTATAATCTAGCATAGACTTAGTCATTTAGTACACAAATGTTACGGGGGGGATTAATATTGAAAGCGATATTGCACTAAGACAGTTGGGGAGTTGGCACGATATCAAGCCGAATGCAATTGGAAGAGAGTTTTATTCACAATTACATTCGGGGAAGTTTTACCACCACAAAATGGGAACTGGGTGGGAGCGAACGTGAGCGCGGACGACACAGCGACGAGGGAACTGGCTCGGTTACAACTAACAGCAGGGAAGTCTCGAGCGAATCTGGGCATTTGAGTCAGCATAAATGCCCCGAACGAGCCTCCACTGAATCGAAGGGTTTGGTTCGTCCCGTTACACAAGTGTTGAATACTCATGTGAAGCGTGACATGTTGGATATGGCAGTGCCAGAAGCTTGAAGAACTAGCTGACATTAATATGTGTGTAACAAAACAATGAGCAGCCTACCCGACCAGTAGAATACTACCTAACTAAAAATAAATTTATTATTATCATCATAGATCAACTCAACACTTTGTAGCCCAGGGCGGTGCAGAGTGTATAGTGTCTCTATTTATCTTAGCTATGTCAACGTTCGTTAGTCTCATTAGTGTTCACAATGTGATAAAACTGTAGTGATGCCGAACCCTTAATTATGGAATGTGAATTGTTTACCAGTCGGGGAAAAGTCTTATTTAATGGTTTTTATTCTGATATACCTGCCCCCTTCAATTGAATTTCGTTATTGCTACATGCTAGGTCTACCCATATTTGTTTAAGTCTATAATTCCGTGTAATGGGAAGTTTTAATGTTAATTTTTAAGTACTTAAGCATACCTACTGCATGACTGTATTTAAAGCAAACGCCAAAAAAACAATAAAAGTGAGGAGTCGGAGATAGCAGAATTTGCTGGGAATAGACCGAGCACTTAATGTTGCGGAAACGATAATATTTGTTACACGTTGAAGTATTTTGATGTTTCAGATAAGAAAGGCCATCAAAAGGAAACACACTTTGCCATTTTTCAAAATTCGATATAAACCCTTCTTTGGTAAAGATATTCTCGACAGTTTGCCAGAGAGCGAAGTGATGGAACCACCTGCTGGGACTTTGGAAATCACAATTATCGAAGCCACTCGACTGACAGAGGTAGAAGGCTCTATATTCTGTAACGTTGCTGTCGGTAAGTTTTTCTAGGCGTTCTCTTTTAAGTATAATTAATGAATACGAAATGACAAGCAGTTCATGTTTCCTCTCGACTGTGTTCTTCATCCCATTGATGACTGTGGCAGCTCAGAACCTTGTGGTCCACCAGTCCAGACGGGCTTGTATTGTGTTGGTTTTTTTTCACACTGAAATCTGACCTTAGGCTAGGTTGTATGATGCGTCGAAGCACATATGTTTATCTACTTTCTTCAAGTATTTCCCCTGTAATTCCACAACTATAGACACGACCCACACCATAAAAATCATGTTGAAATACGTTAGGTTTCCAATTGGGGTTGTGGCATAAGTAGCAGCAGCTCAATAAATTCTGTAGCTATCAGCGCCACCAGTTTCTATGTAGGACGTTAATTCATGGGCAAATTCAAAACTAAAATTATGGCATATGAAAAAGAATTAAGGCTATTAGGAGAATAGTCGCCATACATAAGCCATTTGAGGGAGGGTTGTTGTAGGTTTGATTTTAGGATAAGCAGATAATCCTTCCAGTTGAAGTAGTTCATGTCCTCAAATCGGGCGCACCAGTAGAAACTCTCAAAATTTTTGAAATTATGTTAGTTCATCTCTAAGTGAACATGTTTGCAGTAACATGTCCATGTCCATCATTTTTATGTTAATGGAGGAAAACCTTGCCCATCCACTCTGTTTTCCTTTGAAACGAAGGGTTTACCCTCACCAAGATATAAACACCTCCTTCGTTTCTTTTTTTATCTGTCACCTTTCTCTTTCAAACCTGTTTTCTACTGAAGGTAATATGGGACTAAGGTCCTTTGTCACTCCAGTCACACATTGAGCTTATTATAATGGTGTTCCTTACCTAATTCAAGACGTCGTACATACCAGCCCCTTTTAAGAACCTGGTTATACGCACTATGGTGTGGGGTTCAATGTACTCTGGGAAAATTGTTGCAAGCACCTGGCTGCTAGGACAGGATACTCGCGTAGGATGTTTTCTGCTGTTTTGTCCTCCGTGCCATACAATCTGCAATCAACTGCCTCTGATTTGCCCATCTTGTTGAGGGGATATCTAAGTGGGCAGTGCCTAGTGAGGAATCTATTGAGAAGTCACGGCTGGTCAAGCCAATGGGCGTTTTTTTTCTTGTGTCTCCTGCTGAGACACCTGCTGATTTAGGTGACTTTTAGGCGCTTCTACGTGAGGCTCATGCCCAATGGGTAGAGATTCTGTGCCCCTTTTTGCAAAGTAGTCTGCTTCATGACCTCTATGAGCCGATATCCAAAAGAGGAAAGCTCTGAGTCATTCAAGCGCCTGAAGACAGTCAGCTTGGATCTGACAGGGCAGACTGATATGGCCTTTAAGGCAGCCTGGCTGTCCGAGAATATTCATATATCCACTTCAGCCCTTTAGCCAGGATCTCTTGTGCGTCGATATTTATGGCTAGGGTTTCTGCTTGGTATATTGTGGAGTACTCCGCCAGGGGCTTGACAAGACTGAAGTTGGGTCCACCAGAGCACACTAACCAGCCCCCCCCCCCATCACAGTGCCGTTATTGTACCATAGCAGCTAGTCCTCTCTCGTGTGTGGATGTAAACGCTGAATGGAAGCTGACAATTCTTCCAGTCCAGCATAATGTCAGTAGCAAGGATAGATGCTTCATCTATTTTGAACGGTTTCACAGTCCCAAGGCTTGCCTTAAACCTGGTAGAAATAGTTCTGGTTTGTGAAAACCTTACCGCTCCCAGGAATGCGGTTCATCGAGTGTGTATGTGGAGAGGTGAGATATTCAATAAGACTATTTGGTTGCAATTCAAACCTGTCTCTGCACTTTATGGAACGTTCATTGAACTGCTTGATGGTGGCTTGGTGCCTTCTATGAATCAGGGGGTTTTATTATCCTCTTGTAGAGCCAACCCATCATTTTTGGAGTGACGCCCCATGATTGACTGCACATCCTCTTGCATTCCCACAGAGTTTTGGTTGCCTTGTTCAGCGAATATTCAACGTGAGTGTGCTGTGTGTTCCATGTGAGTTGCTTGTCCAGTATCACCCTGGTATATTTTACCTCTTTTGCCAGCTGGAGTCTCACTCCTTGCATAGTGGGTGGCACTATTTCCAGGTTTCTTCATTTCATAAACGAGACTGTGATGGGCTGGATTGATGTGTAGTCCTTCCTTACCAGTTGATTTGGCCGTTGAGTGCATGATTGACGAGTGGAGAGTGAAACGGAAGCTTCCCCCACTTTGGGCTGAACTCCGTGTGGATCTCACCACAGAACAGAAACTTGCCGCCATCGATGAATGGGCTCTAGAGAAATGGCAAGCGAGATGGGAATCCTCGTCAAAGGGACGTGATACGTATGATTTCTTCCCCAACATCCGTGAACGTCTTTCAAGAAAATGGGTTGAGCCAGACCACTGGACGAGCCAGTTCCTCACGGGACATGGTAACTTCAATGCGTGGCTCCACTTCTTTTCTCTGAAAGACTCTCCATTATGCACGTCTTGTGCCTCCACTGCGGAGGAAACAAGAAACCATGTGCTGCTCCACTGTAGTGTCTACAACAGTGATCACCCTGCAGTCGGGGGTCCAGAATTCCGCTGACGTATTCCCTGCGTGTCGTATGAGCCGACTAAAAGGGACAGCCGGGTGGGCCCAGCTTGAAAGACAACCTCACCTCTATGAGGTCCCCGCAGGATTACATCCAACGAGGCTTAACTGTGGCTGGGCGTCACAGTGTACTCTGTCGCCACACTGTGCTCACCCTGCAGTAGGGGGTCCAGAATTCCACTGCCGTACTCCCTGCGTGTTCGTATAAGCCGGACTAAAAGGGACACAACTTACACTTCATTCACATACATGACACACTGGGAACCCCTACCTTTAGCTGGGATCGCAGAACACACCCCCGCAGGAAGGGGTACAGAATTCTCCTGCCGTATCCTCTGCGTGGTCGTTAAAACCGGCCTTAAAGGGGCTTAAAGCTCACGACACTGACATACACAACATATTCCAGATACTAAATACACTGCAACGGCTTGCGTGGCAGAACACACTCACTTGAAACACTCATAATGAGCGAAAGACAGTCCTGGAAGTAGCTCACTAACACCTTTGAGCGATCCCCTATATAGGTGCGGCCTTCGGAATGAGGAGGGGAAAACCAGGTTTGAGCGTTCCTGGGGCGGCTGATAGCGTGTGTCCCGCTCACCACATCACTAGTGGCCGAGGGCTGACTCTGAGCAGCAGCCGAAAAATCCCTCATGCGTCTTAGTCCCGGTGGGTGGCCGGACTGGCAGCTGCGGCGCATGTGGGGGCCTCCCTTTGACCCTCAACGGACCAGCGAAAGGGGCTAGAATCAATATGCCTGAGGGGAGCTTCCAGGACACTGCCTCGAGCACCTCTCGCTCATACCACGAACACACACAACAAATGAACTCACAAGGATACACTACACCAGTCCGCTTCTTTAATCACCCCCAAATAAGTAAAAACATGACAAAGTCAACTAAAACTTCAGCAGGTAATAAAAACGCCACCTGCGCCTCTTCCTCGGGCTCGCCAAGCTCGACCCCTCCCTCTTCGGACGATGAGCAACCTACTCGTCGTCCAAACAAACAAGGGCGGAAAGAACCGGGCAAACCGCGTTCATCTCCCCTTCTCCCCTAGTAGCCCGGGCAACCCGGCTACTACAAGCACACGACACAGCGTGGACCCTAAACTGTCGGACATGGAGCAAATTTGCGCATACGTCCAAATCATCCACGGCCAGCTGGCACGGATGAGGGCCAACGCGACAGGACCTATGCGGGACCTCGTAACTAGTTGCCTCTTCGAAATTTCGAAGCTGGCTATAAAGCTAATGCCCCCAACGACATCGCCCCCTGCCACTCCCCTGCGGAAACTGTGGCGGCTGTCGTGAGGAAGAGCTGCGTGGGGCAATTGCCCAGCAGCCAGTGCCACCAGCCCCCAAACTCGAGGAGCAACAACGAGCCAGGGTAGTACCCCAGGCCCCTCATATGCGGCAGTAGCCGCTACTGCGCCTTCCTCCCCTCATGGAGCTGAGGCGGAATGGCAGCCTGCCAGGGCCAGGAAGCGCAGAGGGAAGCAGAAACAGGCCCCAACTAAGCAGGAAGTGCAGGCCGAGGGCAGCGCCCGCCTATGCCTCCGCCCAAAAACAAGGGCAAAAATAAAAATAAAAACCAAAATAAAAGCCTCCACCGCTTGCCAAACTCCCCTAAAAACCCACGACAAAACGTGGTAGTGGTTAGGCGGACATGTGAGGAAGGAGAGGCTGGTCCCTCCAACCCTGACGCAATGGAAGCGCTTATGCGGGTGTCCCTGCTACGGACCTCCAAGCTCTGAGTGTCCGAGTGCTAGACATCCGCACCGCAGTAGGAGGTGGCGCCGTCATTGTGACGGAAACGCCAGAAATGGCCAAGGCGCTCACGAGCCACATTTCCACAAAAAGGAGTTGAAGCTCCAAGCGTCAGCCCCCTGGGTCGTTTCCACGCCTGCTGCTGTGCGACGTGCGGACCGACCTTCAAAAGAGGACTTGGCCCAACAAGTTGTTGAGCACAACCCTGCGTTAGGCTTGCAGCCGCAGGATGTCAGGCCTCTCTTCACCAAAAAGCGTGGCAGACAGAAGGATTGGGTGATTGAGGTATCACCCAGCCTGTACAAAAAACTAGAGGGCAAGGCACCTCCAAATAGCCTGGCAGCGGTGCGCCATACGAAAGTACCAAGCCCCACTCAGTGCTACAAATGCCAGCGCTATGGCCACCTGGCAGTGGCCTGTACAAGACCTGTTGTGTGCGCCTGGTGCGCCTTGCCACATCTGAGTAAGGAATGCAAGCGTGATGCTCCTCAAGTGTGCCAATTGCGTCGAACGCAAAATCCAACAGGTCGCACACTCTACACGAGACGCACGCTGTACCATTCGTCAGCGAGCGATTGCCCTCCAGGAGTCACGAGTGGATTATGAATAGGTCAAAAACAGTTCGAATCCTTCAGCACAACACAAATAAGAGTTGCCCAGTTATGGCTGAGTTGCTGCAAAATGCACTCAAGAAACGCTGCAGTGTCCTCGCCATACAGGAACCGTACATAGGATCCAAAACTCTTGGTCTCGGATCGCAGGCACGAGTGGTGGCTGGAGCAAGAACGGGAGCCAAGGCAGCAGTAGCCTGCATCGACCCGTCCATTGACATGCTCGCACTCACTCACCTGAACAGCCAGCACTTGGCCGCTGTGCTCATCCGAGCCGGTGGCTTTGAGCTGGTTGTAATATCATTTTACAGGCAATTTGGCGCACCAGTTGCCAACAGCCTTGAACCACTCGAGCGGGCTCTAGCAGGCCTATCAGGACGACCCTGCGTAGTCTGTGCTGATGCAAACGCCAGATCACCATTGTGGGGATCCCCAACCCTGGATGGGGCGGGCGAGGCGTATATAGAGCTGCTCACCAGGTACAACTTGGTTGTTGCCAACGACCCCATGACTGAGGCGACCTATGATGGCCCGGGAGGAAGGTCGTGTATAGACGTCACAGCCGTGTCCCACACCCTGCTACTCAAATTGAAGGGTTGGCGAGTCGTACCAGGTGCAACGCAGAGCGATCACATGGTTATTGACTTTGCCATTACGGATGATAACATCCTCTGCAAAGACACGCGTGAAAAGCGATTCCGCACAAAAAATGCTGACTGGCCGCAATTCTTTAGGGTACTGGTGCAATTCTAGGGCCGCAGACACCGACCTAATAGTGCAAGCATCCACACCTGAAGAGGTGGACAGCAAAGTGGACACATTTACCACAGCACTGCACTCTGCTGGGCTCTCTGTACTTGGCCAACAGAAGCACAGGGCGATCAAAGTCCCATGGTGGACTGAGGAACTTAATCCCCTCAAGCAAAGTGCAAATAGAGCCAGAAGGATGTACCAAAACACTCGTGACCCTGATGCCAGAGCAACACTCCGAACTGCCTTCATCCAAGAGAAGAAGGCCTTCCACCGCGCCATCAAACGAGCCAAACGGCAAGGCTGGCGAAATTTTGTGGAAGCGGAGAGCTCTGAGAACCCCTGGGGCAGACACTACAAGTCCTCCATAGGAAAAGCAAATGTAGAGCAGGTCTTAGCTGCGATGCAAAATGAGTCAGGCTGGGCCTGCAGTATCGAACGTTCACTGGAAACCCTCCTTGAGAAGGCGTTCCCAGATGACCAACTAGCTCGAGACACTGAAGCCCAGAGGGCAGCAACGGAGCTGATCATGGACCCTCCGAACGAGCCCGACATCCCATTGTGGACAACAGGCGACCTCGGCAGGGCTCTTGCGACCTTAAAGCCCAACAAATCTCCTGGGCCAGATAAAATAGAAAGCAATATGCTAAGGAAGGCTGAGCGGACAATCTCCAGCGGTCTCCTTAATTTATTTAATGACTGTCTGCAGGTCGGACAGTTCCCCACTCAGTGGAAGTCTGCGCGCGTTGTCACTCTTCAAAGGAGGCGACCGCAATCAGTCGGACCCGCGATCATGGAGACCACTCAGCCTTCTTTCCATATTAGGCAAAACACTAGAAATCTTGATGTTGCAGTCCCTCGAAGGAGTCTTTGGCCGCAACCTCACAGGCAGGCAATACGGGTGTACCAAAGGAAGGTCCACGCAGGATGTCATTGTCGAGATTCGGCGTGTTTCCTGCTGGCACCGGCTAAGTACGTCGTAGCAGTTCTGATTGACATCAGAGGAGCGTTTGACAACCTTTGGTGGCCAGCGCTCCTTAATGAACTCAAAGGTAGGGAATCCCCGCAACCTGTACTCGCTCGTCAGAAGTTACCTGACAGACAGAACTGCTACGATCGAAAGTAGGCATGTCTCCGTCCGGAGAAAGATTGAGAGGGTGCCCACAGGGCTCGGTCCTAGGACCAACACTCTGGAATGCCTTCTTCGAAGGTCTTCTCAGGAAACTCATGGAGACTGACTGCGAGCCGTACGCCTATGTGGATGACTTGATTGTGCTGATCTTTGCAGAGTCAGTCCGCCAAATTGAAGAAAAACCCACCACGTGCTCCGCACTGTCAACCAATGGTGCGAGCACGTCAAGATGCAGGTGGCTGAGGAAAACCCAGCTAATCCTCTTGAAGGGGAAAGTGAATAATCCACCCACAATACGCTTTGGCGGCCACAGGCTCCTTCTTGAAAAGCACGTCAAGTATTTAGGAGTGAATATAGGTGAGAGGTGGGGTTTCAACCAACACCTCCAGTCCCTTAAAGGCACTACCATTGCAAGGTTTGCCTCACTGCGTGCCATTACTAAGGCCACTTGGGGTGTGTGTTACCACGACACCATCCTCATGTATAAGGCCATCTATTTAGGTGTGATTGGCTACTGCCCTGTTGTCTGGGGTAGCAAACTAACAGTCAATCAAAAGAGAGTATTGGCCCAATCCCAGAGAGCCGCGCTCCTGTGGATCACCAAGGCCTACAAGACTGTATCAACGGAAGCACTCCAGGTGATCACTGGTCAGTTACCAGTTGATTTGGCTGTTGAGTGCATGATTGACAAGTGGAGAGTGAAACGGGAGCTTTGGGCTGAACTCCGTGCGGATCTCACCACAGAACAGAAACTTGCCGCCATCGATGAATGGGCTCTAGAGAAATGGCAAGCGAGATGGGAATCCTCGTCAAAGGGACGTGATACGTATGAGTTCTTCCCCAACATCCGTGAACGTCTTTCTAGAAAATGGGTTGAGCCAGACCACTGGACGAGCCAGTTCCTCACGGGACATGGTGACTTCAATGCGCGGCTCCACTTCTTTTCTCTGAAAGACTCTCCATTATGCACGTCTTGTGCCTCCAGTGCGGAGGAAACAAGAAACCATGTGCTGCTCCACTGTAGTTTCTACAACAGTGAGCGACGGTTGTTGAGAGGGCAAACGAACTTAGCAGCTTTGACTGCTACAAAGGAAGCCTATAACCATTTTGCAAAGTTCGCAAAGAAGGTAATGGCTAAGAAACGTGGTTATAGTTGATCAGTCCTTTTGAAACTTGCCACCCAAGTAAACAGTAAGATCAGGTAGGGAACCAGATTAAGAACTACTCCCAGATGGTACGGGATTCCTCAGGTGGTCACCTCCGCGCGGTAACACACGGGCAACAGCTCTCTACGGTGAGACTGGCTAACGACCACATACCTGCCGTACCTCCACAGGTCTGAGTTCGGTGGATGCTGCAGGGGCCGGCCTCTTGCATATTAGCGAAACCGCAACTTCTATGACTGATATAACCCTCGTCGAGGGTTTAGGTACAGTCATGAAATAAAGAAACAGATCTGTCTACAACAGTGAGCGATGGTTGTTGGGAGGGCAAATGAACTTAGCAGCATTGACTGCTACAAAGTAAGCCTTCAACCATTTTGCGAAGTTCGCGAAGAAGGTGATGGCTAAGAAACGTGGTAATAGTTGATCTGTCCTTTTGAAACTTGCCACCCAAGTAAATAGTTAGATCAGGTAGGAAACCAGATTAAGAACTCCTCCCAGATGGTACAAGATTCCTCAGGTGGTCACCTCCGCGCGGTCACACATGGCAACAGCTCTCTACCGGGAGACTGGCTAACGACCAAATACCTGCCGTACCTCCACAGGTCTGAGTTCGGTGGATGCTGCAGGAGCCGGCCTCTTGCATGTTAGCGAAAGCACAACTTCCATGACTGATATAACCCTCGCCGAGGGTTTAGGTACAGTCATCAAATAATGAAACAGACATGTAGTCCTTCCTTGTCGCTCCACCTGTGGATGATATTCACAGTTCCATGCATCTGTTCGAATACTGTGTAGGTAAATTTGCCTCTGACTACCATATTCTTGCACTGCTGGTTGTCTCATAAACTTGCATCGCATGGTCTGATTGGACTACAACTGGTGTCACAAGGGCGGGGCTTGACAATGCAAAAAGGCGCTTTAAAATCGCTTTTCGTCCACATTGTCGATAAATTCTCTCGTCATTTTTCCAGACATGAAAAGATTATGAGATTGTCGCAACATTTACAGCTTCCCGTGTAATATTCATCATTGGCGCTTTTTTGAGAAAAGAAATGGTTGGTGTTTCGATCACTATGATAACTGTAGTTAGTTGTGAACCGATTTTGATCGTACGCTCGTTTTGGGAATCTCACATAGGCAAGGTTTCAAATTAGAGCAGAATAGGTTCAGCCATTTTCTTTCAATCGTGAACACACATGAATTTCATCATAATTTCTACGTCCCCTACATATTCCCTATTCCTTTCTTATTGCAAAAATACCACGGCTTGGGTACATTAAAGCAATTGGGTTATATCCGCCAGTAGGCAAATTACTGAAGTTAACGTACCTATTAGGTAAGTCCGTCTCCTCTGGCTGGTGAGTTACTGTGGGCCACTCACCAGCCAGAGGAGACGGACTCACCTAATAGGTACGTTAACTTTAGCTTGGGTACATGTTTGAATTATTTTTTCAGATAACTCTGCGTGGATTGAAATGACTCTTTCCGGCGATGCTAATTATCTAACGGTAGATGTCACCATTCAGAAACAACCCGGACAACCCCTAGGAATAACATTCAAACAAGAGTTTATTCCTGATAAATATCAGGTAATTCTCCTTGATATTTGGCACGATTTGATCTTATTTTGAGTTAGTGGTGTTTCTCTGAAGCATTTAGCATGGTACTTCCAAAGAACGAGATTTTAAGGTGGGTTTTCAAAACATAGAAGCAAGTGCCGTAGTTATGAAAAGATGGAAGTCTTTTTGAAAATAAGTAGCATTTAGCATATTGTCCTCTATAACTGGCACGAGAATTGAGCTCTGAAGCTCCTCTACCTGTTGATACGCCATAAATCTGATGTGAGAATCGACTTTTGTGAGACTGCTGTAGGAGATAGACAATTACAACCTATTCTCGGAGGAGTATCTGTGCAGCACCTACCTGAGATACCCAGGAACCCTGACTGTTGCTCCGAGTGTGTGGAAGGAGCCATCACGTTGAGTGCAGTGGCTGGTGGGAACTAAGCTTTGAGAGTGACAGTCACTATTTCTATTGCTTTCACTCTTCATTGGCCTGGTGACCCCACTTGAAGTTGTTCTGTGGGCAATTCTGCTACTTGGATGGCTGCATGCGCCTTCCCTGAAACTTTGGTATGTATGTTCAATTGCAGAAAGGTGATTGGAAGGGGTCTTTCATCTCCTTCTCTGCTAATACCATTCATGGGACATGCCACTAGGAGGCGAAAACCTCAATCACCAGACACGCATTGTACATTTTCGGTAGTGTGGGTGTTAAGACAGTTCTCTGTGGCCTGCTGGTTGTGCAGTCAGCTCCAAATAGTTCTCCTCTCCTATTGTGGGAAATATCGTCTCTTCACTAATGTGTTGGGAACGGCAATTAACGGGTGTTGGGTAAATAGCATTGAATACGAATTGGATATAACCTGAAGCCCCAGAGGTTCATGCTGAGGTGTTGTATGGTGTACATCTTGTTCGAAATTAGAACCTAGTTTTCTAACAAGAGGTTTTTCAGAATCTCCAGCCCTACGAGACTGATTCCTAACGGTGGTTTCCTCAACCCCATAAAAAACAGGCATCAAGAATTCATCGTAACATCTCCAACCCCTTTCAGTCCTTCCGTAGCAAAGTTTATTGTCAATCTCCCAAGCTCTGTATGTACCTCTGTGGGATTAGGCGTTATCCAATTCATATTCAGAGCTACTTACGTACCAATTGTATGATATGGGTTTTAGATTGACTGATGATGAAACTGGTCTCTTGATTTAACAGATTGCCTGCAGAAGTAATTTTTTTGAGGACCTTTAGATCCTCACTTTGTTCTTTTGGGCTATACACCTCATGTACCTAAACTTTTTAATGCAGCACAGAATACTCCCTCAGGTGTCAGCAGGGATCTGTCCTGTAGTGAAGGCTTTGATCAGACTCGTGGAACGGAATTCCAACCAAAGACTACTCGTCAATGCTGTTTCACCCTTAACATTGGTGCCCACTCCATCCTAAAGACTCTTTATACTTCGTGTCATCCTCTATACTCTTCGTTTTCACTTCTTCCAGTCATGACCAGTGCATAAACACGTGCTCAATCAATATTGATTCTTGTTCTCACAGTGAAGCATCCACCCAATGAGCTTATTTATGAATTTATTTGCTCGCTTTGCGTAGGCTCATCTTTTGAGGTGGGTCAAATGATGGGAATTGTTTTCTATTCGACCACTTTGTTTGTGTTGAAGGTTTGTTGCGTCGTCGACAACATTGTTAACTGCTCCCTACACAATCACTTGAAAGTCGGAGACATCGTCGTTTTCATCGATGGCAAAACCGTCCAGTCCCTCAGTTCCTTAAATAAACATATCAAACAGTCATCACAAAAATTCGTCTTAAGGGTTGAACGGAAAATGGTCCCAATCGTAGGAGGAGACTTCAAACCATCTGAAGTGAGTGTCTTGATTTAGTTGCCTTGTGTTGGTTATGTGAATGCAGAGTAGTTAACTCTTTGATGAATTCTTTTCAGCTTGTTGAACCATTTGGCCTTCGCAATCGAAGCAGTATGTCTGGTGATAAAACAGATAGCGATAGTAGCAATCCACCTTCTTCATCTGGTTGGTATTTTCGAATATACATATATATCAAATGTTATCCTATCGCTTGCTCTTGAGAGTAGGCTGTCATTACTAGCATGTAGGTATATAGGGGGGGGGGGGGAGGCTCGACCCATTCGGTACAGGCAAAGAAGACTTAGTGGCTGTCAAAGGAGAGAGGTGCGGAGAGTTGCCTGCTCCTACACCTGTCTCAGTTACCTTCACACTTTAACCTCAAATGAACATTCTGATGAGTACGCCAGTTCTAGATCGTTTACATAGCACTGCTAAATCCAATCCATCAGAGCATTGTCAACATCCACACGACTTGTCACAAAGGAGCCTGTGCTAAGACGCTCAGATCCAAGGCAACCATACTTCCTTTCACCTTGTATCTGGAGCATGCCAATGGAAAAAACTGTGTCTATCATATTCACACTGTAACCTCAAAAGGATTGGAGAAGGCTGGTTACAATCAATGAGGGCGAAGTGCTAGCAGTCTTTTAAGTATAATTTTTAGTCTTAGTTATTCCCAGTTTGTTGAACCTTTCTATAAACTTTCAGATTCTCCTGCCAAGAGGTCCATCAGTGGCAGCCCTGAACATTGCAAAATATCAACCCCGAGGTGGTCGCTATGCTCTGAGGCTGAAATGGAAGTCAATTACCCTCAGATATTTTCTACTAAAGAATATCCAAGTTCCAAAGTATGTGGTTGTACAATACATTTGAGACAGTAATTACAGTCGTGTAAATCATATAATATTTGATATCTGTCTGTGTCCATTGTATGCTTGCTGAGATGCTGCATTTTCGCTACCTCGTGATCTTAACTCAAACAACAAGGCCACTTGTTAGGAGGATATTGCTGTCCATCCGACTTGCCCTTTCGCAACAAGAGTTCGTTCTTAACTGGTTAGACCAATTTTATGACTAGTATATAATGGATGCCACCATTCCAAGTTCCTCCGAAAGCTTCTAAAGACTCGCAGCCATCGCTAACTCACTTTTGAGATTCGGGCACACGTTTATTTACTCAGGTTTGGCAGGAGATTTAGAATTCCTTGATACCTAGACCTGCCTTGCTACCCTGTTTTACTGACATACATTCATCTCTTCCATCACAACGTTTCTGCGCTCTTCATAGGGTTTTACGACGAAATATTCTCCTCAATGCCCAATTTTCATTAATTTACTATACATGTTGCCATCTCTCTTTCTCCAGGTGGTGCAATTCAACGAAACGTTCAATGTCAAAGTCACGACGGAACACCGGTATTTAAATTTAAGCGTCTGGAAGCGTGGGACTGAGAAGAATCAACTTTTGGGGCACATCAGCCTCCCAGTAGCAACTTACTGTTGTCCTCCAACTGTCGGCCATTACGTATCAACGTTTTCGCTTCTACCACCAAACCCTACAGTTGTTAATAGGTAAATAACTTGTACATGTATGAAACAGGTCTGTTTCCTTATTTGATTACTGTACCTAAACCCTCGACGAATGAACATAATAAATAATGAATAAATAAATGAATATATGAAACATATACATTCATGTGGCTTTCAGATTGCGAAAATCGAATCTTTTCTTTTGGCTTTACTCAGAAATTGAAAGTAGCATCAACTAATATGAAATCGTGAGCAACGACCTGGATGAATACATATAGAACTGTGTGTGAGTGTAGCATGCACCAAGCCCCAGTACGCCATTGGGGGGATATTCGTTCATCCTTGGAATAGACCATGTACTAAAACATTGGTTCAGTAGCATGTGAAAGCACTGGCACATACAATCCAACACACACTGCACCCAGCCCTGTGGAGGTAAGGCGGACTGGCTAAAGAAAAACCTGCTGTACCTCTGCAAGTTCAAGTTCAAATAAATGGTTTTAAAATGGTGTAAATAACAGCACCCCAATAAATTCTGGAACTTAGAGCGTTATCAGTTGTGCTGTACAATTTTATATGAACTGCTTGAGAAATTGGATTAGTAGCTACAATGTTTGTGATACTGAGGAAAGTTGTGTGATGCATCGCTTCAGTTATTTGAGTAAAATATTTAGGTATTTGTTATTAGGTTACTCGTCAACATTTTGGAATGAAGTCCTTGTTCCCTTTGAGTTGATGAATGTAATTTGTTGCAGTTTGTCCAACGAATTATTGAGCCATCCGGGTTTCGAGCCATGTCTGTGCTTTGGAGATATTCTTCTCTCTTTCGCATTTACGCCATCAGGAAGAAACTGTCAACCAGTTGTGCCCACTCCAAAAGAGCCTGCATCGTTGAGCCCTTCGACGGCTCAAGCTCCTCCAGTTATTACCACGACGCCTTCTGTTGACACCCTGCAGACTGCAACTCACGACTTCGTTCGCACCCATTTTGAAAAAGTGACTCAGTGTGGGTTTTGTTTCAAAAAAGTTAGTTTCTTCACATTTTGTGTTTATGCACGTGCACCGTTGACTCAAGTGCACGTGTGTGTCGCATTAACCGTCTGCTTTGTGACTTTGATGTAGATTTGGCTGAAGGACGCGCTCCAGTGTCAGGGATGCACTATGAGTTGCCACAAAAAGTGTGCTGTCAAAGCTCAGGCGGGTGTCGGTTGTGCTAAGAAAAGCAGAAGGCCGTCTGTTCAACCAGAGATCTGTACGCCTCCCTCAGAAGACTCAACGTCACAGGTATGGATTCACCTCTTATCGTCGGCTTTGCTTTACTAGACATCATCAAACACATTTAGTACGAAGCTTTCCAATCTCAATATAAGCATTGGGACTTGCATAGCAGAACGCTCATTACATGAAGTTACTTACTAACATACAACTATGCACTTTTCACTGTATGATCACGAGTTTTTGGTTCCTCAGGGAAGAACTTTAGGAAATCTCATCGCCAATGTGACGAACAGAAACATCAAGAGAGCGGGATCTGCCTCCAATTTAGCTCCTCCGGGTAAAGACGGTAACAACTCGAGCTCCATTTCGCTTCCCCCGTCGCCGAATCAGACGCCTTTGCCATCGCGAAAGGTGATATTTGAGTCTGACGAATAATATGGTATGGTATTTTATGAGTTAGTTGCGATAGTGATATTGAACCCTCATCGACTAGTAAATGAATAAAGTCGACTCTGCAGAGCGAAGATTCTCTCCAAAGTGGTGGCATCTACTGAAACAAAAAAAAAAAAAAAAAAAAAAAAACTACCAACGAGAAGTCGATGTAATTGCCATCCCGTTAACTCGTCCGAATTTATCTTTCATAGACGTCGTTGGCAGAAGAACAGCTGTTCAGTTTACTGACGTTGAATGACGATGAAATTGGGCAGGCACTGGACATTCTCCTATCACGACCTCACAGCGAGGAGGTAATGGATGCTGCAAAGGCTTCTGGAAAGATGTTATTCGCAGATTTGCCACCAGCTGATAGGAAGAGCAAGATTGATTCGGTGGTAAGTAAATGGTTCTGTGCCTTTTGTCATCCTACGGTATTTTACACTACCATTTTTTTCATTTAACCAAAACTGGCAGCCTCTCTCCCCATTCTGCTTACGTTTGTAACAATTTTGAGCTTTCAAGTATTTATACGGATCTCTCTACATGTTGTATGCTTGCTTGTGAGCCTGTTCGCCCTAATCCAAGTACCCCCAGGTTGTTGGTGTTGATCTCATGGTCACGACAGTTAACTTTTGTACGTTTTACCCCTTTATGAGCTCAAAACTATGCTGATAATTTCAGTAAGGGTAAAGCTGGCAGAATGCTGAACGAGTCTATCTTTCATGGCTCGTGGTGTATGATTGGTGTAAAGACGTCATCTTCAGGCTGTACTGGCATTGTCAGCACTAGGGTTGAGACAATCGGGCAATTTGCCAGGGTTTAGCAAACAGCAAGAGTGGCAGGAAGAAAAGAATGGTTTTGGTAACGGTGCATGCACTACCTTGAATAATCCACTGGGAGTGAAAAGCGTGAGTGGCAGTAATGTAACTGTATTTTGTTGGACGGTTGTTGAGTAAGTCAGTCATGGTGGCGGGGGGGGGGGATTTTTGTAATGTGTCGGGTGGTGTAAATATAATGTCAGATTTATTATTAAGTTGTTCGTTTATGTCTGTGTTTGCCATGCTCTCATGTATGGCGAGTTCATTTATTGTATTGCTTACTTCAGGAGATAACCAGTTATATCACCTGCATTGTTTACAAAGCTTGTCAGATAGTTTACTAAGTTAGAGTCGTCATCATTTTTAGTAAAAGCGATCTGCGTATTATGTCCGTATTTTTCTTCTGCGTAGAAGCTACGCATGTACGCGTTACTTTGCAGACTCCACTTTTTCGAGTGGGTTAGTTCCCTCTGAAGGCATCTGAGTTCAAAACACGCGAGAAAATGGTGTGTTGTCACTCAAAGACTTGCTGTCAAGGAAGAATCAATGTTCAACTTTAGCCCGAAACTGCTTCTTAAGCGGCGCTTCTCTTCGCGATTACTCCCTTTCTTTTTGGCTCAATCCGTGGGATTTCCGATTTTATGCTGCTCAAAAGTTTATATGAATACACCGTCTATTTGTTTACAATGGTGGGTAGGGGGTTCCCAAAGTTCCTTGGTGTTGTACTGACGTTGGTGATATGTAACAAAAATGCATTGCTTTTATGAGGTCTCTTTTTCTAGATTTGCAAACTCAAAGACGCCATCGACACAGAAAGCCACAACCACCATGCTCTTCAAAAAGAGGAACAATCTTTGGAGAATCCTGATGCTAAGGCTCGCGTTGCTTTTCTTGCTGGTAAAAGTGAAGAGCGGCTTCAAGCACTGGCAGTTCTCATGCTCCATTGCTGCGCTGGTTTGCAAGATTATCAAGAGAGTATTATGGAGAATTGCTTGCAGAAAGATGTTAGTTAGTGACCCGGCAGTATTATTTTTTACGTTCAAGCAATTTTGTATGTGTAGCAGCTTGTAGGTTATCCATTAAGTCGATGTATGAACTTGTAGGACCCCTCCCCTCTTTTCAAGTCTGACTGTAATTGATGGACTCATTTCAAATAACTGACTATTGATTGAATAATTCAGGAGACTGCTTTCAGCGCTTTGTCAGTTGAACGTCTTTGATCTAAGCCTAATGAGTGGAAAGTTTGTTGGAGCTTCTGAAGTTATCACCTTAATTGCTCATTAGATTTGAATTTCCTTCCTCATCGGCATATCAGATCTTTGTTATGGATCATAAAAGATGAATGACAGTGCCAGGTACAAGGTGAGGCTGTACATAAGACATTGAAGAATTAATTTTGTTGGTCAAAAGCTCCTCACCAATGGTTTCCACTGCGTAGTGATCATAAAACCTAGTTGAAACTAACTAGAAGGTGGTTCATGATGATGCTGCACTTTCCAGGCCTTCGTGTGTCTGATTATGTCATTTAAGATTGTATGTTATAGAACGATGCTTTCTTTAGAGAGAGGTGGACTGCACTTGACAGAATTCACTTTCAGGATTTCACTGACTGCTCAAAGAAATACATAAGGGCGCTTTCTTTATGTACCAAGCTGGTGCTGCCAGTTGAGTAGTCTCTACCTGTGTTTACTAGGTCACTCAACTGAATCTGGCAGTGAGAAGAGTCAGCGCACGGACGTAAGAGCTTTGCATTTGAAAATACTGTGGTGGTAGTAGTAGAATCAAGTGTTTTTAAACCGAAAGTAAAATAAACCCTTCTGGTGCTTTTATTTTATTAAGAGAAGGGACTCGCGATAATCCTCCAAAAAAGTTTTCAACAGCCTTAGCAACAAATAGCGAATCATACTCCCATTTCTTCAAGTTTCTTGCTGCACTTTGGGGACTCCCAGGCCCTCCCATGCTGCTATCTACATAGGCAGTATGGCTAAAACTGTAGATCAGGGAACCTACTTTAGTCCGGAGGCTGATGAATTTCTGATTTTCTGCTTGTGTAACAATATCATTTGATATACGCCAAAGATTATCCAAGCTGCCTGAAAAATCGTTTGAAATGCAAGATCAAACATGGTGTTGCCAGTAAAATAAAGAGGCGTAGGCTAAGTTGCGAAATTACTTAACATCCCCACTGACTGAGTGGGGTGTGAGCGGCTGGGTGGCGTCATGGGGATCAGCTTTGTCTGTGTTGGCACCTAATCGATTAGTTACTGAACTAATAGTCAGCAAGGCACCCAACTAATTAATTGAATACCATCAAGCAGCTAGACATCTAATACATTTGGTGGGAGCACCTAATAATCAAGATAACCATGAGTTAGCGCCGTTAATCTACCAGACACCCAAATGATTGGTTTGACTCCACTTAAATATTAAGGTATCCAAGTAATTGGAGAAACCTTATATAACGAGACACCCAAATTATTTCATTAAACATCTGAGGAACCGCAGGATCCCACCTAATTCCCATTGAATTGGTTAAGTACCTAACCAATCTAAATCTATTATTTAACTATAACAATCAACCCACTACCCCAATTAGTCGGCAATATCGTAATCTGAACGAAGTACCCAGTTAATTGGAGGAAGCACTAGTACGAGGGTGAGGGGAGGGGAGTCCCTGTTTTAGAGGAAAAGGGCAAACGAGATGTTTGCTGATGGGGCTCCTAAAACTCCGAAATGTTCTGCTTTACGAAGCGTTTTCTGCATAAATTCAGTTTGAACGGAAAAGACCACGGAAAAACTACGGAGTCCTTAAAGAGAAGCAGAGAGTTGGAAAACTAACGGGCAGACGATGGAGGACTGGAAAGATCGCACATCGGCCCCTCGAAAAGGTGGTGTCTAGGATTTTACGTAACTGAAGGGCACGTTAAGGTAATCATGAGTTGCGCATAAAGTAGAACTAAATAGTCGAGGTTTTTAAAAATCTCTCTTCTGATCTGATGCTCTAGTTGCTCTCCTGATGACAATAACTGTTTTACGACGGCAGCTCTGAACAGAAAAACGGTAATCTCCGGGAAGCTCCCATTTTTTTGTCACTGAACACCACGATGAAATTACGCTTTTGATCTCTTAATCAACCAGATTTCCTACCTTGCAGTATTTTATAGGGCGTGTTAGTCGGGGCATCACATTCGCTTAGCTTAGACTCCTTAATCGTGTACTATTTCGTCGTGTTGATTTAGTTTGCCGTCCGTTCTAGTATTTAACTTGTTGAGTATTTACGTGCTTTCATTTTGCTAATTTATTTGTTTTTGTCGTCTCCATTTTTTGTTTGCAATTTTTACTTTTGTATTGAGTTTTTGACAAAAAAGACGAATAAATCAAGGCGGGCGAAACTGTTAATTGATGTTTAGGATGAATTGAGAGTTTGAAATATAAACTGCTCATGTAGTCATTGATTTATTGAACTTTACCCCATTATGCTAGGGCTGCACCCCATTATGCTAGGGCTGCACCCCATTATGTATATATTAATACTATCATTCAATGAAGGTTGACGGGTGGGGGGGGGGAGGGCGGCGGCATTTTGGCCCTATTAGTGGGTAGTCTGCAATCTTGCAGCGACTTCCAAAGATCCAGTTCAGTATTGAGGGTGAAGATTCAGAGAAACCTCTCACTAGAAACTCTTATGACGAGAACCACTCTCTCACAAGAGGTCGTAAGAACTACTTTTCATTCTGCTTTCAGACGTTTTCCTTTCGGATTTCGGCTTGGAATCGGAAGTTCACCCAACTGGGAGTCTCTAACTGATTAACAGTTGTATGTTCAATTACTAAAAACATTGGAGTCGCTATGTTTGCCAATCAGCCGATTGTGCGCTCAAACAGACCATGGCGTTATCTCGAAGGCACCTCTCAATCACTTCTAATGTTTTTTCCATTTACCACAAATGGGCGAGAATTTGAGATCAGAGGTGATTAGCCTCAAGTCAGTGCTTTGTGTGCTTAGCCTTGGCTTAGCTCAATTTACGGTTTTGGGGAAAACTTACCGTGCATAACGCCATCATTCTACTGGCGTCGACTTTTCTCATTTCTTTTGCGTCACTTTCCGACAACTACTGCATAGAACTTGTTTGTTTCACTATCGCATTTGTATTATCACGAAATCGGAATTATTTTTAGTTTTTATTATCTAGGTAGGGTCACGATTTCTTTTGATTTAGTAGCATAAACCGCAATTTCAATTTTTCGTGTGTTTTGGTCAGCATTATAATTGCTAGACTTTTATCGTGCCTTGGTAAGTTCCTATTGGTTTATTATTCATTCTGAATAATAACCCTTTGTTTTCGGCCAGGAAAAGTTTTTAGCGATCCCCCTATCAAAATTTGATACTTTACGATTCAAGACATGGGGATTCCAAATCTGCCGTTTTGTGCCTTTAACGTGGTCTAAAAAATCCATTCTTTCTCACAAAAATCCCATTTGGTATCTAGTTGTGCCCGCTATCTCGGCAGTCCGATCGGACGGAGCCCATGGTTGTTATGGACAAAAAATGGTTAACAAATTAACAAAACGCAGTATAATTCGCAAACACGCCGTGTTTCGTATAGATTTCAAGGTATTTTTACATCCTGGGTCGAATGGAATGAGTATCAAACGTGTACAACTGCGTATAGTGAAATTACAATAATTATAGTGAGCCAAAGTCAATTAATTGAAAGAACTCGCGGGAACTACAGTGGAAGTATTGGAGTGGATTTCGTGGTTTGCACTCTCTCCTTCCCGTCTCATCAAAACCACCCGCCCGCTCGACTCGCAACTGCATGCCAATTGCCTACAGGCGCTCGCCGGGGGAATATTTAGTTTTCGTAGTTCCATTGTAGTCAGGTCATGTTTCGTATGGGTTACTAGTATTTTTTGATGCTGAATCGAATGGAATGGGTCTCGTAGCAGTAATACTAGGTCAAGCTGTTCACGAGAATAATAAACCGTTGTGTAATAATTTGCAGGGTTTTTTAATTACTTGGGCCGTTAGGGCGAATGTAAGCTTCACGTCTCATCGTGTCTTAACACTCGACTTTTTATACATAGGGATTTATTCTTGTGAAGTGAAAGGTACATGTCTCTGTGGATGTGGAATCGTTCGTAGCGAAAAAGAGTTTTAAGTTTACTGGAACTCCTCTCATAATCTTTTATGTTGATTTTTCAAGAGATAATTTTTGTTCTTCGTATTCTTAAGATAAGGAAAGTACTAAGCAAAAAATTTGGCAACATCAGTTCAAAGTCCCGTGAGCTTTCCAAGTTCCTGGCTCTCGGCGGACTAAAGAGATTACCTACAGTTTCCCGGCATCAGTGTAGTGTCACTACAACGACCTTTACAACAGGCCAGAGTCATGGCAGTGATTGACGTGTGAGTGACGTACTCGTATAATATACAATCTTCTTAATAAACGTTTACTTAAAAAACACAAAAACAAATTAAATGTAGTCAGGAAGGGGTTTTTTAATTATCGAGAATACGGATTCCCTGAACGTTCCCCTGTTTTCATCATCACCCAAAATGTAAGTTGACTTAACTCACAACTGAGTCGCTCGCTAAACTATAATATACGTGGGTTTTGTTTTGTACATAATTTGTGTCAACAAATCTATCATCAAATCACGTGAAGAAAGACACTTTTCAAAAGCTCAAAATACGTTTGTCTTCTTCCGTACATCTTTCACTTTACACCTGTCGGAGGCGAGAAAGATAATTCCATGTGCCTTTCTGCTCAACTTTTCCAGGATAGCACGTTATAATCCAAGTTTCCTCAAAGTTTTGATGTCGATGTCTCCATAGTAGTCCTCACTGCATGAAAAAAAGGAAAAATAAATAGTTTAGTGCAAGTTGAATCAAATGAGCTAGAAATAAATTATGATGCACCTTAATTGCGTGCATCATTATAAAGAAAGCCAGAGGTGAGCTGTGAGCTTGAAACCAGCGAGTCAAATAGGAACCTAGGTAGACCTCGAAGATTCTCTTCAACAGTGAAAAGAAAGATGATGATTGGGGTGTCTATAAGGTGTCGTTCTCACATAATACTGAAAGCTTTAGAACCCATCGTGGGACCTGTCACTAACTCGTAAGGGTTTCAGAATTCATAGCAGATAGCAAAGAACTGTAACAAGAGATGGCCGTGACATTCACCCATGGACGCCCAATAAGCCTTTGACAGGGTGGTCTGGCACGAGGTGGTAATATATAAGCTCATCTAGCTACACTGCTTGCTGTACCTCATTGGCGTGATCTTCTACTTCCCAAATAGAACTTTCCGTGTCTGGGTAGGGAAAACCCTCTCTGCTCCAAAACATATTTCTGCTGGTGTCCCCCAAAGGTCCAAACTCTCGCCCTCCCTTTTCAACATGTTCTGCCATGACATCCTCTCTTACAAGAACCTGACAACATATCTCTCCTCTACACCCCCGAAACCAAGCTACATTGTGCCACAGACATGGGAAAATTCATACCCACCCTGCTCAGTCTAAGTGAGTTGAGGTCTGAGGCAATATTCTTCTCACGCTGTGATATTCTTCTCCCAAGATCTGAGTTGGAACTCACGTTGTAAAATTCTGTGCTTCGCTGGCTGGAAGGCATATATGTGAGGAGCTCTCTGTTCACCCAAGTACATCACGAAATTCCTATATCTGCAAGGAAACCGGTCTCCCCTTCTTACAAGAGCCCCAACCTACACACTCAACCTCGCAACTCTGTCACAGGTCACTTCTCCCCGCCTATAAGCTGTCTCGCAGATTACACCCCATCGGGAATTCTCTGCAGGCCCTGTCATGCTAAACCAGACCCTAACCCTGACGTTCGCTACTGCGTATGACTCCCCTTCCTTGCACCCAGCAGGTTGGCTTCCCACTTCCCTTGGTCTGGATTACAGCCCACAGGTTCGCAACCCTGGGGGAGGGGTAAGATCTTACGTCGGAAAAAAAACTGAACTCAAATCTATTCCTCTTTTTCATATTACCATGAGAACGCATAACAACTATTGGAGTCCACTACGCCAATTCTGATCCAGCAAAGCTACATAACTATGTGGGAGAGTGCCTGTGCCTATCACTAGAAAGGGGACAGCACTCAAGGTCCGCTCAGTTCAGTCGCTTAGAGATATATCCCGATTTAGCAAACACTGTGACGTGACTGAAAACCGACTTCTGTAACGACATAGAATATTGTGAGTGATAACGAAATTAAGAAATTCATTAAAAACTCGAAGGGCTTAGAAATATCTTCTGCTTGAAACGTTCTACGCGAATGTCGTTACAAAACAGCCGGCGATTATAATTTTTTCTCCTTTCGAACTCGCATCTCAAATGGCTGCTTGGTCCAGAGCCCTGGCTCAGTTGCTTCACACGAATATTATGAGTCTCTCGCAGCCTCCATGCGATTAAATGTTCCCGCTGATGCTTGCGCAACCAACGCAACTTTCCTCCTCTCTCTTCCCCCTCGCAGAGCGACTGAAGCCATACCCCCACTACACCCCCTTACACCCCCGTTCCCATCGTCCTGACACTAAATGTCACGTGCTTTCGCCATCTCCGATCTTTGACATTTTGTAGTCTCCCAAGCGAACCTTTCCAACCTCTTGAATTGAATTAACCGTCAGTTGAACTACCTGAATGACTTACCGAACGTCCGGCCCCTCAAAATATCCTTGACAAACCATTGTAACGAAAAGGTGTTGATTCATACGATAAAGGTTGCAATCGTTGAAGTTATGCCCTTCACTGATAGAAGGAGTCAACGACCCACAAGTTTATCATTACTGAGATGACAATTAGTAAGATATTTGACCAGGTATTTGAATAATAAGTGGTTTATCGTTATCGTTATGTTATTATTAACTAGAAACATGATTTATGCGTGCTTATCGTTAGTGAAGGGCGGAATGAACAGCGCTTATTGATTCGCCCATCTGGGTTATGCTATCTGTACACGGGCAACTTGTTCCCACTTTCACTTCAAGCACAAAACCAAAATCTGAACAAGATTTTTACAATGGCGAACCCGTTACGTTAGTTTCCAGGACTTCCAAACAATACACGCTAGAACAATATAAGTCTAACGCCATGAATATATAGTAATAATGGTAAAATATCTCGTTGCTCAACTTGAAATCGTTCTCTACTAAGGAATGATAGAAGGATAAATTCTTTGAATGGCCATTCCTTAATCAATTCAAAAATTAACGCCGCTTATAGAAATCTGAAATGGTCTCATGCTTCTTATTCCTAGATAGTGAGAGATCATGAGGTCAATGGGCCCACAACAACCATCATTACAGGATCAGAGACTATATGAGGGAAATATCACACTAGGGAGCAGTTGTAATTGAATGGTGGCTATCTTGCTTTGGTGCTGCTTTTCTAAAGGGCATATCTCTGTTCTACTGAACAGTACCTCAGGATTCCTAAGGACGGACCACCAGTTTGCAGATTGCTTTGGGCCCCCACATATTTGTCACATGTCTGCTTAGGTGACCTTCATCACTATACTTGTGACCAACTGAATTTGAGTCAAATACCCTAACTAGGTATCAATCGTTGCTCTGAGGCAGTACGGTGCAACTTTTGCTTTGAGATAATTAAAATAACTGTAGGGATCACCACGTGATGAGTAATGCTCATCTCGTGGTTGATTCCACTTATTCCTATATCGACTGCTCAGAATTGTTCAATATCCAAACGGAACAGAGAACGTTTGGGTACGATGTCATCACATGTTTGATTACTCAATTTCCTCTACTCCGTTAGTTCGTCATAACGTTATGCGTTTTAGATGAAAGGTTAAATGCCTAGCACCCTTTAAAGGTAAACATAAATAACGAAGTTTCAAATAGCGAGGCATCGATACATTCAAGAGGTTCACGATTTTCACGACTAATGTTCAAATTAGCTCATTTCAACACCACAACTCAACAATGTCTCTTCAACTTCAAAATCTAAACCTAGAACGCACACGCTTGAACGACAATGGAGTTTAGCCTTCAACTGATTAAAAAATGGATCTGGATTAAAAAAACGATTATAAAGTGTTTAAAAATGAATAAAAAATAGATTAACGGTTGTAGCAGTATCTGGCTCTCACTTGAAGCACTGTAGAGCAGCCAATTGAGTAATAGTGTAATTGTTGCCAATGTCCGTGGTTCTATAACAATGTCCTAGGGATATTTGGTATTGGTATTTCTAGACTTGAACTTCAAAGAACATCTTCAAAAATAGAAGAGAGTAAAACAAAAATTATAAATTCCAAATTATAAGAGAATGAGAAACTCATAGTGCTGTGATTCCCGGATTTACATTTCTCTGTTGCGTCAAGTTCCTGTGAAGTAGATCTACTTATTTTTGATCAGGCCGTTGAAACCAGACTAATGAAATCATTCTCTGAACTGCTAATGTTTTAAAAACCCCATTAAGAGCAGTGGCTAATGGTTGAGGGAGGGGGTGTACTATCTGAGTGCTGTTAGAAGCACCTGCCGGCTGGAGTGCAATGGAATAATAATTGAAGATTAGAGATTAAGAAACCGTGATCGCTGTAATTCTTGAAATTCCCAACGATTAAGCTACTGACACTATTATTTGACAAGACCATTGAATTTTTTGAGAGCCGATCAGAAACAGTCGTGAGTACCCTGAATGGTAAGCCTGTTATCCTTTGAGAATAATTTTGCGTGCTAACACGCTACACTATTACGGCCTCGTCCGTTGCCCTGATTTGAATCTTATATTAGTTCTACCAGTTGAATAGTTGGAAAATCCTTGTGCATCAGTTGTTGAAGCATGATGAGAGAAATCATATGAGCCAACTTCAGAGGCTCGTTCCTTGGTTTTAGTGGTTTGAAATAATGTTTAAATTTTTCTTTAAAAAAATGCCGTCAGCGTTCTCTCATATTCAACTTATACTCGTGTGTTTGAATTTTAGAACTTGTCCTTTTCCACAGCTCGTCAGTGAGATTACAGTTGTTCGGGTGCAGCTGAATAGCGAATTTTTGTCTGTCCATCGTTCGTAAAGGGCCATTTACACCCCTCGAGCAGTTCGCGATCGTTGTTCGTGAGCCTTTGCTGTGAACAGATGGCACCAGCAAAGCCATAAAGTACTACACTTAACATCAAAATGGGAGAAATGTTAACAGCTTGGCGGGAACTAAATTCGATTCGGCGAACATCGTCCCGCCGAAATTCCGCGCGAACCTTGCTCGACTCGAGGCGATTTTTTACACAGACTGAGCCTCGAACTCAGAGCTCAGCCGGCGTAAATGGGCCTTTAGAATTGTTACGTGTGTTTAATATAGGTGATATATCTTTAGCTTTGATGTAAAACTTTGGCGAAAATTTCAACGACGTTGACTAGAATAATATGGCTTTACTGGTTGGTTTCAAATGACTAACGCCTACTGGACGTTAGTTATTGCTTATCATTGTCCTTCCACCACGAGATTTCTCCACATCAACTGACTGGCTCAACGATGCACTAGTGCGTTTAATATCATTTCCGCCAAGTGTTATTTATAGCTCACCTTCTTGAATTTATTGTCATTTTGTTCTTGGATTTTGTTGTTTAAACGTTTCTTTTGCTTTGCTCAATCTACGATACGTTGATCTTCACCATCGACTACAAATTTTGATTGAAATAAATCTACGCCTGCCACCATATTAAATTGGCTGGCGCACACTTGGTATGGAATTTTCCCTTCTCAGCTAATATAAACTTACAACTTTAAATACCAATACTCTATGAAGAGTTGAACATCATATCGCATCTATCTCTACTCATTCTCTCTCTCTGGTCCTGTCCTTCCAATTGAGATTCTTCCGATTTATGGCTGCACTGACGATCTTGACAACATTTCCGAGTAAGTTTTGATTTGCAGTCTAAAGGCTCATAACATCAAGTTATTGTGTTTCCTTTGGCAAAATGTAGAGGCCACGGTGGGGACGCTATAAATATGGATGGTAGTTAATGGAAGTTAACGGCGACTTGACGTTCGTTCTTTAGGGAGGTTGATCCGTGTGGAGACTGAACTTGATCTTGAATAATCTGATCGTATTATCGTAACAAAAGTTGACTAAAGAAATGAATCAGAACGTGATCGGTAACTTGTAATTGGGGGAACTAAGTAAAGCCCATTCTTCGAAGCCAAAATAGCAGAGCAGTCCCTCACACGAGACTCTCCAGTAGGAAATGCTACTTTCGACCGTTTTGTGCAACTCGCTGATCATTTTATAAGTTTAGCGTTAGATTTAACGGAAACGCATTATTCATAGAAACGACAAAAAATAGGTAAACGCGCAATGTAACTGGATCCATCGTACCCTGCTTCCTTTTATTGCTCTGTAACCCTCTACACATTAATTACGTTAATTTAAATACCTTGATCATCAGTCGGTTCAGAAACCAAGTAAGGTTTAGACGTATAACTAATGAGTTTTCTTGTTATCTTTTATTTTAAATTAGTTGAGAATAAATCTTGTATCGTCTAAAGAAACGGCATACATTTTTAAAGATCTGTCTGTTGGATTTTAGGAAGAGAAAAGCTCACAACCTTCGACGGTTCTGCATAGCATATGAACTGGTTCCTATTAATTTCCACCTGTTTGGCATATCATAAACGAGGAACTTTGCGTAGAGGGAGGATGTTAGTCCCAATTCGCAGGAAACTGTACAACTTCAACAAAACATCTTTCTTGAGATTAGTAAAGTCATGCGTGGTGGTAAGTGCCAAAACATCCCCCCCCCCTTCATTCCCACCGCCATCATCTCTTATCATCATCATCTCAATCGTGGTTTCTTGGTTTGTTCATAAAAACGCTTAACACGCGCTAACTCACAGCTCACAGACCACATTCTCAGGAGCCACTTTTGGGAACCTGGAGGTTCTGATAAGTGAAGATTTGTTTGAAAACAAATAAACCTATTATTTAAATTTCATTTTTACGTCTTTGTCATAATATACGTCTGAAATATACGTAACACTTTTGCGCGTCTTCAACTGCATCTGAGAACAAGGCGCTCCCCGGGCTTACATTTTCCTCATTTCAGTACAAAAAATACACTTTTCTTGTAGAACACTGCACGAATATTAAAGTAGATTCAATCGTGTGTTATTGAATGTTAGATCATTCCTGGGCATTCGGGCAGTCGCACTGGTGTTCAAGAACATACAAATCGTTGTTTTTAGTACACATGACAACCTTCAACCAGAAGTCAGAGATCGATCTTTTGTTAGTGACGGTTTGACAAAGGAGTGAACAGGTTACAAAATGAAGACCTTAAGAAATAACTATTATTTAATTATCAAAAAAAAAAGAAAAAACATTCAAATTAACAATGTACAAAATTTGTTTTTCTGTTGTCAGAAAAGGGAAAGAAGTACTTATGGACAAACACTTAGGAAATGAGGAAAGAGGAGCGATGAAACGGAAAGATAAAGGGGGGAAGGGAGAGAATAATTAAATTATTGGGTTTGGGGAGGGGGATGAGGGAGAGAAAGAGAGAGAGAAGTGGAAAAAAGAAAAAGAAAATTCAGTCTTCTGAAGTGATAAAACTAAATTCACTGGTCTTGTGGCCTGGGTGAGGGAGCTGGACGGGGTTTGTTTTGTGATTTGGAAGGCGCGTTAGAGGCTTGTGGTCGGCTTGAACCACCGTTGCCAAGGGCCAACTCTGATTTCCTGATGGTCTTAAGGTCCAGGTCGCCGTAGTAGTCCTCGCTGTGGGGAGCAAACCAAGTAGTTTTTAGTTGGTGGCAGGAAAAAAAGAAAAAAAGCAATCTAAGGGATTGAATTTAAAATGCTGAAGGGGTTTTTGGAGCCTCTCGCGTTTGGACCAGCCAGACGAGATTGCATAAAATACTCCAAGGTACCTACTTAGTCACTGGACTTGTCTCCTTAGATGCAAAAAAAACTGGCGTTACAGGAAGTTTATCCATTTGTGTACCGAAGGTAACACCTGATATGATTCTTTGTCATTCCCTTTTCTTACTAGCCATGAAAATGATCCGGGATAGGTACTTTCTACTTTTGGATTTACGATAATCGAATTGTCTGTCACTCAAACTTCAGTCTCCTTTAGAATTCCGATAGAGTATAACTTACGTATCATCCCCACACCAACACTTCCTGTTACGCGTTATCCAAGAGTTTACAAACACATTTAATTGAACTTGGAACGTTTAGAATCGGCTTCTTTATTTGACGTTGCAATCTAATTGAAAACAACATCCCTAAGGTAACTGTCGAGTTTCTATTACATTCAGGAAAGTGGGACGAGGCCCGACGAGGAAACAGGGAAATGGATATTCAACACGAAAAAAACATTCAAGCGTACGAAACATCAAGCAGCCTCATGCAACATGCAATCCTATAATTTTATTACAAGTATCATGCACGCAAGGATGGTTCCATAATTTACACATCAGCCACCTCAAACTTGAAAATATAATCAAATCCCGTTGAGCCTGGGTCACGTACAGCGTAAAACATAATTCTGGAAACTGATTACGGTTAGATGTTGGTGAGCTCGATGATGAATTTTTTAGAAAAGCTCCTTATCAGCTTATTTTAAACATGTCATGAGAGGTAGAATGTTGGCTGTACGTAATTTTTCCTCCTTTTATAAAATAATACTAATAATACTACTAATACTAAAGTCTTAACTACCTTTGCAAGATAATCTGAGTTGATCGGTGACATACGAGCTTAGTGATAATGATGGGTTACGATTGTTGCAACTATCAACACATCGCTGGCTTCTTGAGCAGACGAGAGCGAAGGAAACCCCTACAGAGGTGTAAGAAGAGCCCTTGGGGATCAGTCGACTAGGAGGCTCATTGCGGAAATTTGGCCATAGGTAAGGGCTCAAGTACTACTTCATCATGTGCTGCCAAATAAAACCTCCGCCGCTAGGGAGGAGAGCCCACTGAAGTGGGTGACGTATTAGCGTATTTCTATTGAGCTGAGAGAGCCCACTCAGCTCAAGTGAGATTTATACGTGGGAACTCCCAACGAAAAACCAAAGTAATTTCTCGAGCTGGCTTCAAAAATCGAAGCTGAGAAACCCTTGGATTCCACGGTGGAACAAATAGGAGAGTAGTATTCCAGTTGACCCACGAAATAAAAACACTTCAAGATATTAGACGAGGCTGAATAGCATTTCTGTTCCCCACAAACCAAGCGCTTGGAAAGTGACTAACAAAACTAGTGCTTTGGGTACAACTTCAGAGGAATTTTGACGAATTTGGGATAAACACCCTATTATTGAATTTCGTACATTAATGTTTATTGATCTCATGAATTTTTCCAAAATAAATTGCAAATGAGTTCCCCTTGGGTTTTAATGACATTTGCCATTAGTGGAATATCAAACTCAAATATCTCATCATATTATATTTCATAATGATCGTAATGAATTTGAATCGTGATTATTTATTTACGGTTATGGTCTGATAATAATTGTTCATGGAATAACATAAGTCCACACCCTTGTAACTAGTGAAGGCGTGACGGAAGTTACTTCGAAAAGGATATAGAACTGTGCTGTTCGTCATTCCTCGACCTGATCACCTGTGATTCACTTATGCTAACTCCATAATTTTTCTGGAGGTGGCATCCCGTCGAGTCGAAGGAACAAATGTTATGAAAGCCTAAGGTCGGTTTAGGTCGAACTAATAAAGAAAGCTTTTTCAAATGAGTGGAAAGGCCTCCTGATCCTTTCCAAGACCGGATTCGTCAGTAGAAAGTTAAGTTGGGGTGAAATGACAAGAGCTCGTTCTGTCACCTTAACGTTTCATCCGGTCCGGTCTTTGACGGAGTGCTCGAATAAAAGCCGAGGCAGTTGAGCGGTATGAAAGTATATGGTAGAAGCAGCACCTCACAACTTTATGATGTTAAATGACCAGTCATAACTCGCATTTGAGCCTATGGGGCAGGCGAAGGCCAATGAAGGGGTAGAGCAACGTGCAATAGGTAATATTGTAAAATCGTGCACCGTTGAGTGTAGTGTGCTTTTAATAATCATCCACGTTTTCTAGAATAGCTTCTCTCTAGTTTGTAGAGAATAGTAAAAAGTTTGCCTTATTACTTTCCGCTACCCGAAGGGAAGGAAAGTATAGTAATCGGCCCAAAAAAAAAATTTGAGTTTTCTTCAGATCTTTACGTTTCAGACCCTACTGAGTCTAAAAAACCTAATTTCGGCGCGTGGTCCGTGTGTGTGTATGTGTGTGTGTGTATGTGTGTGTGTGTGTGTGTGTGTGTGTGTGTGTGTGTGTGTGTCTGTAGTTCGATTTGCGGGAGAACGGCTGATCCGATTGAGCTGGTTCTTTTTTCGTTTTGTTCGTTATTTTTTGTAGACACCAAAATAAGGTTATGGACGATTTCGGCCGATGGGAAGGAGGGTGGGGGACGAAAATGTACCAAAAACTAGGGTTTTTCGCATTTTTCTCGAAAACGGCTCTAACGATTTTGATTAAACTTTCAAATTATCTTCTCCTAATCAATACCTAACTTTTCTTCTCTATACATATCTCCATGAAAATACGGTGAACGGAGATAATGACCTATGAAGCAAAAATAGGTTTTTTAAGCTTTTTGGCAAAATGACTTCAACGATTATCATCAAACTCTCAGGATATTTTCGAATAGTTAATACCTACATATTGTTCTCAATAAATGTTCCTCTGAAAGTCCATTGAGCAGAGATAAAAATGAAAATGTGTTGAAATTAACGTTTTTTCGAACATTTCCGAAAGTGCCAGGGTAATTCTTTCACCAGATGTGATAAATTCTAATGAAGTGTCTTTTAGTCACCCATACCAACATTTTGTTTTCCATAACTATTTCTGTATATATATGTTGAACGGAGATATAAGCCACGTTAACTCAGAAAAGGAGATTTGTCGAATATTAATTTATCGGTATTCGTATTTTCTCAAAAACGGCTCCAACGATTTCGATCAAACTTTCGGAGTGCTCTCAGCTAACTAGTCCCTACATTTTGTTCCGTATAAATGTTCCTGTAAAAATGCGTTGAACGAAGATATAGCGCCCGCCTATGTAGATGGTGTTCGAACTTAAAGGGGTGGCGGAAAGTAGTGTGTTGCTACGCACCAGATATTTTTTAATATTTTGTTTGGTAGTGAAAATTGCATTGTGGCACTGTTGTGCGTAGTCCAAATTACATGGATCATTTTGAAGTAATTACTTTTTCGGGTTAAGGGAGGTCTGCCTGATACTTAGGGTAGGATGTCTGCTTTTTCATCGCCTAAGATAGCTGCCAAACAACTTCAGTGCAACATCGCACTAACAAGTTCCTTCTAATCATGCCTAAACAACAAATCCCTACCCTCCCAAGAAACAAAGGTGCCGCCTTACTCTGTTAATGCTACCGTTCTACAGACGAAATAGTATTGGAGAACTCACCACCCGGGAACGTCTTCAGGATCTTCGCAAGAGCCAGTTCCTTCGCCGTCTCCGATTTTGAAGACAGTTCCGATGGGACAACCGTACTCTCTGGGTGTGTTGTCGAGACAGATGAAGTATTTCCTGCAGTCATCAGGGTGAGCGTGCCTTGAGAAGGTTCCAGCAGCTGGGAGTTCGCCTGGAGCTGGGCAGTTGAATCCACCTGCTACTTCTGAAGAACAAGGAAGACTGATTTCAGTAATCAAAATAATTAGCTGCCGATAACTGAGTACTCTCTATAGGAGACTACAGAAGATATGGTAACTAGACCAAGGTACAGGAGATTATTGAGATTTGTTGAGAAACTACCAAGACCATGGAATAGAAGGTTGATTTTATGTAAGATCCATAACCTGGGAATATGTTACTACGAACCTTCAACTTTGCATTCAGGTACTTGATCGGCCCACATGCAAACACGGGAGTCCCTGTCGTAAGCCAAACCAGGGGAGCACTGATATCTAGAGGCTTCGCCGTTCCAACAGTTCCAGAAAGTGTCGCATTTTGCTTCGTCGGCAAAAATTCCGTACAATCGAGGGCAATGAGGAGTTCCAATGGCTGGTTCTGTGAACATCCAAAAGTAATAGTTTGATTAGTTAGACAGTTTTACACAATTGCAACAGTTTAATCCCATTCAGCAGGATTGACCACCACCTTCTAAGCGAGATAGAGTGGATTATGTGTGTGTGGCGTGTAATGAACTAAGTAGTTGGCTCCTAAGTGGGCTGCCCAAAGCTGCATTTTCTTTAGTCAAATATTACATATGTCCACCGCTAAGTCTATTTGTGTTGTGAGGCGGGATCAATACCAGTAGCACTCTAATTTAAAGTAGCAAACTCAAAATTGACTGGATACCAGTTCTGCAGGCTCTATCGACCCCATTCTATAAATCCTTTCTTCTTTATAACTGCCAGCATTTGGTCGGCATTTAGGGTCTCAGGGAATGGTCACAGGGTTGGAATGAAGATCAAATCGTTAGCTAAATTTATCCCGTCAACGTATATACTTAATGTCATGCTCCAGACATATTGGAATTGCTATCATGCCCTTAACCAAATCTGATTCCATTGATTCCTCATGGTATCCTTGCTTTAAATTCAACGCTTCTCATAGCGCCTCCGTAAGTTCAGAAAGTGAGTATAGATTGTTAGTAATCTTCAACCCTTACCCCTGCTGAGATGGGTTAGCGACTATAAATTGTTGAGATATTCTATATTCACGAGGAAGACTACCTGATTTGTAATGCACGAATACAATTTTTCGCTATTCATCAGGAGGAGTAGATCTCCTTGGACATTCACAACGTACGTTGAAGTTGAATTCAGAAGCACGAGGATCCGAGAACTACGAACGTAGAAATTTACATACGAACCTAAAACTGTCATTCAACCGAGTTTATACGTTGAAAGGAGTCACTACGACGGAGTTGTTGGAATGACAAGCTCTAAAATCTTAGTCATGTTTTCCTTTGAACAGATTTGGGGTCATTTGGTCCGCTCTATCGGCAGTTTAGCCCCTGTAGTTGGACAACTTTTCTCAATAAGTCGAACGCATCGTTACTGAAATCCGTCAAAAAACGGTCTGGCGAGTTTTTTTTGGACACACGCGGGACGCAGAAGCGCATTACCTAACGAAGCCGAAACAGGCGCGATCGACCTAAAGACCAGTTCTTAGACGGTCATTGAATCAAGAGCCGGGAGATATTACGTAACTTTTTTTCCCCCGAAGTCGCGACTCCTAAGACCAGCAGGTAGGTGTAGGTACCTATTAACCCAAAATTCAAATTGATGAAAGAAGAAGGTTGAACCGAAGACGCCGAGGGAAGGCTGTTTTGAAATAAAATGCCATTCTGAGCGTCATGACTCTTCCTTAGGAATTTTTACAAAGTTGCAACCACCTGCTGACGCACGATACTTTCCTTAACCTACTTCTGCCAATTCATACTTTCCTTAAGCCCCTTGCTTACTTTTCCACTTTCTGGAACTCATTTAAATATCGATTGGCACTCCTATTCACTGTTTCTCTATTCAACTAATTTATTTACGTATTTATTAAGAACATGAATTCTCAAAAGAGCCCAAAAAGAATGTTCATATACTTCAATTTTACCCGTTTTCATCTTTGAATCACCTGTATTTCAAAAAGCGTGCAAGTTATTAGTGCACTTACTATGATCTATATAGTACTACAGCTACAACTGGTGGCGCAAGATGTAAAATGTCAGACCTGTTATTCTCGAGCAGCTTAATCTAAATGGGTAGTTCAGAGGCCGTTGTGCAGTCCTATATCGGATTCTGGATTGTGCACAGTACTGTGCAAACTGTAATTACTAGTGAGACCACTCGGCTCTGTTTTGCACTTATACGGCATTTGTCCAATGACCACAAAGCAGAGTTCGATTGTTTCCCTTTTTCCTCGACTAATACTTCTGTGTCTCCTGAGAGGTAGCAATTCCATAATAAACTGGTAACATTGGCGCATCGACTGGATGTAGAATTGGTTGAGTTTGCCTAAATTCCTTCGGCTCGCGAAAGTTTGCTTTCCTTACACCACCCTGCTCCAAGACCAGCACTTGACCAAGCAGGTCTGATCGGAGCCCCTTGTTGCTCCTCGAGACTCCGCGAATAGCCGGTTGACCAACTCGATATTTCTTCAGTCTGCGCAGGCAGGAAGCCCAGGTTCGACGTCCACCCAAAAGTGCGGATGGATCGCAGCAATGAATTATCGCTTCTTCTTCGGCTCCTCTGCAATTTTCGAGCAGTTCCTCGCAGACCTTGACCTTTTTCTCGAGACCCGTTTTTTGTTTTTTTAGAAGTTCCAATTTGAGACCAGTCGCATATGTAACTGTCTGATGTCGAGACTTACTGGATATCGTTCGACATAAAGGTCACTCGTTCCAAACAGCGAATGGACGCTAAATAATTTTTTTACTGCTCTCATTCTTCATGTACGAGACATGTGGATTTCTTCTTTTTCGTCAAAACCCTTAACCGAAATTAGATGTTGCTGATGACATTTGGACCCGAATCATCTGGTGCTAGGCACCTAGCCTGAGGTTATCCACTAACATCCTGCTTTGAAGGTTATACTAAACTATCACCATATAGAACGTTAGACATTCACGGAGAAATAATAATAGAACTTTATTCCCACAAAAAATGTTTATCTGTAGGCTAATTTCGGGTTTTTAGCCATCACCGTAAATAGAAATGTAATAATGTCAATATTTATTCATTCGGTTTGTGTATTTGTAGGCACAAATAGACGTTCGTTTTGGACGTTGGTTATTTCAAGTTCTCTTTTTTCTAATTGAAGCCATTCGACTGCTCTCCAAAGAATATTCTCCCGCTTCGAACCCATAAGACAAAAGTGGTTCAACTAGCATTTTTCTTTCGACGATGCTCCAACAACTGAACTTAACTTGAAGAAGCTTCAAGCTGGTGCCCGTGTGTTAGCGAAGTTTGGCCGACAAGTTTGAGGGCGAGGACAATTATGTGATGCGTAGCTCCAGGTATGTCCTGTCGGCAAAATTGTTTTAAAATGCGGAAGAAATGACCGCACTATTTCGTTAGAAGAACGCAGCGTATACGGCGGCAGTTCTGTAGCAATTCATACATTGCGGAACACGCCCGTTACCCTTGACCTAACCTTTGCTCCTGAGTATAACGGAGGTATCAAAAGTATCGCGCTTTTACTTTATACGAGGGGGAAGGGAGCGTGTTTCACGGTTTCGTCTTTCGTGCCCTCGCAATGCGTAAAATTCCGATATTATGAGACCATTTCGATGATATCTACCATGAGGCAATAAGGATGGTCGTCAGTTATTGATCAAGTTCAATGAATCAGCTTCATAAATAATAAAACACATTTGGCACATTGTGTTGCAAGGGTGAGTGTTTCACGTTATTCATGGACACTAATATTTTCCACAAAATCTTACATTTTAAAGATTTAAGTTATTAACCAAGAAAAACCGTAAGTACGTATAGATCTTATCCTTGGTTGCACTTTCGTATGGTTAACACTCCATGATGAAATATGAGGTTTCAGGACGGTTCAAAGGGCTGCTTTAAACAACTAGTAAACACAATACTGACTAGTAAGACAATACTAGTGAAAACAATATAATTTTCGAAAGCTCGGCTACTGTACTTCAGATTCTTTTGCGTTTCCCAATATATTTGTCGCTATTCTACTCCTACGGTTGCTCATTTTTGTATGCTTTATTTAGGTGAACAGGCAGTAAGTCATAACAAGGACGATGGCTCGAGCGATTTCGGCTTCGGAATTCGCGGCATCTCTTTATTTTTATTTTCAGCCCGAAAACTCTCGCTTAAGTGTTGTCACCTCGGGTTGTTTGCCACGTTGTCTCAGAAATGCGACAATGACAAATATTTTTCACGTTACACTCCTAATAGCGTTTGATTCGGTACTTCGCCGAATTCCTTTTCGTAATCTTTGGCGTTTAGTTTGCTCAACCTTCACATTGTGTTACACTATTTTCTCTTCCTTCATTCCGGCCGCTCGAAATACCGAATGATGACAGAGAAGAATTCGTTCTGTTATGCATTTTTATTGGTATATTTCATTAATGAAAACAATTGAAATGTTTTAGTAAGGTTAAGTATGTCGGGCGTGCCAAAATATTACTCAAAAATCTGATGTTTGTTCGTATTATTCTATCTTTGGTCACTCTCCTATGTTGTGAAGGACACAACAAATGAGGCAAATTACGTACAAATGGCAACGGACACCTTAATGAACATTGGAAGTCAGCCCAGTCTATAGGCACTCCACGCCTGTCACTCCTGAAGGGATTCGACTTTGGGGGTTAAGGAGCCTCTACGAGAAGTAACAAATTTTGGACTGGACTGAAAGAAAATCGCATTAATCTGTTCGCCAGCAACGCGTAAATAGGGTTACGCAGTCAAATTACTGATTCAGTACTTCATTTTGTTTGTTCGCTTAGCGCCACTCATAAGTATAATATTTCTCTCAAAACTGCTGAGTTGAGACAGTGACGGTGTAAAATTTCTACGAATTGTCCGAAGCAAAATTTGATTCCTAGAGACATATGAATGCGGAAACGCCCGAGTTTATGAGTCCTTGTGTGTTGTCGAAGGCGTGGCTCAATTGCGTCACCCCGTTGAGCCCAAACGTTGCACAACTCAGGCCAATCAACCTTCAAGTATGTCTTCCACCTTCCACCATACCCTTCTGCCGCCTCTCCCTTACCCCCACTTTACTATCCCTGTGCCGACCCTTCACATTATGTAAAAGAGACAATCTTTTCGAACTGCGCTGGAGAGAGAAAGCTGGTCCAATACTCCCAAAGCCTTTGGTGGCTCCTTTGCCACCCTCCACGCTCCTCTACCTTTTGACCCTGGCATGTTCGTAAGTGTGAACCCCCATGTCTAACCAACCATGCGTTACCAAGTTGTCCCGGTAACGCCAAGGCACCCTATTCAGAAGATTGATGATATCGGCAGGACTAGATTGCGGTTAAACGCTGCACCGCCTCCGCTAGAGAGGCAGATGAAGAAGGTTAAGGTCGTTTGCGGTCTCGTCCAAGAGCTCCAGCCGCGCTAGCCAAATTAATCGCCTCCGCATTCCAGGCTCAGTCCTGAATTAGAGTTGCTGTTGAGTTGTCGGAAGGAAAACTTGAAAATGGGCCGGTAAAGTGTGACATTGCTGCAGACAGTATCTAGAGCTACCGTCGTAATATTGAGGTGGCACGCGACGGGAGAGCGACATTGAGCACGTCAATATCAGCACGCGACGCCTCTTACATTAACCAGAAACGTTCACGCCTTAAAAATTCAATGGAGAAAATTGCCCCGAATTCCGGAAAACTTTGGTTCCGTGATTGTATTTTCTCTGCTCACGCCAAGAACTTCTGCTCCCATGTATAACATTCAGAGATTATATAAATGTCAACTTCTAATTCATTTCAGTTTTCTGCCGCAACTCCTAAAAACGCCTTGCATAAAATTTACTGGTTTACACTTTGATCACCAAAACTCCATATTTTTCTTCGATGGGTTCCGAAGATTTAATACTAGGCCAAAGTACTGACATCACGTTTTGAGCCATCTTTATAGCAAATGAAAACGCTACAATTTTCTTCACCCACAGACACGCTGATGCACAAATTTCGTTGAAGTCTTTTGGGATTATGCGGATCAAGCCTTCAGATGATCCAGAATTGTCGGTCTACGCATATGTGATATTCAGTCAAGGTTTTCTCGCTAATTCATTTTGTACGAAACATCAACGAGTATAAGTGAGGAAACCTGCTCAACGCGGTAAACTTTTTCAAGGAAGCAAAACGTAATTTCGTGAATAGCTTCTCTACCGCGAGGGAAAGCTTACCATTTTGGTTCCTAGAAACCTCCAATCCTCCCAGAAAAGAAAGGAAAGCGTCAGTACGTGCTTCACTGAGTAGATCCAACCAAGTTAGCTTCAAGGATCAACCTCCACAGTACAACTCATTTGCGGCCGGTTTAATTGGCAGTTTGAAAGCGAACGGAAAACCCGCATCGAGGAAGGGAACTATCCAAGAAAGTCCGGTCGACCGCATACGTGAATGCGTTCGGAGAGAGGACGCCAGTTACGCAGACGGCATCGTGAAGACCGACCGAGGAAATAATTCTGATCGATTTGTTACAGTACGCTATCACAAAAGCTGCCACACAACCGGACTGAGAGCGTTGAACTTGCTTTTACTTCTCATCAGATTTTTATCCCGTTGAACCACGTCTGCAATGTCATAGTGGAAAAAGGTACTAGTAGTCGATAACACCGCAGTCAATGCGACTTAGTGCCAGCTGTGAGTTTCATACAACACATGCTCATTTCAGCGAAATATTCGTTGCTTCGGAGTCGTATAACTCTCTCCGCCGACGCGAGTATGACTCGATGGTTGAAACCCCATATAGCCTGACTGGTTCATAACATTCATTTTGAACTTGGACAATGATATAGAAAAGTAGCATTTCTAGAAAGTTTAACCGGAAATGAAGGGATAGAGCGACTTCTGACACCGAATGTGGATGATTCATGGATTGTAAACAGCAGTGACAGATCTGCTATTGAGCACTGAACGACGAATTCTGCAATAGCGTGAAGATGCATTAAGGTGGCAGACAATGATAGCTAAAACAGTGAAACAAAGCCCTACTATGAGTGCTTCTACTATTTGGATAGAGAAGACTAAAAATGGAAGGTAGAATTACCACCCAAATTCCCTTCAGTGGGGTTGTAATAGACTACTGAAGGTTATGTGCCAAAAGAACAGCGGCCACCTGTGATTTTCCAGGACTAATAATGGAATAATGCCTGGTTAAATCTGCCTGCAGTTCTGTCAATCAATGGAAGTGTACTCTAATTAACACGCGGAGTTGCAGATTGCGCGGTTGCTTAATATTACAACGTAGTATTATGTAGTTCAACCCAAGTTGAAGCTGGGATGTTGACTCTTGTGCGTGTGGACTCAGACCCGAATCGATTCTCTTCCTCGTTGCGAAACATTCGGCCAACCTCAATTATTACCGTCACAGACCAGTCGACCAGTTCTCAGGACTCAAGTTGGCTATTCACACTGTTCCGCTAGGTTTCGAACCAATTACCTCATTCGGATCTATTCATCGATCTTTCATCATTCATCAACGTTGACTTCGTCTCCACGTGAAGTCGTAACGACGCTTTGCCGGCTCATTGTTCGTCCATGACAATGAGCTTGGTGCGATCCGATCGTGTCTGTTGAAGGACGGTTCAGCACTTGAATACAACCGGTTGGACTCCTCGGCCGAGCTTGTGATAGTTGAAGGCAAATGAGTGAAGGTTGACTCAGTTAGAATCCCACATTTTCCTTGAAGCTTTCTCGCATTCCAGATAGTAACTCCTTCCTTTCCAATCTTCATCTCGTTGCCTTTCCACGACGAGATGGGAGGATTAGATAGCAGCTAACGTCAGTGGTTTTGTTCGTAGGCTCATCAGTGTAATTATTACATTTAACATTAAATTTGTGTAGCTAATAACGGTTTGTACGACAATCAACCTCCAGTTATCCAGATCCGGGGGTAAAGCAAATAATATTCCTTAAGTGTGTTCATAACGGAAGACCACAGATCACTTGGGTGTTGCTACCTACATCGATTCCACCCGTACCAGACGGTGTGGTTATGATGACTGAGGGAACCAAGCAATCTGCCAGGACACAGATTTCATTCCTGTGAGGCACCTTATCTCATTTCTGAACTCACCTAGTAGCTAGGAGAAACTCGTGTGTGATCAACATAAAGGACTTGGAAAGCTGATGTGTTTCTCTGGAGCATTCAAAGTGTGTACACGAATATACGCCTTTTCAGTGTTGCCCGTCTTTCTTATCCATCGATTTTCTCAGGATAGCTAGGGAAGCGGTCAGAACCTAACGCAGGAGCTCTATTTGGTAGGGAATGGGCTTCTAAAGCCCATTGTGTACGGGAGTGAATGAATTACTGCTTTACTTTTCGGCCGAGTAAATGGAAGAATCAATTCATCTGAGATCTGAGGTCAGTTGCCGCATCCAACGGGCTTAGAATCCTGCCAGTTCTAGCAACTTTGAGGATAAACTTTATATGCCGAGCTTAAAAAGATTTTCTTGGTCCTACCTGCTCCCATTATCTGCTTCCTTTAGGGGTTCATAGTCTCGTTCCACACCCACATTTTTTTTCAATTCAAGTACGCTCTATTACGTGAATTTATTGCTTTCCTTTCATATTACTTGGAAACGAAGAGAACCTTGAACATTATGTCGTATACCAACAAGCATGTGAAATTTACGTACCAATCGTAAGATAGGGAATGTATGCAATGTGTGATGTTCTTCGCTAGGTAGAGCTAATACCTTCACTCTACTTGTACGCCCGACATGCGACCAGACTTGACGTTTAATATTTATCCACATGATTCGCATGTATGTGTTTAAAGGTTCTCTGTTGTCTAAGGTTAGGCAATCAGAGCATCATGCAGGATATCTTCTTCACCGGTAGCGAACAGTGAGCTCTAAAGCTTTATGTATGAAGTGTTAACGCAGGAACTCACGCAGCACTAAGTCTGAATTTATAGTTTACAAGATGGTCTTAGATACTTCCAGTCTCACCAGCGAATGGTAAAGGAGTAAATGCGATTCTGTCACCATTCACAACTTTTACTGCATGCTTAATTTACGTCTGTAGAGAACAGGGATGGCGTACTATGTTGGTTATTTCGAGAGTTGCAAAGTTGAGGAATGTTTGAGTAGCATGTGGGCTGCTGTGCTGAGTTACCTCAGGGCTCCGCCGTTTTATGGTCATAAAGTGAAGACTATTTCTCAAGAGAGAAGGCGAAGGGTGCACTGCCTGTTATAACTGCGGTTCCCGTCGTCAGATGACAGAAAACCATTGTTGCGCAACCAAAGAGCTCTTACTCGAGAGGAATTGATGGGTCGACCCCGAGTGGCGTTTCATTGTTTAGAGATCCGAATTTGTCTTTTTTTTTCTTTTTACTTTCATTTTCGAGGAGACGTGGGTTGAGAGTACGAGTCCTTGGAGCAGTTTCCAGGGTCAGTGGGTTGCGCAGTCGGTGCGACCAAGTTCCGCGTCATTTCACCAAACGATCGCTCGGGTCAGAAGATCTCTTGGAATTATCGAAAGTACATCATTGGCCAGCATTCAGTGTGCGGCATGAGTTAAATATAAGGAACGAACCCTTAATTAAATCTTGCCTCTTAATGAAGTGAAGTGACTTCGGCATCTTCTTTACTTTTGGATCCATGGGCGTAGCTACCTAATAATCCATTGCCACGAATTTTCCATGGTTTTTGATAAATTATCTCACCAGCGCTTAATCTTGATTCTTCGGTATATTGGGACCCATGGCAATTTTCTGAGCTGGGGTTCTGATTATTTACCTGAACACAAAATGGCTGTTGTGGACTATTCAAAATGCCTCAGGGATGACACTCGGGAACTCGGCTTTTTCAACCGTCTGTAGCGCTTTATCAGCAACCTTCCCGGGCGCAAAGTTTTTGATTTGACGGCCTCAAGATTTTCCTTTTGCTTCTCACGAAGGTGGTCATACTTCAAATCACCGATTCTATCATAGCCTGGCCACGGATTGCCGAGCAGGCGGGCACAACTAGATACCAAATGAAGGTTTTGTGTCAAGAATGGATTTTTTGGACCAATTAGGAATATGGCGCAGTTTGAATTATTACATTGCAGGTTTGGAATCCCCGTGCCTTGGATATTTTGAGAGGGGCTGTAAAAACATTTTCACATACATACAGAATGAATAACATACAGACTGAGTAATAAACCAAAATGGGGAAATTGGACCTGTTGTCTATCTGTCAGATCAAACCTACGACAAAGCTTCGTCTTAGTTAATTGATTGGCAAACGAGGATTGAATTAATATATAACGAGATGAAGGGTACAGTGGTGGTCCTTCAGTACGTATCCTCGAGTGGCTTAAAACAAAGCGTGCTGTAGACCGATTACTCGTACGTGTTTTATGGTCATGAATATGGTCTCTCCTACTCAAAAATCATTTTCAAAGCTTTACATTCACCAAAAGCTTTACCTCTACCTGCTACTTGGTGCTGTCTTCACTTTTTAATTGTCAAGTACGACTTACCGAGTTGCGATCGGTCTCCGCAGTCAACATTGTGGAGGTAGTCGCAGTTCTCTTTGAGGTATTTGGGGTCCGTGTCGTCGAAAGCGAGGCCGTTCCCGCACGTCTTCAGTTCAGCGGCTCCGTTGTCGCATTTCCAATATTTGTCGCAGGAAATGTGGTGAGGGTAAAACCCGTAGTCGTCGGGACATTTGAAATCTTCTTTCTGCGCCCTTACTGCGGGGGAGAACAAAAAAAATCGAAATTATGTACATTGTGTATACTACGCATGTTATACAGTAACACGTAATTCATGAGATTCGTTTGATTGCATTTCTGATCGATTTCAGATTCAGATTCCATTGCAGAAAGTTGGGTGATTTTTGTTAAATTCTGAGGAGTTGAAATGTCGAAAATGGAAATAACTTAGTTTTTAAAAAACTAACATTTACATTTTGTTTGAAATTGAAAAATAATTTTGAATTTTACTGTGGAAATTGTTTGCTTAAGTTGGTGGTTCTTTGAAAAACTGAACTTTTTCATTCATAATTACTATTATTATAATTATAGATGAGATGATTCAATAACGTTCGGAGATTTCCTATTACAAAATGAAATGCTTCGATCCGGTTTTGAGATTATCGTTTCGCAAAATGAGTTTTCCCGGCTCGTATTGAGATCTGTAGATCGATAAATTATATTTCCACTCAAAATATGCTGCTTAGCGTTTCAAATGGTTTTCATGACAAGATGAGAGTTTTTGAAGTTCATACTGAAATGTCTTCCCATTGCTAATTGCGTCGTTTTCATATATCCGATCGGAATTATTTCGTTTTGAACTCCGATGTTTCCATTACTGGTCGAGATTTTTAGTGCATTGAAAGATTTTGTAGCTCGAATTGAGATTTTTATGTATTAAATTAATATGTGATTGAAAGACATGCGATTTTTTCGTCCCAACTGAGGTTTTTCCAGTTTGGATCGAGGCTCTTGCATTTCAAAATGAAGTTTATCCCTTTCTAAGATAGATTTTCCATTTCGGGTTTTGGTGGTTCCGTTCCAAAACGGCAATAGTACAATTCCAAGTGTATTATATTTCATTTAAAATGGAGGTTTTCCGATGTGAAAAAGAATTTTTACCATCTTCTCTATTGTATAGGAACAAAACTGTTTGAAGAGTTATTAAAAAGGTAGAGTTCGTCAAGAAATGCATTGTATGAGCTATCCAGCCTTTAGTTGCCACTTTCAACTGGTAAACAGAAGGATTTTCGGTCCCCACTTTGATCGCCCACTTTGTTGACTCTTAATCTGATTATTATTTGTCTGGACGGAAAAAAATCTGATACCGAGAAAAAAGAGAAGATAATTGGAATAATAAAATGTCGAGACAACCTTCGCCCCGTTGCGCGGGTCTCAAGGACCGCCAGTTCGGCAAGCAACAGCCCTCGGGGATCTTCTGGTTTCCCTTAAATAGGCCGACCTCGTCCGATTTTGCGGAACCTTGCAAAGATGATTTATATTTCCGTATCAATCTTAATAAGATCGGAGGTTTCAGTTGTTTTTCTCGAATAAATGCCGTTTACTTCCCGAAGTCCTTTCAGGAAGAGGAATCGTTCAAGTTGTTTTCAACGTGGAGTTTCTAAATTATCGAGGCAGATCTTACGAGAGTGCCTTTCAACTATGCTACACGAGTTTGGTTCTTTGATGGCCCTTTCCAACCGAGTGAGTAGGTATCACCCTATAAAAATCGTCATATGGTGTCTACGGTGGAAATGAACTTAAGCGATGGTTTAATGCACTAAGACAGTTAAACGTGCGGTTTCATACCCTGGATTGCGTAGAGAACAATGATTGCTCTGAAAAGGCAGTGATTATAATGACTTCAAGCCTACCTTATTTGCACGTACCAGATAAATCAAGTGGAAAACCCGCAGCTCACAACTTTTCTTTAACCCCAACCCCCTGTACACCCGTTTAATTAAACGATTTTCCTCGTATCTCTGACTGATCTAAGCGTATTTAGCATTTAATACGGTTGATGAATGTTCCCTACACGAATCTAGATAGTAGTTCTATTTGTGTACAAGAATCTTTACGCATTGAGCAATCAAAAATACCTTGCAAAGTGATTAAGAATCCGTGAATCGATCGGTTAAATTGATTAAACCTCGGTTCAACATGTCTTACGAAAAAAAAACCGATGTGTAGTAAAAGACATTGTACGTCAAATCAAATGGAACCTGCCGTTTTTTATACACATCGGTATTTCTCTTCCTCTCTCTCCATCGCCCTTCTCTCGCTATTTACGAAATCGGAGACGGCCCATAACCTTACTTTCTCGCCTCTTCCAAGTAAATGAGTAAGCTCCGGTAGCATGTCGGTAGAGCTCGCTTTTGTGAATCATCGCAGAATAAGCTTCGGAAGTTAGCCTTACTTACGTGTTCGGGCCATAGCACTTTCTGTACATTCCCACATCAATTTAACGTAACGCACGCGAAATGCTGCTGAAGTACTACCAAACTATTATCCCACTGCACGAAATTTTTGGAATTCTCAAAATTCGTCATTTTCTGGGCTGGAATTTTTTATACACGAACGTACAGATAATCACATTACGGCTCGTAAAGATGGTTTACAAAAAGCCTGAGTATCCCATGATTTGCAGAACAGTTCAAGCTATCTGCGCACGAGCGGTCTCATCAGATTTTAAATTGAACAATTCAGAGACACTCCTTTTGACCTTTTCGATCACATTAGATGAATGAGTTGTTACAACTTTCAATAACTACCTCTCGTTACCGGCATTGCTCGCAGGTCAGAGAAGCACGATTGCCGTGAATAACTCACGGGTAAACTTGGAGACGACTTTACCCTAACAGCGTCTCTCCTCTGCACAACACCTTCCTCATTGGGAAACGCGGAATGTAATTTCTAAAAGTCTTTCTGAGTTTTTCGGGGAAATTCCAATAAGAAATATTTTTACTCCGCTTGTATTAGCTTTATTTGCCATGACAATTCGCGAAAAGTTTTGATGTGATTGTTTCTGCTATTGTTCCTTGATAAACCCTGAAACACAACACATCAACACTCATAATACTGTAACTACCTGGTAGCCTTGGAACTTAAGGGAATGAACGGGAAGCAGAAGTTGTTGAACAGATTGACCACTGCTGTATGAAAGTACGATCAACCGGGTCTACATTCCCGTCAATGCACCCGTCGGTCGTATTTTTCATAACCAAAATTACGTGTTTTTTTTTCATTTATAGAGTCGCGTTATGAACGGAAGCTAAATTCCACACTCACTTGTCTGTTGCTTCACCTTATCCTTATTTCCGCATCATGCGCTTACTGTACCGTTATATAACATTGAACGTCTATTCGTGTACAAAGGTGTGCTCGTGATTTCGATAAATATTCAACCATTAACCCTTCACAACTTACGTGTTAAAGAAAGCTTCAATCCGTGCAATTTGCTATGGAAAGAACAGCTGTTCCTTCCATCCTTGTGAACTCGTAGATTGTCGTTTAAAAACGCTAATCCTTTTGTGCCGACAGGCTCCTGCCCCGAATTGCCAATTCACTGTTGCCAATTCGCTCGAGTTGAAAAGCCCCTTTCTTCTCAGCATAAAAGGTTCTACCGTTAAAGGACAAGCTTTTGACCTCCCAATTTTGGAGTAATGTTGAGTAAATCATCGAAAGCCTTAACCTGGGAGGTTTAGATTTTGATAAAAAATAAGTTTTTTCCTACTTCTACAACGGCTGTAAAGCATAAGCACAGTTTCTACTATACCGGGTAATGGAGGTCATAATAAGCGTATTGCTGCAAGTTTGTTGACTTTAAAGGAGCAACTCATTAGAGAAGCAGTATCATCCTTCACCATCAACTCACGGGAAATGTGCCGCGTACCTTCCAAGGTTCAATTAGTATGTAATTGAACCTACAGTAATTGAACCTACATGAGACTGGTGGAGAGAATTATAAGCTCGGCTATCTTCTCAACTCACCAATTTAAAAACAACAGTTGTGAATGAGAACCTCCTTTCCGAGATCACGTATCTTCGAGCTCTCGCTGTGAAGAAATGGAAAAATGAGAAAATCCTCATTTTCGCGTTCCCACGTTTTCACTCGAGTAAAGATCCTTTGTTCGTGATGCAGCCCTATGGTTTACTTCTCTTGCGGCCAATTGTAGACCATCTATAATCAGATTTTTCTTGTGGCTCTCATCGTCGGTTTCAGCCTGAGAGCCAAATGAGATGATCAGCAAGCGAAAACCAAGAATCTCTCGAGCATTTGCTTAACCTGCCTTTCGGAAGAAAGGCATTCAAATAATACTGAGAAGATAATACATGGAATAATGTATTGTCCGACGTTTTTGACCTCATGATTCGGGCAGCTTGTGAGATCATGGACACACGAATAAGAATAATTTTCATGTGGACAGTTTTGTCCTGCTCTAGTGTGCTCATGATCTTGAAAAGAATATATTTATTGGCCCAACGAAGACCTTGATGGTTGAAAAGATTAAAAGGAAGATGGATCAGACAGAATTCGTATACATGAGGCACTATCAGATGGGAGCGAGACTGCAACACCTATTTCTTATGTGACAGCCAAGCAACATTAAATCAATGACAATATTTTCTGTCAAGTCGAGTGGGACGCTGTGTGCTAGAGAGCTAAGTATCGCATTACGTGCTGAGTCGGTTGATGGTAGTGAATGTTCCTGATGGAAAAGGACCTCGTACAGAATAAGCAACCCTGTGGTTCCAATTTATTTAAAAAGAGGAAACAAACATAATATGGATGCTATGAAATTTCACACTACGTAAGTACTACGTAGTTTCTTAAATGAAAAAGGTACACGCTATCAAGTTGGCGAATATGGTCCAATCACTCGCTTAATGTGACAACTCCCTTCCTCAGACGTAAAAGGAATGGGTTGTGTCAGCCCAACCCAACCTTACTCAATAATTTAACCTCTTAAATTGCTATTAGGTAAGAATCTAAGCGCTTGAGTTCTATAGCAGTGATTGGTTTACATCACAGAGAAATAATGCTCGCTTTTTGGTCAACTCTTCAGGCCACCAACCGGAATCTGCTTGGTTTTCAGGGCCCTTCTTTGAGACAGATGCCTTAAATGGAGCTATGCGTTAGAGTCAGTATTTCATTGAAATGAAATTCACTGGTCAGGCTACTGTTCCATGGGGCATTTTTTGAACTCCGCAACTCTTAGGAATTTCCCCTTACAACGCTGAATTTCGGTATAAAATGGTACATGATCGTAGTAGAGTAGAACTACTCGAATAATAGAAAAGTGTGAGACTGAATCGTAAAAATAGTAGTGAGGAAAATTGACTGAGATTGTTCTAATTTTCTCGTGGACTTCATTGAATTACCAAATGCATTTCCCGACCTAACTTCTTTTACATTCCTTATCTTACGGGCTAGAAAGGAACATTGTGTAATCGGCTAAACTTTTTTATTACTGAGTTTTGTTCGGATATTCCGTTTCAAAGTCTCCACGTGAAAAAAACCGAGAAAAGGGTCTGTGTGTGTGCAACCAGATCAATTGGACTGGTTATGCTGTTTAGCCTGCAGATTGACATGGGGTGCCAGGAGAAGGTTATGAGTAAAATGGGTCGAAAGTTAACTGTAGTTATGATAATGGTGAAGACGTCCAAATTGTTTAGCTAAACTTAGCTCTGGCAATATCGATAAGGTTCTGTGCACGGGCCTTCCCAAAAAGCTAAATCGTAATTCGAAAAGTTAATCATTAGCAAAATGACTAGAATAGTACAATAAATTACCAAAATTTCGATCGTTTATTTAAGTTGTCTTCAGATCTTTACGTTCCAGAACTTACTGAGTCCGAATAACATAATTTGGCAAAGTATGTACCACCATCGCTGAAAGGCATTAGAGAAATGTGAAGCAGGATGGGAATCATCGCTAACGGGACGGGACTAATACGTGTTTTCCCCCAACATCCTTGAACATTTTTGGAGAAAGTGGGTTGAGCCAGATCACTGGACGAGCCAGTTGCTTACGAGACATGACGTCTTCAATGCGCGGCTCCACTTCTTTTCTCTCAGGGATTCTCCATCTCGCACGCTTTGCGCCTCTAGTGCGAAGGAAACAAGAAACCACGTGCTACTCCACTGTAGTTTCTACAACAGTGAGCGACGGTTGTTGGAACAGCAGACAAACCTACGCCACCCAAGTAAATAGTTACATCACTTGAGAAACCTCCCAGATACTACGGTGATTCCCCTGGGGTCATACCTCCGCGCGGTAACATACGGGCAACAGCTCTCCACCAGGAGGCTGGCAAAATGACCAAACCTACCGTATGTCGATTTTAGTGTTTTCCATTTTTACTCCGCTCAAATGGTAGTCCATTTAAGTACTTACGTGATGAGTGTTTAATAGCGCTTATAAGATATATAGTAGCTACTCCAGGAATTCCGGAATCTCGACCACCGCCGTTTCACTTACTACCACTTCTCACAGTTTTTACCCATTAACACTAGAAAAGTGATAATCATCCTTCTCAAAAAAATTTTGCTATTTTGCTTTTGCTCATTACTAATGGCTCAATAATGGTCAGGGCAGAACAATAAATTCCGGAACCGTGTGCGTTACCGCTTTCTGCCACTATATGTTGTTTCACTAAGTTCGCACTAATTTATTGGGAAATAAATTGAATCAGTAGCAAAAGTCATGAAAACCAGTGAATTGATTGTAGACCTAAGGAAAGTTGTGAGATGCGTCCCACCGAATATTTTCTCGTTGTTTTTCCCAACAAATCATGTTTGTAGTGCCCAAATTTAAATACTCAATAAAAGCTGTGACATTTGTTGAGGCAACCCGATAAATTCCGGAAGGTTGAGCACTACCAGTATGCATAAAAGAAACATGTAATACCTCGGGAATAGACGAACGTTTGTGTTGTTTGATTTCATAAATGAAACTGTTGTGTGGCTGGGTTTAACACGAACTTCATTAAAATTGTAGAAGCTATATTGTTCTGAGTTCTCATTAACTATTAAGCTGAACATCATCAAAACTTTTTTTTGTACTACTAAATAAATTTGAGTTTACTTGGCGAAGGTTCAAAAATGTTTATTTATTATGCACAGCTTCAAAATACGTGTGCATTAATTTTAGCACATTTTATCCTTCTATTCAAGGACGCGACTGAGTGAAAAAGCTGCTCTTTATCATGTAATTTCAGTCCACTGGGTCGCAGGCGTCCATATGTTGTAAATGCAGTTTGTTGTATGTCAGAAGGTGGTTTTGTTGCGTCAGTTACTCGATGGGAAACATTGCCAATAAAATCCTAATTCACAGATTGATGTAATAACTTCACTAAACTTAAAGCTGTTCATAATCCTTAAACGTTACTGCAAAGTCAGTCGAAGGATATAAAATTTGCTCGAGGTTTGAAAAAGCGATACTGAAAAGCCCTTGACTCATCAGTAAGCGCCCAATTGCGAATTATTTGACCTGGAAATATTTTCGCGCAACGGATCGGAAGCTGCGCGTTGCGAAACTACTTGCAAAAGTAAACCAACGGAACAAAAAAAAGTATAAGCGTGCGGTGCAACGATGTTTACCAAACCGACTCACGGAAATAGGTCAAACGAGCAGAGGGAAGAGAAAGTGGCACTCGCTCTTGAACTGACGACGAGGACGATTTTTTATTCGACCCCCCGAAAAAAAGCCCGCATTACGTCAAAATGTTGAAAATGTTCAAATTGACACGACAAGGACTCACCTAAAGCGGCGAAACAGACTAGCAGCAACACTGAACTCTTCATCGTGCGTTTTTCTTCTTTAAGACGATTGTTTCACTTTCACTATGACTGTTACGGTAGTAAGGCTAAGTCGCCAATCTCCTGTCATATATATAGCGCCCCCTTCTTTTCCATGTCTTTGGTGGGAGTCTTCGGGGACTGCACCTCAGACGGTTTCTTCTTCCGCCGGAGCGCTTTGCTCCTGAACCGCAGTCGAAGACGTTGAAGAATATCAAGCGATTCCTTTAGCTGAGTTTCGAAACCGTTGCAACTATATCCTGTTCGTGGTATTGCACATTAAATAAACTGTTACTTACTTGGCCTAAGTGAATCGTCAAATTTGCAAAGGAACTAACAGTTTATTGATTGTGAAATACTTGGCGGAAGACTCGAATAGCAACCATTTCAAACCACGCTAAAGAAGTGTCTTGATCTTCATCATCTTTGGCTGTTAATCGTTCCCTTTCGTCATTGTATACCTGATCTACTTACTACGAATGGGTAGTTCAAGTATTGGATGCTCTTACTGTCACACAACTTTTTTCAGTTCTTATAAATGCAATTATTGCAGGCGGTGAATCATGTTTCTAAACATTTCTACGGGAATGCTAATGCGAAACAGGTTGAAGGTACTAGTGATCTGAAAGTAGCGTGTGAGTGTGACCTTGATCGTTAGCTACGTTGGGGAAAAGTTAATAACCGGCTTCTTACAATTTAAGTTTATATCTGTTTTTCAGATGGTTACAGAAATAAATGGGATGAATAGAGTGTGAGTGGTTGTTAAGTGGCGCTATTTTAGGTTAATCTAATTCAGTGCTGCATTAACTACGAAAACTTCGAAAACGTGCAAAAAACATGGATTTTTGGGACACTGGCGTGGTATCTTTTTTCAACGGACGGTCGGAGGAAGGTTAATGCGAAATACTACGTAGGAACGGATTAGTAGACGACATCCTGAAAGTTTGATTTAAATCGAAAAAGCCTTGTTCTGCGAAAATTCCAGAAACCTGTTCTTTTCTGGCCTCTGCATCACCCGTTCGTTGGATATTCACGCATTATTATAAAGCCGTATGTTCACACAAAATAGTTCAGGCCGTTTCTGAAAAGAATGTAAGAAATTCCAATTTTTGGAGCATTTAGGTCTCACTCCTCTCATTTATGCTCGTAACTTGGTTTTCGCTCTCCAAACAAAACGAACAAATAGAAACCAACTCAATCGGTTCAGGCTTTCTCCCACAAATATGTGCCTCGCAATTAGGAGTTTTTTGATTTAATAAGTCTCAAAATGGTAAAAAACTCTCAAAATTGTCCACCGATTAAACGTCTTTTTTCCTTGAGTTGAAGGAAGTTAAAGCCTGAAGTAAAACCACATCTTACAGGTACATCAGGGCCTTGTGGCGTGGAGTGTAAAGGCAACCATTACACTTTGTTGCCATAGCCGTTATCAATTGCCGAATTCCAAACTTCACAAACTAGTATGTTGCAAATACATATTTACATACATTTATACCGTATTGTACTACTTCATATACTCTTAGTACATTATTACGTATAAAAGTGTAATATCATAATTAATCGATGTATACTGTGGGGTAACTAACCCGTTATTATGGTTATTGTTATGGTTTGAAAAGCATAAATGATTAGATCATCATTGTTAATAAAAAAACTCGCATCGATCGACATTGTTACAATACTATTCTATTCTTAACTGAAGGTCTCATTAAGATCTCACTATTTTCAGACTACACGTTGCGAACTATACACTTCCTTATTCATAGGAGTTGAAGGAAATAAAAATAGCACCATCATGTATCAGGGAGCACGTTTCGCCTCTTAATTCTAATTACTCAGTTTATGGATGAATGTACGCAAAAGGTGTGAAAAGTGCCAAGGATTTACTTCACTGCTAGGGGTTCACTTTAAACAAAAGTATGTACAATTCTGCTGATTATTTAGAGTGAGAGAGAGAGAGAGAGAGAGAGAGAGAGAGAGAGAGAGAGAGAGAGAGAGAGAGAGAGAGAGAGAGAATGAATGAATGGTTTATTTAACAACCAGGGAGAATTAGGGCCTTTTGGCCCTCTCTTCCATTCTCCCTGGAAAACAAGCTAACAGATATTTCCTCACCACTTCCTCACGAATCTCTGGTATAAGAAACTTTTCCCTTTCCGAAATCCTGCAAAATACTTTCTTATTATTTCTGTGGAATCATACCCGTCCTCTTTTCCACAGAACTGCTCATTTAACTGTTCCAGAGATATTCCAGTCAAGTTACCTCCCGATTGCCTAGACTGCACGCTGCACGAACGGATAATCTTCCAGAACTCGCCTGGCTTACGATTGGAATTGAATAAGTCGTTGTAGTGTCTAATCCTAGCGTTCCGAGAGAGAGAGAGAGAGAGAGAGAGAGAGAGAGAGAGAGAGAGAGAGAGAGAGAGAGAGAGAGAGAGAGAGAGAGAGAGAGAGAGAGAGAGAGAGAGAGAGAGAGAGAGAGAGAGAGAGAGAATGAATGAATGGTTTATTTAACAACCAGGGAGAATTAGGGTCTTTTGGCCCTCTCTTCCATTCTCCCTGGAAAACAAACATAACTGCATTTCCTCAGCTTTTTGCTCATATGAACATTATTTTCTTATAAACATATGTTGTGTGCTCGCAGACTCGCTTACAATGCGCGAAACAACCGCTAATTCATTAACACATTCATACCAGATAAATTGCATTCGTGAAAAATAAATTACTTTCACTCCAAATAAATTACTAACACTCACAGTCACACACCATTCACACCAGCTGGTTGAGGTGGGTGAAAAACCCCAGCCAGCCTCGAGCCCACCCTCCTACGGACCTCCTCTGAACTCGACATGCAGAGCGTTGGACAGTGCAGGTCCTGAGACGGTCCCTAAAAATTAATAGAAAGGCAAAACAACTCATAGTAACACATAAATAAAATAAAAACAATTCGGAAACAACCTAAAAAAAAAAATAAAATCACTGAGCCCCAGCCTAATCCTATCACCGCCTCCCCGAACTGGCCAGGGCCACCCACTCACTCGCCGTCATTCATCCATCCATCCTTTCATACAGTACACTGAACTTTAGACACGTAATCTTAGATGGTAAGAAGGGTGAGTACTCAATATTCCACCCCTTCTTAGTCTAAGGCCTTTACACACTATACATACAAAAACTTAATACTTAGGAAAACTACAAATACCATCACTAGACAATTGCAATACTGAGGAAAGCTAACAACAAAGTACATTTATCATTTACAACACTTCTCCATCAACATCATTTTGGGCGAGTAGGTGTTTCCGAAACTTGTCACTGAATACCTCTGTTTTTAGTCGTAAATCAAACAATTTCCTATATTCGTTGTACAAACGTGCTCCTTGAACGGCAAACGATCGGTTATATAAACAGGTTCTATGCAACGGAATCTGCAACAAATCTCCCACGTTCCTTGTGATCTTTGAATGCACATTTCTCATATAGACAAAACTCCTACTCAGGTATTCTGGTTTCCTGAATTTCAATATTTTGAAAACCATTGCAGCGATGGTCAGCTTTTTCTTTTCTTTTATGGCGAGCCAGCCCATCCGCCTATAAACAGGTGTGACATGTTCATCAACACGAAGTCTAAAAATAAAGCGAACTGCTGCGTTTTGCGCTTTCTGGAGTCTTCTGATGTGGTCACCATTCAAATCACACATGGACACTGTCGCATAATCTAAGATCGGGAAGATCAGCGATTGCACAAGCTGCTGTCGTACTCGCGTCGGGAAGTCAATTGCAATCCTACGCAACCGGTACACGCCCGAAAACACCCCCTTACACATGTTCGTAACCTGCAGATCCCAGGATAGTACATTCTGAACTACAATCCCCAAATTCCTCACATCCTCTACGGATTCTAGGGCGGTTTCCTCGAAACATACACCTGGCTGCAGGCTACTGTCGAATCGGGCCAGAATTTTAGGGTTCCCAAGGTACATAACCTTTGTTTTAGACTTATTTAATTGCATTCCGTGCTCTTTACACCAACCAGTTAGAGCCTGGAGATCCGAGTTAAGGCTGTCTATCGCAGGTCCAATATCCTCTACCCTACACGATTGATACATCTGCAAATCATCTGCATAAAACATGTATTTAGTTGCAGCCGAAAACAAGCTTGGGAGCGAAGCAAGATGTATTATAAACAATAAGGCCGACAGAGTGTCACTCCATGCGGTCATTGTACCATCCGGTCCCTTAATACACTGCTGCCGATCGCTTAAATACGACGAGAACCATGACACCATCTGATCGGAAGTCCCTACCGCCTTAAAAATGGCGATCATGACATCTCTCCTGAGCATGTCAAACGCAGCTGAAAAATCCACCAGAACTAGTATAGTGATTTGCCGTTTATCCATGGCTGCCCGAACATCATCCAATACCCTTATCAAGGCAGTGTCTGTACTATACCCTGTCCGATAGGCTGACTGATAAGGATCCAAAATCTGTTGTTTTTCCACGTATGCAACCAGTTTCGAGAATACTATTTGGTAAATGAATGAATGAGACTTGCTGGCTAACAGATATTTCCTCACCACTTCCTCACGAATCTCTGGTATAAGAAACTTTTCCCTTTCCGAAATCCTGCTCAAATACTTTCTTATTATTTCTGTGGAATCATACCCGTCCTCTTTTCCACAGAACTGCTCATTTAACTGTTCCAGAGATATTCCAGTCAAGTTACCTCCCGATTGCCTAGACTGCACGCTGCACGAACGGATAATCTTCCAGAACTCGCCTGGCTTACGATTGGAATTGAATAAGTCGTTGTAGTGTCTAATCCTAGCGTTCCGAAGAGAGAGAGAGAGAGAGAGAGAGAGAGAGAGAGAGAGAGAGAGAGAGAGAGAGAGAGATTTTGTTGTGTTTGTGAAGATAACTGTGGAGCGTAGAAAAATACAACTCTGAAAAATATTCCTGAGTTTAATATTAAAATTCTCGGCTTTTTGGCGGAGCCCAACAACTGGGCTTGTATGCTCCTATTGGAATGATGTAGTAATTAGTTTCAAATGGAAGCTGCATATCCGACGCCTACGACTTGGTGTGAGCAGGCATTTATAAGAGCCCCTCTTGAAGTGCGTCCCATTCAAACCACTTCGATAGATATTTCGAGCAGATTACAGATAACCAGCTCCAGCCTGCTACATAAATGAAATTGCTACACACAAGATCAAACGTAGCTGTGTCAAATCACCCTCGTGCTTTTTTGACGTTGCATATAATCCATCCGTGCTTTCAACACACGATCTCTCAGATGACTTAATTATTATTGGTTTCGGAAAAGGAAACACGTCGAACCCAGTTATCCTTAGGCTCGCGACAGACTGTCGAACCTCCAAGGACCTCATGATAATTTCTTCTGGAACGCGGGCTCCGAGGAAGTGCGAAAGCCTCACTGGTAACCGTACTTGAACCGGCCTTGACGAATCCCCGTCGTTCTGTGTCGAGGGAAATGTTTGAAGAATGACAGGCTCATTACTTTCTCGTCTTTTTCAGTTGGTACTTGCTGTAATAGCCGATGCTGGAAATATCTAATGCGATGCGAGCTTTCGCCCGATCCCTGATAAGCCTTCTGCAGCGGATTTCGATGGTTCGACATATTTATATTTCCTACATTTGAGGCGCTTAGGTGATCGTTTGAGTTGAACCGAATTGAACATATTGTGGATCTCAAGGTCTCAAAAATTGATACTTAAACTTCATGTCCTTGCGAACATTAATAGAAGTCCTCCGTAAGTATAGAATAATATTCAGATGATAAAAATCCACTCGGACAGCGTTAGGCACGCACGCGACATATCATATATGTGGTTAAGATGAACATAGTATAAAGAAATTCTTTTTTCTTAATTTATTTGACGTATTACTTCTTGATTGACTAATTTGTTTAATTGAGTTTGTATATTAATTTTTACAATTGGTACCGGCAGTATTCTGGCAGATGCGCTTACGTTGGTCTCAATGTATCATTGAGATGGCCTAAGGTTGAGGATGTGCTGGGATCGAGTAGACTTGGAGCGGTAGGAAGAGGGAGGCCGTTTGCCACTGGACGGTTGGTATGGTTGGAGCAGTTGTCACAGAACCTTGCCATGGAATGACATAGTAATCTTCGGTAGTAATTTAAAGCCGGCATAGACTGTTTCAAGCCATATGGACCGTGGGGGGGGGGAGGTTTTTGAAAAACTGGGTTTTGGTTGCGTGCAAATGAGTTGAAATTGGGATCTAGAGCATCTATACGCCAGAGCAAGAGTACGCCGAAAATGGTCCTTCTAGAAATGCGTATACTAGTAATGTATAGCCGTTGGACACAGTCGGATATGTTGGTTGTACTGGTAGGTGCGAATAGGAATAGTCCACGGCGAAAAAAAAAATCTATATAACTATAATGTACAGTTACGCATGATGCAGTAAAGCATTTTTTTATGGACGAAACACTATTGTGCCGGTACTACATTCAGTGCCAGTACTTCATTACAACACTATTGTTGTCACTGTCTATTGTGGAGAGCCCAGTTATTATTTTCTTTTCTCAACTTTCAAGACCATACTACAAGTTGTCAAGTTCAAAAAAATGAAAGATTAAAACCAATTGACTAGGCGGTAAAATGAAAGAACAGGGACCGCTTCCTCTGATAAGGCAATATATCGATATATCACAACCGAAATCAGGTTATCGATATGCCCGACATCGTAGGCTATGGCGCCATGTTTGAAATGAGAAATACCGACAGCTGTACTATTATGCCAATTATTTAAATGTACAAAGACTATGAAAAGGAGTTAATTCAAAGAAATTATGAATGGGTATATGAAATAAATATGAGATAACTAACGGATTGGCGAAAACGATATGCGCCAGTGACGCATATCGATACATACGTTATCATGCGACCTAAGTGACAGCGCTCCCTGTTCTTTGTTTCACCCGACTAGGCTTTACTCACTAAGCGCGAATATTTGAGTTAATAAACTACAGCCCCCCCAGATGTTCTAAAATAGGAAGCAAGTTGCAATGGTTGAAATAATGTATTTAAAAACTGTCTTATCAGACACATTTATGTTGTCTGTTACAAAAGATTATTTCAAAAGTTTCCTATACAGCAACAATGGAGGAATTGAATCAGCTATCTAATAGTTCAAAATTGAAAATACGGATGTTATGTATCATTTCCATTATATGTGCGTGGGGGGTGGGAGAGATGTTAGAAAAGAAGTCGTACCTTCCAAGATGTTTTGGACATGAATATTTCTGTGAAAACATGCCTGCAGGAACAACATTTACACACTGCACTACATTGCACAGAAGTACGTTTGTTCAGTTTTTTGCAAAAAGGATCTCATGGTTTGGTTTAAGATCAAGAAGTACTTGAAGCTATTCAGTGTCCACATTTTGTTCTGAATAAAAACCGGTAATGTCGAGTCTGTACAGCATCGCCGACTATGGTGATGGGGAAGGTTGTGATGCGTCCCTATTTCATCACATGTTTCCATTAGGTATCTCGGTGGAGTTACTGCGGTAAATATTTCCTGAAGTCTGAAGTCATAATCAGTTCTTATTCGTGCAATTGATGAAGCAAATCTGCGATTAACATTTCGCATATCTTGAAGATCTTCTTCCCACTTCCTTCAACCCGTTCGTTGTTGCTGGCAAGCTACTACGTAATTGCCTGGGGTGTGATATTTTATACTTATTGTTTAACTCAATGCCAAGGGCGTCTCGCTCGGAGCGCACACACATATCACCTTCCTTTTTGACGTTCTGCCTGTCTTTAGGCTCACTCGTTCAAAACGGAATGCGGTACCCGTAAGCAAATGGGCACGGAGTCCCATCGCCGAACCGGGGTTGTTGATTTGAGTTAGATGTGTTTTATTAAGGGGCTGGAATTGGAACCCAATTTTAGTCAGAACCCGGGGGGGGGGGGGCAGTGATTTTGTCAGCAATCTTGGGGTAGCAGCAGACGAATAAAGACCTGTAGGGGGTACACAGTCGTCAATATAGTCAATGTGCTCCCTAGAGCCACGCCGTCCTCTATCATCATCTATATCATTTCATCTATCGTCTACATAATTAAATAAAAACGAAAATCTCTGTTCATACAATAGGGACATATTTACGACTTGACTTACGACCTTTTACGTGTTGTGGTTGAATATGTTTTGAAGCAAGTATAAGTGTTTCAAATGGCTAACCATGAACTATAAAATGTACGGAGTGAGGGATGGTGATAGAAAAGAAGCACGAAATTTTTATGAGGCAATCGTCGAGCTTGTCTTCCTGTTTGTGGCACCATTATAGTAAACTCCCTGGCAAAGCATTGTGAGCGTTTTACGCTCCCTGTTTACTTTCTTAACCCAATGAGTGGGGAGTTAAGTTATCTAATCACCCGAACGCCGAATCCTTACGTTTTAGGCTTTTGACTTCGAAAAATACCATGTGAGAAAATGGTTTGTTGGTGTATAGTCGAGATTGGGGGGAATCTGGTTTAATTCGATATATAGTTATATGCTCTTCTGGTGGGTTTTCATTTTTAATATTACCCCTGTGGTTGATTCCTTCCTGGCATTGCCTTTGCAGCGCAACTTCAGGGCGGAGCTTTTGGGATTAGCCACGAGTTAGCCCGATTAGCCTTTTGTTTTCAAGGGCATTCTCCCTGGTCAAATCAAATTGATGAGGGTCCAAATCAAAGCCCGCAGTCACACATCAAATTGCGGACTTAGAGACTGCTGAAGGAGCGAGCTTATTGATATGTTAAGAACTACCTGATGGCGTTTCTCGTACTGACCCTTGCACTGTCTGTTTACATGGTATTGCAGCTCCTAGAGGACGTATGCATTCAAACGTCATAAATGGCTGGCTACAGTCCTGTTTTGGTTAAGACAATGGTAAATGATATCAGCAGCTGCGTACGCATCCAGAAACTCTTGATGAGTAACGCTTGATACGTATTTTGGCACCAAAGTACTGAATCGTTTTTTGGCAGTCAACTTGATACCACCCACCTTCATAGTGTTTTGTATTCAGCAGCAGGAGATCACATTACCTCAGTTTCCTACCTTGTCATGCTCCCATTGCATCCATCTAGGCATTTACTCACCGTATTTTCTCCCTTTGTTCCATAGCTGCCCCATTTATTAGTGCAGTGCAATGCATACTTCAGCTCAAAACTAGCTACTATTCGACCGACCTGTGTCTATAACATTCACAGTGATTATGCTGCGTGGGTTCTAAATGCCACATACGTTCCATACACATACATACATGTTCGCATACCTCGTGGTATGCAGAGTTCTTATCAATAGCTTCTACCCATTTCTTGCTATGCCATTAATTCATACGAAATTGGCAAGTTGAGAAATGCCCAATTACAGAAAATATTGGAAGAAACTTGTGAGAAAATACTACTGACAAATAACTGATCCAAAAAACAAGCCTGTGGTTTACATAGGCATATTCAAGACACTTCCAAATGCAAATGACGGGATAGCATTTGAACGAATCGACGCTAATTCAACCAATATTCCTAGCTATTAAAAAAATTTGAAATGAATTGTCTACGAGGTCGTCAATTCTCGTTATCCGATAATCGCTCGTCTCTGTGACAAATTTGTACGACTATAGTGATTATCGGTTGTCCCGACGGAGTAGGGGAAAGTCCTCAGTCGGCAAGGTCGCTCGCTTCCTCATTCGAGATGTAAATTGATGAGGAAGAAAACGGTGTGTGGAACTGGGTCTCATTTCGAGGAAATTGAAAATCAAGAGCTGTGGTGTCTAAAGAAGGCGGAGTTGACAATGTCACGCCATATAATTACAAGCGCAATTCATATGTCAGGGTCTGCTCTTTGTGTGAGTCTCTTAGTAAACCAGTGATATTCACTACTATGATAGCCTCTCTGATCGTTTAGACGGCTTCAGAACTGGATTGAAGTACGGCGGGGCACTTACAGTACTGTAACAGTCGGAACCACTGGTTATACGACATAATACACTATAATTCTGAGCATGGTTCAAGAAACTATACCTTGAGACATAACTTCCACAGAAGAGCCATTTCATATTTGAGGTCGTTAGGTTTAAGACTGAAATTAGATATTGAGCTCGTCGGATCAGAGTACACCTTGCTGGACAGCAAGCACGATTGCAAATTTGAACGTACATGGTGGAAGAAAAGGGATACTATCTGATCAGGGGAAACTTAATTGAACGAAGCCCACTAACTAAATTGTGAACACCCATTTGAAGGAACAAATACCCACCCGTTTACAACAAAACCGATCTGGTTTTCATTGCGTTCATCCGAACATCGAAGGACTGGAGGACAGGAAGCTAGTAGGGGATAAATGAGAGTTGAAAGCCGGAAGTGCCGGTTCTGGCTCAATTGGAGTGGGGGAAGAAAACCACTCCCCCTGGCCAATCGTACTATAGTACGAGGTTTTTGGCCACACCCCCTGACCAATTACGTTATAGTACCACCTTTCCTATCCCCTCAACCCTGCCCCCTTACCCCCTCAACCACAATTATTAACCAATCGTACTGTAGTACGACCTTTTTACCACCACCCCCTGCTCGAATTTCCGGAAGTTGTCCACCTCTCCTTCAGTTTGCCCCTCCCACTAACCAGTAACGTTATAGTGAGACCTCCCCCCCCTCCCCTCATTACAATCTCGTCCCACTTACGAATTTACTATAGTTGGGGTACTGCCCCCCCCCCCTCACAACAGAAAAATCCTATTGTTCGGATGACGTCACTTTTTTAAAAAAAGTTCCTTCCCTGGGATCGAACGCAGCACCTCGCGTTTTATAGTTGAGCTCTCTACCAACTGAGCCATTAAGGAAACGTTGTAAAATAACGTAAACTTGTGGTATAAGAGGGACAGACGTGACATCATCCTTGTGGGACGCTAGAATGGTCACATGATCGTTCAAGGGCATGACTCATCTGCCAATAGCAGCTGCCTCAGGCTACTGCGTAGTATTCTCGGAAATGTTTAATAGGTTTCAAAATATGATGCAATAGCATGACGTGTTCAGGTGATTGTATAGCCCCAGGCGTTCTATTCTCGGAATTTAATATTGATGCACAAATTATCTCTAAACGTGTTTCGACTCGTCTATTGTGCAGTAAATTGGAATTTATCGCCTTTGTGCTCGCTCCACAGTCTATAAATAAGCTGAGCGGATTCATTCTCGGTTTTAGTTCTCGTTTGAATATTACACGAAAATAACCTTCAACATGAGTGAGTTTAGCGCTATAAACGGTAATTTAGTGACCGTGTCGCTCGATAAGATTGTCGAAAAGTTTGTGGTCGGTGAAACTATCGACGTTATCTCGGCGTTGTCGAAATATAAAAGTGACATCTGTTCTGGATTGAAGCATCATCTTGGTAGGCTCAGTGGACTAAAGTGGTGCATTGCAGTGTTGGTGAAATTTAGCAAGACAGTAAACCAAGAAGAAATTTATTCTACTCCAACATTTCACGGTAAAATTCGTCCATTACTCCGTGGTGATGATTGTACGGAGCAGTACAATGACGCCACCAGTAAAATCCTCGAAAGTATGGCTAAATTTGTTCAAGATGGAAGTGGATGGAAATTGGAGTACATTGAGCAAATTAACTTGTACATGGTGAAATATGAACTCTAGGTACTTTATGAAACTGCCATTGCCTTCTTTTTTCTGTTGGAAAGATGTGTGGTAACAGCTCACGAATTTCACCGAGAATAACGCGAAAAAAGTTATTCAAAAAAAGACGACAAAACGACGGGTTGTTTGAGCTCCGGAGATTCTTGGGCCCTTGCTAGTTATTTTGAACCGGTCATTAAACTTCCATCATGAAGGTATGTTATTGTACTGACAGGTTGATTTTTGTCGTCTGATGGGGATTCATAAGCGAAATTGCGCTAAAATCGATTTTTGTCGAAATATTTTATTGCTTACTGTCCTTTACGCGTTATTTATTAAACTAAAGCAATTTGTTGGGGGGGGGGGAGTCTTGTCAGACACTTTACAATCATTTCCTCAGTCTCTTTATCATCGAGTAACACAAATATAGCTCAGACTGCGTCGAAGTTAAGTTCCAACGAAGGATCAATGACCGTAGGGGGCTCATATAAATAAGGGTTATAAATAATCAGACAATCGACGTCTCCAGAAATCATCTCTTCCCATCTAAAGAATCGGTATAACTTGGAGGATACGTGGCCTGATAAAGAGAAAGAGGGACGTAATATTTCTCGTCAATTTTTATTTGCTTCTGTAATAAATGAATAGGTAAGCTATTCACGCTCCTAAACAGTTCTTATTGGAAGCTCTTCTCTGAATCTGATCGGGTCCGTTGAAAAGAAATAGATAGCTCTGTGAGTGGTCAACTGAAGCTCCAGTTGAAAATCCAATTATGAGAATTTATCAAAATCAAACCCACTGGGATTATCATATTCTCAATACTTATTACGATCTGTCAATATTTCCCGTCGAAGCCCTCGGGAAATCCAACGCGTGGCAAGGAAAGAAATCCGTTGGCGCGATGCTTTGCACCAGATACTCCCGTGCTCAACCGCTTAACTCGATTCCCGTTGTTCTGACTGACTAAGCTCCGACGAGTTATTGTTCTGTCTTTTGTCTCGAAGCAGTTGAGTCTCGTTCCGAATAACAATAATTTAGTCGGAATGCTACTAATTAGCTGCTTGCTACATAACAGCACCGTAGGAGCAATCATTTTTTACATAATCGCCGGTTATATAATATTTCGTCTAGATGTGATCGAGAAAGATCGAAGACCCGCCTCCGTTTTCAATAAGCGAGCTCCAGTAAAAATATTTTCGTTAGAAAACAACCTTTTTTCTACTTTTGTTTCGACAAGCCTTGGAATTAGATCCGAAATGATTATTTCTAGGTCTACTACAACTTTTACTGCCCTATCGAGCGGAACAGTCCCGCGCTGTTAATCGTCAGGGATGATTTTTATTTAATCACATTTTTTTCGTAGATAAGTATTGGCACAATACCTAAAACCATCTAAAATTTAAGTTAATATGATAAGTACTTAAAAAAAAATAAACTTCGAATTTATTTGTTGTGTACAAATAGTGCTCAAGTTATGATGACAATACAACACAGCATGTTATATCGCACATGTCCCACAAGGAACTGGCTCATCCCATTTTCACCTTAGACGTTCACGGATGTTGCGATAAAACTAGTTCGTGTCACGGCCCTTGGACGAGGATTCTTTCTCGCTTGCCATTTATCTAACGCTCGTTTGTTTAGCGCAGCTTATTTCTCCGTAAGGAGTTCGACTCCTTTTTAGCTCTCCACTTTTACATCATGCACTCAGTGGCCAAGTCCACGAATAACTGGCCAGTAGTCAATGGATGATGTCTTGCAGGCCTTGGTGATCCACAGAAGAACGAGGAGGCCTCTGGGATTGGGCCAGTATTTTCTTTTGATTGACTGTAGGTTCGCTACCCCAAAAAACGGGGCAGCCCTTCTCAATTGTTCTGTGGACTGAGACATGTCTAGGTTACAAGGAACTTTAGGACATTTGAACTCATTGAGGAGCAATGGCCTTCATTGGTTTTCAAACGCTCCATTGTTGTCAGTGAAAACTGCTAAAGCGTCTTAGCGGGCTTCCTCTAGTGCTTCCACACAGTCATTAAATAAATTGAGAAGGCCATAGAAAATGGTTCGTTCTGCCTTCCTTAACATATCACTCTGTATCTTATCTGGCCTAGGAGCTTGTTGGACGTCAAGGTCGCTAGGGCCCTGCTGATGTCGCCTATTGTCCACAAAAGGAACTTTAAGCGCTATCACTTTCTACGTAAAAGGTGAAGTTGTTAACCAAGTTCTAGTGAACTGAGTGAACAATTGATTGGATTAGTAGCTGAACCCGGTGAAGCTAGATAGGGCTTAGGAAAGTTGTATGGCTTCCCACCAGATATTTTTCGATTAAACAAGTTTCAAACCGTAAAGGCATGAAGAAAACTTAGTTTTTCACGCGATTTGAAGACTTTCCGCTACCCCAAAGGGTAAGGAAAAAACCGCATTTATACATAGCATTCCAAAATGTGCAATAGCAATACGGTCTTAACAGAAATGATTCTTGTTTTAATCAGAACATTATTAGCACATTTTTTCGTTACAATTAATTAATAACAACGTAATCTATTCACCTTTTCATACGCCTAAGGCCGTGTCGGCCGAATGATAAATCCGTCGCTGACTGGAATATTCCCAATTAATGGCTTAGACTTAGAGACGCTCTCATTGCTCCCCTGGAGAAATGAGTATGAGGAGGCTTTACGGGTAGTTTGCTCGTCGTGTAACCGCCAAGCCCGTTAATTATTCGTGCGTTATCTCAGAGAGTTCAAGGAACTGTTCTGTTCATTCAGTGCGCAGATGGTAAAATAAAAGTGGAAAGGCCCGAAATCGAAGAAACGCTCGATGAATTAATTATACTTGTCGCGTGTTCTTTTAAAACAGTTAATTTGAAAGGAATTAATTGTGAAAGTTCCCCCGCAGCTCAAATTTTCATGAATTAGCGTGGAATTGAGTTTGAAATATCCGATTTTCTCAGTAGCTGTCAATCGTGAACAATTGAATAGTACGCAGAGACCCGACTTGCAAGTTTCTCTATACCGTGGCGTCAGGTTCCCGAGCAACTCTTGTCACGCCGTACAAACTGAAAAATACAACTAGCGTTGTGAGTCTTAAATATGAGCTACTTTACATTACCTGATTTTTCTAGACAGTGAAAACAGCTTCAGAAGTAAGATAACTATTTTCCATCTTTGAACCTCCTAATACGCTCCTTTCATGTACGGGAATATAAGTTATATCAAACCCCTTGTGGCACCTCAAAGGAATGACACCCGCCCGCGCTCTTCATGAATCATTGCACAATATGACATCCACAACAATCGCATATTCAACGGTTGAAGATGCACGCCCAGACGTCCCCCACGCGTTTGCAGATGCCGCGGTTACAATAGATTTCCCTCCGCAAAACTGCTGACGTCAACGTTCAACATGTAATGGGAGAAACAACGTATCGCCGCTCGGTACGATAGTAGAATTCGTATTATACTAGAATCTGCCATGGCCATGGTGAGATAATGATGGATAATGTTCATAGTTGGAGAAATGCTACAGAAAGTCGAAATTTTTCGGTATTTAGGAAGATCAGATAATCTTTAACATCATCAGTAAAGATGTGCCCCCTGAAAACTGCAAAAGCCCTGTTGATAACGAGGATGAAGAAACTCCAGGAGATGCAGCATGTAGTGGTGGGCGCAGAACGATTCCTCATTGTGGATGAGCGTCCCATCGAATAACTCTAGATCCAGGCAAGGAGAGAGCCAAAGATGCCCAAGATAAACCCAGTAGGAAGCTCGTCAAAAGCCGAGCTCGTTGATAACATCTCTAGGAGCGCATGCTTTTGGGAAAGAAGAAGTTTAGCGGTTATTCTGAGTGTGCTTTGTTATTAACTATCAATAAATACAAATAAACGCGTATATATTAGGCATATACATCCAAAAACGACGTACGATTCTTTTCGAAATATCGAGAGAACGAGTTTGGCGCAAATACTTATTTTCTAAAAATTGTCGTACTATGTAGACGCTACCATAATCGGTTCATTTCTTGCCAAAATTTGCTAAAACTGAAACGCATTTAGCCATCTGAACTCCAGCTTCATCAGTGAAAGCCATATTCAGCGAAGGAGGGAACGATTATTATCGAATCACCGGGCAAAGAGCCAAATGAGGACTCGGAAGGAATAGTGAGGAATTCGATTCTCTCTGAGGGTCGACGAATAATATGCTAATGCCGCGTGAACCTAAACTTACGCATCCTTCCGAAAATGTTACGTGGATTATGTAAAAAAATAAAAAGGCCGGCGTTGCGTGATGTCCCAACGAGCCTCAACCCGTCTGATGTTCTCGATTTCAAATGGGGGAGACCAACACCGAGCCAAATGATGTGACCTGACCAACTCGCGTAAAAACAAATTTTTGGAACAGGTCGCTCTTTTCTTACTGGGCGGACTACTGAACCACCTTTTACCGCGAATTGAATTGTACAAACAAGAAGTAAATTACTTTTTTCCTTTTGTGGAACTCAGGTAGGTATGTTTCTTGGGATAATTCCAACCACCCTGTTTTCCAAAAAATATTGTTTATTGGCTTACCTAGGTAAAATTATGTTTATCAATTTCATTCGTATTTTTGGAGGTGATTTCACTCGCACTGCGCTGGAGAAAGGAATTTCGGAACTGGACATTACAACAGGCAGACGAAATTAATAGTGAAAATATGAGGAGTCAAACCATCTTCAGGGAAGGCAAGGGCCTGCAGAATAATGCGTTGAAGGAACCTGTGGAACGACACTGCACTCGTGTCGCTGCCTCCAGTATTATTATTCTTTATGTTAGTTTTCGATGTGACCCACAGCACTTTTCAGAATCCCCTTTCAGTCCAGTTGTTGCCACCTAATAACTCAAACTGTGTAAATTAGGAGTAGCCATTGGATAAACAATCGTACTTGAGGGGAACTATAGGACTGATTCTGAACAACCCTGTGAACTAATCGGCGTATTTAGGCCATAACGCGCATAACCCGTACCGGGAATTTCTCTATTTTGACACAACCCACGTGCCTCGAGTCGCGTTGCAAATACGATAAACAACGGAGCAGAATGTGGACTCTGGTTTAAATTGGCAGGTGAATAGCAAACTTTGTGTCCACTTTTTTTTTGTTCAACGAAAACTGGGCGTAACAACTCGAAGACATTGCCGATTCAAAACGACGCCTCTCTAACTTGGAACAATCGTCACTGAATCCTTAAACAGAGAAATCTGGAAGCAAAGATTTACATAACTTCAGTTGAAACATTCACCTGCGACTGCTTAAGGCCCTTGTCGCCGCTAAGTGATAGTTGAAATGAGCTATGACCTGGACTGCCCTGACGAGGCTTTAAAACGGGGTAATTGATGGAGACACCTTCCAAGTAGATTTAATCTTGTCTAAGGGCATCATCATCTTTCGGAGGAATGATAGATGAAACGCCCTTTCTCTTTTACTCTTTCGGAAATTCCGAAAAAACCGAGAGAGTTGTGTTGCTATGATCCCCCCAATGTTGAAGCAAATGCTGGTGAAGTATAATTTCTCTTACTCCTCCCCTTTTCTAATTTTCGGTGTGTCCTATTCGAAAGTGAAACCAAACGTCGAACTTCATTTTGAAAGGGGAGGGGGGGACAAGGAAAATCCGAACATAGATTGGGCTGAGGGCTATTGGCTTTTGGTTAAATTATGTGCTTCTTTGCGGCTGGAAATGCCTTCAATTTGCCACAAGTCCTTTTTAGGGCTGGGTTCCAAACTTTTGTTCTGTCGTTCACATCGGAAATTCCGCACCTAGATTTTTTCAAATTCTACGTGTGTTGCTTTACCGACCTGTATCATCTCACCTGCTCTACTTTACGCCAGGATATATTCTACAAAACTACAAAAAAGCCCTATGTGAAGGTATTCGGGTTTCCCCTCAGGAAAATCTGTGTTTTTGAAATTGAAAGGCACTTCCTGAGTCACATCGGTGTCTGCCCATTCGTTCCACTCACAGTGTTTTGCTCTACGATTTTCAAATGTCTGTTTCCACACTCCATTGCATAAACCTACGCGAGGGGCGAGAGAGTAAACGTACATTTTTACCTCTAGAATTGGAAAAAATAATTTTAGCACGTGGAGTGTGTCAATAGTAAACTTTGTCTCGAAGCCAATCCCATCCAGTGTACCAAAATGTACCACAAACGGTGTTTTGCATTTTTTGTTTTACCACATACAGCAAAAAACTAGTGAGATCAATCTCAACTAACCTATATCTCTATACTGTTGTTCATAAATGTTCTTTCTCAGTCCAATATACAAAGACAAAATCCAAAACGTGCATAAAACGTATTGTTTTTTTGTAGTTTTAATTTTTCCAAAGTAAATGCCGAATGAATTCGACTGAACCCCATGGAGTGATACCCACACTTGAGTCGCAGTTTTTGTAACTACCCTTTGAATTAAGATGATCAAGTCTTCACGTAGATCTTCCAGTTCAAGGGGTCTGCTCCGTTAGAATGTCCAGTCTCGCAGTTGAATTTCCTTGGCACGTTTTTTTTCTTACGCGTTTCTCCGGTCCGTACGAAGGAAGCGCCCGACTTGAATACTCAACAGGCGATTGGTTCCTGTGAGCGGTTTGACCTGAAGAAGCTCGTTGTTTGTCAGAAGCCATTCAGTTCTTGAAGATGGGATGTTGAAAGAGCCCACGTCAGATAATGCCAATCTCAACACAACCTTGATTTTACGATTATTTGGAGCTGAAGCTGGTTCTTCGTGGTAGCCAATACCAAGGCTTTCCTTCTTCTTCTCCTTTTTCTTCACCATCATCGTCGTCATCAACTTTTTCTGGCTTCTTTTTGTTTCTTCTGATTTCTTCTTTCTCTTCTAGTTTCTTATTTATCTTCTGGCTTCTTTACCTTCTGGCTTCTTTACCTTCTGGTATCGTCTTGTTTTTCTTCTTCTTCATTTTTCTCGTCTTCAGAAAATATGAAAATCGTGAGAAGGAGAATGAAAGAGAGAAGACTGTTAACGCTTGTAATGAAAACCAACCCCAACTCCATGACATCAAGGAATGTTACTGGGAGCAAATCGCAGTCTGCCAACAAGGTAGCAATGATGGCTTTGCTGAGCAGGCTGATCACGAATACTAGTGCCCTTAAGCTTACCATTCAAGGTTCATTCTGATGCATCATCTGGCAGCAGAGTACCAGAAAAGAGTAAGGCCGCGGACAAGAAGAAGAGAATAAGGACAAGCGGATGATATCAACATCAGAGAGCGGCAAAGATAGTACAGATATAGCTGGAGTATTGACATCGGGAGGTCAATTGTTATGGAGCCAATGAGGAATAGCCCGTATAGGACAGTAAAGAACCCACAATATCCGAGGGTGGGGATCTGATTCAACTGGCACTGAGATGATATCGATGAAGGAATAAAAAGTTGTGCAGCTGTAATGCGTATTAACCATGAAGCTTCACCACCAACAGGCAATACTCACATACTCCTTTCAAGGGAAACCAGAACCAACCTAATGTATTAGATAGATAGATGGAGCGGCAGGAGGAACATCTGGGCAGTAGCAGAGAAGCATGCGCGGGAGGTTCTCCATTCAGGCCCACGTACGCAGACAACTGTTTTGCAACCCCCCCCCCCCCCCAATTTCCACACTAAGTAGGAGAAAGGGCGCTCCTTGGCGTGTTTTACAGATTTCATGGTGTTTCCCCTTATAAACCTTACCCAAAGTAGGAGATACGAGGTGTGGCAATTAAAACGAGGAAGATGATAACAGATTATCTCATGGACCAATGTGAGACTGTCACACATAGAGCTGGAGAACGTCCTGTTTCTCGAGGGAGAGAAATCGCTACCAGGAGTTTGAACTTCCCAAGAGGTCTTCATTGCCGATATTTCCAGGCGCGAAAGTAGGTACTCGGCCGAAGAGGACAATAGAGTGACCACGTGGTTCACCACGTATTCAATTGGATGGAGCAATCGCAACCCTAGTTACTTGTCCTTGCAATTAGTTTTGCGGGCTTAGCAATGTACGAGACGTTGAAATCTAGTCTTTCTAAAGTTATGACACCGGTTTGTGAAACTTTTTCGAAAACAGGATCTCAACTTCAACAGCAGCAAATAGTGTATGTGTGAGGCCTCTCCGCTGATCTGAGCTCAGCCAGGAGTCTTTGATGCACATAGTACCTCTTGCATTGTGTCGTGAGGTCAAATTCACAACTAAGGGGTGTTTTTATAATGACGTCATTTGGCTCCGCTTCGGCCGCGGGTGCCAAGCGTTGTGAATCGTTAATCAGAGAGATGTGGGAAAGAATTATCATAATAGATTTTCTAAGAGCCGCCCATTAGACGTCGTGTAGGCGAACGGTTCCGGAGAACTATAACGGAAACTGAGCGATCATTGCGGCATTAAGATCACTTCCTAAAGGCGGAGTTGAAAACCTCAAGAGGCTGCTGCCTTTCGATATTGACGGCTCCTCTCACTCGTTCTTGTCCTCTCAGAACGTGAAAGACTTGCGGTCCCTAACGCACGATTAGGTGAAAGCAATGAGCTTTCCGGCACGTAAACCGCAGGCGAGAAGGTTAGGGGCAGAACGAAGAAACATCAGTGTTTTCTTTCAATCCGCCTGATTCTAACTTTCTTAGTCCAGAGGTAGTGAATAGGAAAGTAGGTTGGTATAATTGGTTGGAACAATCGTTCTTACGGCACTGCACCGAGACTAACCGAACACTGTGATTTCGGGGCCGGGTATATGGAATGGCCGACTGAGGAGCGCGTTAGATTCAATGTTGCACCCTTGGTCGATGTACAATTTATGACGAACTGCAAACTGATGGCGTTATCCAGCAATTCCCAGCCCACCGTCTCAGCTCGAATATCCGGAACTGCGAATTCCTCTGAGCAGTTTGTAAAGGCATCCATGAGTACTGCGATGTATTTATTCCCCATATTTATCTTTGTCAACGGCCTCTACACATTCTGATTGCATTTTCTCTACGAATAGCTCCAAATGATACAACAGAACCGTAAAATTCTTATTTAAGGAAACCAGCGAGCACAATTATTAATAAAAAAAGTCGAGGAAAATTTTAGCTCAGTTTTTTTTTCTTATAAATTCCGCTCAAACTCTACTAACAATTTCAGGAAAATGAGGGAGGTAGTGCGGTAAGCTACTGATACGATGACATTTTAATAACGCTCATAAGATAATTAGGAGCTACCATCGAAATTCAGGAATTCAAACCGCTGCCGTTCCGCTTACTACCATTTCTCATACCGGATAATTTCAAAACAAAAATATGATAATTTCAACAAAGATCATGTTGATAGTCTCATGAATTCCGTGTGCATTGATTGGTCGGAACACCCTTTTGGAGACATGAAGAGTTTCGCTGTTTTACTTTCCATAGCCCTATGAAGTAAGAAGGAAAGTGACGCAATCGGCTGAAAGTTTTTTATAAGTCTTAGTCGAAAAAACTTCTTTTAAGGAAACGTGTGAGCGAAAATGATGAAAGATCGGTTTATCTAAATCAACTGAAATGTGGTACTCGGTTTGCTGGTATACACGGGTCCTATACTTATGTTAGTGATCAAAACAACAAATATTGCTTTCTAAAGAAATGCACCAGCGAGTTCAAGTTTTTTATGTGCACAGTTCCAAGAGCAACACTTCTATAACAGTTTTGTGGGGAAATGACGAGGGTACAATAAATTAAGAATTTTTTCGACAATAATCGAAGCAGTAAAGTTTTTTCATATAAAGCTAACAACAAAATTAATCCTGGAATTCAAACGGGTTTTTTCGTTTAATTGACTAATTTTGGTTTATTATTCATTCTGAATAATAACCCTATGTTTTCGGTCACGAAAAATTTTTTACAACCCCCCCTCAAAATTTGATACTTTACGTTTCAAGACATGGAGATTCCAAATTTGCAATGTCCGTCCGCCGTCCCCCGTTCCCCTTCCCCCGTCCCCGTCTGCCATTCCCCGTCCGGGCCGTTTTGTGCCTTTAACGTGGTCTAAAAAATTCGCTCTTTCGCCCAAAAATCCGATTTGGTATCTAGTTGTGCCCGCCATCTCGGCATTCCGATCGGACGAAGCCCGTGGTTGTAATGGGCAAAAAACGGTTAAAAAAATTAACGAAACGCAGTACAACGCGGGAGCTACAGCGTTTCCTCGTTTGAACTCCCTCCCTCCCGCCCGTCTCATTAAAAAACTCGAGGCGAGCGAGCAGCGCGCCTCCCGCTCGCTTCCCTCCCAACACTCAACTCCCCCCGGGTTCGCTTCGAGCGCCCCTGTTCCAATTTCCCCGACGTTTTGGTTTTAATACGATTCAATTTTTTTAGATTGTTTCGTTTCACTCTCATTTTGTTTTTTTTCATAGATTTTTGGTTAAATTTTGATATTAGTATACTATATATATTTTGATAGCGTGCATGTTTTCATATTAAAATTCAGTTTTTTCTAGATACTTTCGTTTTTTTTTTTGTTGTTTATTTTAATATTACGATACAGTTCTTTTCGACCTTTTTTCGGGTTTAATTATGATATTTTTCGATGCTGAATCGAACAGGATGGGTCTCGGAGCATTAATGCTAGGTCAAGCTGATTATCCGAATAATAAACCGTTGTGTAATAATTTTCAGGGTTTTTCTAGATACTTTCGTTTTTTTTTGTTTATTTTAATATTACGATTCAGTTCTTTTCGACCGTTTTTTGGTTTTCATTATGATATTTGTCGATGCTGAATCGAAAAGGATGGGTCTCGGAGCATTAATGCTAGGTCAAGCTGATTATCCGAATAATAAACCGTTGTGTAATAATTTGCAGGGGTTTTCACTGGGTATAACTTTTTAACGAAGAAAACAAACCTCCCCAGAAATGAGCACGTGGACAGTCTCATAAATTACCTATACTCTGGTTACTCAAGAAAGGTCGTGAGGTAAGCAGGAGCAGCGCAATCAATTCCAGAACGTTAAACTCTACCTGTTTCTTTAACTTAGATTTTACCGAGTTGACGTAAACTAATGAAAAACATTATTAGCCGCTAGAGCGTTAGAAATATCCGAACGAACGTAGGGCCGAATAAAATTTGTCGCATACCCTTCACAATTTCCAAGTGCCATAGTGAGGGCTATCGCAATATTTTCCCACGTGGGATTCGGTGGAACCAGTGTTTATTTTGTGTGGTCAGTGGCTGATCCTGGCTGTTCAGGAAATTTGCATAAATAGGTATGTAGGGAAATGCATATTATAGGTCGGTTATTCGCAAAATATCTCCCGGACAAACATTTTAATTTTACCTAGAAACAATCACTATCTGATTGAAACGTCCAGCTTCTCCTGAGCCAGAACAATCCGAGTCCCGATTTACCTTTGCACATCGAACCATTCAACGAGAACTTGCAAGTGAGCGGTGGTGCGTTCGGTCGGGCATCACGCTCCAAAAACATCGTGTCTTTCTAACCGAAAAGAGGCGAAAAAAATTAGAATCGAGGATTGAAGCGAAGAACGTTAATTGTGGCAGCTGGTTGGAGGAGATGGAGCGAGTTACGGATTTAATTGGCCTCCATTAACATATTGCTTGACATAATGCAATGTTGAAAGGTCCTTACGAAAATCTGGTCGCAGGTTTGCTTCAATGGCGAACCATGTATCGAACTTCGTCAAAACTAATTCCGTATCATGGCATTGTATAGCGAACCCTAGATTTTAACAGTGGCAGCGTTCTTAATTATCTGTGATTGAAGAATGTTGAAGTAGCTCAGGAAACGGCATTATTAAATTGAGACAAAATCATTTTTACTGTCCAAATAATAACCGAGCAAATAATTATTCGTTGATGTCAATGAGACAGTAAGTAGATGCCAAATAAATATCGTGCTGGTAGTCACACACTCCCCCCTCAACGTTGAAGTCTTGAACATCGTCTCTTCCATTCCTAGAAACTTACAAAGTCATTGAAGCGTGAGTGCTCTCTCAGCTACTGTTCCGTTAGTTGATTCGGAAACCTGTTGCAAGAAAAATGACGCGAGGAAGAGCCAAGAGCTTCCTCTTGAATACGAAACAAGACGTTTCAAGAGCACGTGCCGAGATAAGAGGCGGAGAGTAAGCTTTGAGCACCATCCAGAGAAAATCGAACGCCAACGGAAATCCTTACGTAAAACGTGGCAGTGGCCCGGGCGGAGGCAGGAGCGCATTAACGCCTTCCTTCCACTCATTTTCTACTGTGAAGACCGTGAGCTGCATTCCCAAGAGATTCCTGCGTGCGCACATCTTGCTATTCCACAAGTTTGGAGCAACGCGATGCGGCAATGCAGCAACTATTTGCATTGCTGCGAGATACTAAAATTCCCTTTTCAACGCTGAAATGTGCAATCCTAACCAACTGCAATACTGGTTCAAGTCGGGTCAGTTTTTCGATGCTTGGTCCTCGATGCGTTTTATTGCCATTCACCATACGAAGTGGAAAGTGGGAATGGTCACGTAATCGGGGGAACAAAATTAATTAATTCTCAGAAAAATGAGGGTGATAGTCAAATAAACTGCCTATACGATGAGAAGTTAACGCCCATTCCGAAATTCTAACCACCGAAGAATCACTTACCAACCTTCTCTCAGTATTTACCTGATAATTCGACAACCGTAAACACGATTCCTCTCTGAAAATCCACTTGATAGTCACATGAACGGCACTGATAATGGTCGTAGCTTGTGTAGGGTTAAATTTCGAAACTTCAAACAATAATATAACGTAAAACTTACGTTTTACCTAATTCAAATGAACTGAGTGAAAAATAAATTGGGTAGTAGTTAAAGTTGTTGAATGCAAGTGGAACTGTGAGAAGTTCTCAGTAAGTTCAGAACAATAAACACCAACCATCCAAAAAAATTGCTCCAGTCATAAATCACCTAAGCAACCGCTAATCTAGTCGTGACATTGTAAGGGCAACTAAATAAATTCCAGAACATTAAAGACTACCAGTTTACATGTAGAACAGCGTCAAAAACAAGTTGAATTGTTGCTTGAGTGACACAAATCGGTGAGTGCACGTGGGGTATGGGAAGTTGCGTTGGAAATATTTGCGAAGGTCTGAAGAAGGGAAAAGGGAATGTTTAATCTAATCTGTTATTATTTATATACCAGTCTGCGTTTGGATTTCCTTAGACACCAATTCCGTCTTACCTAGAATTTCGGTGACTTTCGCAGTTCTACAAGTAATTAAATTCACGAGCGTTCTTAACACACTCAGTATATTTCATAAAACGCAACATGCCGTTTCGTCATTTCCTATTAACGGCTTATCTGAGCGTGTTGACGTTCTAAGTAGACTGAAATAGTTGAACTTGAGAATTCGCGATCCTCAGATTCTTCACTTTCCTTCGTTGTAGAGCAGAGTGAGAAACTACAGTTTTGTTGCGAGGGAAACCGGGTGTATGGGTTGGCACTCCTGCGATGACTGAAGGAACCCATTATTGGAGACAAACTCGTTCAAGGTGAGTGACATGGTTCTGTTAACCCAAGGACAGCCTGGTTCTCTTCAGCCTTTGCTTCTCGCTCCAGCTTTTTTCTGTCTCCGAGTTAATTTGCTTTTTTCTCGTTTTACGGTAAAAAGCGAAAATTCTGTCAGTGAACTTACTGCGCCCGCTCACGTGGTCAAGACAATCCTGTCGGAATGTTGAACGAAGGTCGGTTTCATGAAACTTGAGAAACTTCGAACAGGAATTCGGAACTGTTACTAGAAGAAATCGCTTCTTCCTGGATTGTGGAACTCCTCCCTCAACCAGGAAGTAATGTAATTAGAGGCAGAATTTGTCGTTGAATTATTGAACATGTTCTGACTGTGTTGGTTACCAACGCCACACAATACGCTTGGCAGCTTCCCCTTCACACTTTCCACGACCGACCCTAGAAATATTCACAGGCGCCACACTTCAAGAAACTATGAAAAACGTATTGATATGCAAAGCGTGCAGTCATTAACTGGTGTACACCCGATCCACTTCAACCAAAATTTAGGGACTAGCGAATGTGAGTACGTCAGTACCGGGAAACCTGCCTGCATGTTCCTCCTGAGTTTTATCACAATGAACTCCTTAATCTTTCGAATTTCCGTTATATTCAACTTTGTGTCCATCACAAGAGCATCTCTGTAAAAAGCTTTTACTCGTTCTTATCAGATCCAGAACAAAAGCGGAGTTATCAAGATCGGTCGAAAATTGTAAAAGTATCATAATTTTACGATAATTATCCTCTCCATTCCCCTCTCTTACAGGACTCCAAAGTTTTCTTAAATTGTTGCTTAATTTGATCCGAATTTGAATAAATCTAAGCAAGAATAATGAAAGTTGGTTAGGAAGGGGAGTTGCACGGTTTCACTGAATTTTGCCCCTTATAGAAATGAATTTTAAATTCCTGAGGTTTGTAGCTCAACTAGACCCAAACCTGAATCAAACGCAACTCTCTGAAACCAAATCTCTCCCTGATGTTATTTGCTCTGATTTTATTAGCTCCTTGCACCTTCATACGAAAATCCATCTTATTCGTGCTAGTTCGATTTTGAAGTGTGCGCAAGTTCCTGGCTTTCAGACACTCAGCCATCCAAGATCACTGTAAACTGGTCAGGACGAAGAACCATCACTCATTATTGTAAAGCTCTACGTGATCTTAGCTTTCTTTAGTCTAGAAGTCATAAGACGAGTCCAGAATGGGGAATCTGTAAGAGAAAAGAATTGAACCAGCGCAATCAAGTTGCCATGTCTTTTCAGGAACTGGATCGTACAATGGCCTTGTTTGGCCCTTTGACAAACACTTCCACTTGCATGGCACCTATCCAACCCTCGTTCATCTATTTTGAGCTTCATTGTCATTGAAAAATTCTGCTGTCGATCTTTCGATCCCAATTATGCCAGTCCATGGACTTTGAACACACCCCCTTGGTCAAACGGATTCAAGAGCCTACCCTCCAGCACATGGTGAACCATGACCAGCACGAGTTCTTCTTCATTCTGCCATAGGCCACCCCTCATTGGGGAATCAGCGGGGAGTCCTCGTGCTACCAGGGACCGACACGACTACCTCTACTGAGTTAATTGTTTAGTGTCTGTTCTTGTTTTCCCGTATTCATATGTCTCAATCGTATTCAAGTCTGAGCTTAGCTTTTTTTGTGGAGCCATTTATTTTAATTATTTTTCATTCAAGTATGAAAGAGGGCGATCGTTTTGAGGTTGGTACGCATGTAAACATTTCAATTGCATTACATTACAATAGCAAATATCTGGTGCGTTGCAACACACAACTTTCCTTAGCTCCACGTCAATTCATTTTTTACATGGCTAATTCTATTTAATCAATTCATTTATCACTCAGTTCCTTTGACTTGGTCAACAACACTTCACAGCAGCAGGAAGCTGTAGCGCCTACAGTTATGGAATTTATTGTGCTGCTCGTACCCGTTGCAGGTCCATTATTGAGCAATTGGTATACAGAAACTTAATGAGGCTGTAAACACGCAGAGGTATTGGGTAAAAACTATTAGAACTGGTAGCAAGCGAAACGGCGGTAGTTGAAATTCAGGAATTTCTGGAGTGAGCCCCATGTATCTCATGAGCGTTTTTAAACACTCACCCTATCGGTATTGGATTGGACTATAACACGACTTTTTTTTAAACATTCTAGTAACATTTCAGCGGAGTTTAAAAGGAAAAAAACCGCGGCAAAACGCTTTTCGTCGAAAATTTTGATAATTTATAGTGCTGCTCTCATCATTTTCCCACAAATAGGAATTTTATGCTATACTTGCCTTATCAACAGCTATCAATATAAAAAATTTAATCAAAATCGTTAGAGCCGTTTTTGAGAAAAAAAAATTTGGTCTTTTGATCACTATGATAACTATAGTTAAATGTCGGTGGATTTTGCCCATTCCCTTATTTTTGCGTCTCATAGTAACCTGTAGGCTAGACATCAAGTTTCCGCTGATTTGGTACGGTTGTTTTCTCTAAAAACTGCGCTAAAATCGATTTCGTCGAAAATTTTGATAATTTATTGTGCTGCTCTCGTCATTTTCCCACAAATGGGAATTTTATGCTATAATTGCCTTATTAACAGCTATCAATATAAAAACTTTAACCAAAATCGTTAGAGCCGTTTTTGAGAAAAAAAAATTTGGTCTTTTGATCTCTATGATAACTATAGTTAAATGTCAGTGGATTTTGCCCATTCCCTTATTTTGGCGTCCCATGGTGACCTCGTGAGCGAGATATGAAGTTTGAGCTAATTTGGTACGGTGGTTTTTTCTAAAAATCGTTCACATACACACAGACCATTTTCCCAAATAGTGTTTTTCGGACTCAGGAGGTTCTGAAACGTAAATATCTGAAGAAAACTCAAAATTTTTTTTTCAGCCGATTACATAACTTTCCTTTCTACTCCGTAGAGCCAAGGAAAGTAATAAAAACAGCAAGTGATGACGTCTGTATTTGCATTGTTTGTTATACCAGCCAGGAAGAGCGGGCTAGCCTTGGAGCTTTGCCTGATACACGGAACCAAAAATAAGAAATAAATCTTCATTCATTTCTCTTGTCCTTGACAGTAACGACGTACATTTACTATCTTGGGCTCAAGCTTTTCGCTCCTGGACTACAGTCGAGCACTCTCACCGAAAATTTAGGTGTTTCACTTTTCATTCCACACTTTATCCTACACCTTATTAATCTTGGGTCAATTCCCACAGCTCTTCTTCTCACATCAGGCCTCGTCCCGGTTTTCTTGGGTAATTGCCGTCTCATCTTCAGACGAACGCCAAGACGATTTAATTATTCTTTTCTTGATATTTTCTGCATCCGGCCGTTCTACTTCTCACGGTTATTATTTTTGAGCCTTCACGAAGAATGTAACATCCTCAAGCAGATCTTTTTAGGCGCGAGAACTTTCCACTTCGAACTCAAACTTCATATTAAGACGGTGGTCATCCCCGAGCATCAACTGGCAGCAGGGAGGCAAAGAGAGCATCAGCAAAGAACATTGAAGTATCAGTGCGGCGCATCACCCAACTTCCCTTAGCCGAAGGATTCCAGCTACTATTTATTCACTTAGTTTACACAAACTTGTAAACCATAACGTTCAACGTAGAGACTGGTACCATTTGAAGTACTGAAATTAATTCAAAAACCAACTTATCGGCAATTGATGGGACTGTCAAGATGCTTTTTGGAATGGTTTGCGTTAATTATACAGGGAACCACTTTTGAGAATGCTCCTAATTACTACTTTCATTTACTTTAGGACACTAGTGTGATATGAGCGAGATTTGAAGTGAACAAAACAGTACTAAATGTTTGTGTTCGCTTGATATGAGTTCGAACGGCTTCGTTTGGGAACCGTATACAATGGATTTTATGGCAAAGATTTATCGAAAACTCGCACTTTTTACCCGATTATAGTACCTTCTTTTAGGAAATTGTACTACTGTAGTTCCAATGAAGGAGAAGTCATAACAGCGGTGCAACGTTGAAACATTAGTGTCTTCATTAGGTTGATGATGAGTGATTCAAGTTGCACCTCGGGAGATGAACCAATTTAACAGGTCTTTGTCTCGCAATCCTGGAAGGCTTTAATGAGCTCTTCCAGACGCAGGCTTTAAAGCCCCGGGCTCCCTCCAGGGAATCCTTGACAAGCTTGTTCTGAGCTCAATGGGTTCTTGCACGTCTTCTAAGCGACCTTTTATGTCGCGTGTTTGGAACTCTAGGTTCATTGAACACGGCCCAACCTTGAAGGAATGAACCCTGGAAAGCTGATCTTTACGTCAGAAAGTGAGAGGATCAAATGTTGACTAACAGCGATTCTCGGCCCCGGAAGAAAAAACGAGATTGTTATTTTTCGGAAAGTTTCGGTCTTTCCCTCGACTATCATCAAACGACTTTCTTCAATCCGTAGACCTGATAAGGCGGATTGAGATAGTGTACCTTCGTTCACCACACTTGTATAGAAATCCTCGTGGGAAAAAGTAGATACCGTTTGGCTAAACGTACTTACTAAGTCCGATCAAAATCGTTAGAACTGTTTTTGAGAAACTGTGTCCGGAGAATTACATTTTTTGGCCTTTGATTTCGCCAATCAACTTTCCTCTCTGTAAATTCGACGGTATTTTTGGGATTTATGTGTGGTGTTCGAATAAAATAAACTGCAGGGATGGGGTTGTTTCCAATTTACCAATCCTAGTAGTGAAAAACACGCCTAGTACGTGTGTACAACCAGAAAAAGTCCGCGAACCCAAGGGAGGACTGACGTCCCCAATTTATCCAGAACGAAAGTTAAGCACCAGTAAGCTGAATGCACCCAATAAGTTTGATAAACATAGTTACAGCAGTTGTTCAGAAAATCGTTCATTTAACGTTTCACAAATCTCCGGATTCAATTTTCAATGTAGCTTCGCTTAATCTTCTTTCAACAAATGGTTACAGAAATAATTGCGAGGAAAAATATACAGGCTGCTGAAAGGCAGGTTGTTCAAATTCGGACTCGCATTTATCGTGGAAAATTCGAAAAATTTTAGGAAACACGATGTTTGGCTCGGTTTGGTTGTAATCTCGGTTCTACAACAATGTGAGGAAGTTTTATGGAGAATAACGCAAAGGAGATAATCTGTGCGGTTAATTAATCGTTAGAACCGTTTTGAGAAAAAATGCGAAAACCCCTCATTTTGGTACATTTTGGTCCTCTATCTCTACTTTCAGTCGATTGAAACTTTTCTTGAATCGTGTTCGTGGACCTAATAAAAAACGAACAAAACAAAAAACTACGAACGAACTCAGTGGGTTCAACCGTTCTCCTGCAAAGCTAATAAGACATAAATATCTCGCCGAAATTAGAAGAGCTTCCTATGTAGCTCCTACGTTAGCTCTGATTAAAAAAAAGGTACTGTTACCCGCCAGTATGCCTTGTCGGGCCTCGCTTTCAATCATTTGGGGATTGAAATGAAAACGTCATAAATGGAAAAGGTTCGTTTCATCATGAAATGAATCACTCAATGAAGTGACTGTACCTTTTCCGATGTGTTGATCCGTGTGCCGTCAGTACACCAAATTGAGGCCAAACCTCATCCAAGGTGCTATGCGGTAGTACAAGAATATTGTCAAGCTGCAAGGGGTAGTTGAAAGAACACAGCTCGTATATTAAAAGACAAACTAAATATGGCAGCCATTAATCCACGTTGACTATCTCAGGCTCCTCTGCTCCTTCTTGAAGACACTAACTATGCAGGTTTGACCCGTGTAAACCACAACTCATTCCTAACAAGAGCACACAGAACATGCGTGGAAATTGGAACTTTCCGTTGCAGGAAGCCTCAAAACGTGAAGATGCGATGAAAACTTTACTTGAAAGGCCCAATTTTAAATCACTGTACTTCCGCGTGGACGATATGAATCCAAAACGCGTTTGAAGTCTGATTTATTCACTCCCGTCGAACGGGTTGCTGTGAAGTTTTTTTGAGGTCGTTAGCGATTTGAGAGCGGCAATCGAGCGATCATTACGAGATTGTTGGGCGCGGCCCCAACGGAGGGCAATAGCTGCAATAGTCTGCGGCAGCGACCAGGCAGTCAGGCAGTCGCAAGGACGCGGAAGGACAGAGATGGGAGTTGGCGCAAGACTCGTTGGAACAAAATCGGTAGTTGCTACTTCCTAATACCGCATTAATTACGACTTCTTCCTCTCCCCCGTTTAAAACCTGAAACGAAAAACACTGGTCTGGTGATGTCCTTGTCGATTAGCTTTGTTGGAGATTAATCCGCACGCTGCTCTTTGTTGTTGAGTGCCGCCAAATTTATGAACTTTGTTGTAGTTTTCACCTCTAACTAGCGTGACTTTAGCGTTGTACACGATACAAAGTCGCTTAGCTCTAGTTCATTTTTTTAAAACACAAATAGTGTTCCTGATTTTGAAATGTCCTGCGGTAAAAAATCTGGGGTACAAGGACTTCCCTTCAATTGCCATGTAAAACACCAGTTTCAGATGAAGCGTAGTAAATTCTGATGATGTTCTGGTAGAAGCACAAGTGCTCTTTCTACGAGCTAAATTGAGGGTTGTCGAGATTTGCTCGTATAAACATTTTCATTTAGCCCTACGACTTTGGAAGTAAAGTTGTGTAATCGGCTGAAAGAGAAATTTTACATCATTTGAGCAAATAGTAGTTAGCAAACTCACATGGGAAGCGAAAATAATGGTTTATATATAGTCTACTGATTGTCCCACAGGTGGGATGTGCACCACGGCCTGATGACCTATTGTGCCAGTCCTAATGTCTTACAGGTCAATGCCTAGCCTCCTGAGTTAAGCCAGGTAGTTCCTGAAAGAGTCTTCGTTGGTATCCTGGGAGAAGTGGTGCCAAAGACCAAAAGTCGCTCCGTCTCAAGTCTCTGGCACTGGGCCAGGACATGGGCCAGGAGTCTCCTCATCCGTGCCATACCACCTGCGTCGCGGGGTGGCGACTATACCCATAACATAGATGTGTTTGTTCATTCTGCAGTGCCTGGTTATGATCCGAACAATCTGCCTTAAGTCCTTCCTCTCCATCCTCAGAAGGTTGTGCCTTATTTCACTTGATTGCCCTGAGACAAAGCGTTTGGAGTGTCTTACTCCTGCAACGTTCCAGATGATATGATGCAGTCTTCTGGAGCGCTCTCCCACAGTCCTCTTTACTAGTGACAGAGAAATCCCACAATGGGGCAGTGGCCCAATAGGTACTGTAGACGAACCCTGTCTGGCCAGAGGGTCCGCCATCTCATTTCCAATGATCCCCTTGTGTCCTGGAATCCAATACACATTAACTCTATTCGCACTTGCTAAGGAGTTAAGCAACATCCTGCACTCTCGCACCAGTTTTGACGTTGTGCAGTAGTTCATTAGCGCCTTGCAAGACGCTTGACTATCGGCCAATATGTTGATAGTACTGTTGTTGCAGCCTTTCTCATGCATTAAGATTGCCTCGGCGATAATAGCATAAATTTCTGCCTGAAAAACCGTTGGAGTGGGGCCTACGGCGATGTACGTTCCACTCCTTCCAGAGCCTGGTTCAAGCAATAATAATTAGGTTTAAGCAAGATTGCTACAAAATTAACCACGGTTTGACGAGGAGACGTTTTTTCGTGAGGAGAGTTTCAAATGACACAAATGACGTACGGGTAATGTACTGTAATGAAAGTCTCAAGGTATCGCAAGCGCTTTGAGATTTGATAAAATTAGCATTGGTAATCTTTGGTCATACAAATTTAATAACATTTAGAGCGGACATTTCTCAGACCAACCAAACGGCCGCTTCGTTTGCTGGAGACTTTAACGCCATCTAGTAGTTTACGAATGAGTTTCAGTCTTCTTGTTGGCACATCGCTTCTGTGAGTCTAAAATAAATGTTTTAGGGCACATGAGCTAAGTAGTTCGTAATTCTCATCATACGTTAAGTTAAAGGGGGATAAACTCTGAAGGTAGATTAGATGACGTGACAGGATGAAGAAAAACTCAGAATAAATAAAACCAGCTCGGAAAACTCAACCCTTTCTCTATACGATGTTATTTCGATAAGCACTTGTTAAATGGATCCTTATAGCTAGACAACAGGTCGACGATAACCCAAAAAATCCAAAGGGTTCACGCCTATCAGTACCATTGCTTCCTTTTTTTCCTACTAGATAATGCTTTACTGAAAACGGGGAAAACAGAAAACAGTACATGCTCAGATCGTCGGATATAACTCCGATCGGCCCAAGTGGTATAACTAAGGAAAGTCTGGTGTATTCAAGAAAACTTTCGTAAACGTAATACATATTGCCTGTTTTGGTTGAACACAGACAGATTCCAATTAATACCGATGCTCAGCATAGCTTTTCTTGATCCTCATGAAAAACTAGAATACTGAAAGTAATTAGGATTCTAAACCTCCAGTTTACACATGTTGAATATTTCGCATAACTTCCGACACATTTTTTTGTAAATTGTAACGTCGGCGATCTTTGGTTATGTGTAGTTAATAATCTCTATAGCGGCCATTACTAACTACGAACATACCGACCACCCAATTTTCTGGGAGACTTTAACGCACTATGAAGGATCGCGCCATCTACTTGAAACGGAGGAAACCTCGTCACACCAGTCGACTGCTGCTCCCTGGTGTCGAGCCTTTTCACTCTTCCCGTCAAGGTCAATATTCGTTATTTTTGCGTGTAGACTGTGTAAAACTTGAAGTTTTTCCTTATCTGTTGCTTCGAGAATCCGGTTATACAGTAAAGGCATAATTTAATTTTCTGAAGGATTATTGAGCGTCGAAAGGGAATTTCTAACGTTGCGGGGATGCTCAGAGCCGTTCCACGTAGAACACGTATTTTGAAATAGTACGATTGCAATCCAGTTTGGCAAGTTCAACAGGACCTTGAATAGTTGTGCTAAAACGAGGTGGTGCAAAGGAAATAAAGCTTCGTTCCAGCTTTCGTCTAGGATTAAGAAATCCCCTTTCCTCACATTGTGACTAAGGGATGCGAAACCAAGAGGGAGAACCGTTATGAGTCATTCTATGTCAAATCAGTGTCTTCTTCAAGATTTAGTTAGGATGAGTAACCTCAGATGAATACGAACCCACACTTGTTGCGAACCCTTAACACTCTTTGTTTCCACATTACGCATAGTAATTGTAACTTATACTCCCAGAAGTACTATCAGAACTAGTCGAAATGTATCTCTCGATAAGTAGTGTAGAACGATACGGTTGATTAAATATCGCCCAACATTCCTCATCACCATTTACATTCTAACGACTAATACAATTTATGTCTCTCACTTCTTATGAGCTAGTAAAACATAACTTAACGTTCTACGTAGAAACTGATAGCGTCGACATTTATTTGGCTGTGCTACTTATGCAACAACCTTAATTGAAAAACCATCATATAGGTAATAGATGGCAGTTTAACATGCCTTTTTTTTGGGAGGATCGTGTCAACAGTTCTAGAACCATTGGGGAAACACTGCGGAAAAAGTTGCGACGTTAATTTGAATAACGGAAGCTCTGATGCTGCTCCTGATTATTTTATGACCATCAAAACCACACGACCTAATTGAATGGATCATACTGCTTATTTTGGAAACGCCAGTAGCATATGAACGATATTCTAGCTTGCAAAATTCAGTGTTTAGTCCATAACTGAACAAAACCCTTCGTACAATGGTTCAAGATCATGAAGCACTAATATTTGTGGAAAAAAGTTCTGATCTTTCGATCGACATAAACACCCACATTAGATTGTGGTGATACTCGGTGGTTCGCATCGCTTGGACTCCGTCACCCATTTCGCCTGTTGCTTTGCGGTGCCATTTGGAGAAGCTCTCGTGAGTTCTGAATGGCCACCGTCCGCCCTCGACGGTCCTTGTAGCAATTTGAAAAAGAATTGAGCTCACTGCTATCCTTACGCAGAAAGAACGCTAGTAAATGATGTACATTCTTTATTTCTACATGTGATACATTACCTGTTATACGCTGATTTAAAATTACGTAGCATCATCTGTACTCCTAACGACTCGCACGCGCTTCAATGTTCCCTAGACTCGAGACAAGGACGGTATTGCAACGATAACTAGCCTTCAAGCCTTGTTAAATGTGCTGCAACCACTTTTTCGAGATCCAAAATGCCAATCACTTACAATTATAGAATCCACGGCCAGGAATTAGCTAGGGTAACAGGCCATTAATGACTTGGGGATGCTCGACACTATGTTGACGTTTGGCAATCATATACTCTTAGATACCGTATGTTTGAGAGCAATAAGAGATTTTTCAAAGGCCACATGAACAATTTCAAGGACGTTACAGCATTGGTAAGTCTCTACAACGCTCTCGTTCGTTCAGTTTTGAATGATGGTTGTTTGGTCCTCTTTTTCTGCAAACGCCACTCAGGCGTGACTAGCGCAAATTCTTGTGTTACGCATCTTACAAAAAGGGCCGTCTCTAGCAAGATTTAAATAGCAACCGCATGCTGCGAGAATGTAATCTCTAGATCCCAGAAACTAGGCGTATTATGAGACTTCTCTCTTTAAAATCATTATGGAACTATAGATTGGCACTAGAAAATCTTTTCTTTCCGTGCTATGCACTTACAGTACTCGCATTAGCGCAACTATCTGCTAAATAATCCTCTCCGTAGAGCTCTAATTTTCGTTTCATATTATAATATGTCGGTAACTTGATTTAGCAGCGATTCGTTTGTTGTTAACTATTAATATTTGGGTATGATTATAAAATGTTAAAAAGTGAATTAAAAAAATGAAAAGTAAATGTGAGCTGGACTCTCCGAACTGATATCTTCCTAAGAATGAAAACTGTCATATGAACCGGATTTATGAGGGAAAAACTGCGTTACAATTTACTTCGAAATGATTGATAATTATTGTACTGCTCTCGTCATTTTTCGACGGAAGAGAATTTCATGGTGTTGATTTACCATTTGAAACTATTGCTACAAAAAATGTAATAAAAATCGGTAATCTTTTTTAAGTAAAAGGTGGTGTTTTGATCACTTTGATAACTACAGTTAGTTTTAGACCGACTTCGCACACACCCTTATTTTGTAGCCTTGTGTGTGATTTGCAGACTAAATTTGAGTTGATTCGGTCCGGCCGTTTTCTCACAATCGCATTCACAGACCCACACCACATTTTCCCAAATGAAGTTTTTACTCAGTCCCTTGAAGAACTCAAGAACTCTGAAGAAAACTCGGCATTTGTTTTTTAGTGATTACATTCCTCTGCTCCCTACTTCGTAGCACCAAGGAAATAAAAACCATAAGTTCTAGAACTGTGAGAAAAAATACATCAATTCCATTTCATTAAGGATACCTTTTAGAATTTCCAACCAGCCAACAACGTTTCCCGGTCTTTCTAGTCCTAGTCCCCACCCTTCTTGTTACGTCTCATTCGTGAATTTGCCTCATTTACTTCCTATCTCCCAACCAGCAAGATCGCAACCCCCGACGCCTCATCCCTCCATAATGCACGAATACTGTGTTGTGATAAGAACGGTCATACTCGTTTCTGATTTCCTTATACCTATAATTTGCACCTTTCTGTTTTTCTGAGTCTATATACATGACTCTTGCCAAACATTTTATAAAGTGTGTGAAATATACGTCATGAGTTTCACGATCTGAAAGCTCATTCGATTTAGAATAAAATCCTACACCTAGCTAAGCTACTTTATTTTTACGGTTCAAATGTGGATCACTTCACTTCACCAGAATTTTGAGTGTTAAGGGACCTGTTCTATGGATGAGGAGCGTTCCTTTCAAATATACACACAAATATATTTATATATTACGCTCTCATTTCCGAACCCTACTAGAAACATTTCGCTGAAGCTAAAGGCGTTGATCTGTGACAAGAAGCGAGAGTACATCAAATTAAGGTACGACTTCTTTAGTGGCATACAGTATGGGCATGATTTCCATCCTCATCGAAAGTGTTTCTACTTTCATTGGCTCTACGAAGTAGAAAGGAAAGTTCTGTGATCGGCTGAAAACAAATTTTTATTTTATTTTTCATCAGGTATTTACGTTTCAGACCCTACTGAGTCAGAAAACCCCTGCTTGGGAATATGGTCTGTATGTGTGGCTAATTGCCTCTGTGGTGTGGGGGCTCCTGATCGATTCATCGATTATGTGAGCTCTCTATTCTGCGCTCTGTGACAGCCTTCAGGTTGGAGGGGAAAGGTCCAGGGGTCGTGGCAATAGGGCGTTGTGTTCGGCAGGGGGCTCCTATACTCTTCAGTCTTGTGATTGATACTGCGCTGGGTAAGCTGACTTAAGAAGTAGGGTTTAATCTCGTCCCACGTGTGTGGGGGGGGGGGGTGCGTTAGCCTCCTCGCAAGTACCAAGTAGGACTTGCAGAATGCACTTGACAAGATGGTAAAGCATATAGGCATGTATGTACATTGGGAGTGATTCTTGAGTGCTGTACAGGTTTCTTGGTGCCATCCTATCGAGGTTACAGCATGAACATCGTGGATGTGGGTTTCGTCATTGGCAAATCCCGGGTCCCAGCTAGAAGCGTTCACCGACAAAATATGACCGTATGACAGGACGAATCTTTGTACGGCGGTGTTGGAAGCTTGTGGTGTCGAGGTACACAACATCACGGTTGTAGCTTAGACCGTGTACTGGTGGTGTGAGGTGCAAGAAAAGTGCTGAGGAGATGCGTCGGCTGGGTGTGTCAGCAGGTGTTCTCTGAACCCACGTGTTGCTCAGATCGCATCTAAACTGGTGGTCGTTCTATCGTGGAATATCCTTCTTTCCTTCCCCGTCTGAATCCTTTTATCTCTGAAATTGGCGTAGGGTAGTCCGGGTGCCCTTAATTATTATTTATTTAGTTTCTCCTTTTTCGGTGAGCTTCGGAAAAAAAGTGTGTATGTATATGTGTGTCTGAGAACCCCTGGGGCAGACATTACGAGTCCTCCATAGGAAAAGCAAACGTAGAGCAGGTCTTAGCTGCGATGAAAAATGAGTGAGGCTGGCCCAGCAGCATCGAAAGTTCACGAAAAACCCTCATTGAGAAGGCGTTCCCTGACGACCAAGTAGCTTGAGATACTGAAGCCCAGAGGGCAGCAAGGGAGCTGATCATGGGCTCCCGAACGAGCCCAACATCCCATTGTGGACAACAGGCGACCTCAACAGGGCTCTTGAGGCCTTAAAGCCCAACAAATCTCCTGGGCCAGATAAAATAGAAAGCAATATGCTAAGGAAGGCTGAGTGGACAGCGGTCTCAGAATTTATTTAATCACTGTCTGCAGGTCGGGCAGTTCCCCACTCAGTGGAAGTCTGTGGGCGTCACCCAACTGTGCGAGCAAGTCAAGATGCAGGTGGCTGAGGAAAAACCCAGCTAATCCTCTTGAAAGGAAAAGTGAATAATCCAGGCACACAGGCTCCTTTCCGAAAAGCACGTCATGCATTTAGGAGTGAATAAAGATGAGAGGTGGGGCTCCAACCAACACCTCCAGTCCCTCAAAGGCACTATCATTGCAAGGTTTGCCTCGCTGTGTGCAATTACTAAGGCCGCTTGGGGTGTGTGTTACCATGACACTATCATCATGTATAAGGCAATCTATCTAGGCGTGATTGGCTACTGCCCCGTTGTCTGGGATAGCAAACTAAGTCAATCAACCGAGAGTATTGGCCTAATCCCAGAGAGCTGCGCTCCTATGGGTCACCAAGGCCTATAAGACCGTATCAACAGAAGCACTCCAGGTGATCGCTGGTCAGTTACCAGTTGACTTGGCCGGTGAGTGCATGGTTGACAAGTGTAGAGTGAAACGGGAGCTTCCCCTGTTTTGGGCTGAACTCCAAACAGATCTCACCACAGAACAGAAACTTGCCGCTATCGACGAATGGGTGTTAGAGAAATGGCAAGGGAGATACGAATCATCGTCAGTGGGATGTGACACGTATGAGTTCTTCCCCAACATCCATGAACGTCTTTCTAGAAAATGGGTTGAGTCAGACCACTGGACGATCCAGTTCCTCTCGGGACATGGTGACTTCAATGTGCGGCTCTACTTCTTTTTCCTCAAAGACTCTCCGTCATGCACGTCTTGCGCCTCCAGTTCGGAAGAAACGAGAAACCACTTGCTGCTCCACTGTAGTGTCTACAACAGTGAGCGACGGTTGTTGGTAGGGCGAACGAACTTAGCAGCATTCACTGCTACAAAGCAAGCCTATAACCATTTTGCCGAGTTCGCTAAGAAGGTGATGGCTAAGAAACGTGGTCATAGTTGATCTGTCCTTTGGAAGCTTGACACCCAAGTAAATAGTTAGATCAGGTAGGAAACCAGATTAAGAACTCCTCCCAGACGGTACAGGGTTCCTCAGGTCACCACCGCGTGGTCACACACGGGCAGCAGACTGGCTAACGACCACATATCTGACGTACCTCCGCAGGTCTGGGTTCCGAGGATGTTACAGGGGGCAGCTTCATGTACATTAGCGAAACCGCAACTTCTATGACTGATATAACCCTCGTCGAGGGTTTAGGAACAGTTATCAGATAAGGAAACAGACCTGTCTGTGAACGCGATTGAGAGAAGACGGCTGAACCAAATCTTGATAGCTAGCCTGCAGATTACCATAGGACCCCAAAATAAGGGTACGAGCCAAATCCTTCCAAAACTAACTATAGATATCATAATAGTCAAAACACTCAATAATTTTTTTTTTCAAAAACGGCTTCAACGATGAAAATTTCGTAAAATGACGAGAGCAGCACAATAAGTTATCAAACATTTTAGCGCAGTTTTTCCCTTATAAACTCCGCTCAAGGTTACTAGGATCTTCAGAAACATCTAAGTGGCAGTCCAATTAAGTACCTATACTATGAGCGCTATTGTATATCTTACGAGTATTAACAACGCTCATAAGATATAAAGGGACTATTCCTAACTTCCTCTGTTTCACCTACTACCATTAAAACAAGTTTTTACCGGATAACTCTGGAACACTTTCAGTATACCAGTTGCCCAACAATTACAGTTGTTGGGCATGACTACGAGCAGTACAATAAATTCAAGAACTGTAAGTGCTGCCACTTTTTGCCACCGTGAAGTGGTGTTTTACCAAGTTCAAATGAACTGACTGAAAAATTGAATTGAATTAGTAGCAAAAGCTGTGAACACCAATGAATTTACGTAGAGCTAAGGAAAGTTGTGTGGAGCGGGGCACCTGATGTTTTCCTCACAGCCGCGTGTGTTAATTCCTTGCAAATGCACAGTTCACCCATCACATTGAGTGGTGTTTTGAATCTCGAGACGTCAGATAACCGCTATGTCTGCTCTCTGCAATTCGATGATACTGGCTCTATTGGTGTGAGAAAGAGTATTACGGACAATGTAACTAATATGTTTAGTATGCTATGGGACATCGGGAACCTTTAAAGGGTGATGAGGAGAGCTACCTCACAGATAGGCAGTTGGGGTCTGGACCGATGCAAAGGATGGGCGCATCAGGCGGCTCAGAGCAGGAGCCGGGCAGAGTCTTGCGAACCATTCCTCTGGATTATGGTGTGTACCTGTTCATTTTGGGCAGCAATGCCTGAATGTGTTCTTGATGTGTTACGGTGTGTACCATACACGTGGCCGACGGGAGACCACATCGATGCGCTGCATCCAGACCCAAATGGATATAATCAAGTTGGTGATGATTTGAGCTTCAGAAAGTTACACGCAAACCAAGACTGATGGACTCATCGTGATTAACAACCTCACCAGGGGTTACTGTCGGAGGGGGGGGGAGTGAAATTTCTGGGGTCAAAACTTACTGGTCGCAGTTATTTGACTTACACTGGAGTCAAACCAGATCAATTTGGACCGGTAAATGCAATGAGAGATGGTAGGCGTAGGAACATATGACCACCCTCCCTTTCCCCTTTCCGTGTTGAGATCACTGAGCTTCAGACTGAGGGGAGAGATTGATATCTGGATGTGATGGTGGATATGCCGTTTGGTTTCCACACCTAGCAAGCAGCAGATGTTGATGCCTGCCATAGCTATAACTGCTGTTTTCAGAATGATGGAAAACACCTGTGGAGTCTACCTTCGTGAACTCATATGGGTGTCCTACATCCTATTTTATTAGGCGGATTTGTGGGCCGATCCGAATATTGCCTACCATATAAAAAGAATGGCTATAGTGCAGAGGAGGTGCCATCATGGTCTCAGCCTGTCTTATCCCGATTCATCTTCTGGGAACCAAGAGCAAGAAGCTGAGGGTCACCAGGATGGCAACTTGAGCCTTGAAAAAAGGTGGAGTTGGTCAGAGAAATGGTGAGCAGCTGGGAAGGGGCAGGGGACCATGCTGCTGATTCCACCATTTCGTCCATGGCTCAGGCGACGACACAGTAAGTTAGATTTCTACTTCATCCAATTTAGTGATTACTTACATAGAAATGGCAAATCTGCATTTTTGACACTGCACGCATCAGTCTGGCCATCCAGTGGTGGAAGATGCCTGCCACACAATCTGTCCATGCTAAATATGAGTGGGCTGGTAGCATGCAGTGATGGTAGTATGCCAGTTGAATAGCTCACGCCCGAGTCACTGGTCCCCAAAATATTGAGACCTGAAGGAAACTGGAGGTGTGTCACCCAATTTGCCAGGGTAGTGCAGAGCTACAAGTCGATGGATCCTTCAAATTTGGGAACAGAGCCCCCACGAGTATTTACAGTAACGACACGGAGTTATGACCGCTTCTCAACCACCAAAACCTCAGTGGGAGTTTGCGAAGATGTAAGGAATGGTGGAAAGTACAGGGGGTGGGGTGGGGGTGGTAAACAGAAACCGAAGAAGAACGTAACAGCTGAGAGCTCTGAGGGCCCAACTGGTGCTATGTGCGCTCTATTCTGTGTCAGTTTCTCAGTATCGCCTAGGCTTGGGGCCAACAGGGGTGCAGATCATGATCTACATTTGTACTATAGTTGTTATAACCTGACGCGTGACTTGATCTTTCTTGTAGTGATTTATAGGTGCTATTATTATTATGGTGCTCACACCATGGTTTTTTCTCCTGTGAGAAGTGTAGGGTGAGGCCGTGATCGTCATCCTTTTGTGATTTCTGCGCTTCGTGTGAACTGTTGCTATCCACTCTTCGATTTATGTGTTTTGTGTCGGTCTACGATAAGTGATTTACTGCACTGTGTATATCCTCCCGTCGCGGTGTGCTTTAGTGCTGTTTGACGTCAGAAGGGGCACACAAAAAGCAAAATCGCCTTTTTCGAAAGCTCTACTACATAATCGTTACCGGGAATGATGGAAATATCCTGGCATTCTGGACGAAGTGTTGCCAACTCCTACGCGGATATTTCCCGACTCCTTTTGACTCAACACAAGGCGACCCGAAGCGTCCGTGAGCGTCACTTTCTCTCGCATCCAGTTCATCTCCTCGCCCCCACTCGATTTCCTCAAGTTACCACGAGGGATGGCCAAAGGAAAGGGAAGGTTGGTTCACAAAGACACGAATCCCCTACGATCAGGCCAGGCCGTGCCCCTCGTTCCCGTCCCTTCCTTTCGGCTTTCTGCACCTCGTTCGGCTTGGCTCAGAACTCTAAGTGAAGTCATGAGATCCTCTGCACGACCTGACGCTCTGCTCTTCTTTGCAGCCTGCTGCCTTCTTTTGGCTCAAGGTAAAAATTCTTCGCCGCTTCTATTATTTCATTACCTTGCTTCCCTTTCCCCATTCTACCTCGACTGCTTTCTCCAGCCCAAATTTGGTTCACCCTGCAACGCTACCATAAACTGAAGGGGCCCGAGCTTTTTATTCGAAAAACACAAAAATACATGGTATTTTAATACTGTCCCGTAATGTTGTTGTCATCTCCATAATTCACGAATTGCTCTCTGAACAAGTCTCCTCTTCATATCGTCTACGAAAAGTACTTTGTGAGTACTCGTCGTAGTGTTTGTCTACGTCTGGATCTCACAAACCACCAATTCAGTGTTGGGGGGCACACAGTTAAGGTTTGGGATTCTTTTATTTTTTTCTTGGGGTTAAGTGGCTAAAACGTAAGGTTTGTGGGTCTCATCTCATCGTTTTGTTCCAATGTAATGTATTTGACTGTATTTCAAGATAGGATGCTTTTTCCAAAGACAAACGACTACGCTGATAGTTGTTACACTGTTTGGTCAACACGCTTCTGCCCAGTGTCAGACGTAGTACATGCACCATCTAACAATATTTACTGCAACCAGTCCACGTTTTACCTAGTTTCTTGTTGACGCTTCTGCAGAGTCTGTTGGCACCCCTGACTGTCAAGTTTTTCATTGGCACTGCTCCAGTACTGTCCTTGGTAAGCTTCTCTTGGTACCCCAGGTAAAAAGGGATTGATCATTGTATCTGCTGTAACCAGGCTAGTCTCTTAAGCATAGTACTGAACTGGTTTTTCTATTCAAGCATCACGCCCTTTGTACCCCCCCCCCTTCCATACCCACCATACCATGTGACGTTCAGAAGGGTTACTTTGTGATGTCTTTAGCGGGTCGAAGTGTTTTTCCAGATACTTGGATTACACACAGCATGAGTGCTTGGAACGCTCCTTGCTCATCCTGGAATATTCTCGTAAAATCCCATGAATAGTTTTGTGCAGGAGCTTGAACATCCATGAACAATTTTTTTGGGTGGGACCTCTGCTCAACACTCACATTTTGTTGCAGTCAGACTACATGTTCCTGGTACTATTGATGAAACGTGCTCTCAGTTTGGTGTGCTGGATACATTGTCGCTTGTATCCTCGCAGCACACCGATGGTTCTTGGTACGTGCCCATTTAGGCGCGGCCCTGCTAAGTGAGTCACTGGAATGACTCTCCCCCTCACCGCTCTACCACAACAAACACTGCCAGTGTTCGCTTCTCTTTAGAGTAGTCACCCTGCACCAAGCCCCATCCTTACTTCCCAAACCACAGGTTGTGTACGTAGCAATATTTGCCATTCAGGAGGACAGAGGTAGCCACAAACATCAGCATGTTCCTTTTGTTTTATATTGTGCACTTACCAGTTCTTCTTCTCGTGGTCGAAACCATTTTAAAATAGTCATTTCGAAAGTAATTTACTGTATTGCCGTATTCCGTGCTGAGTAATTATGCCACCAGCTCTGCACCCTGCCACTAGCACCCTCTCTAAGGATTTGAACGGATGGATATGTCATGTCAGATTGATTGGCTCATTGAGCTTTTTGTGTTCAAGTGGACAGTGAGTGCAGAGAAGACACACTGTTTTAGTTTTGATTTTTAATGCCGCCGAGTTGTGCTTTGCCCATATATGATGTGGAAGGGAAATTTATCTAGTCTGAGTTAGAAGATGGCTGAGCGTTGTTTCCGAAAAAATTCCACAATGTATATGGCAAAAGATTGATTAATTGATATATCGATGAAACATTGACTAGCAAACCTTCCTAAAAACATTGCCTAACCCGAAGATGTTTTGAGCAAAAAGTCCTAACGCTGTGTCAAAGAATTTCAACAAAAGGATATGACTGGATGTGGAGCTGCTCAGTGGGTGAGTGAAGTCGCTCTCATCTTAAAATCCATAAGATGATGCTTGTGAATCAAATCTACCAACTATTCTCTTCTGACCTCCTTTACTTTCAATTTAATTTGCTTGTACCACAACTCATGTCAGACAAGACCTCTTTCCCTAGGTCAAGTCGTGACCTGAGCCCTGATCTGGTTCTACAGTACGGCAAACTCCACTCGTATTACTGGTTTTTGTTTCTGTCGTCGTTACGAGGATGCAATGTTCATTCTAGTTCCGATAGTAATCCACTTGAGACTGAAAGGTGCGGTCTGACGCCTTCTCTGAATTTCCGTTCCCGCCCTGGACTTCCGCACCGAAGCAGAAGGTAAATCACGCCATTTGTTGTGGACAGTAAATTGAAGAACCGTCTTTCGAGGGAGATTCTCAATATTTCGAAAATTCGCGTTTGAAACGGTAACTCGAGGAACTGGTTCCGCTCGTCAACTTCATCGACCGGCGATCAACGTGCCGATCAAAACCAGTTGAAGTTGCGAAACCTTATGAAACGTTTCTGGAAGGATTTTTATGTTCACCTGTCGCATAACAGCAGACACAGTTTCACATTGAAACGGCGCAGTTCCTTATTCGTTCATTTACAATGAATTTAGATGACATCTTTTGAATTTTACAAGCTTAACCAGTGTCAGTATTCGTTCGACAATATCCAACAGTTACATCGGAAGGAAGCGCTAAGTGCTGTGGTGTGGAGAGTGCATCATGAAAACGCACACGGTATAAGTAGCTGACAGAGCCTGAGCAGGAAAATGCTGACAGTCATGAAGGTACCTTGCGCCCATGTTTTGCAATTCGAGCACTATCTTGCAATGGAATTCGAGGACTGAAGCCAAGGAGGCACCGGAAAAGGTAGAGAGATGAGGCCAGTTAAGTCAGAAACTTGATGCACTACCATGGAGGGGAGGTTTTAGAGACACAAAGCATGAGTTTTTGCAGTTTTCTCTAGACGATTTAAGGCAAATTCAGGAAGGACCTTCAAATAACTAGAAAACCATTTTATTGAATGTATTTATCTTCGAAGAGGATCAGAGAAGTAGCGTGCCGTGTGGCAACAGTTATTTTTATAGGGACTCTAATAGGGGGTTAATGTTGTTATTCAGAAATTGTTATTAAGTAACTACAGATGATTGGGCAGCCTCATTAGCGGTGTAATCGTTTCAAGGTGGACAGCGGCGCAGGTCCCATTTCGACGTTGAGGCTGAAAGCGAAGTTTTTCGAACCGAGTTTGGAGTTGGTGAGGTTGACTAACGCAAGGTCATCCCAACCAATTGTGCCCTCAATTTGATTCGGCTGTGTGTACACGTAGAGCTTGAAATATCTCCCTTTAAAAAGTTGGACGTAACAAACATGTACAGCGACGAGATGTGTCTTAAATGCGACAAATGGACTGAACTTCAATTACACTGACGATGAAGTGACGTAGAATTAGAAGTATTTGGGAACCTCCAATAAAACAAAGCCCGTATTGCGAATGTTTCTGTAAAATGTTCTATGAATCAGCCTGCACTACTGATCCCAGTCATCATCAACTCAAAATACCAAATAATTCAAAACTCGAAAAATCTTTATTCTCTTCCTGAGTTTTTGTGAAAGTCTAGAACGCAAAAATATGCGCGGGCTAGAGGCAAACCATGTGGAAATTCTCGGTTATTGTTTACATCAATTCCATTTCAGCGGAATGGAACTCCACTCGAAGCGGTACGCCAGTTTGTGAGTGTGTGTGTGTGTGGGGGGGAGAGAGAGAGCCATTTTCTTCCAAGCTCAACAATATTGAACACAAATCAGGTTACTGTCAGTGAATAACATTGTTATCGCATGCACGCATCTATACCTACCCAAGTTTTATTTTAGAATATATTTCTATCGGTTTACGGGTTTACCGAGGTCAAATAGATCAGTGAGATCATTACACCGTTTACCAGATTGAAGGTGGTAAGGGCTACTGTACAGTATTGTATTATGAACTAGATTCAGGAGTGTTGACTTAGCATTATGGGTTGGAGCAGTGTGAATATCAAGAAGAAAACGCGAGAAAGATTGAGTCATATTTGTACAAACAGGGTGTTGTCTATCGTCCACTTGGCAACATTACTCAAAGAAAACTCGGAACAATGTACGTGCATTTACATACACATTCAAAACCAACCTACGACATTCTACTGGGCGAAAAGACTGAGGAAAAGTCTGCATATAAGACGTATAATATTACGCGGACTGGTATGGCTCCAACGAACTTGAACGGGTTGAAGAGGTGAGGTAGTCTCCAGAGAGATTGATATGTTTGTTTAGAGAACCCGGGTCAATTATTGCCATAAGGTACATTTTGTAACATTATTATTGTATTGAAACAATCAGCATGAGTACTTAGAATACGCTGATATTTAAAAGCGAAGAAAAAATACATGGAAAATTCTCATAAGCTTTTTTCCATAATGTAATTTTCTAGCAATTTTTTCCGCAATGAGTTAACTGGCTGAGTAACGATGCAACGATATGGGTCATTATTATAAAGTTGAGTGGCTGTTGCGTTGAAAGATCTATTGCAGATTCATGTACTGTGGAGAGGAGCTTGAATGAGCGTTCTTCTGGTCTAACGGTCATGAACCTGTCACGCAACTTGTCTACCGCTATTACTCAACATCCCATCAAATTTTACTCAATTACTTCTGAATTCAATTATATTTTTGCTCCATTCCTGCGCTACTCTTTCCTAGATTTTTCAAACATTTACTCAATTTTAATTTTTTCCCCAATATTTTTTACTGAATTTCGCACCAACCTGAATCTTTTCATGATTTATAACTTGGTTTTTGAAAGAATGTTACACGGTTTTCCCTACAATTTATCCTTAAATTCCTATAATTGTAATTTTATTTTTTCAAACAGTTTTAACTTAATTTTTCAAATACTGGTACAGGATTTTTCAACTTCGTTTTCACAATTTTCTAGATCTCAAATCTTTCACAATTTTCTAAACGTCAACTGGGTTTTACCCAATTCTTCAACAGTGATTGCTCAATTTCTCTATATCAGTCTGAATTCAATCTCTCAATAGTTCTCGTCAGTTTTTATTAGGTTCTCTTTCTTATCCACTTTTCATCAATTTTTACTGAATTTTCCAACGGTTTCCTCAATTTTTACAATTATTAAAATTTTAACATTGTCAAAAATATAAACATAATCCCAGGGGCTGGAAGTTCATAGGAGAGTGTTACGGGTAACAATATTAACGATATTTGTTTATGTCGTCGAAATGTTGACAGCATTTTCAGAGTTTTACGCTCAGGAGTCAACGCGTGCAAAACAAAAAGTGGTCGGGAAAGCAAGACAGCAACTCTACGTTCGTTAAAACATCAATCCTAATGTTTCATGTAGAAGAAGAGGGGAATAATGAATGTGAAAGAGAACTGCGAGCTGGATAAAACTAACAGTCGAACACGCATAATTACAAATTTCTTGTCAATCGACCTGGCGTTGGCTAAGTTAAACGATGGCAGCTACTTTAATTTCTTCAGTAGCCCAAAATGTAAACTGGACGTAACTAACGATCGTTTCGTGATAAATATCTTGTCGTCATTTTAATGCCATTTTCAGTTAATATCAGACATTTGAAGAATTGATCTTCGACAATCAGTAAACGAAGAGATTACAAGAGGTTATTTGCGTCCGTGAATTTTTGATAGAAAATCGTCGTTTTGAACACGGTAGTCCAATGAGATAACGTAAAATGAGAAATAAATTAGCTCCTTCGGAGGGCTCTGTTGTCAAGAGAAGAACGCATTACTTTTGTATCCTGAAAAGACATCTAAGTCGAGAGAAAGCCGTAGAAAAGGTAACTTCGAATCGGTTTAGTGTGTACGAAGCCTAGTTCATCTAATTAATGAGCCCTTCTCGTGCCATAGAGTAGGATATTTTTGGGGGTTCAGCCTGATGAGGTGCACGAAGCACAAATGAATGCTTCCTTTGTTTTAAGTCACTTTTGAAGGTATACTACCGAAATTGTGCAAGGTGTCAGAGCCATGAGTTAGTGGATTCACAAAATGTGATTGCAGATTTCTTTGTTCGTTCATTGAAAGGAAACCGATTTACTTAGATTTTATCAGGTGCGACAGATCATAGTTTTTTTTACCACCGACCGATTCGACTATTTCGTTATTGACGAGCGGTATATTTCTGTTCAATGGGAATTTAGACGAGAGAAAGTTTAAGACACTTCGTCAGTTGCATCGAAATATATTCGGAATTTATTGCTAAAAGTTGAAAGCATCTGTAAAAAACCAGTGCCTTGGGTTTCACTACTTCATGTAAATTCAGATTTTTATCGCTTTCCCAACTATTTGTGTCAAAGAGAGTTACTTGAAGGTTGATGAAAGCCCGGCGTAGATTGGTGCAAGATGGTACTGAATTTCTATTTAAGATAGTCTTGGGATGGAAACATGTTATCATTGTGCTTAACTTCTGCAATTTACTAGGTAGCTCCCTATTATCTTACAACCTTCCTTGAATAACTCCTTCGTACGTACGTAGGTAAATTTTGGGAGCGTCGACATGTTATAGCAAACGTCCTAGTTTACTTTCTAAAATTATAAGAAACGAACATGTTTAAAATTGGATTTTGTCGAGTATTTTGATTATTTATCGCCGTCATTTCCCTGATGAACGTTGCGCTTACTTTTCACACAAAACTGCAATCACAATTCTGAGGGCAGAATTTCAAATTAGAGTAATCACAGTGATAACAGTAGTTAGTACTTTCATCCACGTCAGCAGCCTCCGGGCATTGCAACTAGAACAGTTGATCACATATGAGTTGGGTCTTGGTCACTTTTATTATTTTATTGTGAAAAATCTCTGGACAGAAAGTAAATCAATAAACATTCGAGAAACGAGGTAATTTCTATTCTATCACCAAAAGCCAAACAAATCAACATTTTTTTGAAATCACGAAAATGAGTTTGCGAACAGTTTTCATTGATGCGACATGGTGGGATATTTCACTCATACGCAATGAGAGTGTTCACATTTTTCTAGAAAATAGAATTGCTGCGATAAAAATTACAAAATATCTTCTATTAACCGATTCCTAACTCTCGTTGTTCATAAATATCTTTGAAGGACCACAGTGAGCTGAGGCATGAGCCTACGAACTGCGGTGTTGCAAAAACCGCTGTAAACCGCGATCTAGATAAAACTCTAGTCTAGTCAATATTTATTTACTGTTTACCGTAAACGTCCCTGTGACCGTCTGTTGAATCTAAAATGTGTCGAAAACTTGTTTCATATTATTTTATTGTAAAATTGATAAAGATACAAGTAATATAGAAACACTAAAATAAAAATGTTTGCCATAGATAAATATAATAAATGCAAATAAATCTGATAAAGGAAGATCTACCAATATATTATTTAGAAACTCTTTTTTTTTACCGTTTTCAACTTTTCCACGAGACTGCATTCAATCAACTTGATGTTGTGTTAAAACTTAAAATATCGATATCTATGGCGAAGTAGAACATATCCATTATAATATGAAAAATAGTCCTGCGAAAAGTAGTATTCTACATCCACGGGGATTTTAAATTTCTAACCCGATTGCAAGTTTTATACCATCATCAATAAATAAAAAGTTCCCTAAGGAAATTCGTACTTTTTTCAAATTCCTATTTTATTAATGATGTGTCTTCTAGCTACTGGATGTAAGCCAAAATGTATCGAAGTGGAAGTTCTTCTCTCATACCTTCACAAAAACTGTTCTGACGTTTTTGGTCATACTCACAGGGTATTTTAATCTATCTTGAATCTACATTTTGTTCTCTGCAAGCGTTCTCGTAGTAATGCGTTGAACAAAGGTACCAAAGTGGAGCAATGAGAGCAGTGCCTGTAGCGTATCTTGGAATTGAAGTGGGTTGAGGAAAGTTGTGCAGCGTTCCGTACCACGTTCACGTTCTCGAAGGCGTTGGGAAAATAACAAAAACAATGGCTCTCTCTACAAATTAGTCGTTAAACGCGGCTGGAACGCAGGAGGATGGTACGCCAACTGAGTTGCACAAGGAAGAAGTTTACATAAGCTAATAGAGTGAGCAAGGGGGGTCTCCCCTGGAGGTCACCAGAGTTATGCAACGGAGTTTTGAAGCCGTCTCGAACCTTTTGGTGGTTCTTTCATCTAATTCCAAGAGAGTTCACTCATTTCTTTTCTTCGTTTTCTCCTTCCTGTCATTTCCCTTTCGAAAATTAGTTTTGTCACTCGGCCGCTCGCCGGAGATTCCGACGATAAACTGAAGGTCGAGCCTTGGTTTTCATGAGTTGAATTGGATATCCCGTGATGTTGGAGGAGACCTTTGTGATGGTCGCATTATCGCTTTCCCCGCCTTAAACAGAGGTCGGTGCGTCACACAGCTCAGCCGACACTAAGGACATGCGGGACTGCAGTAACCGAATTACACAACTGTCTTCTACTCCTGGAGATTTAAAATTACGATATACGTACAGGCTTCAGAGCTCTTGCAGAAACCGAAATACCGACACTAGATGGAACTACCCGGTGAGCAGGTTCAAAATCGTTGTAGCCGCTTTGAGAAAGTCTATGAAAAGAACTGTCAATTCGGAAATTTTTGATGTACTTGGCTTATATCTCCGTTCAACCGATAATTACAGAAATAATAGGGAGAAATGAAGTGCGGGCCTTAAGTTCCTAAAACACACTCGATCAAGTTCAGTAGTGTTGGGAAGGTTCGAAAAACGTCCAAAACCACTTTTTTGGCATATTTTGGATTTTGTTCTCGTTCAATGGACTGTTAGAAGAACATTTATACGGAACAATACTTAGGTAGTAACTATTTGAAATCCTTGTGCATTTGTTTTAAATCGTTGCTTGGTGCAAGCGGCAGTGGCCAAAGGTAATGGGTGAGAAGTAGGACAAGGGAAAGTGGTGACAGGGAAACCCTGAACGGTGGGGAAACTGTTAGTGGGAAAGAGTAAGTTGTCGTCTCTGGAATAATTAACCCTTGTGCTCAGCAGGCTGGTAATATTAAAAAGCGTGAAGTTGATTGAGTAGTTTGGAGTTTTTCATGGCTTCAGTTGCAAGTAGCCTTAGGTCAGAAAGGTCAATCCGGTTCAGGACAGTAATCTTCTGCACCAATTCATAATAACCCTACAACTCTGCCCATCGAATTTTCTCAGGGATATTTATAGAACGAAAAGTTAGACGTAAAAAAGGTATGTGACCACAGTATTAATTCAAAATTAGTTTCGTCGTACACATTTAAAAAATAAACGTTCGAAAGCTGATCGTTACAACAAGATAGTTTTCTAATCGCATTTATTTTCGGAATGAACGCTAATTTCCATGGGATCGAAATTAATTTGTTCATTTACATATATCAATATTACAGCAAAAAATTGAAAGAAAAACACTTAATGGATGAACATAATTACCATTGAACTTTCATGTTGATGCTGTTCCCACAACTAACGGTTCTGTGACGATAACTATAAATCATGATGGCATTAGAACTATTCGGTTTTGTGGTAGTACTCACGCACTCAGGAATTAAATATACTAAAAATGTGGAGTATCGACCGCGAGAGTAATTCAATCTGAACTCCTAAGTTCTACGTGATGAATCGTTCAATGTTGTGGACAGGCGCCATTTTGTCGTTGTCGCGGTTGATTTTTATTCTTCTTCTCTGAGAACATTCTTTTCCCAGATCGTCTGTTTGTTGTGCAGGCTGCGAGCAGCGAAACGACTGAATTAAACACGTCACGTCGTACTACGAGGATTCCGTTCCGTAACTCATCGAGTTGGCAACCAAAGGTCTCAGTCATTCGTGAAAACGAGCGTGTAGAGTTTTTGTGACATTTTAGCCTTAAGTCGAGAATTGCTCTTTGTCTGTGAAACATCATTTCTGTAAATGTTGGCACGTGAACACCTCTGGTGAGTCGTCAACGAATATTTAAAAGTTTCATCCTTGGCTTAGGGAAGTAGAATGTTCTGCCTTTCACCGAGAGAGTTTTATTGTTTGGGGCTCAACGTTAGAAAAAGAGGAATTCAATTGATTCTTCCAATTGTGCAAGCAGTGTTGGAGCAATGAGAACTCTCAAATGGGAACGAACGAATTGGCTGTAACTTGCTCAGGTTCTGATTTTAATATTTTCCTGTTGGCTTTCAAAGCTGCGTCCGAAAACCAAGTCTTGTACAATCAGTTTTGCACCCAGTTTAGATGAGTTTGGCTGGTAGAACTTGGTTCGACGTGCTTTACAGAGCATTTGATCTGGGACGTGAGCAGTATTGCGGTTTCTGGATGTGGCGAGTAATGACGTGAAATACAGTCCAAAGAAATGCGCGTAAGGAAATTTCTTTCCCCCCATCTTCAGTAGACACAGTGTACCTTTGTTGGTCTCAATCCTCTTGACTGGTTAGCAGTTTACATGCACTGAGACTTGGGAAGCAAAACCAATCTCGCTGTCGTGTACTGAGGATTTTCTGGTTCAGTAACTGCTTATTCAAAGCTGCTGAATTTCTCTGTGTGTGTGGGGGGGGGGGGGCTCTTCTTAAGGTTTAAACTCGATAGTGTAGGTATAAGCACAAGCTTCCTGTAGGATACGCCTTCACGTTTAGCAACGATATTTAAAGAGGTAGGCTGGTACGACACGAAACGAGCCGGCTGAGAATTCATAGGTTACATCACCCGTAGGAATCATCTCTCGAAGCAACACTGGGCGGGAGCCACACCCTGAAGAGACAATGAGTGAAAGTCTACATCCCTCGCTGGTGTTTCCCACTTCCTCCTCCACCCAACGTCTGGCTTGTATTACGCAGCTATCAGCGTTGCCGGGGAAATAAATATACAGAAGACAGTAGAGGGATAATTCTCTGCGGAGTAGGTGGGGTACATGACTGTACAGATTACCACATCGTCTGAAACCAGACTGGAGTCAAATGCCAATATCTGGTTCGACGCATCACAGAACTTCCATCAAACCAACATGCATTCAGTAATGTTTATGACTTCAGGGACTACTCGAATCGATTTGTCATCCGGTTCAAATGAACTTGGTACAACACAACGATCTACATGGATATCAAAGTCGAAGAATCAGACATGCTCATCACCTTTGCATACAGGCAATCATTGTATCATATGCGGAGTTCAGTAATGGCATTCACCTCATCCTGATTACGTACTAACCATCTTGTTTCGAATGTCTGAAAATAATTCATGCCCTTCCACTACTCACATCAGATCTTAGCTAACTCACTTCCCAAACTCAATCCACAACAGCCATCAAATTCGCCAACTCTCTCGCCCCATTCCTTTTCTGACAATTTGATTAGAGTCGTAGAAATCGCTCATTCGATACGTCACAAGTCGTAGAAAGCTTTGCCCGAGGGGAACAGCGTCGACTCACGACGTCCAGGTTACGAAACGTTCCTCAGATGACCTATGTACTCCCGATGACCCACAAGCCAGTTTTATATAACTTTTTTTCTACGTGGAGCCCCCCAGAAGCAGCCAGTCTTTCCAGAAATATGCAATGACCTGCCAAAGCTAGGGGAATCCGAACAGTCCAAAGCTTCGAATTGAATTGGAATTACGCTGATTCGAGCTAAAAAAGTTCGTCACGATCAGTGAGGGATATCTAATTTATTTAAATGACTTAATTCTTAATTATCGCTTTTATATATTTCCTTATCCCTACGAAATAGAATGGAAAGTTAATGCAATCGGTGGAAAAAACTTTTCTTGAAAGGTTCGGAGTTCTCAGTCCAAAAACCCCTTTGAAAGAGCGGTCTGTGAAGGCAATATTATGGTCCAAGAATCGAAATCATACAAAGAAAACATATATTTAGTCTGTGGAGATGTGGCCACTCAAGTTGAGAGATGGACTCATTGTGTCCTGGAACTAGTGGAAATATGCATCCACGGAAATTGATGATGACTGATTAGTACTTGAATAAACTAGAGAAAATTGCCGCAGCAGAGGAACGAAATTCGAACTACCTTCGGAAAGTGTATCAGGCAAGTCAAACGCAAACGTTCTTGACTGGCAGCCTTCACCTTGACATCAGATAGAATTGCGGTCAGCCGCATAATCTGACCGCAAGAAGAAAAAAGCAGAGCTCGCAGACACTACGCAAATAAAGCGCACTTAGTCATCCGTACCAGCTGACTAACTCTCCTATTGCCTAAAGCGAGTTTAACATGATTATAAAGATCAGTAAAATGGTCTAACGTTACGTGTAAGATCATACGATACAGTGAACTTTATTTAATTTAATTTGGAGATTCGCTTTCATCAAGCAAGCCAATTTCATGTTCCTCTAAAACTGGCCTCTTCGGAAACAGCCAATTACCCGGAACGTTGCTGTTTACTAACATCCCTTTTAGATACCCTCGCCAACCAGTCCACCACAGTCTGCAGATCTGAAAAATCGATTAAAGTTGCAAAAACTAAACGTGCCTTCTACTACAAAGTGGTTGCATTCGGTAGTTTCTCTCGTTCCGCCTACTAATTCATTCTGTTAATAACGTTTACAATCTCATTTAACGTTTTACGTATAAACCAGTAGTGAGTTTACATGAAATCATGTTTTTATACATAGCTTCTTATTGTTCCAAAGTTGAGATGACCACCGCGTCCTAAAGACCTATTGTGCCTATCCAAATGTCGATTCCTAGCCTCCTAAGGAACGTCTGGTTTTTCCTGAAAAAGTCTTCTTTAATGTCCACCCTTGGGAAAGTTGTACCAAGCACCAGAAATCGCTCACCTAAAGTCTCCAGCACGGAGCCAGGACATGGTAGGGAGTCTCCTCATTCCTGCCACACCACCTGGTGTGTCGACTTTCCCGTAACAGACAAGTGTTTATTTATTTTCCAGTACCCTGTGAAGGTATTAGGTCCTTCCTCTCCATCCTCAGAAGGCTACGTCTTATCTCGTGTATTTGCCTCAAGATTAAACGTCTCACTCCAGCAGCATTCAGGACTGTCTGATGTGTTCTTCTGGCATATTCTCCCACAACCCTCTTGACAACGGACAGATGAATCCCGCAGTGGGGAAATAGCTCTATTGGTACAGTAGACTAACCGAGTCTATCTGGCCAGATGGTCCGCCCTCTCATTTCCAGTGATCCCTTTATGTCCAATTAATGTTGACTCTATTAGAGTCTGCTAAGGAATTAAGCCGCATTGTGCACTCACGTACCAGTTTGACGTGCAGTAGTTCTTCAGCGCTTTACACGGCGCTTGACCATCAGTCAGTTGACAGTTTTATTGCTGTAGTCATGCATTATGATTGCATAAATCTCTATATACACATACTTCATGTTTCGGAATTTGGTGGGTTGCTGCCAACTGTGTTGTGACCAACAGTTAATCTCCAACGTATAAGTAATTGACGAAACGCTGGCGTGATGTTTGGGGAGGTTAGTGTTTACAGTTCCGAATTCCTAGATTTTCGAATAGTTGTCGAATTACATGTGTACCCTGTGAAAAAAGTAGACAACAAAACGACTCAGTTGAAAGTGAGGAATTTTTACGGTTGCTCCTGATTACCTAATGGTATTGATGAACCCCCTCTCCTAGGTGCGAGAACAGCCCAAATTTAACTTTCATCGTGTAGCTTGCTTGGTAGTCCATTATGCCTCTTTGAATGAAAATACAGGTTAATTGATTGAATCGGTGGCACAATTGACTAAAACGTTTTGGGAAGTGAAAAAGGTTAATGAAGTGAAAACCCCAGGTCCTTGTTGAACAGGTGCAACCTCAACAATAACACTGAGGCTCCAATCAATTAACGATTAGTATCCGAGTGTTTGTAACATCCGCATAACATTGTGTGTTATCACAAACATCAGAATGAAAAATGTTCCTTATTGTGCCCGTCCACTCGTGTTGTGTGCGTCGTTGTTTTCGTGTTGGGAACCCTGCATTGTCTCGAAAACCTTCTTCACACATCTCAAGAGATCGTCGATTCTTCTTATTTTCCTTGACTTGGTTTCAGTCGACCGTTCACTCGGCTCAGCTCGTCTTATTGTTTTTAGACAGGAGACGCCAATAACAACCTCTAATGAAGAAAGCAGATGGCGATAGCCGATTATTCAAAAATGATGAGCTCCAAACACACGCTCCAGGGCACTAGCCTGTGGTTTCTCAACTCGTCTCTCTCGTGTTGAGAAAAATCCACGATTTGAATCTAGTTTAGCGAATGTGACAGTCGTTTGTTCTTGCCCAGTCGGTTGGGATGTTCAGATTCTGTTAAAGGAAGCCAATGCAACTCGAGATGAAAAATAGTCGTTCTCATGATGGGGGAATAACATAGTTCTCCTCGTCAGGAGGACGGAACTTATTTCTTCTCATCGTTACGTGGGTGTTTAGTTATTCTCGCCAGGAAAAAATATTTTCAGAGTTCATCAGAGGGGAGCTCTGCTTGTCAAGTAGAATATGGTTTTTCCTTCTAACTATGCGGGAAAAGTTAAGTTCTTATCATTAGGGAGTAATGCAGTTCTTGTCTTCTTTATGCAATTGGAATTTTATGTTTTTTCATTCACCGGGAAGGACGTAACCCTACAATGTAGGGACAGATTTGTTCTTCTCATTGTGAAGGAGGAGTTTGGTTCTTTGAGGCACATTCGTGGGAGGGATATGAATTATTACTGCGTGTCGATTGATCTCTGTTTATGGTTCACCGTTTTTCCTAACAATATATACCCGGTTAATATATAGCGTTTCCAAACAAATCAGGGTGATAGACCAGTGAACTATCTATACGATGAGGGTTCAATTACGTTCATAAGATAATTAGAAGCAAACTCATAAATTCCGGTGTTCACGCCACTTCCGTCTCACTTACTGCCATTTATCACAATATTTATCGAATAATTCCAAACCTTGTTGACATTCTCATGAATCACCAAAGCACTCAGCAGCATCAGCATGGCGTAAGTAGAAGCAACTCAATACATTCCGAGACTTCAAGCGCATTTTCAACTAAAATGTGAAATCGCGTTTTACCAAATTCAAATGAACTTAGTGAAAAATAGTACTAACCCATCTTGAGAACAGTTATGTGATGCGTCACGCTGTATATTTTAACTGAATGTCTTGTTTTACTTTTCATTCAATCGAGTTTTTTCACGGAATCCTGTCTGTTTGTTCATTTGCCAGGGCTGGCGCAGAAGCAAATTCAAGAAGATCCCTGCAAGACGAAAAGCCGAGTCGTTCCAGACGCCACGTATTGCGACAGATACTGGGAGTGCCAAGATGGCCAGCCGGAGCTCTACGATTGCCCCAACGGACTTGTGTTCGCCGGAAAGAACCGGGGTGTGACGGAGGGCTGCGATTACCCCTGGCGAGCCAATTACTGCGATGGGAAAACACAAGCAAGTGAGTGATTTCAACGATTCTCGGAAGATTAACGTTTGATGAAGGAACGTTAATATGTCATGTGTCATTTCTACGGAAGCATTTACAGAGAACAAAATGTAGGTATTAGTTAGTTGAGAGTACCCTGTAATTTTGATTGAAATCGTTTGGCCGTTTTTTAGAAAATTGAAAAAACAGTAAATTAGTATTCGACAAATCTTGTTTTCCGAGCTATCATGGCTTATCTTCCTTTCACAAATGTAGGTATAGGTTGCTAGAAGACCCTAAGTTTTTGGTACGTTTTTGTCCCCCACCCCTCCCTCAATTCCTATGGATGGAAATCGCACATAACCTTATTTTTGTGGTTACAAAAAATCACGAACAACATAAAAAAAGAATCAGCTCAATCGGTTCAGCCGTTCTCCTGCAAATTGAACAACAGACACATACGGATCACGCGCCGAAATGATGTTTTTTAGATTTAGTAGACCTCAAAACGTAAAGATCTGAAGAAAAATCAACTTTTTTTGACACGGTCACTATACTTTCATTACCTCCTGGGTTGCAGAAACTAAAAATTGCATACATTTTTGGAGGGATCTCAAAAATGACTTATTTCGTGAAACGTTTTCATTATTTCGGGACGTCTGTCACAACTAAGTAGAATCTTGAATCGGCGAGCGACGAATCGTTCGAATTGACAGTATCGTCCCCGACTTCAATTTCTCGCCGCATGCCGGTGCATGAGCTCCTTCGAAATGCCAAGGCCTCGGAGAGATCGGGCTGGAAAACAACCGTTAGCACTGCAGCACGACCACGCGATCTGCTCCTGGTAAATGCTAGGGGGAGAAAAAAAAATAGAGCTGCATGAATGGAACAAGGGAATGTAAGTAGAGGTACCTCTAATTAGGGTCTCCTTCAAAGAGCTTTCTATTTCTGTTGATAACTTCGAACCTCCTTCTCTGAAATCTTAAACGTTTATTCGTCTTTTGCGTCGATTTCAGGGGTTACACGAGGTCAATAAAAAACGGATGCGCAACGTAATTCGGGGGTGTACAGACTAATGACATCCTTCGTAAGTCGTGTATTGCACAACTAGACACAAAACCTCCTATTTTGGCCGAAAAATAAATGTTAGGAAATTAAGTAAAATATTTTTGGGGTTCTCTACCAACTGTAGGAGTTCTGTGCACAAATTGTGAGGAAATCGAGTAAACCAGTGACCGCATAGAATCAAGCCGCCGAAATCAGTAATCGGCAAAATGTAGTTATTATTGCTAACCACTATGACTAGATCACAAGGGTAGTTAGTGGTTACGATTTTTTTTTACGTTGGAAAAGTAGTTATAATTATGTAACTAGTAACTACAAAACAGAAATATCTAGAATTGTGATCTCTGACGACTAAAACAGATTTTCTTAGTATTTTTCTATCCTCGCCGCTTTTCTGACGCTCCTAAATTTTGGACGCTGAGTGCCGTTTTTTTTCTCTCACTATTATACGAACCACATTGCATGCCAAAATACGGATAAAAAGAAATAACGCATTATTACACTAAAATTAGTTTGTGAGTAGTGGTGCTGATTACTGAACACACGTTTGTTCGTTTAATTGGTAAAATTTGTGTAGAGCTTGCGGCTCTTTTTTATCATGGAAATTTGGTAATAGGTAACGCAGTTTTTAATATCATATTCCTAGTTTGTGATTATTCTCCATGATCATTTACTAGTATGACGATGTATAAAGGGAACTGAGTGGCGAACACTAACCGAGGTAGGTTGCGATAACCTTGCGATTATTTACGTATTTAGAGGTTTTATGGTTCATTTAAGGTATTTGATTTTTATTCTGATTGGAAAAAATATCGCTTTAAAAATTCCTCTTTTCATGCATTGAAAGAACTTTTGTTTCGAGTATAACTGCGATTGTCAAACTTTTTGTTCAAACTAAGAACCATTTGGACTCGATGAATGGGATACTTACTTGGGCGGATCCCCTGTAGATTACATTAATCTAGTATTTTCTAGAAAAGGACTATGATAATGGCGAATGATCAAATGTAAGAAATTCCTTTTTTTACACAATATTCAAGAAAATGTAGTTACTGAGAGCGGGCAATTTAACTGTAGCTCAGTACGAACTAGTAGTTCTGTATCTACTGGTTAGTAGTCAACTGTTATTCTTGTGAACTGCCAGCTACTTTACTTCGTGCAACTACTTAACTAGTAGTTCGTAGTTGAAAATGTAGTAACTACTGCTCACACTGCACAAAACAAATTTACACAACTTCCCTCAGCTCCGTGATCAGCAATTTTCGTAGAGTCACTTAGTAATCCACTGTTGGGTAAAGTTCCTTATTCATTGCGTTGCCTCTACGTATGCCAAAACCTTTATCAAGTAACCGTCGCATAGATAATTTGTGAGACTGTCAACATGATTTTCACTTTCCATTGCTTAAGGGCTCATACCCAATCAATACCTTTACGTTTTGAGGCCCACTCAATAGAAAAAAAAAAAAACAATTTTGAAGTGTGGGTTGTGTGTTTGTAGTTTGGTTTGGTGGATAGATGCTGAACCCATTGGGCTGGTTCTTTTTTCGGTTTTGTTCATGATTTTTGAGAAGCAATGACATTGACGTGAAGGAGGGAGAGGGAACTGAAAATACCAAAAACGTGTGTTTTCGCATTTTTAAGGAAAACGGCGGTTAAGTATTTGATTAAACTTTCACACTATCTTTTATTAGTTTGTAGCTAACTTTTTTAAATGTTTATGTGGTGATCGGAGATAGAGGCCTACGAAGCGAAATGAGTTTTTTTAATTTTTGAAAAAATGACACTAATCATATTCACTAAGTTCTTTAGGTTCTAGGTTCTTTAGTCAATCTAGTCAATGTCTATATACTGTGGACTATAGATGTTCCTCTGACACTCTGTTGAACGATACAACAGTCATAAAGTAACCAAATTATCATCTTTTTAACGCTTTTGATATTTCCACAGTCACCGCATAACTGATCAATCTGGCTTAGTGTCTTCTGGCCACCTATACCCTTACTTAGAAGCGTGCAATTATTTTTGATACTATTCGTATAAGCTAAAATATCTCGAAAGATGAGATTTGCACGACATTGAGTGATTCTTTTCTCGTTTTCTAAAAAGGTTTGCCGAGAGTTGTGTGTTGATACGCACCAAACTTTCTCAAAAACGGCTGTACCCGTATTTTAATTATATTTTGTACTAGTAATTAGTTCCGAAGACACGACAAGAGCAGCATAATAAACTATAAAGCTCGAGAAATAAAGGCTGAAGAAATTTGTAGATGTATGGCCAGTTGGCCCCATGGGGATGGATGGATTGGGAGAGGATCAAATGAGGATAAGAAGTACTAAAAGAATTGTGAGAGGTATTGTGTCCATGGAACTGTTGTTAAAATTCTAGTGCATACTCTAATTTTAGGGCTCTTGCAGATATTGTAATTCTCATCTAAGCCAATTTGGCTAATATTGAACTTCCTTACAAACACTCGAGCCTAGCATCTAAGTAAATACCGCTGTTCTCAGTTTTGATGTGTACTAGATATTTTTGGAACATTGCGTATAGGTGTTTGTGATTTGTGAAGATTAGCGTGTGCTTAAGATTAATGCAATGACTTCCTATATCACATATATATAGTTCTCAACCCTGTCATCATATATTACACAGTTGAATTCTGTACTCGATCGCCTAAAGAAACTGAGCGATGTTTTTCCCGAGAGAGTCGAAAATGTGGGACAATCCCTGAAATCCGTCACGATGACCCATCACGATCCAGCCCAGAGGTTGATCGCTCTCATTTCACTTCCATTCGACGGTTATTAACCTGACGTCTGATTAAGGAACAGCCGGAGGACTAGCGAAAGCGTAATTGCGACAATTCTCCGTGGCATAAAGCGATGAAAGGAGTTGTGATTTCGTTAGAAAGCCTCGTGTCTTCGCTGCTCAACGAAAAACGTCTTCGAAAGAAATTCTGCAACTTTCTATACAGCAGAATTGCAACTTTCTTGTTTCCACGTCGTTTTTTCGCCGACTGTGATGTAGATGCATTTAATGGGACCAGAAGTCGTATTTGGAAGAGCTCAGGTCGCTACACGAGACTTCTCCTGTTAAGAGTTAACATTGACAGCGCATGACGCAGCGACTTATGAAAAACATGTGGTAGAGTGCACAAGAAAAGTATCTCAAGGGGTTTCAGACGAGAACCTAATACACTAGAACTCGACTGAAAAACAAAGGGGGTGGCAAAAAGTTTGCCGCATTGATGAAGGGCAGGAGGTTTACCGATAAAAACGCAATTCAAAGATTTTTGTTGAGTCAATTGACTCAAACTACACGAGTAGATTGCACTTTATATCCTATTCAGAGAGATGTTGAGAAACACGCGACAGAGGGCTTGTTCACATGTAGTAAACCAAATTGGGCAGCACAAACCTCTGTAAGAACACGCATTCTTTTAAAATTGGGAACAATAGTCGGTACCACACGTGTTAAAGAAGGGAATACGGTCAAAACTCACTGAGCGGCATTGGACTCGACCGTCTTTCGCAGGATGAGGCAACAGTCAATCCTCACAGACATTTGAAGCACCAACCAAGTGTACCAATCAAAACGAATCCATCTGAATCGCATAATCTAGTCATTGGCGGTAATTTGACATTATTTTCAATGCTTTAATTATGTTGTGTCCTTAAAATGATGAGTTGCCTTAGCTATGTGAGTTATTCGAATAGTTAAAGTTTACGTATCTGTTAGGTGAGTCCGTCTCCTCTGGCTGGTGTGTTGCTGGTGGCACACCTCCAGCCAGAGGAGACGGACTCACCTAACAGATACGTAAACTTTAATAATTTGCCTTCTGGCGGACATAACCCTATTGCTTTAATATTCGAATAGTGCTTTCTTGTTTTCCCTAAACTGAATTGTTAGTATCCTGAGTTCAAGATTGGGTGTTTTCTTTCTGTTCTTTCAAGGATTCATCTAATTATTTCTGTTCATTTATTATAAAACTGGGCTTAACCTGGATGTTTAATAAATCGATCAATTGCCTAATACTCCTTAAGTCATCGCTTACGTTTCACGGCATATTTAAAAGTTGCAATTCCAAAGTACCAAGATACAGTGGAGGCAAATTGAACAACAAAGAAGCAGGGTAGCTAGAGAGCAGGTTCTTAAATCAAAGTGAGTACTACCAAAAACAGTGTTTAGTTCAGTTAGAGTAAGGTAGGTGGGGAAGTAACTGTCACAACTCCGGTATAGGCTTCTGGCTCAATGAGTGTGTGTTTACATTTCAATCGCTCGACTACCCCATGCAGGTACTCGAACCGTTCATGAATGTTAATTGCTGTTTGACGCAACAGTTGATAAATACAATAGCCGTGTTCCCGAGGGGAACGATTTGGACACCCCTCACCGATCACTTGAAGCGGCACCCGACAATCTCTCCTTCGATGAACCCTCCTGAACTATTTATTTCAACTGTTCCGGACTTCCGACTGTCCGGGCAGCAACTCCGCTTTTTTCTCAGGCAGCATTCCCTAGATTTACCCTCGACTACCCCTTTCTCTACTCCCCCAAATTTCTTACTGTTAGCTAATTTTCAATCACTCTACTCGTTTGACTTAAGCTTGCTACCATGACGCTCTTCCGCCCAATCATTGCCCTGCTACTGTCGAAGGCAATACCCAGTTGACAATTCGCTGTGTTCGAAAGTCGTGACATTTTCTTTCCTCGTCTTTCTTCTCCCTTGTGCATCGAAGAACTATTGTGGCAACTTTATATTACTATCCTAAAATTCTCATTTAAGATGTATGTGTTTCAGATATTTGAAGTTACCTGTTTCTTGTCAAAGATTTGTTCCTGTGCTGTCAGTTTTATCCAGCATCACTTAGTTCTTTGTCACTTTCCCCAGTGCGTCAAACCATCACCGAAACCCGTTCAAAGGCGTGAAGAGATGAAGCTTAGAGTTGAAGAAGGCTGTAGAGCTAGCATTAGTTGCTCAGTATGTTGTAATGTCACCATACCACCGACCTGTACCCTAATGCGATTTTTCAGATCCTCCGATCGGCCGAGAGCACTGTGACTGGCTTTACGGCATATTCGGCCACGAGACATCGTGCACGCGTTACTGGACGTGCTGGAACGGAACAGCTACCGAACAGCTCTGTATAGGAGGACTGTTGTACAATGAGAACTCTCACTCCTGCGACTGGCCTGAAAACGTTAACGGATGTCAAAAGCATCGTAAGTTGTGTCAATTTTTTCCTGATGAGGTTTTTATTAACAATTGATTATGACGCACGGGGAGTATCATTACCTACATTTTCTAGCTGTGGTGGTGCGTAGAAATAATAAGAAGCTGGAAATTATCACAATAACAAAAATCGTTCAAGTATGTACCGTGTAGTGTGCATAGTATGAGCACTGTGCCCACTATATTTATAGAGTCATAGAATACTAATGTTTTCGGTTTATTATTCATTCTGAAGAATACACCTACGTTTCCGGCCGAGAATTTTTTGTCCAAATCCCTTCCCCCTCCACCCCCTCAAAATTCCAATTATGCCAAATGCCAAAATTCCAAATATGCAATGTACGACCGCCGTCTGGGCCGTTTTATGCTTTTAATGTGGTCTAAAACAACCGTTCTTTCTCCCGAAAATCCCATTTGGTACCTAGTTATACCTGCCTGCTGAGCAATCCGATCAGAGGAAGCCCATGGTTGTTCAGTAAGGTTTAAAAAATTAACAAAAACGCAATTTTAAGTTTTATCGCAAATAAGTCGCGCTTGGTATCGTTTTCTAAGCATTTTTTAGTGTTGAGTCGAATTGAACGAGTCTCAGAGGTGGACGACTGTGTCTAGACGGAAAATAGTGAAATCGAAGTAGTTATAGTGAGCCAAAGTCTACTAATTGAAAGAACTCGCGGGACAATACAGCGGAAGTAATCGTTTCATCATTCGTACTCCCTCCCTCCCGTCTCATTAAAACCATCCGCCAGCTTGACCAGTCACGTCGTGCCAATTGCCTATAGGCACCCGTAATATTTAGTTTTCGTCGTTCCGTTGTAGTCAGGTCATGTTTTGTCTGGTTTACGGGTATTTTTCGATGCTAAATAGAATAGGATGAGTTTGTGAGGCGTGTGACTACGTCAAGCTGTGCAAGAGAATAATAAACCGTTGTGTAAGGTTTTGCTGCGTTTCATAATTACTGTAGGGAAAGCCAAAGTAATCACGATGGCTGAGATGTGGTAACTCAGTCATGATGGATACCGAGCTGACCCACCCACTCACTTGAATCTCGATTTGTGCAGGCTGAATTGACATGTTCAATGACCTCCACCTTCAAGCTTCATTTGCAGCTGGAGAACCGGCTCCATCCATCGGCAGTCCACCGAATACTTGCTGTTGATACTAATATGGCGTTCATCTGGTTATTACTATTTTATTGATTATGATTATTTGTTGTGCAGCTCTCTGCAATGACGACGCCAATGGAAATGTTCCTCTTGGAAAATCGTGCAACAGATACTGGCAGTGCCAAGGAGGGTACCCACGTCTTCAAAGATGCCCTGCAATGTTGGTGTTTGACAAGAGGACATTGAGGTGTGTCGTTCCTCCGACGGAAGACTGCGAAGTAAGTAGAATGATTTCAACTACAACTTTACGATGATGTAGGTTCTGTACAAAAGAAACCTTCTAACTCTTTTATAGTTGAACGCCCATCTGACAAATGGTTTGACCAACTGGACGTGAGATCTAGCTCAATGAAACCAGGCAGGGCATTCAAACTTCCTTGGACAAATTTATTGATTAAATGGTTTCTGTTTCTGGAATAACAAGGTCATAAGTGAGCTCATTTCTGTATAGTGGTAGGAGAAGAGTAATATGACTACAGAAGAAAATCACAAAACACGAAAGGAAACAGAACATTCGAGACAGATGAAAATGAAAACAGAATGCAGATGGTAACTATAAAAAATGGGCCAAGTTCGAAGACGACGAGGGAGATAGGAAAAGACAGAGGGGTAATTCGAAAGACGATAGAACAAAACAGACTACACAAGAATTCCAAAGAAAACTAGTGAAGCCCAGCGACTGCAGAATGAGATGATGTAGGAACGCATAAGAAGAAAGAGAAGTATACACTCAAGAGGGTGGAAGAATAAAAGATCGCCTAAGAAGGATCAAGAAAACCCAAAGACAGATGGAGAAAACGGACGGTTGCAGAAGAAGACGAAAGAACATATCAGAAGAGAAAAGCATTAGAAGACCGAAGACTACAGAAAATTTGTGAAGAACAGAGAAGTAAATTAAAGCTAGGAAAACAGGAAAGTACTAAAGGAAACCTGAAGACGACAGGAAAATGCACTGGCAAAACGAGGTAGGAAAAGAAGAAGATTGCGATGCTAGCAAAACCTGTACTGCCGCTTGTAGGAGCGTCCATAGCTGAGATATCCACTACAGTGAAAAGCTGTCGAGCAACGCACCTGTTGTTATTGCAATATTCACATTTGGCATTTCAGGTGAAGGTGGTCTCATTCTTTCTGTATTGACCAAATTGTCACAGAATCTGTGACATCTTTAAACAAGTAATTATAAGTTGTCGATGAGGAGCATCACGAATAAATGTAGGGTTCTGGTGGAGCAGGCTTCTCTGAGTCCTGTCACGTTAAGAACCTTAATGAGCTACTTTCCTTTCGCGTGATCCCTAAGCATACTGTTTGGCCTTTGAGTGGCTCGTAATGAGGAATTTTCTAAGCCAAATTTTACCTACACACCAAAGGTTAGTGTGGTGTGTTACATGTTCTGCCAATCTACAACCTGAAAGCCATTTATTATGCCAGTGTCTTCCTTCTTGTACGTATCTGTTTAGAATGTTGAGAGTCCAGAGGCCGTACAATAGCCACAATAATATGGCGACACCAGCCTACTGACTTTGCTTCTTCTATGGGATGATACTGAAGGGATGTGACAAGCAAGTCACACGATTTCAATGGGTCAGATGCTCATCGCTTGTGATTACTGCTTAAGCAAGACTTGCCTTACGTATCCAGTCGTTTGGGCGGGGGGAGGGGTATAGGGCACACCTTATATATACCTTCATAATCAACCATTATTTTGCAGGTGCCAACAACACTAGCTCCACCGCTTGAAGAAGAAGAAGAAGGACGTCCCAATGTTCCTCAAGGCCCGCCACCCTCCAGAGGCTCACAAGGGCCTCCTCCTCAACGAGCCGCTCCTCAAGGGTTTCAACAAAGACCTCAACAAGAATACCAAAACCAAAGGCAAGAATATCAAAACCAAAGGCAAGAATATCAAAACCAAAGGCAGGAGCCTCAAAATCAGAGACAGGAATACCAAAGTCAACGGCAAGACTTTCAAAATCAAAGGCAAGAGTTTCAAAATCAGCGGCAGGACTACGACAATGACGAAGGTGTCCCTTTCAACCTCCCTCCTGGAGCAATCCCTCTGAACAACCATAACAACAATTCTCCTCGCGGAAGAGCTCGAAATTAAATAACGCGGAAATGCGTTCTAAAACCCAAGGAACTTGGTAAAAAACTAAAATTGTACATATAATTTTCACAACCATCCCTTTTTTAATCACTTACGATAATTGTTCTTACATGACGTCGTCCATTAACCCATCTCAACCTACCCCTCCGACTGGCCACTAAACTGTTCTAATTTTCCAAAAATTGCTGCAAAATGTGTGTAGTGGATCATGTATGAGTTTTCAGAGAAAGCTTTTTGTTAAGGTTAACCGACTATTGTACCATACTTGACAGCTCACAACAATCAAACTGCATGTTTACATTACACATTAATTAGCTTGGCTGAAATAATCTGTCATAGAAGTCGTCATTGCTTGGGAAATGATAACATCTTTCTTTTCACATGTTGAAAGGTGAAAGCTAATGTGAAGATGTGACACAAATTGTGTGGGTGGTTATAACCACTCTTCATAATCCTTCAACCCTCAACAGGCAGGCAACAGGGTTTGCTATGGTTGAGTAACATTGGCATCTGTTTTCCACTATTATAATATTACCCTTTAAACGCTACAACATTCTGTCACCACTAAACAATTGATGCTCACTTGTAGCTCAGTTAAGGAAGCACCAACAACAACTTTTATGTTGCTATAGTGAATGTATCTTAGGCAAGCAGATTTAGGTGTAATTACATGACGTATAGAAGTCCAGGGTGCAAGGGCTTAATGACAACGCCACACCATTCAGGCTTGTATAGTGTGAGTCCAAGCATTTCTATCAAAATTCAGATATACCCAAAGTTAACATATGAACATCACTAGCAATTTCCTTCTTCTTCTCAGTACTAGTTTTCAATGGTCCGCCAAGTAAGTTCTTAGGCTAATAGTGAATAGTGGGTTAGATCCACTTCCGCTACTGAAGTACTGGAGGTGAGCGTTTTTAACACAAAATGCTTTTGTCAAGACATCAGGCATTGTCATTGTAATTACAACTTTTATCAAATTCATCGAGAGAAAATAAAACTAGATTCTTTAAGTAGAAGCATATTCCAATCCATTGAGAAGTCAGAACAAATTCCTTCTCAGAAGATCTAGACTAACTCCTTTGTCCCCCATCTTAAAGCCATCACTGATTGTAAATGGCGCCTTCAGGTTTTATCATACTGAGAAGAAATTAAACTGAATTAAGAAGGGATAGCTTCAGTTCATTCAGACATTGATTTAACAAAACTAATTTTAGAAAATTCGACTGAATTAATTGAAAAGTGATTTTAAATTAAAGAAACTTGAGAAATAACACAGTTCATTGTGAAAAATGTAACGTAACTTGTAATTACAATGACAATTTAGATGAAATCTACTCCATTTCATTGAGACGAAATCTAATCCAATATATTAAGAAGGAAAACAATAAAATTACGCCAGAAAGAGGATAACTGATTGAGGAGACGTTTGACAGTTTCATCGAGAAGGATAACCCTATTCGTTGGGAACTGATTCAAAAGGAGTAGACCAAATGAGTTGATAAGACATTTGATAACATTCATTAAAAGTGAACTCACGCAAATGAAAACGGATTAAATTAGTTTCTTACAATGAAATGCGATAGAATTCATTAGAAAAAGTTTAGTTACGTTCAAATGGCAGAGATAAAACCAAACTCACACAGAAGAGATCAACCAAATCGTAGTGGGCAAAGTATCATTTTCACCAATACAATCAGCTGTTCAAGCGCACTAAGGAATATAACATTTCTGTCACACCTATTGTAATATTTGCGGTAACAAGTTTATTCCAGTCTTTAGTCAAGCTTTTTTTCGCACGTATCATGAATTTTTACATTACTTCATTTACTTCACGTTGAATTCCGCTATTGTAAAGTAAATATATTTAAGACCTAATCTGTATATCGAACGAATGGTTGAGGAGAACCAACGAGACTTTTACTGATGTAGAGAGTACTATCTATTTGTACGTATTTTAGAAGTAATTGTTTTTTATTTAAGCAATTTCAATAGGGATTTGTACATAACTCGTGTATCCCGTTGAACGAGGAGCACAAGCCGTCTTAGGGTGTATTAGATATTCGTGATGGCTGTATTAATAAATGTTATTACAGTTGACAGTTGTAATAGATTTACCCTTACCCTTCCAACCAGTACTAACATTTTTTCCATAAACATTTCCGTAGAAATTAGTCGAAAATATCTGGTGCGTTGCAACACACAACTTTCCTTAGCTCTACTTCAATTCACTTTGTAAATGGCTAATTCTATTTAATCAATTCATTTATCACTCAGTTCCTTTGGAATTGGTCAAATAACACTTCACAGCAGTAGGAAGCGGTAGCGCCTAATGTTCCAGAATTTATTGTGCTGCTCTTACTCATTCCCGGACCATTATTGAGTGAAATTGGTACACAGATTATTAATGAGGGTTTAAACACCTCACCCTCTGGGTATTGAATTGGACTACAATACCAATTTTCTTTAACATTCTACCAGTATCCAGCGGAGTTTATAAGAAAATAACCGCGCTAAAAACGCTTTTCGTCAAAAATTTTGATAATTTATTGTGCTGCTCTCGTCATTTTCCTACGAATGGGAATTTTATCGTATAATTGCCTTATCAAAAGATATCAATATAAAAAATTTAATCAAAATCGTTAGAGCCGTTTTGGAGAAAAAAAATTGGTGTTTTAATCACTATGCTAACTATAGTTAACTTTCGGTGGATTTTGTTCATACCCTTATTTTGGCGTCCCATAGTAACCTGTAGGCTAGAGATCAAATTTGAGGTGATTTGGCTCAGTCGTTTTCTCTAAAATAAAAACCGCTCTAAAGTCGAAAGTTTTGGTAATTTATTGTGCTGCTCTTGTCATATTCCCATAGATGGGAATCTTATGGTATAGTTGCCTTATTGGGAGCTACCAATATAAAAAATTTAATCAAAATCGTTAGAGCCGTTTTTGAGAAAAAAAAATTTGGTGTTTTGATCACTATGATAACTATAGTTAACTTTCGGTGGATTTTGCTCATACCCTTATTTTGGCGTCCCATGGTGACCAGCGGGCGAGATATGAAGTTTGAGCTGATTTGATACGGTGGTTTTCTCTAAAAATCGTTCACAGACAAACTTTAGTGACACACACACACACACACAGACCATTTTCCCAAATAGTGTTTTTCGGACTCAGGAGGGTCTGAATCGTAAAGATCTGAAGAAAACTCAAAATTTTTTGTCAGCCGATTACATCACTTTCCTTTCTACTTCGTAGAGCCAAGGAAAGTAAAAAGATACAGTGGGTGGCGAAAGGTTGTGTGGTTATGCGTGCAATAATGCAATGTACTATTCTTGATATTGTGACGCACAATTAATTTTATTTATGAGATTTTCAAAATTTATATTTCGTAAACTGCAGCATTCGTAACATGCTTTTTATGGCAGACGTATTATTCCCTGAATGATACGCCTATGTTCACGGCCAGACCTATTTTTTACAACCTTCTCTCAAAATTTGACACTACGTTTCAAAGCGTAAGGATTCTAAAACTGCCAACGTCTGGCGCCGTCCAGGCCAAATTTTGCCTTTACTGTGGTATAAAATCCGTTCGTTTCTGTTCCTATTTCTCAGAAATTCTATTTAGCATGTAGTTGTGCCCGCCTGCTCGGCAATCCAATAAGGTGGGGGAAAATTGGTTTTAAAAAATCTGCGGAAAACGAAATTTGGATAGTTTTGTTGCTTCGGGTATCGTTCCTAGGTGTTTTTTGATGCTAAGTCGAGTACGACGGGTCTTAGAGATGCAGGACTGCTTCTAGATGGACAACAGGAAAATCACAGTAAATACAGGAAGGGGAGTTCTGGGGGTTGCGAGATGATGTAGCGAAAGTTATATATTCTCATAGTCGTTTCCTTACTAAAGACTTTCCTTCCGCCTCTTCAACTCCATTTTCAGATTCAGTTTATGATTTGGGTGAAATGCCTGGAGCACCTATTAAAATTTGGCGACCCTTCTTTGTAAGGTCAATTGAACTACACTGCTAAACCAAAAGTCAACTATTCAATCGGTTCTATTTCTCCTTAATTATCGTTCATTTTCAAAATAGGACTTGGCTTGACTAAAGTATTCTTTACCTGTTTTATTCTTAATCAAATAAGATCTAGTAAAACTATTATTCTTAATATTTGAACATAGTTTTAATTTTATATGTTGACGGAGAAACAGTAACGCTTGTCACTGATAGTAATTAAAAAGCATGAAGCACGGCCAATGAAAAAGAGGTTAGCCAGAAGATTGGGACGTTGGAAGAGGAGGGCGCCATTATACTTCGGTTGTTCAATATTCGCGTTTGTTGATTTGTTCACCTAGAGAATAGAATGTCAACTTCCATCCGTTCTCCGTTGTTGTACCCAACATGCCACAAGATTCTACACATATTTAAGGAATTTCTGTAATCGTAACACTTTCATTTGTAGAATGTACAAACCACTCGTTGTACGAAATGTTCCATATAATGCGGTTTTTGGGTTCTGTGCGACAAAGTACGAATACATTCACCTTCATCTTATAAATTAACATTGAAGGTCAAGTGTGATTTTAAATGATTGGTTTCTCCTGTTCTGATAATAATTTAATGGTTTAAATGACTTGTTTACTAGTCACGAATGGCGATTATAGAAACACTATATTACACGCCACCGGAACAATCCACAACAATGGTAAACTGAGAGCTGAAGAAGAGGTAGTTTGAAGTAAATTAAGAAGAGGAAGCGCTATGTCCAGCCTTGTTGCGAGAAGGTATGCCGTTTTATCTTGCCAAACGATGTTATTACCAAAAGCAACTACCCGTTCGTTGTAAGTGATGGGAGAGCCTTGGCCTCCAACTTCTTTATTTGGAAAGCACAACAAGCCCGCCCTTGTCATTTTGGCGATAGTGATGCCCTCATTGCAATCTCTAGACAGAAATTAAATGGTGATGAGTACTGATTATTCCAAATTCATATTAAAGGAGAAAAATTTAAACTTGTTTCTGTAAATTGGGTAAAGTAGTACGTATAAGAACTCGGTTTGCCCCTAAAATGCTCCTGTATTAATCCAAGAGCATCATCCTCAGAGCTGACAACAGTTTAATTGGATCAGATCATGCCAAGGGTTTAATGGATGTGGCTACTACACAGATGCTAGAGACTTCTACTGAAATCAGTGTACCTGACTCTGGAGTGCGGCTCGTCTGTTCTAGGACTTCAGGGCAGCTGGTGACACTCAACGTTCACCAATAGGGAATAAATCCTCTGAGCAGAGTGGCAAATATTATCACCTGCCAAAGTATTTGAGTGCAAAAGGGTGCTGACAACCTGAATTGCATGCAAGTTGTTTCCAGAACAAATGTGTGGAATGTGATGTTGTGCACAGAAGCAAGGTAATGGTCCATCAGGAGTTGAGTCCCTGTAGTATTACAATACCACAAAGGAATGGCTGCAGTGGAGAGATAAGCCACTCGGAATGGTTTGTGTGCAGATGGGGTTAGGGAATACAGGTCCCGGGGCATCCGTTTGTCTCTTTTTTCTGAGAAGGTCCAGGTGTGTGTGAGCGAGCTCACTGAAGTGGGAACAATACAACAGAAGAATGAGTGGTATGGAGAAATAAAGAGCCCCCATCCACATTAGTCAGGAGGGAGCATCTCCCCCATCGATCTAATGACAGGGTAACATCAAAGGTTTCGCCTACGGAGAGCAGAGACTACTCAAGACAGCAGGTACCAAACTGCAATGCTGATGGTACATGTGTAGCCCCGTCATCCAGCGGACTCTAACCCTTAGTGTCGCTCCTTGAAGCTTAAGATTACATGACCAACGACCTACTTGCCACAGATAATATGCAAACAATCTTCATCTGGAAGAGGCCTCGTAATTGTTCGAAGCATTGGGCTGATGTTGGAGCAACTTCTATTCTGGCAAGCAAAACCACCAATGATGAACTCGTTCTCTTCGCTTTCCAATGTTCGCACCAAATCATGCTTCATTCTTGCGACATCATGTAAGTCATTCGGCTCTCTGAATGAGACTGGAACAACGAATAGGTTTAACCTGAAATGTCAATAAGGACAGTGTAACGTGGATTGGAATGGAAACATGAAGTTTGATGGAAACGTACCAAAGAAGCATGGAAAATGATAAAGGACATCAGAGTAGCGAGTAATTTCATAGCAATCATTCTAACTCAGTGCAGACCAGCTCTACTAAAATCTTTTCCTACACTGTTGGGGAAAAAACAATAGTCTGGAGGCATCTCTGGCTCATTGTACAAGCGCTTCGCCTTTTATTTCTATACTTCCCACCCCTCCCTCGCATATGAGCTCTTTACTTGGGCGAAAGAAAAAATTCGATGGGAAGTATAATTCAAAAAACATGTAAAGCAGATATTAGAACTATATCGTGTTTGAACTAGCACAATTAAATCTTACTCTTACCTAACGTAGGTATTTCTCTATTTTGCCGTAAAACCATCCAATGACACGGCCTCATTTCCCAGAAGATCACTGTTATCTCCTGATATTACTACATAGCCTACTGTTATACGCCACCAAGGAGTGAGCGGTCTAAGCTTCAGCGAGTTTGTCATTGGTCTGGTCAGATTTCGCACCGTGCTTCCTGGTCTGCACCTGGAAGTGTATCTAAAATATCCGTTCAGGAGTGGCCTCAAAACCGCTCACCAGGCTTTCAGTAACGTCACAATATCAGCAAAATTGAGTGAACTATAGGAGCGCGGGACAAAGCTCTCTGGTACTTACTGAAAAGGATCATTGACAACAAGAGCTGCGACGTTATTCAAAGTGATGTCGTGAATTACAGTGCAATTCTCGTGAGGCATGATGAAACTGGAAGCCTTCTCCTGTCGATTCTCTTCGTTGATCCAGTCCCCGACTGAAGCTATGACCTTAATGTCTCCCCTGAACACTGCTGTTAGAGAGTTGGAGAACGTGTGAAAAAACGTGCATGTCGTCAATACCACCTGGAAATAGTTAATGGCTTCGTAAGTGAAGTAAATGGTTAGGCAGGTGGTTTGGGTGCTAAAGTTAGGTGGCATCTTCTCACGGTTGGGCTCAAGCTAGACTTTAAGCTTATCCTTTGCATGAGCAAAGGCGTCAAGCGTCAAGTCACCTTCATGCAGTCTAGCTACGCCTATCCGTGACAGTGAACTCATTCAATCACTTAATTTCTATTTAACAGAGGTCTGGCCATAACTTGATCTCTGCATTTGCATGAGTGATGGCCATCAAGCCACCTCTCTTCTATTCAATGCACTGAGCTTCAAACTTTTCCTTTCCATTAGCACGTACTAAGACAAGTTACATCTTTATCTTTAGCTACGGATGTACATTGAACTGTTCTTTCAAGAACTTGCTCTGTGGAAGCTAGATGTCTCTTCCAATTCAGATTACTGAAGGTATATAGACTAGTGTCTATCCATGAGACCATATCATTATTTACCAGTAGGCTGGAGGTACTGGACATTGTTCAAAGAAGAGGGAATAATTCCGTAGTTATTCATTCTATTTACTTTCATAGTCAGTTTCTTTAATTTGATTGTGTTGACTGTACAACTGACTGGTTATACCTCAAACTGTTCTTTCAAGAACTAGTTTTGTGGAATCTAGGGTTAGTCGTATCTCCTCAACATCGGGCTCAGGTTATACGGTAGATAGGGTCAAGTCACCTCTCCTCAATTCTGAGTACTGTCGCGTCTTCTCAAGATTGTGCTCGGAATTTACGTGGACATTTGATTGGCGTCATCTCAGGCTAGAAATTATTTATCACAGCACTGGACATACTGGGAAGTGGTTACACAAGTTATGCGGCACGTCGAAGACGGATGTAACTCAACTATTTGCGTTCCAGATGATAAAAACGAGAAGGATAGCTACACTTTCCCTACAACAGAAGAAAACCCGAACAGAATCATTAAGTCGAGTTTCCAAAACATTCGGAGCTCTTCAAAGCGTTTTACGAGGAAATGCGACAAGCTAATTTTCGGCTGCGCGCTTTCAGCCTATAAACAGTCCGTCCTGAGGGAAAGGCACGGTTAACCGTCGGACTCACTTCCGGGGTTGTTAAAACTCCGGCGCAGAAGTCCCCGCTGGGTGCGACGACGACGACGGCGAAAGGAAATTCGCCCGGTGTCGCATAAAATGTATCTATGGCGAATCTCGCGCAATTCGCTGAGAGAAAACTCCAAAAGTTGAAGAACCTTCGAACAAGCATCACTTTCCTGCAAAGAAACATCAAACATGTCAGTGTGTAATGTGCATCACAGACTTACCCACACAAATTATAAAGTTCTTAGCTCTACGTCAATTCACTGCTTTTCGAGGTTTTGGCTGCTAAATACATTTATTTTTCACTCAGTTCATTTGAACTTGTTAAAACATTCGAGTTTTACGTAGGAGGTCGTAGCACTATGTTGGCAAATAGGTAGTGAAAAGGACTCCGCGGATGCACTACTGAGGGATTACTTTCCTGAGAAACTGTTCGCGTTTTTCAAGTGTACGTAGATGGTTCACGTTTGCTTTTTACTTATCCAGTGTATGGCAAGTTGGATAGCCTGCTCTATCTCTTTCTAATAATCGGCAGTCAAGTCATCCGTAAGGATAGGAATCCAAGGAATACCTTCACGATTCCTCCAATGACGAGCAAAGTCGACCCACGAGGAACTCTTCCACTGGAGGTCTGTTCTGTTTTGAGTTGCGAGCAGTGAGGAGATAACACTCGAAATGTCGCTCATGTACGCAGCCACAGGAGGAAACCTGAAATCACTTCGAATTGACTACGGGTATCCAAAACGTGAACGTATATCAGTCAACATCGGTCACTCCGAGAACCATTCAAGTATCAACATTTTCCCATAATCTGGAAGTAACGTGGTCGTGGGGCTCCTGCAGAGCTGCGGAAACATGGACTTTTCAAGTTTATTTACAGAAAAAAAAAGGTGGCCGTCATAGAAACGAGTTGACTTAGGAGGTGAGGTTTTTAGTCGAGCTCTTTTTTGATTAACATGAAGATTGCATGTAATATTTTTCTGATTTGAGTTTGTTCTTAATTTATCAAGGGCGCCCAAATGATTCAAAAGAATGTACAGGGTGTTAAATTTATTAACGGTACAGTAGTAGAATTTTGTCAGTTGATAGACAACGAGATACACGACATGCTCGAAGTGAAAGCGCATCCGAGTAGATGGGTGCTGCTAATATCTATCATTCACGATTGAAACTTCCTAAATAAATAAATAATTCTCGTAGGTGGATCGGATATCAACGAGCCCGCACCAAACGTCTTTCCACTTCTATTTGTTTAAGCCAGAGCCTACGAGATGCGCACTGACACCCCGGACTAATTGGAGAGGATCCACTTATTTCCTCTCAACATGACGCTAAGTACTAGGGAGCTGGAACGAGCAGCCGATATCGTTCGGTGGAGGAGCCGTCCCAGCTGGATGTCGGACACTTTCAACACCTTCTACAATAAAAATTTGAACGATAATAAAAGTGTGTTTGAAAAATCTCAAACTCATCGTTTAACTGACTAGTCAGTGCTTGGCGGTAACCCAAAACACGTTTTTCTTATTTCAAACGGGGTTTTCTCCCCAAAAAATACATTGCAACTTCTTTTATACCGCTGGAAAGTTCATACTTTGGCGCAACTTTTAGGTTTACAAGCAAAAATTGACAACAAAATGCTAACGCTAAACTTTCCTTAATTGAATGCATAGCTCCTACATAGGTTCATGGAACTGTTTAAGGGACTTTTTTGGGAAGGTTTTTGTTTATTGTTTTCGAGAAACACTGAAAACGATCACCTGCATCAATTCAAGAGGTGAATCTCTGACATCGGGTCATCTGGTTGCCCGAGCCAATGTCCTGGAGAAGGTTGTTCTAGCGAGTGAAGTTGTGACCAAGTGGGTGAGGTATTTCTAGCGCATTAAGACCGAAAAACGATCGAATTATCTTATCATTAAGCTACTTTTTTTTCTTTGTAACTGGCACTTTTGGCTAAATGCCTGTAATTCCTAGGATGAGGAGGCAAACAATACGTAAACTGTCGAAGAAAAACAAACACAGACAAGCTGCGCGCCCGAAGTGATTTTGGACACAATAGGCCTAAAAACGTTTTGTTTTGCGTGATATTGATATGTCTCTAAACATTTGAGTCGCAGACCACCGCAGAGACATTGTACTCAGGGACATTTCTGTAGACTTCGGGGATATCCAATTAAGCGTTTGGGGCTTGGACGTCATCAGCAGCAGTTTGACATTGTAGCATGTATTTTGGTATTATAGCTTCCCATTCAGGATTCATTTTTGTTCCACAATACTTTTTTCAGTCCAGCAAGAAACCGACGCCATCCAATCGTGGGGTCCTCAGCCTCCTCGTGTTGATCCCCAGTCCTCACTCCACCGAAGGTTCCTTTGGGGATAATCAGCAGGAACGGAGCTCTTCGGCGGGCTTAGGAAGAATTCAGAACGGCGCTCTAAAGAGAGGGAGGACGTATAAGAGACTGGCAGACAAGGTCAGTCAACCAGTCGCAATGAAACCGGGTTTGTGTTCGACGCTCCTCTTCGCCCTTCTCGGTAGGCGAATTTGACAAATATTTTCATTTCATATATTTAGCATGTAATTTGTGTTTCATGTAACATAGCATTGTGTTTATTCTGTACGACGCAGTTCCTGTTTACTTTATCCCCTTCCACTTAGGGACTACACTCTTCACAACTGCGTCACCGAGAAATTACCGCTTTACTTCAAATATTTACTCTTCCTTGACCCACTCGTTGAAAAATTGGGTGTGATCACGACTGAGAGAAATCTACAGATTCAAATCGTCTCGTATTCGACCTCTGCGTTGAAATAAAATGCTACATCCATGTTTGGGGACTGTTATTTTGGTGAACTGAAGGCAAACATTTTTTCATCTAAACGACTGCTCCGATTTTGATGCATTTCGGAATTTAGAGAGTACAGACGAACACGCAGCGACAGTAAACTTTTCATTTGTGGAGCAGTTTGTTCGGTCGTGGGTCTTTTCTCAAATCTTTCCTCTTATGGGCTTCTGGCAGATCACCATGCAACTAACACCTAACACGTTAAACACACTTTGGATTAGTTGATGAAAGTTGTGTGATGCGTTCCACCTGAGTTTTTCTGCACTATTCAACAGCTCGCCCAGAGCAACAAGAGTATCATCCAATACTGTACACATTGGCTCTGAATTTCACATTGCTACGCGGCCACACTTTTATTCTCTATGAGGTTGGGAAATATTAATGCCTTTGTAGGACGCTGCTGTTAAGAGTGAGGAAAGTAACGTGCTGTTTCACGTCAGATATACGGCTCTCAACTTTCCCTTCTGGCAGCTGCCTTTTGATCCTTTGGCGCCATCGACGGTACCTCGTACGTCCTTGATGGCTTACAATGCTCTTTTTTAACATTTCTATAAGTATATAAATGTATACAGGGCGAGTCGGTTAACATGTGACATAGTTTTCTAGCTAGTTGTACACCCGAAACAGAAATAAAAATCTCTCTACCAACAAGGTAGCTTATGCCTCGTAAAAGGCAGCAAAACTTCATTTACTAAAAGGAAAAGGGGGTTTGCTGCACTGGCATAGTGGCTCAGCTGCTTGATAAAGTAGGTATTTTTGCACTACCCCTGGCAATCAACCGTTTATTCTGTTGGAGACTGACGCTTCTCGCGTGGCGCCAGTCCAGCTCTTCTTGCATATGTGGTGGCCTTTGATAGTACCTCACTGTTTTTCAAGAGGCAGTGTTGGTAGGAGCAGATGTTATCCCAATCCTCCTTGTGGCAACTGAGCAGAAAGAACTGCCTGCATCCATCAAAGGGGCTACCTCTGTACTGCTACGAGAAGAAAAGAAGAGCTGGCGGCAAGACGCATCAACTGGTTCCAATGTATGGAATGGCGGCACGCTGAAACGTTCTCCTGAAGGGGAAAACGCAAGAAAGAAGAGCTGCGATTACAGAGAGGCGTGAAGACCATCATCCCTACGAGTACGTCCCAAACAAAAAAAAGACTGGGTGACGCAGCTTCTTGTTATCATTTTACAAAATACTGTACGGCTCATGCTGGCTGTGATTTGTAGTTGTTGAACTGTGATTTGTAGTTGTTGATAATGAAGAAGCCTTGTCGCCTGGTCGAAAGCTTCCTGTTTCTGCTAATTACGCTACTTTCGACTGGCGATTGTCAATTTATAGACCTCCTTGGACACTCCTAATGCTGAGCTATTAGCGACTTGGTTTATGATGCGTTCAACACATATAAACAATTAACTGTTAATTAAGGGAATAGAATATTAATAGCATCATAATAATCTCCTTCAGGATTTTACCGTAGAGTGCGAGAAAACTCAAGTCACAGAACGAAAGATGTTCTGACGTAGGTGCATAACGTCCTCACGTTCCTCATCTCACGAAACTGTGGACTGGTGATGTGTTACTTATTTGACCTCAAGGGTGTCGTGAAGAACATTTACCAGATCCTCCCTACGAGTCACATTGCACTTCTCTTTACATTCCTGTTCCGGCTATTAACAACACGCCATCCGTGACCATACAGTGTTTGAAGTTTCATCCCACCTTTGCCGTCTGATCTCACTGAGCTATGGGACTCTTGATATTGTACTTCATATTAGATGTCCATTGACGAGTGCCATATCGTAGTTGTCATCTTTATCGTTCACATTTCTTGCAAATTGTATAATATATGATGCGACGCATCACTCAGCCAGCTCCTACGACAGTTACTCTCATTCACTCTCCACTCAAGTTCACGCACACACAGGTTGAGAAACGAATTGAAATACTTTTATGTACGTTTTAAAATATCATAGCACAATGTGATGAACATGCCAATAAAATAGGGTTGTCAAAGGCTCTCACTACGTTGCTCCTTCTTTGTGCCCGACTGAAACACATTCATGAACGTAACAATGTTTTATTTTCTAAACTCGGACGTTCAATTAAATCGTCACGGGCTAAGACAGGACCAAGTTTTTCGGTAGTAGAACGGCACCTCCGTCTGGAGCCGGTGCTCATGCGGTCCTCCTTGGGCGGGACAGGCGCAATTCTCTTCCTGCCTGCCGTTACGTTCGTCGAAGCGATTATTCAACGCGATTTCCGCGAGAAAATAACCTTCGTCTTCCTCAACGCCGCCCGATAAGGCCGAACTGAGAAACCCCACCGTTTCGAAATGGAAATTTTCAATGATATAACGTAAATCTTTCTGGCGGTACTTAATTTCTCAACCTAAAAGGGTAACGAAAGTAGCGCCATCGCCCGAATTGAATGAGTTGAGTAAGTAGATGTAAATATCCGGTGGACGCATCACACAACTTTCCTCGGCCTTACGCGCACTCTGCGGTTTTTGAGACTGTAATAACTAATACAGTCTGTTTTAACCCAATTGCGTTCTATACACAAACTAGTGGTCCTTAACGCATCAGAATTTATGGGGTTGCTCCTACTTACGTCACGGCCTCTATGAAGCGATCAACGTATTGCGTTCAACGTGAATCAACGGATTCATGTGACTGTCAAACGATTTTTTTAAACAGGTTCGTGGAAATATAAAGAAAAGACCGTTAGTCAAAGAGATGACGCTAGTTTGAATTTCGGAAAAATGTGGGGTTGATACTATGATGGTTATTTTATAACCATGATTGAACATCCATCGAATAGTGGGCGGGATTTATGAGAAAAAACATATCTAAAGTTAAAAAACTGTGAAAAAAGTATATCGTCACTCATAACCTTGTTTGGAGTCCCGTGTTAATTTTTTCCTTAAATATAAAATTTCACATGACTCGTTTTAACCGTTTCCTCAATATTTCTAAGGATTGTTCTTTGTCGGAAAAGAGATTTAGATACGTGAAGAACTGAAGGAAACGTATGAAAACACTTTTCATTCGAATCACACAACTTTTTTTAACTTCGTAGGACCAAGAAACTTAAAACTGTGTTTCTGTGAACACATATTCCACTTAATATTTGTGTCCGTGATATGATGAATCGTTGAAACTTTTCGAATTGAAGGACACCTCGTTATTCGATTCTATTGGTTAACAAACTTCAGAAGATCACAAAACCGTTTTTGGGGAAATTTTGAACTCCCACGCTCTTTTCTTTCTGGAATAATCACTTACCTGTATACGTTTAAATTCAGGACTCCTAAGGGATTTTGGTGCTAACATCTCGCCATTTCGCAATTATTTGACGAGTTCGTCCGGAAATTGTCAGGAAACCGTAATATTTCTCGAAAGCTTCCAAAATCGCTTCTGCGCGGCGTATGGGCTGAGGAAAGCTGTCGAAGGCGTTCAACGGAGCGTTGAAATTCTGCAAACGGCACCGCAGACTCGCCCTGTCGCTCGATTTAAATACAACTTTCTCGCTTTAAACCCCTCCGTAAATTCGTTAATTTTTGTCACGCTGTTGACGGGAAGTTATTTAACTGGAGAGCGAAAATGAGGGAAGATGATGAAAAAAAAAGAAGAAACTGGAGGAACTCGGTGGAAAACTATCGTAGTTCCTAAGATGAAGAAAAACATTGCCATTAGATAACAATAGCGCTCTCGTTGCAAAATCGTAACGTTTAACAGAATTTTTTATTCTGGTCGCTTAAGCAGGGGTTCTCACTCTCTGAAGCCTCCCTAGAAATAAACGTTGAACGTGTTCATTTGATAAATTTATACTTCTTTGTTAAATCATTTATGGGTCCTATTTGATTGGCAATGAATACGATGAACGAGGTTGGAAAGTAAAAGAAGAGGCGACTGGACCCAAGATATAGGGAATTTTGAAAAATAATAAAATAACGGGGAAGATAATTCGGTTTTACCGTGGTCCCTAGCACAGAACTGCTATTTACGAAACAGCTTTGTGTTCAATGGTGAATCCGAATAACATGAAATGCAGGCCACATGAGCTATCCACCCAAACCGAAGAAAATAGGAAAAGGGAGGGGAAAAAAGGAGAACACGAGGAAACTGGAGGGAGAGAAACGAATGCACAAGTACGCAACCACTAGGAACATTTTGTCTTTTATTTTTATTTTTATGCAATGTTAACTACTTTTGATTGTTCTCGTTGATGGTTTCGATATAATGGCCGCGTCATCACTATGACATCATCACTTGGTCATTGAGGTTATTAAAACGTGTGGTGTTACCAAGCGTTACATTTTGTTGTTACATATCCCACGTAACATCTCTCACGTTACATCTCCAGCGTTACATTTTCGAGTTTATGTAGCAAAGTAAAGACATAAAATGTCAAAAACAGTGGTTAGGTGATGGCGTCGTGCAACAAGAAAATGAATAGTTTGAAATGCCAGTCGAGGTGGGAGAATGATTAGTTGGGTTGTCACTTTACGAATTACTCCAACAATAAATAAATCAGTGATAATGTATCTTTCTAATAGCCTAAGATTTTTTCAGTAGTTTTTGGGTTTATTCTTGTCTCACAAAAATACAAATCTTTGGTTGGGTGCTCGAAAAAGGGAGAGAAATAGACGATATATAGGACTGTATTGATACACTTGTTTATCACAATAGAGCTTTGATTGCACGGTCACTTAGTTCTGTGAATTCGTGAACTGGTAGGGAGAGTCACTGGAGCTGAGAGTGGATAGATTAGAGACTGCAAGATGTGAGAGAAGAGCGTCTATTGGGAGAACTAGGAAATGATCTTGAGAGCTGAAAGATAGCTAAGTTTGGGAAGAGCTTTGGATTGTGGAGATGAATGTGAATTGTGGGGTGGGAAAACGATATTTTGGAAACTCCCAATAAGAGGGTAATCCAGTGTTCCCACAGCTGCAAAACCAAAGGGCTTGAGGTCAAAGAGGCCAACTCGGGGAAGGCCCGAAACAATGATTCCCGTAAGGAGCAAGTGCGGACGTTCTGATATCAAAATAACATTAGTACAGACTTACTTTAGTGTTGTCAACTGCAGTTAGTACCTCTCTTAGTACCTCAGTGACTGATCACTCAGGCACTTAAGTGTCATTTGACGAATAACACCCCTTCATCTCTTTTAAAAAGTTAGTTTGAGTAATCGAAAACAATAATCATAGATTTCCCGAAGTCAATGGTCATTCTTCCCCTCTCCACCAAACGGGCCAACCCCAAAAATACTTCCTCACCCTCTGTTTTCCACTGCAGGTATCATACGACACTGTTGTACAACAAATTTTACCCCAACTTAGCCCCAAGATTTGGTTAAATCAAATTGTAAACAGCACCTACTGCTGGAGTGTACCAGTTTTTCTAGCTGTTTTACGTCGGGCGTAATGATGAAGTACAGCTGACCAAACAGACCATGTAACAGCACCCAAAGCTGAACCAATGAGAAGCCCAACTCCAATGGATCCTGGATGAGACTATTCGAGGGTAAACTTAAAGGGAATATAAAGGAGAACAACAGTGCGGTGCCACATACGACTCCTTAACTGGAGGGTTTGTCTTCTAAGTTATTACCAATTGGGAAAGTGACGTCAAAGTTGTAAACGATGGTATAGGAATGAGACAGGATTTACGAATGCGATTTGCGCCCAGAAGAGTGAATAAGGGTGCGGAAGTGCCGTTTGGTGCACTCCAGTTCCAACAATAGTGGTTTAAATGGACTACACCGTAGGAGGCCAGTGTTTCCGCTCATTTCCTCCTCTTTTTTAAAGTAGGGAACCTGATATTTGAGTCAGCACAGGCTCTTGAATGCTTCCTGCTCAAATTTCTGGCCCCTTAAGCTATTCATAGACGTGCCGCATCTTTGCGATTTGAAACTGGTTATATTTGGGTTTAGATCTTTTCAATGGGAGTTGACCTTGCGGCTTTTATAATGAGCACTTTGCAAACAAGTTTTTTTAAGTTCAGTTTTCCTCCAGATTATTAACGCGCGTATTCCAGTTTATTCAAAATATGATGAAATAAGTCCCCCGCCTGATCAATGCCTTTACTGTACGCATCGAATGAATGTACCGAAATCGAAACGAACGTCCGGGGTTTCAAATCTAATTATTAATACACCATTGAGCGTATGGAACATCAAGAACAAGACGGAACAGGGCAGGTAATATTTGCAGTTTCGGACGAACGAATAATTAGACGGAGGCAGCTTTCGGATTGTAGGAGCGAACCAGTTCTCCTTGAGGCGAGACGTGAGCAACTGCGAACTGTCACCAGTTCAAGGCTTCGATCTCAACGCCTGCAGACACAATGGACTGTGGGTTTTGATGTAAGAATTGCCGAAGGTGGCAAGATTTTGGAAGGAAAGCACGACAACGAAACATCTTGCAACTAATGCAATCCATTATGTATTCCATTGCGCTGGAGTGAGCCAAAGAGTTCAAAATTGAGACTAGACTGGGTTATTCCGCTGAATCGAACAGGGGCATGTTCTCCAAAAGTGATTTTAAAAACAGCAATAATTCGTAAAATCCAAAGCTTTCGAGTGCTAAGCCGGGGGTCGATTTTTTACGAAGGATGGAAGAGAATCCCCACTCTTCCCGCATTTGTAGCTCCATCGACATTTCCACGTTTAAATATTCCTCACATTCTTTAAATTCTACGGAACTCTCGTTGGACTTATGAAACTCACGACTACCAAGACAAACGGCAGGTTTTCCTTCCGCAAAACTGTTAAAGGCCAAGTCGACGGTGATTTGGTAATTGTGTGGGTTCTGAAACTGATTTCTCGATGATCCATGACAATTCGCTATTCTTGCGAGTGTTTGAGCCTTCGAAAGTTTAGCGCTAATCCAATATATTTTTGTCTTTTGTGTTCATGTGAACTTGGTGAAGCGTAACTTTTACATAGAGGCGCTCCAAGTTCCAGAATTGATTTGAGGCCGCGATCTTAATTGATTTCTGAAGGTTACATCTCATGATCGTCATTAAACAGCTCTCGTATAGTAGCGTACTCGTATAGTAGTAGACTCTCTTTTTTTAGAACGCTTGCATCGGACGGGAGGGGTTTATAAGAAGAAAGCTGCACTAAAACAAATGTTCTTCGATACTTTTAATAATGTACTGTGCTTTCAGTTTCTATTATTTAGGCTTCAAAAGTGGGGATATTCGGGTAAATGAAAGAATAGCCGGTTTCTAGTTCGACTCAAGAGATTGCGTGTCTTAGCGAGAAGTAGATGAAAAGCCGAGGCTGAGCGAGGGCCTGAAGGAGAAAGCTTTTGCATTGACTCCGTAGCTGTTGATACATCGCTCTCCCTTTGAGCCAACCAACTGGTCTTACGAGAAGACCTTGAGCACCTTTCCCCACATTTTTGTCTAGAGAAGAAAACTATGTGATGTCCGTTGACGAACGGCAATACCTGAAAGACGCGACGGGCGTTCTCAAAATTTCGAACGACCTTGTCCTGTTTTCTTTCGCGGTATTTCCGGTCCCCTCTGTTGAAACTGGCCAAAGCAGGTTTTTCGGTTTGTGGGATGAAAGTGTGCGACAAATGCGGCACTCAGATGGGTTCGCGCTAATTTTAACAGCAATATATACTCACGAGTATATACCAGTCCAATCAACATCGACGTGCCAAAAAGTGGTCGGCAGAAGGGCACGTCAATGGGAATTTCACCCCAGGAGGAGCATTGTTGACATGATATTCGTATTATGTCAGGCTCGTGGCAAATCCTGTAAGTTGGCTGAAGACGAGGATGTTCTATTCGTTGATTACCAACAGGCTTTTGACATTATGACCCCCTGTCAAGTTCCACTAAGGCGAACATGTTCGTGATGATATGATGCTGACAACGGCGTGAGCTGGTCAATCGGGGTGGAATGCGTGGTCAAACAGGAGGATGCACGTAACTTTTGTCTGTACTTTTCATACTAGCACTGCACAAGCATTTGGTGGTGTTGGTACCCCGAAAAAACTATATCCAACAAGCTCTACCAAATATCAAGGGAAGCAGAGGCCAGTTTTCAAATGTCCATTTGCTCTGTAAAGCCAACGTTTTCCCTCTCCGTCTGGGAAGACTGGGATTTCGTTTCCTGGCCTGACTGAGGTATTGCCTCTGTTGAGTGGAAAGCCGGTAGAACGGGAATTTCAGGGTTGTTGATTTGGTTTCTCAATGTTCCTTTAATCTCTCTCCAGCTTTCGTATATCTTTCTCAAACCCAAATCGAACCCGCAACTTTTCTCAACTGTAAAGATGAGAAACACCACAACTCAGTCAGTATGTAAGCCAGATAGTGCTAATACACACTGGTACTAGCCAGTGCCTTGCTACTCATTTGTACCATAGGTATACGTTTCGATTTTATTTTAATGTTTTAGTTAAAACTAAATCCCATTTTAAGTTTCTTTATGCATAGGCCTTGATAATGATTGTGAAATATACCTAAAATGTGGCGCGGACAAGAATTATTTATGATTGCACCAAGAAACTCGAAAATCGTACACGCACATGACTGGGGGCAGCTGTAACATTAAGTCTTATGTCCATAATCGCTTCACTCATCGGCGATCGGATGTCTGACTTCTCAAAGCTCTCAGTAGTTCGTATATCTCATTTCGCTCCTCCCTCCCGCCATTTAAAAAGGACCCCTATGGCATGGCCTGTTCAGTATATAATAATTACGCGAGGAACACCCTGTAATGCAGAGGCATTTTCTTAAACAAATGTGGGATATGATTGTCATTTTTGTACGGTACGGCTCATCTGCGGTGCAATTTCGTTTTGTGTATTGAGCAGCTCTGGCTGTCACGGCAGGCTCGCCAATGGATGGGTTACTTGGTGCGTTTCTTTTTTTTTGTACTTGCATGGTGTTAGAATAAATAAATAATGAGTTAAAATCCCGATTTCATTTCTTCTTTAAGTTTGGATAAACATTTTCTTGCTTCTTCCAAAGCAAAAAAAAGTGAAAAGGAGTATCAATGTGAGGCTTGAAATGTAAATGGAAATTCAGTTACAACACCATGCTTTCCTTCGCCACAATAATGTTATAAACATGCCTTTTTGTGTGTAGTATAAACCTTATAAGCCTTCATTATTACTTGTTGTTTCATAGTTGGAGAAAGTTGGTGTCAGAGGACTAGAGATCGGCCCTCAGCCCAACACAGGCCGCAACAGCATCAGCACAATCAACAACAACAACGACAACCCCAACAGGACCCACAAGACGATGGCGATTTGACTGATGAGTGCCCGGAGCCCAATGGATTTTTTGCTGATGGGTAACGCTCAACTTTTTACTTTCTTAATTTGCTTGTATACTGAATGAGCTGATACAAAAGCTTATGGTGCAGTGAGCATGAGGTGAGCCTTCTAGCCTGCCTAGAACCTCCAACTTAGAGTTCACAATTGTTTAATCTTCTGTATTCCTGATTAGGATTAATTGTGAGATATAATAATAAAATACTACCTGTTTTACCTACAGATATCAGTGTGACAAATATTACGAATGTAAAGATGGAGCCATCACTGAAAAACTGTGCCCTGACGGGATGGTTTTCAATGACTACTCCACTCTCTACGAAAAATGCGACTTACCCTTCAACATTGACTGCTCTCAAAGATCTCAATTGCGTGAGTACCTAAATTCAATTAAGGACTTCTGACTCACAAACGTTCGAGGATATCATCGTCAACTTTCGATTTTTGCAGAGGATCCCAAACCATCGACTCACTGTCGAAGACAAAATGGGTATTTCGCTCATGAAGACCCCAAAGTGTGCGACAAGTTTTATTTCTGCGTCGATGGAAAGTTCAACATGATTACTTGCCCATCAGGATTGGTTTACAATGAGAAAACTGGAATTTGCACATGGCCAGATGAAGCAAAAAAGAAGCACTGTTCCAGCGAGGGTATGTCGTCCAGTTTCAATAGTCTTATCTTTTGACGCTATAATGGCGTTCTTCCAACAATCGGGAAACCCAAAACGTTGGATTTTCTTGATGTAAAAGTCTAATGTAGTCTTTTATATGAGAGTTAACGTGTTTTTATGAACCAAGAAACGCAATCGGTAGCTAACGCTACCGATGAAATAACAACCCTCAAGACAGCTCTAACTTCGAATTCAGTTCTAGAATTTTGGTTGGCTGATGAGTGATAACGTTGGTGTATCATCAAACTGGTTTGAATTGTATTGTTTCTATCGAAGCTTTACAGAAGGCTAATGCAGAATGCATTGGTGTTTGATTCTAAAATGCAGAAAAAGACTCTTCCTGACACCCAGAGAACTTTTCTGTAAAGTGTCTTCTGTTCTGAAAATTAGATCTAATTCAACTTCTCTTTCCATATCATAGCATTACTTGTCTTCAGATTAATGCCATGTTTGTGTATGGTAAAATGAAGAGTACAAATTGCACAATTACTTGTTGAGATCTTTTATTGCTCTCGTTTGCTTCCTCTTCCCAGAGCTAGACTGGGAGGCTGATCATTGTGGCTGACTAACTCTTGCCAGAGTACCCTTATTAATTTCATGACTGAATATGGTGAAATACCCCACCTATCTTGCCAGTCTGCTTTGCTATTAGATCAACAACGAGGTACCTCCGAGGTCACTCTGAGAATGATCATAGCAGCCTTCTCTGGTACTCTGCATGTACAAGGCAACGTTAAGAGTTCCCATCCTTTAAGCAACTGTCATTCTGATTTGATACAGTTTTAGCCGATATTTTGCTCCACATTGCAGAATCCCATGACCACTAAGAAGACTGTCTTCTTTAATACGAGCCGTGTTCTTGGCCACTGAGCTTGGTAGGTTTCTGTGTACCTTACAACGCTAAAGCCATGGGCCATGTAAGATTGTGAATTCTTGCATATAGAAACAGTTATAGTTCCACATTCGGGGATGTCTGTGGGAGTTCCGACTGGGTGGCCCCTACATCCCTCTGACCCCGTAGCCTAAAAACGAGGATAGGGATGGGGTTACTACCCTCCAGCGACACTGTATACAACGCTAGAATAAACCATTAGCCTGGGAAGACACTCACAAAGCACGTTGACTTTGAATATTTCCATTCTACCTATCAGGGATCACTACAATTTCAATGGTTCCCTGTGATTGTGCTATCCCTGTCGCTTTCCAAAGCTGATTGTGGTGTGTGCCTTGCAATGAAAGAACCTCTACATTTTCACAAAGAGCCATCCATGCCATGCAGCATTGCTCACTGCCACTGACCTAGTGGACAGCCACCATAACACTGTTTCTCAATTAAGATGCATTGTACGAGCCCACTGGTTATAAACATCTCTCGAGATGCCTCTAATTACTGTGATACCTAGGAGGAGGTTAGAGTTTAACATGTACTACAGAGATAGATCATAGATAAATAATATGCTGACCTGATAAGAACTATAATGACTTGGAAGGCCCCAAAAGTCCAAGAATGGAATGAATTATGACTTTTTGTATGTAGCGGAAGAGGGCAACAGAATCAAGCGAGTTGCCATTTGGAAATCAGAAGAAGACACGTCCAAAGAACCTGATAGCTCTAGTGAAGACGTTGGAAGCGAAGATTACAGTTCTCGGGAAACTGAGCACGAATCTACGACTAAAGATAGCTCAGAATATGGCTCTAATGACTACTCAGACTATCCTCAAGACTTTCCAACTAGCGGAGAAGCGGATTCTTCCTACGAATTGCCAACACCCACCTTCATTGATCCCGAATTTGACAATTTTGATGCCGACTTCGATGAGTTCGCTGATGGGAGCAGTGATGGCTTCCCTGAGCTTGGCCTTGAGGGCTTTGTCAGGAGAAAGAAAGACAATCGTGGAGACATGGATGGCTACATCAAAGGTTATGTTAGCACCATAGGAAGATCTCCGAAGGTACGACATACAACACCATTTGCTGCTTGTTGCTGTACACTGCTTCATTCCAATACTTATATTAAAAACTACAAATAAAGTGATCTCTTGGGCACCGAAAACTGATGTTAGAAGTGATACGAGTGGGTTAGGATGGAAGCAGAAGGATTCATTTTGGAAAACTCAAGGGAATATCAGTGACTTAATGAGAGTAAAATTTACAGTTGCGGCCTCATGAATTTTGATTCATGATTCTCCGAAAACCTTTTATTTTAGCTCCTTGCTCTTCCTGTGACTGATATATATTTCCTCCAACACTCAGTTCCATGAAATGCAACTGATCATTGTTCTACATGGTGAGAAAGTGATGTACTTTCTCACATATTCTATTTCGTGCTGTTAATTCCATGCTGATGAGTGAGTGTATTGCCTCATTCTCATGGCCTGATCAAACAAGTCTTCACAACCTCTTCAAGAGTTTCAAACAACTCTTAACCTTGCACAGGGGCACTGCTAGTGTTGAATACAGCAACAGTCTAAGTGGGATTAGTGATTGGATAGCTTTTTTTTCTTACCCTCAGGGGCCTCATCTCACAACCCTTTAGCACACTGGATCAGGTTGGCCTGATGGCAGTTCGTCTTTCTTGACCTCTTGACCTCATGAGAATTTTGCAGCATGCCGCCGTTACCATACCTCCACCTACACTGTCCTGCAATTTGGGAGGTTCAGGAGCGGTATTTCAATCATGCTTACATTCTTCTACCCTGCGAGATAGGCACTGGATGACCAACAACCCAGATGGCCCTGGATCAGCAGGATTCATCCTCTCCCCAAAGGCCATCACATTGAAATCGCTCCAAACGAGGATACGTTCCCCCATTGCTCAGCTCTTCCAACTTCTGCTTAAAGACTAAAATCAGATCTTGATGAGCAAGGTAGACCCTATAAAACGTAAAGCCATCGCCCTTCACCCGCACTGAGCCTCGGTCTACCCCATGCTCAGTCAAGCAGACCTGACTTGCCCACCTCCTATAAAGCAGCAGTGCTCAACTCGTCCTTGAAGCAGTGGGCTCCCTGGTTATGGGGCTTCTCGCTTAAGAACAGCATATAGACCTCCTTTCCCCATTGAAACTGCTGGAGAAGATCCTGCACCATTGATGATGGTTTGCATCCTTAGAGGATGCAAACCATCATTGGCCTCAACAACTAGTCTCCCTCACATTGTCCCCAGTGACTAGCCTCCCCCAGGGCTTCCTCAACACATTTCTACACTTCCCTAGGTAGATGGGCCACCTCATTCTGTGAACCCCCCCCTCCCACAGCGCTCAGAGTCCTGTGCACTCCCTCTTCTTATGAACTTGTTCTACAGAGAAGGGTGTGGTCAGTTTCCAGTTAGCAGCCCAATGGCCATAGTTTAGGCATTGGAAGCAGCTCAGCACTGGACCCTACAACTGACTCTTCTGATTCTTCCAGCGTCCTTTCCTGAGAAGCAAGTGGCTGCGTTGGCTTCTATCTGAATAAGGTTGAGGATAATCTCTAAGAGTTAAAGCGCCTGTAGGGGCATAAATGTAGCCATGACACATTTGTTGTGAATGGATACAATGAGTACTTTGTTTTTTATCCACCAGCAACAAACTACAACAGTGGAACCTCAAGGTCAGAACACAGGAAAATCACTGCGGAAATGGCAAATACGTAGTCAATGCCATCTACTGCAATGCTCTATTGTAAAAGGAGAACGTTGTGTAGAGCGTGCGCTGGGAACTCCTCAACTACTAAAACGTTTTAGAAGATCGTTGTGGACAAATAAATATTTGGTCTTTTACTCTTGTGATAATACTGTATGGTGTTTTTCGTACTAGAAAGCCCCTGGAACGTAAAGGTCTGAAAAAAATTCAAAATTTTATCTCAAGCTGATAACATTTCTTCCAATTACGTAGGGCTAAAAAACGAATGATGTGACTAGTTGAGATGATAGTGCTGAGCCGCATTTCATTCCCATTCAGCCAAATCGGCCCTAGCAACACCAAGTAAAGTTATGTGAAGGAGGAGAATATTAGTGGATACTGAAGCATATAATTGAGTAATCCTTCCTTGCACTTTTCTGGCAATTACCAGTGTGATGTAAGGTTTTGGTTATGATACATCTTTCTCTCTCTCTTATGATACATTGGGAAACAGAGAGGAAAAGGAATCCGTAGTGCACTAAGGAGCTCACAATCAGTGTCTCCTTCGGCGAGTTCTAAGTCTAAGATGAAGATTCGCCTTCCCAAAAAGTTAAAAAATACCAGTGGGTTTCTCTACTGCTTTCCCGTTTTCATTCCAATTTCTTCAATGAAGCACATATTTTGCTTGCTATGAACCATCCTCATAAAAGTTTTGTTTATTTAAATCAGTATATTTGTCAGTATTTTTATGCAATGATTCTACGAAGAATGCAGAAAATGAAACCAATATCTGTTGTTTAATGTTCCGACACCCCGTCTAGAAAGCATCAATGGGAATGGATTCCAAGTACTATGAAAGTTTGGGGGATGCAATTGTAGAAAAGGAGATGGCAGAAGAAGAGGGCTCAACTAACGAAGACATCCCTCGCACAGCCCACGGTTATTCAGCAATCAAAAATACGACCAAAACAAATTCTCAGAAGCCTCGAAGCGCCGCACACAGACAACGGCCAGTTCACAAGAGCTACGCCTTGCCACGAATGCACACTTTCGCCCCAGTTCAACAACTAGTTTCAACTGTCACTGTGAGGCCCCCAGTCAACGTGGCATGGGGTCACCAGCCCAAAATGCCGTTCAACTTTCATCCTCCGCCTTATGGAGCCTGGCAGGCAATGTCGTCGTTTCCTCATGGAGTTCAATTTCCAGCCAACTTCCCAATCACTTCGCCCTCCACCACGTGAGAACCTGATGGAATTTGTGTAGCTAAGTGCTAGTAGAAGCGGGCAGAATCCATGCACAAGCTGTTGATGTCAATTTTAAAGCTTTGTGGTTGAAGGTAGATGACACATGAGTTGTTCCATTAGTGGGCTTACATTTCTGTAACATATCAAAGCTTTATGTTTCTTACTTGCAAGCTTCTTTTCTCTGATTAGCAATGTTGAAGAACACTGAATAGGGCTTACTGTAAATATGACAATGTAGTTTGGAAGGTGAACAAATGTTTTTGAGTGGTCATGTCATTAGTCAGCTGTATTATTTAACGTGTTTGTTTAGTTTGCAAATACCTTTCCTATTTCTAGTAACAATACTGCTTGATGTGCCGCTACAGAAGTATTTAATAACGCAATGGGGCCCTAAGGCATTCCACAGCCCGATTAAATAAGACCTATTTCCGTCCATTGACACCTTGTTCTTTCCTCATACAAAGAGCATGGCAACTTCTTTTGAACTGCATTCTTTTCTTGTATTTGATGTTCCAATTCAGCCATAGTCTTCATTCAAAGCTGCAGTTCAGCCGTCAGACCCCTGATTGCCATGAGCACTTTAGAAGACTGAAGCATACAGGAACTATGTGATTGGAATCTGGAGCGCTAACTTGTTCTGAACATATTAGTTAGTTCTTTTGGCCAACTCCAAACAAGTTTCAAATAAGTAGCCTTTGTCCCGTGAGATGAAGTGGATATAGTTTTATGGGTAGCTCTCACAATATGAGTCCTTCAGGTGTGCCAAACTGTCTACACGGATGGATTCATTGTGTCTTTCACCCCATCATATATCGCTTCCCTCATTTAGACAATCACCAATGGTGTTGGTTACAGTACTGTGTCTTCACGCGTAGTCCAGAGTTCGACTCCAGCCAATTCAATAAGAAGCGTATTCTCATTCAATTTTGTTATGGTAGGGAAGCGAATGTGTCAAGAGCAATCAGCCTCCATCTGTGCCGTTTATAGCGTTTTTCCACTCTTCCCTACTCATCTTCAGCGTCTTACTCAACAAATGTCTCGTTGGGGGACGGTTACATGAAGAATCGACTGATGGAGGGAGGAGAGACCTGTACGAGCACATGTGGCAAATAACCTCATTCGAAAGCAAGGTTCAGAGGTAGTCTCAAGTGCCCAGACAACCTGGGCTTTCTGCAGCCTAACATTGAATTTATGAAAGCAGGTCAAGCTCAGGTTGCCAAGATGGTGCTCAGTAGGGAATACTATTTAACCAACTAATCATAAAAGCTTAGTTAGAATCCCAGCATCATGTCAAAAATGTATTGTAACCCTTGGCTAGAACTCTGCAATCGCCAGAACAATGTTCTTCAAGCTGAACCCCAGCACTACAGCCACTCCTCTCTATTCCGCACTTACTCACCTATAAGTAGCTCCATTTGTAGCACATGTCCACTTAATCTCAAGATTTGGCTGATATGTGTGACAACGAAATGGCAGTTGAAGGTGATGAAGACTGGGATGTCCTTGTTTTCAAACTGCGGCACTTCTCACATGAAATGGTCGAGAAAAAAAGAGACTCCTCCTCCCCAAACCATGTTTTTCTTTCTGGTTAAACGCAACATGTGCAGAGGTTTAGACACTTACTACTGCACTTAGGTCGCGTTTTTGTGTATTATGTTGTCCTTAACATATTTTGTAACAATAAATAATCCACGTGGTTTATGTGATGTAAATATTGTAGCGTCTCGTAGTATTTTATTAGTGTTTATTGATTTGTACACATCAAGCGCTATGAACGACATAGGTAGTATTGAGTGTGATGAGCAATTACACAAGGAATGTGTATTCCTGGCTTTCCATGTAAATGTTTGAACTGGGGTTTGGCTGTTTAAGTATTTTTGTTCCCTAGAACCTTCAGTACCGCTGCCTATGTTCCTACACCGTTCAACTGAGCTTTAAACGAGAATCCATCTTCAATTTCAGAGGTTTTCAAGTTCGAATGCCCCAAAGTGGATGAGATGAGGGCGCAACAACATCCTCGCTATCCGGACCCGGAGGACTGCCAATTTTTTTACGTCTGCATAAACGGCGAAGTGCCTAGGCGGAATGGCTGCAAGATTGGACAAGTATTCAATGAGGCGACTGGCTCTTGTGACTGGCCGAGGAACGTCCCTGAATGGTAACCGCAATCCTTTTTTGCCCAGATAAAGTTATACTGTATTTATTTTGTAGTATGAGTAGTGATTTATGTGCTGCATCATTCTTTTGCGACTGTGACTATCAGTAAGGAGGCTCAACCACTGCACCTTTGACAAGGGCAGTGATGTTGGTTGCTTTGAGCAGGTCTGCTCTCATGGATGGAAACATGACAGTAGTGTTTTTATGTTGCCATGGAGAAGAGTGTTATGGCCCGATTGTGCTGAGGTTCACAACTATGTTCATACCATGGCAGATCACTGAGGTGAGTGACCTAAGGAATTAGGTATCTTCACATACATCCCTAACGTCTGGTTCCCACATGATTTGACCGTATACTTGTGTAGCAAGTGTTAAGGGGGCTTGGCAGTGACCTCGCCATTTAAGAATCTTCTTTGTGAATTGTGAGAATCCTACAACGGTTGCCCACTATCGCAAAAAAAGAAATGAAGCTCCGTTTGGAGCCTCCTTGTTTCGTAAAGAACTGGCTGGTCCAATGATTTCTCTCAAGACATTCTCGGATGTTGAGGAATAGATGTGGACTTTCATCTCCCTTGGCATTTATCCGGCCCACTTCTTTGCTGCAGTTAATTTATCTTAACCTCTGAGATCATTGGGGAAGACATCCCATAACTATTCCAAACTGGTACAAAAATTATTGTGAGTTACTTTTAGTTCATTTCGTTTGTTTCAGTTTTGTCAGTTGTTTCATTGGTTGTGCGACTTCAGTCAGTTTCTACTAGTTTGTTCTAGGGTGGTGCACAGCACAAATGGGGTGGTGACCCAGGCAGCTGATTCCAGCACTTGGTCCATGGCCCAGGCAGTGCCATTTAAGATGGATAACTATCTTATCCCATTCCTCACGAGGCAGGGAGCGTTTAGGGCGTACCTGCACCAAATTGGTAAGGTGCGAGCCCAAACTGCCTGCACTGCAAGGCAATGGTGGATGATGCTTTGCATGCCATCTTTGGAGATTATCCTCCAGTAGAAGCAAAGGCAGCTGCTCTTCTCACGGGGAAGGGCACAGTAAAAATTGGATGGGTCAGCTGTAGGGTCCACTCTAGAGTCCTCAGATGCTACTAACGCCAAGATACTCCACATTAGCCAACTAAATACAAGGGAACTGACCAAGTCATTTTCTGCTACTGCTGCACAGAACAAGTTCATAAGAAGAGGTAACAGGCAATGAGCTGGCGCATCTACTTAGTGGAGGGAAAAGCAAAGTATATAGCGATGCCCTGGTGGAGATTAGTCGTTGTGGGTGATGATGGTTTGCTTCCTCCAGCACAAGGATGCAGGATCTTCGCCAGCAATTTCAAGAGGAGAAGAAGGTGCGAGCAGTACCATAAAAATTTTTAAGACGAATTGGGAACTGCTGCTTTCTGAGTGGCCTGGTTTACAGTGAGCTCAATGCTCGGATCTTTGAGAAGAGGATGCCAGAGTCATCCAGGGTCAATACCTCGCAGGGTTGAGAATGTAGACGTTGTTGAAAGACTGCTTCTGAACCTCCCAAATTGCAGGACAGTATGGTAATGGCGGCACGCTACAAGATTCTCATGACAGCAATAGACATTGCAGATCTCGATACAATGCGTTACACATTTTCGGTTTGGTTCTCAATAAATAAGTAAGTAAATTTATCGGGCCACTAGGAGCAGTCTCTCTCTCCTACTTCTAAAAAAAAGTTTGATGATTTATTTTGCCCCTATCGTCATCTTCCCACAGATGAGAACTTGACCTATTTCTTTCGCTTGTAGCTTGGCACATTCACAGTGTTTTTCGGATTCAGAAAAACATCTGAAGAAAAAAATGTCTTCATATAACTGATTACATAAAATTTCCTTCCCACTCTTAGGGGTAAGGAAAGTAAAAATTCTAATATAGCAAAGCAGTACTTGCCAATTCATAAATTCTAATATTTAATTTTTTGTGTTGTTTTGTTTCTAACAGCAAAGAGTGGTACAAAGGGGTTCTGACTGATGAAGAGCTCGAAGCGTTGGAACACCCAAAGCCAAAAGTGAGAAACAACAACTACACCACAGCTGCGCAGAAGAGAAAACGCCCTCACCAGTCCGTGCAATACGATCTGCAGTAGCGAAAACTCGTCAACACATGCCATTTGAATATCATGAACAACGATCGAAGCGTTCATCTAAGTCGCTGCAGCAAACCCGCAGGTGTGACTAATTTTGAAGAAAATTTCTCGTAAACGCTGCGATCACTTAGCTATCAGCAACGCTCCTCAACTCACCAAGTCAACTCAGCTGTTGTGGCCATTCGTAAATTCTTGTGGTCTGTCCTCATCCTTCGTCGGTTAGCATCATTCGTTTTTATTGGTTGTTTCTCGTGCGTGAGAGTTCGACGTAGTGCTTTGTGTACAGCCTTCATTTGAGTAATTAATTTTTATAGCATTTATTTGTATTGTCATGGCGCACAGTAATTTGTTGAAAACTGAAGAATACGTATTTATTATAAGAGAATGCTTATTTTGGAGTGTTTCCTCATCCCCCTTCCTCCTTGATACAGTTAACAAGGTATAGCACACCAACATTGTCAAATGTTGCAGGCTAGCAGTCTGTGTGGCTCCTGTTAAGTGCAAGGGAGAAACAGAAATTTAATACGGTCGAAGAAATTAGTTGTGAACAGCAGACGAGAGTGAGGCTGATGGTACTGTATCAAACACATTGGTAAGGTTGACATTCATAACGAGATGAGAATGAGAGAGCGACAGTTCAGTGCCACGTGCATTAGTCGAGTTTTACTGCACTAGCAACCAATCAAATCTGTTTTCATTCAGTACTTCGTTGGATTTATGCTCAACGTTCTTCGTAGAAACAGGTAGTGATTGTGGTCCCAGAATCTATTTGGTGGTTCCTACATATGTCACGACCCTGATTGAGTGAGTGATGTTTGTGAATAATGCGCATAGAGTTGTGAAAAGTTACGATCCAGGTTTTTTTTTTTTTCAAGGTATGAATGCGTCAAACGAAAAGGCACATGTTGCCTGTGATCCTTTCTTTTATGAGTTATCATCGAGAGGGCTTCTTGGGCAATGCCGTCGTCAGTAGTAGCGTTCTGTTGAAGGCCTTTCTTTCCTTATTTACGAAGCAAAAACCTGCCATGCTGGAGAACTGCAGGGTTAGGCGAAAATTACTGCGATCTCAATCTCTGGGCCTATACCCGAGTTTCCTAGGAATGTCTCATCTTCAACCCCCAAACTACCTCACTGCACGTTCATTTAATAAAAATGAAGTGTTATATGTTGTATGATCATTCGAGTGCTTAAGGGGCATGCAATCAATCCTGATGAAAAGTGATGTTTCTGAAGAGAGTAAAGGGAAAACGACCAGAAGGGATCGTTGTTCGACTTCTCTTGTTCGACATTTGAGTATCTCTGTGGATCTGTCACCGTCAAACTCTTCTTCACTGAAAGAAGTTGAAAAACTGGTGTTGGCGCCAATCGCGCCACGGAGGTTGTTTACAACGCAGTCGAGAGCTTATCGCCGCCTCCAACTCTTTTTTCCGACCTTTTGCCGTACGACTACGATCCGACTTGATGCGACGTGACTTCGATGAGACGTGGCTTAGTCAGTCCGCTTCTGAGCCCAACGCCGGTTGCCTTCCAACGATTCTCCATACGATGGACGAGTCTTTGATCCAGATGAGCAACTGATAGTAAGAACTAAACACAAGGGAATCTCAAAAGGGTGTGACCACATCGTCCTGAACTGGCGATGGAATTCCCATTCTGAGAGTTCAGTTTTTTTGGCAGAAGTCCTAAATATCTGTACTACGGACATTTAAAACTGATCTACGCTCCCAGGCCATACGTGAATAGGGTTTGTCATTGTGGACCATGAACCATGGACAACCCTAGAAGAACCAATGAAGCTTCAATCAGCAGCAACTGTTCATTAACTCACGAAGTCATGGAGGCTGCTGAAGAAGTGAAACATCCTTTTTGAAGAACTGGGGTGTAAATTGCAAGAGTACGGATGATTGAAACTGAACTGCTTGTCCTAAATAATGGCCGCTGAATTCTTGAAATTCGTTTCAGACAGTGAGTTGTAAGAGGCTTTCTCGTGCTTGAAGTTGAAATTGTGGGATTTTGTTAAAAGAAAGGATGAACGGTTACTGGTTTGAAGCTTGAACTGGTGACTGATGTTCTTTCTCAATCCTCCAATGTTCAGTTTTTCGCATCACAGAGGAACACCACAACCAACCCATCAGGTGAAGATGTCATAGGTTGTTAAAACACCTCTTTGAAGATGAGTACCTAGGGTGTAGTTCCCGACAGTTAATAGATTTGGAACTGATCAGCGAAACTGATATTGCCTTCAAAACGCGAAATATTTTATCCTCACACAAACTCGATTGTGAATTCGTGGACAGCGCATTCGTTCAAATGCAAATTAATACAAGTCGTCAAAGCGCAGATTGTAGACCATTTGTCAACTCCCGAAATGATCTTCAACCAAACAAGTCGTAGTGCAGTGAAAGTTCTTTCTCATGTCGTAACTCGGGTGGGACCCTGTGAGCCGTTGCGCAACACGCAATAACTCCCTCTCGACCCCAAGCAAAATACCACTTTTTGTTTCTTCTGACGGCATTCGAACGGTATCTCTGGGCACAAAAACTTCACGACGGAGAGGTCTCAGATACAGCTCAACGATCACATAAATATCTTAACTCCCCCTTCTTGCATCATTTAGAAAAACGGTGCAACTCATCACACAATTTTCCTCAGCCCCGCGTATATATAGTGTAATAATAGTTTCTAAAAAGTTGGGTTTTCTTCAGATCTTTATGTTTTGAGGCTTATTGAATCCAACTGGATCCGTGTGTGTCACTAGTTCGATTTGCGGGAAAACGGTTCGACCGATTGAGCTGGTTCTTTTTTTGTTTAGTTTGTTATTTTTTGTAGACGCGAAAGTAAGTTTATGAGCGATTAAGGTAGGTGGGAAAGGAGGGTGAGGGGCGGCAATGTACCGAAAACTAGGGGGTTTGCAAATGTGTCCGAAATAATGTTTTTTGAACATTTTAGTAATTTCTCGAGTCACTGCGTTACTGGATTTGTTCACTCTTACAGAGTGTCTTCTATCTACACCTATCTTACCTATACCTGCATTTTGTTCCCCGTAATCATATCTGTATCTATCTGTTGAACGGAGATGCAAGCCGTATTAGCTCGGATAACGAGATTTGTCGAATAGTAATTTTCCAATTATCTCAAAAACGGTTCTAAGAATTTTGATCGAACTAACAGAGTACTCTCAACTAAACAACTACCTGCATATCATTCCCTATAAATGTGTCCATAGAAATGCATTGAATGAGGATACAGCAGGTATATACGGCAGGTCGTCGAATTTACAGGAGTTGCGGAAAGTTGTATGTCGCTACTCACCAGATATTTTTTTACTCAGTTCGTATGAGCCCGTAAAACGTCACGTTTCACCGTAGGCTTGCCACGACCTTCATTGAAAATCCAAGGCTCGTGTTTTCAGTTCTGAGAGTATTTGGGATATACTGCGATAAAAGTTGGTCAAAAATCGGAGTTAATTCAAATTCCGAAATATTTGGGATTGCTCCCAGTTCCTGTGTAAATTGCTTATTTGACTAACATTGTGATTTTCGTAAAACGTTAGTATCATATTAGCGAAATTTTGCGGTGACCCGGCGAGGGAAAATGAACTAGAACCGCCTTACGTAAAATTCTAGTCATTTATCTCTCGTCATTTTAACGCTAATAAAAACGTTTATAGTGTAATTGTATCACTAATTAAAGCGACACAAAAACAAATGAAAATCGTTGTATCTGTTTTTGAGGGAGGTATTTTGATCACTATGATGACTATAGTTAGTTTCGGGCTGCTATTTTGTAGTCTAATTTATGTGTGCATCAGCCGATTCGGTGAGCGTTTTGTTTATTATCCATTATGGTTCATTTTCTTTCGCAAAAAAATTCCATTTGGTATCTAGTTGTACCTGCCTACTGTTGTGTGCTGATCGGACGAAGCCCATGGTTGTTGAGGGCGAAAACGGAGTAAAAAATTAACATAAACGCAATTTTGGGAGTTTTATCGCAATCAGGCCGTGTTTAGAATCGTTTTCAAGGTATTGTTAGATGGACAATTCCTTCACGGGCAATTCATAGAGATGTACGACTGTGTCTAGATCTAAAATATGAAATCACAGCAGTTGTAGTGACGTGACACGGGACAACAACTACAGTGAAAGTAATCGTTTCGTCATCTGTACTCCATCCCTCCCGTCTCATCAAACCCCCCCAGCACGCACGACTGGAATACTTAGTTTTCGTGGTTCCGTTGTACACCATGGTTTACTGGGATTTTTCGATGCTGAATCGAATGTAACGGGTCTCAGAGGTATGAGACTGCATCAAGCGGTGCAAGAAAATAATAAACCGAAGTGTAATAGGTATTAAAGAAATTGGGTTGTGTCCGCCAGTAGGCAAATACTAAAGTTAACGTACCTGTTAGGTGAGTCCGTCTCCTCTGGCTTGTGAGTTACTGTGGGCAAGCGCTTTCGATGTAAAGACATCATCGTCTGGCCGTTTAGTCAGTACTGGAGTCAGTCAGTTGGTCGTGGTCTTTATATACAAAGAGAAAGGTGAAGGGAGTGATGGAGCGTTGGGGAAGGGGCGGGGAGAGGTCTTGTTGGTCAGTCTTGTTAGTAGTACCTTAGCCGGACTGGCTGTGTTAGGTATTAAAGAAATTGGGTTGTGTCCGCCAGTAGGCAAATACTAAAGTTAACGTACCTGTTAGGTGAGTCCGTCTCCTCTGGCTTGTGAGTTACTGTGGGCAAGCGCTTTCGATGTAAAGACATCATCGTCTGGCCGTTTAGTCAGTACTGGAGTCAGTCAGTTGGTCGTGGTCTTTATATACAAAGAGAAAGGTGAAGGGAGTGATGGAGCGTTGGGGAAGGGGCGGGGAGAGGTCTTGTTGGTCAGTCTTGTTAGTAGTACCTTAGCCGGACTGGCTGTGTTAGGTATTAAAGAAATTGGGTTGTGTCCGCCAGTAGGCAAATACTAAAGTTAACGTACCTGTTAGGTGAGTCCGTCTCCTCTGGCTGAGGAGATTTTCTCAAATCGTAGGCATCGCTCGCTACAACGCCTGCCGCATAATGTACGGACTCAGGGCCAGTGTCGCCCTCTCTGCGTAAATTACGCAGCCTCCTATGGCGAGATGACTTCTCAACAACCGTGTAACCACTGTGTTATTGCCACCACTGGCACTTGTTCCCAACGCCTGGGGCTGTATCATTCTGCTTAACCTGTGGAGGTACTGCAGGTAAAGCTGTTTAGTCTCACTCGCAGTAGAAAAATGGTGATCGTGAGTAACCACCCAGACTCCGAGGAATCCCGTATCACACTTTGAAGCCTAATCTGGATTCTCCACTTGATTTAATAGTTTTTTTGGGTGTCAGCTGTGTGTTTTATGGCCAGAACTTTCTTCATAAATTCTGCGAAACGGTTATAAGCTTTTTCAATATCAGTCAGATCCAGAAGGTTTCATTCAACAACCGTCGCTCACTGTTGTAGGAACTATAATGGAGTAGCAGCTGGTGTTTTTGCCATGGCTTGTAAGGAACTGGCTCGGCCAACGGTATGGCTCAACCCAATTTCTCCTAAGACGTTCACAGATGGAGGTACTGCACTCGTTCGCGTCCCACCCCTTTGACGAGGATTTTCATCTCGTTTGCCACTTGTCTACCATCCCATTCATTTAGCAGCTCTTTCACTGTTCATCGTGGAGTTCAGCCAATAACAGGGGAACCTCCCTTGTCACTCTCTCAGGGATTGGGTCAGTAATTTCTTCTGATTGGATGTAAGTTGGCTACCTTAAACAACGGCAGTAACCAATCACGCGACGTCCTGGCTGAAATACCACCTCTCAAGAAAGTTTAATTACGCCTGAGTACTTAACAAGAAGACCACAATGGCCAAATGGGGAAACGGGCCAGGACGTTTGTGGACTACCGGCTCGTTGGTGCTAAGGGGAGGGTTAAGGTTTTCCTGACCAGCCCTGGTCCGATGGGCGTGCCCCTCGTTCAAATAGCGGCTCTAGAAGGTGAGCTCGGGTGAAAGTGTGGTGGCCTTATGGCAGGGGGGGTTGTTGGGGAGGGATATCAGGAGACCAGGTTTCAAGTTGTTTTCGCCTTGCCGCCCATGCTTGAGCAAATACGGTGAACCTGCGCCTAGCTGCTTCGCTGGACAGGAGCGTCGCTGCACTCTCAGCAGGGGGAATGAGCGCCCTCGTTCGCACATCATTATAGAGCGGGCAGGAAAAAATGACGTGTTCTGCGTCTTCGCTGACGTCTCCTCCGCATGGGCAGAGGTCGAAGGTGCGCCGTTGGAAGTAGTAAAGGCGTCGGTTGAAAGCTCCATGCCCTGAGAGTAGTTGTTCAGGCCGGATGGCAGTCCGCAGAGTGGCGCAATCCAGGGCCAGGTCGAGGGGGAGAGTCCCCGCAAGCACCTGCAGTGCTAGGTGGGATGTGGTTCGGTACGCAGGCAGAGTCACCAGGAGAAGATCCCTCTGTATCGTACGCGCCCTCTGCCGATCGCGTTCCGAGGGGGCGATCCACCAAGCAGATGCAGCGTACAGTATGATGGGGAGAAAGACCGCATGGTAGTAGCGGTAGCGAGGGGGGGCGCTCCCCATGTTGGTCCACAGAGTGACCTGACCTGAGCTGTTAGGACGGAGCACTTGGCCCTGAGTAGGGCAAGGTGTTGGGTGGGGCTGCCTCTGGGGAAAAGACGATGCCCAGGTACTTGGCTGTTGTTGCGGGGGTGACGGTCATTCCAGGGGCAAGCTCTAGTTGATGGGAGGGCATATGGAGATTTGAGCGGAGAACGACAAGCTGTGTTTTCTGGGAGGCCAGCTGCAGGCGTTTGCGAGTGCACCAAGCAGTCACGAGTCGTGTGACTCGTCGTAGGTGGAGCTTGGCCAGTGCCAAGTGGTCCGCTACCACCATGACCATGAGATCATCGACGAATGCTATGGGTACATAGCCTCTGGTTTGCAGCAAGTGAAGGAGGGGATCCAGAAGCGCTGCCCATAGAATGGTGGAGAGCCCGGTTGGAGCTTCTTAGGGAAGAAGACGACTGAGGCGCTTTTAAACAGTCGTGGGAAGTAGCCGATGGTGATGCAGGCATTGAACACGGCGGTGAAGCGTAGGGTGATGGAGTGTGGCGCATGTTGATATGCAGTGGCGTAAGTGGCAGTTGACCCTGGTGCTTTGTGGGGAGCCAGGGTGTGTAGAGCTTCTCGCACTTGGTCGTGAGTCCAAAGGGGGTGGGGGGCGCCGTCGTAGGGCAAGGATGCGGCCATTCGGTCTTCCCGGTCTTGTTGGTCGTCGAGAGCTTGGTTATCCTGCGGGAAAGCTGTGGTGAGGAGGGACATGTTGGCGTCCTGTATGGAGGCGGTAGCTGGGAGCCCTGGAGGGAGAGATGCAGGTGGGAATTTTCCAACTGCTCTCATTATTTTGTAGGGGGAAGTCCAGGGATTGTGGGTGAGCTTGCTAGTCACAAAATGGCGCCAGGAGGCTCGCTTGGCCCGTCTGATTGCACGTTTGAGCTCGCGCCTGGCATCACGATAACGTGCGAGCCACAGCTTTCGGGTGCCAGGGGCAGCGCGTGCTGCAGCCCTGCGTAGGCAGCGTACCTCAGGACAGGAGGATTGGACTTGTTCGTTCCACCAGGGGGCGCTTACCCTAGAGGGAGCGGATGCAGTGGGCACTGCCCTGGTGGTGCGCGTTTTGATCAACGACGACAGGGCCGTGAGTTCCCTGTCAATCGCCTCCTCTGTGGAGAGGGCTGTGCTGGTGGGCGGGGGCGCTAAGGCCATAGGCGGTCGGAGATTGGTGCTATGGCTCCTTCGACGGCGGTTTTGACGGCGGCCAGAATCTGGAGGGAATCAGGAGTGGTATCATTGGTGGTGGGGGGAGACACGGGAGTGTGATCCTGAGAGGGGACGAATGAGGAGGTGCTGGCTGCAAGATGATGAGCGAGGCAGACTATAGCGTCAACATGGTCCGTCAGCGAGCTGAGGACTTGCATGGTCCTCTGCCGGTTCACGAGGGCAGCCATGACGCGGTCTCTCAGCTTGTGGATTAAAGTGAGCGTGTCTGCGGCATTGGGTGGTGGGTCAAGACCTATAGCACCGAGTGCGGAGGGGTCATGGTCCGGTGGGGGGGTTTCTACTGTAATTGAGCGGAGGTCAGACTTTTCATAGGCGTAGCCTGAGTTTCGCGACCTCGGGCAGGGTGTGGACGAGCCTGGAGGATCGGGGGTTGGCCGAGTTAGGGCGTGGTTGAGAAGGGGGAGTGGCGGGCGTGTGGGGCTTAGAAGCCGGGCGCTTAAGGGTTGTGCCCCTAGGAGTTGATGACAGCGTAATAGAGGAGGACGAAGAGGCGCGGGAAGATGCGCGTTTTGCGCTGGGAGAGGTGGTGGGTTTGGGAGAAGTCGAAGGAAGATGGTGGTGATGCTGATTTGTGTTGATTTGGTGTAGACATCATAGAAGGAATCATAATAGAAAAAAAGGGGGGGGGGAAGGAGATAGGAAGGATGAGCTGACACCGATGAACCGGGAGCCCCGCAAGCGGTGCTCCAAGCTCGATGGCGCGCGACAAGCCGACGGTGGCCTCGCCGACACGGTTCCCTTCCAGTCACCAGCTGGCAGTATCGGTGCGCATCCTGGATGCGCATGCTCCCAGCGAGATTAAACACCTGCTGTTCAGGGCGGCCACCCCCCACTGGTTAACGGGTTGCGGGCCCCAGCTATCAGGCGCCGCCAAGAGGAGCATCACCAACTCTCGGTCCTCCGTGGAGGATAGACTGTACCCTCCGTCGGGAAGCCGCACGCCGAGGAGACCCGGACGCCAACGACGCCCCGAGCCCAATGGCCGCCATCCTGTGGGGAAGAAGGAAGGAGAGGTGAAAGGGGAAGGGTAAAACGGGTGAAGAAGGAATTTGGAACACCCTAGTGACTAACGGAGGCAGGGGGCGTCAACCCCGTTCTGTTCAGGTCTCGAAACAGCCGTCCGCCGACCACAATGGCCGTCTGAACATATTGATAATTGGCTATTAGAATGATTTGCGTCTTCTCTTCTGCCACTTGCTACTTGATGTGCTCACACCAGAGTGACCGTTACGATCCTGTTTTTGGGATGTCTGTGGGAGTACCGCCGGTTAGAAATAAATTGGGATGGGCGAACTACCTTCCAGCGAACCCGTCACTACCACTGGGCTGGCGCATTTTCCAGTTTTTTCAGGCCTTGCACTGGGTAGGAACTGGATTGCTCCGTTCTACGTACCTCGCCCTGTGTGTACGACCCTATCGTGCCCTAACCCATAATGCACTGGCACAATGCCATGGGCTGTGCATTCCTGTAGGGTCAAACAACCCTTAAGGCCATAATGGTACCGGACTGTCCCAACTTTCGACTGCACTTACTGCTTTTCCTCATCCCAGATCAAGGCAGCTTGGACTTTCTGCCTTCTCTTAGGTTTGGAAGGACCCCAGTAAGCCTCGGCAGAGTTACTCATCAGGCAGGGACTCATCTGCTGTGCATCTGGTTTTCCACACAGAGTGACAATTGGGAGCACATGATGGGTTTTCGCCTCGATCAAACTTACCCTTTCTTCCTATATAAACAACAGCGGGGCTCCTATTAGGACGTCAAGTCACCATTGCCCTTAGGGAGCACAACGTGGTAACAGTTAAGAATGCCTGTAGTAATGCGAGAGGTGAGTTGGTGGCGTGTGAGGTGAGAAAATAGTACTGGTAAGGCAGCTTGTGATGATTCAAGAGAACAGTGTGATGAGACAGTGTGTGTGTGTGTGATGGTTCAAGAGAAAATGTGAGGATGAGGCTATAGATGATAGAAAGCTCTGTATGTGGGAACGGCTGTAGGATTGATACCAGTCATAAGAAAGGAGGAACGCCATCGGATGTTCTTGCCTTGGCAGGGTCAATCAGAAGTAAAAATGAGAGCGAGGATATCCCTCATTTTTGTCCCGGGGCGGAGAAGAATTACGGAGACTTTTTACCGCATGCCGAATCTAAAACGACACAGAACCTGCGGAATTGAGCGAAAAGAGAGCACATGCAATTTTCACAGCAAGGCTAAAGTAGGTCGAGCCTGCATGAAAGTCTCGCCGTCCATAGTTGTAAAGAGTGTTTATTTACGAGAACAGATGCTACAGCATCAGTGTGATGTTATGCTGCAAAAGTGAAGCCACGGTCAATTGGACCTCCCCCCTCCCTCCCTCGCTGACCGCTGGTAGCACGCCCGTCAGGGAAATCAACCCATCAACCCAGAATCGTTCAATTTTCACTGTTCCTGGCAGAGTTGGAGAAAACAGAGTCCGGTAGTTGGGCTAAGGATATTCAACTGGGTCAGCCGGGGAAGTAGCCCGTTCTCTTGTCGAGGTAATGGAGGAGTCAGGAAACCGAAATCAATTTCAGGAATTGCAATTCAAAAGCTGCCTATCGAAAACAACCGCTTACTGCGGTCGCTCCGCTTCGAGGAATGTACATACTTTTCCGTTGCTTCTTCCTCAGACCGCTTTCTGATTCAACTAATTGGCAAAACCGCTGGAACCTTCGGAGCGTTGCATCTTCCTCTTCAGGGCATCTGCGTCAATTAGCGGTCGGCTCCGGGGCGAGAGATGCGAAGTTGAGTCCACACCCCGCTGGGAGAGGATCTGTTGGCGAGTCCGGGGCGGAGATAGTGGGGGCAGTTCTTAAGGACTTCCTTAGAGTCGGCACCAGTTAGTTCGCGGCATCAAGAAACATGTTGTTGGTCGGAGCTCTGGTTTTGTGTTTGGCACTCACCCTCGCGACAAGTGAGTAATTCCAACGTTTAATTCCGTCATATTCCAACATTTTGAGAGGGAGTTCCGCTGGGAGTCATTTCGATTTGTCGAATGAGAGAGCCTGGTGCCTTCGAGAGCGGATTATTTGAAGAATCTCGACAGGTTGGAGAGCGGCCTTGGGCGCAGCATTCTAGTCTCCCGCTCAACGAATCACTTTCCCTGTCTTCACTTGCCCGATCACTTTCGAGTACTTGCTAACGTCATTTTATACATACCTAGCTCCCGAGTCCCCTTATGGAAAACCGTCTGGGGGACGTCGGAGATGAGATGGATATTTACCTATTGATATACTTTGTCCTCGAACTATTGAAAACCGAATCGAGCGAAAGAAGAATCATCAAAATCCGTCAAAAACAGCAAGCATCATACTCTTACTGTACCCTCCTCCCCTCCCAATGATTTTGGCATAGCCGAGGTTTGGTGCCCAACTACACAGGAAACAGAATCTAAGAGGAACAGGAAGATGTGTTGCAAAACCGACATTTGTTAAACAAATACACATCTGTTGCCATAGTTTTTCTCATGCACAAAAGGAATCACTAAAATAGTCGAAAATATTCTTTTACGTCATTTCCCCATCCACCTCTCCTCATCTCTTGATAACATTCAACATTTTCGACGATCGTTGTTCGATTTCCCTCAAATTTGAATTGAACACAACAAGAATGATGAAAGTTGGTTGAGAACTGACTTTTTAATACATTTACAGTTTTATTCTACAATTCGATTTTAAAACGGTCTGAAATGAGTATGTATTGTTGTAAATTTTTCAAATTTCGTATTGTAAGATGTTTTCTGGCTTTGAGAATACTAACCGACCAAGAAATTCAATGAGCCTCCTAGACGGCGTTCGTCGTTGTTTGACGTACCACAAATACTCGTTCTTTCAAGGTAGGGAGTTCTAGAAGCTCCCTCCATCTGAAGGCTGTTCGTCCACCCGTGAATAGTCATAAAAAAACTGAAAATTGTTACGCAACTATTTATTGTACAGCATGATTAAGACCCATCCTATTCAATCCAACGTCGAAAAATATTATCTATATCAACAATTTCGGAAACGAAAACTCGTGCGTGTAATTGTGTTTAGTAAACAATAAACAACTTTCTTTAAGCCTTAAGTATTCGTGAGATTATGCAAACACATTCAAAAGTTGATTTTTAGTAGTTTCTAGAAGTCGTTGAATGTTGACTCGTGGTGGTGGCTCAATCTGCAATCAACCCCATTCGATTCAACGTCGAAAAATACTAGTGAACGATACGACGTCCTTACCAAAATGGAACAACGGAAATGAACATTTTCAAGACGACGCTGGACAGACGAGAGGTAGTGCGGGAAATGAGCCCAGGCTGGGGAGAAACGATAGCTTTCACTACGATTTCCTCGATGTGTAGAATTTGCCGTAATACATTTAGTGGGATTTTACTATTTTCGACTCAGCAGTGAAGGTGCCAAAATCTCGTTTTTAGGTAGTTTTTTGAAGCCAATAACGACGGTTTCGTCCCCCATGCTTTGAAAAGTAAAGTGTGGACCACCACTAAAATTTCCGGGGTGGAGGGGGGGGGGCACTTCAAGAACCCTTTGTAAATGGTGTGTCTTTGAGGCTGAAAAAGAAACATCACGTGAAACCTCTGACACCCTTCTACCCAAGTCGCATTAATTTTAGAGATAGTGTGCCCTCAGTGAAAGTGATACATGCTACATCGAACTTTTACTTTCGTTTCCGCATTCCTCGTGTACATTACGTTAACCTTCCAGGTGTGTTTCCTTATCAAAATGGCTGTTCCTGAACACTCATACGAGAGCAAGTGTGTGTAGCTGGGAAGTTACACTTAGAAACAGTGTAACCTTGCACTGAGTAAAAATGTTTATTTGTGTTTGTTCACCTTCATATTTTACGTCCAAGGTTATGTATGCTGCTGCTGTGGAGTACCTTGGCAATAAAAGTGCGAACAGAAATACGGCTTTAGTAAAGAAATTGTAAAACATGAATAGTAAGCACATCGATTGTCAGGCTTTAACATAAATGAAAAAAAAATACAGTAAGATTACAGTAGAGCGTCGTTTATCCGAATCAATTGGTACCAGATACCCTTCAGATAACCGTATGCTATCCATGGTGTACATGAAACCAGACGTTGTACGAACATTGAAAATCGTCACATGCGTGAATGTTCCTTCTTTGTGAAAGTAGAGTGCATGATCAACAACAACATCGTTTGCTTCTTCTCAGTTTTCCTCTTCTTCGCGTCATCATCCGAGTGAAATTTGGATACAAAATTTAAAACGGTTTCTCGGCTTTTTAATTTATTATTCACTCTGAATAATAACCCTATGTTTTCTGCCAGAAAAAGTTGTTGACAAACCCCCCCCCCCCCAAATTTGGCACTTAACGTTTCAAGACATCAGGATTCCAAATCTGCAACGTCCGTTCTGTGCTCTTAACGTGGACTCAAAAATCCGTTCTCTTGCACAAGAACACCATTTGGTATCTAGTTGTGCCGGCCTGCTCGGCAATCCGATCGAACGGAGCCCATGGTTGTTAACAAATTAACAAAAACTCAATATTAGTTAAGACACTTAGGCCGTGTTTGGTATAGTTTTCAAGGTAATTTTAGGTGATGGGTAGAATGGAACAATTCTTAGAGATGTACGACTGCGTCTAGACAAAAAATAGTGAAACCACGGTAATTATAGTGAGCCGCTGGCAATACAGCGAAAGTAATCTTTCACCGTTTGCTCTCCCTCTCGTCTGAGTCTAACCACGCCCGTAAGATCGGCTCGTCACATCGTGCCAATTCTCTACAGGCGCCTGAAGTGTAGTCAGGTCTTGTTTCGTATACATTACTGGTATTTTTCGATGCAGAATCGAATAGGATGGGTCTTGGAGTTGTGAGACTAGGTCAAGCTGTTCAAGAGAATAATAAACCGTTCTGTAATAATTTGCAGCGTTTTTTTAATGTCTGAGTTGACTTTCCAACATTATAAAACTGTGCTTGAGACGCTCCGCTTTCTCGCTTTGTCGAGACAGTTCAATATTTCAAGTTCAACGTGTAACGTCTTGAATGTTTCAGCAGTTCAGTTCAGCAGCGTCAACTTAATGTCTAAAATTCGAACTTGGCGCTACAGTTATGAGCATTTCGGGATCGGGCCAGTTGACCGGAAAGCGGCTTGATCTGTTGAGCATTTCTTAACTATTGAAGTGAATTGGGAACCTCACAAGGCTCGTAGATCGATTATGTGTAGGAGAAGATATGAATGAGTGAGCGGCGAAAGAGACCATTAATATGACGTCATCTGCACTGGTAGGTGTAAATGTTGCCCCTCTCCACTTAGGCGGTTGGTTTCATTCAGCAGCGCCAATTTGGCCGATCGGCAACCAGTGACAGGAGGTTGGTTGGCTCCATCTAACAGCATATCGTTCAACCTCAAAAATAGCAACATTCGTGCGAAGCAATTCCACCTCAAAACGTTGCGCTTCCGTTTTGAATTCGAAGCCAAGCAGTTCATAACTCGACATAAGGTCACGTATACACTACCTCACTTGGAAATAAAGTGACCTAATATCATCAAACCGCGCAATTGAAATTTCCAAATATCCCTCACTTTGGGATTTCCCATCACATTTAGCTTCACGTGAAACAACCGGGAGTTGACGCACTGGATAGTAAACTTACGTTGGCAAATAAAATAATCTGTAGGTTGGCGTTCGTTCTGATTCAGAAAAAACGAGAAAGACAATGCTGATGCCTGACTACAGATACAAACAGATTGAGGAAGTAAAGCTGAAAGTGGTCAACAGCCGACGACCGAACCGATTTACATTCCATTACCATATCAACTACCATCCAAAATTGTTATCATCATCATCATCATCATCCACCGAACGAACATTTCCACATCACCATCCTATTTTCTTTAATTTTCACCTACTTCGAACATTTCGCGATTGTGCCTTTTTACCTTTTCGTTCTTGCTAATTCCGACATCATCCCAGGGCATGGAGTATCAGAAGTTAACGTTTTATTTTTCTATTCTTCAGAATTATCATTAATAAAGTGTGTGATTCAACTCCTTCTATATCCTCGAAGAGGACTAGGGAGCATAAAAGATTCAACCTCAAGAGATGGAAAACCAAAACAACGCTATTGCTCTCAGGAGCGTATGAGATGGAATAGCCTGTCTGCGTGATAGAGCTCATAAACCACAATCAACGTGATTCATCTTCTCAGATGGTTAAGGGGCAGTCAATACGACAAACCTGCGTGATAGACTTCGCCGAGCCCAAAACCCGAATTACTACCACCAGGGGCCCGCGACTAAATTCCGTTTTCCGAAAGTTCGCGCCTCATTTCGTCGTGCGTAACGTTTAACTGACCGATTAAGTTTGTGATTGTAATACATCTCCTGAGCCGCTTTGGTCGGGAGGTTGACTGATAAAAAGAACTCATTTCTCCTCTGACCCACTTCACGTCTGTTGCCAGAGTCGCTCGTTCCAGAACGCGGTTATCCAATAAGCCGCTTGGACATAGTTTTACGTAACTCTCTGAGCTCTCTCCGCTTTTAAAGCTTCATGTAGTCAAAATTTCGTACTCGGAAATTCTTACGAACGGCGACCTTTTGATCAGCACCTTAGGCGGAGAAGATATGAATGCGTGAGACATGTCGAGGTATGTAACTCGACCAATGAAGCGTAATATTCGTTTTACTTTCCTTAGCCGTACGAACTAGGACGGAAAGTTGGGCAATTGGGTAAGTTGAGTTCAGATCTTTACGTTTCACAGGCTACTGAGTCCGAAAACACCATTTGAAAAAAGGCTACCGTTCATGATAGAGGACCGCGACTGTCGATTATGCGAGGGTGTCACGATTGTTGATAACGTAAACACTTCCTCCCTTAAATTCTTCCAGCCAACGGCAGGAAGGCTGGATATTGCTTGGAACCTCACATCATTACAGCTGGAGCCAAAAATTAAAATAAAAACTGTTCCTGTAAGCTCTGAATTAGAGGTGCGCAGTCAATGCCATTTGTTGGAGCAGGAAGTGATCGTAATTAAAACAATTTTCAAACGCAAATCCAATTGGGGTTCAGCGGAGAGTCCACGGCCCATTTGCCAATTAGTGAAGGCTTCCTGTTTGACAACCTCGGGGACAATAATGCTTAAGATGAATAACTCGAAGGTTGACTGATCCGGACCATTAAAGGACGGCGCTTTGTCTCCGCTGCACCACATAATTTTCCTCAGCCCCACGTTTTTCCAGGAATTTACCATCCCTCTACGAGAATGTCTTTCACTAGTTCACTTAACATTCCGGAATTTATGTCACGATTTTTGTTGAATTGCCAACGTGCACTATGGTTGGTAGTTTATGGGGCTGTCAAGAAGATTTGTTTTTTGAGATAGTTAGTGATAACTGTACTGGAATTATATACGGAAAACGTTATGGAAGAGGAGACGAGGTATGTCGAATTTCAGGCTTTCACGGGATGCTCGAAATTATATCATCGTTATTTAGCATGGAGCGCATAAACAGTTCGTTCTGCTACCACTGCGCTTTTCGGAATTGGTGGAAAAGATCTAATGCATAATAGCACGCACTGTCAGCAACCCCTTTGAGAATCCGTTATATATACGAAAACTGCATCTTCGTTCGACGTATTTCTACAAAAACGTACATGAAGAACATAATGTGTGTGTGTCTGTCTGAGAAGGGCTCCACATCCGCTCAAACGCGATAGATATCCCACTAAATAGCCTGCAGGTCAACACGAAACTACAAAACAGAAGTACGAGCTATATCGATTCACAACGAACTATAGTTATCGTAGTGATAAAAAACTGAACATTTTGTGCCAAAACACGGCCCCAACGATTTCCATCAAAATTTTTGTACGAATAGCCCTAAACCATATAACACGTACTGTATTTGTGAGAAAATGACGGGAGCAACACAATAAAATATTAACAATTTCGACAAAAAGCGATTGTGGGCTGAAATAAAAATTTAAAAAATCAGAATTGTCGTCCAAGAAACTGTCCAAACGATGAGTGTTAAATACGGGTCATATGATAATCGAGGGTGACTCCAGAAATTCGGGAATTCAAGCGCACTCGAGTTTTTCGGATAAATGTTTTTCGTGGTTTTTCCTCCCATAATTCCAAAATTATGAACCCAAACCACCCCAAAAATATATTGACAGTAACATGAATTACTAGCACGTTGGTTATTGAATGGTAGTCGTGGAATAAGTAGCAGCACCTTAATAAATTCTGGGACGTTAAGCTACGTTACTAGTTCCTACGTAAATTGCGAAGTTATGTTTTACAAAGGTACAAAAATCACTGAATCTATGTAAGTGTCGTAATGATAGAACTTTACTATAAAATTTCCAAGTACATTACGAGAGCTTCATAATAAATTATCACGAATTTCAACGAATAGCGGTTTTAGTGCAGTTCTTTCCTCATACATCTCCCTCATGTGACACTAGCATTTTTAAAAACAACGATGGTAGTCCAACAATCTACCATCCATTACGTGTACGTTGGATTTTCAATGAAAGCTCTGGCATGAGTAGGAGCAGCGCAATAAATTCTGTAACTTTCAGCGCTACCAGTTTCTACGTGGAACGAGAAGTTTTACAGGTTCGCATGATCTGAGTGAAAAATGGTTTGTATTGGTAGTTAGGATGTAAGTGGGGCTGAGGGAAGTTGTGTGATTGCGTGATGCTTCACACTATATGTTTTTTCAGATTCAGAAGCCCATGAAACGGAAAGAAAAACATTTTACTCAATAAAAGTCGTGACAGAAGTAGGGGAAAGTCAATAAATATCGAAATAGGAAGCACTTTCAGTGTCTATTTTGAACAGTCTGCCAGGAAAACGTATTTTATTAATTGACGTAGCGTTGAAAATCCCTGGATTTCCACAGGGACGTGGGAAGTTGTGCGATGCGCGGCTCCTTATCCTTTTAATTTCTGCAGAATCCTTGATTGAGAGGATGTAGAATGTGAGAAATATATTTCACACTTTTGTGCGTTTGAAATGGTCGGGTGAATTGTTGAGAATGGCCGACGAATTGCTGGCTTCGCTTTAATGTCAACCAGTTGAGGGGCTTGGCTCGTCTGGTAACGCGTCCTTCACCCCTCCTGTTGGAAACCCGCTACTTGGAAGCGCCTATTATTAGCTTCGTTGCCAGAGTCCGAGAGCCGGTCTTAAGGAACTACCTTCTAATGTGTCGGCCTCCTGTCGGGCTAATAAGTAGGTGAATGGGATCACGTGGGAGGTTGTTAATAACTCGAACTGTTAATGGGTTGACGCAACTTGGGGCGATACCGAACTTATTTGAATTATTAAACCATGAGATGGTTCTGACTAGGGAGAGCTAGGGTGTCGCAGATTTCATGCCCATCCTCAGGCATGGTGTACTGGTACGCCCAGTATGAATCTCAACTGCTTTGTGGGTCTCACCTTGACTATTTATAAAACTGAAATAGCAGTGATCTCAAAGCGCGTTTGGAATCAATTCTAACTGGGAATAAGCCACAGGCAGCAGAGAAGTTATAGGCTTGCACTCCAAATTGGGGTACTTCATTCACGGCCGGATAGGAACAAAGAAGGCACTCACGATGGTAAGTAGGCCGTTTCAGTGAGCTATAAGTTGAAAGCTGCTAACTGAAATGTCCTTGATGATATATAAGAAAGTAGATTTCGGCTATTCTAGATTGGAGTCACTACAAAATGACCTTAGTTTGAAAGTTCTGCTGCACACATTCTGCCACCGCAGATACTTCTTGCTGAAATACTGTTGCCACCGTGCCCAATAGTATCGCTGCCTAGATTCGTGGCTAATAGACAGCTGCCAGGCCTAACTCCCACTGATTTGTTCGAATAACACACCAAGCGACCACCCCTTCCCACTTGGGGAGTTCGCTGTAACATATGAACTACCCCCCGCCACACCGTTCCCCGATACTTATTTTATCTAGAAGTATGAGTCAACCTAGATGAGCCCAATCTTAAGCTCGAAGGCCTCTCATATACCTTCTTCGTTGTAGCCCACATATCAAGTAGTTCTGAGTGGTATATCAAATGAGCAGATTCAGCGGGCTGAGCGTGGACAACTACGCATACTGAACATAAAAGGCAATGAGCAGCAAAAGCCCAATTCACGCACCAAATTTTGTTGTGAGTGAGAGTTTAGACCATTTTATAGTCTAGATTTTAAATTCATTTCTTAGCGTTAAAACGTGTGGGAAAATACTATCGAAATAAACTTTAGAGATTAGAGGCCATTGCATTTGATGAATGAAGGGAGATGAATGTCTCTTTGGTCGTAAATGAAATGACCTAATTACGTGAGCTGAATGAAATGAAAAAGGAAATCAGGAGGAAGATACGACAAGGAAACAACTAACAGTTGACCGAATACTCCTTCGCCAACTCCACCACATTCATTGAGCTAACGAGAAACGGGGTCGTTAGCTCTGTAACAACAGTTTGTAAGAAACGAAAATCTGATGCTATAGCCGGCCCAGCAATCGGTGGCAGTCTCCCACTCTTGCAGACCTTAGGATCTGCAGCTACAATAAAATCTTAACCATCACTTTACAACCTGGAGAACGCGTGTGTAAACAAAAAGCCTTTGCAGCTTCAGAAATGAACCTTTACGCTCATTGAACGTTGAATATATTCATGGCTAACATTTTTTTACAAATCGAATTTGACATTTCTTAACGCGCATATCGATTTTCAGGCGCTGAGTTCCGATGCCCATCAAAAAACGGTCAGTTCGAGGACCCCAGCCAATGCGACAAATTTTATCAATGCGACGAAGGAGTCGCTACTGAGAGACTGTGCCCCGATGGTCTTGTATTCGACCCACTCAACCGCAAAGTGAACAAATGCGACCAGCCCTTCAACGTCGACTGTGGCGACAGGATTGAGCTCCGTAAGTGTAGTTTACTTTAGGGCAGGGTTTGAAGGGCCACTTGAGCTGTTTTTACCTTCAAAAATGTGTTACAGCACGTGTCTTGAAATGTACCAAACATTATAATTTTTTTTTTTTTTAGAACCGCCCAAGTCGAATCATCTCTGCCCTAGAAGGAACGGCTACTTTGCACATCCAGACGAATCCGTCTGCAACATTTTCTACAACTGCATTGAAGGAGAAGGAACAGAAATCGTCTGCCCGACTGGTCTTCATTTCGATGAATACAGCGGAACTTGCGTTTGGCCCGACTCCGCTGGACGAACCAATTGCGGTCAACCTGATTCAAGTATGTACGGGTGGAAAGACCACCTTCAGATAAAATTTGTGTTTAACGATAGACGACAGACCATTTTAGGCCAAATTTGAATATTTGTCATTCATACACTTGGAAAATCACATCACACAACTTTCCTCAGCCCCACTCGCATTCCTAGATTTTCATCAACTATAACATCGCTCAACGTTCTGCGTGGAAACTGATAGTGCGTAAGACTCGTAATGTATCGGTTCACCCCTATTTATGTCACGACCTTCGTTGAGTCAGCTTTGCATAGCTAATTTATGAGGCTGTCTGGTGACTTCAACAGAAAAGTTCGTACTCACAGTTCTCTAATTACATGGAAAACATCGTAAAAATATCTGGTGTGTTGCAACACACAACTTTCCATCACTTTACCTCAATTCACTTGTGTACATGACTTTTTCTACTTAATCAATTAATTTATCACTCAGTTCATTTGAACTAGGTCAAACAACACTTCACGGCTGCAGAAATCGGTAGTGCTTACAGTTCCGGAATTTATTGTGCTGCTCGTACTCATTCCCGGACCATTGGTACACAGAGAATTAATGAGGCTGTAAACACGATTTTTTGAAGAGGATAATAATCACACTCAAACCATTTTCCCAAATAGTGTTTTTCGGACTCAGTAGGACGTAAAGAACTGAAGAAAACTCGAAAAAAAATTTTCAGCCGTAATTTTCAGCCGTATGTAATTATAACTTTCCTTTCTACTTTGACAAGGAAAGTAAAAAGTGATTAAAGCTACGACAAACGTTTTAATTCCAGTATTTTTGGGGATCTCGCTAACCAATTTATAATCATTATTAAGCTACCATTGCAAAGATAGTTTATTGAACCACCGCTCAGATGGTTTTAAGAACGCTAAGGTCATACGAGCGGGATTTATAGGAATAAAACTGCACTAAAACCAATGCTCATTGAAACTTGGTCCGTGAAGTGTTTTTTGACCTAGCTTATTGTGTTGCTCTCGTCATTTCCCCAGTACTAAAATGAGAGCACTTTGACTTCATTTGTAACATGCCATACGAAAACATAAATTAAAATCGTTCTGGGAGTTTTTTTTATTAAAAAAAACACATTTGGTGTCTGCAATGGTGAGATAACTATAGGTAGTTTTACGAGTTGATCTTCAGACTGGTTATTAAATTTGAGCAGATTTAGTTCTGGATTGCATTCACTGTTGCACAGATAGTTTTCTTAGATGGCGATCTTAGGAGCCTCTGAAGCGTTAAGATCTGGGAAAAAACTCAAAAACATTCTTTCTACTACGTAGGGCTGACAAACGTTATAGTGTTCCCAGAGGAGTTTTCAAAAAGAGAACAGAGAAATCGTCAACTCCAAGAAATAAGAAAATCGATGAAAACGCGAAGGTGGCACTTTGTGCACCGAAAAAGAGAGATAGGAACTAGGTAGAGGGACGATCCTTCCGAGTGTAAAAAATATATTTTCTTTTCAAAAGTAAACGATACATCTACATCCATACGTTGTCTATAATATTACGACTGTCTTATGACTCGAACTCTCATTTTTCCAGTGAAACTGAAAGATGGGTTTTCCTGCCCCAACACTCAAACCGCCAACAGCCACGGGCAGGCCGTCGCTCATCCCGTCTACGCACATCCTGACGACTGCCAAAAGTTTTACGTCTGCCTGAATGGCGTCATGCCGAGGGAACAAGGCTGCAGCACCGGCGAAGTCTACAATGAAGAATCTCAAAAATGCGATGCTCCTGAGAATGTTCCTGGATGGTGAGTCATAATCGGGTATCATAGATTTTCAAAACGTGATGGAGCAACGTGACTGTATACGTGACTTTTCTCGAGGAATTCCAGCGCCCGGGAATGGAGATTGAGCTCGTTACTTGAAATAAAAGTTGTGTGAAAAGTAGCGCACTGCTTTCCACGTTTCTGCTGAAGACGTAATTAACCTCTGTGAGAGCTTCAGAAGAGAGTACGATGCGCTTTAATGCCAGCAACAGTAGTGCCAGTGAAGGGAGTTAGTCCAGAAAAAAATGGAGTGTGCGCAGGCGCCAACTAATACTGAAAGAGCTCTAGGGTTCCAATGCTTACAGAATTTTGGTATATGGTGCGATCAGCAAGTTAAAGTAATTTCCCTGTGAATCACACTTGATTCTGTCACGTGACCGGCTTGCTGCCAGTACGGCAATGGAAACAGCGGCAGTGATTGACGAACAGGCCACAACTTAACACTTGCTTGCCACAACTTAACTTTTGAATAAAGCATTGACCTACACTCATAATTCGGGAAACGGACGTGCGAAAGGAAATCTATACAATACTGTTAACATATCTTAAGTTCATAATGTAAGGTGGGTGCGGCGAAATAGTGGAAATCCATCTTATGAAAGACGAGTTGAGACGAAGTAGTCTATTTCCACGGGTAAAACAATGATATCTTGTATACGCGTTTCGGTTTACTAGACCATAATCAGTGCAATACAGACAAGATATACAAGATATCATTGTTTTACCCGTGGAAATAGACTACTTCGTCTCAACTCGTCTCTTATAATCTTAAGTTCACTTAAATGCAACTCGACTGTGGACCTCCTGGAGTAAGACACTGAACTGGATGGCTCTCTGGAACTTCTGCTACGAGGGGTAACACCAGATAGCGTTGAACTAGTTTTAGTTAAACAATTGCGAACAACAAGAAAATTATGACTGCCACAGTTGCTGATGAACCTTTAAATAATAGGGAATGCAGCAGTAGCCCAAGAACGGTTCATACCACTGGAAACAACTCGCTGTTCAGTCTGTACATTTTACTAGCTCTACCTAACTTATCACGTTACTGATATCAATGTTGCCCATCATAACGATATTTGTCTGTTCTGTGCAGTGAGGACTGGTTCAAAGACTCTCCCGAAGTAGCCAAAGCCGGAGCCAAGAAGAAGTCAAGGAGGAGGAGACAAGTTCAAATGTGAACCCCCGTTCGACGAAAGCGAAGACTGCTCTTTTTACTTAAATTCTAATTTGGGAAGTACCTGAAAAAATGGTCTTAAAAAACGCGTTTATTTTTAAAACATCACGAACAAAAACAAGTAAACGTAAAGCGAAAGCGTTGTCTCACGTGGGAGGCAATTAACACGATGAGAGGCCAAGATCAATCACTTACAAGCAGTTTTGTGGTTGGGATTTGCGAAATATTAATGTTTGTATGGCGGCGTAACACCAAGCTATTGATTGTTCGTTGTGAAATGTTCGAAATGTGTCAAATAAAGTTTAGTTTACAATTATTTGCGAATTTTTGTGCGACGCCCCTTGTCATCCAATCCCACTTTGATTACCATTTCAAAACGTGAAAAGTTGAGGCATGGGCTCAGAAAATACCTCGTAGTGCTTTTCAGGTGCAATTTAAATTACGCCCGGAGCCGGGGGATGATTCAACAGAACAGAAACAGTAACAGAATTGTCTGTGAACTGACTAACAACAGCGGAAGAACTTAATGGAATATGTTTGGAAATTGTGTGACAAGCGTCCTTAACTTGTGTAATTCTTCTTGACGATTCAACTGGAAGCTCAAATCAAACTAAACTCCAACCACTCCCCCCCCCCCACCAACTACGCCACCACCACCTCCGTCGCTCTCACTCTAACCTGTTATTAGAAAGGGCGGGGAAAATGAAGGTAAAACTCATTGGGAATTAGGATAAATTGAGGATTTTTAGATTGAGTGACTAATGTGGTGTTGAGTGAGCAATGGAGTGGCGATTGATAGGGAAACAGAGTTAACATTTACCAGGATTTAAATAAAATGTAAATTTTTGAAAATTGTGTGACGTCTGTTTTGAAGTTGGCACTTTGACCGAAAGGCAAACTGGACAATACTTCTCCACCTCTCTCACTCGATCCAGTATTTACCCCATTGTGATATTCTTCAGATTTATTGGATCGTTGGCCTAGAACAGTGGTCGACAAACTTATTAGCCAAAGAGCCAAATATGCAAATTATAACGATTTAAATAATTGAGAGCCAAATCTGTTTGTAAATGTAGTAAACGTTAATCATAATTTTAGAGATTCATTAAATTATGGGTACATTGAATAAAACTGGATTTAATATTCAATAAGGCATTGATAAAAAATAATTTGATACCTATAAAAGCATGCATATAAACACTACTTAATGCGAACAATGTTCTTGCATCTGCTTTGAAAGTTTGCTCATTTCCGGGTTTGTAGGTTGTTGTTTTTAATTTTAAGCAAATATCGCAGTCTTCACCCGAACGTACAACAGTCGCCTTCAACCGATTACTGGCCGGGCAAGCCCGTAGGATATTTGTGCTAGAGCCACACTCAGAGTTCAAAGGGCCTAGAATCTAGTGCCCAACATGCATCATTTCAGCGTCCGTCAATCACAGCTTGAATGTGAATCCAGGACGACTGATTCGAAAAAAATGAAAGGTTGATACCAGATGTATACAATTCGTGTGGAAAATGAATCCGTTGAGGTTTCTGCGGAAGTTTTTAGGAGGAGGATTGATTGGAGAATAGATTGGCAATTAACAGATAAAGAGAGCTGAAATTGGCAGGGATTTGATGATAATCGGCGGAGAGTGCTGTGCATATGTTTGGGAATTGTATGACAACTATGCTAAACTTGTGTAAAAGTTGCTAATATGACTAAAAGTCCCAATTAAACAATACTTCCCCACCTCTCTCACTCAACCCAGTGCGTACTCCATTGTGATATTCCTCAGATTTATTGAATCGTTGGCCTAGAACCTAGTGTCTAACACTTTTCAACAGTTCTGCCAGTCCCTGGTTGGTTGTGAATCCAGTTCGAGTGAGTTGGAAGTGGAAAATCAGTTAAAGGCGAAAAATAAACTGCCTCGCACTTAGTGGACTACAATAATGAAAGTTGTTTCGGCCTTGGGAGACGACTGTTACACTCGGGCGTTGTTGTTACAAAAAACCCGAAGCACCCCAATTTGCATTGATTTATTGAAGCCTCCAACTCCAACAAGCCGTTTAGATTAACACATCAAGGACTCAATTGAAATGTAAATGTATAATCTACCAAACGCTCTTCGGCGGTCTCCCAAGTTTTCTTTCAGTTGACGACCGGGAAACGTCTGGATCGTCAGCAAGCTTCAATATCGCGAGATCGTACTTGGATTTTTGATCGTTCTCAAAGACGTCGGCGACTATGCACAGGAGAGTCCGCGAAGTGCCAGCAACGTGGAAGGATAAATTAAGGCGTTTCGCGTACTCGACGTTTTACGTCACGTCGATGTTGAGCATCTCCATTCCGTACATTCTCCTCGACATGTTGCTCACCCCCATTTTCCCTCGCTTCACCGTGTGGTACGTAGCTCTCATTCATGTGTATTGATGGAGAAAATGAACCGTAGATTGCGACGGCAAATCGTACAGCTTTCCTCAGCCTCACGTGCATTCAGCAATATCAATCATTTAGACAATAGTGAAATCTGTGTTACGTTAAATTTGTATCAACTCGATCAACTGCTGTACAAAGACGTGTAGTGCTTAAGATTCTGACATTTATTCGGTTGCTCCCATTCATATCTCTATCACTATCAAGATACTACCCAATACGTAATTTGTACGAAGCTTTATTAAACTTCATCAACGGGCAAATACTGAGGGAGTAAAATGTGAGTAAAGCATCTCCCTGTAAATTCCTGAATTTCTGGGGTTGTTCACAATGAGCGTTTTATTTTGCATACGACACTAAAACTACAGGTAAGCGCATAGTACGAAAATTAAATTAAAAGAATGAAGTAACCGTGCAGCACGTGTAAAGCTACACTTTCAATAGTCAGCCCCCGAAACGAACGCGAGAGCATACAGGCTTGCTAGTAATAGATGTCAATAGTTGGGCGCACGAATGGGGGAGCTTGAATTGAGAAATAAATGAACGTGGTGAGCGTGAGTGAAGACTGTATTACACTTGACAGAATAGCAATATCAGTTTGAGTGGGAGTATATAAACCTGAATAAGGGGACTCTAAATACACTACACGTGAACTGGTTGCATGGGAAACTAAGTGGAGAGAGAGAGATAGAGTTGAGTTGTGAGTAGCACGAGCTGAGAGACGAATGAGTTGCGAAACTTGAGAGAAGAATAACTGGGAGACGACTGTCGTTCACGAGAGCTGATTGATAACTGACTGTTGGAAAGAGCTGTGTATTGTGGAGAGGAATGTAAAATTGAGGGACAGGAAAAGGATATGTGGAAAGTCCAGAGAAGGGGGAAATCCGTTGTCACGCAGAAATAACTGAAGAGCTGGGCTTTCCACAGGTATAAACAAAAGGGTTGAGATCACATAGGTGTTTGGGGAAACAATTACTTTCCATAGGGCCAGCGAGTATCATCAAGTGCAAAAACCCCAACCCAAAACCCAGCTAATTCGGCCTGGGCTGAACATAATAGTAAAGTGTGTAACAATAAATGAATTTCAATAATAAAAGAAACTATCAAACACCAACAAAACCGAAGAATAGTAAGTAAAACATATAACATTCACAGCATATAATGATAATCAACTAATCGACATTAACGATACATACGAAAATATACGTAATCTCGAAGATATATTCCGTACGTAAGTTAAGGGAAACTGAAATCTAATACGTTAGGTACTGAAACCTCTCTAAAAACACATCATATGAAAAAGGGGGCATCCCAATCAACAATTGTTTCAAGAATCGTGTTTTATTGCATTTTTCAAAAATTTCGAGAGTGGCACCTCCTCCTCCAGACTGAGTGTCTTTTAGTAACCTTTACCCACACTTTATTTCCTAGTCGAGTTCAGAAACGGTCGCTATGAAAGAAAACAGACCTACTATGAATTGAAAGTAATTGAGCTTGTATTTTTGATGTGAGCTTATCGATATTTGCTGCCAGTTCTGCAAAATCCCATTCTCCTCCTTCGCCTTGTGACGTCTTTCCGCGGTGGCCAAGCGCGTAGGGGCGCGTGGCCTTCCGAGCCAGGCGGGGATAGAACCAGCGGACTCTGGTTCGATCCTTGACCAGGCTCCCCCTCCTCCGAACCCAGGGTGGTGAGGCAATGGATACTGGCAGCTGCTGGGACACTAAGCGGGCCCCCAACAGCCTGTTGGGTGAGCCCTGCTGGGGAGTTAGGACATGGGCCCAATGTGTGCCAGGGCGAAATGCCATTGGTCCTGCAGTTCTGGCGGAGTCGTATGGCCCGCAGCAGCCTCCCTGGTATGAGTGAGGGTCATTTGCCTTAGTAGTTGAAATTGACTCTCTCCGATTGAGTAATACGCACAGAAAAGAAGAGAGACCAAACTACTGCCGTATATTCTAGGTGTCGAAGGACGAGTGATTTGTAAAGCTATTACTATTTCTGAATGGAGAAGTCCCCTCGTATTTAGCATTAGAAACACATCTGAGTAAAATATTTTGTATTGCTGTTTCTTTGTATTGTTTTTTCTCGAAAAGATGTGAATTTCGTCATTTTATCCCACCTTGTCACCCTCGAGGTATGATGGCAGATTAACGTTAGGGGTTGTAATTAATAAAAATATGGATGGAACTATGGCACACTTCATTCATGATAGAAGCGAAGATGAACAAAAAAATTTCAAATAACTAAAATCATCGAAGTTTCAATTTTCGACGCAGAACTCACACTTCCAAAGCTGATGAGCGGCTTCTTTCCCCTCCCACCATGAGCATTCTTAGGTAGAACGTGACTTTTTATACTGTAGAATACAAGATGGAAAACCGGATGCATGGTGGAGGCGTGGAGGCCTTCTGTCGCAGCTTACTGGGGTCTTTCCAAACCCAGGGAGGTCAGCAAGTCCAAACTATCCCACCCTGGGATGAGAAAAAGCGGTAAGTGCCATCGAATGATGGGGCGGGTCTATGACTACTATTGTCTTGTTGTCTATGACTATTGTATTGTTCGACCCAAAATGGTAACATGGGAATGCACAAACTGCGGCCTTGTGCCAGTGCACTATGGGTTAGGGCCACGACAGGTGGCTGCCTCCAGAGGGCAAGGTAGGTAGTAATATTGCGCCTTTATTCGTTTTTAAACTGCGGGGTCTGAGGAAGGTTGGGGCACCCAGTCGGAACCACACACACACATCCCCGAATGCAGGACTGTAACTGTACGGTACGTGAGGTTAATAAAGCCATAACACCCAGAAAAATGAGATGAATAGCATTATATTCTCCGATTTTCTCGAGAAGGGCGTTAACGATTTCAAAAAAACTTACGGGACACCCTCTGCTAACAAGTATCTTCATTTTGTTCTCCATAAATGTTTCCGAAGAAATATGTTGAACGAAGATCATCAGCTGATAGCACCACATACATAAATATATCTTTTCATTCGCGCATGCGCGCGCCGCGGATTCAGTAGGCCTTAACGCGTGAAGACCTGAAGAACGCCCAACTTTGTTTACATAATCGCAGTATTTAACTTGCCTTTTAGGGAGCGGAAAGTCAGCGTCTTTTTACGACCTCCACAATCGTGATGCTTCGGTAGTTTGATTGCCTGATGTTAAACGAAGCAAGGAACTATGCATAACCACTTCCCGAACAAATTGCGGATTTGTTAACGTTAAGAAGATTCATTTAATTTGTTCAATAATTAATTTTATTTTTGTTTCGTTCGTTTTTCTAATTATACCTGCAACAGTTCACTGTTTCATTTCGCCGTTTTCATTAAATTTAGTACAGTTCACAATATCGAAGTTTTGTGTCAGTCCAACGCTGCGACAGAACGTTTGTGAGCCCCTTGTTAAACGACTCGTTGGTTAATTTTCACTCATACATAAAATGCTAAGGATCAGGAAAGTCACAATAACTGCTGCAGGTCTAGGTCCTTGGAATGGCGACTACTCACCACCAACAAAACTGTACATAAGTTGTTCAAAAAGTCGAAAACCTGTTCTCACCTTTACTTTACCACTCCGTTATTTAAAGTGACGTTTGTGCTCTTTAGGTTTCTCTGGTCCTTGTTTCAAGTTATACAAGCGTTGGTCGGTGCAAGGGTTGAACTGAAGAACGCGCACAACTTGACAAATAATCCAAAAGCGGTTATCGTCATGAATCATCAAACAATCTACGACTTTTATAGTGAGTACATTCGTTCGTTCGCCCTCAAATCATTTACGTACAATTGTTATATAACGATACAATTATGCTCATTTTGCCAATTAATGTTAACGCGCAATGGAGCTTTATTTGTTTATTTATTTCACCATCGGTGTGTTCGTCTCATAGTACGAGGATTGTTGCTGTCTGTTGCCTCCCTCCATCGCCTGATCTGCTTAACCATTGCGCTTCTCAATTTCCGTCACATCACATCTCATCTCAGCCTTGCTCCGCAGTACCCACGGGCTTTCTTCAATTCTAGTTCTAGTTTTCATTCAATTGAGCTTTTTCCCTATGCTATAGAATTAAGACTCCTCAACAAGACTCCACAGTCAAGGGACATGATCAACACAACGCTACCCAGCATCAACGTCCGTTCAGTATGAACTTTCAACTCTTTTTTTACTTCTTCAGTTGCAGAGAAATTTATCATTTTTGTGCTGTTTTGCTTTTTCTTTTATTTACAAGTCACTTACACTACTCTTCTTTATCGTTCAAATGTAGTTGAGGTAATAGGTTTTTTTCATAATTTGAAGACCTGCTTCTCTACCTAAGGCATAAACTAAAAGTCGTGAAGAATATGTAAGTGTTAAGAGTGACAGAGAAAATCAGAAGTTAATTATTGGTATTCAGAAGAAATTAATAAAAATAACTGTAAGCTCTTCTTCTAAAATTACGATAAAACATTTCTCTGAAAATTAACACGTGTGATGTAACAGCCCACATCATTGGAAGATCGCACAAAGGTATGCACACGACTTCCCTCAGCCGTCAGCGAATTTCAAGGCTCCAATCTATTTTTCCCTCCTCAGTTCATAGGAACTTGTTGACTTGGTGAATTTGTTGCGCTCCCGCTACCTTTGCCACGATGTTCATTTAAAAACCAACGTATGGGTATTTTATGGGTCTGCCACCCGTTATGATGATGAGGGGGGGTGGGGATAGGTTCCTGTTCTGAATTATACAGGACTCAACAGTCACTCAGTAATGCCACGTTAGTGAGAATTCTGGCATTTCTGAAGTAGTTCATTGGAAGGATTATTTGCTGACGATTATTAAACTTTCTTCGCATAGTTTTCTCACTGGACTACAGCTGTAATTTGTTTTAGGAAGCTCGTGTCGAAATATTTGATAATTTATCGCGCTGCTCCTGTGATTTGTACAAATAGTTGTATAGCTATCTCATTTGGAGCTGTATACACAAAACATTTAATCGAAATCGTTTGAGCCGTTAATGAGGAAAACGATTTTGGTTTTTTAAGACCATGATAACCGTAGTTATTACTGTATCTATTTGGCGGATATCTATATTTTTGCACCCCATGTTCGCCTACAGGTTAAAAAATATAATTTTCAGCCGAATCAGCTCTACCTTTCTCTGTCGATCTGGTCGCGTTGGCAGACACACACCTTATCCCAAACGGTGGTTTTTGGGTCGGTAGCCAATGATCTGAAAACCTATGAAAAAAATGCCTTTAAGTTGCCTTCCTACTCCGATAGGCTCAGAAAAGGATCTCTGACCGTGTTGGAGGGAATTTTGAAGAATGCGTTGCGCGTTGACGGTTTCACAATCAGAATGTTTCAAACTAATCCTTTCGTATTTGCGAGCGGCCATTCAAATTTCATCCAACTTTGTATGTAGTTTTCCGTACATGATGAGAGCCTACACAGGTAACGGCAGAGGGATGTTCAAGGAGAATTTCCGCATTTCCACTCGAGCGCTCGCTTAGCCCCCGGTGCTTCTAAGTTTTAAAAGTATTAAAATGTTTTCAGTGATCTCCTCGACGTACCACTTGTACGGCGACGTTCACACAGTATCGAGAAAAGAAGTATTCTACTTCTGGCCAATTGGTTACGCCATGTGGAGATCCGGATCGCTGTTCATCGACTTGAGCTCTCCCCAAGGCGCTTTGAATCATCTGATTTCGGAAGCCCGCAAACTTTTCTCGCCGACAAATCCGAAGGTAATCCCGAAGTACTGGAAGATCAAATATAAGTCCTTTCGGACTTCTTCCAATAATTACTGTGTAACACAGCTCAATAGCCACAATATCGAATAGCCTTCGAGTTTTCAACGTTAAAAAAATGGTCAAAATGGTTCAAAAAACTTCTTTTCTTGTCAACACTAACTGCCGTACAGTGGAACGTAACGTACGTAAAACATTTGAATGGAATGGAAGACATTGAAGCAGAACAGATTAATAATTGATTATTGATTTTCAGGCTTCTAAGATCATCATGTTTCCTGAAGGGACGCGCAACAAGGATGTCAACAGCTTCATGGATTTCAAGAAAGGGGCTTTTAAAGTGGCGATGGCTTGTAACGTTCCTGTGATACCAATAGTTCAACCGCCTCAAACCTTTTTGCGCAAATTTCCAAAAAGTATGTTTCATATTTTACATTTAGTATAATCGTTGGCTTTCTAGCCGAACCAACGGTGGGTTGTAGGAGTAAGGCAGGATATGTGGTGAGGAAGGGTGTGAGGCACGATGGTCCGAGGTTCTTATATACTTTGTGTGATTTCGTTCCCTCAAAGCATGACACTTTCTGGCAGTCAGTTTAGAAATAATGAACGGTGAGCTCAGATCGCCACTCCCCCTCTATATAAAGAGTAGAACTCAATTTACACCACATAATTTTCTCGTTCAAGTGCTTGCACTCAAGCAAGACAAGTAAGTCGATCAAGCCCAACGCCAGCAGTAATTGATGATCAGCAACCTGCATTTTCTCCCTTTACACAGCTTTTATTATAGAGCTGTCAATCAATTTGTTTTACTTCACACTACCAGTTCCTATTAGAAAGAAGAGGTGACTCGTAAGTGGACAACGAAACAATGGAAACACTCATCACCCCATCATCCATTTACAATGACAAGATGTCTACAAGACAAAATGTTAGCTGTCTGAATCCAGGGCCCTGCTCACGCCAAATTTACATAAGCTTCTTCTGGGAAGTTAGTAGGGAACTATGCTCGGGGATTATTTTACAGTTAACCATATGCAGATGGAACTTGAACAACGTAATAGTTTAAATACAAAAGTCTGTACACGATCTTACGTGCTAATCATTCATTGTGAGAAACTAGGTTTAGGTTCCCTCCGACCAACTTCAAAGCATTGTCACTGCCCACAACACCCCCGTGCCGCTACAAGCGAAATCCTATTGGGATTTGGTCAGGAAGGAGTCTGGAAACAGTTCCTCAGACTTATTATAGCCTTGGCAGCAGCTCTCTGAAATATACAGACACGCCTGCTCTAGAGTCCACTTCATGAGCCCTCCCAACGCCCACATTAACAGCAAACGTTTCAGTCGCAAATGCGGTCTCAGCTATACGGCCTGAGTATTGGAAAACTCCATCTAAGTCTTGTAGCAAACTTCCAAATTCCAATTACAGTCCCAGTTCTGCTCTGTGAGGCTGCGTTTCTGCAATTCCTGCTAATCAGTAACACCGTTTTTATTTTTCAGCCAAAGTGGTGCTGGAATGCCTCCACCCGGTGATGTTGAACGCCAAAGAGGATTTGGACGCTCAAATCGACAAAATCAAAAACGACATGTTCGAAGTTTATAGTAAGCAAATTGACAATTTGGTAGAGAAAGGAGAGCTTCTGCGCGACGAAGAATAGCGAGTGCAGTCAATTAAACACGGTGTAATAAAAATGAGAGTTATTAAGTATTTCGAGTATTTATTTGTCACAAAACTCGGGATCTTGTGAAAGCAGAAACTTCGTAAATAGAGAAAAAAGCTAACGAGGCGAAAAGGAGGCCAATACAAGAGTTGCTAACACTAAGCCAAGCCCTTGGCGGAGGGCTCTGCCTGCTGAGAAAATTAGTAGTGCGACGCATCACACTACTTGCCTAGCTACATGTACATTCGAAGGTTTTTAACGTCGTACGTTCTTCACTTGGTAGAATTGAACGTGAGGTTGAATGTAGAGCTAGTAGTGAAGTTTATATAATTCATTGGGTTGCCCCTACTTGTAGTATATTTCATTCAAGCTTGTACTCGTATTAAGACGGTAGTTTGGATTCCGGAATTTCTTGAATTGTTCTTAATTACTCTAAAAACGGCACTGAACTTCCACCGATTTGGTAACTTATTTGACAACCAACAGGATTTTTGTATACATTTTTGAATAATTTTCTCAAGAACGAAGTTATTCAATAGTCCAATGCAGGCACTTACAAGTTTCACCATACGAGAAGCTCTGTCGTTATGAGTTCTAACTTTCCTCCTTCAAAATGGCGGGGAGGCTATTTTACACAGCAGTACCGGCATGCGGGCGTGGCCTACATCCTCCGCAGTACGGCGCCAATGTTCCGTACTGTTTGTTTTAGGATGACCTTGAACCTCTGGACGTATAACTCAGAAATCTGCGTTCCCACATCATTTTTCAGCCGTAGTAGTTCCTTCGTATACCTAAAGTCATTCTTGGTTCTAACGAGAAGTGATTCTACGTTGAAATTGATAGCGTGGGCGCCTTGGGACTACTTTAAAGTCGGTCCACGCAGCTCAGACGGAGATGAACATTGCAATAGTTTTAGTAAGCCGTTAGCGTCGATTGTAGACAGTAACTGGTGTACCACATATTCCCGTTCATTTCCCAACTATCTTACATGAAGCCCTCAACTATTTTTACTTACTTTCAGCGCCATGCGTCTTTAAATCCGGTTTATTAATTTTACCAGCGCAATTAATAGCTCAAGTAAGGTTCACGAGACAAGCTCTTGGCGGTTTTCGAGATCACAATTTAATACGGAGACGTGTGATACATGTGATGTAAATGATATGGGTTTCTCACTTCTTACTGCTCTGCTGAAATTTAATCGGCTGAAGGAAGGTTTTCAGCGACTCACCTAAATTTCAGGTAGTCTAAACCTCAATCAGACGTACATTTTGTCGTTGAGTTTAACGCTCATTTCGTTTTTTGTTACCTATCCAATTTCATTCCACCTGCCTATCATGCTCCAAGTAAAAGACATCGTCATTTCAGGGAACACACTTTAAAGGTAACACTTTCGCATCTATTCGTATTTATTGTTAAAGTATTCTTCGTCGCAATTGATGTATTCAGCGAATTCCAACGTTCTTCGCACTAAATATATGAGCGCAATGGCAGCCACCGCGAACACCAATCCTGTCCGAACACTGTTTCGTTGCTTTTGGCCGTGAATACGTCTCACCTCATTCGAGAGTTCAATGAACTCTTTTAGCATGATTTCACGGGTCCTTTTGGCGACTATGGTCAGGTCTTCGTCAGAGCTGATGCGAATTGGTTCGAGCGCTTTCAAGACGACTGTGCCTGCAACGTTACAATTTGGTGAATGCGGTTGTTCTACGAAATTGCGAACCGTGCAAAGCGTTCGTAAGCTCAGCTGTTAGCCTAACAAGAATCCTCATCATGGTGTTAAGTCATGATTAGCAAAAAGAATGCTCCGCCTGCCGGCTTTCTTTGTTTCTTCCTTGCTGTCTGTATCTGTTTTTCTTTCAATCTTTCTTCTTATCTGTATGTCAGTCTTTCTTTATTTCTTTCTTCCTGTCAGTATGTCAACCTTTCTTTCATCTTTTATATAATTCTTTCTTTCTCCCTGTCTATATGTCAGTCTATCGTTCTTGCATTTTTCCTTTCTTTCTTCCTATACGTATGTTGGTATTTTTTTCTTTCTGCATTTCTTTCGCCAAACACATACCCAAACAGTGTGTATCAATGTCCGCAATCAAGTTTAGTTGCCCTGAGTTATTTGTGAGATCTTAAAGTTATAATCTTAAGCACCTCCGTCTCTAAAGGTGTTAATAGCATTCGAGTGAGCAAGCAAAATCAAAGAATAAAGGCGTACAAATGTAAGGTAGTATGTATAGATATTGCATAACTACGTTACTGAAATCTTACGCACCTCGACTAAATATTTGGCTGCCTTCTCTGAAATAATATTTGGAGATGACCATTGGAAAAATGGGAACGTTGTTTTCAACTGCAATCCTAAACGCTCCCAATTTGAAAGGAAGCAAGTGCCCATCCTGGGATTTGTTCCTAGTCCCCTCTGGAAATAGTATCAGCCGACAGACCTGTGGCGGATGAATGAGTTGAATACTAAAGAGACAGTCAAGTTACAAATTAACGTTAACAAGAACATTTCACATAAAGACCTCTCTAGGGTTTTGTGTCCTGTTCATGCACTACGACTGACTACTTGTACTGTTGTCTCCAGAGGCTGAATGTCACGAGAAAATTCTCCCGCAAGAGAGAAAGGTTTGATGTGTTCTGAAGCTGGTCAATGAGTTCATGGTAAAGCCAGCATATGAGCTAATCTGGTAAAGCCTATAAGATGGTTACTCCCCACATATTGAGGAATAATGTTATGTTATAATGTTCTTGATGAGGTTACCAATGTCAACAATAGTCATGGGGATGTGACACATTTCTGTAATCTAAATGTTCATAATTTCCATTCATCGAGTACAGAAGCAAAACTTCATGATGAGGAGTTACCTTATTTGGCATCGCAAACAGTCGTTTACAAGCCGTTGACAGCTCCTGCATTGCATATTTACTGCTGCGATCAATAAATATCCCGTTCATAAAACGCATGGCGAGGCCGTACGTTCCAAACCACTTGAACTCCTTTTTAACCGCGACCACCCAGTCGCCGAATACTTCTACGTGGTAACACGCGACTGAAACAACAGTTTAGTCAAGTTATCGAACATGAAGCGAGCACATTAAGAACTTTGCTATAGCATGGCATGAAGTTAGCAGGTGCATGAAATGGCAGATTCCATATCCAACTCTGAAGGAAGAAATGGACTACTGCAGGAATTACGAGTGAGGGAGGAGGAGGGGTATTGCAGGGCGAGTAGCAGGGTTCTGCGTAGCAAGTAGCAGAGAGACAGAGAGTTCACACTACACTTGCAGGCTTAAGTTTCCTTATAGTCGAAATCATGTGGGCACAAATGAGAGATGAGTGAGTGTGTTCTTAGGCAGACTGGCACCAACAAGGTGGGGAAGTAAAGGAAAGGGAGAGGGGTTATAATAAAGCCAAAGTGCATTGCCAGCTCTGGAAATACTAATCCTTGTGTCTGGTCTAGCTATAAACATCGGAAGAAAGAAGTTGTTTGACGGAATTGGCAGGTAGTTTTAGCGGCTGTGAGGATATAAGACAGTTTAAAACCAAGCAGTCAGAGTCATTCATCAGAAGACATTTCTCCATAGCTAAGGAGAAGTAGTTATTTACATGACTCAATTCTGATTACCGTTAAAGTGTGTCTAGTACTTTAGTAACATGATTAAGCGTAATTTGGAAATATATCCAAATTAATAACGTTAACTTAACGAATATTGAGAGGTTGCAGAGGTTTTCCTGCACCAACACTTCGAAGGTCAGACTTTTCCCAAGCAGCTGTCTCCACAAAGCTGCCAAGTCTGCGCAAGTCCCCTATTGAGGTGCAGGGTAAATATCGACTTCAAACCAATTTTGTTCTCAATCAGGTTCATAGACACACCATTATGTCAAACCGCTTTTTTTGGACTCAAATTCCCTTGAAACGTCGCCAATTCTTCTCTACTTCACAGGAAAGTAAACAATACAAAACCAGTATAATTTGGTCTGTGTGAGCCGTCATGTCTCTGTGTCAAGAATGTGAAATACTAACCGAGAGAGTCCAATATGCTCATGTGGTTCAAAATTATGACCCCTTTTGATTCTTTGTTCATGTCATAGTTGCTTCTGAATTCCATTTCAATCCCCATTATTTGGGTCAGCAAGTAACTGCAGCTACCGATGAACCTTAAAACAGTATAAATAATTAAAAGGGGTTGATGCTAAGGAGAACATGTATGACAGAATTAAAAGGGAACGTGGTTTAGTGGTTTGCCAACATGTAGATCTGACTAAGATGCGCCTAGCCTTACTGGTCAGGATGTGTTTCAGACTGTATATGCTAAAACATATCCATGCTCTCCTATTGGTCGGTAACATAGATGAAGTTGCTTGGAAATACCCCCCACTATTCGGTTCTCCTTCCCTCAAGCCACTCTCCAAACTAGCTCGTTCTCTCCCGTCTGTCCCCACTATGCCTCCCCTCAAGCCACTATACCAGTTCTAACACCCCCCCCCCCAAATATCCCTCTGACTACACTACCTCTAACTTCTCTCCTTCACACATACCCTCCCGCCAAGCCTCATCTACTTCGTCCCCTCAAGCCACTCTCCTCACTATTCCTCTTCTAACTCCTCCCCTCAGTAAACTTTCCCTACTAGTCCTCTTCTAACTCCTCCAATCCACTCTCCCCACTACTCCTCTTGTAAGTCCTTCCCTCAATCCATTCTCCCCACTATTCCTCTTCTAACTCTTCCCATCAAGCTACTACTCTAATTATTTCTCTTCTAACTCCTCTCATCAAGCCAGTCCCCCTCCAGGAAGGAACATATAAAGAACATTTACAGCATAGCAATGATAGCAGTGTGGGCTTTACATTGTAGAGTAATGTCAAACAGAAACTGTCTTACTTGTTCACCATCCCAGCATAGAACAGTTGTAAAAAAAAAGCGGGGAAAACCAAGAAACTACCGATTAAGTTCATGATGCCCAGGGATAGAAAAACAGCGACGATGCGGATCCGGCTTCGATCACCAAGCCAAGCCGGGAGAAAGAGAAGGAGAATTGTCAGTATGGCGCAGTTATGCCACAATTTTCTCAGCGACCCTGCGCATAAATCTAAAGGTGAAATACAATGTTTAATATATGATCTACAATGTATCATTCTATCACTCATGGTAGATAGTATACATAACAACATGCTTGACGTTAACACAATCTTACTTTCGATTCAACTATATAAAAACCCTTTCGTTAATAACGTTCTTGGGAATTTACGAACCCTTGATAATTATAATTAACGTCAAAGTTTGGCACTGTATTAAATTTTTGTTTCCTCTGAATTAACTATGAAACTCCTCGATCTTGGACTCGTGGAAGTTGAACAGTTCAAAGAAAGAAGATTATGGGAAGAGGCACTAACATTCAGACAATCAAAATGTCCATCAGCAACTCACCGTCTGTATTTGCAATTGAGAGAAAATGGCTGAACCGTATCAGTTCAAATTTGATTTCCTACAGGCACATCAATAGACTGCGTCAATAGGTGGATTCGTGCAAAATCAGTTGGAGACTAACTACATAGTGATCATGGTGATCAAAACAACAAATTGTTTTCCCTTCAAAAATTGCTTCTACGATTTTAATTGCGTATTTTGTGTGAACATTTTAAAATACTGTAGCGATAGCTGCACTATAAATTATCTAAAATTTCAAGTAAAATCAATTTCAGTGGGTTATTCCTCATAAATCCCGGGCATGCAGTGCTATACGTGCCTATATGGCAGGGTTGTAATAATCGCAAAAAAATAGTCATCGGATGACTGGTGGCATAAATGGGAATGAATTCTGGAACGATAAGTTGCATCGAGTTCATACCAACTGTGCGAAACACGAAGTTCACTGAATGCACGGGAGGATGAAGAAAGTTTTGCGATGCGACGCTTTTTGTTTCGTTCGTGACTTTTCGAAGGTGCGAAATAAGGTGATGGCAGTTTCCTTAACGTGGAAAACAGCTGCAATGCTCTTGATTAAACCGTCCAAATATCTTTCGCTAATCATTACGCAACATTTGTTTTACATAAATATCTATGTGAACATTTAGAAAGCGGTGATATAGGCTAATGAAGCAATAAAAAGGTTGTTTTCTTTTTTTCGGAGAAACGGCACCAACGTTTTAAATCGAACTTAACGAGCGGTGCGTAGCAACACACAACTTTCCACCACCCCCACAAGTTCGAACACCAGTTACATATGCGGGTGCTATATCTTCGTTCAATGCATTTCTCCGGAGGACAAAATGTAGGGACTAGTTAGCTGAGAGTACTCCGTAAGTTTGATCGAAATCATTGGAGCCGTTTTTGAGAAAATTGGAATACCGATAAATTAATATTCGGCTAATCTCCTTTTCTAAATTAACATGGCTTATATCTCCGTTCAACATATATATACAGAAATAATTATGGAAAGCGAAATGTGGGAATGGGTGACTAAAAGACACTCTGAACGATTGATCGGTGAAGCAGTTACTCCAGAATTTACTGAAATGTTCGAAAAAACGTTATTTTCGACACATTTTCATTTTTATCTCTGCTAATGGAATTTCAGAGGCACATTTATTGAAAACAATACGTAGGTATAGGCGTAGGATATTCGAAAACATCCAGAGAGTTTGGTGAAAATTGTTGAAGTCGTTTTGCCAAAAAGCGTAAAAAATCTACGTTCACCATATTTTCATGGAGATATGTATTGAAAAGAGAAGTTAGTTATTGATTAGTAAAAGATAATTTGTATGTTTGATCAAAATAGTTAGAGCCGTTTTCGAGAAAAATGCGAAAACCCTAGTTTTTGGTACATTTTCGTCCCCCACCCCCTCTTCCCATAGTCCATAACCTTATTTTGATGTCTACAAAAAATAACAAACAAAACAAAAAAAGAACCAGCTCAATCGGATCAGCCGTTCTCCCGCAAATCGAACTACACACACACACTCACACACACGGACCATGCGCCGAAATTAGGTTTTTTAGACTCAGTAGGCCTCAAAACGTAAAGATCTGAAGAAAACAAAGATTTTTTTTTAAACGATTACTATACTTTCCTTCCCTTCGGGTAGCGGAAAGTTAAAAGGGGCCTTCAACTAATCGATACTAACGTATTGCTCACACTTTTCCACCGACAGTCCCTTGAACAGTGATATCAACAAAACTGCACCAAAAATCATGTTTTTACGTTTTCTAAATTTCGATGGGAAATACATTACTGAATTAGGTTAACCCAATGGAGCGTCTTCCAAAAACCTATACCGACATGTTGTTTCTCGCAACTATTTGGGTAACCATCCGTTGAGCTGAGATATAAGCCAAGATAAAGGCGGGAAATGAGAATATTAAAGCGTCGTTACTCTTATTTTCAACAAACAAGGCTCTAACGATTTCTACCAAAACTTACGGGATACTCTCCACAAACTGCTACCTACACTTAGCTCTTCTAAACGTTTACTCAGAAACGCGTTGAACGAAGGTACTTTGATGCTACGTGTTAGGTATTTAGGAGATTTTCCTCCTGACGGAAAGTTGCAAGTTGTACACAACCCAAATCAACTTTGGCAAATAAGTTGTGAGTGAATGGCCAACACATAATGATTTGTATTGAGGAGCCGAAGCTACTAGAATTCACCTGACTATGTTGACTGTGATCCGTGTAGACGTGGCCTACATCTCTGAGACCCATCCTATTTGACTCAGCAGCGATAAATACGTAGGAAAAGATACTTAACACTACGTAAATGAAATGACATTTTTTGCCCATCACAATCGTGGGTTTCGTCCGATCGGATTGACAAGCAGGCGGGCCCAAGATGCCAAATGGAATTTTGTGTGAAATAATGGATTTTTTATACCGCGTTAAAGCAAAGTATGGCCCGAACGGCGGGCAGACATTACAGTTTTTGGAATCCCATTTTGAGGGAACGAGGATAACATTTCCTGAGTGAAAACCGAGGTATATTATTCAGAATGGACAATGACCCAAAAGATGAGCTTCCTTCAGACGTTTACCTTTCAATGTTAGAACGCTTTGGCGGATTCGGCTCAAATTTGATATTTAGCTTGGAAAATCAACATCATGCAGATTTTGACTATAAGCGATTTTTTAATAGTTTTTTCATCACAAATCTCAATCATATGAGAATGAATATCTTCTTCAGAAAAATCTGTATAATCTCAGTAAATTATTCATATGATGAGAGTTAATTATTGTTTAAGATGTTTAGGAGTAACCCCAACAATTTCTGAATACTAACCGCTCCATTTCACTTTCTCGCGGTTCTTACACGATTATCCCAAAACGTTAAACACAATCCTTCTCAGAAAAATCGCTTTGATAGTTTCACGAATCACCTATACGCTCAATAATCGTCGTGGCATAAGTAGTGGCCACTCAATAAATTCTGGAACCTTCAACGCCACCAATTTCATTGTAGAACGTCGAACTACATTCTACCGATGAAAATCATGAATGCTGGGACTGAAGAAAGGTGTATGATGCGTCGCACAGTACTTTTTTCTAATGCGCACATACCGCTCTCGCGAGAGAAAGTCGAAAAGTTGGGTTTAGAGTCGTCGTAAATTTTGTTGCCGTTTCGTACTTTTTTCTAGTAATTGACTATTGACAAAGCACTTTCGATACTAGACGTAAAATTTTCTTTCGAATTTTGAGCTGCAGGATCTATTGAGTTCTTTGTTAGTTCTGCTTGTAGTCACCTCTCCCTGACATTGACGTCATGCCCGATGGGGAAGGAAGGGAAAAACACTACCCCATAAAGAAGGATCTCCGAACCTCGTTAACATTTTTATCTTTTTTTTTTAGAAAACTGGTGACTAATTACTTTCCTTGCGCCATCAGTTTTGCTAAATGCCGGTGGTTTTTTCTTTGTTTTTATTTTTTGTTAATTTTTTTCAAAAATTCAGGCTATGGTTTTTACATTTTGAAATCCCACTTCAGCTAAGATATACAGCGCTGGTGTATGCAGCTTATCATCGACTTAGCAGCAGTTTTTTCTTTTGATAATGTATTGGAAGATTAGGGTTTTAGAGCACTTTGGAATTTAGTCGTTCTGAAATGCGCGGGGACACTGCCGTCAGTTCTGTGAAGACTCAACAGGTCTCACTTCGGATGTTTCGGATTTGAGACTATTCCGATTGACAGAGGATATTGATTATTTGTAATCGACTGCCGGTCAGTGGTAGGGCTAGACGTGGCTGGAGGGGATGGACTGGGGTAGAGAGCAGTTCATTGTCGCGAGGGGGGAAGAATTGGATCAGTTCCGTTTTTTTCTCGCAGAGCAAACTAGGCCGTTAAAACTTAGCGAGCCTCGTGAGGTGTTCGCAATTGACATCGGCTCCGGAGGTATCAATTGCTATCGTGTCGTTAGAACACGCACCGCAGGACTTTGAGGTGAGAGACCTATCTGAACAACACATTTAACAAATACGTCGTTGAGCACATTTTCGACAAATGTGAAAAACTTCGGGGTGTGATTGTAAACCCCTGAAGAGACTAAAAAGTCCCTTCAAACTCATCTTCGGTTCTCAACCACTCCCGAGAAGATTTACGTTTTGTGCTTTCTTTAACGTGATCGTCTCTGAAATCCTCAGCACTACGTGCCCTACGATTTTTATCACTCTAGCATCCAATCAAATCCGTTTTTCATTCGGTTACTTGGTACAACTTGGCTCTAAGTTCTACACAGAAACTGGTGCATAGTGCTGAAGGTTTCATATTCGCATTTTCCCTATTCATGTCACGACGGACATCGATGATGCGAAAGAAACTGATAAAAAGTTACCCGAAGAAACAGCCGATACTTGGAATTGCGTTATTATTGGCTACTTATTTTATACCGTCACTCAATTATCACGGTAACTTATTGGGTTACGCGCAATTTCGTGTTAGAAAACTAGTATCCATGAGTTGGGCTTATACGCAAAAAACCGCTCTTGAAGCTAATACAATACACAATACCATACAAATCATTACTGTTGTGTAGGGCCATTCCCAAAGAGGGGATCAGTATATTTGTTTAAATGAACTATCTGATAATGTAGAAGGTCCTTAATTAGCGCTTTCTGTACTGTGCCTTTAACAAGTCGTAAATGCCCTATTTCTTCTTTATTTTACAACAATACGATTAGGTTGCTGTTGTTATTATTTCTGGTAAGTTAGAAAAAATTAAGCTGCTTTGAACCATGTGGTAACCTGTCTATCACTTGAAGTTACGAAACATATTCTCGTTCTGTGAGCGTCATCCGTTAGAACGTCAAGTCCATTGTCTCTGACTCTCCCGTAATTTCAAAGTGTAGTCAGTAGCGATTATCGAGTATGTCTCCCGAATCAATCTGCTCCATAGTGATCTGCGTTCAGAGTGGACTTATTCCTCCGTTCTCTGTTTCTGCTCTTTCAGTTGTTCAATATTACAAGCCTTAACTCAAGTTATATCAATTTCTCTGGGAGCCATTTAATTTCTTATTTCCTATTTAACATGAAAGTCGGCTAAATTCTCATATTTAACCAAACTTCCTGGTTTTTAATATTCGTATAACGAGATTATTGTTAGGAACGTCGTGAAGAGTGACGCGTCAACATAGCAACGCGGCTTGTTGTAAAGGTAACGAATAAAACTTATCAGGCGTGTCGTGTTCATTTACGAGATTCGTTAACATTTTATCCGTTCACACTTTCTACATATATTGGTGTTATAACATTGTTATTTGGTTTGCACATACGATTGAGTAGAGCTTTGTGTTTCAATTATTATACTATTCAAGTTTAACGCGCATATTGTGAAGGAGCGATTGGTGAATCAATCAATCAGTGGTCAATATTCATTATCCTGCTGAAAGCATAAGACCTGGTGACAAATATTCAATCATAACCGTAAAGACACCGTCCGTCTATATACTGGCCTGTTTCTTACATCTAACTTCAACAGGTTCTCCAATTACTATAACACAAATATTTCACAAACTCACTTACATAAATAAAGAAGGAACGAGATGCTCCATGTTCCTCGGTGGGGGGAGAAATATTCGAGCAGCAGGGGGAACGAACAATCTGTAATTCAAAGAGTGCGATGCATAAAACACACGTCTACTACAAAAATATAACTACATAACTACTGTTACATTGCTATTGGTTCAGTGACCTATTTGATGAGTGGAAGAGAACATGGTTTACTGCATCCTCCAACTGTGGCTCCCACGCCTCAAGCCTCCTGACCTTAGTTGCGTAACACATTGGCACATTGTCCTCTGTACACGCATTATCTCACCATTGTAATTGGGTGTGGTCTATTGCGATGGGGGAGGGAATTTAATTCCATGCTACCCCTTCCTCTGATGGAGGTTCCCAAGCAACGGCGGTTTGCCCACACCTCGGAGAGCTCTGGTGGTTTTCATGGCCAAAAGGCTATCTTCCTCCTCCCCCTCGGTAAGCTCGCGCCCGTGGGTCCTCATACAGGGGAGCGTCCTTCATCACCCAACCCCCTCCTCCACTCTTGAAACAAGTCGACGGTGTGGCGACTGAAGAAAACGAGGCAGGAGTTGAAGGCGCCATGCCCTGAAAATAAATGGATGGCTGGGAAGGTTGGATGCCACTAGTACCACTAGTCCACCTATCAGTTGCCTATTGCACGATTGGCAAAAACCTCGCTAGGTAGTAGTAGGACACTGATGCGTCCAAAGCAGCTGTGTCTTGGCCTCAGAGAACCAACCAGTATATCTGTTTTTCAAACAATTTTGACTGGTAACCCCTACGATCCCCTCTCCTCTCCCCTTCTGTAAAAGTTTACTAGATTTTCCAACAATGTTTTCTCATGTTCTAAGAGGGTTTTAGTCAAATTTATAACTGAATAAACACAAAATAATTTCTGACTTATAATGGGTAAATTTGTATAAAAGTGTACTTAAGAGAAAACGCAGTGAAAATTACGATAGCTGAGTAGAGGACCGTGCACGGGAAGAGGATTGCTCGAAAGCTCTCAACTCGTAGCCCGATGGATGGCTTCCTGCACTTGAAAGAATGATTTTTAAGTAGTGTTTATAGCAGATCCCCAGCCTGGAATTCCGTATTGTACTCGTTAACTCGATCCACCAAGCGCAAAATAAAGTTTCAAGTGCAACATACAAATCCACATTCTTAACCTCCAGGACCAGATGAACCTCTAATTTCAACTATTGATCGACACATGCCCACGGGTATCTCGTAGATTTCACTCTTTCGACCGCTGGGCATGGACAAACATTCCTTACGCCAATTATGAGCATGAGTCGTCATGCATTTTCATTTGTTTACGGCCCGGATTAAGGCCCTTTAGCAATTTAACGAAAACTACCAATTTTCTGCTCTATAGACGCTTCCGACCGACTCGAACTAGCCAATGCATGGTGGCGTATCATCGGCGAAGCTGGTGATCAAACCGTCCAAATGTAAATTGAAGATGCCGCTTAAATATACTAAAGCCTAAATGGCCCCAAAACGGTCCTCTGAGGCACTCCAATATTAAGCTTCAGGATGGCTTAGCACATCATTATATTTCACACGAAAATTTTTCTTTCATGTTTACCCCGTACCCTAACAATTATTACTCAATTTAAATACAGTTTTTATACTTTTTTCGGACAATTATTGCCTGATTGTCAAACTATTTTACTGAGTCTCTCCATGTTTGTGTCCCAATTCACCATATCTACCATTAGTTTTCAAAAATTAAATGATTTTCAGGCAATTTATTTATTTAGGTATACTCAATGTTCAACTATTCTCACCCCCTTTTTGCGCTAATTTTTTCGGGATGTTCCAAGGGTCTTTTTTGCAAGTGGAAAGGCAAGGGTGCTTACTTATAGCAGGAGTGATGAAAACCCCACCCACTAGTTGTATAGTAAACTTAGCTCTACAACATTTCACTTTGTACATGGCTAATTTTCTTTAATCAATTCATTTATCACTCAGTTAATTTGAACTCGGTCAAACAACGCTTTACGGCAGCAGCAAGCGGTAGCGCTTACAGCCCCGGAATTTATTGTGCTGCTCGTACTCAATGCAGGACCATTATTGAGCAATTGGCACACAGATAATTAATGAGACTGTAAAACACAAATTTTTTGAAGAAGGATAGTAATTACTTTTGCAGAGTTATTGGGTAAACACTTTCAGAACTAGTAGTAAGCGAAACGGCAGTAGTTGAAATTCAGGAATTTCTGGAGTAACCCCCATGTATCTCATTAGCGTTATTAAACACTCACCCTTTAAGTATTGGATAGGACTACAATACCAACTTTTTTTCAACATTCTACAAAAATTTCAGCGGTGTTTATAAGGAAAAAACTGCGCTAAAAACGCTTTTCGTCGAAAATTTTGATCATTTATTGTGCTGCTCTCGTGATTTTCCCACGAATCGGAATTTTATGGTATAATTGCCTTATTGAGAGCTATCAATACAAAAAATTTAATCAAAATCGTTAGTCGTTTTTTAGAAAAAAATTTGGTGTTTTGATCACTACTTTGATAACTATAGTTAAATTTCGGTGGATTTTGTTCATCCCCTTATTTTGGCGTCCCATGGTAACCCGTGGGCGAGATATGAAGTTTGAGCTGATTTGGTACGGTGGTTTTCTCTAAAAGTCGTTCACAGACACACACACACACTCAGACTCACAGACCATTTTCCCAAATAGTGTTTTTCGGACTCAGGAGGGTCTGAAACGTAAAGATCTGAAGAAAACTCAACTTTTTTTTCAGCCGATTACATAACATTCCTTTCTTTTTGTAGAGCCAAGGAAAGTAAAAAGGGGTATGTTATCACTTATTTGTCAAGTCAGAGGCTATGAAGGTTACAGACTGACTAGGCTTGGAATATATTGCCTTATAAGTTGAAATATATATCTGACTATTGTGCCCATAAGAACATGGAAAGCTTTACCCAGCTCGGCATGGTCACTGACATGATAGTGCCCCAATACGACTCCGAATAAGGGACAGTCAGAGCTGTTAAAATACAGTGAATTTCTACCTCATTTTGGTTTATTATTCATTCTGAATAATAACCCTATGTTTTCGGTCACGAAAAATTTTTTACAACCCCCCCTCAAAATTTTATACTTTACGTTTCAAGACATGGAGATTCCAAATTTGCAATGTCCGTCCACCGTCCCCCGTCCCCGCCCGCCGTCCCCCTTCACCACCCGCCGTCCGCCGTCCGGGCCGTTTTGTGCCTTTAACGTGGTCTAAAAAATTCGTTCTTTCGCCCAAAAACCGATTTGGTATCTAGTTGTGCCCGTCATCTCGGCAATCCGATCGGACGAAGCCCGTGGTTGTAATGGGCAAAAAACGGTTAAAAATTAACGAAACGCAGTACAACGCAGGAGCTACAGCGTTTCGTCGTTTGAACTCCCTCACGCCCCGCCCGTCTCATTAAAAAAGCAGCGCGCCTCCCGCTCGCTTCCCTCCCAAAACTCAACTCCTCCCGGGTTCGCTTCGAGCGCCCCCGTTCCAATTTCCCCGACGTTTTGGTTTTAATACGATTCAATTTTTTTAGACTCTTTCGTTTCATTCTCATTATGTTTTTTTTTTCATATTTTTTTGGTTAAATTTTGATATTAGTATTTAGCGTGCATGTTTTCATATTAAAATTCAGTTTTTTCTAGATACTTTCGTTTTTTTTTTTTGTTGTTTATTTTAATATTACGATTCAGTTCTTTTAGACCTTTTTTTGGGTTCTATTATGATATTTTTCGATGCTGAATCGAACAGGATGGGTCTCGGAGCATTAATGCTAGGTCAAGCTGATTATCCGAATAATAAACTGTTGTGTAATAATTTGCAGGGTTTTTAAATTGAGTTTCTTCAATTTCCTTCAATTGCCCAAATTATTCGAAGAAATGTTACTCGATTCCCCCACAATTCTCAATCTATTTCCCCACAATTTGTACAAAATATTTCATCAGTTATGACTTAAATTTCAAACAAATTTTACACGAGTTCCCTTTTTACAAAACTTATCACTATTTTTTTTAAATTTTGCACGATTGTTTATTCAATTTTTGCACGATTAAGTCTATCGATTTTTCAAGCAATTTTAATCAGTTTTCCTACGATCATTACTCAACCGTTGCAATCTTTCAAACGGTTACTCAATTTCCTATCAGTGCTTCACAATTTTCGTTCGATTTTTACTCGACTCTCCAACGACAATAGCAAAATGTCGGAAAAATTATGACTAGCTTTTCGAATGCCATTCGCACAATTTACCAGCCATTGTTTGCGTCGTATTTCCGTAAATATTTCTCACGAGCTCCGATTAGTTTTTTCACGATATCTCAACCATTATTACTCACTTCTCACACAATTTTTACTCGTTCATTCTACGGTTTTAGTCAATTTCTCAGATGTTCTTGCTGGAGATTACTAATGTTTTATTCGTATTGTAGATAAAGTAATAAAAATATGGTTTGGATGAACGACCTCCGAACGGGGTAAAAGTTATTATTTTTATTGTTTTTTGTGTCTAGCTGAATGATTGATTGTACTAGTGGACAGAATTAAGACTTAACATTTCAGAGCTTCTGGCCACCGAATACGAAATAAACTATGTGACTAATCTGTCGACGTATCAATGGATTGTCAAAACTCTAAGGACTCTTGTAATGACTGTACTTTAGCTTCATAATCTTATATCTCCGTTCACCATAGTTCATGGAGATATTTATGGAGAAGAAAAGTTGGCTACTTCCTTAGCCTTTGGGTAGCGGGAAGTAAGAAAACCAATAATGGTTGCGGCATAAGTAGGTTCAATGAATTCCTAAACCTAAAACGCCACCAATTTCTTTGTAGAACGTTGTTATAAACTTGATGAAAAACAAATTTAATTAATGGTGCAGAGTGATTAAAATCGCTGAATGCGCGAGGGTCAAGATATGCTGTGTTTCACTGTCATCCGTATAACATTAGAACAATAAATACGAACCTTTTCAAACCATCACTATCATGTGCATAGTCCCATAAGTTACCAATTCAGTAAGTTCCTATACGTTAATCGTCGCCAATTCCAATTTACAACATTAAGTTCAACCAACATCGTATTCACCGATTTAAATGTTGATTGAATTACTCGCGATAAAAATTGTTGAATGGACGTGGAGATGAAGAAGGTTGTGTGGTGCATAGCACTAGATATTTTCGATGAAATTGGCATATGTTTCCGTACAACAGATGGTATCAGAAATGGTTGTGCGCTAGAAAAAGCGGGTTAGGATTGGAAGACAATACGTCAGGTTGTGGAAGTTCAGCTGTGGAAAATATGATGCCTTTTTGGCGCTTTCTGGAAGTTGTGTAAGTTCGGCGAAATGACAAAGGAACGTTCAATCAGAACTGCTTGTAGGTATTAACATTGAGTTGACACCTTGTGAGCTTGATGTAAATAGCCAAAGCCGTTTTGATGAAAGTTGAAAAAACCTCATACCATTAAAACTGCCACAAGATTTTCATGAAGCACGAAGTTTAGGTTTCGATAAGAAGAAAACACTTTGCGAGTTTAGTTTTCACGTTCCGAAAAGTGAAGCGAAAATTGTTCTACTGGAAGCGGAAAGCTGTCGAAGGGAGACTGAACTGAATGGAATCGACAGCTCTTTGAAGGGACCCATGATGAACCCCATGATTGCGAGGAAGAGATAAAAATCGATAGCAGCTGTGCTTTTTGCTTCATTCACGAAGCAGACGTCCGTTTCTCCTCTGCTCTGACTCGACTCAACAATTTTTCAAACTTATACAGAAGAAGTTGTGATTTGACTAATATTTTTTGTCGGGAGGCAGATTTTCGACTTTTCCGAAGGCAAAAAGAGTCAGCCGAATGTCAAGGCACGTCATGTGATTCGTTCCGGCGCGGCGTACTCAATAACTTTAACTAAACTTACTGGAAGGCATCGCGCACGCGCTGGGAGATGTGTGGCATCGACGGCAACTGGGGTTTAACTGTGAGCCAAGTCATAAAATCATCTCAATCGTTTAGATTCAAGCAAAAACTTCATTGTTCTCGAGCTGTAGTGCCGTCATTTATGAGCGTGTGTGTGAGAGTATAAAATATGTTAAACTGAATAGCCACTTTCCAAGGTCGAGCCACGTAGTTCCCCTTTACCGAAATAATTATTTTGGCGAGACGCTGTAATTAGTACAAAAGAATTGATTGATGATTGCCTGGTTTGAGATTTCTAATCAAGTGTAAATCGTCGCTCTTGCAAAGTGAGGCTATTGGAATGAATGAAGAGGACCATTCAATTTTATTAAGCGGCGCTCGCTAGAAAAGTTCCGTAACAGCTCCTCTGCTGTCCACCACGGCTTCACTATTCTCCTTCTCTACCGAGTGATGAGTAGTTGTTCAGTTACGAAAAGAAGCAACAGGAATTCTTCATCACGTAAATGTCATTGGGTGGATTGTGAGGTTAGCTTATCAGCACTCTGAAGGCTTTCTACATCAGAAGTGTCATCTCTGACTCTCCTTCTCGAAGATGCGTTTTCATCGTCAACCGTTGACAGCCCCGCAGCACTTTTCTTTTAAACTTCTCCCTCCTTCTAGTATTTGGGATTCTTAGGAATCCCCAAAAAGTCACATACCAATAATCTGTGTGAACTGAGAGTCTCTGCACGGTAAAATCTCTTCCCACGTCGATAACACATACTTCTGTCGTTATTAGGACTGAGATTCGGACCCTACGGCAGGACCTTCTAATAGATAAAATGCTGTCGCTATGTGCCCGGGCTGGATCCAATTTGTTAACCAAAACACACAACGTCCCTTAGACAAAGCCAATTGCTCTGCTGACATGCTGAAGAATCGCTTTCAACCATACCCCGACGTTCCGGGTGAAGAGCTCAATGAAATTGCCACTTTGTTTCCGACCCGAGCAATCTACTTCTCCCCACGAGAAGTATGGAACGTTATAAAGCGCTCAAAAACGAGGAATGCGCCAAGGGTGGTGCCTTACTCCAGAATGGCCCCAAAAAGCTTTTGAAAGTCCATGCCACGATATACACAGCGCCGGCACGGCTTGGCTATTTCCCAAAATCTTGGAAGCATGCCGGAATTAGCATGATCCACAAACCAGACGAGCCAGTTCACGAACCCAACTCGTACCTCAGACCGTCCAATCAGCATGTTGTCACTCCAAGCCAAGGTATTTGAGCGGCTGGTGCTACCAAAGCTGCTGATTGACACAGAACACGAGCCTCCACCACAACAATTTGGCTTCTGTCCAACACACTCGTGCCCCCTCCAACTTCAAAGACTGACTTCCTTTATAAACAAAACCTTCCACGATAAAAAAGATCTGCAGGGCTCTGCTTTGACACTGAACAGGTATTTGACCGCTTATGGCAGGAAGGTCTGCTGTACGAAATGTTTCATATCTTTCCTAATAGCCTGTACCGTCTATTGGAGCCAGTAGTATCAGCCACTCAAACTATAACACACGGAGTTCCCCAGGGAAGCGTCAGTGGACCCTTCCTCTACTACACATTCTGCAACGACATACCCACCCCCGAAGAAGCCGTCTCTGGATTGTATGCCGACGACCACGTCAGAGGTGAACTTTCTCGACGCATACATTGCTCCATCGAAAAACTAGGACAATGGAGTTCGAAATGGAGAGTGAAATTCAATGCGTCCAAAACGGCAATTGTCACATTCACATACAAACGGCGGTTTGTTGGACCAGAGGTGTACTTCAAGGGGTCAGTCATCCCAAAAGCGGAGAGCGCCCGACATCTACGTGTGGTGTTAGACAAAACTTCAACTTTCTCACCTCATGTCTCATAACTTCTGAAGAAAATTCCTGATCCGGTCCTGAACTACAACCAGTTCTCTCATCCTCAATTGTGTCAAATGACAATAAAATCATAATGTACTAACTCTTAATTAGACCAACCTGGACAAATGCACTACTGGGGTACCTTCTCAAAGTCCCAAGTGGCATTGCGCGCAATCAAAACCACGTCCTTCAATACAGATTCCCCCCCAATGACTCAGGACTCTATGCCAATTTCAAGTTACACATCCCCGAGGAACTACATTATCATCCCATGACACGATTCTTGGGCAACTACTCCACCCACACCTACCATCAGGGTGGTAAGTGCAAGTTCGAGTATTCCAGTATAATGTTGGTCGACTTGAAAGTGGACGGTAGCCACGTATGTAAAACTCTCCATCTCTCGCAGGTTTGGATGAAGCGGCTGGTTGGAGTGACTTAAGGTTCATAATTAGTAGCAAAACCCTGAGATTTACTCGAATGAGAAGAAACACGCCCGACTCACAAGGTCACAAGCCACATCACGGGAGAGTTGCTGCTAGCTGAACCACCAAACCCAATTCCCAACCCTTTCATTCCAGTAATCGTTGATGTGCCTTTTATCACCGGGTGGAACTACGTTCCACCTGCTCTTTTCCAGGCTTACATCAAGGTTTTTAAAGCTTTGAGGTTTCAAGATTCTCTCAAGAACACAGGTCTGATTATCTACTAAATCTTGTTCGTAATCATGGCCTATTATAAGTAGCATTGATCTAAAATCGGCTGCAGTTGTCACTAGCCCACTTAAAGACTGCGATTAACACTCAATTGACGCACTTTTGCACTTGGAAGTCAGTGAAGTGGTCACGGCACCTCAGTCGTTGAGGTTTTCCGATCCATTATGAGCGCAAGTGAACGCGGTTATCTAATGACGAGTGGGATCGAGTTATTAAAAATCACTAATTCCTGTCGCAGTCTATTGATTCAATTCGCAGCTTAACGCAGAACGTTTGAGTGTAGAAGTTATGGAACCAATAATGGCAGAAGATCCTCAAAGTTCACCATTTCACGCTCTCTCATGAATGGCATCGTGAGACTGTAACATTCCACGATTAGGCAATAGGTCTCCTTAAATAAAATCACGGTTTGATGTCACTTTGTCCATCCAGCAACTAGCCATGCGCATTCTTACGGCTTTGCAAAAACGCAGACGTCCTGTTGGAAATACCTACCTTCTTGGGTCTCTCTTAAAACCTACAACGAAACCGAATGGGTGTAACAGCAGAGGCAGCGTTCGCTCGTTGGTCAGGGGTTCAAATCTCCATGGTGGCGCTGGGCGCCTGTTGGACTGCATCCTGCTGCCATGTTGTCAGGAGGGGAGGGGTCGTTTCAAACCAGGTCTGTGGTCCGGCGCTGAAGGCTCCCACGCCTAGGCCTGTGCAAAGCGGGCGAACTGGCAGGCCGCAGCCTGTTAGGAGAGGAATCCTCCCACCGCATACCTCTGTGGGATGGCGGCACTTTCCCTACATCCTCGTACAGGCCGCAGTCGTGGAGGACGTGGGCCGCATCCTCCAGGACCTCTGTCCCACAGGGGCACTCATTGAACGCGGGTATTTTGAAAAATTCAAGGCGCACATTGAATGCCCCATGCCCCGACAGCAATTGTGTTGCGGGATGGGGTGCCACCACCTCATCTCCAGGCGGTCCTGCACCTATGGCATGATGTGTAGCAGGTGGCAGGCGGTAGTCCTGCTGTCCCATCGGTAGCACCATGCCCAACCAGCATCACTGAGTGCGCTGCAGAGCGGAAGCGTGAGACACCCAAATTCAAACGAAGAAAACTACGAAGATTGGGACAACCTGCCATTTTCCGAGAAGGGAAACAACAGCTGCCCTCCGAGTCAACATTTCATGTCTTATGTGATTGGTTTCAGCAATCCACGTTTGGAGCAAATCATTGAGGCCCTGTCACACCTTGATGGATGGGCCAGGCCGACATCGTCAATGTTATGTGGTGGTCAAGGAAACCATTGGCCACACACAGCTTTTAGTTGCCGAAATACGCTTAAATCGATGAAGCTCTCTCACAGTTCCCTCCCAAATATACGTGATACTCATAAGTTATTCTAGAAGGTACTGCGGAATTTAATTTCTAAGTCTTTATACCAACTCCTGAGGATTCGTGGACTGGCAATACAGAGTACAGAGGAGTTTTTGGATGAATCAAGAGATCGTTGGTCGGGAACGTGCAACACCACCCTTCAAAGTGAGACAGAAGAGCTCAAGGTCTCGATGCAATACTACCTACGAACGGCCAACCTCAGAGCTTCTTAAAGAAACGTCCACCTTCCTGAACTACGCCGAAACAAAGGTGCTGTTATCGCGATTGCCGCTTGTTATCCGCCACATTAAGTTCAACGGGGCGACAAACGAAAGGAATCGACTTGTTATCTGCCGTCCGCTTCGTCTTTTGTCCATTTGTTGGTGACCCCTCCTGAGTCAGCATGTCGGCAGTTTCTCACGAGCGTTTCTTTGGATAATTTTTCATTGTTCAAGCACGTCCAACATACGTTCCTTGGGGGGAAAATGGTAAAATTAAATGTATTGCCTGTCTGTCAGTTCAAATAATTGAATGAATGAAGGGATTCGCAAAAGCTGAACCACCTATGCCTATCCTTCTTTCTCGTGCTCCCTAATTCATTCCATAAATGTCTACCCTGTTTGCTCACTATACTCTAACCCATAAGAAAATTTTTATTTATACACCCCATCTATACTGAATCCGTATTTTATCTTAACTGGGCCTGATGAAGATTTAAGACTATTTTGATTTTTAAATCCCATCGTATACCCTCTAGAAGACCCAGCACCCAACCATTCACCCCCCCCCCTCCTAGCACCACCGTCAACATTTCAAAGTTAAGAGCGATCAGGGATAATATGTGGCCCCTAAGGATACTGTGCCAATCCGAAAACAAAAATGTAAGGCCCAGTTCTGAACCGCAGTTGGGTATCTGCAGCCCTCAACAGAGGAATTCACGACTTTAGGGCTGAAGCAGAACCAGTGAAGCCACAATTACTTTAACCAGCAGCTGTTTGCATTGAAAACTTTCTTGGCATTTAGTAATGTGCCTTTCGTGGTCCACCCAATGGCAACCTAGCAACGAGAACGATACTAGTTTCTACAGTGTACTATCAGGTTACTGAATATTCTCGATACCGCGTCATGTTCTTATGACAATCCTTCGTTGGGATTTTCAGATTGACAGGAGCAGAGTGAGCATTTCCGCGCAAATCCTTGCTGAGCTAGCGATATTTTGAGTTCGTTGGAGAAATGAAGACCACCATGGTTTTCGTTTTGAATGGTAAGCTCTTAATATAACTTATCTTAACTAGACATGGTAGCGTAATCACTTAATCAGCATCAGTAGATAAGGAGTCAGTTAATGCGACCTCGTTGGGCGTGTAATGGCTTTGATTGTGGCATACGATCCGGATTCGCTCCCAACGTCATTAGCAAATATTTTGCGGATTAAATCTGGTTCTAATCAGGCTGATGGTTCTCACACGCATTCATCGCTCCCCAGGAGATGGAGAAAATGTCATTTCTTTCGAAGAAACCCTCCATTGTAACGGGAGCAGCTGCGGCATCTGACAGTGTAGTAGTCGAAAAACAACGTACACCTACTACATCTTACCAAAGACCAAAGGTCTGCAAAATAGTAACATCTGTGGTCGTTAACTTTGTAAATGTAGAAGAGTTTAGCGTGGAAGATGGAGAGAGCTTAAAAATGGAAGAATTGAAAAGTAAATAGCAGCTTGTCAATGTAAATAAACGCAAGGGAATTCGAAAGATGTACGGACAGTGATAACACGTAGTTCTAACTTCTTCCCAAAAATCGCGTTACGGGAGAAAACTTGAACTTTCGGCGTTGGACTGTTCAGCTTAACCAACAGAAGAAGGCCTTCGTGGGCTAGATTGGCACTACCCTGGCATTCTATCAACAATATGTCGTGGAATAGGCCTCCAGAAGAAGCCTGCCTGGTTCTCAAGCCTGTTCTCTCCTGTATCTGATATTGAACGAAACTGCTCTTGATTTGAAGTCAAGGTAAAACCCAACACGCTCGCTGACACGTCGAAATGCCCGTTTCCAGTGGAAGTCATGCCACAGCTTTATCCGCTTCATGGGTCTGTTCTCATTTGTGTCGTTCGCCAATTATCCTGAATTATTGGAAGAACGTTGTACAACCAAACAAGAGCAGACGTTGTTTTATGCCTATTCAGTTTCCAACTATAAAATGCAGAGAAATGTAAGGCCTCAGTGCGATCCTCTTTTATCTGTTACTTGTTGATAGTGACAATAGAGTTAAGAAAAAGAAAGATAAATGAAAATAAATGCTATATTCGTGAAGTCCTGCAATCTCAACAAATGAAGAGCTACATGAGATGAACTATCCTAAATTTAATGCCATCATGATTCGATTGAATCCATTTTAATTAGTGAAGCCTCATGTGTGAGCTTGTGACATGAGCGGCTTCTGTAAGAGGTCAAGATCTGATCGTAAATCCCATGCCAACTTTGCTCAATTAATAAGTTACTATTGCAATAAAATATCACTCAAATCAATTCAGCCTCACTCCAGTCATGAATAGATCACTCATCTCAATTAACGGCTTAATTCTGAATATAATGGATCAATTAGACTTAATTAAGCTCTTCATTCTCGTCGTGGGAGTATCCTTTCCCGTAGAGCAAGGTCAACGCGAGCTTTATTCCTATAATTAGACTATTCTAGGTCACCTCATAAAACAGCCGGAACGCACTGCTTCTGTAAACGCGAGGACTCGTCACGCCAACGCGAATAGATCCAACGGGGCAAATTCAAAGGTTTCTACACTTGAAAACCTTTGCGTCTGTAAGAACCGTGTTTATTGTGATTTCAATCGCGATGAGGTAATGTAATCTGTTCAGTTCAGAATTGAGACGAATCAGGAAGTAGATCCAAGGAAGTAGTAGAAGCAGCCTTAGCGAGTAACAGAAAAGTAAGTCCCTAATAACTCACTCAAAGAGTAACGCACCAGTGGCAACCCTTGGGGGCTTAGTGATATCTAATACCGGAAGGTGGACTTCTAAAATCAAGCAGTTGCTGCGTATCATATATTTTGATGACTTCTGAAACGTAGTCAGTATGACATGATGTCCACCTTGACAGCTGTCGCTGTCACTTCGTATCATCGTCATTCTGGATACCAAGCGGTGTATCCATTCATCGTGAGTATTAGATTAACCATACAAAATCATGACAAGTACGTATATTAAACAAATACCGCTTTGGCACGACGAGTTTCAATGAAAATAAAATAAAAAAGCAGTACTCATTTGTTTGCCATAAAGGGGGAAACACTCGTATCTTCCCTTCGCGTTCTTAATTCAAAACTACGCATTAGCAAATCGTCCAATGGCGAGTTCCCAAAACTTGAGTAAAAAAATCAAGACCAAGGATGAAGCAAATTAGAAATTAAAAAACTCCATAGAGACGCCCATTCTTCCAGCTGAACCGTTAAATTCACCTCTGGTACACGTAATTGTCTAGGATGCCACGAGTACATCACTGCCAGCCTCTTTATTTCCCATAGTGCCAACAAGGGTCTAAACCCATTTCGTACAAGCTCTTCGCCGTCATTGCCTAGTAGCAGAGGCAGATGTATAGTACCGACTGTTAATACCAGTAGTCTAGAATAAGTGTGGCTGAATGAGGGAGGACAACATAAAATTACATTGTTTTCGCACTCACATTTATGTTTTTGTTTGGTGTTTGGTGGATGAGAAAAAGAAACAATTAAGGACGAAGAACTAGTGTAAAAGTCGACGAGAGAGAAAGAGATTGTATTAATATCGAAATACTGGATATTCACTGTTGAGCGCTCGAAAGGGGGAGCTTGAAGCAGAGAAATGAATAAACGTGGTGAGCGGAAGGAATGTATTACACTTAACAGAATAGCAATATCCGGTAGAGTATGAGTATATAAACGAGTACAAGGGACTCTCAATACATGTGAAACTGGCTGTGAGATACTCAGTTGAGGGAGAGAGAGAGAGAGAGTTGAGTTGAGAGTAGCCACGAGTTGAAAGAACTGTAAGACGACTGTATTGTGAGAGCTGAATGATAACTGACTGTTCGCTGAGAAGAGGAATCTAAATTGAGGGGTGGGTAAAGATAGCGATGGAGTCCAGGACAGGGGGAAATCTGTTGTCAATAGGAAATAATTGAGGAGCTGGGCTTTCCACAGGTACAAACAAAATGGTTGAGAGTACCGTTACGTGCGAGTGCAGATATTCCAAAGCTCAAAGACCCAGCTAATTCGGCCTGCCGAATATTCACAAATGAGATAGGAATGGGAAGAGAGAGTTCAGGGTCACGATCGACACTTTGAGATTCCCTTTTGGAAATTAGTGGCTGTAATGCATGATTGTGTTGAGTTTACACAGTGAAATATAGGAGAATAGCCTACTATACTTTTGAACGATTTTAACAATAGCTACTGAAAGTGAAGACTAAAAAAAGTAAAAAGGTTCAGATAAGACGAACTGTTCGGTCCACTTGGCGCTGATTAGAAGACAACGCAGAGGCAACGGAATGTCCTTTGTAATCTTCAAGATAGAGATTTCGGCAGAGCTATTAAAATACTCGTCTCACTCCCATTGACGGCGAAAAAAAAGTATGAACGCTGGAGGGCAGCTGTTTTTAGAACGAGAACGTGTGAGTATTACGAAACGACCAAGTAAACGCAGTTGGAACTGTTCGATGCCAGTCGGTCTGACTAGAGCGAGCCGAGTGACTGCGTCAAACGGAATACCAAACAGGAAAACTGATAACGAAACAACCCGCGTAAACTGACGTCAGGTTCTTTATTAATCAGTGGGTGAGCCGTTAAACACTAAAACGCTTGGACGATCGGAGTAGACTGATTTTCAAAGAGCAGGAAAAAATATTAATGGGATTTGAATGAAAATATTAGGGCTCATAATTGGGGGAACCCAAAGCCCAAGAAGATTTGATCATCTCAGAGACTTAGAACGTCAGAGCAGGGGTTGAGGAAAACCCCTGGGGTAATCCGTTAGAGGGCGATGTCGGCTTGGGCCATAAATTGCGTCAGCACGGCTTAAGCAGTCACAGAAAGAAGTTTATTGACAGAAGACCTGAAAGCCAAAGCCACTGAACTGATTAGGCTTGAAGTGAACCGAACATGCAGTGCAATAATATTCAAGAATACGTTGAGTTTTTCGTTTTTAGAACTTCCGGAAAAATCGTTTTCATTCCGCTCTCTTTCTAATCCACTTTAGTCATCCTCTAACTGGATTAAATGCGAAACTCACTGGGGGTAACGCAAAACTCTTAACGATACCCCAATTAATTTGAAATTTTAAGTGACAGTGTGTTCGCCGTTATTACTATGAAAGTACAACACCGACATTTTAGAAAGTACAAGTTTGGAGCCATGTTGCCATTGTGAACATTAATCTATACTATATACTCTATTCTTGCATCAAGGAATTCGCCTAAGAGTTGTATTGCTAACATAATTAGACGAGCGTTTAGCTCAATTCGCAAACGTGGGTATAGCGATTCGTTACCGAGCCAACCCAAGAAGACTGCGAACGACTGCCTTAATTCCCAAAAAGTATATAAGCCCCCTTCTGCTTGAATTGTCAGCCTCATTTCTGCTCCATCACTTGCTCAGTACCGTATTTAAAAAAAATATAATTCAGTGTAATTTACGTAATAAGATTTTTTTTAAACTTAGATTCGAACCTCAACTATATAACTTATATATGGTGTTCAACCTTCAAGAATTTCCCGACCGAAATATATTTACACGTAAAAACAATTAGGGGACAGAAAAATGAGATGATTGACAGAAAAAGACATAAATACTTTACGAAATTCATAGAATCATATGACAGGGTGGTTGCGCGTTTCATCAACCTCCAAAACTAGTGACTCTTGCGTGGGACAAATCCACGTTTAAATGTTGGCCCACGCCTGTGCTTGAATACATAATTACAAGTGTCTACACTAATAGGCAATAACAGTCATCCCTGCTCACAGCTACTATTCATTAATTAATTTCTCTTTTTTTCAGGAATGTTATCGAGTTTAGACGTATTAAGTTGGCAGTTGGCGCTCGCAGTAGTATTTTCGCTCGTGATTCTTCTCCCCTTGTCATCCAACCCTCGAGTTAGATACTACTTCTGCTACAGTTTTTACGTCCTCAGTGTGTCGCTCTACGCTTTGCTCGTGACGCCTTATTTTCTCCTGAGAGCCCGAAACATTATCAATTTAAGGTAATTCCTTTCACGGTCGCTATTCTTCAGCAGTAGAGCATTGTGTAACTACGATTTGTGGTTTCTGGGACAAGGGCCACATAGTGATGCCACCTAAATCATTTCTCGAGACGGGCCGGAATTGTTGACTGAATGCCTGGCACGGAAAAATATGCGGTTTTTAAATTGATTGAACTACCTACCTGACTGAAGTAGGTTGAGAATCTTTATCAATATACGATCGTGACTGTATTAGGCAACGTTTCTTCACCGAGCGCAGCTGTCCCCACAGTTCAGAACGTGGCAGCTGCCCGTACTAACCATTGAGAGAGAGAGAGAGAGAGAGAGAGAGAGAGAAAGGATTTATTCACTGAAGACCAAAATAAGTACATCAAAGAGTAGGAAATAATATTGTTACCAGAAGACTGTTATAAGTAAAGTTAGTCTAATCGCCTACTAAAAAACTAATGAATTCGCCGAAATAGGCTAGGCCTGTGCTTCGGGGTGAGTTGCTTATTACACTACTCTTGATAAAAATTCTATATTACGTCAGTGTGGTAATCTACTGATTCTCTCCTTACAAACTTTATATTACAACAATAATGTAGGAACCTATAATGTCACTTCATCTAGAACAATAATGAAATAAATATGTAACTAACACATTCAGATTAAACGTAAATGCTACGTCGGAGCCTATCAAGTTCAGCAGGTTGCAATGTCAAAAGCCATTGCCCAATAACATTTTTAAATTTACTTCTTGTCCAGTGTTGGGAGCGCTTAAGGTTCTGAGGGGATCGGTTATAGATCATCAACAAAGAATACCAAGGAGAACGAGACGTGAGACTCAAGCGAATTTTGGGTGGGACGATCATACCTGATATGCTAAATCGGGTGAAGTGATCGTGAGCGTGCATATCTGACTGCACCAGTGCGTGGGGGTGTTTATGGAGGTACATGAGAACTGACTAAATATACAATTGTGCTGGCGAAAACGATCGGGCAGCTCCATAGATCTCACTGGTGGGAAAGCGACGGGATTTACCCGTCATTACTTCAAGTATACTTCTTTGCATGATCTCGACCGAAGACAGCACGCTAGGGACCGTGGAGCCCCACACGATAATACCAAAGGTAAGCAAGGACTGCACGAGAGTGACGTACAGCAATCTGAGCTCCTCTAATTTAAGAATTCTCCGGAGATTGTAGAAAACGTAAATGAATTTTTTTAACTTGGCGCACAATGCTGAGATGTGATATTTCCATGTCAAGTCCTGGTCAAGCTGCACCCCAAGGTACCTATGGTTAGTGACCCGGTCGATAACCTCGCAGGAGCAACCAGATTCGTCTATGCACGAGTGGAGCCTCAGCGAGCAGCCCGTAAGACCCTCACCACCATCCCGATGACCGAACACAAGGAACTTCGTTTTCTTAGCATTCAAGGACAAGATACTTCGCATTAACCAATCGCTTACTTCATTTAGCACCACTTGGGCGTTTTTATAGGCAGCTTCCCAGGTTTCGGCCACTATCAAAATGGCGGCATCATCGGCAAACAGAAAACACTTTCCCAGGCGTACAACATACGCTAGTTGATTTATATGGACCAAAAAGAGAAGTGGCCCCAAATTGCTTCCCTGTATTACGCCATACTCGTTTAACTGAACCTGACTCACTGAATTCCCAATCGAAACAACCTGAGTACGGTTAGAGAGATAACTGGCGAACCAGCGAAGCTCCCCGCCCATCACGCCAATACTTTCCAGTCGTTCCAGCAGAAGAGGTCGCTCGATGGAATCAAAGGCTTTCGCCATATCCAAGCAGATCAGGATTCCTTTTTTGTTATTTTCCTGCACGGCGTGGAGTTCATTGCTGCCTCGTAATGGAGTGCATTGCTGCCTCGTAATGGAGTCACAGTATCGAGCAGGGCCTGAGCATGTCACCATTAGTGGGTGCTGCCCCATCACATTCACCACAATACTGAAGATTGGTTGCGTCTGCAATATGTGGCATTGTTAACCCCAAGACACTCACTAAATATAATAAATAATATAAATTACTACCTTTGCAATGAATGGCATTGCTGCCTTTTTTATACTATGCATTGTACCACAATATTAAACATTTCTAAATCCCAATATTCAGCATTGCTGCTTCTGCTGCAAAGTAGTGCATCAGTGCCTCCACAATAGCGAGTGTTACTAAGTCGATATTAAGAGGAATGCCCTTACCCGATTATTGAGCACTATTACTTCTACAATATTGATAACTGCTGGTTCATATTAGTGAACATTGCTGCTTTTGTATGGCTGGTTACGTGCTGTTGCTGGTTCCAATATATCAAACTTAGTTGCTTCCACAATACTACGTATTGCTGTCACATAATAATGAGCTCTAAAACGATATTAAACTTTTCTATACCGCGATACTCAGTACTGCTTCTGCCAAGTAGTACGTCGGTTCCTTCGCAATATCGAGCGTCGCTAATTCTAAAACTATGGAATTGCTCAAATCCCCCTACCACTCATACAGAATACTTGTACAGTATTGAAAACTGCTGGTTCACTGCTACCTCTGTAGACACAGTATCGCTTAAGTGTTATTGCGTCCACAAACCCGAGGATTGCTATCTCACAGTAATAAGCACCTAAAACGAGCATTGACGTCACCTCAATATTTAGTATCTCAAACAATTGTCCGACTTACGAAGAATCACACTGGACCCAGCAGCCAAGATATTTTAGATATACAAACTTTGCAAACATACCAAGAATAAACAGCACCTCGTATTATTCTGCAACGGTTATTATACCTCACGATGCACAGCTGCACCCGCGGCGCTGGTCAAACAAGATCAATGAAGAACGACTCAGTTCACTTCAATCTGCAGTTTTCTTGGGTTCCAAATGAATTGTGCACTGTATAGTGTGAGCGTGAGAAGAGAGAGAGGGAAGAGAAATGGGAGAGCCCGTGTCGCCAAACACGAGCATATCATTCATTACCTTCTGTTAATATTTTATAATAGTTTTACTTTACGTAATATTTGTTTTATCTTCTAATAAAAATATACTAATTACGTTCTCGGTTTACAAGTTCGAGCTTTTAAAAAACTTTTATTAATTCAAAGAGTTGAAGTATGAGCTGGGTAACAATCGAAAAATCCCAGATATGGACTGAGTAATATACGGGGAGCCCCTCTTGCCTTGTTGAAGACAACCAACGAAACCTATGATGTATTGACGACTGCACAGAGCTTCTCTGCTAAAGGACCGAGGTGCAGTGCAGTTTGATCTGAATCGGGGGAAGGGGTTTTTGCATATGCATCCCCTTTTATTATTAATTCTCCCTCTAATCGCGCCTACATCATTTACATTAATCCTAACTTATCACACTCACAAGTGTAAGTTATTATATAGATCAGACGTGGTATGGATATAAAGATAACATAAAATCGCTTCAATGTATACCATGTTATTGTACATAATCCAGGTATCTATTATCTAAAAGTAAGGAGTTATCTAATGAATGAATCAAATAAAGCGGACTTCTTGTTGCAGGAGTTAAACCAGGAGGAGCACTTACCACTCTCTCCCTTCAATGACTAACCTAGTTAGGTCGAAATTAATATAATATTTGGTTTTTTGTGGTATAAGAGAAGAAAACGTTTTACGATAAAAACCTTGGCTTCGTCGATAAGTAGATCTGATGAAAATCGTGGGGGCTTAGCTCCCCCCCCCCCCCAAGATACGCCGTTTAGCTTCATCATCACAGTCTGATTGATAGGCTCCACCCGAAATCGAGATACTATACTGCAGGGAGGACAATACAAGAGATGGTATAGCAGTATTGAGCGTTCCTAAGATACTACCGATCTACCATTTTTCAATATTGGAATAAATTTCCTGAGTATCCCACATAGGTGCTCGAAGTACTTGGACTACCTCAGTGATGTATCCAGTACGACGCCAAAGTGTTTGTACGAAGAGATACGCCCGCACTACCAAAACCCATGGGATGGTTATTTGCATAGACATTTATCGGGTGAGCCGATGAGAGCAGATTTCCAATTGGTCTTCAACCAGAGAAATAAATTAAGAAATGTTTTTGCTGCCAGTTTAAAATAAGTTCTTGCTTAAGAAATACAACTCAGAAGTTCCGAACTAAAAATTGATATGGGATCTAGAAAGTGGGGTAGCATTGAAAAAAACAATAATGACAGAAGAAATCAAAAAGACAACAAAATGTACAAATGAATACTGGTTTTAATAAATTAGGAAAAACTATGACAAAAACAATTACAGATTAGCAAATGAAAAGAGAAATTAGTGTGCAAACTCACGTTAGTCAATTTAACGTTTTACTCAACTAACTGGATTTATTAAAATTAGGAAAGAGGCACCATTCATCCACTAACGTTTGCATTTATTTTTCTAGGATCGCCGCAAAGACTCTCAAACTCATAAAGAAGCCTCTCGGCATTAAATACGTCATCAAAAATGAACACATTTTAGCGGAGACGAAAGGAGCTGTGGTGGTCGCTAACCATCAAAGCATTTTAGATATTTTAGGTAAGTACGCATTTCAGCAATGAATGTAGCCCCCATTTACTTTCCACAGTCCCCTTTGTTGTCACTTTAACTATTCGAGGATCGTGAGAGCATCTTGGAGGTTAAGTATTCGCCATTTCTTGAATCAGGTTGGTTTATATAATCATCAATCTCGTCGCGATTTGTTCTTAATATAATTCTCAAAATTGATACGATGACCAAACTACGGTCGGAACTATCGATACGAATGTGGACTTCATGCGATTCGCTAGAACATATCTGGTGCAACGCATCACACAACATCCCTCAGCCCCACGTTCATTTTAGCCGCCAATCCATTCCATCCGTCCCTCTGTTTAGAACATTTCTGGAATTATAGGAGAACAACTGCAAAATACGGTGAAAGTAATACATGTGTTCCTATTGTTCATAATTGTATTTTTATTTTTTATTTTACTTATTTATTTCTCATATGCATCTAATAATAATTTTTTTAATGTATTCTGTCAGTCCTCCCACTAAACGCACTATAATTCAGAATGGAAAAGCGAAAAGTAAGCATTTTGTGAGGGAGAGAACGTTCATGTTTGCCTGGCTCACAAGATATTTAGACATTTTGTTGTCTTCATGTCGTCTTCTACGTTTCTATTGTCTTTTTTTCCAAGTTGGAAGACAAGTTATGTTTTAGGCAGGAACGAAGAAGGGTTTTCTTCAGCTCTGTACGTTCGGATAACTCCATTTGAGAAAGCTGGTCTGATCATTTTAATCTCTTAGTTCATCTGAACTTAGTAGAAGTTACCGCTCTACGTAGAGTTTCGGAATTTACTGGGTTCCTACTACTTGTCACGACCTTCGTTCAAAGACAGTCTAAACGGGCGCGAAAGAAACCTTTACACAAACGGTGGGTACAGCTTTCGTACAAGTACGCAACCACTAGGGACATTTTATGTCTTTTATTTTTGATTTTATGCAATGATAACGACGTTTTATTGTGCTCGTTGATGGTTTCGATATAAAGGCCGCGTCAATTGCAATTGACATCACCACTTAGTCACTGAGGTTATTAAAACGTGTGATGTTACCAAGCGTTAGATTTTGTAACAGACGTTACCATGCACCTAATCCAACACAAATTTCGAGACGCTTCTCCGTTACGTATCCCGCGTAACATCTTTGCGTAACATTTTCGAGTTTATGTAGCAAAGTAAAGACATAAAATGTCAAAAGTAAGCCCCTGATTATTTATTGAAACAAAATGTATATTTGATGTTTTGATCACTATGATAACCATAGTTAGTTGTGGACACTCTCATTTTGGAGTTCCATTTTCTGCAGGCTGACTCAAATTTCAGCTAACATGGTGTAGCCATTCTCTCTCAATCCTGACCAGTGACAGACATATTTTCTCATACTCAGAAGCCATTAACGTGAAGTTCTGAAGGATACTCACAATTGGGTGCAACCCTAGAAGTTCGTAAATTTAAACCACTGCCGCTTCACTTACTACCGTTTCTCACAGCTTTCACTCGATAATTACAAAACAGTTAATACGAACCTCCTCAAACAAATCATGTGAACGCTTTCGTAAATCAACTATGCATAATAAGGGTCGGGACATCTGTAAGAGCTAGTCAATAAATTCTGAACACTTTTCTATATGGACCTCCAAGTTAAGGGTAAACTGATTGAATAATTAAATAACTTGTTAGAACGTATGGAATCGCAGAATATAATTAGGGGCTAAGGAAAGTAGTGGTATGTGTCGCAGCAGATATAAAATGTTTCTGCCTATGCCCCTCTGAATGGAACAAATTGCCAAATACGGCACCGGCACGCAGAGCACAAGTGTAACGGCTGTCTTGCCTAGTCAAAAAGCTCCCCCGTGTTATTGTCAGTATAATTAGCGGTGGCTTGGTTAGGCGATGTATTAATCGACGTTCGGTTCGGTTATTAAACTGGAGATTTCAGTTGTTGAATTACTGTGTCGATGTTCATCTACGTCGTTCAAAATGAGTTGACAATCAGAGGGAACAAATTAACGATGTAATTGACTGGCCAATTTTGGACGGGCGGGTACCTGAATAGTTTTACGTGTGTGCCAAATTATTCATTTTATTCGCATCTATAAAATAACTGCAGCAAATAATTACACCGTATCGATTGATGTTTTTATTTTTCAACACGTTTACATGGTGTTCTATAGCGTGAGGCAAGGAGAGGACACCCAAATGGAAGGAGAGAGAGGACACCCGACTAAAACGTCCTCCCGTGGTTGCCAGCCCGAGGGTTCTAAACCAGCTATAGGGAAGTGAGAGGCCAGCCTGCTAGGTGCAGGGAGACTCATACTCTGTTGTGAAGCTTTGGGGTTAGCGTAGGACGAGGGAGCAGGGCCTATGGACGATGTCCGAAGGGTTGGGGGCGAAATCTGCGAGGCAGTTTATGTACGAGTTGGAATGACCTGTGACAGAGTGGCGGAGATTGAGTGCGAAGGTTGTGGCTGTCTCTTGTAAGGACGGGAGGCTGGTTTCCTTGCAGGTCTGGGAGTTTCTGAAGTATTTGGGTGAACAGAGAGCTTCTCGAAACATCCTCATGTTAGTGCCTTCCAGCTTGTGAAGGGTACAGGTACTGACAGGGATGGTACTGATGCTCTTGACGATGGCGCTAAAAGCTCGGTTCTTCGTTCGTTCGGAGACGTTCAGTTGTTGAAAAATAGCTTGAGGGAGGTGAAGGCTCCATTGACTTTGCCTCGACCAGCGTGGATTTGTTTGTGCCAGTTTAGTTTCCTATCAAAGATGATTCCAAAGTACATGTTCGATTTTATGGTGTGGTTTCCGACTCAGATGTTGGGAGAGCATGGAAAAAAGATTTCCTCAAATTTGGATTCATTCAGGTGAAATCCCTATTGGTGGTACCAACTGAGCAGGGTGGATGTGAATTTGTTCATGATGGTGGCACAGTTTAGAGGAAAACTATGTCGTATTGAGGAATGACGATCTTTTCATGAGAAGAGATGTTGTGACAGAATATATTGAAAAGGGAGGGAGAGAGTTTGGATCCTTGGGGGACACCAGCAGGGAGGGTGTTGCCTACTTGGGCGGGAAAGGTTTTGGTTGGCATGTAGGAGAATATCGGGCCTTGAGATAGGGCAGGGCAGGCAGTGAACATGAGGCTCTTGTGCCAGACCTCCGTCAAAAGCTTGTTAGACGTTCAGGAGGAGTAAGGATGTTTGCCGCCTCTCGTGGGATCTGCGATTAGTTCTAAACCCCATAGGAGTTAGTGACAAGTCCCATGATGGTTTCTAAAGCTGTGCTGGAAATTAGAGAGCACATTGTTGCTCCCAGTGAACTCGTTGAGGCGAGTCAAGATAACAGATGCGGTTGCAACTTGTTCTGGATTTCGTGGGTGAGGGCCGCCATTGCGGACTCCACGAGTCGGATCAATGTTCTCAATGTCCAATATCTTGTCTCACTCCTCCTACTGCACGCGTGGCCATCCACTCTTCACCGTTCCGCATACCACAAAACACGGCGTCGTGGAAAGATTACCGATCGCTCGGCCAAGTTCAGGGAGGCCTGGTTCCCGATAGGGTTTATGGAAAGTTTAAACAGATACCTGTCTGTCAGTACGTGCATGTGTGTAAGTGTGGATAAATTATAATAATCCGAGGGTTCGGGGGTGTCCTCCAGATAAGTGGACCGTCATGAACACAAAGGATACATAACTATTTTTCCTATTTCGTCGAGGTGGGGAAAGTAAAAATGCCCTCAACAGCTGTACTCAATATTTCATGAACTTTCTCCGATACTTCACATTATCTTATTTTGCTTCTTTAAACATGGCCTAGGAAATTATAATGAACTGTTTTTGTGCCAATTTTGAATTCTCTATTTTGCTAGTTGAAATTTATCAATCATAACACTGAAAATCAGGTTCTTAAAGGAAAAATTCTAGTGCAAAATTTATTGTATCGCATCAGCTTGGTTTTCCATAGAAATTCGGTAAAATCGAGGTCAATAGTTTTTCGATTCCTTCAAAGAACTTTCTTTTTTTTCTTTCTACTTTGGAAAATGACGTTTTGTTCTGTTTCAGTCATAATGAAAACTTTTATTGATTTTCCGCTGTTTTTATATATTAACGGCTCCTAATATCGGTAATACCTTAAATAAGCCGAGCCGTGGCCTAAATTAATAAAAATTAAAATAGAAATATTCGTTCTCCAACTCTGGCGAACAACTGAATGTAATTTGCGGACAGCATGGGAATTGATATACCAGTTTATAAACAACCGGAGGAGACAATAATATATACAATAATTTTCGACGCCTATAGCGACTCCGTCAACTCAAAATATTGCGAGAAAGGGGGTTGCGCGTTATTTATTCGCGAGCTCCCCGCAACAGTATCAATTTTCTATTACGAAAATCGATCAAAATCTCTAAACCTCCGAGCTGAAGACACCGGCGGAACATGGACATTAAAACATTTACGGGGAGGAATTGTTAAATGACAGCCCAGCGGCTTCTTTGGCGAATTGCATCGACTTCGTTCCGCCATCGATCCGCCCAACCGCTAACTCATAATTCAAACGCCACGGTAAAACGTGCGATGAGCTCGCAATTAAAGTACAATTATTTAATTGTATTGTAAATATTTCTTTCTTTAGTTCTTTTTTGGCAAAATCTTAAAATCCGAAAAATGGTTACATTATAAGAACAGAAATAAATAATATCAGAAAACAAATGGGTATAACTTCACATGACCTTTCGTTTCGTGGAGTAACGAAAAATAAAAAACCGTTATTCACAAGGAAATAATCCGGTAAAAAAGAGAAGAGAGCAACACACAAGTTTACATGACATAAATATAAATAATTAAATAGAACATATTTCAAGAGAAAAATATCTGGTGCGTAGCAACACACAACTTTCCGCCACCCCCGTAATTTCGAACACCAGCTACATATGCGGGCGCTATATCTTCGTTCAACGCATTTTTACAGGAACATTTATAGAGAACAAAATGTAGGAGCTAGTTAGCTGAGAGTACTCCCTGTGTTTGATCGAAATCGTTAGCGCCGTTTTTGAGAAAATTGGAATACCGATAAATTAATATTCGACAAATCTCCGTTTCTGAATTAACTTGGCTTATATCTCCGTTCAACATTTATATACAGAAACAATTATGGAGAACGAAATGCTGGTATGGGTGAATTTACTGAAATGTTAGAAAAAACGTTATTTTTGACTCATTTTGATTTTTATCTCTGTTTAATGGACCGCCACAGGAACATTTATTGAAAAGAAATATGTAGGTATTAACTATTTGAAGACATCCTGTGAGTTTTGTGAAAATCGCTGAAGCCGTTTTGACAAAAAGCGTAAAAAACCTATTTTTGCTTCATGCTATATCTCCGTTCACCGTATTTTCATGGAGATATGTATAGAAAAGAAAAGTTAGGTAATGTTCAGTAGCAGATAATTTGAAAGTTTAATCAATCCCCCCCCCCCCTTCCAATCGGCCGAAATCGTGTATAACCTTATTTTGGTGTCTACAAAAAATAACGAACAAAACAAGAAAAGAACCAGCTCAATCCGATGAGCCGTTCTCTCGCAAATCGAACTACAGACACACACACACTCTCAGTCACTCACACACACACGGACGGACCACGCGCCGAAATTAGGTTTTTTATACTCAGTAGGCCTCAAAACGTAAAGATCTGAAGAAAACCCAAATTTTTTTTTTGGGCCGATTAGGTACTATACTTTCCTTCCCTTCGGGTAGCGGAAAGTAAAAAGAACAAAATTAAGAATTGTCTAAAAATTAATTGTACGGTTCAGTTCCTTAATGAACAATTCCTTAACACAACGGAAAGAGTTAATTTTATTTTGAGAAAAAAACCTTAAAGCCTTCTAAAAAAACTCTGTGTGGGATTTTGGCAATCAAAGTCCACGAGTCGTAAAGTTTCTGGATGACAACAAACTGGAAAACGAAGAACCAGGACTGACAGGTAAAAAGGTGCTGAACAGTAGGAACATTCAATGCTTTGTGTAACTGCAATGTGGGGAACCTATTATTTCTAGTCAAAATGTTGATCAAATAGTTTTGGACTTTTTTAGGTAACTTTTACAGGAACCATCCCATACTTGACAATTGACAAAGTCGAACCAAAAAAAAATCTTTCTCAAATTATAGACAGAAAAAAATTGAAGTTGTTTAAATAAATAAAATAATTCACGAAGTCCCGAGATTAGGTTATGAATATGTAACCATATAACATAATAGTATAATAGCATAAATGGCAGTCAATCCACAGTCCTCAAACACTTACAGTGATTGTTAAAGGGTAATGAAAAGCAAACACAGTTTCCACTAAAGCGTGACAAATTATCGCGAATTACAATGTTATGGTAGGATGGAAAAACTCGGTTTCCGATAAGAAAATAGAAGAGCAGAGATCTTCTTTATATCTAAACCTAATTCATTAACACTATATCAATTTTTAACCCAAAAAAGACCAGCACTTAAAATAGTCGTCTCCCCACAAATTAAAACAGTATCATACGCAAAACCGAACATTTTGTCATTGATATCCAGATTCAACAAATCATTAATAAAAGCAAACACACAATAAGTCCAAAAACGGTTCCCACAGTTAAGGCCGATTCGATAGGAAAGGCCTCAACGGTTCAAGCGGTAAACGACGTATTCCATAAATTTGGAGCTTGTTACACAGAATGACATTGTTAACTGCATTGTTATAAGCTTTCTAAACGTCCAAAAATCGAACAATTACCTTCGAATGCACGTTCTAGGATTTATCGCCCTCCGAATTACAATCCGGAGGTAATCGGTTTCTGAGCTCACCACTCTTCACAGACTGGCCCTTAGCCCTACGTCGTAGCAAGGAAAGTTATGTAATCGGCAGAAAACAAGTTTCGAGTTCTGTTCTGGCTACTGAGCTCGAAAAACAGCATTTGGGTAAAATGGCCTGTGTGTCTGCCTTTCAACGTTATTGAGAGAAGGCAACTAGACTAAATTTCAATCACCATGGGATGCCAAAATAAGGATACAACTATAGATATCGTAGTGATCAAAAGAGAGATTTGATTTGTTTCAGTTTTTGTTCACCGGCAGTTCTAAATAATGTAAATAATGTAATACCACGAGAACCGTTAAACCCTACCCAGAAAAATCATGTGATAATCCCATTAACTGGCCATATGGCAGTTTTTCAACGAAGGTCATGGCGTAAGTAGCAGCAGCCCAATAAATTCTGGAACTTTAAGCTCTACCAGTATGTGGAGCAGAGGAAAGCTGTGTGATGCGTCGCATCAGTTTTTGTTTTTCCCCCCTTGTAGACAATGTTTGTGGTGATTTAGACAAAAACTGTTCAAAACTTATCTCGTGTTTCAGGGATGTTCAACGTATGGGAGACAATGAAAATGTGCACGGCTGTGGCCAAACAAGAGCTTCTGTACGTTATCCCTTTCGGTCCTGTCGCGTGGTTGGCCGGCGTAGTGTTCATCAACAGGAGAAATCCCAAGGCCGCTCTGAAAGCCATTCACAAAAGCGCCAAGCTGGTACACGAAGTGGAGGTAACAGTGTTTTCCACGTTTGCGTTATTTTATCCCGTCACTTAATTATTATACTCGTAGACCTTTTAGATCTTATAGCATTAGCAAACTGAATTAAACCTTTCGCAAACTGAATTAAACCTTTCGCAATTAGAATTAAACCTTTCGCAAACTGAATTAAACCTTTCGCAATTAGAATTAAACCTTTCGCAATTACAATTAAACCTTTCACAAACTGAACTAAACTTTTCGCAATAAACAAACAATTTAATAATTTGTTAATATATAGAAACAGAAAATTATATATATATTTATATAAAGAAAGGGGAAGGTCAGTGGAGGGGTTGGCCTGTAGCTGCGGCAGGAAGTACGAGGTACATGTCCATGACGTAGTTTGAACATTCTTGAGCACTTACAGTAGACACGTTCCTCGCAATGACATCCGGCAAATTATGTTCACCTCGTTGAGCCAGGATCTTCCTTGCTTCGTTTTTTATTTTTGAAAACGCTTTGTCAACAGGATTGAGCATGGGTGAGTAAGGTGGCAAAAACTTTACCTCCATATCTGATTCAGCGAAAAACTGATTGACTATAGTAGAACGGTGCATTCTCGCGTTGTCCATAATTAGCAGGGTGCCGTCTATGGAATTTTGTAAATTCAGTTCCAGCTCTCGCAGAAACTCACGAAAAACGTCCGCAGTTGTGGTTCCAGAAGTTATAATTTTGGAATGCACGACCTGCACGTTATTGAGAGCAACTATATTGTTTTGGGGACTCGACTCATGTCCTCTGATCATGTTTAGTGCAGAGAATTAATTTAATGAAAGGTTCACTTGTATTTGTTAAAGGTTTAATTCAGTTTGCTAAAAGGTTAATTCAGTTTGTGAAAAGTTTAATTCAGTTTGCTAAAAGTTTAATTCAGTTTGCTAAAGGTTTAATTCAGTTTGCTAATGCTATATAACCACAAGGAGTTAGAGGACAACCGGGTAAACGCTGTTCGGCGTTACTTTTTAGGCGAAGCTGTGGTTTTTCGCCGAAGGGACGAGAAATAAACGTGGGGAGCAACTGCTGCCTTTCAAACGAGGAGCCTTCACCACAGCCATTGAAATCAAAGCTCCCATTTTGCCCATCGTTTATTCGCCGTACTACTTCATAGACGAGAAAAACAAAGCCTTCCATCGAGGTAACAAGCAGTCATTATACACCGAATAATAAACATTGAACATTGAAAAGGGTATTAAGATGCACCCAACGCCAACGCAAATTATTAGAGTGTGTCCCCATTTTGCACGGACAAGGGAGGCACTTTCAAACACGTCTATCAATACTGTCTGAATTAAATTATAGGAACATTCTTACTTCTTCAATCTCTAGCCCGTGTTAAGGTAAATCAAAATTTTGTTATCTTCCTTTCGACAATTTTACGTGATTTCTCGACAACTTTTTCCCAAATCAGCTACAATAGATAAATAATTACCCCGTTCTGCAATATTCACTTCAACAAACCGTGACTTTGAGTATCAAAAATGCCTCGTAAAGATTCTTCCGTGTTGTGAGTTGTTGGGAGTTCTACAAACTTGGGATCCATCGAATTCAACCTTGTGATTGCGTTTAAAAATATGTCGAAAATATACAAAAAACGTCGAATTCATCGTATTTCCTACACATTTATTGCTATTGATGCGGGAGCAGTCCGACTCGATTAGCCTCTTTTACTTTTCGCTACCCAAAGGGAAAGGAAAGTATAGTAATCGTGTAAAAAAAATTTGGGTTTTCTTCAGATCGTTACGTTTTGAGGCCTACTGAGTATAAAAAACCTAATTTCGGCGCGTGGTCCGTCCGTGTGTGTGTGTGTGTGTGTGTGTGTAGTTCGATTTGCGGGAGAACGGCAGAACTGATTGAGCTGGTTCTTTTTTTGTTTTGTTCGTTCTTTTTTGTAGATACCAAAATAAGGTTATGGGCGATTTCGGTCGATTGGAAGGGGGGGGGGACGAAAATATACCATAAACTAGGGTTTTTCACATTTTTCTCGAAAACAGCTCTAAAGATTTTGATTAAACTTTCAAATTATCTTCTACTAGTTATTAAAAAACTTTTCTTTTTCATACATATCTCCAAGAAAATACGGTGAACGGAGATATAGGCCCCTGAAGCAAAAATAGGTTTTTTACGCTTTTTGGCAAAACGGCTTCAACGATTTTCACTAAACTCACAGGATGTCTTCAAATAGTTAATACCTACATATTTCTTTTCAATAAATGTTCCTGTGGCGGTCCATTAAACAGAGATAAAAATCAAAATGTGTCGAAAATAACGTTTTTTCGAACATTTCCGTAAATTCCAGGGTAACTGCTTCATCAGGTGTGATCAATCTTAGAGAGTCTCTTTTAGCCACCCATACCCACATTTCGTCGTTCCTCATAATTATTTCTGCATATAAATGTTGAACGGTGATATAAGCCAGATTATCTCAGAAATGGAGATTTGTCGAATATTAATTTATCGGTACTTCCAATTTTCTCAGAAACGGCTCGAACGATTTTGATCAAACTTACGGAGTACTCTCGGCTAACTAGTTCACACATTTTTCTACATAAACCCCATCCTTTTTCTACTTTTTTGTTCCTGTTGAAAATATATGCATTTTTTAAATTTCCGATATAATTTAATTTAACTGTAACTCTAGAGTATTAGCTCTCTAGTATCTAATGAAATCCGTTTTTCTCTCAGTTTAAACGAACTTTGTTGAACGTAGCTCAAGTTTCTACACGAATGCTACCACCATTATTCAGTAATCGGTGGATATGTGATCCCTGAGACTGTCAACTTGACTGTTTCCTTGAAGGACCGTGTTAAGTGCTTCGGATTTATCGAATAAAAACTGAGAAACTGGAATTTCTAGGATTGATCCTAATTATCATATGAGCAACGTTAAGCATTCATCAGATAGATTATGTTGGACGCACGAGAGTGAGTAAGAGGAGGACTATTAAATGCGTGAACTGGCGGGAAACTGTATTGGAAGGTAAGACTGTAACTAGGTAGAGGGAGACTAGTGTTACTTTCGCAAGAGCTCATAGCTGAATGAATTTTGGGAGGAGCTGTCTCTTCTGGAGAGGAATCTGAAATTGAGAAGAGGGAAAATAAAGAATGGTAAACCCACTTCAGGGGAATCCGCGGTCGTTAGAAATAACCTCAACCGTGGTGGTTGAATTTCTCACAGGTACGAGGGGGTAAAAGGAGACAATGACTGGGGAAGTCCGAGGTCAAAAGACTCAGACTGATCATTTATTGTTCTGCGACCCTGATTTTCTGAGAATCTAGATGCATAAAGAAAAACTGCGCAAAAATGGTTTTCGTCGAAATCGTTGATAATTTATTGTCGTTCTCTCCGAATCTAGTTCACAGACTCCCACAAACCATTTTTCCCAAACTTTTTTTAAATGTATAGCTGATTGCATAACTTTCCTACCTGCTCTGAGGGAGAAAAGAAATATCGAGGGAAAATTGAAAATTGTTGAGAGATTTAGTAGATTTGTTGAAAATTGCGAAGTAACTTAGTTAGAAATTGAGTAGAATTATTTGGAAATGTTAGGAAAAGGAAGTAAGAGTAAATGTCAATGTCAATTCAAGGGACACTCCATACCCTTTGCGTTCAAACGACACGTTCGTACTTGGCAACATTTTAGGCTGGTTTCTCCCCACGACCCACCGTTCCCTGCAGCCAGCAACTTATTGTAACAATCCGTTCTAACTTGTTCCTCAGGTCAAATCACGATATCCATCCTCGACCGAATTTCAACCGAAGGACTGACATTAGCGGACACAGAGGCGCTGATGGAGAAGACCTACAAACTGATGTCGGCCGAATTCGAAACGCTCAAAAAGGAAGTCAGAGACAATTTTTTCGATCAACGGGTACACAGTTGAACAACTTTGGAATTTTCGAATTTGACTGATTTCCCTTTCAAGTATTTTAACTTATTATCGTTATATTTGTATAAATAGAACCTATTAATTAACACTCGTTACGGTTCAAACACAGTATGTATTTTACAACTAGTTATTTGATTATAGGCAGATTAAGAGGGAAAAATCGACGATTTTGCAATAACAACATGAAAGTGGTTAAATTTAGCTCTTTTGAAATGAAAGTGGTGCGATGAGAAAAAAAACCAATCGACGAATTGAAAGAAAACGACATAGGCACACTTTAAATTTATCTACTTAAACTTTGAACAGCCAGTGCCATCGAATTTTTCTCTTGTGGGAAAGGTTTTTTTTTTTGAAGATGAGCTTCGAAATTATAAATTGAATATCATTAATCAAGAAAACCTACCAATAAATCCGACATAAAACACCATGTTAGTGTTTGGACTTTTTTAAAGCTGTACTTTTTAAAAAGACCTAAAGGTTGCTCAATTTGAAAGCGGTTGACCTTAGAAAAGTTGTTTTCAAAAATATTTTCTTATAATATCCTAAAACTTTTTCTTAAATGTTATTTATGGAAAGATCATTCTTACGTTCGAAGAGATGTCTCTACATTGTAATGAAATAGTTGTCGATACTCTTTAGTTCATTGCATCTGTTTGGGTGTAAATGAAGTATTATTTCTAAATTTAGTTAACCAACCATTAAAATCAATAGTTTTAAGTGAAACAATTAAAAGTCTTTCAGAAAGTGTCTCAAATTATTGGGTTTGAAATTAATGAAAGTCCATTCGTGAGTCTAAAGAGAAAGCTTGAAATTAACAATAATGTCACCTGTGAAACGTTTGTGTCGTTGTTTCCACTTAACACGAGTTAGAGGGCAGGAGGAGCATAATGGAGGGAAGGGAATTGGAGTCTCTGTCAGTGTCTTTCCGTTCACTTCTATTCTATTGTGGCAGTTTTGTATCATTTTCTTATCCCTGTGTGTCTGTCAGGCAACTTCATGTTCAAGTTTCCACTTAAGATTATTTTGAGTGGTTTTACACGCAGATTTCTCAAAATCTGTCGTCGCTGTTGTTTTCAGAAAGTTGTAAAATCAAGTACTTGGGCTGCAACAATATTTAGCACCTGACCATGGGCTATCATACGATTTCCTGTTAGAAAACCAATGGGCATGAATGGGCTAACATATTTTTTTACTATTGTTTATTATGCAAACTTTCAAATCAATACTTTGGCAAAAATTAGGAAACTGAGCCCAATTTATGTCGTTTGTATGTAGTTCCGAAAGAGGACTCCTACGTAGTTCTGGGACACAGAAGAGTTCCTAAGAAATACTCTTGACTCTTCATTGATATTTTTATGGTGCCTGCTTTCACATAATGTTTATTTGTTGATACTACCACACGTCATACATGTGCGAATTTCAAATAACCATGAAACAATAAATTGCGACTCTTTGCAAAAACGTTCATCGTAGAACTGCCGCACACGAGAGCTGATGTTATTGGACGATATCCCGCAAGAGGGAATTAACCGACCCACACACTGACTGCAAGTTGCCGATAGTCCAAATGAAAGCAACTAGCTGTGCATTGGGCAGCATGTGGGTGGGTAACAGGTAAAGGTCATTTTCTCCTAATCTGAAACTCCTTCCTCTGACGCACTACTGGCTGCTCTAGCAATGTAATGAGTATCTGAAGATGACTCAGATGTTTCTTCTGCTGAACAGCCTTGAGTCTCCCTCTGACCGTCAGCCCCCATTGCATTTTTTGTAGGCACTGGGAAGTCACTTTCATTTTTCATTTCTGTCCCTTCTGACACAATTGCCTCACATTTAGTAATAGATTGAATTTGCTCCAAAACCTTAAAGGGAATGGAAGTATTTCAACTGCAACTTTTCCTTGCTAAGTCAAATAAGGGGTGAGCCCATGTTTCAAACATCTACGCATCTCTTTAGGCGAGTAACTGTTCGCGCAATGAAGAGTAATCAAAATCACCTTCTTCAAAATATTCGAATGTGTAGATGGTTTGAAACGTTAATGGTTTATTTTGGAAACACGAAAGATAATTCATCGGGAAACTGACGAAACTATATTTTTGAGTAATACTTCTTTCTTAAATTAATTGTTTCAACTGTGTACGGTACATTAAGACATCACGGAACACAAGCAGATCAGTGTGCACAAATTATGCTGAAAACTAAGCAACGAAAACAGAGCCCCTGTGTAAGGAGAGTATTAAACAAAGAGGAAGCCCTGCAAGAGAATCCCCTTTCTCGATGCCTCGACCTGCCCTCCTGTTCCGTGCATCTTAGAAAAGCTTACTATTCAAGATCGACTCCTTATGTTTTCACCGGACTGGTACTTTATGGAAAATGCGCCTCCTAAATTTAAAGATATTATTTTGTCGTTTTAAATGCACTTCGAACTCGCTAGTACACATCTCCATTACTGATTTAAGCCCTATTACGAAATACGTTGGATTAACTGTGATTGAAGTCCGAAAATATGTCTTGTTATTGTTATAATAAATGTATATAAGCCGTAGCTGCCTGTTACATAATCATGCTTAAATTAAGGAGTGTTTAATGACTCGCTGCTTTCTAAAAAGTTATCACTGCCTCGACCACCAGAAGGTTAATTCAGTGGTGATTACGATTTCCTTACAGCAAACGCCATCAGAGAAGACGGAGTCGCCAAACAGGTACGTTAACTTGTGATAAATGATAGCTGAAAGGATTAGTGGTTTATCTCTAAAGTTCAAGGTATTTTTACATGACAAGTGTGAAGTGTATAATTTAATTAAAATTAATTAATGTTAAAAATATAAGAAGGAAACGATTATTGCTTTAGTAAGTAGTTTCAATTTTAGAGGCCTAGAATTTACTACGCTTATTTATTCCTCAGAACTTTCCTTTCTCTATACGAGGCTCGTTTAAATTAAGCTAGGGGATGTAAGACGCCCATGTGTCCTGAACGGTCGCAGACATGGACGTCCATTGAATTTGAAATCCAGGGAACAATAACCTCCTCAAAATTTGAAACTTAACGCTTCAAGACATCGGGATTCCAAATCTGCAATGTCCGTCCGCCACCCGTAGGGCAGTTCTATGCCCTTAACGCAGACTAAAAAATCTGTTCTTTCTCAAAAGCATCCCATTTGGTATTTAGTTTTGGCCGCCTACTCGGCAGACCGATCAGACGAAGCCCATGGTTTTAAAGGCAAAAAATTAACAAAAATGCCATCTTGGAAGTTTTAAAGCAAATATTTTCTAGGTACTATTCGATGTTCGGAATGAGTATCTGAGATGGACAACTGCGTCTAGACTGAAAACAGTGAAATCATAGTAAATATGCCAAACAGCCGAAGTCGCAGGACAATACATAATTTTCTTGATTCGTACTCCCTCCCGTCTCATTAAAATCACTTGACACGCCGTGCCAATTGCCTATAGGCGACTGGAATATTTTCGTCGTCCCGTATTCAGATGTTTCGTACGATTTACTGGTATTTTCTAGGCTCAATCGAATGGTATGGGTCTTGGAGGCGTGTGACTACGTCAAGCTGTGCAAGTGAATAATAAATCGTTGTGTAATAATTTGCAGGATTTTCTTTATAAGCTCCGCTCAAATGTTACTAGAATCTTCAGAAACATTGAGGCGGTAATTGAATAAAGTGAATAGACGACGAGATATATAGAAGGTACTCCAGAAATTCGGGAATTACAACCATCGCCGTTTCACCTACTACCATTTCTAAAAGTTTGTACCCAATTATTGCTAAACGGTGAACACGATCTTTCTCAAAAAAAAATAATTTAAAGAATCTTCTGTGCACTGATTTCTCAATCGTGGGCATCGCACAAGTAGGAAAAGCACAATAAATTCCTGAACCTCAAACGTTACCAGCTTTCACGTGGAACGGTGTTATTAACAGAACGAAAAACAGATTTGATTAGCAGCTAGTCAAGAAAATCGCTGAACGAGCGAAATGGCGTGAAAAGTTGTGTAATGCGACGGGCCAGTTTTTGTAAACATTATTCCAAACATTTATACTTATTTAATAACTTGTTGGTAAAACGTGTTACCTGTCCCACGAGGATCTATCGGAAGACACCGGAAGGTCGAGCTCTCGCAGGTCGTCCTGTTAAGAGTCCACGCGCTCAAAGCCATCGACTTGAGCTCAGAATTCGAAATGCCAACGATTTCTTCGTCCTCCGCGCTCATAACGAGACTCCCCCGTTTAAACAAAACCTTCGGTCAATTGGTTTTATGGGCCTTCAAGTTTGAAGAATGTCTACACTATGTTTGCCTATTGCCAAACGTTCATGTACTCGAAGCTCGTCGACCTCCAATGAGAGGGGTAGTGGGGGCACGTGGAAAAACGTCAGTTTTGGAGCCTTTACGACGTGAATTGGGAATTCTTGGGTCATCTCAAATTCCATATTAACCGGTGGATCAACATGGAACGCCAAAATAAAGGTATGGGCAAAATCGGTTCGAAACTAACTATAGTCATCACCACTTTTCTTTCTCAAAAACGGCTATAACTATTCTAATTTACTTTTTAGCATGGGTAGCTACAAATTATATAACATTTTCATCCATGGGAAAATCACAACAGCAGCCTAATAAATTAACGTTTTCTACAAAAACCGATTTCATTGCATACTTCCCTTCGTAAATCTCGCTCGTATTAGGGTTCTAAAAAAATCGGAGCGGTTGCCTCATGAGCTACATGTACGATGGGAGTTTAATAATGGTCATAAGATAATCGATAACAACCTCAAAAATTCCAGAGTTAAAACTAGTGTTTTTGTAAAATACGTTTTTCCAAGTTTTCCCCAAATAATTTCAGCACTACCCCAGCAAAACATTCCCAAACAAAATCGTCTTGACAGCCACATCAATACGTAGATCGCTTAGTTAAGTATCGTGGCATAAATAGCAGCAGCCCCCAATTCATTCCCAAACTTTCTTCAAGCACTACCTGTTTCTACGTAAAATGAGAAATCGTACTACCGAATTCTTAAAAGCGAAGGGAAAAATGTAGTGTATTCGTAGCTGCGGCCATGAAATTCGGGGCTGGGGAAAGATGTGTGAACTCGTCGAGAAATAAAACTCGCTATCTCCGTTCGAAAACTGTTGATGAGTTAGGTGAAGATCTTTGGGAAGGAGGGTAAAAGTTGTGGAAAATTGTTGAAGTTGTGCTAAGATGTAGTGAGACAGTTCTGAAAAATCTATCAGTAAATATTTTAAAGTGTTCTAGCAGTAGATTGAAATTCGCTTGAAATTAATAAATAATTGGAAAAACACAATAAACGTTATGCAAAAATATGGAAATAAAATTAAATATGTCTGAGCGCTAACTGTCCTCAGCCCCTCCTCAATTCAGCTTTTTTGTCATTCTAGCTACTAGTAAAATCCGTTTTTCATTCAGTATACGAGCTTGGTGGATACTTTACCATGGTGGAAATGCCCATCCAATGATATGATTCATTTAGTTTTGGAATCAGGCTCTTTTTCTTTCCCGCTCTGGTAGTTCCAGAAGGTTCCGAAAGACTCCCTGAACCATGGCGATGTAAAGACTCATTTTTTGCCGAGGGGCAAACATGAGTGATAGCGAGTCAGTCCCTGTCTCTCATAATTTCACATACTACCGACTTTTGAAGGCGTTTCGTCATCTCTTACTGCGGGGGGTTGACGAACACAAAGCCCTCGACGCTCAGTGGCCATCAGGAGAATGGGCACACGCCTACAACCCCCATTAATAAAACTCAAAATCTACAAAAATATCTGGTGAGTAGCACCACACAACTTTCCACAACCCCCGTAACGACCTACTATACATACGGGCGGTCCACCATCGTTCAACGCAAACACTCGTTCAGAACACTAGTAGTAGTTAGGCTAGTAGTAGTTAGCTAAAAGTACCCAGTAAGTTTGACCGACATCCAGCAGCCGTTTTTGAGAAAATTGGAAAAACCATAAATTAATGTTCGACAAATGTCGTTTTCCGAGCTATCATGGCTTATATTTCCGTTCAACTTAGATACAGAAGTAATTCCGAAGAACAAAATATGGGTCTATACAAGGCAAGACTGATCAAACCCAGTGAAGCAGTTACTTTAGTAAATACGAAAATGTTCAAAAAACGCGGTGTACGGCGCATTTTGCTTTTTGCCTTTGTTCAATGGACTGTCAGAGGAACATTTATAGAAAGCGGTATATATATGTTAACTATTTGAAAAGATCCTAGGTGTTCGATGAAAATCGTTCAAGCCGTTTTACAAAAAGCTTAAAATACCATTTTTGCTTCACAGGCTTATATCTTCGTTCACTGAATTTCCACGGAGATATTCGTAGAGAAGAAAAGTAGGGTAGAACGAGTAGGAGCTAATATGAAAGTTTAACGCACACACACGGACCATGCACGCAAGGTTTCTTGGATTAAGTAGACCTCAAAACGTAAAGATCTGTAGAAACCCCAACTTTTCTACTTTTCGCGACCAAGAGGATAAGGAAAGTATCGTAATCGAGTATAAAAACAAGTCGGATTTTCTTCAGATCTCTACGTTTTGAGGCCTGCTGAACCCGTAAAACCTAATTTCTGAGCTGTGTGTCGCTGTAGTTCTATTTGCGGGAGAACGACTGGACTGATTCACCTGGTCATTTTTCATTTTGTTTGTGATTCAGTGATGACGGAAAGGTAAGGTTATGTTATGGTAAGGCGATATTCATTGATAGGGGAACAATACGTACCGAAAACGGTTCTAACGAGTTCCATGAAACTTTCAGCTTATCTTTTACAAGTTAGTACCTAACTGTTCTAACACATAAATATCAGCATGGAAATTCGGGGAACGAAGATATAGGCATATGAAGCAAAAATAGGGTTTTTCCCCTTTTCAGCTAAACGGCTTCCACGATTGTCACCAAAACCACAGGATGTCTTCAAATAGTTAATATATATACATTTTTCCGAATAAATGTTCCTGACAGTACATTGGACATTGATAGCGCCTATATATATATACAATTTATGGGGGCTGTGGAAAGTTGTAGGTTGCTTTGCATTAGATGTTTGTTGACACGATCGCAATACATTCCTTTCCCTTTGGGTAGCGGAAAGTAAAAACTACAGATCAGAGCTGAAATTGTTAAATAACGACAGAAGTACGAACAAGGCTCCAAATGTAACGAAACTGACCAAAATATGTTTATACATATATATAACAGAATGTAATTAGAGATCCGGAATGAACTAATTAAAAACAATTAGGTAGGGCAGGACAGTGACAAGTACCCTTCCCTTCGAAGGGAAACAAAATACATTCCTTCGCGTGAACCAGACAAGATTATGGACAGGAGTCGAAATTACTCGGGAAAACAAATGAACAAAAAAGTGAACAATCACATGAAATTTTCAAATTAAACCAATTCCCATTGAACAAGTTATGATAGGAATAGTAATACAGTTAGTTATAAAGGGAGGGAGGAGAAACAATAAGAGCTGCATCTCTTTCAATTCGCTAAAAACCCACTGGGTTCCTGTTTCGTTCGACAGTCTAAAAGATGAGAAAACATTTCCCACACCGAGGTGCGAAGCAAATAGGCACAAATTAACGCACTTGACGAGTCGCCGACTAGTTTTTTCTTCGAAGTAAAAACTCCCAATAAAACCAACGGCAACGGAATTTCACAGTAATCGGAGACGCCAGAGGCCACCGAGGACTAGCTAGAGGAAGTAGGGCGTCGTGTTGCGAGTGGGAATCACCCGATCACCGTCAGGAACGGCGTGAAATATTTTGGCCGACCTGTTGTCAGGAGTTTGAAACTCGAGGATGGAGGCAACGTTCCCACATCGGTAGCAGTAATTGGGGGCAGACCAGACGGTGACCAGTTTGTCGTCGAACATGTACTTGAAGCCTGCAAGCAACGCAAGAAACTTTTAAAAAACCTCATTCACTGAAACAATAACACAACCCAAGAGTGAATCAGTAACTATTTTAGAGCACAGAGTAATCTAGCTGTAAGTGTCATTTGTTTTGAGCAAGCACTGCTTTGACAGACAAAAACATTCGACAGCCAAATGGAAGCAGAAGCGTCTTCTGTTGAGGAGAAGTTACATTGCTCACCTTTACTTACAAAGAGGGATACTTACCACGAAGCAAAAATAAATAGACTACTTTTTATCCACTAATGAAAGGACTATTATCAACAACCTTGTACGCACTAACATTTAGTAGAAGATTGTCAATTTCACCAATTCACAGCACCGAGTTCCAAGGGGGTGCTGCTTCATGGACGTTGGGGGTGCCTTCGATAACACGTTCAGTTCCATCAAGACAACAGCAACATTTAAAGGTGTAGAACCCCAGGCGGTAAAATGGAGTACAGAAATCATGGCTCTGCTTGGGGTGGACAGCATCGTAATGGTTCCTACTCGAGCATGCCCTCAAGGCGAAGTACTTTTTCCCCTTCCGTGGCTACTGGTGGAGAAAGCTGTACAGTAGAAGGTAAGGAGCCGCTGGGCAGTTCAAGGAAAGATCTAGAAACTGCTGAGACAGGTGTGGCTCACAACTACAGAAGCCATGAACACTTGCTCCACTCCTACAATAAATGTCTTATTGAATATCTCACCACTCCACATACACATTCAAAAGGCCCGCATACCTGGTAGCAGCAAGGCTTTTGCAGACCACTACTGTTTCTACCAGAGCAAACGCAAGCCACCAAGGAACTTTGAAACAGCTCAAACCAGGAGAGGCAGCAGTTCTTTCTACTGGCATTGTGCCACAGTAGGAAAACTTTGAATGGCCATTCAGCGTCTGCATCCACTTATGGGAACAGTGGGAGAAAGAGTCATTCTCAACTGAGTTGGGTGCGCTGTTATGGTACACTGATGGTTCTGTGATGAGGTGCAAGGCTGATCTGGGAATCGTGGGAACCAACTGCAGCTTTGACAAGCTACTGGGAGAGTACGCCACCATTTATCAAGCAGAAATTCTAGCCATAAAGATGTGGATATAAGAGATCCTGGCAAAAGAACTCAAGGGTAAGCAGAGCGGTTGTTGGAGAGCCAGGCTACCTTGAGAATGTCTTCAGGCGCTCAAACGACTCGGTGCCCATAATAAGCTTTTCCATGTTTGGATACTGGCTCATAGATTCCACAAGGGCAATGAAAAGGCAGACTGCCTAGCAAAAAGGCCATTTCATTACTCTTTCGTTGAGTAGCGGAAAATGAGAATGAGGACTCACCTTCCTGAACCAGCTGATGCGCCCTGCAAATCAATTTGAGGTTGTTAACTTCCATGAATTCGTGTGTGACCTTGGGGCCAAACAGCCAACCCGCGCCTCTCGGGCTCACTGCCCACTTCTCCACGTCATCTTCAGGGTCAGACCACACTAGATCGCAAAAAGGGCCTGGAAAAAAGAAAAGAACGCAGTTCTTAACTAGAACTTATTTTACAGCACATGTGGTCACACTTAATTTATCATTAATGTATATTATTATATGGATTACAGCAATCTGTCACCTTTGTAAGGTATTTCTTGGTTCCTATCTATACATCTGATTTGATCCAATGTCATAATGTCGGGGGAAAGTCCACCGTGAACACACAGCACTTGTTCGTCTATCAACTGCAAAAGAGAATTTAGTAGTTCAGATAAATAAACCACGTTAATCCCAGAGGATGGTAACTTGTCAAATAGCAGTGGAATGGACACGGGTTGAGGATGGGTATATTGAGAGGAAGAAGCAGAGTGTGCATGGGCACAGCTGTAGGAAATGCAAGTGGAAGAAATTGAGATGTGGGAGGAAATGCCACAGTGGTGCCTATGAAATGTCAACCAAGACACACATAATCACTGTAAATCAGTCTGCTAATTTTGAACTCGTATTGACAGCTCTCTCAATTGCAACCAGGCATGAACACACTTATCATTTTCTTAAACGGAGATTTCACACTCAGAAGACCATAAAGATTTGAAAAAAAAAGAAAAAGTTAAATGCGCCAGTTAACTTTGCTTCCTACTTTGTAAAGCCAAGGAAATTAATAAAGACGGCTCAACCAGCCTGCCATAAATATGGGCACAGTTAAGTTCCACGAGGAGAAAAAACCATATTCTCGGGCTGGCTGAAGCCAGTTTCTCTACTTTTCGATTGCGTGGCCGTTTGCGAATAAACTGCCTCTCAAAAGTCTTCTCTCGCATCTTGGGAAAGACTCCACCAACCATTCAACAGCCACACCTTCCTCATTCCCACTGTACTCGATCTTTGTGCCCGCAATGGACGTTCACTTTTCAGCTCATTATCAACAACACTGGGAAGGGAGCGTTGAAGACGTCCACTCAAGTGTAGTTTCAGTTTTCAATCCATCAATCTCTCGTCTCTTCTCATAGCTGTTCCATTCACCAAAATGTCCCAAATGTTAAAATTTAAAAATAAAGTAGAGTTATACTGTAATAGAGAAACCCAACTTACGGCAGCAATTGTGAGTAAATCGAAAACCCGACAACAATATTTCCAAGCGTTAGCGTTTCCATATTTTAGATGGCACTCATCTGAAATCAGAAAAACGTATGCAGTGAAAGCATTACAGGAGGGAGGATTATGTTCAACCACACAAATGTTCCTTGGGATTACATAAAACATGTAGATGCCCTTGCAGTACCAGAAGACAGTTCAGGCGAGGGTCAAAGATAAAAAGCGACTGAGATATGATGAGCATGTTGGCACGCCTCACTACCAATTATTTGTATACCTACCAAGTTCTTAACTTATTTTGTTAATTATTCAAAGTGTAATTTACTGTAATTCGCCCCAACACTATCGGTTGCAGTAAGACAGGAAAATCTGTGTGGAGGGGAAGTCAGGATATTGGCAGAATTCCCAGCGATCAAATGACCCATGCACAGCAGCTGTAAACTTCGGGCTTAGGGGCAATTTAGGACACCACTGCAGCAGATCTTCAACAAATCCAACACTGGCCACAGAGCGTGCGACATCCCAACCAGATGCTTACAATACAAGAAAGCCCTTACGGCGCAAGAATGGAACAGTGGTAGTGAGAGATGGAATACTGAGTCCCCCAGGTGCAACCAGAGTGTGAATGTACGCACATGGGACGCTATGTGGGAGGCCTAGCCAAGCACATCATTATATTAGCCTTCAGACTGTCAAAAACCCAAAAACCAGCCTGCAGGTCAGCCTTGGGAGTAAGTACATGCGAAAGGGGCGCACCTTCTGCTGTGGCTTCAGTGAAGCATTGGCAACTTTCCAAAGATCTTGCCAAGGTCACGCAGCTCCCACACACACACACACACACACACACACACACACCCCACCAGAAGATACCAGACGCCCCATTACCAGTCACACACAGTACAAAAGGCAATTCTCAAAAGCTTATAATTCTCTTGTTAACCTTTTCACGTATTTCCTACTTTTCATTTCATTTCCCCCGCAGTATTGCACACATACGTTTTGTAGGGTTCACTAATTATATTTTCCCTTCGGGTTTTGAAATTCACCATGTGAAAAAGGAAAAGGAACATATCGTGTATCTTGAAAGGGTAGAGAGACTGAAGCAACCATTTAGAAGGCAGCCTCCTCCAACGCCACACTGCTAAACGTTCCAAATCGTTGGTAATTTTCATATCTACTAAGAACTCGACATGATTTGCTCGTCACATTTGCTCCTCAAAACGCGCCCAACGCGTCAATACTGTGTATTTGAGCATCCACATCGTGGTGCTCATCACAAAGTCTACACAAAGATATAATACGACAGTCTTTCAGTCTCCTTTCTGTGAGAAACGAATTTGATGGTAATACCTTTAGAATAGCTTGACTCCACAAAATTCAACTGCATTCAATTTTAAGGATGGGGACAGCTGGGCAACAAACGAAACGTAAACAAAGTAATGGTTAAACTAGTTACTTAGATCCAAAATGGCCCATCACCTACTAATAATACTACATTCCCCACCATCTTTCCTCTCACCGCGATTCAAATACATGTATGTGCATATATAATGGGAGAGGGAAAGAAACGTGCAGGAAGAAGACAAAATATACTGCTTTGTTTAAATGTCGCTACGTATAAATACACAAATACTACACTGATATATACTAAACGGTTAACTTTGTGTGAGAATTTCTCGACCTGACGCCCTTATTGTGCTCCTTATTACGGGCCCCACTGCCAGGGCAGAGACTGATTAAGCCCACAACTAAAAGGGGCAGCAAACGTGATTCTGACACCATGCTCACCTAATACTCATCAGGAAACGCTGAAACAAGTATCACCCCAACGACTTTTCACTCTCCAGTTGAGCAGGTGATGCAACAAATGTTTGTAATCTCATCCATCAGCTACAACGTTTGATACGATTTCGTACACCACATGTGATCCATCAAACTTTTCCACACATTGCTACGTGCTCTTGATTCTGTTACACCACAATCCCTTCCGCTTCCCTTTGTTGCATCCAACCACTTCCCACTGGTAAGACCATTCCAAATTTCTTTTACACTTCATGACGGCACATTCACCGCATTTTCCGCCAATAACTCATCATCTCCTCATCAAGAGCCCCAATGAAAGTTAAATCCATTTTCAGTTATTTCATTCACTCGATCTTTCATTGTATTGTCTTCAAGGGAACTCTCTGTTTTAATAGAATGATCTGTTTTCCTTTGTTATTTCTAATTACTTTCCTATTACTTTCCTCTCGTTCAACTGCCCCGTTTCTCATTTTTTTCATTGGTCGCATTTTCATTTTTCGGTATTTGTACCCTGGTCCTCCTAATCAGCCACTTGTGTTAGATACTCAACATTTCCATTTCCTAACGTGTAACACTAAATTTACTGGAAGTGGAAATAAAATAACCAAGGGGAGGAATAACACTATTTCTGGCCTGTTTGCTGCGTGCAATGAAGCGGAGGACTAGTTTTCGTACCCCTACTCTCTTCCTTCCATAATTTACACAACTTCACCTTATGTACATCAATCACTTGTACCATTTACTTAGGCTAAGTTAATAAATCAGTTACTGGAAGATTGGAGCAGTTCCCATTCGATTAACTGAGTATTTTCGTTCATTGAAAGTACGATTCACTAACCGTAGAAACCGTAAACTTGGGTGATCTGCCGAGATTCGTGGTTGCCTCTCAACAAAGTGATTTTATCGGGCCATCGAGCTTTAAGCGTCAAAAGCCTCGTGAAGGATTCCAGACTGTAGTAGCCTCTATCGACGAAGTCGCCCATAAAAATATAATTCGTGGTAGGAACTTGACCTCCTTGTCTGAACAGCTCTTCCAAGTCGTAAAACTGGAAAAAAAACCCAATCAACAAACTCAATTGCTGTCAGCAAATTAGTCTCAAGTAGCCATCAGCACTTGTGCATGATATCAAAACTGAAATTATCACAGGTAAAATGGATTAGCGCCATTACGAGGATAATGGCTGAGATTGTTAGTAGCCATCCTTGTATTCGACTCCAGTCGGTTACTATATCGTACAAGAGAAAAGGAAGAGAGAGAGTGAGAGAGATTAATTTGAACACCACTCATCACAGATTGACAATCGTACGTGCAATCAATGCGGGCTAATCACAGGGTGATTCAGTTTCACTATCTTTGCTTAAGCCTCAACCGTCATCAAACCTTAAACACCCGATTTGTGGAGCGAGGAAGAAGAGAGAAAAACTACTTCAAAGATAAACCAAGAAAAGCGGACTGTCCTCCACAATAATTGTAATGAGCACAAGCATACAATTAAAAGCGTACTAATGCAAGTAATACTACGCTGACGTTTTGTCACCCTAGTAACGAATCCAACCAGTAAACTCTGTAGAACTTGACGTTGCATACAGAAACTGGTAGTACTTCACATACCGGAATTTATAGTTCCGATTTATGTCTCGACCTTTACTGAATAAACGAATTTTTTTAGAAGTTTCGTATTTACTGTTCTGGAACTATAAAGTGCGAAGTGGAAACTAACTGCGAAAATTAGGCCAACGACAGTAGTTAGAGCTCCACAGAATTTCGTGGGATACCAAATTACTTAACAACCGTCAATAAACTATCCATTATCCTGCTTAACAATTCTGCAGCAAAGCACGGACAAGTGCAGTGAGACAGTAGACAAACGGGCAGATAGATGAAACCAAGTTAGGTTACAATTAGATGAAACATAATCGGAAAGTATGTAGAGTAGCATGAATCAAGGACATATTCGAACAATTACACACACAAAAGATCGTAAAATACAAGTAGCAGCCTAATTCGGCCACAATATCACGTGCAATTGAGTGACATAGGCGTGAAAAGGTGATGTCATCTCAATCTTAACTTTAGATTACAGTTCGGCGATTCGAACGAATAAACGAAATTAAGATACGACGGAAATTTATCAAAATAATCACCTGTCCATGTATGTCGCCGCAAACCGTGACGGGAGTGGAAACTGGTTGGATATTTGATTCTTCCAGCAGGAGCTCACAAACTATGTCGCACAATTTCTACGAACAATAGCAAATTATCACCAAGTTGTTGGGACGAAATGTTTCATTCGAGAACAAAACATTGACAATTTTGATAAATAACGAAAGAATTACATAACGGTTGTTGAACTTAAAGTTCTGCTCATTGCTTACTTTCAAGTCGTTCTCCGGTAAATATTTACACTCTTTGGCGATACTAATCCAGTTTTCTAAATCCGATTCCATTTTATTTACCCGATTAGACGCAAAAACGGGAGGCAACAAGAAACTTAACGCCGAACGAAAATTGCATCAATACAAACTAAATGAAAAACGGGAAGCAGGGCCCGACGAGAAGATGGTGAAGGTTATTCGACTGTTACACACCAATTTCAGTAAGGAGCCCGTGACCGTCTCCTATTTATCTCCTTATCTCGAGAGAACTACGTCATTTCGTTAAAGCTTTAAGCTGTTTTTACTTTACGTTGCCCTGGAAAGTAAAAAGAAAAGTTACACCATCGGTAGAAGGAAGAAAAATGTTTAAATTTTCTTTGGATATAAACGTTTGGAAGTCTTTTGAGTGCAACACAAGGTTCAAGAAAATGGCGCAATTGAGGGACAAGGGCTAAATCAAATTAGCTCAAATTTTACATTCAAACTTCAGATCAAATGTCGAATATTTTATGAAACACATCACTCAATCATCCTCCTCCTCTTGTGTATTTAGCTCTTGGGTATTATTCGAGCTACTTATCAAGAACGTTTTTCATTCAGTGTATATGAACTCAGACAAACTGTATGTATTATTCTAAAAGTGGTTAGCGATTCAAGTTCTGCTGTTATACAGCTCGTAGGTGATTTGTGAAGCTGTCGATGCAATGTTTTGAGAAGGTTGTGCTTACTAATATGGTAATGTAAGAAAAACTTTTGCAAAATAGTTAGTCAAAATGAAAAGTTTGCACTCCAAAGTTTGTTGGGATGGGACATTTAATATTCATTTGAGACGAATTGTTTTATAACAGTTATTAAGCTCTTCAGTCTAAGTGGCTCATTGTACTACCAACACTATTTTATCCGAATACTAAAGTGTGAGTAGGAAGGGTTTAATGTACTTCCCGGCAAAGCTTGTTTGCCGTATATGCAATGGAAGTTTAGTAAAAATGATAAAATAGTGATTTGCACAGAGAGCTTTAGAACTCAAACTATGACTGTCATTCGGTAACATTTCTCATTAAATTTTGCCTGCATTACATAACGCTTACCTCAAGCCTTTCCAAAAAGAATAAGCAATAATCCTGGCAGTCCCACAAAATGCTTCATTCTATCATTTAACATGGACGAATAGAAGGTATGATTGTTCCAACCGACAGCCTTACCAAACGATAAGTTAGAGGACTTGAACAAACTACAGGCTAGATCCCTTTGGATGAATCACTTAGAAGTTGATGCCAGTCAGCACCAACAACAGTTAGTGAAAACTAGTGAAACGAACGTCTGTTGAGAAATACAAGTTAACTAAGCGCACAGTTTGAGATATGTTGGAGCTCAGAAATGGTGAGGGGGAGGGGGCATGAGATCTTAACTCAACCAGAGGTTATTATTGATAATTAGTCAACCATTTTTAGCTTGTAGAGACAGCAATCCCCTGGGCAAGTCGACAAGATGCGTGAGTGGGATATTTGGGGAAGCTGATATACCCGTTCAAATGTTCGATATAACTCAGTTATATGGTTGTACAGTACTATAACTCTCCCAGAGGTTTCAGGAATAGTCATATTGATAACAAAACTGACCTGCAACTCTGAATAGTTCCAATTTGGTAGGTTACACAGCTTTGTAAGTAGAATTTAGCATGTGATGGGAAAGGATATAAGTTTGAAGCGTCGTAGATTCTTCCACCTTCCCCTCCTAGTTCCTGCACCGCCGCCATCTTCGTACTCGTAGCCCCTTCATCAGTCGTCTTCTCGTGTCGTGCAGTCGTTTGCGGTGGCACTTCGGAGTTTCGCCGTCTGCTAGCCAAAATGGTGAGTTTAAGAGGCTTAATTTGGTTAATTCTAGAATCGTAATACGTTCCTACCAAATAATATACAGTCGTCGGGAAGTTTCTGTCGTTTAATCGGGCGATGTTACCGGATGAAAATGCCCACAGGTTATGATTGACAGTGCGTGTGGTCTCTCCTGCCCTGAACTCGCGTTGCTTTTCCCAATTCGTTGGTTCTAAAGCGTGTTCTTGGAGGTGATCTAAACCACGGGCGTTTAACTCTTAATTGCACGTAGAGCTTGACCCTCTAAGAACAATGAATATGCTAGGGAGCCTCAACGAAACTTACCTTCACTTTACCTTATTGTATCTCACTAGATTTTCTAATATTAAACTAATACCCCACATTGCCGAATAAAACCATCACAATAGGGCCCTTCACACGACCACTCTTGCGTCGACGACTGAACGGGACACTCAAGTCTCGAATCAAAAGTGTAAGTGTAAACGGCAATTCTGCGTGGACTTAGGAACGGGGCTAGCGAGCCGAAGCGTCGACGGTTTTGAACGCACTCCTGCCGAAGGTCAAGAGTGTGAGTGTGAAGGGCAGTTTTGCGTGAGGGTTGGAGTGGAGTTAAGAACGTCGTCGTCGTCGTTCTCGCGGTTTTCTCCCGTTCTTTCTGTTATAAAACCTGTTTTTTAGTGCTTCCGGTCGCCCAAACATGGCAGATAGCAGATGCTGGAGTAGGGAAGTTCTCACAAACTTTATAGAACTTTATAGAGATTTTCCATGCCTGTGGAAAATCAAATCTAAGGACTACCTAAATAAAAATCTGAAAAACGAAGCCTACGACAAGCTTGTTGAATTTTGTAAGCCTATCTTTCCAAGTGCTAACCGCGATTTCGTGTACAAAAAAGTGCAAAGCCTTCGTGGGGCATTTCGGAAGGAATTCAAGAAAGTTTCTGATTCAGTGAGATCGGGGAAAGGCACAGACGATTTGTACACACCCACCCTCTGGTACTACGACCTACTGATGTTCACAATGGACCAGGAAAAACTGAATACGAGTATTTCGAATCTCGATATGGAAGAAGAGGAGATGGAGGATGATCCACTTCCTGAAGAACAAAATTTGGAGACACCAAATGAAGAAGACTCCCAGCTTGTGGAACACGTAAGTAGATTCACATTAAATATTAATTTGTAGTTTATGATTATAAGTACTTACCATTAGGCGTATCCATGGCCATCCATAATTCGACCTAATTCCACTCGAATCGGCCAGACCATGAATCCCCCTGTCTTTGATAAGGTGGAGGGAGGGGAAGTGACGGATTTCGTGTAATAAATTAATGGTTTAATTAGCACTTCGTAAAAGTAACTTGGTATATTTTAGAAATTATGAATAATTTTGACATCATGAATACAATTATTTCAAATAATATGATATAGGTACCAATCATGTTCCTTCGAATTTTTGTAAAAAAGTAGTAGAAATTAGAAGTATAATTTTAAAAATTGAATGCATACATCACGCCCTACCTGCTTTCAACATATCTTCCTGCCATGGAATTTTTCCTTCGTTACAAAAATAATCCTTGTACCGATCTCTATTTTCTTTTGCCGGGTTAGAGGAGTTTCTCGGTGGAGCAGATTGTAGGTTGTGCAGTTCTACTCCGTCATGAAATGTAATGTCCGACAAATTTCCTTTATCGAGTGATGCAGGTGGTATATACCCACTACTTCGCCTTCGCAGGAAGTTATGTAAGGCGCATATAGCGCATACGATATAAGAAATGTTGGCCACTTTCATATTAATTGGGGTATGAAGCACTCGGAATCTCGACGTCATTATGCCGAAAGTGTTTTCGACGACATTCCGAGCCCTTGACAGTCAGTAATTGAAAATTCTTTTGTCGTGATCCAAGTCCTGTTGACGGTAGGGCTTTAAAAGATTTTCTTTCAAAGCAAATGCTTCATCTCCCAAAAATACGAAGTTTAAATTGTGTACGTTTTCGTCTTTTTCGGGCAAATGTAACTGTTTACTGTTTAATTTCTCGTAGAAATGCGTGTGCTCGATTACTCCACCGTCTGAAACTCTCCCATTTTTTCCAACATCTATGAAAATGAACTCATAATTCCAGTTTACCAGAGCCATCAGCACAATACTGTAATAATTCTTGTAGTTGTAGAAGTAAGCACCTGAATTAGGAGGGGGAACGATTCTCACATGTTTACCATCGATTGCGCCTCCACAATTGACGAATTGCCACCGATCTTCGAATCCCTTCCCTATTGCTTTCCATTCGTCCTTCGCAGTTGGGAACTGAGAACAAACATGATATCAAAAAGTACAATCTGTACGTTTTGTGAAATGTAATAAAAACATACAGAATCTGATGAAATTAAAAATTAAAAATGCATAAATAAAGTAACTAAACTAATAATGGAATGTACAAATTTGTAATGAATTTTTCTCAGATGTGCCGGTAAGCATTTCATTTGAAATTTATTTTTTTTGTAATCATAGGAAACCCGGACTTGTACGACGCCTGAGATACCTGTTAGACCAACAGCTACAGCCCCAAACAAGACTGCAAAGAAGAGAAAACGAGACAACGAGATTGACACTTTCATGCGAGCTTGTACAAATGCTTTACAACGACCAGTCCACAGCAAAGTTGACATAACTGAGTTTGAGGCAACTGGAATCAAGGTCGGCAAACAACTGGAGAGAATGGAACCCCTTCAGGCTATTTACGCAGACAGTCTTATTACTGAAGTGTTGAAAAGAGGTTTACTTGGAACATTACAACCGGAAACAAGTTTGAGCGACAATCAGACACGATATTCATACGACTCACCAGCCATGCACTCATCAAATTTTTCTACTAATCAATCATCGATGGGTAATGACCATCAACCCTCAGATGTACGCACCTATTTTACGAGTACTTCGTTTGGTGACACCGCTACTTTTGATGACCCCAAATAATGAGACTGTTACACGAATAACGTAACTGTAATTTCGTTATCCTGATTTTGTCCTTAACCGCGTTTTTCTAGTTTTCGTTTTCAACTTTTTTTCGTTCTCGTTTTCTATTTTTTTCTCGTGTTATGATCTCGTTTTTCCAGTATTGTAAGTGACTTCTGTAACAGCAGTTTGGTTCCCTACTTTTGTCTAGAATAGTTGGTATACCAAATCTTGTCAAATAAAAAACCAATTACAACAAGGTGTGCGGACTTACCTTCAAATATTCTCCTCGTAGAACCTCGTACAATGCCCTGCAGGTTTCTGGAATAACTGCTGACAGCAATGAAACTGAGATGCCAGTCGTGAATTTAAGATCTTCATAAGAGCGCCCAGTTGCCAAATACCTCAAAGTGGCCACAACGCGTTGCTCTGCAGATATGCTTGCTCGCATAACTGTGTCCTTTTTAGTGATTTTTTCTCTTACTAAATCGACAAGTAAGTCGAATGTTGGACTGTCCATTCTCAGGTAATTCCGAAAGTCATCCGGGTAATTTTCCCTTAGTTCTTGAACAAGCGGTGTATGACTGAAATCTTCCCTGTACCTCTTCACCCAAATACGCCGTTTTCTGCCAAATTTCTCCCGCACATATATTACAAAACAACCGGCAGCAGCTAAGACTGCGGCCTGACTATTGCTCTCTACGAGAGCCATGACACTAACTGCTGAGAGATGAGGATGAGGGAGGCTTGGGCGTGCGGTGAAAAATTTCCAATTTTTCCTCATTCCACACGCCACTCAGGAGTGAGGTTAAAACTGGCAGTTCTGCGTTTACACTTACACTTTTGAGTGGACGAACCCAGGTGCCGCGTTTGCGTGGGGTTAAGAGTGTGCTGTCCAAAAACAACACACTCTTGCGTGTCCCACTCTTGAACGGCAGACGCCTGAACGACATTTCTGAGCGCACGCAAGAGCGGGAGGACAAAAATTGGAGCGTGGAGTTTTAACCGCACTCAAACATCCACTCAAGAGTGTCCCATTCAATCGTCGACGCAAGAGTGGACGTGTGAAGGGCCCTATTAGAACATCTAGTGGTAAATAATTCTTCTTTTTATGAAACCTTATTGGGTAAGGGAACGTGTCTACGCCATTTGAACGAGGTACTCGAAATTCACATCTCTTGGACGCGAGTAGGACATTAATATGCTAAGAAAACAAAGATTTGACTAGCCTAAAGTACGCGAACGAGCATTATTTGAAACTAATTGGTTTATGTTACGCACTCGATCTCTACGAGTGGTACCACACCTCGGACAACGCAATTAACCTTTAGCCTGATGAAGGGCACTTGATGGGCAGTACAAAGTTACCATAAAACTTCCATAAATAATTTCAGCGATATACTTTTGGGTTATGCAAATTTTAAAAACAGAGTAAAGTGTAGCATGTGTATTTTGAAAGGAGAGGTCGACAAAATTTCTGTTTTAGATTAACTTAACTAATTGGGGAGTTCAGTTCCGTTACTATTGTACGTCTTATTTTCCAGGGTTTCGTCAAAGTTGTGAAAAACAAGCAGTACTTCAAGAGGTACCAAGTCAAATTCAAGAGGCGTCGTGAAGGAAAAACCGACTACTACGCCAGGAAAAGGCTTATCGTTCAGGACAAGAACAAATACAATACTCCCAAGTATCGTCTGATCGTTCGTTTGTCCAACAAGAACATCACTTGCCAGGTATGTTTATGAGACCTGATATGTAGTTGCTTTCTTTCTCACTCAACAAGTAACTGGTTTTAGCTTGTGGATGTGTGGAAAGGTATCGGAGTATATCAAAATTCGAAACTGTGTGCTACTGTTCAGCTGTTCGAAATCTCCCTTGGTCCAACTTCAACGCCATTTCAGAGGCGTTAAGGATGTTATCGAACCAGTTATTTTACGTAGGATCCTACTATCCTCTGTGGACTTCTCTGGCGTTAACGCTTGACCAATAATTAAATGCGCGCTGCTAGGAACACAGTTACATCACTTGGGCGCTTTCTACTTAGTAAATGGAGAAGTTATGTAATCTGCTGAAGAAAAAAAACCCTGCAAATTATTACACAACGGTTTATTATTCGGATAATCAGCTTGACCTAGCATTAATGCTCCGAGATCCATCCTGTTCGATTCAGCATCGAAAAATATCATAATGAAACCCAAAAAAGGTCGAAAAGAACTGAATCGTAATATTAAAATAAACAAAAAAAAACGAAAGTATCTAGAAAAAACTGAATTTTAATATGAAAACATGCACGCTAAATACTAATATCAAAATTTAACCAAAATTGATGAAAAAAACCAAAATGAGAATGAAACGAAAGAATCTAAAAAAATTGAATCGTATTAAAACCAAAACGTCGGGGAAATTGGAACGGGGGGCGCTCGAAGCGAAGCGCGTCGTCGTTGGGAGGCCAAAGGGGTCGTTGGGAGGGAGGCGAGAGCCGCCTCGAGAGCGGTTGGTTTTTTAACCCTTGGAGACGCGCGGTCCAGATGTACCCTCGATACGCGCGGTGTATCTGAGAGATACCGTCGCCATTGTGAGGCGTAATCAATGAAAATGGGTAGAAAATATAGCATAGGACCAAACTGTTATGGTTTAGAAGCACAGTACACCTTCTCTTTCCATTAATAAATTGGCTAAAAGTCGAAGGAGTACAACTATAAAAAATTAGAATGTTGGAAAATCAAAAATTTTAATTAAACACATTGCAATGAAGGCTAAGGTATCGATTCAAAATATAGTAATAATGCAGCGTGAAATTTTTTCATTTTCAACAAAAGTACCACATGGAAATAGGATGAAATGACACGTATAATACCTTCAAAATCAGCTCCGATTCGGTGGAATCAGAAGTATTGAACTAGAAACGAATTCAACTAGGAACGAACATTTCAATCAAGTAGGAACGAACATTTTCAACTAGTAACGAACTTTATCAACTAAAACTAGGAAACATAGTGTAAATGAGTACAATATAAAATTCCCAAGAAAAATATTGGTAAGATGCTTTGGGAGAAAATAACTGAGATCTTTTGACAAGAAAAAATAGTGGGTTTTTCCAGTAGGAACTATCAACTTTCAAATCACAGATACATTTGCTTGGTGGCATTCATCACAGATCGATATGCTGTGCTGCAAACAAAGAAATTTATGGCACATTTTACAGGAGAATTGGGTAAATCTAGATTTCTTTGAAGCTTTGCAAGGCTCACATCTTTTACGTTTGGATGCTGAAGTAGTGGACCGTACCACTTGAGTCATCTCCCTTTGCCTCAGCTGCACTGATGCTTGAACCTGAGAAGCCGGCGATTCTTCTCCATTGTGAGATATCGTCTGATTGAAAGAGCTGGATGGCACTGAAAGATTTGGCTCATCTTTCACGCTTTCTTCCACCGTATTCACATCAACAAGCGATTCACTGCGAATGTCTTCTGATGGGGCGCTATTGGGATTGGTGACCTGTGGAATATTGTCTACTAAAACCTGAAGTCTGGTGTCCAATTTTTGTAGAGCATTCCTCACTTTGATCTGTAAAGGCAGATGAATTCCTGACACATTAGTGGATCGACGTTGGAGGTGGGGTCTGATCAATTCTTTGGCCAAACGTTTCAGGAAAATTCGTCGTCTCACAGCTCTATTCGTATTCTTCATGAAAATGACATTCGAATTGATCCCAGCCATGTTCAACATTGAGTAAAAAATGACCATTGGCCATCGCTTGGTCCTGCGCTTCACGCTGTACGTTTCGCACATCTGCTCAATCCCTTTCGGGCCAATTCCTCCACCAACTTCACATCGGTAAACCAATTGTCCATTGTGACATTGCGGCCAGAGCCTTCAATAGGCCTACACAATCTTCCAACGACATCCACCGGTTTGTTGCTCACACGAAAAGGAGATGCTTCTGGCTGAGCCCCTGCATAAATCTCAAGATTGTACGCATAAAAAACTTCAGAGTCAGCCATCACAAATATTTTTATTCCATACTTCCGTGGTTTTGAAGGGATGAACTGTCTGAAATTACACCTACCTCTAAAACCTTCCAACTTTTCATCGATAGTTACCCTTTCGCCGGGAGAGTAGTTCTTCTGACAATTGGATACGAAAGCGTCAAATAAGTCTCTAATCGGGGCCAGACGGTCTTCTTTCAAACGCTCACTCCGCGTGGTCCTGTCGTCAAATCTCATACAGTGTAACAACAATAAAAAGCGTTTTTTTGTCATCACAAACGAGAAGTCTATCCCGAACCCTTCATCATCGAAGAAATCTCTGTTGTTCAAATGGCTCATACGATAGGTGCCAATGAGATACAAAAGTCCTATGAGTGCTTTGATTTCTGTAGCATCAGTGGGTCGGCAGTCTCTACATCTGGCATACTTAGACCTCTCTTCCAACTCCATAAACTGATTGGTATGTGTCACAATTGTTCCTATGAGCGCTTCATCAAAAAAACATTCCCAGGCTTGCAGAGGAGTTTGAGTAGATGTGGCTTGACCTTGGACAGTCCCCACGTCATTAGCTAATATATTTTGTCGCCTTCGCCGATTGGGGTATGGACGTTTATTCCATCGCCACAATTCGACCTCTTGTCCTTTATTTCGACGAACAGCTGTATGAAATTGGTCGGACTTGTCCCCTGAATTGTCATCACCATCAGATGTGTCACTTTGCTCAGTCGACGAGTCATCTTCCCTTTCTTCAAGCGATCCGTCGTCAGCCTCCTCACCTCCTCCATCGTCATCATCTGAGTCAGGGTCGTCTTCACTTTCCTCTAAAAGAGCAGCTCTGAGGTCTTCAGCATCGTTCTCATTCGCCAAATCATAAATCCGGCGATGGGAGGCCATTCTACTGTAAGAATAAAATAGAAACAAACTTCGAAAAAATAAAAGGTACCATGGATACGCGCAGTATCTGACAGATACATCTTGGTTTTTAGTGCAAAAAAAGTCACTTTTCACAGTGTTTCATCTGGAACTAATTGTTAGGATACTGTAAAATATATTATTGTATAAAAAATCGCATAAATAGAAGTATATAGAAAATTACCTGGAAACGCGCAGTGAATCTGTCAGATTATTTTAGCTGCTACTGCTGAAAGAACGCCTTGAGACTGCTGCGCAATTACTGACCGTTACAGACCGTTGGAAGTGAGGCCAAGATGGAGCCCCACCCCTCCACTCGCGAATGTTCCAGAAAAAGAGCGGGAAAACGGTGAACTTTGTAGCTCCCGCGTTGTACTGCGTTTCGTTAATTTTTTTAACCGTTTTTTGCCCATTACAACCACGGGCTTCGTCCGATCGGATTGCCGAGATGGCGGGCACAACTAGATACCAAGTCGGATTTTTGGGCGAAAGAACGAATTTTTTAGACCACGTTAAAGGCACAAAACGGCCCGGACGGCGGACGGACATTGCAAATTTGGAATCTCCATGTCTTGAAACGTAAAGTATCAAATTTTGAGGGGGGGTTGTAAAAAATTTTTCGTGACCGAAAACATAGGGTTATTATTCAGAATGAATAATAAACCAAAAGGTGCGAGTGTGCGGAAGTTTAAGTGGCATAGAGTGCACAAGGATTGACAGCAGAGCCTACATGTTTGCTGTTCGGTAATTATCTTTCATATCCAACTTACTTCTGGGGTGGGAGCGCTTTTGATATTAAGGCACCATTTTAAGCTTTGAGTTCAATGCTCCATCCGATGGTGTATTGGCTTTGCACGCCAACTGGCTGTATTTCAATCTCAAGAATATAAGAGAATACGGACCATTCGGATGTTACATTTTCCCATGTCCTGTCAGGCCCAGTGATAGCCCGTCAGACATGAAGCCGTGTTCTTATACAGTGCATGAAGCATCTGGTGCATTACATTTCACGTTGTAAGGTTTTACCACAAACCAGATTTGACTACGCACCTTTGATAACGCATCTTCCATTTCAAAAATAATTACTAGAAACAACATTTAATCATAAGAATAAGACTTTTGCGTCAGACTACATCATCCAACTGCATTCTCCTAGCGAGTATTTAATCTTGGTGAGGAAGGTTTAGTTGAAATGAATTTGGAGTAGGTTCGTTCGAGTAAATCCAGGTTTCCTACTTTACAGTAGCTACAGCCATGTCATTCTTACAATTTATTCTTATTTTTAGGTGGCTTACTCTCGCATTGAAGGAGACAAGATCGTGTGCGCTGCTTACAGTAGGGAGCTCCCCGCTTATGGAATCAAAGTTGGTCTGACCAACTACGCCGCTGCCTACTGCACTGGTCTTCTTCTGGCTCGTCGGGTAAGGACCAACGGTTATGTTGCCACATCAAAGCGGACCGGTTCCCTCTAGAAGCGTCGAACGTCAGCCTCTGACGCGTTTTTCTTTCCTGTGAAAGAAAAATGTTTCAGAGTTTCGATGTCGACGAGCTGCGAGCTCACCGAAGTTTCCTGATGTGGGCATGGTATTTGAGTGGCAGATAGTTAAGCGACGAACGTTAATTGAAACCATGCACTGTTGGTCTGGTATTTGAGTAGGCAACTCAGTAATTCGGTGGTTAGTAAACTGAGGTGCGTCATCTTTCAATTTCGTTGTCTCATTTGCAATTACTATCACCAAATGATGAAGATCCCCATTTCTAGATGCCCCTGTATTTGCTTAGGAGTACTTTGTGTGCTGGTGGGTTCAATGATGAATTTCAATGACTGTTGAGCCCTTGAAACACTTGTTCGTTTTGAATAAGCTTGGGCGGTGAGACCTTTTGTCATAGTTACTCTGAGAACTTTTGAATGACGCAGTACTTCTGGGCCACGTTTAGTCACAGTCAATAGTGTTGCCGAGACAAAGTGAGGGCAGAGGAATATACTTGGGTGCGTTCTTCAATGTCACGTTCTACCTTGCCTGCCTGGCCAATGCTCCAAAAAGTATGTCGAGTGCAACTCTACTCGAGAATTCAACACACACAGCAGCTCCCTGTGGCATCTACTACACAGTTTTAGTAATTGAGGGCTGAATAGTTTTTGGTCACTTGTTCTTCTCGTTGCATCTAGGTGCTTACGCACTTAGTGAACCATCCTTGCTTGATCTTGTTAACAAGTGTCGCAGAGAGTGTACTCAGTCTTAATCACAATGATTGTTCCACTGGTAGTTCAGGATGTTCATCATTCTCGCTGGGGTTTCAGACTCCTTACTGAAGTGATTCTGCACATACACTTATACAGCGTGGGGAATCTTTATAGTGGCGCTTTACTTAGTAGCACTCGTAAACCTATCCTCTATTGTCCATTTACATCAACTGTGGGTGGTGAGAATGTGTTAATTCCACTGAAACAATCAAATTTTGAACGTTCTTCTGATTTTCGCGTTTTAAGAGCTGGACAGTTCCTTTGACTGTTCAGAATCCAAGAAACACCATCCTGCAGGTCATCATGGGACATCAAAATTAAGATATGAGCAAAATCTTCCTAATACTGACTAGTTATAGCGATCAAATGTTTTTCGTGGCAAAATGTATTATTATCTTCTAAATATTTTGATTCCATCGTTTTTTTAATGGTTGGATATTTATACTTTTTGGCTCACATTGGCGGTATTGCGGTCTTGCTGTGGTTGATTCCATATGTGCCGTAGGTGTCTATCTTAATTTTTCCCTCGTATGTCAGACTGCTCATACAAATGCCTCGTTCAGCTTAGCACTGAGTTTACTAAGGCAGTGTTGTCGGTGGACAGATTGAGCTTCCCTTCGTATTCCTTTTGCTTTGTGGGGAATAAGTTAGCGTACCCTTGTTATTCTGCGAGTGAATGTTATAACTATCCTTTGAGGTCATTCCTGCATCAAAGCACCCCTCCCCTGATTAACAGGTAATTGTTATTATTTGTCCTTTCAATCATCTCCCCTTTCATTGCTCCATGATGAATCCATCCATTTGAGCCCTTAACGTGTGATTTTCATTGTTTTAATGTGTCACCAGGGCGGCGATGCTTCTTGTCATAGTTACACTGAGAGCCAACCTACCTACTTTAAATAGTTGCTACATTGTCACTCAGCAAACTCTCTGAACTGTTTAATTTTCAATATCCTGGTCGTTAATCCCTCAGTTGCTCAACCAATTGAAATTGGACACCCTCTACAAAGGCCAGACGGAAGTCAACGGCGATGAGTACATCGTCGAGAATTTGGACGAAGGCCCAGGAGCTTTCAGGTGTTACCTCGACGTCGGTCTTATGAAAACCAGCGCTGGAGCTCGTGTTTTTGGCGCTTTGAAGGGCGCCGTTGATGGTGGACTCAACATCCCTCATTCGTAAGTTTTGCAATTATCTGTTCATGTAGGAAACACGTTTACTATAATTATTATTAGCGTACTAACTTCTTTTAGCGTATTATTACGTGATGACGTTTTATATTTTTGTTGAAAACGTACTGCAGCATCCAAATTTTATTCTCATTGTTGACAGTAGTGTTCTAGTATCTTCTGGATCCACTACAACTATATCCCCCCCCCCTCACTTCTCATTCTCATACACGAATCTCTCAACCTTAACTTCACCGAATAAGTTCTACAAGCGTCAGTGTGCCTTCTTTATTCGTGTGAGTTGCACAGTGGAGGAGGTTGGAAATTACGGGAAAATGAAATTGGTGGACTTGAGGAGTGATAAGAGTTGCTATTCGTAGGGTAGAAAACCTCAAGAGACCCGGAATGGTGCCAGGGTCCTTCACATCGCGAGGAAAACGGTATAGTGGTTACACAGTGGTCTGAAAATGAGCCACCCAAGTAAATAGTTTGGGTTAAAAACACAGATTAAGAACCCCCGCAGATGGTGTCGGATTCCTCACCATGCAGTTACAAATATCTGGGAGCTAACAACCTAATACGCGCCATACCCCCGCAGGTCTGAGTTCAGTGGATGCTGCTGGGGCCGGCCTCTTGCGTATTAGGCCAACCCCAATACTGTAACTTCCATGACTGATGAAACCTTCGTTGGTTTAGGAACAGTCATCTAAAGGAAACAGACTTGTGCTGAGAATGAGAGGGCGAACGAACTTTCTAAGGCTGGCTCACAGACAAGGTTCTGCCACCCCAGAACCATTTTTGCCAATCTCAACAACAGACAGCTTTTTACAAGTTAGCCAATAATTCAGTCAACTCGAGGAAATGGAGCTCTGGTTTGAGGCTAATTTGAGTCATCAGTTCAAATTCACATTCGAGTAATTCACATCTTCTCCTCCCATGCTGAGTCTCCAACTCTTAATCTAGAGGAGCTCCCTGATATCTGGGAAGGGGTTTTGTAATGGAATGATATAGTTGTAACACATCTCTAATTAGTTGTGGTTCACAGCACCAAACGATTCCCTGGTTTCGACGCTGAGTCCAAGGAATTCAACGCTGAAGTGCACAGAAAGCACATTTTCGGAGTTCACGTCGCCGACTACATGAAACAACTTTCTGAAGATGATGACGACGCGTATAGGAAACAGTTTTCCCAATACATCAAACACGGGATCAACGCTGACCAGGTGAGTTTTGAGCTCAAGTTCGTAGCTCTTACGAGAAGCTCTCAACACTCACATCCTCCACTAGTCCTGTATTTACCCGGCGTATTTCTATCGATGTTGTATTTCTACAGGTTGAAGAGCTTTACAAGAAAGCGCACGAAGCCATTCGAGCTGACCCAACTCGCAAGACCAAACCAGCCAAAACCGAAGTTAAGAAGAAGAGATGGAACAGAGCCAAGTTGTCGTTGGCCGAGAGGAAGAACAACGTTGCCCAGAAGAAGGCTTCTTTCCTCAAGAAAATCCAAGCGGGAGACGAATAAGTTTTGTATTGAAGTTTCTCTTCCTTTTAATATAAAGGTTTCAATTTAGTCGATGGTTTCATCATTTCCCTTCCTGACTTGCCACTGGCAATGCTTTAAGTGTCGAGGAACTGTGGATTAGTTTGCAACAGAAATGCAGCTGTCGAAATCGGATATTTCTCCCATTCATAGCTCAAATCGAAAAGAACAAATTGTTTGGTTCACGAAACATCCGGCAGGCCGTGAAGGATTGAAATAGGCAATCAGATTTTTGTTGAGAATCGCTAATGTTATGTCTGCATTCTAATGTTGAATGCTAGGACTACTTTAGTTTACAGTACACACGATAGAATAAGCGGGGTCGTCGAAATCGGATGCGTTCAGATGTGTTTTCAAAAGTGGAGTTTATGAAATTAGTAAGACACTAACTTTCCGCAACCCAAAGGGAAAGGAAAGTATAGCAATCGTGTCCAAAAAAATTGGGGTTTCTTCAGATCTAAACGTTTTGAGGCCTACCGAGTCTAAAAAACCTAATTTCGGCGCGTGGTCCTCGTGTGTCCGTAGTCCGATTTGCGGGAGAACGGCTGAACCGATTAAGCTGGTCCTTTTTTTGTTTTGTTCGTTACTTTTTGTAGACACCAAAGTAAGGTTATGGGCTATTTCGGTTGATGGGAGGAGGGGGGATTATGTACCATAAACTGGGATTTTCGAATTTTTTACTTTCCTTGGCTCTAAGACGTAGAAAGGAAAGTTATGTAATCGGCTTAAAAAAAAATTTTGAGTTCTCTTCAGATCTTTACGTTTCAGACCCTCCTGAGTCCGAAAAACACTATTTGGGAAAATGGTCTGTGTGTGTGTCTGTGAACGATTTTTAGAGAGTACCACCGTACCAAATCAGCTCAAACTTGATATCCAGCCCGCAGGTTACCATGGGACGCCAAAATAAGGGTGTGAGCAAAATCCACCAAATATTTTTTTTCTCAAAAATGGCTAACGATTTTAATTAAAGTTTTTATATTGATAGCTCTCTATATGAGTACTATACCATAAAATTCCCATTTGTGGGAAAATGACGAGAGCAGCGCAATAAATTACCAAAACATTCGAAGAAATCGAGTTTAGCGCGGTTTTTAGAGAAATCAACCGTACCAAATCAGCTAAAATTTGATGTCTAGCCTACAGGTTACCATGGGACGCAAAAATAAGGGTATGGGCAAAATCCACCGAAAGGTAACTATAGTTATCATAGTGATCGAAGCACCAAATTTTTTTTCTCAAAAACGGCTCTAACGATTTTGATTAAATTTTTTATATTGATTGCTCTCAATAAGGCAATGATACCATAAAATTCCCATTCGTGGGAAAATGACGAGAGCAGCACAATAAATTATCAAAATTTTCGACGAAAAGCGTTTTTAGCGCCGTTTTTTCCTTATAAACTCCGCTGGATTTTAGTAGAATGGTAAAAAAAATTAGTATTGTAGTCCAATCTAATATCTATAGGGTGAGTGTTTAAAAACGCTCATGAGATACACGGGGCTCACTCCAGAAATTCCTGAATTTCGACTACTGCCGTTTCGCTTACTACCAGTTCTAAACGTTTTTACCCAATAACTCTGCAAAAGTAATTACTATGCTTCTTCAGAAAATTTGTGTTAACAGCCTCATTAATTATCTGTGTACCAGTTTCTCAATAATGTCCCTGCAATGAATACGAGCAGCCCAATAAAATCTGGAACTGTAAGCGCTACCGCTTCCTGCTGCCTTAAAATGTTGTTTGACCAAGTTCAAATTAAGTGAGTGATAAATGAATCGATTAAATCAGCTAAAATTTGATGTCTAGCCTACAGGTTACCATGGGACGCAAAAATAAGGGTATGGGCAAAATCCACCGAGTTAACTATAGTTATCAGAGTGACCAAAACACCAACTATTTTTTTTCTCAAAAACGGCTCTAACGATTTTGATTAAATTTTTTGTATTGGTAGCTCCTAATATGGCATTTATACCGTAAAATTCCCATTCGTGGGAAAACGACGAGAGCAGCACAATAAATTATCAAAGTTTTCGACGAAAAGCGTTTTTAGTGCGGGCTTTTCCTTATAAACTCCGCTGGAATGTTAGTAGAATGTTTAACAAAATTGGTATTGTAGTCCATTCCAATACCTATAGGGTGAGTGTTGGAAAACGCTCATGAGATACATGGGGGTCACTCCAGAAATTCCTGAATTTCAACTACTGCCGTTTCGCTTACTACCAGTTATAAACACTGTAAGATAGATCAAATCTGGTGGAGCAGTTAGTTAGTTAATTTACGGAAATGTTCGAAACCAAGTTATTTTCGACACATTTTTACTTTCGTTAGCTCTACAAAGTAGAAAGATAAGTTATGTAATCGGCTGAATTTTTTTTAGCCACCAATCCCCACATTCTCCATAATTATTTCAGTATATATCTGTTGGGCGGAGATATAAGCCAAGTTATCTCAGAAAATGAGATTGGCCTTATATTAATTTATCGGTTTTCCATTTTCTCAAAAACGGCTCTAACGACTTCGATCAAACTTACGAAGGACTCTCCACTAATGTTTTGTTTTCGATAAATGTTCCTGTAGAAATACGTAGAACGAAGATACTGCGCCCGCTTATGTAGCTGGTGTTCGAACTTTACGGGACGGGGGTGTTGCTACGAACCAGATATTTTAAATGTATAACCTGTGTTAGAAATATTGTGTTGGTGAACTTTCTACGTGGAAATGCGAGCTAATCACTCATTCTGTCCATGTATGTTCCAAAAATGTGGGTTTTTCGATTAAACTATCAAATGATACTTGACTGATCAGTACCTGTTAGGCCCAGGCCGAATTAGTGGAAATCTTGAGCTTGGAACTTCCGCACATGCCCCTAATGGGAAGTCTTGATCTAGGCCTTAAGTGTTTGGTGGTAGCTGCGGGAAAGTCCAAACTGCCTGTTCAGAAAAGCGGCTTAAGTTTATTACAACAACAGTTTTTCCCACTTTGGGCTTTCCCAAATATCCAGTTCCCACCTCTCAGTTTACCTCGTCTCCAACTCACTGCGCTTCCTAGACCGAATCCAAGAACAACACTCGTCTCTCGGCTGTTGTTCCCCGCAACCAGTTCACCTATTCAGAGATCCTCTTGTTCGGGTTCAAATACCCGCTCAAACTCATATCCCAAGTCCTCACTCACGCTCCCCACGTTCATTCATTCATTTCTTTTACTCTAACTCAAGCTCCCCCTCCCTTGCGCCCAACAGTACCTGTCCACAAATATTTATGTGAAAATTCGGTTAAATAGAGAGAGATCTATGAAGCAAAGATAGTTTTTGGCAACACACTGTCTTTAACTAGTCAATACCTATACATTGTTTCATATTACCAAATTACTGTTTTTTAAATGTTTTCGAAATTTATGTAGTGAGCGTGTAATTGAATTCGAGTAACTTAATTTGATTGAAAGTTGTGCTAGCTGCCTATAAAAAAAAGTTGGGCTAGTCCTACGGTACTAATGTTCCCTAAGAAATCAGGCAACTAGTCCAATAAGCTGCCTATATGTGGTTGGATGGTGGCCATTAGATAATTAAGAGCAACTACAGAATGGCGATATAGAAACTGACGTTTGTATGCAGCATTTCATTTATAAGCAGAGAACTGTTGACAAGACACCCCTCCCCAAAATCATTTACCAGTCACATCTGTTACCTGTACGTTGTGTATTAAAGTTAGGTTGTGGGGTGCATTGTAAATGCGGTGTAAATTGTGGCATGGCAGCTTAATGAATTCTGGAACTTTATGCGCTACCAATTTCTACATGAAAAGTTATGTTAGGTTTTACGTGACAAATAAATTAGATTAAAGGTTATAACGTACGTGGGGCTGAGGAAAGTTGTGCCACGCCGCCCTAGACATTTTGTATTCACACAACTTTTTAAAAAGACCTGAAAGAAATTCAAAGGGTATTTTTCGCACATCGCAAACTTCCTTTTTACTTCGTAGGATTGTAAAATGTGAATGAGCTTGTTAATAACTAAACGTTTTACGTAAACTCGTGACTCCAGTATTTAACGAACGTTCGAGCTCTGCCAGATGCTGCTATGTAAAAACACACTGGTGCAGCTTCTTTCGGTCAGTCGGGCGCCCTTGACCATCCTCTTGATGGAGATCGCACTGTAAAAGGTGGACAAATAACTTATTAGCTTGAAAGCACGTTTTTAATATTTTCTTAAGAAGCTCGACCCGTCAAATAATCGAGACATTTGTAGCGGGTCGCAAACTGTAATCTGAAACTTTAATGGAAGAGAACTAGTTATTTACAATATTTTCAACTGTAATTTGTTCATTTTTATCGTGTCGTTATACAAAAAAAATGAAAGCCGCTTATAATTACAAAACGAACCTTAAAATTGTGCTTCAGCGATCAGACGTTTTAATGGCAAACATGGAAATAATATGTTTTATTAACAATAACATTTTACTTTAATTCTTTAGTATACAATTGAGTTTAAGTTGGTGTGGTGGGGCGGTTAACCTGTCGAGGGAGTTGTGGCGCACTTTTATTTGTGTTCACGATACAGCCGTTAGCACAATGAAGAGGAAGAAGGTACACAATGCGAGATTTCTTAGAATGGGGAGGGGGGTGGGGGTGGAAGAAATACATTAGAACTCCAATTGAGTTTGGTTTAAGAGATTGAGGCTGCAACTGAGTGGCGTCGGCTAAAGTTCAGAATTTCAGATACCTACCTATGTGGGATGTGACAGCTCAAGGTGATGGCTTGGTACTTGCCCAATTAGCGTGACAATTTGTTGAACGAGTAAAGCCACCATCTATTCAGGATGAGGTGAGAAAACCAGGTTCGTCAATAACCTAACGGAGGGTGTCTTTTCCCTGTGAGTATCAACGCTGCTGAGAACTGACTAGTGAGGACTGAAGGAACTATTCACTTCTGTAACCATTGAGTTTGCTGAGATGAGACTCAAGAGGCATACGGGAAATTCGATTGGCTCCATTAGTTCACTGACCCAGGGGGAGCTCTAAACTGGCTTTAAAGTATGTAAAAGTGTCTGTATGATAATTACAGTCTGAAACCTAGCTGATGCTCAACTGTTGTTAAAGCTACTACCGTATTCATCTTGTAGCTAATGTATCTAACGTTTTTTCCCCTTGTGTTATTTTATACGACGCTCATACCGGCTTTCTGCTGCATGACTTACAAATGATCCATATCTTTTCCTTTTCTGTTACTTCCAAGCAACGAAATTGTGATAAAGGCCCCAAATGTGCTTTATTAGCTGTGTGATACTCAAAGATTGCTGCTTCCTTGTAGTATGGCTCTCCCTATTCCCCAAGGACTTGTCCAGGGGTGTCATTTCCTTCCCAAGCTTTATGTTTGCTAAGCAAGTAAAGTTTTACTTTCTAGCAAGAGGGCTGGATTTATGAAAACAGTGCAACTTCCTAATAACGACATTTATGTATCCTCACCTTCTTTCTTACAATTAGCCTCAAGGAGGCTGAGAGTACTTTAACTCCAAATATTATGAGTAATTTTATGGTTGTTCTGAATGTTACTTCAAAAGTTATTTTGCTCCTCCATACAACAGGTCTGTTCCCTTATCAAATTACTGTTCCTGAACTCTTGAAGAGGGTTATATCAGTCTCTCCTCCAAACTACACTACTTCCTATCAATGAGTAGTGGTGCACTCATGCTACACTACTCTAGGAAGGAGTTACTTTGTTAAAAAAACAACAGTTAGTTTTACTCACGCGGAAGGCTCTCTTGCAGCGCTACTCTACAAGGATGCTTTGCTATGAAAACCCTTTGCTTCACTCTGACGAAACGTGTTTGTGCTGCCCTATTGTAGGAAGGAGCCTCACTCGCTGTTTGTTACTCATAAGCATGTAACAAACACACTCAGATTACTATAGAGCAATGTCTCCGAATTACACAGGCTGAGTTTTCTTCTTAATGTGCCAGCTCTGAGATAAATTTGTTCAGTTTTACACTTGTCAAGGAATCCCTCTTTAGGCAAATGCTTCTTTCTAGTATCATCAGCCGAAACTGTTAAAAACATATATGCGCAGTAACTCCACATGTATTGAGATTTGCTCAGAATACTTTTTCAGCTTTTATTTGACACAAATGAGAAGAAGAAGTACACAGTCATCACTGGCATTACCATTTCTGATGGAGTTTCATATGAAAGCAATTTTGATAACATTTATTTATTAAGCAAAGAGTGCGTAGTGTCAGTATGAACACTCTCAGCGCCTTCCTCAAGTAATAACATTGTGGGCGAATTTACTGTAACGTAATTAGTCCATTAGACTGTGCATCGTTTCGATACCTCCCTTCACTGATCAAGGACATAGTTCTTGAACGCTAATTGAAAATGTCACTGCTTATGAGTTTTGCCAGTAGCGACATGGATATTGATTGTTTCTTCTGGTTTGAAGAGCATCCGTTTGATTCCTTGAAATGGCACCTTCTTGCATTCGTTTCCCCACGTTGTACAGATTTTGAAACCTTTGTGAAAGACAGGACCCCCCCCCCCCCTTGGAATTGAAAGATTTTCTCTCAAGTCTTTCAAAAACTGAACAGGAAGCTGCATTATGCTTAGATGTCAGAAATGTAATGTTTGTGAGCATCAAACAGCTAGAAGCCCTTCTTGACACATAACAGCCACTATTCTCAAACAATGCCCCCCCCTGCCCTAACTTTCCCTGTGAATCTTTCTGATAATGAAATCCAGCCCTTACATCGCCATCACCACATATAGAACTTTCATTTTTAGACTTCATCAAGCTCAACAAAAAAAAAAAAAAAAAATGACTAGGATAAACTGCAAGAAACTCAACACGTTTTGGGCTTGTAATTCTTTCTTTCTCCCGCCGCCCAACATGTGCTGCCATCAATATTTCTCTCATGCATTTCTAAGAGTTAAGAACAATGGAGTCCTTGAAATGACTAGAAGCAGGGGGAAGAAATCATTGGAGGGAAGACACTAAATGTAGCCCAGTACAAATATTGATAGCAAAAGACAGTTTTAAGACACAGACAGTTGTTCTTACAACATTCAAAACCAAAGAGTAGGTATTCTAGTTAACCTGTACACATCAGACTGTGATGCTGGTCTTAATTCTGGCTGAATATATTACTAATCATTTATCAATACACATCACAATTAATGTTGTCAATTCGACAGTAAATAAAGCAAATACATTGGACAGCCTGATAGGGAAAATGAAATTTAGGTGGCCTGAGGCCATTATACGTTTGTACCAAGAGGGCGCTGGGTATGCGGGCACCCTTTCAAAGTTACTAGTTGGGAGTTGAAACCACATAGGAATTACGTGTTGTTCGAGGGCAACGTAGAATGTTAGTCTGCGACAATCGACAAACTTAGGGTGATGTGGAAATGTTTTTTGTATGTCCTTCTTTACGTAAAGTGAAGCTGAAGTGGGTGATGAGAGGAAGACTTTAGTGAGCTAGGCATTTGTTGGGATGAATGTGCAGTTGATCAGCTGCGGGCTTGAGCTCACTAAGGCAGTTATAAAGCAGGAAGCCAAGAGTACTGCTCTGTGACGACACAAAATGGCCAAGAACGGGCGTAGACGTCTTTCAGCCTCCCGTTCGACACTTGTGTCTGTTTGAGCTATTAGGCCCTTGTGGGCGGTCAAAACTACGTTATTGCCTCATTAAGGCAGTAGAAATACATTAACAAGTGTGTTTGACATTAACACACCATTCAGTTTACAAAGCATGTTTACAAGCTGGTATGTTCAGTGTCTCCTGAAAGCTGATCATTATGGGCAGGGGCAAGTATGTCTCCATAACATTGACATTGCTGGACGTGGAGAAGAAAAGTTGCAGTGGCCTTTCTCAACTGTGATTTACAGAAATGGAGACTCGTCTTGCCAGTAGGGGTACCACTTGTAATTGATGTGGTGCTGTGAGGGAGCAGGGAGAAATGCCAGGAGTAATTGGCATAAATATCATCACTGTTATTCTTCAGAAGAAAAACAGCGAGAGCAACATATTTGTTCATTTCTGTTCAACTCTGTGCAGTTTTAATAGCCGAAGTATTTGTTGTGTGCATTGATAATTGCGCAGTTCGCCGCTCTCCTACCAGTTGAACCAATTGTAGAGCCCTTGCACTCGTTCATAAGCTCTTCCCCAGATCTCACTTCCGCATAAATGACTCGTTCCTTTTCACTTCACTCGCTTCTCTGAACAGTTGTCCCCATGTCTCAAATCACAGCTACCCTTGGCCTCCCAAATCCAATTCAAGAGAATAACGAACACTTTCTGCAACTCTACATGAGGAGCCAACGAAAATGGTTCGGAAACCCCTCTCACAGCTTCTTGAGAGCCCTCATCAACTGTTGAAGGTGCAGTACGATTTGGTTTTATTTTAACTGCGTAGAAGAATTCGTCAACTAATACGTACCTCAACAGCCGACGTTATTGAATGTCAGCTGCCTCGTGTATCGCAGTATCAACAAGGATTTCTAGGAGATTCAGAAAAAATCCGGTGTTTATGATTGAACATAAACTCACTCACCCTAAAGGCCTTTAGTGTCACAAACTTCATTGATGACGAATGAACTACAAAGCAGTCGCTCATTCTCGTTTTCTGAGGGCTATTCTCTGCAGCACCTCCTGAGTCAGTCTCTGCTGGCAACTTTCTCCCTCAACTTTACTCCCTGGTGTTTCCTGTCTGCCCTCCAAAGCCTTCCTCCACCTCCCAACAACCAACTCTTCTACAAACAGATTACTTACTACAGGAATAAACCCATCAAGGTCGCCTGGTTGTCGAGGGGATGGCTGCAATAACAAACTCACTTTTAGTAACAGCACCAAAAAGTGAAAATTCGTCCAATTGTACTTAGTTTGTTAATAAACTATAAAAATCTAACGGAAAATTTCTTTTTTGGGGCCAATTTTGGCCTAATCTTGAAGTTCGCCGCACGACGTCAGAGGTAGCAATTAAATTATTTATACGAATACTTCTGTAATCTCTGAGGCGTACTAAACATTCTATGATCGGTACCATTTCATTTCGTCCAGTGATACGCGTGCATAAAACCAAGTTTGGTTACGCTCGTTTGAATTCAGGACATTGCTCCTCCAAATTCTTATCACAGCGGCAACCTCTGACGTCACTTGGCGCTCAGCACAGTTATACCCCGTTAAATTCAAATTTGTTTCGAAGCCACTCTCAAAAGTGCGGCCTATACACAAGTTTTCCATTGTTTTACGCCACAACACCCTCTTATCAGTCAATCCGTGATTAACATCAACCTATCATCACGCTGCAATCAGGCAGAAGACTCGTTCAAATTTATTTCAGCTTCAAAACGTATTTTGTACTAATTTTGGCATTAAAACACGCAAAACCCATTTTCTTTTAAAAACAAATTAAATAATAGGAAATCACGTTGTGACGAATTTAACCTCTTTTTTCCATAAATAATTGCACAGTTTTTCAAAACGTTTTTTTGAATATTTTTGATTAATAGGTTTTCATTTGAGGAAGGTACTTAATATTTACGCAAATTTACATTACAAGACTCATAAGAAATTACATAATACATACAATAAAATTTATTTTACAATCACGTCAATGAAAAATGATAAAGAAAAACGATACTAAAACCACTTATCACAGAAAAACACACAATTAATTCTTTTGTATTTTCAAAAATATAAATTAAAGTTGATGCGAATTTTGGGAAAAATTGAAGAAAATTGGGGAGAAGAAGCTCTTCGTGGGGCAGCCTCATTGTCGAGTGGATAGGAGGTCGATTCCATTCACCTGAAATATGAAATTTCCAAGATTTATTTGTCAGACTAGTATTATAGTGGGTAGAGGGTTGTGACGGCGGTGGACTACCATTATTTGTGTAGTGGAGGTTTTAGTACGCACCATCATTTTTGTTGAATTGATTTGCCTTGTTCGACAGTACGCCAACGTTAATTTACTTCATAGCAAAATGCCCTGTACTGAAGAGTGCAACTAATACCATCAAGTGGCCCAGACGAGCTGCCACAGCCAAGCAAGGCTCTCAATTACGATGTATGAATGATAATGAAAACGATGTTTAGTTGAAGAAAACGATTATCAAAACATCACACGACATGGTTAATACTGTTCGCCAGGGGTACTATTTTCGTGATAGCAAACTAATTGAGCACGAGCGATTTACTGAATCTATAAATAATTAAATTCTTCAATCGTCATTTTTGTGTGTCTGCAGCACCTCGAATGAATGTATTAGCCTATCCCAACCTTCGCCATGCAATATATTAATAATTTCAGATTGAAACGCGGTGGCGAGAAGCTTTTCGTCTAAATGTCGCTTCCGAACTTCCACCAATACTAGACCTCTGGCCAGAAAATGCTCGGTGTTCTCTCATTCAGCCATATTGAACATAATGGCCATTGGAGCTGCTGTAGTTGCGAGTTTACCTTCTCGCAAAAAAGGCGACAAATTGATCCTTTGGCCACTTCAGACACCAAGTTCATTTTTTCCAGGAGTCTCCCAACATCTCACACAGTTCCACTCCTAGAGACTTTTCCCAGGCATTTCCCCACACTTTAAATGAACTGCATGTAAGCCAGCGCGTTTAGTGTGCAATACGCCTGAGTAGGCGGTTCATACTCATCGCTGTTACTCTTTTGTAGTACTCCAGATTCATCTCCATGGTATGCAGGATCATTTTTCCCGATCTGAGCTCTCAGTGCACAAAGTAATCCGGCATGCTCTCATTGGCAATCGGCAGGCCTATTTCAACAGCTTCGCCTACTGCTTGAGCGCCATACGCGAACACCTTACGAGAAACCACCAGAAATATCTTCAACTTCTGACAGGTGCAAATATACAATTTTACAGTATCAAGTTTTTCACCTTTGTAGAACCGTTCTTCAATCCTCCTCGGCCTCCATTACCTTTGACTTCTCAGTGCTGATTATGAGATTCCACAGTTCCACGATTCCAGCCTGTTAAACTATTTTTGTGGAGCTCATTTATTTTCACTATCGAGACAAGGTCGTCAGTCGGTGTTCCGGCTCGCGATATTTCTTGTTCCTTCTAGACGACCGATGTCGCTCAGGAACAACGAGAAGATATAAGCGAACAATGATCATCGTACATTACGAAGATTGCAATTTTAATGCCTAAATACTCGATAAAATAGTCATTCCAGCACAGTAGATCGCGACATATTATGTTGGCTAACATATGCCAACTAGCTGACCCGAAACGCCTTGTTGCAAACTTTAAATACAAAATATTAAAGGAAATCCATTTTTTCAGCGTCTTTAGCTTTACATAGTAAGAAGGAAAGATATGCAATCGGCTGAAAAAAGTGATCTCTTCAGGTCTTCACGTTTCAAGGGCTTCCGATTTGGAAAAACACCATTTAAGAAAGTTGTCTACGACTAAAACAGCATAAATTTGATATTCAGGCCACTCTGGGACGATAGAATGAGAGTATGGTCAAAATAAGCTAAAAACTAACTGTAGCCAAAACACCTAACTTTTTTCTAAAAAATGACCATAACGAGTTTGATTAAATTCATTGCGTGGACAGTTCTAGATAACGCGAAACTACCATAAAATTCTCAGTATCGATCAGCACTATAAATTAGCCAAAATCGCAACGAAAAGCTATTTTAGTGGGGGTTTTTATTTCATAAACCTCTTTAATAAGATGCAGACGTTAAACAAAATAGTTGCGGTAGTCCAATATACTATATACACGTTGTTTAATAATGGACATTAGATGGTGCGGAGAAAGAGATAAGAGTAAATACGGGAGTTCAAACTAACGTCGTTTCTGGCGACTAATTTGTTATGAATAACAAACAATTCAACAACTGCGGGCTCAAACCTTCCTAACAATCATGCCGTCAGTCTCACTAATTACGTAAGCGTAAATTGTTTCAACGAAGGTGGTGAAATAAGCAGCAGCGGACCGGAAAATTCTGTAACCTCCAAAAGGCACCAGTGTCTGCATAAAACGCGAGGTGATGTTTTACCAAGTTCAAACAAAAAAAATACAAAAAACTGTTTGAATTTATATGATAATGACATTATTAATATTGTAGTGCTTTCGGAGTAGGTTCTTCGTTTTTCTGTTGATGGAAAAACGTATAAATTAGAAGGCCTCCCCGTCATGTGAGCTGGCAACATAGTATTGTCGATAAGGAATGCACAGATTCTGTAGATTTTGTCCACAAACTTGCAGAATCGTCGTGGTTTGTCATTGGAAAAGCTAGTTACTCACTGGATTGTTACATGGCATATCTGTGGGGAATATTCTTATTAGAGGCAGCACATCTTTCCTTTCGAATTTATCATTTACAATTGTCCCTTTAAAGGCATTGTTCATTGTATCTTTCACTGACACACGTGAAAATGGGCCCCAGGAGCAAAAACATAATTAGAATTATATATATAGAAAGTAGATAATCACTTACTCAGGGCTACTGGTTGAGGAGTGTGTTGGTCACCTGAGAGATTGACAGCAAAGGACTCCCGTCCTGTTTATCTGTGGGTAACCGCACTCCCCTCCCGCTCTGAAAGCAAATCGAGTATTTACAGAGCAAAGTAATATTTGTTTGCCGAAAGAAATGATAACGAACCTTCCAGTAATTGAATTAGTTCGTCTTGAGGTTTCATAACGAAAAATTGATATTGGCAAGAAACAAGTTGAATAAGCACCTGGTGATTTTGTAAGAAACAGCAACAGTTGACAAAAGAGTGGAAATTAATTGAATAAAACAAGCTACCAATGAGCAATCGGAGGTGTACAAACTACCTGCTTAACCTTCCTTCAGCTGCCTGAAAACCTTATTTCACAGTGTCCCCTCTTCTTCCTATGACAGAAAAATCCAAATTACCCCCAGCCGCTTTCCTAATAGCCAACTTCTGCACTGGAAGCACTTATATTGAGCTCTTATGCAAGAGATATAGAAGTGAATCAGTTTCACTAGCCAGGGGAGGGACAACCAAGACCCACTTGCATAAGGAGGTCAGCAAGTGGGAGAAGTGTCGTGCTGCTTATTGACTGGATCTGCCAAACGCAGTCAATTATTCTCTCGAGAGCGATTCAGCGAGGTTCTCAGGCTGGAAGAGAAAGTATAAGGATGGCACGTAGCCTGTTCATGGAACACTCTCCACTAAGGTAGATGGGGCTGAAGTCAGCAGAGGACTGTGTCAGAGTGCTTGTGGTACCTCTTCTGCAGGAATTACCTGGCTGTCGAGAATGGTGTTGTGAAAAATAACAACACCACAACATAATGATTACGTAGTCAAGCCTCTTAGAAGGCCCTGAAGAACTACTGCACAGCCCTAAAACTGGTGAGGGAGTGCAGGATGCTCTAATAGAGTTAACGTTTATTGATTTCTGGGCATCGAGGGATCACTGGAAATGAGAGCACAGACCGGACTCAGTCTACTGCAACAATAAGGCAACTTCGTCACTGAGGGGCATCTCCATCAGTAGTGAGAGAATGTGCCACGAGAATACATCTGACATCTGATCAGGTACACTGTGGGAGTGAGGCTCTCCGAACGCTTTATCTCAGGGAAACACACGAGGTAAGGCGTAGCCTTCTCATGATGGAGAGGAAGAACTTGTGGCAGATAGTGGGGGTTTGTATCAGTTGCCATCAGTATACTCGTAGAAAAAACCTAATTAGAAATCGACAATTGAATTAAAGGATGATATTGAAAAACATCTCACCCAGTAAAGAGAAATGCAAAAATGACTAAAAAATACTCCGCCAAGACATTTACTCCTCTTCATTAGCGAGAGGTTGAACAAAAGCTCGAGCTAAGCAGAAATGTAGACACGAATTTTAACAACGCTGCAAATTATTACACAACGGTTTTTTTATTCTCATGAACAGCTTGACCTAGTATTACTGCTCCGAGGCCCATCCCATTCGAACGACGAAAACTAAATATTCCAGGCGCCCATAAGCGCCTGTGGGCAATTGGGACGACGTTGCGAGTCGAGCGGGCGGGTGGTTTTGATAAAACGGAAGGGGAGGGAGTACAAACTACGAAATTCCTTCAATTAGTAGACTTGGGCTCACTATAATTACTGTAATTTCGCTATACGCAGTAGTACACGTCTGATACTCATTCCATTAGACCCAGGATGTAAAAATACTTTGAAAACGATACGAAACACGGCATATTTGCGATTAAACTGCGTTTTGTTAATTTTGTAACCATTACTTGCCCATAAAAACCATAGGCTTCGTCCGATCGGATTGCCGAAATGGCGGGCACAGCTAGATACCCCCAACAATTTTTTCACTTTAAAGCCACAAAATGGCCCAGACGGCGGACGGGGGACGGCCGAGGCGGACGGACATTGCAGATTTGGAATCCCCATGTCTTGAAACGTAAAGTATCAAATTTTGAGGGGGGGTTGTAAAAAATTTTTCCTGACCGAAAACATAGGGTTATTATTCAGATTTTTTAGACCACGTTAAAGGAACAAAACGGCCCAGACGGCGGACGGACATTGTAGATTTGGAATCCCGACGTCTTTTACGTAAAGTATCTAATTTTGAGGGGAAGGGGAGGGGTTGTAGAGGAATTTTCCTGGCCGAAAACATAGGGTGATTATTCACAATGAATAATTAATCAAAAATACCAAACTGCTAGCCACCAATACTAAGCCAACCAACAAGACTGGTAACCCCTATCCCATCAGTAGAAAGTCAACCACTCCCCTTGAAGCCAGAGATTCATTCTACATACACTGACAGTGGTGTAAAAACAGAAACTGGTTTACGCATATACAATCCTAGTGAACATGAACTACTTCTTTTCCAATTGGAATTTTTTTATGAAATGGATTTCAGCCACTTTGCTGAGTATATTTCAAGTTTAATGCAGAAATGACTCGTTTACTAGAAAGATATTGGAAGATTATCAATTGACTATTTCTTTCAGCCAATCACTCAAGGCTTGTGCAACACACATGTAAATACGAAATTAACTTGTAGACATGTTTCAAAATGTACAAGTGGTGTATGTAGGGTGGTTTCGTGCATCAGTACGATCAAGTAGGAATGTAAGTTTCCTATTGCAGAACCACACTACATACACAGGTAGCATTACAATTATAAGTATCTACTATCTGACAGCGCCTCCAACAGGTTAATGATAAGAGTAAAACAAGGAAGCATTTGCGTGCGTGTGGTGCGTGATAATGGTGTGTTTCAAAGCAAGCAAAGTAGATTCAAACTGAATGAGAAGCGCTCATGTTTCTCGAGGCTTCCCATTCAGATTGAGATGTACGCAATACAAAATCAGTCGTGGTGATTATAACAAACATAATCTTTGTAACACTTCAAGTACTAACTGGCGGGTGAAAAGTTCGATTCAACTTGCTGAACTAATAGACAATTTATTTGGGGAGCCCTGGAGACCCAGTGGATTGTTCGTATCCAACTGTAATTGCCAGAGTGTCCGACAATGGCTGGTTTGATAGGAGCCCATGGAAAGTTGGGGTTAGAGGTTGGAACAATGAGCTGGAGGGGATGGAAGCTTCAGGAAGCACTCATTTAATCCTTACACACAAGCACAAATCCATATATTAAGAGAGGAAAACAGCCCTAATACCTAATTAACTGGCGGAAGTAGGTTAAGTAGCTGATCAGGTCAACTATTACTACATCCTTCTTGACACAACCCCCAGGTGGAAGGCCCAGGTCATTACACACATTACTAACCAGGAAATGACACTTCGTGCGATGTTTACTATGGCCAGTAGCATGGTACCTCACGAGGCATGTTACGTTCCCAAACTCAAAATAGCCCAGGAGCTGAGTACCCCAAACGTTGACCCAATCATTGAAAGTTGCTAACTAATTTTTATTAAAGTTTCCTCGGTGTTTGGTTAGAAAGCCGTTTTCCATTCTTTGTGGAGTATGGACTAAGAAAATTGCGGCTCAGCAAAAATCTCGAAATTTGTCAATATTTCAGTTATTAGTTGATGGTTACATGTATCACGGTGGAGTAATTGGCAAGTTCATATTTGGATCGAATTTTGACTTGTTGAGTTGATGGCCGAAACTTTTGCCACACATTGAGACTGAAACTTGTCACTTTCGGCCCAATGCCAGCAGGCAGGTTCCAATTCGTCAAATTTTGAAATGAATTTCGGCTTAGTTGCCATTGGAAATTTGTAAAGTGGATTCGCATCAAGTAATTAAGTGGGCCACAAAGGTTTTAGGCACTTACACTACCAGAAAACCAAATTGGATGAAATTTAGGTTAAACCTTGACTTATGATGAAGTTGAAACTTGAAAATTAAATTTCGCATAGATGACGTAGAGTACTTTAGAAATTACCAATGTCCGTGTCTTCTGGACAACACTATTTGGAACAACGGTCTGTGGGTCTGCAAACGTGGTTGATGTGCCTCTTTGAAATGTGCCAACCTAGTAAATAGTTAGATCAGGTGGGAAACGAGATCCAGAACTCCCCACGGATGGTACGTATTCTCCAGGTCATACCTTCAAACCGGGACACACAGAAAACACCTCTCCATCTAGAGACTGGCTAAATGCCAGCTGGGGAAGGGAGGGAACTTGCCAAAAAAGTAGTTCTCAACATTGAACTAACAGGACAACTTCGTGGGCTCCTTGACTAAAAGGAACATTTGCTCGTACAACTGGCGCCATGCACAACCTGCCTTACAGCGGCACTAGAGGTTTTTCGGGAATTAAGTATTTGCATCTTCGAGCTGCCTTTTGTGAGTTTGTAAGATCGTAACAGTCTGTTACAACGTACGAAGAAGTGCCAATTATGGCAGCGCTGACAAGTGGTCAGTTCTAAAATGGAAATTTGAAGAAAAATATCTGGTGCGTTGCAACACACAACTTTCCTTAGCTCTACGTCAATTCACTTTCCACATGGCTAATTCTATTTAATCAATTCATTTATCACTCAGTTAATTTGAACTTGGTCAAACCACGCTTCACAGCAGCAGGAAGCGGTAGCGCTTACAGTTCCGGAATTTATTGTGCTGCTCATACTCATTACAGGACCATTATTGAGCAATTGGTACACAGAGAATTAATGGGGCTGTAAAAATTGATTTTTTGAAGAGGATAGTAATTACTTTTGCAGAGTTATTAGGTAAAAACTTAGAGAACTGGTAATAAGCGAAATGGCGGTAGTTGAAATTCAGGAATTTCTGGAGTGACCCCTATGTTTCTCATGAGCGTTTTCCAACACTCACCCTATAGGTATTGGAATGGACTACAATAACAATTTTGTTAAACATTCTAGTAACATTCCAGCGGAGTTTATAAGGAAAAACCCGCGCTAAAAACGCTTTTCGTCGACAAATTTGATAATTTATTGTGCTGCTCTCGTCATTTTCCCACGAATGGGAATTTTATGGTATAGTTGCCATATTGCGAGCTACCAATATAAAAAATTTATTCAAAATCGTTAGAGCCGTTTTTGAGAAAAATAATAGTGTTTTGATCACTATATCACTATGATAACTATAGTTAACTTTCGGTGGATTTTGCCCGTACACTTATTTTTGCGTCCCATTGTAATCTGTAGGCTAGACATCAAGTTTCAGCTGATTTGTTACGGTTGTTTTCTCTAAAAACCGCGCTCAAGTCGATTTCGTCGAAAGTTTTGGTAATTTATTGTGCTGCTCTCGTCATTTTCCCACAGATGGGAATTCTATGGTATAGTACTTATATTGGGAGCTATCAATATAAAAACTTTAATCAAAATCGTTCGAGCCGTTTTTGAGAAAAAAAATATTTGGTGTTTTGATCACTATGATAACTATAGTTAAATTCCAGTGGATTTTGTTCATACCCTTATTTTGGTGTCCCATGGTAACCTGCGGGCTGGATATCAAGTTTGACTGGATTTGGTTCGGTGGTTCTCTCTAAAAATCGTTCACAGATACACATACACACACACACACAGACCATTTTCTCAAATAGTGTTTTTCGGACTCAGGAGGGTCTGAAACGTAAAGATCTGAAGAGAACTCAAAATTTTTTTTCTTCAGCCGATTACATAACTTTTCTTTCTACTTCGTAGAGCCAAAGAAAGTAAGAAAGTCGTATATTTCTACTGAGATTTTATTTTTGTTTTAGTTTTCAGACCATAGTCACTACATATAAGGTGAAATAAGACACAGTGTATGCTGCCTTTACTCGTAAAATTGAACGTTTCAGATAGTGATTTCAGAACTAGGTAGGGATTGAAGGGTACCCCATTTTACGGTGACCTATCACGCAGGAATAGGAAAATACTAGAGAACGGACTCTAAGTGTTTTCAGTGCTCTTTAACAAATCGAAACGGGGTTTGTAACTTGAAATAAGATTGCGAGCAAACAGGTTGGAAAAGAATGAAAGTTTGGGGGGGGGGGGGGATTCCCTATTTCCAGACTGTTTGAGCGAGGAAGTCCATACCTTTTAGACGAAGAAATGCTCCTTCACTTGAAGTTTTTAAAATCCCCGATGACCAATATATGCACAGCCCCACAACTCTTTTCGTTCTCTGAGATGTTGCCTACGACGGTGGACGGCCGGAACAATTTGAGGTAGCTCATGTCTGCGAGACCGGCCTCAAAAGTCGACGCACTGATCAGTCCATCATTTTCAAGTTAATTAAAAAACAGCTCTCCCATCCAGCTTACTCTTTTAAATCTGGGGTTTGCGTTTCCTTTTTCGACAAATGTATGTAAGGACGTTATACACTGTATCTTGCATCATTTTATGACCACTGACGTTGGTGTCGTGGAAATGGACTACTTCTTTTCAGAAATATATTTTATAATGGTTTTCCACTGAGTTGCAGCAGATATCATGCCAGGTGCGCAAACACATGTAAGGGAGAAGTGGAGGAGGAAATATCCATTTTTTCAATAGTGTGAATAGCGATGTACGGGCGGGAACTTTGGAGTGCTTGTGGGCTTAGGTTGCTCGTATCCAGTCCCATTGGTGTGGATGGCTGGATATGAGAGTCCTGAAAGGAACTGAAGAAGGGGATATGAGAATGGCAGATCAATTAGTCACAATAGGGGTATCTGGAATCACAATCCCGGGTTGGCGGGTTCAGTACACCTTGAAGCGGCTAGTCAGAAGCCAGAAAGACAAGGAGACAGCGAGAGAGCGGCAGAGCAGGTCAAATCATCTTCTGCCTTCTACAAGCATTTCCTTATTTAGACATCAATACCATAAAACTAGACACCATTGGAGTAGGACTACATTTCTGCCTGAACACCTACCAGTGCATTACAAAACTGGGGCCAGGAGATCGAGCAACACGTGGGTGTCATGCAGTTTACAACGTTCGAGCTTATACTTTGCAAATCTCTGGGTCAGTTTGAGCTGCTTGAAAAGACAACTGTCGGTTCTGGGGAGGTTGATAGTGGGAAATTGAAGGGAGCAGCCTTGATGGAGGGGTTTCTGAAAAAGTGCAGGGATCTCATGGTGGGCTCTCTGATAAGAGGTGTATTCCTCAAAAAAGGTTGTGGTTCACACAACAAGTAATTCACCTGCTATTCAAGCACAAGTGACTTTTGTTTGTTTATACTGGTAAGCTGTGAGGAATCTTCGGAAACCACCAGAGGAGAACAATTAAGGCGTCTAAACCAACCTGAACGTTAGTGGATTAGTACGCAATATCCACTGCCCATTCAGGCCATACTTCACTGTCTACTACCTCTACCCAATGGTCTCTGAAATGTGACCTGATTGGTTCCGAAGTTGCAGCAAGATGACAAACCGCTTCAGATTTACATAGCGTCTTTCAAGAGAGAATCAGCTGACATTTTACATTTGATTGTACTGCCGTAAGTCCAGGGTTAAAGCGTCTGAAAGGGTGAAGTTAGGTTAGGTGTATTAGTAGAGCAGAGTAGGTTAGGGGGCACGCGTTTGAAGTGCACTTAACACATTAATTATTTTGGTTGTCACTGCAATAACTACATTTTGTTAAGTTCCTTTCAAATAATCTTCCTATCATTTTGAAAATGTTGGTTTTCAAACCTACTGGGTGGATAAGACAAAGTGACTCACTGGTGGTAAGGATAGATCTGGTGTGGGGGCCATACCTCTTGGCCATGCTCAGTGTAAGACTGGTAGTGGCTGTATTTAGGGCTTGTCACGTGAGGAGGAGTTTCGGGCTTCCACTTGCTTTCTGCCAGGTTGTTCATTTCCGCCAAAGACTTGAGGGGATCTGGAGGGTATTTCTTCGAGTCCTGGTAAGATGGCGAGCCACCTTGGGGCGACCTGGAATTGGAGGAGTTGGGAGTGCAGGCGGCTCCGCTGCCCCACATCAGAACCGTTTGACGAGGAGCATCGTTCACACTGGTTGAAGCGGCCGAAACGACAGGAGGGTAGTGTTGCATCAAAGCGACGTCTTTGATGTCTTCCATTTTGACGAGACCGTTAGCGTTGCTCACGGGTGATGATCCAGCTGAGTTCGATGTCGACAGGTTGTCCATCGGCTTGCCGCTCTTCTTTTGAGGAAGGTCATTCAATGGCACAGTGACGACACTATGTAAAGGTGAAGATACTGGGTAACCTGTCATGTCTATACACTTCGAGTACCTTGTGTTATCGATAACAGTAGCATATTTCTGTTCTAACGGTTGATGGCAAGGATACAGTTTGTCACAGTCACTTTTGCCTATTGAATGGACGGAGTGCGAAGGTTCATAGGTGGGAAGGCACGAGGCTGCACTTCGAGGCGACATTTCCAGAAACCCGTTGGAGACGTATGGCGTGGGCGATGTGTGGTATTCTGGATAATAAGTACCTAAAGGTCTGTACTGGTGAAATAGGTTGTCAGTTCCTGACGGTAGAAACCTGTTGTCGTACAGACTTTGATGGTAATTCCCTGTATGGCCCATGTAGGTCTCGGGAGGGGCTGTCGTAGGGTATGTCCCACTGTACATATTAAGGTTACTGTATGCTGCGGCAACTGCGGCTGTAGAGTCCGGAACTATAAATTCCGCGGATGCTTCTGGCGTAGGAACAACTGCCGTGTGAGAGGACAATTTGCGTTTCGTTCTGCAGGTTGAGAGGAAATCCCTCAATTGAGTTTTATACCTGCGATTTACTCTTTGTGGGGTTGACGGTTGGGACGTACTGGACTGACTATTTCCAGTACAGACCATCTCGCTGTCCGAAAAATAACTATTCGTCAGACCTGCGTCCAGGTAGCTGACTTTGAAATCCATCGTTCTCTTTCCTAACAAATCTCTTCCTTCTTCTTCCCTGAAAACGTCAAACAATGAAATCAATTGACGGACGCTACATAGGTACATACGATGGAAGTTTAATAAGTCACGATGAAATCATTTTGTAAAGCGTTTAAACTGTTGTCTAAACGCAATGTACGCACAATGCGACCCTTTCAACGAGGGTCGACAAATATTAGCGAGTAACAGACAGTACACGAAATAAGAGCAATGTTGAAACGTACATGAGCGGTCGATGCGTGCTAATAACGAAATCTGGTTTGGAGTTCTTGTAAACTAAACGAGAGCTGGTTTGCAGCCATTGCCATTGCCCGTCTTTACTTTGATACCTGTAGGCTATCATGCCCGAAGCACCAGTTTTCAACACTGCAACAAAAGCACATCAACTGCACGCTTTTGGAAAGTAAATACGCACAAATTTTATAAAGTACCATACATTATTCAACACCATAACTTCTGGAGAAGTGAAATGCTAAGGATCCTTGAACCAGTTCTCTCACTGTTCCTCTACGACGATAAGAGCCATAGCATTCTTTGTGGAGAATTTGACCGCATTTCTCTCATGGTATGTGAAAAGCAATAATTCTCGCTCTGTACTTATTCCTAGAATGTTAATAGTAGTAAAGTTTTAAGCTGAATACCAAGTAGATTAAGACGAGAGAGGTGAATAAAACCCAATACTGTAGATATCACATTGAAATGTCAATTCGAGTTAATTTATTGTCAAATTGCTCGATCTGTTGGCGTTATGTTAGTATGATGTGTTTTTTAAATATTTATTTGTGAATATTGATAGTTGATGCGAGTATTCGCCCGCTCTGAAGTAGCAGTAGTTAGGTGTAAATGTGTCAGTGGGTGTGACTTTGTTGGTAGATTTTAGGTAGATAAATTCGTTACATACGTGAAAAAGCTTTCATGAGACTCAGAGAACATGTATAATAAGAGAAGTGACCCTGATTTCCCTTCTAGTCTTCCTCCTCCATTCTTGTTCTCGGTTTGTAATAAGTATTTATATTAAGCGTGATGAGAATCCTCGTCAAAGGAACGTGAGACGTATGAGTATTCTCGTGAACGTCTTATAAGAAAGTGCGTCGAGCCAGACCCCACTGGTTGAGGTAGTTCCTTACGGGACATAGCAACTAGAATGCGTGGCTCCACTTGTTTCCTCTCAAAAAGTCTCCACCGTGTACGTGTTGCGCCTCCAGTGCGGTAGTAACAAGAAACTACGTGCTGCTTCACTGCAGTTTCCACAAAATTAAGCGACGGTTGATTTAAGAGCAGCCAAACCTACCAGCATTGACTGCTACTAAGCAAGCCCAGAAGGTTATGACAAAGAAACGTGGGTACAGTTGATCTGTCCCTTTGAAACTTGCCACCCAAGTAAGAGTAAGTTAGATCAGGTGGGAAGCCAAATTAAGAACTCCTCCCTGATGGTACGGTGTGCTCTGGCTCTTGCACGATAGAGAAACCCCAACCTTCCTTACGTGAGACTAGGGCCCTCTGAGCTACCCTTTGAGCCTTGAATTTGGGGGTAGTCCATTGGAAGAACTGGCTTCGAGCTGACTGGAGTTTCTCGCCTACCTCAACCAGCTTTCATGATAGGTGTGATCCTGGTATGTACGAGCGATGAATTGTGGGTATGAACGTAATTTATTTAATTGGATGAAATTTAACTGATGGGCCATGGTGGCGATGGAGAGTGGGAAAGGAGTTTGGTTGATACATTATTATGTATATTGACAAGCTTATTTCTTTTCGTTTTGGTCATAACATAAAGTAATACCCTTCAATTTCCATGTGTTCCAAATAAGTTATGGGCGAACTGAAGAGAGAGCATAATTTTCCCTGGTGGTGAAAGCATTCATTCATTCTCTCCCTCTCTCTAATCTGTCCTGCTAATCTTTGTAAAAGGTCCATCTTTCACGGTATGAAGATAAATGTACAGAAGACGGTAGCAATGTTAGCGGGATACACTAAAACATTGTCGAAGGCTTTTCTTAGCTCTACGCCCTAGAGCCCTTGCGGTATGTAACTAAAGTAAAAAACCTCGGAACTGCATTGCATAATTCACTTTAATGCGAGAACTAGAGAACCAATATGTGCAATTATGTGTATAACGGTTGAGGAGAGCGGCCGCAGAGCTCCCAGTGTATGCGAGGCCAACGACAAGTAGAGTCGCTGATATTTCCAGCGTTTGACTATGCGGCGGCCCTCTGCGACCTTCATGACGCAGAATTGGGCAGACTTCCATCCAAGAAGATAAAGGAGCACGTCACTCCCGCTTTCGAGAAGCTGTGCATTATAAGATCGACGACCTGAAGACTCTTCAGGTGCAATGGTCTTCAAAGCACCCAAGTGTAGAAGACTGATGAGTTCAGGTACATGGAGGGTTCCATGTCAAGCGAACCCGCCCTGCGACTAAATGCTGCAGATACCGGGCGCATCATACCAACAGTTTGGACCAGTCCTTCATACATAAAGGGTCGAGAATTTACAATTTTCGGAAAAATGAACCTAACCTAAGGCGGGAATAAGCAAAGAGATATTAAGGCAGAAGGCGACAAGGAAAATATTAAACGAATAATAGAGAAGAACAACATACAAAGAAACCTTAATGTTCTACCAACCTCTAGAATTCTCTCTTATTACTTGAAGAGGCTCTTTGTTCGTTCATTTGTTCTGCTGGGCCTCTTGGATTGTTGAAGGATTTAATATGATTTTGTACTTTGTTATCCAGGAGAAGTGGCCCATATGGCCCTAACCTACCCCTGGCTGCTAAATAAACTAATTAATCAATATATATATATACCTATATATTCCTGCCTTACTCTTGTGCAGTGAACATAAGACGTTAATGAACAATTACGGTGCAATGAAACAGATCCGCTCTCAAGTTGAAGACCAGATAAGAAGATGCCACCCATCACAGGCGCAGGTTCAGACTAAAAACTGCAAGCAGTCGGCATTCAGCTACTTGTCGTCCTGGAGATGGTAACACGCATTACAATTGAAGCTGATATAGACTTACGTTCTTGATGTGCGCTTGCAACGTAAGCGAGATCATCGTAGTGGACTAGATCATATCCTCCCATATCCGCGAGCTCGGCATCCGAGTAGCCGAGCAGCATTTTCCCCCTTTGATCCATCGAGACGAGAGATAGATCCAATTTGTGCTTGCTCTTGAACATCACCTCTTTGTGGGGAATTTCGAGGAGCGACGGAGGGCCGAAGGGGGTACAGAGGGCGAAGAGGGCGAGCGGCGGTTCTTCAGTTTTACGGTTTTGCCCGTGAAGGACTTTGATTCTTCCTCGGATGTCTAACCTCTGAAAACAGATAAAATAAAAGTGAAATTTAAATGTTCTGCTCGTAACAAATAATTAAGCTCTAAATTAATACAAACCTATCAGTTTCAGCACAGCACAACATGTTACGACCACGTAAAAGATACGCCGTACACATTCTGTTTTTTCCGTCCCTAACACGAGCTTCGCGGGAGTTACTAATTGAGAACAAGCTCCCGTGGGAACTTTCTGTACATTCAGCTTAGTGTAAGAGACCAGCCAGCACTACAGCGTTGTACAGTACAGAACTAGATTCTGTTTGATGTTGACAGGAATGTGTGGCTTCAAAGAGGGAATATACACACGTAGCAACTGTGGTGGACTCAGGAAGTGACTGGAGCTCAGGAAGACAATGTATCGAGTGGTGCGTGTTGGTTGATAGTGTCATTCGTGATCACTTCGTTTGTACACGCCTGATTGCACACTTTCCTCCTAGACTCTCGGCAGTTGTCTACACCTGACTCTATTGTAATGGTTCAGGTAAGAATGTGCCATCTCGATGTGAAAGAAGGGGTCGTGCCTGCAGAGGCAGCACATGTACTGGTGGAACAACATTATCGCCGCTCTGATGCTGAAAAGTCAGTAACTTCCTCAATTTAGGAGATTGCTTGCAGGCGATGGAGAGCCCTATAGCAGCAAAATTCACGGGGCAGACGTTGCTGCGTTGGGCCGAGACGGCTAGGAGTTTAGGAGTAGAAAGTCTCGGAGAAGACCAGTCAATCATATGTCCCTGGCATTCAGAAGTTTACAACTCCGGTGTAAAAAGGCTAGAATTGGAGAGCTTACAGATATCTCTCTGCTAATACTTTTTCTGATTAGTTCCTAGTTGGTCCTAAATTGAAATGGTTAGGTGGTTTGCTAGTTGGCGCATTTTTTCATTGGGGACTCTTGAGGCTCCGTAGTTACAGATATTGGTGTGGAGTGTAGTCATGTGTGGTCAAAACAGCGGTTGATGCTTACAAGGGTAAACCCTTCCTAGGCTGGGGGGCATGGAGCTGGGTGGTCGGCCTTTGACAGACCCAAAGGAATGGGGTGGGGAAGGGAAAGGAAACCTAACATCTGTGGTCCCTCTGGACTGGAAATGGTGGCCCGCCAACTTCCTGCTAACTCAGCTGTGCATGCGATGACTACATGTGTGATAAGGGATTTATCGAGGACGCCCCTCACGTCTTATTTGCCTGCCGCTGTGCCCACCCTCTGTTCCCTGGGAGGGACTATGCTGCTCCCCCCCCCCCCATCAATCAATAAATTGGCCATTAGCCTAGCCCAAGTTTGCCTAAATCATGTTTAGTGTTCTGTTCTGTTGTGACTCCTGCAGCTGAGGTTGGCAGTTCTTAGGTGTGCAGTCAGGCCTTGTGGCAAGATGTTGATCCCAGAGATCTGGAACATTTGTTCCCTGAACCCTTCTCGCATAAAATTTGCGAAAAAATGTTTTCTCTAAAATATAACGTGGCTCCATCCTTGTCATGCTGGTGCTATTTGTTATTACCACACACAACTTTCCTTTTGTCTCTCTACAAACCAGATTGTAACTTAGTTTATACCATCGATGTCACGACCTTGAGTGAATAACGATGGATAGGTAATTTAGATAATCCTGTTTTTGAGGTAAAAAAAAGAAATTGATATTTTCAATACTTTTTCTCATCGTGTTCACAGACACGCAAACAGCTATGTCAAATGGCGAGTTTCCACTCTGAACGCTTCGAAGAAAACTAACGAGTTTGGTTTCAATTGATTTTACATATTATCTTTCTACTTCAGACCGAGGAAAATAAAAAATCATAGCGGGGCATGAACTTGGGATTCTCTCGTTAAACGAACAGCGAGTAACATCCAGAGAGAACTTCCCAAAGGCTCCACGTAATCTATGTCAGGTCCGCTGGTGGCCGAAGAAAACAGCCAATAAAACGCCGGTAGCCGGAAGCGGAGAGATATTATCTAATTAGGCAGGACATTATAAGGCCGTTGTTAATGGGATCTTGAAAAGCTCTACACCCTCGTTCATAACGAGGATTCCTCATTGTTCTAAGCTTTGCTAACCAAAAACCAGTAACGATAAAAACGGTTTCCTTCTTTATTCAATTTTTTTTTTGTGTCAGAACGTGGAATGGCGGGATGGTGGGGGGGGGGGATCTGGTCTTGCGATACGCCTTATTTCTCCTCGTAATTGCGGCATTTATGGCAACGGGACGACTCGCCTGCTGTTTAGTGGCCTCGTGGGATGATCGGGTTAACCTGATTCGGCGTACGAAAAGTCAATAACCGGACAAGTTTAACAATTCATGACGACGCTCTGAATTTGCACACTCTGAATCTGATTGCGCCTGCAAACAGCGGAAAATTATTTGTGTACGATGTAGGAAGGAAATGTACGAAACCGACCGACAGTTTTTAAAAGCTTTTTCGAGATGTCTCAAAGGCCTCTGAGCTCGATAAACATCATTTGAGAATTGGCCTGTGTGTGTTTGGTGCTGCGATAGAAAGTAAACGGCTAAAACTTGACCTGCACATCAACATGAAGCGCTAAAGTTAGGATTTGAGCAAAATTTGTTTACAACTAACTATAGTTATCATAGTTATCAAAACACCAATTGTTTCTCAAATAACGAACGATTTTGAACAAATTTTTTATATCGACCCTTCCAAATGACAAGACAACCATGAAATTGTCATCCGCGGAGAAATGACGAGAGCTGTACCATAAATTATGGAAACATTTGAATAAAGTAAATTTAACTCACCTTTTTCCTAATAAATTCAGCTCAAATAATACTAGAGAAATGGGAGGAGGGGGCGGGTCCAGTACCTGCACGATGAAAGTTTAATAGCACTCAAAATAATTAAGAGCAGCTCCAGAATTCCTGAATTCCCAGTACAGACGTTTCACTTAGTGCAATTTCTCACAGTCTTTGCCCGATAATTCTGAATCAGCGATTACTACCGTTCTCAAAAAATGATATTACCAGCCTCATAGATCCTCTGTGTATTAATTGCCCAATGACGGTCTTGACATGAGTAGGAGCACTTATATAAATCCGGGCACATAAAGCGTTACTACCAAAGTGTTTTACCAAGTTCGAATGAAGTGTGTTGAAAACTGATTGGATTAAAAGCGTAAGCCATGAAAATCACTGATCGTCGCACCTGATTTTTGTTTTACTATTGAACCTTGGTAAATTGAGATCTTAACATCGATTGAAATTTATTACTGAGGCGATGTAAAAGTGAATTAAATATTGTGGACACGAGGGATTGTTGATTGGTTCTGTGCGAATAAAGTGAACTGGGAGAGAAACAATTAATGACATTTATCGCATTCGAAGAAAAACTGATACATTCGAGTTGACAGAAAAAGACAAAGAATAAATGAAGTTTATTGAAACAAATTCGTATTCGTTGAGTTTTAACTAAAGCCACAACGAGAAGGCAATGAACTAATGAGGTGACAGTAAAGGAAGGTAATTGGGCGTCTGTTCGGCATCCCGACCTGTACACAAGTGTTGCGTAGACGTCATCGTACATCCCGTATATGCCCAACCCTCAACAATCCAGATTTGACCAAATTATTGTTTCTAATAATTGTCAGAAGCCAAAGTTAACCTCAGCCGAAGCTGAAATTGGTGAACAGGAAGCGCAAATGTGTTTAATCAAATTGCAAGAGCAGCAGGAAAAAGCCAAATTAGTCCGGGAGAATGCTTTGGGTGAGCAGGAAAAATCGAAAGCAGTACAAGAAAATGAGAGCTGAGCAAGGAATAACAAAAACCGAAATTGTGAGGTTACAACTTTTACATGGTCAAGCTCAAAGGAAGGGAGAGTAATCATGTTTAATAAAAGTTGTTTAATACGCTAACGTGTGCGTAGGTGTGTTATTATTTAACATTTCCCATCTATCTGGTTTTAAATCCATCCAGTTGAGTCATTTACTTTCGGCGATATGACGTCTCAAGTTTTTTTCTAAAAATGCTCAACTAAAGAATTTTAACCTCCAGCACTTCTTGTGTTTACCTTCAACACGTGAGTAGACTGGAGCCTAAACTGTTCGCGCGTGGTTATAGAGGGATTAACTGCTGTGGTTGACCATTGTCCTTCGCGGAAAGATTACATGCAAGGGCGATGTGAATCAAGTAGAAAATAAATATTGACAAACTAACTACTGAGCACAGGCAACACGACCCTCCTATTGGGTTTGGGCTCGTCCTAAACAATAATGAAGCAAACGAGAATGAGATGGGATTGAATAAAACCAAACTGGAACGGTGCATAGGGGCAATTAAAATAAATAGGTACATAACGACGACATAGTTTTTAGTTTTAATGAAGTGGGGTACTCAATGTTCATAATAATTAGTTAAGTAATAATAAACCATTGTTGTATTCTTCACAAATAAAACCTCCTGTATGTCGAGCTTTCGGAACTTCATGGTTTCTTCATCAGGGCAAGAGAAACTCTGTTATTATAATCTGCATACTTAACTTAATTATAAATGCGAGAAAACGAATTCAGAGCTTTTGTTTGGCCATTCCTTCTCACTTTCGCAACACTGCGTGGCTCTCTAGTAGAAAAATAATTGGAGAGTCGAACGCTTTATTTGCACAGTTAATTATGGTTTTTAGTGCAGTTAACAAAAAATCGGTAATGACCTCGATAAAAGGAAGGGAATAGAAGGCGCCGTCAGTGGTAAACCCCCCTCAATCAATTGTCTCCGCCCAAACCGTGTTGCCTCTGTACAATCAGATTTTCATATCGCACCAATTGCCCCAGAACCAACAGTTTTTATGATCAACTAAACAGAGTCTATCGGCGCTAATTGATTTTTACATTATTTTGCATTAGCTTCCCAATAATAGGAAGAAACGGCGGCGACGAAATTAATTGAAACATTTTACGACGACTTTTCAAGCAAAACGATGAGTAGCGGCTCGACTACCGCTTTCGTGTATGGTCATCGGGAAAGTACCAATTACCAATAATGTAGTTGTATGGAAGTAGCACGAATCGGGAAGACAAATAACAAGTTTTCTTTAGAGGATGCGTGGACAGTTAACTAACAGGACAGGAGAAATGTGTACAAAAATGTCAGGTGTGACGCACCACACAACTTTCCTTAGTTCTGCATAAAACCACTGATTTTCATGGCTTCCGCAACTTCTTCAATTGATTATTTACCCAGTTCATTTAAACTCGGAAAAACACCACTGGATAGTAATCAGTTTTCCAGAGTTATCAGGTAAAAAACTTTAGAAATGGTAGTAAGTGAAACGCGGGTGGTTGCGATTCCGGAATTTCTGGAGTAACCGATATATATCTCATGAACGTTATTAAACGCTCATCGTATAGACACTTGATTGGACTATCACCTGCATTTTTCGTAAGATTCTAGTAACATTTGAGCGGAGATAATAGGAAGGAATATACTGCGCTAAAATCGATTTTCGTTGAAATGTTAGGTAATTTATTGTGCTGCTGTCGTTACTTTCCCACAGATGAGAATTTTACGGTGTTGTTGGGTTATCTGAAGCTGTTCATACAGGAAATTTCATCAAAATCGTTAGAACCTTTTTTTAAGTGTAGTGTTTTGATCTCTATGATAACTGTAGATAGTTTTGGGAGGATTTTGCTAATACCCTTGTTTTGACGTCCCATAGTCATCGATCGGCTAGATATCAAGTCTTTACAGCCTTACAGCCCTCTCTCTGTCGCGTTCACAAACACACAGACCATTTTCACAATGTGTAAGAGCGTAAAGACCTAAAGATAACTCAAAATGTTGTTTCAGCCAATTACATAACTTTCCCTTGAACCAAGGAAAGTAACACAGGGAATGGACCGTGTGAGCCAAGTCTCAATTGTGAACAGCAGTCAGGAGAGCTTCTGGGCGCTTGGAAATATCTGCAGAGCAGGTCAAACGCCATGAGCACGAGGTTGAGGTAGAAGTTCAGCTTGCAGCCCACGACTGGACCTCCATCGTGAACTTTCTGGTCAACCGCCCTTGACTCTTCTCTTACCAGATCTACGAGGTCCTTTACCCATCTTCCCCTTTGATCTGGGGAGGCCACCCTTCCTTCTTTGCTGACATACTGTTTGGCGCTCGGGGTCTAGGCGATACTGGGTAGACCACTCACAAATCTGCTTGGCCCTGCAGTGAAAACCTTCTGATATCTACCTGAACCTCCAGGGTGGCAGTGAGCCCCTCTTCACAGAGCACTGGATTCCACTGTGTCACATCTTTTATAAGTAACGGTACGTAGCATCGGATTTCCTGCGAGTTCTGTGGGAATCAAGTGCCATGGTCTTCGCCATGTGAGCGGGGGAATAGTGACCACATTCAGCCATCTGTAACCTACAGGACGTACAATTCACGAGTCGATTTCTTCATACCTTTTTTTATGGTACAACAGATGAAATACGTTGGTAAATAACGTAGCCTACGAATTATGAACTAGCCGTTAATCACGTAGATTTCAGGAAACGTGGCGAAGTCGTACAAAACGGCCAGGTTAATGGAAACTTCGAAAACCACTCCGGCCATCTTTACAAGATGAAGGAGAGTAGAGGCAATTAATCTCGGACAGGTTTGTAGTAGCTGCATCGAGGAGTTGTCAACAGCGAGTCCCGCTGTGCAGGAGCAGACGCCTCTGTTTCGAAGCCTGCTTTTTCAGTCTCGTTGATGCCTGTATTTCATTCCTCCTCATTCCCTTGCATCCCGAGAACCGGTTACACATTTCATCTGAATCTTTCTTTTAAATCACTCCAGGCTTTAAATCGTCGAGTGCGTCCATAGCTTTGTTTGTTTTTTCACGCAGCTTTTGTGGAGGCGTTTGTCGTTGGACGCTGCTCGAAGCGAACAATGTTCCAAAGGTGGTGTTTTGGGAACTGACCAAATACTTTTGCCGGCTGTCCGTATTATTTTTAGTGCTGCGAATTAAGAGACATCGGGTCGGAAAGCTCATGGTTTGAGTGCAACAGTGCCATGCACAGACACATGGTCTTCAGTGTTACCTTTTAAAGGGTCAAGGGTTAAAGATGTATTCTCGATTCCTTTCCAGGGCGGCATACTGTAGCACTGGAAAATTAGGGGGAAATGTTGTAAACACGTTCTTTGAACTTCAATTTCCCTTTCGGAGCAATAAACTACGGAAAATGAAAGGCTCACACCCCCTGACTTTAAGGAGGTGCTTGAAATGACTTTAGGCAGAGATATCAGTCTTTACTGCCAACAGTTTTCCTTCTGGCTACTGCTAAATATTCATAAACGCCAATGCCCCAAGGATCCAAGGATCCAAGGATCTGGAAAAGTATTCTGGGTTTTCAGGGACTTTGTAGGGGCCACTCATGGTAGGGACGGCGTGGTAAGGCATTCAATGGCATTGTGGTAAGGTAGACAATGCCAAGTGCATTCCTGCCCATTTACCTTCTGATGCGTTAGCCCTGGTACACTTTATCACTTCTGAGACTGCCCATTCTGGCAATACGATGGAGCTTCATGACTAAGAAGGTTCTGGGAGTGGAGTGTGCACCAATAACAGCCACCTTACGTCCCTAACTGGCATGGGTTTCGTCCATGAGTCAGCTGAGTCCCACTCTTGGTTGTAGCTGGTACCTACTGATATTGACGAACAACCCATCTTCTCTTGGAAGTACATGGAGTTTCTTGAGCACTGGAGTTGTTGAGAGACGGGCCAAAGAGTACTTCTAAATGTGAAGCAGTGAAGTGTTGGAGCATGTGATGTTAACACAAGAAAAGCGTATCAAAGATGATGTAAGTGGGTCACACTCAACTTTGTACCAGAGGGGTTATTGTTTCTAAACTTGGCATTGTGTGTGGGACTGGAGCAAGATTTGAAGGAGAGAGTATGTCATGAGTGATGTAGATGTAGGTAGAGTGAGAGAAATGGGCATTCAACCGGGCCTTTTCAGTGAATTTTTTTGGCCTTGATGCAACTAGGAAAATCCCCATTGCAGCCACAAATGGGCCGGTTGTGTCATATCCTCCCAGTTCCACCCCCAGCTACTGTGACATGAAACGATAGTTCATCCCCAGAATGTTGAACGTCGGTGAACCCCCATTTCAGCAGCTGAAGTGAACCCTTTATATTGACTAACGAAATATTCTTCTATGAGCTGATTTTTGACTCACGGAGTGAACTATACGGAGAACACTCGACCCTGGCAAGTGTTAAAGACTCAAACAGCCACCACTCGAGTATGGAAAAACAACGAAGAGTTCTCGAAAGCATCTCCCGGAGTACGAATTCTTAATATTTTACCAGAAAACCAGAAGTATTGTCGAGAAGACACCGGAACCGGACGGTGAAGCTTCTTTCTAGGAGGTGGGCGTGATCCGGGTGAAGCGCCTCTTGCAGGCTGATTCCGCTGGACTCTTGCGGCAGGAACGAGTTCCACATCAGCTGCCTTTGAAGCTCTTCGCGGTCCTCGCTGTGGACCAACTCGTACACGCTCTGGTGAACTATATCGCTCTGGAATTAATAAAAAGTGACATTGTTGAGTACATTTTTTCGGTTGTTTGAAATTTGTGATACAATTTTGTATTTATTTTGCTACTATTAACCGTTAGCCTATATGGCTTCTGTTTTTCCAGAAGCTGCGCTCAATAGTCCAACTATGTTTACTCTATTAAAAACAAGTTTTACTCGATTTTCTGACATTACATATCCTAATCCAGAAAATCTAGGTCAGTTTTCTTCTTTCGGTTTATTACTCATTCTGAATAATACACCTGTTTTCTGGCAGGAACATTTTTTTTACAACCCTCCTAAAATTTTACACCTCCAAATCTGGAGATTCCAAATGTGAAGTGTACGCTCGCCGTCCAGGTGATATTTTGCCTTTAACCCGGTCTAAAAATCCGCTCTTTCGCACGAAAATTCCGTTTGGGATGTACTTGTTCCCGCCTGCTCGGCAACCTTTCGAACGAAACCAATAGTTGTTATGTACAAACAATCAGACAATACGAAATTTCCGTTTTATGCCAATTACGTGGTGTTTGTATCGTATCCTAGGTAATTTTCGATGTTGAGTCGAATAGGACGGGTCTCAGAGGTGTAGGACTGCGTCTAAATGGACAACACGGAGATAACAATAAATATGGTGAAAGTCATCGTTTCTCGCCGTCGTGAGGTCATTTTCCACACTGCTTCCCGTCTCATTCCAACCGCCCGTTCACGTCGTGCCAATTGCAAAGTGACGCCTAGACGCCTAAAAAACGACAATTTTCGCGAAACTGTGAAGCTTTGTACGGAAATCATAAACCGCGTAGTGATTTGCAGCTTGTTATCTCCCCAACGATTTCATTCCCCTCAAGATCAGCTCAATTCCACACCTATGTTTGTCAATATGCAAACAATTAATATCAATTCCGTAATTCAATTTTACTTCCCAACCCAACGTTGTTCGCATCAAGTAGAGAAAAGACTGATGGGGGGGGGGGGGAGTATTGTTGGAGCCAATCCTTTTCTGAATGACTGAAAACGGGCGTTAAGCTCGGGATAATTAGAGTTAACTTTTTTTCTATATATTTAATTTTCCATAATATTTACTTTAGAAAAATAGGATTACTTAATTGTTTTATATTTTTCAATATATTTTTGATTTTTTAAATATTTGGATATTAAATTTTTACTTTTAACTCGATATGTCAATAAGTTGTACAATTCTCATACTCTAAATGTATTTGCTAAACATTAGTCCTCCAAGTCTGAATCAATTTTATATTATTTTTCAACAGTTTTTACGCAATATCTTTATAACTTTTTGTGATACTTCCAAAAATTTTAGTAGCGTATTCAACTAAGGAAATTGGGTTGTGTCCGCCAGTAGGCAAATACTAAAGTTAACGTACCTGTTAGGTGAGTCCGTCTCCGTAACTCACAAGCCAGAGGAGACGGACTCACCTAACAGGTACGTTAACTTTAGTATTCAACTAACATCAGAATTCTTACTGAATTGACGTTCACATGGTATCTTCATTATCACTCTTCGCCAGAGGCTCATAAATTATTACGCTACTTCGTTTTGACGACTGGCATTGGAGTTGAATGGTTTAATCACCTTGAATGGAGCACCTCAAGTGCTGTACGTTCAATTAATCATTAAACCATCCGATGGAAAACCGATACACTGCGTTAACTGCGTAAATACCAGGTGTTTCGCATCGTACAGGTAAGAAGAAGGTTTTTACTTCTTCTTTTTTCTCTTCCCTCCGAAGATTACGATAATAACGGCTAATCCGAGGCTCCAGCGTGAAATCGATAGTCGTTTAGATGCGCGAAACTCGATCGATTATAAATGAACTTGGCCAAGTCGAGCGAAACGGAGGGCCGCTTTTCTGCGCAGTTGGGGCTTGCGAATGCCTCTCTGCCCGAAAATCTTGGTACTGGATGGACGAATTTAGAGCGAAGCTGTGAATTCTTTGGGGCCTCGGCTCAAGTTTTTTGGGGCGGAAGTCGGGACGTGGACGAGAATAATTGCCGAATTACGCATTATTATCAGGTTCAGAGAGCTCCAGGAGCAGATGTCCGTCTTCCACCTCCATATGGTCTGACAGTCATCGACGCTCTGGTCGTAAACATATGCTAAACATGAGGCCACTGACTGCTGACCCCTTGTTGAATACGATGAAGGACCTGAGGAAGACTTACGCGAGGGGGCTGGGTGGGGGGGGGGTGATACTCGTGTCTGTCTTTCTCGAGGGATCATTCGTCCTAACTACTTCGGCCCTTCCTTTAAATGTCGTTTATTTCTAATTGGTAGGGAGCGCAATGTGTTATTCCAACCCCCTTCTGGCAACACCAGTGGCACATCCCTTGGACATACGTTAGCCAGTGGGGAGGTTCTTAGGCGTACAGTAGAGGGGAAATGATTTCCATCTTGTGAAAGCGGCGAACATGTTTATGGGGTAGCTATCGGTGATCAAGTGTGTTTCTTTCAACAGCTACTTTCGTTGCTGTACTCTCGCATATTTGAGAGCTAATATCCAAGCTTTCTTGTCGCAGGGAGATTTCCTTACCAATATCACTCGATACTACCAATATCAACGTCAAGCCTCACTAGACCTGTAGACTCTTCATTGGTAGCCGAAAATGTTTTTATTGAATGATGAACTGTAAACGTTCGCTTAACCTACCACCATCATGATTTTGGAGAGTTGCGACGAGATGGAGATCCACTACGGGTTAGCGTGTGTCTTGGAGACTGGGCAAGATAAGTCCCGAATATAAGAGATCGTTTGAGAAGAAGCGAGGTTCGTTCGAGTCCTTTCATTCAGTCTGGCGATCAGCTCGCGTTTGTCGGGTACCAAACGATTTATCAATCTAAATAAGTGAGAAACGAAAGGCGGAGAAGGGGAAAGGTTTTGGTAGTAGACTGAAGGTTTTGTGAATGGAAGGCAGACCAATGTCACGCTAGGTGACGTGATGGAAAAGTATGAATGGGGAAGGTCGGATACAAACCCGCGAGCACACGCATACTGACACGAATGGTGATACCACGAGTCACGCACACAACGTCGAACTCGAAGGGTCAAACTTAAGTTTTGGACGACCGACAAGGTGAATAGCTCGTTAAATGGCCTGTTGTGACGAGATCATGAGGAACTCTACGGAATCAGCCTCTAGATGTTAACAAGTCTTCTTCGCGACTTTTCGCGTGCGTGATGGAATTGTTTCTACTCGCGATGATCCAGCTGATCAACCATTCAACCAAGATCATCTACACGGAATCAAAACGCCAATCAAGAACGTTACGAGAGCGTAGCGCATTACAGCATACGCATGTTTTTTTCACAGCGACAGTTCCTGAACCCCTTGTAAAGAGATTAGTCATCCATAAATATCGTGCAGATTGTCGTGGAGGTACGCCTGGTCTTGTGATTCAACGCGTCTCCCAGTAGAGAACTGTTTAGTGTGCATAATCCTGAAGGAGATATGACCTTGGGGAATCCCCTGGTGTACAATCTGGTTTCCCATCTGACCTAACTATTCACGTGGGGGACACAGGTCAAAGGGAGAGATCGAATGTGACCACGTTTTTACTTTCCTCAGCCATACGGAGCAGTAAGAAAAGTTATTTATGAGCTTTCTTCCGATCTTGACGTTTCAAGGGCTTCGAAGTCCAGCAAGTTGACGATGAAGATTTGATGATCAGGACAAAACTCACCAAGAGAAGTCATGTTGACAGTCGCATAAGTTAGTCTTTGAATGAAGGTCTTGGTGTAACTAGTAGCAGCTTAATAAGTTCTACATAGAGCCTTGCCTAGCTCACAGAAACCGGTTGAAAAATGGGAGGATTAGTTGAATGTGCTAGAGCTGAGGAAAGTTATACCAAATATTGTCAGCCAATTACACATATGTCCTTTTGATTTTGGGGAACTAAGGTAAGTTAAAATCTGATGCAAGGTTGAATTAATCTATCTCTACGAAGGCCACTGACCTCCTACACTATCAAACTTTCAAGCAGTCGATTTCGTTCATTTTGAAAGCGGAAAAGAGATAGTTCCACTTAACGTTGTCTCCCCCGTCCCCTTCCAACACCCCAACCACTTTTGTTTCTAGCTGGAGATGATCATAAGAACCGCTACAAATGACGGAATTACGACAATAAACGACGAACCCATTCGAAAATGCACAAAGAGCTTTGGGGGAATTGGAGAGTTGGACGGAAGAGGTTCCAAACGGCTCCCCCTCAACGTCAAACGCCTCGGGCCACGGAGGTGCCGCTGTCGCGACCATCTGCTTTCCGATGAGTTTGATTCCCACGAACGGCCTTCTTTTCTCGAGAAATACAGTAATTGAGTGATTGCTCGCAATAATTTATAGCGAAGAAAGAACTAAAAAAAGGAGGTTTTTGTTCTGCGCTTTGGCTCTGGCTTTGGCTTTTTACCGCGAAATTCCCTTCAATCGACCGGTCGAAGGTTTCCTTCGAACGGGGCGAAACAAAAACATCTGGTGCTGAGCATCGCACAGCTTTCTTCGAGCCTATTCGACAAATATGAGAGAGGGAGAGAGAGGTTGATTGAGATCTTATTTAACAATCAAGGAAGAGTTAGGGCCATGAGGCCCTCTCTTCCGCTCTCCCTGAAACATATTAAAAAATTCTCTTGTAACATAAAATGAACTATTACTTTAACTACCTCTCACAAACTAAAACAAACAAACCAGTTTAACAGAAAAAAGAATATCAAAACTCCTCTTCACAACCAATTCTGATCTTGTTCGCTTCAGTTTCTCTTGTACGAAACACACTCCCATTTAATACACTATAAAAAGTTTGCTTTTAACTTTCTCCCTAAGCTCTATCACTTTTTCCTTCACATTGTCAATGTATAGTTTGCACCCGTGCATCGAAAGAACGGGCGAACATTTCGGTTCGATGCGGAGGCGTCTCTTGACGCCAGGAACTGATATTTGCAGCGAAGATGCAGCGGCTTGCAGTTTTTCAGTATTTTAAACATCATTGTGGCTACTTGCAGTCTCTTCCTTTCCCTCATTTTTAACCAGCCAATCCGACGATAGTTAAGGGAGACGTGATTTTTAGCCTCAACGCGATACGGAGGTGGTGCATTTTGGGCCTTCTGCAACCGACTCAGTTCCTCGCTCTTCAAATCAGACAATGCAGCAGCAGCGTAGTCCAAACGATGCAATATGAGGCTTTGAACAAGTTGGACATTTACATGCTTGGGGGGGAGGGATTTTAATAATTTTGAAGCGCATACAGACCCTTACTTACATGTTGCTGTTACCAAATGCCAAGCGAAGAAAAAAAACATACAAGTTAATGCATTGAGGCGCATGTATTAACGTTCATGTCTCACTGATCAATAAAGTTCATATAATCTTTCCTATGCCCGTCCATTGAACCACAGTAAGTATAGCGAGGCAATCTGCTGCTCTAACATGGCGAAAGTCATCTTTTCTCCCCGTCCTGCGCTCTTTTCCCGCACCGCCCCCAGTCTCACTTCAACCGCCTATCAGTTCGTCTTGTCGCGTCCTGCCAATTGCCTAGCGTCGCCCAGAAAGCGTTGATTTTCGTTGTTGCGGTGAAGTGGTCATGTTTCTTATCATTTACTAGTATTTGTCGATGCTGAATCGAATGGGATGGGCCCCGGAAGTGCTTCACAAACAGTTTTTGATTTTTTTTTTAAATTCCATCTTAGTTGTGTAATTTTGTTATTGTGTTCTTCCTTTTTTTAAGAAGTAAAAGTTAGGTTGTGAGCGGTTTCCAGTTTATCAAACTCACAGGGTGTCCTTAACTAGCCCACGCTTGCATATTATTCTCTCTAAATTATCCTCTGACAGTAATTCAGTGAATACCCAATGGAATTGGATCAACCTGACAGAGTGTCTTCCGTCAACCTATACCCTACGACTATTACCGTAACTTAAATTATCGCTATAGCCGAACATTAAATTATTCTAATTTTATCAAAAATGGTCGCTAGGATTTTGATCAAATTTACTGGGTAGTCTCAACCAAGTTGCAACAACATTTCGTTCCCCATAAATGTTTCCTTGGAAATGCTTCGAATGAAGATGGAGGGTCGTCTAACTTAGACAGTGGTGGAAAGTTGCGTGTTGCTACCGAATATTTCTAACTTCGAAAACGGGTGTAACCTCCGAATTGTTAATGGTAGAAAAAAAAAGTGAATCGTCCAATCGTAAGCCGCCGTCATTTCTTGAAAAGTTGGTTAAGGAGGAACGAGGCTAATCATGAAATTCGTTCGTTCCATCGCCCGGTGATTATGCAACTCGCTCATAATGACCCACACTCGCAAAAACCTTTTCAAGATATCCGAACATTTCAGAGGCATTCTCAATGTCAACTTTCACCCTCTCGCTCTATCCTCGCCACTCATCTCTCACCTTTTTCAAACAGCGTTGACACAAGCGAGCTTATCAAAATGGTAGCGGTTTTTTAAGTCGGCTCCGAGTGTCGTTAAAACTGTCGTCCTCTACGTTCCCCTTTAATTTGTGTCCCCAGATGGACGATATCAGTTAAAAACCCCTCATCCGTCCTAACAACTGTACCAATTATATAGTCGTTTACATTCGAGCTCAACCTACCGACAAACTATCTCGTTAGGAGCTCTGCAATTGAATGCACCGCAGTTGCGTATAGGAATGCCGCAGGAGTTCAATTTAGCGGCAATCGATTGGAACGATATACTCGCCACGCTGTGAAACATACCTATTGCAGAATCACTCAGAGAGATTGTACTTGTGGCAGAGCTGGAACTTGAATCTGATTGAGTGGCTCGTTGTGCCAACTGTCGAAATAACTTCACTGAGCGTGAAGATGAGTTGTCGTGAAGGCTTTCTCTCCAATAAACCATTCTCTTGGCGTCATTGACTGCTTCGTTCGTGCCACCTCGTCAATTAATGACGACGAATCACCTGAATGTTCACCGAATCATGAACTGTGAGAACAACCTACTGTCAAAAGAATCGTGTGGCTCAAGGGGCTCGCCGAATTTAGGAAAACCTGGTGCAATGAATCTTTCTACTTCCTTAGCCATTATGTGATTAGCAGACTGGTTTTCAGTTATCTTCAAATCTTCACGTGCCGAGAGTGCCTGAGTCCAAAAAACACCATTTGAGCAAGTGCTCTGTGCGTGTGTGTGAGCGCGATTTCGTGAGAACTACTGAACGAATTTCACATTTAGAAAGAAAATTAGGTATATATGAGCAAAACATTTTAGGGTATGAGCAAAATCAATTTAAAACGAATTGTAGTCACCATGGGGATCAAAACACCAATATTTTATAATTCAACAATGATTTACAGGACGTTTCCATTTGTTTTCTGACCGTAACGAGCGTGACATCACGAACGAGCGCCATCCGTGGAAGACAAATAATTTCGTTATGCCTGGAGAGTGTTGCTCAAACGCTTTCTTTATAGTGGCAATTTTCAGTTCTCCAGCTAAGTATTCTTTCTTGCAAAATACTTTAGCATTTGCCAACTGCTTCTTACACTTTTTCAGCATGTCACAGGAACGATCTTATTGGGAATTTCCCAAATCGCGAGGTTGTTTAACATTTTCAAAATATGACTCTCGTCAAGAAGGCCGATTGGAGAGTTAGATTCGATTGTTTCAGACACATTGTCGCCGGTTATACGAGAATTTACAGACAACATTGATGGTTCTGGGTGTAGCAGTTTCGTGATTACACTCTCAAGTTTTTTCAACGTTCCTTCAAACTAAATTGAGCGCTCCAATTGACTATTTGAATACGAATTCGTTTAGCACAACTAATAATGAGTATGCAACACCGAGTCTAGAACTCAGGTATGATGTCATACAAAAATGAGTTAGCTCGGTCCTTGAGTTTATTCGGTTCATAATAACATTAGGAAACTGACGGGAGGTCAAACAAAAACGCGCTCAAGTTTGATGCATTAATAAGCTGTAAAGTTTTTCGTGCCCGAAAATTTGGCAAAACAAACCTTAATCGTTATTAAATGATTCTGTACGAGTATAATGATGTTACGTAGGACCGTAGGTTTAACGTCCGCTTTTTTTTTCTCAAAAACTACTTCAACGGTTTTGATTATTTTTTTTAAACGACGTGACAACACTATATTATTTTTATACGTGGGAAAATGACGAGAGCACCGTAATACATGATGAAAAAGTTGGACAAAAAGCGAGTTTTGTGTAGTTTTTGCCACATATGAACCTAGCGTTTTCAAAAACAGCGATAGTCAACTAAGCTAACTATACTACGGAAGTTTAATAATGCCCATAAGATAATGAGAAGGAACCAAAATTTCATACTTCAAACTAACGTCATTTTTTGACTTACGTTTTGCAGGAATGCCACCGACCTTCCCCAAAAATCGTGATTAATTATCCGTTCGTTGAATTTTCAATTAAGTTCGTGGTATGGCTAGCAGCAGAACAATATATTTTGGAATTTTAGGAGTGTTAGGTACCAGTTTTCACGAAGAACGTAAATTTCGTGTGAATTGAGTGAAAACTATACTTCAGTAGCTAGATTGTCCGTGGGGTTGTGGAAAGCTGTGATAGATCGAATCAGATTTGTTTGTTCATAGCTGGATGATATATCTACACAAAATGAATGGATCCTTCTTCTTGTGTGTTCCCCATTCCTTTCTATTTCCTCATCGTACACTCGTAGCAGGATTCAGGTACGTTGACTAAATTCAGGACTGCGACGAACATCACTCATCAGGCCTCGTCTCATTGATCATTCACCCGTCTTTACCAGAATTTATGGTCAACCTCGGAAGCGAAACAGGCTCATTTGAAAAAAATTAAGTCGAAACAGAGGATCAGCAGTTTTTCGGAGGCGCCACTTCGCTCACCTGAGGTTTTAAGAAGAAGACGAAGAAGAACAAAAAGAAAAGGAACGATAGAAGGATAAAAAGTGGAGAGAAGAAAAATTGAGTCTGCGAACGAAGAAGAATTAAAAGGGAGACGACGAAAGGAGAAGCCGAGAGACTCCTGAAAGAGGAGACGTTACTCCGCGGGGGACTCCTTCCAAACAACTTCTGCCCAATAGCGTTTATAAATATAATCTGTCGGTAATGTTACATAATTCAAAACGGTTTTCAACTCGTTACAATGAAGCAGCTTCAAGAGGAGAAGGAAAAAAAGCAAACAAAAAAACGAATTTGAAGAAGGAGGCGAAGAGGTTATTGGCATTAGCTCGTTGGCAGCTTCCACGAACAGAAAGATTATTTATGAAATTATTCTTCTTGACCCCGTAAAGAAATTGACATAACGATTGGAATGAACACGTCAACAGCAGTCGATTGATTACCCACTGAATATCGAAGAGCCTACTATGTCCTTTTACCCCATGCCAGTCCCAAACTCTACACCGCTGTTGGGCCCACGAGAGGGCGAGAGTTGAAGATCGAAATAAAAGTAACTCGGTGAGCGTGAAGCGTGCATATTATGTGCAACGAATTGAGTAGAGTTTGTTTTCAAAAGGGCGACACAAGGGGACGACTTAGACCTGAACTGGCGCGGGAAACTGTATCAGAAGGAGATAGCGAACAGTATGGGCCAAGAATTGATGGAGGGATGTGTCTGAGTGAGCACAGGAACACGAGTGACTGTCGCGAGAGTTTGTAGGTGAATGAATTTGGGAGGAACTGTCGATTGTGGAGAGCAATGTGAAAAGGAGGGAGGAAAATTATATTTCGGAATGTTCAAACGAAGTGGGAAATCCGTCGCTGTTGGAAATAACTGCGGAGGTGGAATTCCCGCAGGTAACAAGTGGGTAGGGAAGACAATGACTTTTCCGTTGGAGCAGGTGCGGGCATTCCAAGGTCAGAAAAGCGATACTGAATCGGCGTTCGTCCAAAAAAGGTTGATTTGTGAAACTCTTCCAAGTTTCGAGAAGTACTAAATCGAATAATGTTGTGCTACGTGTCACACAACCGGCCTCCTTTACGCCGGCGATAAACGTCAGTCCGAATAATAACTGCTACTATTTATTGATGATATGGTCACACTTCTAAGAAAGCTCATCTTTACTATTTTCGTATTATCGAGTAAAAAACATTTACGCGTGCCTGTTAGAAGTTAACGTTCTACAGCGAGAAAGTGGTCGTTAAAGTTCTGGAATTTATTAGGCTGCTGCTACTTACGCCACGGTCTTCCTTTAAAAAAAACCCTCAGTTTGAATACCGGAATTTTTGAGATTTCTCTTAATTTTTGCATGCGTATAATTACTTGCGTCGCGTAGGTTGTTTATTGGACTACCCGATGTTTTTGAGAACGTCATATGGGTAAGATTTAAAATTAACCATCTGCGCTAAAATCTGTTTTCCAAATTATTGGTAATTTATTGAGCTGCTCCCGTCGTTATCTAAGAATGACCATTTCATAGTACGGTCTTTTGTGGATGTCCATACTATAGTTATTTTTACTCTGTGTTCACTCTTATTTTGGGTAGTTGCAAACTAAACGTAAAATTTGAATGTTCTTACGTAATCTCTCAACGATGTTTACTGACATTTACGTAACGTTCGATGCTCTGTACGGCCAAGGAAACAAAACAACTTAATTTGGGCGCGTGATGCAAGTCAGTAGTCAGAACGGCTAAACCGATTGTCTTCCTTCATGTTCGCTTTGCTCGCTACTTTCGGCGTGGAAATAAATTTATGAGCGATGGGAAAGGCGGGAACCGAAATAAAATTAGGGTAGCAGTAGAAGGTAACAGCGTAGGACATGTCTCATTGAAAATAATTTCCGCAACCTCGTGAGTTCGTACTACTGCCGTGGCCCCATGAGTTTACTCCTGCGTATTGAGAACCTGCCCGGAACCGTTTAGCAGATCGCATCCGGTTCGCCCTGGCGCCTCTCCGCGATGGCAGCTCTTCTTTCTAGTCCTCTTCATCCTCTCGAGAATCTTCTATTCCCATACTACCCAACAGTTTGGGAGGTTCAAGAGCGGACTTTCCTCCACGTCTTAATTCAAATTGAGCAATGCACCTCCAATTTCCCTCAGAACGCAACATGGAGCGGACGAATGCCGCTGGCGTGGACTGGCCGATTTGGGTTTCGCCCTGCGCCGCCAAACTGCTACCTTTGTCACGAATAAATGGCATGAGAAGCATCACCTACCATTTCCCTGCAATGCAGACAGTTTGAACTTGCAGCTAGAACAATTCGATGCAGAAATGCTCCATGTCCTGTGCTGGAATCCGCTGCCTGGTCCACCTCCCCTTCTGGGCTGTGTTCCTCTCGTCTTGACACCTCCCAAAGCTCACAGCCCTCCTTCTTACTTCCGTTAGAACGGAATTTGTAGGAGTAATCGGTAGTTATACATTTACCTGATGTTCGTTTATTTGTGTTCGATCATAAAAATTATGCTCGTTTCTCAGTATTAAAAGTTCTCAGTCGTTTGGTTGGAAGTTTGAGATGTTCTTACCCGGGAAGCAATCAAATCGTCAACGCTGGGAGCGAGGGCGTCATTAGTTAGTCAGCAGTGTTTTGTCACTGGTCGTCTTGGCTGTCATTGGTTACATTTGACGCTGTCGAAGCTTTTGAATTATTACTCCAAAGCTTGATTGTACCCTTGCAAGTCGACGAAGTCCCCATTCTATTGATACCGTCGAGGTTACACCTCCCCATAATTAGTTTTAATGCTGTTGGGAAATCTGCAATTTAATCGACTTGCGTTGGACAGCCGGTCTGACGTTCGAAGGCGTCAATCATTTTGAGTCTTTCGCCCTAAGCTCGATCGCGCCCTTGGAAACCAACGAGGACGTCCTCACTGTATTGGCAGGCAGTAACCTCCGCCGTAGGCGACGGGCTTAGGCCGATAAAACGTATAATCGGTCGTAGAGCCGAGATTTTGATGAGACAACCTGCATCTAACCGCTTTTCTATTGACTCGATCAAAATCAGCCCTGAGGCCACACTAAGAAGATACGCATTATGACTTTTTGACGCGATTGGTACAGCCTCGTTTCAGTTTTGTTCTCAAGTGTTGACACTTGGCCGGTTTGACGACTTATTTGGTCCTTTTGAAACGAGAAAATGACTATAGGCGTGGACCACCCAAGGACTGCTTCCATAGACGCTATATTGCTCATTATTCTCCCAAATTCAGCATAAATATTCCTTTCATATGCACAGTTGTGATCTTTAGTCCAGCGTCCAGCTTGATGCTGCAGACGCAAGGCTTTTTGGACTGAAGCCTAAAAGGGCCAACCAGAACATGCGGGATCATGGTGCTACAGTATCTGGCTTCAGACGCCGTTTGGCACAAAGTCGAACAGCCTCAAAACACGAATGTATCATTCTGCAAGCTATGGGAGGGGCACTAAGACTCAGAAATAATAGAGATTGGTGTCACGCATACACTCAGAACAACAGAACCATATCTACGAGCATTAAAAAAGGATACCTGTGGCAAAATGACTCTGGATGATAGGAAAACAATATGTCAGTTCTATTGCAGCCTCATCACTAGGATAGACGCCAGGCAAATATGGGATAGAGTTACACTGAGGGCTCCAAAACCAGTGCAGGATTAGGAATGTCTATTTCTGCGTTCTGCTGGAAGGTTTCATTCCCACTAGGTACAAACACATCAGTATTTCCAACACAGTGAGCTTGAATCGCGAAATATCAGGGATACCAGTAGCTGCCTATACTTATTATCAATCTGCAATATACAATGCAAGGAAGCTCAATCAACAGGGGAACACAGTTACCCTAAAATGGATACCTGGTCACAAAAGTTATGCTGGGAATGAGAAAATGGACGAACCGGCAAAAACAGGATTCATGAAACACTTCTACAGGCTAGGATCGTTTTCACGTACCACTACCCAACAATTGAAAAGAACAAAAAATAGGAAGGAACACGTGGGACTACAATGTTCCTCCACTGGATCAATCCCAACATTAATGCCTACATGAAGAAATAGAAACTGTGGAGCTCATTCTGATTTGGCCCTAGAATTGACAAAGCTGAAATAATGCTGCATGGCACAAGTTTTAGGGAAACAGAGTGGAAAAAGATCCTCAAATTGGCACCCCTTCTAAAGTAGCCAAGCTGACTCCCACAATCACTGCAGAAATGGGATACGAGCCCCAAAGGACGACGACTTCAGTCATTGTTACCACAGCCCTGCTATCTTCTTCTTCTACTCTTCGTTCCTACCCGCTAGCTTTGAGTCTTTTCACTCATTCAGTAGCCAATGGATGAGTGCTCTGGAACAGACTTGCCTTTCTCATTAGTGTATAAGAGGATTGTACAGTGTTAATCCCTGAAACCTTTAACAGATTCTGTGTAGAAAATATAGTTTACCTCAGCGTATAATTCCTTTGATAATGCCTTCCCTCAATTTCTCTGGGAGAGACCTAAATTGTGAGTCGAAAGTAGTTTCGTAATCTGGAATTTCCTACTTCGTTTTTAATTATTAGTGCTCCAGTAAATAAAAAGGAAAGTTTCGTAACCACATGAAGAAAAAAAATCGAATTTTTACTTTCCTTGGATCTTCGAGGTAGAAAGGAAAGTTGTGTAATTACCTGAAAACCACATTTAGTTCTCTTTAGATTTTTCCGTTTCTGGTGCGACTGGTTCGGAAAAACGCTGTTTAAGAAAGTGGTGTGTGTATGTGTGTCTGTGAGTTTATGAACGCGATTGAGCAGTAACGACTGAACCACAACAGCTCAAATTCGATATTCAGCCTGCAAGCCAACATAAGACACCAAAATAAAGTTATTATCAAAATCGGCAGACAACTAACTATAGTTATCATGGCGATCAAAAAACTAAATATTTTATTCTATCTCAAACGATTCTGATATTTCCTCTAATGTTTCAAGATACACCTATACCTTAAAATAATCTTTTATCATCTCTCTGGGGAAATGAACAGCGCACCACAATTAATTACTATTTTGATGAAAACGATTTTAGAGTAGTTTTTCCCTTATAAACTCCGCTCAACCGTGCTAGATTCTTCAGAAAAATTCAGGTGGTAGTGCAATTATGCGTCCTTACGATGAGCCTTTAACAACGCTCATAAGATATATAGGGGCTACTTCAGAAATTCCGGAATTTCAACCACCTCCCGATAACTCTGTAAAAGTGATTATTATCCTTTTCCGAAAAATCACGGCTCAATAATGGTCACGGTATGAGCACGAGCTGCACAATAAAATCTGCAACTGTGAGCGACACGGCTTCCTGCACCGTGAAGCCATGTTTTATCCAGTTCAAATGAACTGAGTGAAAAATGAATTAAATTAGTAGCTGAAGCCACGAACAACAGTGAGTTTGTGTGGCGCGAAGAAATGTTGTCCGATGCGGCGCACTTGGTTTTTTTCAGCTACGTTTCAAAGGGTTCTGAGTCTGAAAAGCGCCATTTGATAAAATGGTCTGTGTGCATCTGCCAATGTAATAATAACAAATGAGTTTTCTCATAAATACGTACATTTCGGGGGAAAGCGATTTTAATGCTAACTCTAGTTAACTCGTAAATCCTTATGTGGGCCTGAGGAAATATATGTGGCGTCAAATTTATTTTTTGGTAGGTTCATCGTTTGTCGAAGGAACGAAAATAAGGTTTTGAGCTTTGTCTACGTTAAAGGATGAGAAGGATGAGGGGGAAGGGGGATTAACGAGTAAAATAAACTCTCAAATCGTCCTTACTTTGGTTTTTCCGTGAAAACGTGATGACTGGAGGTATAAAATGGGGATTGATTTCGAGTTTTTCGAAAGCTCAGTGGCTTCAGCGATTTGGATTCCGACTCCTAGTATGTCGAGCGCGATGGATGATCCTACTGTCTGAGAGAAGCGTCTCTGAATCAATTATCGAATCGTACCAGCCAATTACTGCGCATAATGAAACTAAAAAGGCAAAGTTTTCACGGATATTTTCCACAAAAAAACAAGCCTTGCAACCTCCCCCCTCCCCCCATCGTCACAGGTATCTCTCAACCGACTCGTTCCTGTAACATATGTCGGCTCTCTTTTCCCCCCTTTTGGGTGGCATATGCTCCTGCAGTAGGAACGGTAGGTAGTAAAAGTAACGATTGTTTCACCTAATTACCTTTACGACGACGAAGCGAAAGCCTCGATTATAATAGCCACCTGGCTCCATCAGCTGCCCCCCTGAACCCTCTCATACCCCCACCATCCCCCTCGCCACTCTCACCATCCCACACCTCTCGATATTATCGCATTTTTCTCTCACTGCCAGACGAGGAAAAAAAAGAGGGAACTTTGGCTAATTCAATTTCCATCTCTTAATTCCCACACGTCTTTTATCAAGAGAATTAATTAGGATTTCAAAAACAGATAACGACGTCACCTCGACCATTTTTCATTCTCATATTTCTCATTTTTGTGCGCGTAACTACTCGTATCTCTGGTTATTAATAATAGGAGGCATCAAGAGATAAAGCCTTAGACAAACATAAAAATTCACTTAGCATTGAATGGAGGCGAAGTTTACGGAGGAGTCAAAGAAACTTCAACATGAGGTTATGGATGAGCCTCACGTTCATCCGCAGTTTTCAGATCGGAGGGGTATTCCCTAAAACGAATTATCTGGTGCGACGCATCAAATTTTTCACGTTCCCATGATATTGTCCGTATACAGAAACTCGTATGGAGATAACCACGTAGCTACAGCCTGAGTAATTAGTTATGTATATGATGCTATCTATATGCCGTCGGTATCATTCATTCCAGTACGTATTGTTCCGTTGTTTATTTCTTTGCCAACACACGACTATTTCGGCCTTTTCGAGCTTCAATATTAACCGTGGTGTTCATGATGTATTTACGTCAAGTTCTTCTTGAAGACGAAGAAGTTTTTTAAAAGCACTGATTTATATCACGCAGGATTAAATTTGAAATATACAGTCATTTAACGGGGACAGATAAGTTCAGCAAGACAGGTAAACGAGAACTCAACGAGTTGAGCTCGGGTAGGGATTTATTTAGGCTCGCATAGCCAACTAGGCAGCTTCGGAATGCTTTGCCTCATACAGCGTCCATTAGCAATTGTACACAACGTAACTTGTATAAATGTACATGTTTATTGGGGTTCAGTCAAGAAGAACACATATTCAGTGGCGATGTTCCGAGGTTTGATGCTCCCTCGTGATGATGCCCTATAGTAGACGTCATAAACTAAACCTGGAACTAAATTATGCGGAAACTGGGTGTGTGTAATAAAAGGGGCTATGGTTTGAACTTTGCGAGCGTTGCCAATTCCTACTCCCTGCCTGTTCTTAGTAACTCTCTATAGCCCAGAGCGCTTCAAGAATCGGAAGCAAACTACATGAACATGTGAGGTGTATAATGTAAGAGGTTGCGTTTTTTTCAAAGCTAGTGGGGGGGGGGGTCAATAGATCTCTGGTTTCTTAAATTTGACAATAATCTTTCTTGAGAGTCAGTCACAATAAATCAAACACCTTCTTCACACCGACGTTCCTCTCAATTCATCGTCATCAGGGCTGGAGAAAATGGCAATTGTTAATATTAATACGGGTTTCTCCAGCTACGTATAAATATTATATTTCCACGGAAGATCTGAACCTTACTGTTACCACATTAACCAAGTATTAGCTCTAATGACGACGCTTAACTAATTAAGCGAAAACACGGCCTAACATACAGAAACTGTTAGACTTGGCTGGCATTAACACGTTATATTTACGAGTATACATCCATTTCTATTCATAGTTACACTTCTATTTCCAGTTTTATTTCAATTTATTTTATAAATATTTATATAATATTTTACAGTTTTAGCTTTATTCTTATTGTGCGACCTGAACAGTGACCACTCACCGGGGCTGCCTTAATACCACTCAGTGCGATTTGCATGTCGTTCATGAGATTAGCGTGACACGCTGTCGTACAAAATTGAATATATTAACAACTATTTGGCGCCTCAGCTTTCAAAACTGCACTGAAATCGATTTTGAATTTCGAACGCTTAACTGTTGATTGCTATGATAATTATAGTTGGTTTCGAGGTTGATATCGCTTGAACACTTGTTTTGGTGGTCGATGGTGACCTGCAGACTAAATGTGAAATTTGATTCTCCCTCTGTCTCAGTTGTGTTCACACACACATACAGACCATTTTTCAAATGGTGCTCTTCGGGCTTGGAATGCCCTCGATATGAATTTTATTCAGATCATTTTATTAGATGTATTTTGAGCTTTCATTTGATACTATTAAGGTGTTGTGAAGGACACGGTTTTTTTTTTAAATTGCCACTTGTTCACTAGGGAAGACAGGACCTTTACCTCTTCCCGGTAAATGAAACCTTTCATTCATAGTCGTATTGTGTCTCTATTCCTGTTCTTGTATTAGTTCGTTTTGATGTTCTACAAAGAGCAGTTGTCCGCCAGTGAGTGATGGCATGTTTCCAGTACGTTCAGAAGCAGATGCAGTCTTGTAGAAGGGCTGGTATTCGACTCGACACTACAAGTAAGAATTTCTGCGCGTACCAGGAAAGTCTCTGGGAATCAGTACATTGTCCTCAGAAATAGTAGTACGACTTGAGGGATGCTGTCCAGCGATGCATCGTTGAGGGTTTTTTAATCACAGCTGTACTTTCTTTTGTTCTCTTTTCCATACGCCTAGCTATTTGGTGTTTAGCCAAGCTGTGGGCCAAACAGCCACTATCCATCTTCCACACATCAGGGATTGTGGCGCTTTGGAGCACATTGACCAGTACTCTGTGCACATTTATGTATTTTTTGGGCACTCTCGGCTTTTCGTATAGTTTGTAGTTTCAATTTTAACTAAATAACATTATGAACAAAATGGTAATTACCTGGTGGAAGCCAAGGTAGTTTTCTATCGTGTGCGTGGCGAAGAATACTTCCCCTTCGCAGGTAAGAATGAGTAAAAACCCATTAAGTGCCTGAAACAATTGTCACCAATGAATATCTCATTTTCCAATTCATGCTTATAAATATTTATGGAAGGGCCATTTTAAATATTGCTGAATTATACATCTCGATGGAAAGCAACTTAAAATACTCCTTAATTGTCGCTTAACTGTCTGATTTAACGGGCGATCGGTGTACTGCGCTATTGATGTTATGGTGCTACTTAAGGTATATTCTGCTGGCCCCCCCAGATTCATCCTCTTGGATCCCACACCTTGGAAGGGGATTGAACGACTGGCCGTTTATCGCAGACTCCTGCCGCGTTAGGGTTAGGCCTATCGAATTCAAGCGCGTGCTCTCATTCTCACGTGTGTCTTCTATCAAATTGTGTGTGAGGCGAGGGGAAGGGAGTGGCGTTAAATCGAGTATCAAGGGCGTGCAAAGTCACGTTATTTCTAGCGTCGGGGGTTTCTTTTTCGTGCAGCTTGGGATGAGAACACACAACGCGGTGATTTACACTGAATTTCCAAACCATTTCTACTCATTTTCAACTAGTTCTACGTGATCAAAAGAAATGGGTCACGCGGGTATTTATTTTTCAAATCCTTTCCCCATAAACGTTCTTGTTTACAACGGAAGGTTCGTGGCTGTGAATAGCAGGATGACGCTGCCCGAGTGCAGGCAACGGGAACGTCGACCGGAATTTCGGAGAGCAATGCGGTACACTTAATACGTTCATTGGGCAGCAGGAACAGAAATAAGAGGTCCGCTAGTTGACGCCGAAGGCTGAGAAAAGATAAGTTGAGGTCGGGCGATAATACCGAGTCATCTAAAACAGCCTGAGGGATTTTGCAGGCAGCGTAGCGCAAAAAGGCGCGTTGAACTCAGTTCGGAAGCAGTTCCGCAGGGATTTCATAATCCTTTGCCCAGACGACAGTAGATCTAACGATGGGCTCTTTGGAGGTCAATATTTAATCAAAATCGTTAGAAGCAATGAGGACAAAATATTGGGGTTTGATCGCCATAATAACTATAGTTATTTGTCTGCCGATTTTAATAACCTTATTTTGGCGTCCTATGTTGGCTTGCAGGCTGAACCCCACATCGAATTTGAGTTGATGTGGTTCACATCTGCTGGTAACTCAAAAGTAAGGCTAAGACAAAGGGCAGGGTTAGGAGTAGCTCGAATGTGCTAGTTCAAATCTTGGCAACCATCTCTACACAAGACAAATTAAAGTCAGGTCGGCGAGGTCAGAAGTAAAGGGAGGTGGGAGGTTCTAAAATCCAAATGAACTAGGAAACCCGGCGGCCATTTCAAGAACTGTCAAAAGGGACTTAAATAGGCGTACAAGACTGGTTATGGTATGAAAGACACTCAACCGAGCGGTTGGGGTATAGAAGAGATCCAAACTGTTGAACTTCTAGAACAAAGCTCTAATAAATAACCCCTTGACTACAGCAAAGTCGACGCTCAATGTAACGGCTTCGATTGGCACCAAACAGTATGCGTGGGATGTTGGGTGGAATCCACACTCTACTCATAGCCGACGTTCCAGTTAGACGTCTGAACGATGTGAATTTTCCAGGCGTATTGAACTACGTTGCCTGCCAAATTGTGACAAAGAGCCGTTTCATAATGAATTAATAGTGGACTACGCGATGGTTAGAGGCAGCCAGAAGTGGCTGCTATATCGAGTAGACGTTTGACACGAGTGAGAGGTTCGTGGTAACCGCGAACAAGTGTCGATGAGACCTCTTGACGATCCTTTCGTTTGTGAGGGCGTTATACATCGTCTTTTCTCCCCACCACAACAACTGAAATACAAACAATAAACTCTTTGCGAAGGGGTATAGATTCATTAAGGGACCGAGCACCAAGCGTCTCCCACCCAAACGATTCCAAAGGATCCAAAGGAAGATGGCCGAAAGCTTTTCTAGTGTCGATTCCCCTCTTCTTTTTTACTGGTTCTCATCTCTTCAAAAGTCCTCCCTTCGTCTATTCATGTCATTCGCGATGTTGTTTCTCACTGGCTCCGGTCGTAGCAAAGCAACTACAACTTCGAGGATAATGGTTGGCAACACATCTATCAATACACAGTCTTTATAGCCTCACCAAGGGCAATTATCATCGATACGATATGACTGGAGTTACAGTGTCACATCTACGCGACCAAACGACTGCACTCTTGTTCATATATCTGGTACGACGTATCACACAACTTTCCCCAGACTCACGCACGTTCTAGCTTCTAATTCTATTTATTTTTCACTCAGTCCATAGGAACTCTTAAAACACCCGTTCTCAGAGCACAGAAAGTATCAAAGTGTCTCGAGCTGCTACTACGTATACCGGAATCTTAATTCGAAAACCAACCTATAGGTTACTGATAGGACTACCAACATGCTTTGTGCTCAACGTTTCTGGAATTACAGGGGAAACACAGGGGAAAAGTTAGTCGAAAAAACGTAAGTTTGAATTCCGGAATTTCTAAAGTTGCTCGTGACTATTTAATGCCGTTATTAAACATTCACTGTAAAAGCCACAAGGACTAAAATTATGTGATTTTCGTGAGAGCACTAGTGTTGAATAAGCGAGATTTACGAAGAAATGAATTGCAATAAAATCGCTTTCGAAATTGTTGGTGATTCATTGCGCCACTTCCGTTATTTTACTGCACATAAAATTACATGGAAAGATTATACAATTGACTACTGCCCAAACACAAACCACTAAAACCGATCCAAAATCGTTAGGTGACTGGAGACGGGAGAAAAAAATTGGTGTTTTGATCACTATAGTGGTTTTTGAACCGCTTTTGTTCGTGCTCTCTTGGCATCCCGTGTTGTATCAAAGTTGAGCAGATTTGATAAAGTCGTTCTCTCGCAATACCGTTTCCAGACACTTACAGACCATTTCTGACTTGACATTTTTCAGACTTGGAAGTTGAAATGATCTGGAAAGTTTTTCGGTCAATTATCTCCAATTTAGAACATTCCTTCGTGTTTAGCAGGGCTAAGGTAAGTAAAAACTGTTGCAATCGAGTTTTAAAAAGCGGTAGTTCGCACCTTTTTATAGCATTTGCCCCAAAGTATCCTCTTAGGAATTGTGGATTTTCGTATATTCGGAGGTAAAGAGAGCGACACATCCGCCAATACGCTCGACAACTTCAGGCGTGGTTAAATTAAGGAATTCCCGAATCCCCCAGCTTGATTTGGATCAACTGGCGGAATTGGATAACGACAGACTCTCCAAACATAATTTTGAAAATTTCAAAATTCATAAAACCTTGAGCAAGGCACGAGGTCACTTTTTTTCAAATTTTTTCAAAAACTGCATGAACTATTTTTTTTATTTTTCAACTAAACAGTAACCCCACTTTGCCTTACATTAACGTTTCGTATAGAATGTCGTTGAACGGAGATATAGGATTCGGGTGGTGAGGAAAGCTCCTTCACGTTCCCCATTCGCGGTAGAGGAATAAACGCGAAGTCGCGGTTATTAGCACAACAAATTGGTCGACTCCCTGTGAAAAACGGAATCTCTGGGTTAATTTCACAAAGAGTCACTTCGTTTTGATGCAAATGTCGCTATGAATCATGCGAAATTGCTTTAACGTTGGAAACGAAAAACTAACCATTTACTCAATGGAAGGAGAGGTAGGGGAGGAATAGGGAATGGGACAGAGGGGAGGAGTGAAACTGCTCAAAAGGTGAGATTAGATTGGTGGACTGGACTGGAAAAAGGGGATATTTATTACTTGAGTCGTTAGTCCCCTCAGTTCATTAGTCGTACGTATAAAGTTTTGCGTCTCGCCACCATTTTACTGCCCCCCCCCCACTAGGCGTTTAATCGCCACTAATTTAGGCATTGACTTGCGCCTAGGATGCAGAGTTCCTGCACCCGTGAAATGAATGCAAATTTTTTGAGGCGCTTATTCAGTTCTTCAGGTGCGTGACGAGGGTGCTAATAGAAACATTTGTCAACGTGTAAATATCAAGCGTTCCGTGGGAAAACGAAACGGACTAAACGAACGCAAACTTATCTCGAAAGAAACCCGAAAAATAATGTCTTTTAGGAAGCTGGGTAATTGAATTTATGCGAAAATATCCTTTTGAATTCAAATAATAAAACAAAACCGATGGTTCAAAAAAGTATAATACTTCATAACTCAGATTGAATGAGTTGAAAAACGAAAGGTAGAGACACCCATGAGCTATCACACAGTCAAATAAGTGCCATTGGCGGCTCATTCATTTAATAGACGATAAACGGGAGGTTTGCTCAGAGTTCCAGGCGTAGGATGTATGAATGAGATAATGTCGCTATTACACACAAAGAAGCCGATCGAATGGTAGCAAACATTGTGCAGAGTGCAGGCTGCTATGTTCAGGAGTTAACGACAGAAAATCCTCGTTTTTGACCAATTATAATATCGACCTGCAGGTTGAATTCAAATTTTCTCAAAAAATGTAACAGTGATTTTGATTCAATGAGTAACTTCAGGTGACTAGTTTAAATTTTTGGTATTTTTATGCGTTCCTGTACAAATGCGCAATGTGCGTTACGTGTCATTGAATTAAGAGGGATTGAGGAAAGATGCGTGATGTTCCCTACTAGATGGCGTTAATATTTCAATTTATTCAATTTTAAGCAGCATTTGCAAGTTCACGCGCTGCGTCGCGGTCTATCAAAATGGCCGCGATTGCTGGAGGCTCGACTCGAAGTTGAAAAGGGGACGGGAAATCTCAGGGCGTCCCCCATTCGCCCTACCCGCCCCTCGTTCTCCTCCAGTTCGGGTTTTCTTCAAATGAAGCGGCAGGGCGCTGTACGGATGATGGCCAGATATGCCCTGCCCGTACATAGCCTGCTGGATGGACTGGAAGAAGCGGCGGATGGGTGTGGTAAGAGGAAGGAAGGTGGAGGTTGCAAGGGTGGAAAAAAAGGGTTTCGAGGCGTCTGCGCGCCCTCCAGGAGGCCGCCAGGATCAATACACCGTCAGGAGGAGGAGGTTTAGAGTATCGACCGCTAACTGTTAGAAGTTACTTGCACAGCCTAACACCTACCGTCTTAATTGTGAAACAAAACTCCCTCTTTCTCTGTGTATCCGCATCATTCGGTCTCTGCCCTCACGAAACCTGCACGATATCGTTTCATGGTCGATCGCTCGTGGAAATTACGTAGCACGCCAAGGCCTTTGCGTCCAGACGCGTCTGCCGCGAATTACAATTTATGACGACGCCTTCCAATCGTCACGTCGACTCCCCAACCTGCAAACGATTCCGTAACGAAAGAAAGCGATTGAATCGTCCGATTGAACCTTCAGATTCGTGTGCAGCGATGAAAAATGATCCAAGCCTGGCCTTGAACCGGGAAATCAACCCTCTACTAGTTGATTCTGCTCCCATTTAATAATAAAAACATCAGGACCCAAGTATCACACAACATTCTTCAACCCCTTTAAATTCGACAATAGGGTACAAATACCCTAGGGCACTAAAACGTTAATAGGAATCAAAATGTAAGCGCAAGTTAACTGGCAGTACCGCGTGAGTTTGATGTACGGGGTATAAGACCTTGTACTGTGGGCAGCTGGAAAAGTTCAACTAATACGTTTCCTTGGAATATTTTGGTTGTTATCTCCGTTTAACGAACCCTCCGATTAACATTTATGGAGTAAAATGATATGAAGACACCCTGTGAGTTTGATATGAATCGTACTTTCCCATAGACGGAAACTGATCATCACGCTAAGCGCCAATGGAAGATAAGAAAGAAAACAGCTCGCCCACCAGTCACTCACGGCAGACACATTTCCTCGGCACTTCCACAAACCGCCAAGACAGAGTCATTGGTGCATCCTCCATGTTATCTGCCTCTGTTACACGATCTTCTAACACCGCCGAGCGAATATTGGTCCACTCATATAGACGTTTTTGGTTTGTTAAGTATGTGCAAAATGCCGGCTACCAAAGACTTACTGGGCATCCAGGATCACTGCAGACTGCAATTGGCGTCGATGCAGGCGTCTCCATAAACTATTAGTGACCCTCGAATGTCTACGAGCCAGCGAAATGCTTGCAGACTGCACATGACGCTCACACAAGTTGTACTGACTCATATATTCTTTGCACTCAGGAGATTTCGACTGAACAATCTACTCCTTGACAATTCGAAAGTCGCACAATCACCCTGATGTCCCCAGCTGGTCTTGTGCACTGGCTTGCGTGATTTCTTCTGTGGTCACGAGTAGCCTGCGCATACCTTCTAACGCGAGTGGCCAGAAGAAATTTGAGCCTTCTCTGAGGAAGTCAAACTCCGCAGTCGCGCCGCGCTATATTTCTCGACGTCCCCACACTATTTTCCCCTCTCGAATGCTCCAATTACAATTGCAGCTTTTGAGTCGAATTATTTGTAAAAACAACAGTCGGGTAAACCTCCTGTAAATATCTCGACGCCGATAGGATCAAATATGCGGGGACCCGCGAGTTGGGATGCGGCACGAGGACGAGGGAAAGGGGTAGTGGAAAGACGAATACTCCTGCTGAGCTCTAGTTAATAATAATGAGGAAGAAGGACGATAAATTGCCTCAGGGAAGCTACCTGGCCCTCTTCCCTTTGGCTTCTACCCGATCGTATCTCTCACGGGACTGCGGAGTGTGAACGCGTCTCCTGGATTTCAAGCCCAAGGCGCATTTTATCGACCTCACGACCGCTTTTGACGCGGCCGGTCTCGAGTTGGAGTGCCCCGATTTTTAACGTGGCTCCCGTAGTAAATATCGGTAAATATCCATGAAAATATCGTACGCATCTCGAAAATGGAAAGGTCAACGCGGAAAAGTGGGAAATAACTAGAAGGAATCATTTTGGCGCTCAATGCTGTTTCAAGTGCTTAATGCACACTACTGAATTACCAGCACAATAAATAAAAATCTACAAAAAGTGATTTCAGTGCAGCTTTTCCTTATAAATCTCGCTCATACGATAGCGTGGTTCCTAAAAAAATCAAAGTCGTAGTTTAATGAGGTACCTATACGATGGAGGTTTAGTAATGATCATTGAATCGCCCGGAGCGACTCAGAAATTCTAAAACTCTTTAACTATCGTCGATTTGCTAACTAATTTTTTACCCAGCGCTTCTCGCATACCTTCAGCCCTGTGAACACGAACCTTCCCAGAAAAATCACGTTGGTAGTCTCACTAATTACCTATACGGAGGTTTTTCGATGAAGGTCGTGGCATAAGTAGTAGCAGCTCAATAAATTCTGGATCTTTAACGTCAAGTTACGTTTTACGTATTTCACATGTGCTGAATAAAAAGAACATTGGATTATTGGGTAACGCCATGGAAATAACAGAATGTAGCTGGAACTGAAGAACGTTGTGTCATGCGTTGCACTAGATATTTTTCACTGCTTTCTTCTAATAGTGTACCAATTGTTCTTTATCCAATAACTCAAATTATTTGTCTGACTACGCTCACTCTTATTTTTTTCGATCTTTCCTAATTTCCCAAGTAAAGTCCTAAGTCGTTTTTAAAAAACCCTTATGTTGTCTGAGTTAATTTTTTGCAGGTCTCACGGAGTCTGCAAGCGATCAGAATTTGGCATATCGAGCATTCAACACATTCCACTTACTAACTCGCATTTCCAAAAAGAGCCCTTCTAAAAGGTCAGGAGGAGATTGCAATTATCGCAAAGTAAATTATCCACAATTTTCTCACCGCGCGGTTTTCCCCCTCAACCTGTTCAACTCCGGGTTTGCGTGCGTCGTCAACATCTGACCTAAAACGCTCTCTGACGACGTGCACGTCTCGCTATTACCCCGATTTATATTTTTTAACGGCGTTTTAGATATTTCAGTGTTGAACTTCCCTAATTAGTGGCTCGCCCCCCTCCATTTCCCCACCCCGCCAGGCACGGGTGCCATTAATTCTGAATAACTTAGCGAACTTTTGACAACCCCCTTCTCCATTTTTCCGAAGGGAAAAACTAGTGAGTTAAATATATTTATCGCATGGGGTTTTCTTTTCTCCTCTTTAGAATCCGCTAATAAGTGGGTATTACGCTGTTGCCCGGTAGTGAGCCGCCTCGTTGCGTAATTGTATCCTTTTCGGCAGCTGAATATGAAATACCTCCTTCGTTGGTTTCCAGACGATAAATTCTCGCTAGCGTTTTTCAGGTGAAAAGAAGACCCAAAATGCTGAAGTCTAACAGGATAACTTTCCAACGTGAGACCTTAGGCTCTTGCCCAGGGTTCTGTAGAAAAGTTCAGGCTTCCGGGTGGATACTAGAATGTGGTTGAATCTGCTGGCAGACGGTACCAGCCCGTAAACGATTTAGTGGAAAGCCTCCTTCCTCCTCACAGGCTGCAAAAGGACTTAATCCTTGATTACTCCAAAGTGTTAGTGATGGGCCAAGGCCTGACACAAGCCGGATATCCCTCTGGCTGAGTCACGTTGGCTCTTCATCAACCACTCAGATACGCGCATTACCTTCTCCACAGAACAGAAACCAGTGCATCATGAATCCTGCCCAAAGGATAAATTGCAGCCTTTAGTAGGAAATATAGGGCGTGAAGTCAGCCCCACATTTATGTGGAACATCGTAAAGAGCTAATAAGGCTGGCTGCACGAAAGAATGCAAATACGGATGAAGCGCCCCGTCACAAGTGCTCTCAATTAGTGATTCAGCATACATAAATGAAGACTAATGGTGTATTTTCAGGGGCGTGGGGAGATGGAAAAATCTGTAGTGCAGCTTAAGACTGTTGATGGTTGTGTTGTGAAGGCTGCACCTCGAGCGCAAGTTGGTTCACTGGTCAACGTTTCAGATTCAGACATTCTGACTCCACATCACTCGCTGGGCCGTCGAAAATGTTTTGAGAGAGCAGGATAACTCGAACGAGACCTTGTCAAGAGCGGTAGAGAGAGAAAGGCTGAGGGGGCTGGAGGGATTCCCTTAGAATGAAGACTGACCACGCCATATCTAGAGAAAACTATGGGAACCGGAGTATAATTTTACGTACAAAATAATTGGTAATTTAAATAATAATCGTTGAACAGTGGTAAAATTTAAAAAAGAAAAACGAGGATTGGGAGTAACCCTACTTCCAATGACCGCTCGATCCCGGTGATATCTGCAGGGCCCTTGAGTGGAAGCCCACTCGATTGGATTGCTCCTTTAGCCTAACCTCCCATACATGGCCAGCCTTGCCCACGATGCACCAGCGTACAACTGTGGGCCCAGACCCAAGTCCGAACTTGAGGCTTCAGATGCCTTTGCCTTGGAGGAGTTTATACTTGCCTCCCTGCCCAGACAGCGAAGTCCCTGGTAAGCATGGGCCTCTTCCAGACTCTGCAGGGAAATCCAACACAGACGTTGGAGTGATCAAGTTGGAATAACATTTTAAATACTTAGAAAGTGGGATGAAAATAGTTTCCAATCTGTGCAACAGTAAACGTCAAACGAGTCAAAAGTGTGAAGGAGATCTAGTTTAATTTAGGAAATTGAGGTAACTGCCAGAAAATCATCTTGAATTGTCAGTAATCGGTACAAGACATGACTCAGCTCATGTTGAGGAGCCAAGGCAATATCCAAGAGGCAAGCTACCGACTTCTCTGCAAAATCCTCAAATACACCTTCACTTGAACTTGAGCCGTCAAGTCTTGTCGTCGTCGGGTCATCCTTTGGGTTGAGAAATGTGAAAATAGTCGTCCGCGCGACTCGTCCCGCTCTGAGTAATTGATCGTCAACGCTAAACTGCTTTTCTAATTGGTAATGAGTTACGTACCGGTCGGTGAGTCGACTCGAAAGCACTCGTTAGCTCCATCCAGTTATAAATATGATAAAGCCTTCCGTTATAAATCTCGCTGAAGGTAACGCACCGTAACTTTCAATGTCTAGTGGGATCGACCCCATGGGGGACACCTTTCTTCACTTGAGGCTTCCCGAGAGCGGCTATTGAGACTCCAGAGTTGAGAAATAACGTGAAAAGCCGCGTTGAAAAATGTGTTAAGGTACCTTTCCAACTACAGAGTCGTCCACGGTTTACTATAATCGTCGGGGTACATTTAAATGTTGAATAAACGACACCTTCTTCCAGTTTGACGCGAACGAATTGGAAGGAACGCGTAAAGGCAGAGCTAACCAATTTGTTGGAGTGTTTACATTTTAGAACTGAAAACTTGTAACTTAATAGAATGAATGAAAATTTAATGAGGAGATCGCGACATCAACCTCCACGAATCAAAATCGTCTTAATTTTGATTTTTGTATTTATATTTGTTTTTTATTCACGTAATTTTATTTCTCAATCCTTACCTGTACGAAGTAACGAAATTTATTGGGCTGCTGCTACTTATGCCACGATTTTAACTGAAAAACCAGCGCATTTGGAACACGTGGAAAGCAAAATGTGTATTTATTGACCAGTTGAAGACACCTTTTGAATTTTGTGAAAGACGTTTCATCAAAAACTATTTTTGAAATTTTCATTCTCTCTTTTCCTCCCTCCCCCCCCCCCAATATCAATGTCTTTTGAAGTGAAAACATTAGGTTCAAGTGTTTATTCGATGGGATATACTGTTTTATACCGTAACCTGTTTAAAATTGAATCATAAAAAATGAAATTGAATTGATGAAACTTTTTTGCGGTTATATACCTTATAATATATAAAAAAAGTTGTTTTAAATACCAACGAAGTCTTTCGAAGTGATGCGCGATCACTTGTGTATATCTGAGAAAGTGAAAAAAAAAGCAGAACAAACTTTTTCTGAAATCGGTGGAAAATGCTATTCACAATACACAAGGTTCTCTATTCCACCGACTACACACACACGTTGTATATATGTGTGTGTGTGTGAGTGGATACAATTCCCACGTACGAAGCTATTTACTTTGGCTTGATTAAATACTGCCCTGTTGTTTGGGTTAGCAAACTCACTGGCGTCTGACGAGCTAGTTCCTGGACACGGCCATTTCTTTTCTCTCAAAGACGTCTTGCGCCTCCAGTGCGGAGGAAACAAGAAACCAAGTGTTGCTCCACTGTAGGTTGTACATCAGTGAGCGATGGTTGTTGGAAGAGCAGCCAACTAAGCAAGGTCATAACCGTTTCGGCCAGTTTGCGAAGAACGTTGTAGTGGCAAAGGAACGTGGTTACAGTTGATCTGTCCCCTGCGACCCAAGTAAACAGTTTGATCAGGTGGGAAAATAGATTAAGAACTCTTCCCAGATGGTATGGGATTCGCCAGGGGTCATTCCTCCGCGCAGTGACGCAAGAGTAACAGCTCTCCACCCGCCGGTCGTGTGTGATAACCTCCCCAGACCTCCCCTGGTCTGGGTACGGTGGATGCTGTGCACGCGCCTGGAAATAGGGTTGACAGAAAGGGCAAATCCCATTCGAAGTTAAGCGTGAAGATTTGGCGCCAAAGTAACATTAAGAGCCAAATCGGTACACACCGCGACGACGTGGTCACAAGGGGGTGAGGAAAGTTGTGCGATGCGTCTCACCAGATATCACATATTAACGTGCCTTCACGGCACAGTAGCCGCCTGCGGACTAACAGAAGGAATTGGTCTGAAATCGAACGCGAAACGATTCCCACGTCTAAACTGTGTCGGAAACTAGACGTCCTGCGCCTACTTTCTGGCGTTGAGTCAAATCCGCTCAGTTTGCAGAGGAAGAAAAAAAGAAACGAGTTGCTAGACACAGTCCGAAAGAGGCCTAATTGCCGAGGGTCGCAATTCTGATCGGGTTTGGACACGCAAACTTACTCTTTCCTCCTTTTTTTTTCGTACTATTCGACTCTCATTTTGTTATCCACCGGAGCAAATCCTCCTCTGCCGCCTTCTACCTTCCGCTTCCTCGTCTCAAGAGTTGAAAATTTTCGTCAATTACCTCTCGTCCATTATCGTTTCATTGTGTTGTTGAATGGCAAAGTGGTTTGTTGCTCCTCGCCCGCTCCTGTGAGTCTTTTTCCCTCGTTTTCCAACAACAGAAAGCTGGAGATATTCGAAAAATAATCGCAATCTGCTCTTGTCACTTTTTTACCACCCTCTAACTCCATGAATGTTGAAGCCAAACTAAAATTGACTACGTTAAATATTCACGTTAGAAGCAGCCTCAGCGGGCCAAATCACAATTACACGCGTGATCTAAAAATACAGCCAATTAATTTCGTTAAGAAGATGAAGAAACTAGAACGTTTTATGAAGATCACAATATAATCGAAAAATGCTGAAATGCACTCAATTAACGGCACTAACTCGTTTCAGCGTTCACCCCTTACTCTCATATCCGTAAAAACGAACGCCTATAAAAACATCTGGTGAGTCGCATCACACAACTTCCCTCGGCCCCACGTACACGCAGTGATTAAAACAGCTTATGTGAACCTGTTAGAACGTTCTATAGTGAGGAACTGGTCACGGCTAAGGCGTTGGGCACCCGTTTACGTCACGATCTAATAAAACTATCAACACGTCGGACGATTCGCGTTTGTTATTCAACTGTTGAAGGGTAAACACTGAAAAATGTCAAGAAACGGCAATAGTTTAAATTTCGGAATTAGCCGGGTTGCCCCAAGTTATCTTACGGCAATCGTTACGAGTTCTATTCATCGTATAGGTAACAACTCGGACTACAATACTCGGTAACGCAATTCCGTTGAGAACCCTAGTTTTAAATCGGCCGTATTTATTAGTTAATAACTGGAAGAATAGATTTTTCTCGAAATATTTGACATTTTATTGCGCTTCTCTCGTCATACCGGTGAGTGCAATTTTACGATACCTTTATGTTGTCTGGGACTGTGCACAAAAAAATTGTGGTTGAAGAGCTGGAGCCGTTTTTAATAAAGAAAATATTTTAATGTTATGGTCACTGTGATGACTACAGTTAGTTTCGGATCACTTTGTTGATCTACATCTTAGGTATCAAATTTGAGCTGGGTTGACATTTTCCCTCAAAATCAACCACGTACACACACACACACACAGACCACTTTTACCTTCTTAGCCCTACGGAGTTGAAGTTATGTAATCGGCCTTAAAAAACTTCTTCAGGTCTTGCTTTCAGCTGCTCAATAAATTTCGGAACTTTAAGGGCTACCAGTTTGTACGTAAAAGTCAAATGATAACGAGGGGCAATAAACTTTGAAGTGTTACAACCTGTTTCGTGACCGACTCCGGCCCTTTTCTTAGAGCTACGCTAGTGTACAAAATACCGACTATTTTGGTATGTATTAGTCTCAATCAAAAGTGCATGCACTTAAATGCTCCATACAGCTAACAAAATGAGCAATAATAAAAATATTCAGAACGCTGCTGTACAACTGTCTAGAGAGCTGAGTGCAAAATGATTTTCTGCGACTGATTAGATCAATTACTTTGGAATATAGACATCCAGGGATTAAGATGGTGCATCAGTGCTTTCCGTAAGCGCTTTACTAAAGCACGGATCTTTCACGGATCTCACTACCTGAATTCAGCAATCGTTGGATCCACAGAAAATTGGAGAAGTATTCAAGAAATCATTTTATTAGAGAATACTTAATAAGAACAAGACTACGTGATTTGAAATGTAGTGATTAGATTTTTCAGTTATATTAATTACTTTTCATTGTGCGCTTTTTAATAAACCGACGGAAGTGGCGTTAATTAGATGATGAATACTACGTTTATCCATTTAATAATTCAACCCTGCAACAATACTAAGGCCCTAAAACTGTGGTTGTAACATCTGAGGCATTTCAGCAAAAGTCTTTAACTCGTTGTTCTACCAAACGAGACGAGGCTGCTGGCAAGAACAGAAACGAATACGGTTTCGTATGGTTTTTTGATTGTATTAACAAACAACTGAACGTTCCAGGGTCTTACCTGTAGGAACATGTCGCCGTCGAGCATGGAGTGATCGTACACGCCTAAATCACTCCGACTCCTAAACTGGGCTTCTTCTTTTTCTTTGTGCATCGTCACTGAAACAAAAAACACTTCATTAGCTTCAGAGTTGTGAGGTTATCACGGACAACACAATTAATTCCGTAGTACAACGTCCACTTATTACAAATTAGGTGCGCAATGAATGCACCGAGAGAGTGCAATAACGGGGAGAAATATAATGGTAGGAAATTGATTGAGAAGACCTACGTTCACAATTTAACGTGGATGTTGGTCCGGGAGTAATTGATGACTCATTGATGGACGGCGAGTTTGAAAGGGGCGAGCTTAATTCCTGCACTGCATGCAATGTTTGCTATATCAGTTGAGGTGAGTCCTCCCCCCACGACTCGCCAAGAAGATGATGACCCATGGAAAATTCCGAGGGATTCTCGCAACTCACGATGAAACGCACAACAGGTAAGTTGAAAAATGAAGGCACTTGGCGCCGGGTTGAATGGCAACTAAATTGAATGGTAACTGAGCATCAGTTCTCGCTAACTAGTAGACATTTATGGAGAGCGGGGGGAGCGGGGGGAGGGGATGGGACGTTCTGCCAAGTCATGGTATCCCTTATCGCTTTTTCCGTTCTGCTCACCATTAGTCAACACGACAACAAGTCAATCCTCTCGTTTAACCCCTTCCGTCGAACCTGTTGCGTAAACAGGGTGTGGAGCGTCGTGACAGCAAGCTGGAGACATCCCTAACAAAAATATCTATTGCGGAGCAACCCACAACTTGCCTCGGCCCCACGTACGTTCGAGTGATACTGTTTTATAAAACATTGTTCCATCAAAAATTCACTTGTTCCGGCTACATTACGCCTCCCTCTGAAACCTGACATCCACTTTCGCTGGGGATGATAACAGTTTTAGAGAAGAAATTTTTTTAAAAAGAGGCGTAGCGGGGCCACGAGGGCTCACCTGACCTCACAAAGTACGCTCCAATTAGTTTGAGATTAGGGAGAGCACGGAGCGGAGGGGCGGGAAACGCTTAAATTAAATGTTAATAAAGTAGATAAAGCTCTTAACCTCCGCTATCAACCCCTCCCCCCACCAACTCGCAGTTCTGCCAAAGCAGAGAAGGTCGTAAAAAGGTTTAAAAAAAAGTACTTACCCCAAAAGAAAATTCGTGATGACCGGTCGTCATAGGGCAGTAAAAAGCGTTTGATAAGGGAATGAAAAAGGCCGAATATTTCGCTCTTAATACGATGGTAGGTTGATAGCGGGGGTTTTCGGGCCTTGAATATGAAATGAGCCCTTCCCCCTACCACTCTGCTGGCTGTTATGTACCTCGGGGACGGTAAATTGAGGAAATTCGAGAATTAACGAGCAACGAGCGGTAGGCGGATGTTAGTGCGAACGGTGAATTCCAATAACCAAATTTAGCTCATTGAGAAGTATTGCTTCTGTACTTATTCTCGAGATTTACCATATTTGGTGACATAAACTCATTATTGCGATTTATATTGGGACGACATGGCGCGAAACCCGCCCCCACCACACGAAGCTTCGCGTTGTCGATAAAATATTGCGCCAAACGTCCATTTGAATGAGGTGCGTGGGTGAGAAACGTTGATACCTCAAAGTACACGGTGCATCGGACTCCCCTCTCCTTGAATCGCATTTTGATGGTCGAAACAAATGATGGCGCACAATTGCACTGTATGGAGTAGCAAACTGACTGGCTGTCTGCGCTGTACTGGACGTGCCAGTTCTTAGACGTGGTGACTTCAATGCGCGGCTCCACTTCTTTTCTCTCAAAGACTCTCCATCCTGCACGTTTTGCGCCTCCAGTGCGGAGGAAACAAGAAACCAGATGCTGATCCACTTTAGTTCCAACAACATTAAGCGATGGCTGCTGGAAGAGCAGGGAAGAGTTCTAACCTATTCACCAGTTTGCAAAGCAGGTTATGTCAAAAATTCGATCATAGTTGATCCCGTTGAAACTTGCTACCCAGTAAGTAGTTAGATCAGGTGGGAAACTACTTGCCCAATCACCGAGAGCTGCGTTCCCATGGATCTCCAAGGCCTACAAGACAGCCACTATTTGACTTGGCCATTGAGCGGATGGAGGACAAATGGAGAGTGAAATGGAAACTTTCTCAGCTGTGGCCCGATCTCCGTATAAACCTGCCTATCAAACTAAAACTATTCACTGGATGAGGGCATTAGATAAATGGCATCCGTGAACGTCTTAGGAGGCTGTGGGTTGAGCCAGACCACTGGACAAGTCACTCCCTTACAAACATGGCGACTTTAATGCGCGGTTTCACTCCTTTTCTCTCCAAGACTCTCCATCCTGCACGTCTAGCGACTCTCTTGCGGAGGAAACAAGAAACCACGTGCTGCTTCACTGTAAATCCTACAGCAGTGAGTGAGGGTTGATAGAAGAGCAGCCAAACCTACCAGCTTTGATTGTTACTAAGCAAGCTCATAACTGTTTTGCCCAGTTTGCGAAGAAGGTCATGGCAAAGAAATATGGTGAATGGTTAGTTAAGATCCAGATTGAGAACTCCTCCCAGATGGTACGGGATTCCCCACAGTCATACCTCCATCCAGTGGCACACGGGTAACTACTCTCCAAAGTGCCCTGGCCTTCGCATGCTAGCGAAACAGTAGCCTTCATTACTTTTGGTTGATATAACACTCTTATGTGTGTTAAGGAACAGTCATTTTGATAGACCTGTATTACTGGTTGGAAGGGTGATCGGGAAGCAAGGGGGAGGGGGTAAAGGAAGGCAGTTCCCAGTAACCCACTGAACTATTATTGAGAAAGCTCATATGTGGGAAATTACGTCGTCGGCTTTGGGAATAGTAATTGTGTTCTGCAATCCCTGGAATGCCGGAAGAGATTTGATGGATAGGGTCGGCCGATAGTCTTTCAAAGGCTGTGAGATCACTCGACTACTGAAAACTCAGCAGTCAAAGCAGTTCGATATCAGGACCTCCTTTGTGCTAATTCGAGTTAACCAGACCTGAGGATAACTCTGTTTGGGTGACTGTTTAACAGTGTTTTCACGATAATTCTGGACAAATAAACGCAGACGTTTCCAAAAAAAAAAATCATCTTGGGTCTCTCAAATGACGTGTGCAGTGATTATTTAATAGAAGTCGTAACATAAGTCGGAGCCACGCACTTCTAACGAGTTTCTTCATAAAACGTTCAGATAAGCTCTGCCAAGTTCATAAAAAATGAGGTTGAGTTTGATGGTAGCGTGATGATCATTGCTGAATGTGTATATATTTTAAACCATTTTCCTAACGATTCGTGAACGATTCCTTCGAATTTTTACCCGATTCACGGCAGTTGTGGAGCAGTGTTTAGTACCTGAGGGTGAGTTTTATCGTCTTGGTAGAAGCGCCAGCCAGAGCCCTGCAAACAGCTGGAATCGCTAAGGGGTCGATAGCACCTGGGCCTATCATATCCAGCACACGACTCGCCCCCTTCGCCGACGTTTCTTAGTCATACATCACTACATCACCGGTACTTTACGCGCTGTACTACAGCCAGACGAGGGAATCACTCCTCCACCACTCCTTCGCCCACCACCTTTTTTTTCCTGAGGGTCTCCCTCCCCTGCTGAGACCTCAATCGCTCTTCCTGCTCTCTGAGGCCGCCCGAACGAGCTAATCACGTAATGTTCAAACAAATTATGCGGCCAGCGGTCGCCCCCTCGGTCGTTAGGACCGAATTATTCACCGGATTAATATCGTATCTCTTACTGAAATCCTTAGAGAAGCGATAATACCTCCCTTTGGTCGCGCTGGGGACGTCGAACTCAATTTTATGAGCAACGAAAAGGTGAAAACCTTCAAACTTTACAGCTGGTGCTCAGTGCCTCCGCTAGACTCTTATTATTTTGGTTGGAGAGGGGGGAGGAGAGAGGGAATTTGTACATTTCGAACTATTTCGACCCAAAATCCACAACGCAGTTCCGAACGTTTCATAAACATAGAAGCGGCAATTTTGTACAAACTCAGTATAAAATACGAATATCTGGTGCTCAGCAGCACGCAACTTTCCACAACCCCTGTAAATTCGACGACCAGCTGTATATACGAGTGCTGTCTCTTCGTACAACGCACTTTAATTGATGCATATAAACAGAACAAAATGTAGGTACTTGTTAGTTTAGAGTACTCCGTAAGTTTGATCGAAATTGTATGAGCGGTCTTTGAGAAAATTGGAAACCCAATAAATTAATATTCGACAAATCTCGTTTTTTGAGCTATCTTGGCATATATCTTCGTTCAACATATAGATGCAGAAATAGTTAAGGAGTTCAAATTATGACATTTATTTTTAACTATACCAACTATTTAAACACATTCTGAGAATTTGAAAAAAAAACCCTTTATCGCCGTTTTCCAAACTTTCATGGAGATATTTATGGAGAAGAAAATTTGGCTATTAACTAGTAAAATATAATTTGAAAGTTTAATCACAATTGTTCGATCTGTTTTCGGGAACAATGCGATAGAAATCGCCCTTAACCTTATTTTCGCGTCTTCAGAAAATAACGAAAAAAGAACCAGCTCAATCAGTTTAACCGTTCTCCCGAAATAGAGCTACAGCCACACAAATCTTTTTAATCGCGCAACCGCAATACTTTCCTTGCCCTTTGGTTAGCGGAAAATAAAAACGATAGCAACTTACTTTCTAAGCCCAATTTTCTAACGATTTTACGAGAACATCGAGCAAAAAAAGGTTAGTGCAATTTTAAACGAGTACTAAATTCCAAGTTGTGCAAATACAAATTACGACGAAAATCGATGTTAGTGCGCATTTACTGCCAGAGATTTTCGATTCAATAAGTCAATCAAAATGCACAAAAAAATAAGTTTCTTTTTGAGTTTCTCTCAAAAACGGCTCCGATATTCTATTACACTCCTCTACTAATTGATACAAAACTGTTGTTCCCAAACGGGATCTTACGGAGTTCGTACGAGCAAATCTCTTATCCTTTGAACCCCTACAGTTGACATTCCGCACGACGATGGATGTCGCATTTTCATTCGGTAAGGAAATTGGTTTGAACAGTCAAAAAGAGGGCAACGGTCCTTAATTCGTCCATTTGAGTGGTATTACGGTTGAACATTTTCGTTGATACGAGCGGAAGAACGCTTCCAGGGATTTCTCCGCGTTGAAAATATGACAAATAGCGCCCAAAACTGTTTCCCGTTTGATTCCCACAAATCCCGAACAGGAGAGAACAAAACAAGGCCCCTAAAAAAACAAAAACAAAAACAAACAAAAATCAAAAAACTAACCACCGTTTTTTCCGTTGGATTTATTGATTCTCCTTTTCTCAAGAGTTATGTTCACCACCTTAAGTGATATTTCCTTCGCTCTCGTCCTGTCGTTAGGGTTATCAAGGGAATTTTTATTCTGGGAGCAGAAGAGGTTTCGTTGGAGCTTTCGAAATGGAAGCGGAAACAAATTGAATTTCGGGGCGCCCGCTGAGCTCGACACGGCCTGGCTACCTCTGCCACTAATTCAAAAACAGATTAATGAAATCGCGGTCTTGTCCTTTCGAAGCTCTTCGGCTACCAGGAAAACCTCCGGCAAATAAATTGCTACGAGCTGCAGGAATTAATAAATTAATTCAGAACGCATTCATATTTTATGCATTTTCATTTTCAACATTAAAAATACTTGGGTTGCAAAGGCTGAGTGTGTGTGTTTTTGGAAGTGTTCAGGAATCGCTAGTTCCGGACAAGCAGAAGAGGGGAGTGATTTTTCCATAGTCTCGTATTCAAAGAGTCTATGTGTTCGGACCATTAATTGTTTGCTCGAGCCTAACATTTGAGCCTAAATGTGAAATTTTAGCGTCCAAAAAACAGCTGCCATTTTTAAATGAAACCACCGCAACTGCTTCCTTTTCACATATTGTACTCTCCAACGAAATCACGCTTCTACGACTCGGATCGTCCGATTTGAGAATGTTTGTGGTGATTTGGCGATTTCATCAATTAAATTATCCGTCTCGTTGCGGGGAAATGAAAGGGGGAAATCGATTCAATCCGTAATTGACGACAACCAGCGAAGCCCTTGGCAAATCGTCGTCTCATAGCGGTTTCCCCCTTTCGTTTAGTTGAGAATTTTTTTCAATGGCAACGAGCCCGTCACGCGAACATTATCTGCTTTTACTGCTGACATTCAAACTGTTTCTATTACGAAAAGGTTTGAAGATCGAATTTTATCGCCCCCTATAAAAACTCTTTAAATCGCGCTTGTACCAGTTATTGAGATATTAAATTTATGCTCTGATGGGGAATTGATGAACAATATAGAAACAATGGAGGAAGAACACAATACATTCGCGGTGTATCCGGTGAGTAGCAGGGGAAGGAACGCTTATATCTAGTCCTGCCATAAGTTCTGTTGGAAACATTTGACGAACTGTGTATCACGAATGCACGAGTGCTCCTGTGGACTCAGCACGGTGTTTATCTTGGATATGGAGCTAGAAATCACTCCTTAGTTCTTGTTCATTATTCGTATCGTCAGATGGAGTGAACGCGAGCAGAATCGTCACGCCCTCCACAAAGCAGGTAAGTCAAATTCTGAAAATTTCCAAGCCCCGAAATCATCGGATATCAAACGAATCTTTGTGTGGTGGACTCGACCGTTTCACATCGATTCAGCCCGTCCATGTGCCACGACGTGACGCTCCTCGCCCCGTAAGGACGACAAAAGACATTAAGCAGCCCTAAATTGAATTCGGAGAAATCACTTCAGACGCAGAAAATCGTCGTTCTCTACGATCCATGTCCGGGCTCATCAAACACGACCTCAAGATGAGTGTATATTGGAGAAAGACTGGGAAAGGCTGTAATAAAATCGGAACTGAAAGAGCTGCAGAGTAGATACGCTAATGGCGGTCATCGCAACATTTTGTTTACACAAGAAAATATTTTCACAATCGAACAAAAATGCAAACATCAAAACACAGGGTTCATACCCGTAGCTCTCTGGAGGCTCAAGAAAAAATTGGGAGTGTCGAATGAGGCCACCATACCGCCTCAGTGAAGATTTGGTTAGGAATCTACTTTGATGGCGGCACAGAGCTCCATTTTTGCGAACAAGGAGTTGAAACTCGGGCCAGAAACTACCAGGAAGATATTCATGAGCAACTGGTCGAGGGAAAACACTGGATCTTCCAGCAAGACTCGGCTCCAACCCGCGAGGCTCGAAAGACGCAGCAGCGGCCTGAGCTGAACGTTCCAGAGTTCATCGCTGCTTCAGTTTGGCGCTAAGGAAGCTTGAAAACGAGCCCTTCGGATTACCAGCTTTGGTCCCATCTTGAGCAAATGGCTTGTCGCAGAGGGCATCATAATTTGGAAAGTTTGATGTCTTCGTTGGTGAAAACTGTTCACTGTTTTCCACAGGAAGTGCTGCGTGCTGCCATCGACTTTTGGCCCCGAAGGTTAAAAGCTTGCGTAAAAACCAAAGGCCATCTTATACAGTTAATGATTTTAAAACAGACTGGGGAAAAATGTTCTCGGGATATCGTGAACGTTTTAGGATGAATGTCGTTCAAGCCACCCCCTCACCATCCCTCACAGCCAATCTTGATGTACACAACTTGGTAGCCTTCCTGACATTTACACTAGGGATTCCTGTGGTGATCACCTGGAGCTGGATCTGTCGATACCTAATATAGACATCCTGAGAGGTCCAGAGCGTTTTTTGAACCGCGGCAGATTTTTCAGTCCCTCGCTCGTCATCCACCGCCTGACCTTACCAGCGCCTGTGAGAGCCCTAAAAAGGCTCAAAGCCACTGGACCGAAGCACATTTAGATGCTAAAATCCCCAGCCGTTGAAATGCGTAATTAAAACCGAACGGTCAAAAACAAAAAAGTTCTCCAAAGTAATTGGAGGTTTCATAGTTAACTATTAACATGTTAATCGACGCATTATCTTTTTGTTAAATTTCGTGGGGTTCTATCCGTAAAGTTATTGTTAACTGAAACCGTTCTTGAAGCTGATAACGAGTTGGAGCTCAAAGACCCCGTCGAGGAGCGGGATAGTCAAAAACACAGCTGGCCAATTATGTTGGCGGATTTTAACGACACATTTTGCGGAGAGTGCAGAAAACGGATGTAACCCTTCCTGTTACGCGGGGGAGTCTCGTGAATCGCGTATTCACTGATTACTCCATAATGGTAGTGGAATAAGTACGAGCAACTCAGTTAATTCCGGAAACCAGTTTGTGTGTTGAACGATGAGCTACGTTTTACCGAGTTCATATAAATTGAGTAAAGAAAAGATTGAGTTAGTCGCTAGAGTGATAAAAATTGCGAACGCTTTGTGTGATGCGTCGCACCAAATATTTTTTATTCACTCTTACGGCCAAACTTAGCCGTAAACAGTTATCGCTACTGCTAACCTAATTTATAGAGAAACGTCGCAACTTATCTAAGCCTCGACGTCACCGCGCTACTCAAAAATTTTTATCCGAACTTAATTACAATGTAGATAAACAAAGCGAACTAGGAGGTACAACTAGTGGTGAAAAGGTAAACAAGTGGATCGCAAGACAATAAAAAACAGGGGAACCGACAAATAACGATAGCAGGAGCGCGGGCTAAGGATTGCACCTGCGGACAACATGTCCCTTTGAGTTGGCACGTTAGCTGTCTTGATTGGCTGTGGCAGTGCCCCACGGGCCTTAACGTCAAGCCTGTTCCGTTGACCCAATCGCGCCATGCCCGCGGGCAAAGCAGTCCCGTTCACACGGCCAACTAGATAAGGCAAGGTGCTGATGACTTTAGTTTTTAGAAGAATTTTATCAATGGAAAAGAATATTTAAAATAACAAGAAATGGAATTACAAAAGGCTACAGCTCTTCGAGAGTAAGTCCCTTGTGCCAAAAGTCGAAGCCTAATAGTCATACCAGTTCTTTTTATCAAATTAATGTTGATTTGTAAAGTCAGCTGTAAAATAATTGTTCGTGGATCAGTTCACGATAGACCACAGTTCAGTAGCCTCTACAAGATTGAATTAATCGAGTCTGTGTGGGCTCCTGGCAGACATGTGTCCACAACACCCCCCTGCACGACTTCGTCTTCCACCTTCAACTTTTGAATTGGTAGACGTTCCAATGAGCTTGACCTCGTTCCGTTCCGTTGTCACCACAGGTTCTCGTTGTGCCCGTAACAGTCAGCTTAATTGTACTGTTTCTCATCACCAATTACCATTAACTTTATTTGTCTTAACTGCTTACTTTTCTTTTCTGGACGAATGTTCCTTTATTTTAACTTTGAATTTGTCTAGGGACGATAGATCTGACACTAATCTCCTCGATAGGCTGTTGAATATGTCAACTACCCGTGTATAATAAGTTCTCATAGCGTAGTATTCATCTAGGGTTCCGGAACAGGAATCCCATCTCCTGATCTTCCAGAGCAACTTTCAAACCCCATATGTACGCTACAGACAAGTTTTTCCACATTCGGCACAGATGTTGCCAAAGGGGGGTACGCGATAAATTTAGTTTTCTTAAAATTCAGTATCACACTTCTAGGGTTGAACCATTTCTGCGGGGTAGTAAGATTTCTTTTGATTTATTGTTCGTTGTGAATAATACACCTGTGTTTTCGCTCGGGAAAATTTTGTACTCCCCCCCCCCCCCTCACCACTCAATATTGGACACGTTACGTTTCAAGACATCGGGATTCCAAATTTTACTTATAACTTCCTCCGAGGTGTGTCCCGTCACTAATTGTGCTGTGCCATGTGCAAACATCATTTACATAGACGTAATTCTTAGTTTTAATAAACTCTACGTCGTACTCGGTGTTGATAGTAGTGTTAAAGAATTGTCTCGTTCTGGAAATGAGAGTTCAATAGTTTGTTTGAAAAAAAAATTATTCGTTATGCTTTACAGCTGAGACGTTGTTCGATTTTGAAAACTTAACGTTTGGTGTCAGAAGTGGGATACGAACCCACGCCCAAGATCTGTAGGATATGCCGGGAACGTACTCAGAGTCGACATCGGGAACCTTTGAAGACGCAAGTGGTTTGAGTCCCATTTTTGAGAATGGGGATCGACCTAATGGGCCCTTAACCACTTGGCCATGCAAGATTATTTTACGAAATAGCCAGAGGCCTTTGCAATTGCTGGTGCCAAAGCAACTACTGTAGCTCGAGCTCTGGTTGACCACGTGAAGAAATTCATTCTCATCAAGGATGGAGTTTTGAGGGGGACGGCCTTCCAGGCAAAGTTGTTAGGGGTACACAAAACGATAGCAACGCCCCTGCGCCTAAAAAGCGATGCCCTAGTTGGCAGGCTAAATTGCTCCTCATGCTCTCTAAAATGATTCCAACCACCAGCGGGACTGGGATGACATGCTAACTATTGCGTATATGTCAGCTGAACACGCAAGCTAAGGATTTTCTTCAGCAAGAATGGCTTTAGACAGGGATCTCCAATAACTGTCCATCTTTTGTTGCCACAAGAGAAGGATGTACCGGAGTACGCAGACAAGTTGAGATCGAGCTTGGGAAGTAATACAAGTAAAGCTGCAGAAATGCGTCACCAGTACAACGTGAAGATCAAGAAACAAGACTATTATGAAGGTGTGGTTTTATAATCCTAAGAAGCTGAAGGGGGTACTGCCGAAGCTGGGAAGAGCCCCACACAGTAGTGAATGTCCTCAACGATGTTGTCATCAGAATTGGAACTATAACGGGTCGGCACTTCTCCACGAACGGAGTGTTGCCAAGAGTTAGTCGATCTGGAAATGAGTGTTGTATAGTTGATTGAAAATAAATTAGTATTCGTTCTTTTTTTAAAACTTAACAATAATTTGGAACAAGAGTTCATCGTTACTGTTCTCTCAACAACTTGTTCTACAAATAAAACCTCCTCTGTGGCGAGCTTTTGAAACATTATGGTTCCTTCATCAAAACAGCAGAAACTCGGTTGTTACAATCTGCACACGTACTAATTATACAAACCCTGAGGTTTCGTTTCGGCCATTTTTACTGTAGCCACATTCCAATTTCGCCGAGGCTCCAACGTGACTCTAGTAGGAAAACAACAGAAGGCTAACCCTTCATTTCCACAGTTAATTATGGCTTTTAGTATCGTGAACACAAAATTGGGAATGACCTCGATAAAAGGAAGGGAACAGAAGCCGCCAATGACGAACCCTTAATCGATCGTGCCAATCAGATTATCATATCGCACTAATTGCGCCCGAACCAACGCTTTTTATCACCAACTAAACAGGCCCCATTAACGCTAATTGATTTTTAAATTATTTCGCATTAGCTTCAACATAATAGTAAAACAAAACAACCAAAAAAAAATATTGAAATATTTTACGACTACTTTTTCGCGGATCGATACGCAGCTGTCCGTTTGGAGTTCACTCATCCTTCCACCTTTATTGACATTTTACAAGTAAGTACAAGTACCATAGGGCAAACATTGCAAAAAAAAGCGAGTAAAATCGAAGTTAGTTGGAATTCTGGAATTCGGGAGGTTGCTTCTGATTATTTTATGACCATTACTGGAGCACAATAGGAGCTCGATGGACTGCCACGATGCTTTTTGCGCTAGTGTAGTAGGATCGTGATTCGTGATGAAGGAAAGACATAAAAATTGCTTTTCGCCCTTATTTTTGATCATTTATTGTGCTGCTCCGGTCATTTTCTCAAGACTGAAAATTTAATAGATGTCACGTCTTATGGATTTAATTATAAAAATGTAATTCAAGTTTTTGAGAGAAAGAAGTTGGTGTTTAATGTGAGTTGACAATATATTTGATTGATCACATATCCATATAAATATCTAACGTTCATATTAGTCATGTTTTATTTAGTGAGATCGTATCCCAGCATCTGTTGTGCCTAGCCACAGGATCTTATTAGTCATTCCTTAATATAATGCTCCTATCCTCCTCCCCTCGCAGCTCTGCCATCCCCCGATCCAACCTGCAACTGCCCAAAGCTTCCAAGGGTTTGCTGCCGCGCAACTGTGGTCAAAATCGTGCAGCAAATGTTTTCCTTTAGGCTATAGAAAGCAGAAAAGAGAGCCGCGTAGACGCCGTTGTATCGGAGGTTTACCTCCAACCGCCGTCACAGCTCTCTAAAAATTCTTAGTTGGCGTTATTACGAAATTAAGGGAATTGCGATAAGACACTCAAAGAGCTTGGCGCCAAACGGAGTTGGCAGCCGGGGCGAGGAAAGTATTACCGTTAGGAAGGCGGCTGACCGGGACGCTTCTCGACCGGCGCGCTCGGCGGAACACGCATCACATAAATATGATGGATCGCCTCGAGGTTTTAGAATCATTAAGAAATCAAAGCTCAATGAAGACAACGTTCACGGTTGTCTTGGCTTCGCAGCCTCGAGCTGCCCCCTGGCCCTCAAGATATGAATGGAGCCCGTCCATGTAAGGTTTAGTTGTACAAGCCTTTAAATACCGGTTCATGAAGAAATAGAGTTGTTGCGGATAATTTGTTTTCGTCCTTTTTATCTTCGAAAACGATTAAATCCCTCATTAGCGATCTATGCTCCGCTTAAATTACCCTTCTCTTGCACCACAGAGTGCCAATCAATTTTTTATTGCTTTCGGATACAGTTCCACCCAGTAGGGACGAGTTGGGCATCTTACGACAGAGGCATACTCTTAGATAAACAAACGAAAAAATAAGTAGGAAAATGGCGAGGCACTTCTTAAAAGGAAAGAGCGAGCAGTAAGAAATACAGAGCATACTCCAGGACCAGTTCATTCCAATGACGGCTCGAAGGTAGAATGATTGTAGAACTATTAACACGACGAGCCTTCTCAGAAAAATGACAGTCCCATCAGTTATCGTTAAGTTAGTTTCCAAATGAGGTAAACGGCGTGGCACACCTAGCAACAGTTTAATAAATTCTGAATGTTTAAGCGCTACTAGTTTCTGCGTAGAACGTCAAATTATGTTTTACCGAGCTCATACCAACTGAGCGAATAATATTTAAAAAATAACCCCCTTCAGTAATCGTCTCTGAGTATATTCAACAATTTTCAAAGCTCTGTCCAACCTATATTCCGATTACATGGTTCATTTCAATTTGGTAAGACGTAACAACCTCACGTTTCACGAAAAAAATGTTCCAGCTTAAAGTTGTGGAATTTGTTGAGGTACTTACGCCACGACCATTATCCCTGCTTATCACTGCCCGTGTCCAGACTGGCCAGCTTGATTTTTCTGAAAAGGATCGAGTTTGCCCTTTTGGAATCATCCGGTAAAACTGTGAGTAATGGTAGTAAATGAAACGGAGGCGGTTTGAATTCCACAATTTCCGGGGTCGCTCTGGAGTATGCTACGAACGTTACTGAAGTTTTACCGTATAGTTAATTGGACTACCACCCTTTTTTTACTTTTTTTTTAAGAAGTCCAGTATCAAATGAGCTCGTTTTGCCAGGGAGTAATTGTTCGGTAATTTAGTGTGCCCTTCTCGGCCATTTTCCCACAAATGAAAAACTTAACGGTATTTCCGTGTTATTTGTAACAAAAAATTTAATCGAAATCGTTAAGACCGTTTTTGAGGAAAAAGAAGTGTTTTGGTCGCTGATCAGCAGACATAATTAAGTCAATTTGGTTCAGCCGTTTTCTCACAATCTCTCACCAAATTAATTACGAGTAGACCAAATGGTATTTTTTGGTATAACAACAGCATTTATAAATGCAAGACAAATTATTGCGAAAATGAGCTCTTGACAAGGTACTAGAAGATGTTAAAATTTGTTCAGCCCTACAACATTAGCAACAAGGGGCGGCCTGGGCGAATGATTGTAAAGTTCCACTAAAGCGGTCGTTTAACTATGGCACTCTGTACATTAACGAACCAACGAACCGCAGGCGAGAGTAATGCGAATGGGCTTGCAACCGGTCAGACTGCTTAGGCCACTCGAACACAGCGCGTAGCTGTAGATTTGGTTCTTTTCTTGTTTTGATCGTGATTTTTTGAAGGAACGGAAATGAGCTTTTCGTATTTTCCACCTATTATGTGGGGGGGGGGTACCAGAAATGTCAACAAAATATTTGAAGTCGTAGTTGTGAATATAATGTGGCGTTTTGATCACTAAAATAACTACAGTTAATTTTGGACCGATTTTGTTCACACCCTTATTTCGGTGATTCATGATTGGTGAGCACGCAAAATATGAAATTTGAGCCGTTTTTGCTCACAAACGCAACCCGTGGGCTCGTGAATGGCTGCTGGTGCATGAGTGGACTAAGGCTCCCAATGATACAGCAGGAAATGAGCTAGTTGACCGCGCTAGAAATAGGGATCCTGAACACTGTGGGTTTCTCTCACGTACTTACGTCAGACAAGGTTGAAATGAACTCCCAATACGGCACGCTTGAAACTGTTTTTCCCCACTTTGCAGGATCAATGAAACACCGACATGCCAAGGCGAGGTCATGATGGGACCAACTCTAGTCAAGGTGCGCATTATTCAGACATGTTCAAGAGGAGGATGGCAGACGTGGGACTAACTGATTGCTGCCAGCCAGAGCAGCTGACAGAAGCTGGAAGAGTGGCCATGTGATACGGACTGATTGATATATTGGACATTTTCATCAATTCAATCAACTTTGGTATTTTCGATGGCGATTGACACCTTATCGATATGCGTATAATATGTAAGGGTAAAACCACTGGCGGTTAAATGTCTGTAATCGTCAGAAGGGGCACGCAGAAGAAAACTAGTCACCAGCTGAGTTGGCTGCTGAGTGCATGGTAGACGACTAGAGAGAGAATGAACTGGAAGAGCCAGTTCATTATGGGACATGGCGACTTCAATGTGCGGTCCCTCTCCTATTCTCTCAAAGACTACATCCTGCACGTCGTGCGACTCTAGTGGGGAGGAAACCAGAAAACACAAGCTGCTCCACTGTTGTTACCACAGCAGTAAGCGACGGTTGATGGAAGAGCAGCCTTAACTCCAAGCTTTGATCGCTACTAAGCAAGCTTATAACCGTTTCGCCCATGATAAACAACATAGCCACACTTGATCTCTCTCTTTGAAACTTACCATAAAAGTACAACTACGTTAGATCAGGGTGGGAACCCAGATTAAGAGCTCCTACTTATTTCCATGGGTCATGCCTCTGTGTGGTAACGCATGGGCGACAACTCTCTACCGGGAGATTGCCTGATGACTACTTGTCAAACCTCCACAAAGTTAGGGGGATGCTGAGCGAGTGCCCGGGCTCTCAGTTGCAACCTCCATGACTTTTGACTGATATAACCCTTTAACGATTGTTAAGCAATAGTCATTTTGATCTGTATCTGTAGGTAGGTCGTCAGTGTAAACTACAATTACCTGGGAGATGACCATCCTCAAAGCACCTGCAGAGAGTGCCCAAGGAGGTTCGCTTCCTTAAACTCTTTGTTTGGTAAGGCTATAAGGGTAAAGCGCACTTTCGGCTCTGGTGAAGAAAAATGGACCTGTAGATATTACAGGGTATGTGGTACGCTCCTTCATCATAACCATTGGAATTAAGTGCTGCAACGTTTTTCAGAGAGGTGAGTTACCTGTCGTTTCTGCGATGCAACCCTTTCGCTACCACTGCATCGCTCCCTCCCGCTAGGAGCAACTCAGACCCAATACCAATAGCCTCGGTGAGGTGAGCCGTTAGCAAATCCACCTGCTCCCTTGTTTGTTACGACACAACGCGTTAGTAAGCCGCACAATTCCGCTGAAACTCTAAACGTTCGCTGTTGTCTTTTTCTAAACTAGATCCTTCAATTGAGTTATCAACAGTTCTGCCACTCTTCGCCCCAATTAAAATTCCCCCTGGGAGGGCAAAAAATAAAAGACTCGAACAACCTGGGGGCATCGCGTGACAGCCATTTGCTGGGCAGCGAAGTGGGAATCGCGGGAGAAAATATTTAGCTTCTGGTACCGCAAAGGGTCGTCGGTCGGGTGACAATGATCCGCTCAATATTGATGGGCTGACCGACAGTAGCCTCAGGCTGGGCAGTGGAATCAAGCTTCTTTAGGTAATTATTCACAGCCCGGAGAATCGTCTAGTCGGGATGAATCACGCAAACTGAGCCCCCGTGTTTACCTCTTCATTTAAATGAGTCGCCTCGTTGATCCTTCAAAGTTGTAACATCAGCACAAAATAGCACGACTTTTGGTGCATATTTGACCTGTTCAATCGGTTGCCAGAGAAAATATTTTGAAAGAACATAATATTGGCATTGGCAAATTGAAGACATGAGGCTCGTTTTTTCGAAAGACAACTGATACTGAATTATTACCGTTGACGCGTTAACAATACACTAAAAGCGACAGAACAGACACTTCCTTAACCTTTCATTAACCCTGCAAAGTACAGAAGGAAGTGGCATAATTGTTTGACAATCCTTTTTAAGAATCTTAATAGTTTTTGAAGCCTTCTGAATCCAAAATAGAAGGTTGATTAGGTTTGTCAGTATGGGCCTTAACGCAAGCGAACCAAATTCGCTCTAATTTCACACTCGAAATCTTTACGCGAGGCGCCACAAAATCAATTAAATGGGTTATAAACGATTAATGCGAACTTGATACATACTCCTTAATCACTAATTAATATTACATCGGTATAAGCAATTATTTTTGTACAAATTAACAAACAGTATTCTTATTTACAGAAAATAAAATATCGGAGACCAAAAAAGCCGGTTTCGAATGACGTTTTCAGCGGACTAGTTGCAACGCTTATAGCGACGAACTATTTCGCAAAACGAATGTGAACCAACAACACCATTAAGGCTACTGTGAAGAAATGTTTAGTATCTTATTATTACAACAGATGTTTTGAGTTCAACGGGGTCCTTCAATAAACTATTTTTTGACACTCGTTCTTCAACAACACTCGAGATTTTCTCTCATAAAATAAGATTATGCCAATTCTTAGACGTATCCTCGACATTTTTGGAACACCAAAACATCCTTATGACAAAATTATTTGAGTACTCAAATCATTGTATCCCAAGGCTCCGATACAGCATACTCACCCGGAACTGATGGCTCTGATCGAAGCCAATCTATCCTCTCCAAGAAACGAACTCAATGCTCAACACCAATTCCTGTCGATTTACAAGCAGGACATCAAAGGATTGCAGAATTTGTGACTTCTCTCCGTTTTGAAATATGGGATTGTAACTTTATATCTCTCTGTGAGTGCAAGGCTTCAATAGTTGACATATTTCTCCGGGCTTAATTTGTTAGGGGTTCGCCTCAATTCGAGAAAACGATGTCCAATAAAAAAAAACCTGTTTTCTCTGAAATACTGACGGCCGCCATTGCGTTTGAACCAAAATCGACTCGCGGGCACCGGCTCCTAAACCAACCACGTCCACTGATATCAACAAAATAACACCAAGGACTAATAATACTAATCAAAGCAAAAAATAACCAGGTTCACGTCATCGATCGCAATCAAGATAAAGGCCCAAAATTGATTATTCTGCTCTAGGTCTTGACGGAGTTTGTTCGAGATGTGGAAAAGTTAACCATGTAGCAAAAGATTGCCGAACGGACAAATTAAAATTCAAATGTTCGGCTAGAAGTCTTTAAGCTACTTTCTTGAATTCATTAGGACCATTTTTAATATGGTGCTCAATGGTCCAATTGCGAAGCAAAGGACTTGATTTGACTCCAAACGCCACTCTTGAATGTCAATGTTCCATCATTTTATTTCTTTCCTCATTCTCCTGTCACCAACTGACAGCTGTCTGGCTGGTCTGGTTGGGGGAGAGGGTGTTTCGATGGTTGCCGGTTTTTAGGTTGATGAGTTACGTTGCTCTATACCGGAATAGAGTTTTGAGGATTTTATTTTTCATAGGAAGAGGCTCACACTCCATTGGAGCAAGACGATTTAAGGCCCTTGGCATTTCGTTCAGCCAGGCCATTAGCCGTCATATGTGGCCAACAAGCGTCAAGAACGACGAAAGAAGAGAGGTCGAGGAATCCATTGCAGCCGCAGTGCAGACGAAGAGTGGAAGACAGATTCGGAAGCATGAGTGATTTCGACTGTAAATTTGGATATAATAGTATCTATTAATTGGGTTCAACGGGGTCCTTCAATAAACTATTTCTTGACACTAGTTCTGTAACAACATTCAAGGTTTTCTTTCTCATAAAATAAGATTATCACAGTTCTTAGACGACATATCCTCGACAGCTACGATACGAAGAAAGAAAAATAGGAAAGAAGGAATTCGCGTTGTGCAGCCTTCGAGCAACGCATTTCTCCGGAAACATTTATGTAGAACAAAACGTAGGTACTAGTTAGTTGAGAGTTTGATTGAAATCATTTTTGAGAAAAATGACATAACGATGAGTTAACACTTATCAAATCTCACTTTCTGAGATGAAGACATAATTGCGGAAAAATAGAGAAGTTACTCAGGAAATTACGAAAAGTTAAAAAAAAAACATTATTTTCGACACCTTTTGATTTTTGTCTCATGAATCGACAGTCAGAGGAACATCTATAGAGATAGAACACTATGAAGGTATTAACTATTTGAAAACTTCCTGCGAGTTCGGTGGAAAACATTGAAGCCGTTTTGTCAAAAAGCGTTAAAAAACAATTTTTGCTTCATAGGCATCTTCGTTCACCGTATTACTTACAGACCCGTTTTGTAGAAAAATACGAAAACCCCCAGTTTTTGGTACATTTTCGTCCCCCTCACCCCTTTTACACCGATGGGAATCGATCATAACTTTATTTTCGCATCTACAAAAAAATAATAGACGTTACAAAAAAAGAATCAGCTCGATCGATTCAGTCGCTCTCTTACATAGTGTTATAGCCACACAACGGACCACGCTTGGAAATAAGGTTTTTCTGGTTCAATAGGTCTCAAAACGTAAAGATCCGAAGAAAATCCAACTTTTTATGGTACGATTGCAATACCTTCCTTATCTTTTGGGCAGTAAAGTGTGAGGGACCACAGAACTGTTAACCGATTTCTATGAATGATTATTGAGATCAAACATTTTTTTTCGGCAAAAATACAATAATTGAAACGAAAAAAAGAAAATGGATGTTTTGAGTTGTCATAATCAAAACTGTTTATATACTCGTATGCTAGTTAATGCTCTTTGTAAAAAACTAGTTACCACTAGTGCAAACTAGAATTGATAGTTGCAAGAGAAAAGAAGAGCAATAAAGACTTGGATTGATTGATGAATGACGGCATGAGATAGAAGACTCTATTGATACACTGCGTTTAAACAGTCACTTGATTTGCATGATACAGCTCTGATGGTTACGACTTAGTGGGTCTGTAGATGTGAGATTTGGTGTTAGGACCAGAGCGTAGAGGTAATAAATATTACAGGCGCTGATTGTCCCCAGTTTTTGGTACATGGTAAAACTGTCTTGGTTTAGAGACGGGTCTGGGGGACTGAGGGTAGAAGTGTCTAAGGAAAGGAGGTCAGGGAGGGTGGGAAGTGAGCATTTTGGAATCTCCGAAGGGAGAAACCCATTGTCAACTTCGGAAACAATCCTTAAAGCCTCACATTGGCAGGAGAAGCTAATTGAACTACCATCAGGTAAGGAAAAAATTGGGATCCTGGGGTTTTCCCAGTGGGGCCACAGGCAATGAGCTAATTTGGCCAACATTGCTCAGCCAGTTGAAACTAAAATTCAATGATTTGTTTGAGTTAGGGTCAGGATCGGATACTGCTCTCTTGTTTTATCTTGATGATCTGATTTCCAGGCTGAGCTTCTGGATCAGCCATACAAAGATGCTCTATGTCATGTTTGCAATTCATGGTTTGCCAAAAAATGAGCACCAAAATCCAGAGACTATCTGAACATCCAGGACTGCTGTTGATTGACCATACTAATCAGTGACGGTAATCCATTAGCGAACAACCCAGTGGTTCGTTCCAGGTCCCAGCTGTCAGATGGCAAAGCACGAGCAACCAGCGATATCGCTTTTCTATAATAACAATTTCTATGTCCATCCGACACACTGCGTCTGTCCAATCCTGTCGTCCATTCAGCAGTGGTTAGTTTTACTCACTATCACACTGTAATTATACAGTGCTTGACACTACAGTTTCGTCCAGTCTTCCTTTCTCCTTCTTCTTCTCTTTCACAATTTAAAGACAACCCTGCACTAGACAGGGAAAACGACGAGTGCGTAAAGTACAGTAGAGATTTCTGGACAGGTAATGGCCCATTGCCAAGTTCGAGGAAACGTTTCTACTTGGGTTGTTTGGATTAGTAGTCAGTTATGTTCTGCCTCGCAGCACGTTGCAACATTAAGAGTTCGCACTCGTTCCGCAGTATAATTGCTTCTCGACATTCGTCATCAAATCGCTCCTCACGCCTGTTCCTTTCAACGTTCACATCGTATCTCAAGCGATCGTTAGAGCATTTCGTGCTTAAACCATTCATATTTCACTGACACCCGAATTCATTAAGCCCCAGTTCCCCGATCTTCTCTTCCTGTACACCTTTGTTTTTCTCCGTTCGTTTACTTCGACTTCAAGAAGTACTCCTCGAAATTTCCTTCCGGGGTTTCCGATTTGTTTTAGATTTTGATGCCTTTTCTAAGGTGTTGTGTTCTGTCCTACAACGGCTTAAGTTAACTTTGCAGCTCCAGAACTTTCCATGCTCTTTCAGTTTTATTTATGCCTTTTGCTTTCGACTGAATTTTGCATTCGTTTTACTTAAATGTTGTTTTTCGATTTCCTCTTGCGTTATGTTCTGTCTTCTCATTTCTTTGAGCTTCGGTTTTCCTGAATTTCTGCTCTTACTTCTGCTAGCGGTTTGTTTTTGTTTCTGCATGCTTAACTTTACTTGGATGCATTGAATATAAGAGAAAGTGCTCTGTGCTGCTTTCTAGACACGGGAGAGGGGAGGAGGGCATTTGACAATACGCCATATGCCTTAATCACAACTGAGGCTTGGAGAAAGGGCCCGGAGGATCACCTGATTTCTTTGACAAGAGAGATGCTGGACTCCGGATTGGTCTATTTGGAACTAGGTGAAGTCACTCTTTCTCCTCTTTAGGTGAAGTCTAGGGGGAGTCTCCATGGGGGGTACACTCCCCCATGCCCCGGGAGCTTGTTGTAGGTATTCCCGTGGATTGGTTGGAGGAGGAGGGCTGTAGAAAGTGATGGCATACGCAGATTATTTGGTTATTATGACGACTGGAAATTTTGCCATGAACGCGGTACAAAGGTAGCGTAGTAAGCGGAGTTGTATGTCAGTCCAGACGAAACCAGCCTAATCTCATTCACCAAGAAGTGATGGTGGAGAAGGCATGAGAGTGTACACAACGATCGTAGGTGCCTTAGTATGGTGAACCTTGCCAGAAAGAAGACAATGGAGCTGAGTAAGCTGAAGCGCAGGGCTTGTTTAGCAGCAACAGGATGCACGCAGACCAAAAGAGAGCTAGAGCTGCGCTGGAAGTCTTACTGTAGAGAAAGTTCCTACTTTTAGGTGAAACGCATGCTAGAACTGGGCCTTGCCCGGCGGGGTACGAGGGTACTTAACCTGATGATACTGAATGGGGTGCTTGTGGGGGGGGGGGGTGTATTCTGTCATTCAGGATACTTATCCATGGAAGACCCAGAAGGGAGCAACATCCCCATTTGAGGTTGGGGCTAGGGCCATAGTGCAGTATTATACATGGGACAGTGGCCTGGCGGGTGCAGGAGTTTATGGGCCAGAGGCACCAGCAGTGATGCCATTTCTATTCAGTGCTCTTCGCAGTGACAGTGTATGCGCATAATACGTCGGTACCTATAACGTAGTTCATCCAATATAAGATACTGATGACATTAATTTGCATAATAACAATGGTTACTGAGAACTTCGTTTTATTGGCACGCAAACCAATACCATGAGCCCAACCTATTGCTATTCCGTGTTCAGTAACAGCTTTTGAAATTAGTTCATAATATTGACGAACTATAAGAGGATTTTTTGGTTGAATTAGCACTAACTATTTGTTTTTGAGACGGATGGATGATGATGGCCTTGTTTGACGATATCGTTGAGATTTGTCCTAACAGAGACAGTTAAAGATGGAACCAGTGAATGCATCCAAGAGCTCAAAGTACGGCAGGGGGCCTTCCGGCGGTCAGAAGGCTGCTGGACGGACAGCCCATCCAAGAATCAATGAGCCGCAGCGACAAGGTTCGCGATTATTACGCCGTCGATAGTTTCGGAACTCATTGGAAGGTACCCAAACTCTGCTCAACCAAACTAAAGGGTCGGCTCGCGTGCTGAACGACAATAGAAGAAGGGAAACACCCTGAAACCCGGGGAAAACGAAGGGAGGCCAAAAGTATTCGTCCTTTTCGTCCCTTTTGTGAAGAACTCAACCCCTCCGAAACACCCGTTTATAGGATCACTACTCCTCGGTAATTACTGGTCAGCCGACCACCGCCATCCCCATTTCCCTCTGCAACTACTTAGTAGATTGCCTCCGTCTCCTGGTCCTCCGCAGGCCTGCCCCCTTTCATTTCAGCCCCTTCCACAGTTGCGGTCGATTGAACCGGCCCTTTTCGACCACCGTTCTCAATCCGCAAACCCCAATCCAAATATTTTGGTTTTGGAGCAGATTAGTTTCAATTGAGGGGAGTAACAGTTTCCTTTGTCCGCGAAGAGGTTTAGAAATTTGATGTTCTCTGAGAGCTTGACCGTCCCACTCCACCTCTGGGCAACTGGTCGTAGGAACTGAATGATGGCACATCATTCAATTAAAATAAAAAATAAAATGTACGTTTGAAGTTAAGGAAATTAAAAAACTGCGAAGATTTCACCAAAATTAGATCAAAATGAAGAAACGTTATACACGGTTTTCGGGTTGGTATATTGTCATCGTCTAGTTAATTAAACTGGGCTAACAGAACTCACGAAGTAACGGGAAGTAAAGACATGACTTGCAATGTGAAATGTGCACTGGGCTGAATTTAGCTACATATTCGTTATTAAAAGTTTGATCTTTTTCCGATTTTTGGAATTTGGCCTAGTTCAGAATTGGCCACCTAATATAAGTTTTGACCGTTTGCTGTGAAGTCGTGGATGGTCCAAAACATGAATATGAAACAAAGTTCATTCATGTTTTGAACCACGCCAATTTTGAACTAGTCCAAATTTCTAAAATCTGAAAAACGGCTATCTAGACATTCTTCTTCTGATTCTAAATATGTTTAGTGTCAATCACTGCGATCCTCCAGGACGGCTGGGCAAACGGTCAAACTTCCGATTATGAATATCTAGCTAACTTCAGGCTAGTAAATGTGCGAGGGGAATGTGGCTGCAGGAACTCTGCAGGTAACAGAGTGATAGCCCGAAAAGCTATCTATGACAAGTTCAATAACGGCCATTAAATAATCAGGAGCAATCACAGAAATTATGGGATTCAAAGTAACGTCGTTGTGTAACATTTTGCGCCGTTTTTCCTCTATAATTCAGGAATTGTATCCCGAACCTTTCATAAAACCCTGCAAATTATTACACAACGGTTTATTATTCGGATAATCAGCTTGACCTAGCATTAATGCTCCGAGACCCATCCTGTTCGATTCAGCATCGAAAAATATCATAATGAAACCCAAAAAAAGGTCGAAAATAACTGAATCGTAATATTAAAATAAACAAAAAAAAACGAAAGTATCTAGAAAAAACTGAATTTTAATATGAAAACATGCACGCTAAATACTAATATCAAAATTTAACCAAAAATCTATGAAAAAAACCAAAATGAGAATGAAACGAAAGAATCTAAAAAAATTGAATCGTATTAAAACCAAAACGTCGGGGAAATTAGAACGGGGGCGCTCGAAGCGAAAGGCGAAAGGGGAGTTGAGTGGCGGCATCGGCGTCGGTGGGAGGCAAGCGAGAGCGGGAGGCGCGCTTGCTCGCCTCGAGCGCGGTTGCTTTTGGTTTATTATTCATTCTGAATAATAATTGGTTTATTATTCATTCTGAATAATAACCCTATGTTTTCGGTCACGAAAAATTGTTTACAACCCCCCCTCAAAAGTTGATACTTTACGTTTCAAGACATGGAGATTCCAAATTTGCAATGTCCGTCCACCGTCCCCCGTCCCCCATCCGCCGTTTTGTGCCTTTAACGTGGTCTAAAAAATTCGTTCTTTCGCCCAAAAATCCGATTTGGTATCTAGTTGTGCCCGCCATCTCAGCAATCCGACCGGACAAAGCCCATAGTCGTAATGGGCAAAAAACGGTTAAAAAAATTAACGAAACGCTGTACAGTGCGGGAGCTACAGCGTTTCGTCGTTTGAACTTCCTCCCTCCCGCCCGTCTCGTTAAAAAAGCAACCCCGCTCGAGGCTCCCTTGCCTCCCAACGACGCCACCCAACTCCCCTTTCGCCTTTCGCTTCGAGCGCCCCCGTTCCTATTTCCCCGACGTTTTGGTTTTAATACGATTCAATTTTTTTAGATTCTTTCGTTTCATTCTCATTTTGGTTTTTTTCATAGATTTTTGGTTAAATTTTGATATTAGTATTTGGCGTGGATGTTTTCATATTAAAATTCAGTTTTTTCTAGATACTTCCGTTTTTGTTTTGTTTATTTTAATATTACGATTCAGTTCTTTTCGACCTTTTTTGGGTTTCATTATGATATTTTTCGATGCTGAATCGAACAGGGTGGGTCTCGGAGCATTAATGCTAGGTCAAGCTAATTATCCGAATAATGAACCGTTGTGTAAGAATTTGCAGGGTTTTTTAACCGGATTTTTGTGCGAAAGAACGCATTTTTTAGACCACGTTAAAGGCACAAAACGGCCTGGACGGCGGACGGGGGACGGCGGACGGACATTGCAGATTTGGAATCTCCATGTCTTGAAACGTAAAGTATCAAATTTTGAGGGGGGGTTGTAAAAAATTTTTCGTGACCGAAAACATAGGGTTATTATTCAGAATGAATAATAAACCAACAGCATGCTGACAATTGTATTACCTGTACGTTGGTTTTCGTTTTCAAATGAAGATCATGGCTCAAGTAACAGCAGCTCAATAAATACCGGAACTGAAAGCGCTAACAGTTTCTACGTAGAATGTTGTGTTTTAGAGGTTATGATGTGAGTGAAAGTAGATTAGATTATTAGTAGCTAGAATGCAGGCGGCGCTGAGGAAAGTTGTGTATGTTTCACACCATGTATGTGACTTTCCATCAGGCTCTCAATTGTCTGAACCGTTTAAAATTAAGGCGCGCGTGTAACGGTTTGTTCAACAAAATCGAACTTTGTAGAAACTCGCGTTGGCGAAATACGAAACAAATATGAGAGTGCGGGTATAAATCTCCTCGGGGGAGCCGCTTGCCGCTCAGTTGGCTGCCAGGCCTAATTAAGTGAGCTATGGAGCCGTGGTCAGGGAGCTCGTTTTGCCTTCACGCACCGAAAACCTCACCTGGCCGTCTACAACCTCCCTCACCTGCAGCCTGTCAGCTTCCCATTGACACAGTGATGGGAGAAGAGTAACGTCTCGTGAAACAGTTGATATGAGTGGGTTTGGCAACACTGACAGAAAACATGATGAATATATTTGTGGTTGAGTCAACGATGCAGCGGACGTATAAATGGGTTGCAGTTGTTCCTGTGACTGCGGCTGGAAGGGTTTGTTGCCAATTGACGCAGAACAACTAAAATAAATGACACGAACACAGAGCAGAAGGAATTGTTGTACGCGAAGATGAGCAGATTAGCAGCCCAAGGAGGTAGCAGAATGAACAGTAGAGTTCGTCTCTTGTTGACGAGAAAATGTGTCAAAAGAAAATATTTCGTATTTCCTACACAAAAGGTCAAACTGACGGAATGTCTTCTACCGTTCCACAATGCTTTCCTCAGCCCCACGTGCATCACAACTACCAACAGTTGTTCACTCAGTTCTTAAGACCTGCAGAAACATAACGTTCTAGAAACAGGTCGCGTCTAAAGTTCCGACATTTATCGGGCTGCTGCTACTTACCTTAGTTGAAAAGCCAACGTATATGTAATTGATGGGACTGTCAACATGCTTTCCTCTAGCGGTTAGAGGAACATTACGAGAAACATTAGTGAAAGAAACAACGTTAGCTCCTGATTATTTTATGGCAATAATTAAACTCCTACCGTGCAGGTAGCTTATTGGATTTACCATCACAAATTCTTTTCCGATTTTCGACGAAATTCTCTCTAATTTATTATGCTGCCACCGTCATTCTACCACAAATAAAAATTTCACAGCATTGTTATCTTCTTAGAAACTGTCCTTTGATTCATTCAATATCTGTCAAGCAGTTTATAATAAGTAGAAGTAAATATAAATGGTATTCGTACGTCTTCCTCTCATTACTCGAACCAATATCGCGTCAGATCAAAAATGCCCATTTCAGGCAGCAGTATCGCGATGTCACTACCCCTCTCCCATCTCTTTCTATGATACACCCGGACGCAATAAAACGCTTTCCGCAATAACAGAGCCGTTTTAAAGCTAGAAACCAAGTTACGCAGAGAATATCTGATGGCTTCTCTCCTGACAGAAAAAAAGGTTGCATGTTCGACTACAGTTAAATTAGAATCGACTTCCGCCGAGGGTTACAAGTTCAAAACATGTTCACACTCGTGTGTTCTCAGAAGATAATCAGAAACAACTTTTACAAGGCGAAGACGAAGAGCGCACTCCCGTGCAGGATATAAGTGATTCTTGAAGAGCTTTCCACAGTCCGGCCGCTGAATCTAAACATCAGGGCCACCTTGAGAGTGAATTCCGTTCTCATCAATTGTAGTTAATCGCGAAAAGGCATGCATTGGTATTTTCACGCAATGCTGAAAACCCATACGTTTAGTAGTACTTTCTTCGTTACAATAATTAACAATATAAATTAAAAAAAAAGAAGTTTATCGTAATCTAGTGAGTTGTTATCTGGCGAGTATAAGATAGTTTAACACACTACATGTGAATGCAGGCTACTGATGTACCCCAGTGGTTGACTTAAACTCAGAAATAACAATCGTGGGCAGTACGTGGAGCTAAGGAAAGCTGTGTAATGCGTCGCAATAGATATTTTTTAAAATTACTATTTCAGTTGTTCCTACATAAATGCAAACTATAAACATGAGTCTACCCAAAAAATTAGCTGCACTTCAATTCACTGGTTTTCATGGATTCGGCTACCAATTTATTATTCACTTAGTTCTTTTGGGCTAGATAAACCACCACTATGGTGGCTAAACGCGGTAGAACTTACAATTCCGGAACTTATTGGGCTGATATTGCTCATGCCCTGACCGTTATTAACCAATTTGTACACGGAGTAACTTTGGTGGTTGAAATTCCGGCATTTCTGGAGTAGCTCCTATATATATCTTATTAGAGACCCCTCGTATAGGTAATTAATTGAATCGCCACCTCAATCTTTTTTTAGGGTTCTATTAACATTTCAACGGAGTTAGTATGGGAAAACCCGCGCCTAAATCCATTTTCGTCGAAATGTTTGGTAATTTATTGCGCTGCTCTCGTCATTTTCCCACTAATAGGAACGGTATTGTTTTCTTATTAGGAGTTGTCTATATAAAAAAATCAATTGATACGTTTTCAAGAAAAAAAATATTTGGTGTTTTGATCACTACGATAACTATAGTTAGTTTTGGGTGGTTTTTGCTTGTACCCTTATTTTGGTGTTTCATGGTAATCTGCGCCCTAGATATCAAGTTCGAGCTGATTTGGTTCCGCTGTTTTCCCTCAAAGACCATATTTCCAAATAGTGTTTTTCGGACCCAGTAGGATCTGAAACGTGAAGATCTGATGAAAAGAACTCGAAAATTTGTTTTCAGCCGATTACATAACTTTCCGTTTTCCTTCGTAGAGCCAAGGAAGTAAAAAACCACTTAAGGTTGAATTCAGACAGTTATGAATATTTTTCTTTTTGTTCCTAATAATTTCACTGTGCGCTGTGCAAAACTAACCAATTCTTATGTACTTCCACCGGATGAGTTCAAAAATAACCATCAAAGTGGCCGATTAGCTCTTCTTAAGCTACTCAGTAACTTGTCATTTTCATTGCCTCAATTTCAACTTTGTGGGGAGATTTGGGCTTTGGATGCTGGCACGTCTATCAACTGACAAAACAATACGTTTTACAGCTATTTGGAGGTTATAAATACAGACCTGTCCTCACGGTGTGTTTGATGTTTGTGTGGATTTCTTTCAAGACATTTTTGTTTTGGAGTGAATTTGAGGTGTAAAATGTTGTAAACCAAAGTTCCGCGAAATTGTGTGAACTCAGTGAATAGATTTTGTTATGTTTGTGGTGAAATAAAATTGTATTAGTATTATATTGGTAGGCGTTAGAAAGAATACCGGGTTTTCTGCCAAAAACGGGTTTATTTTTCGAAACTGGTGATGATTTGTTATGCTACTCTCGTAAATTTCTTGAGCATCAAGATTTTATCAACAAAATATTCTAATCAGACAAAATCGTTACATCTTTTGCAAAAGCTTTGGTACTTTGACCACTATGATAAATGAACTAATTTTTGATCGGTTTTGCTCGTAAACTTGTTTTGGCGTCCATTATTGTTCTCCAGGCTACACATCATAATCGATTTCCAATCGGGATGTAAGACACTGACACACAAAGTGTAAGCTTCTTAGTTGTAAGAAAAGTAAAAATACAACAAATGATTATACATCGGTTATAATTCTTCAGATTGAGACCTCTCCTATTCAACGTATCGCCGAAAATACTAAGGCAGAATACGATGCGATGGGTCAAAGTGACAAGTGGTTAGAGTGAGACGGTAGGGAACGCAGAAAATGATCGCAGGACGGGGAGAAATGATCACTTTCGATATATCGTGCCTCGAGTTTCTTCAACTACCAGAATACAGCTCACTGTATTTACTGTGATTGCACCGTTGTCCATCCTGACGCAGTACTACACTGCTGAGACACCTTGGAGACGAAAAAAAACAAACGCAACGTATATGTAATGAAACTGCCCAAATTTCGTTTGTTGACCATTTTTTGCTCGCAACAACTATGGGTCTTGTTCGATCAGATGGCCAGAGTACGCAGGCACTAGACCCCAAATGCAATGTTTAATTTAATACTAGTGTTCGTACAAAACTTTCCTTACCGAAAACAGGTCAGAATTCATTATTCAGAACGAATAATGAACCAAAACGTGTAAACCTGTAACCATATTTGAGCCATCGTAGAATAGTTGTAATTTGAAGGAAATCAGTTAAGTAAAACTATTTAAGATTCGCATACAGTTTAGGTTTTGCTGAGGAGCGGGGGAGGGGGGGGGAGATAGAGAGAGAGAAAGAGAATGTATAAAATGCTGCTAGGCTTACCCCGTGCCTTCCAAGAAGAAGAATTTATGTAAGACATAATTTGAATTTTTCGGATTTGGCTTGAAATGTTTAAGTCAAATTGGGCTTTCTGGTTGGTCTGCTAGAAGTGTACAGTTCAGAGCTTAGGGGATTTCGTTTCAATTTTGGACGAGTGAATTGTAGCGGTAGATGCGTTAGTAGCTCTGATATTTCAAGTATTACGGTTTTACTAAACTTCTAACAACTGTTCAACCCTCCTGGATGGGAATCCTACTCGTGAATTAGTTTCATATAAAACGCAGCCAGTTATAAGCTCCGTAAGCAACAGTATTATTCTTGCGTAGCAAAGAGGAAAGATGTTTACGTCGAATTTCGAAGATCAATTTCTCAGGATTTCACTTAGGATCGAAGTTATAAAACCCGCCGAGCTCCCTAGTTGTTGAAGGTTCTCATCCAACTATCGTCGGTGGAACTAATCAGGAAGGGAGGCCTTCTAGTCGTCACTAGGGCTAATTGATACAGTTGAACCGACGGCGGATGGGGCGCCTGGTGGTGCTTGGCGTGATCTCTGACGATGTTAACGTCTAAGTGTCACACACTCGCTGCACACTCACTTGACATTCCACCTTCCTCCGTCTCGGCTCCGAAACCTTCTTCTCGTCGTTTGACTGGCAATTTATGTTTACTTTACTTTCAGACGTTGAAATGCGCGAAGTTTGTTTTTCCTACAGCTTTCTGTGCCGTTGAAGTTGATTTCAATAATACGCTGCTACGTTCAGCCCTCCCCACCACCAATCACCACGTTTATTAATGACAATGAGCTATTTGCTTATAATAACTATAATCAATAAACCAGTAAGTGAAGCTCAAACCCCAAACGAGTACTCTTCCTGTATTGGGAGGGGGCAGGTTCTTTTTCTTTTATTATTGGTCATGCCTAAATCGTCAGACTGGAATCTTAAGGGTCCGTCAAGAGGTTTATACCAACTGTTAATGACTATCATGATGGTTGCAGCTTTGCTGGCATGTGAGAGCAGTTGTATTTGTAGGAACTACAATGAAACTGCACGTGGTTTCTGGACTAGGACTTGGAGAATGGAGAATCTTTAAGAGAAAAGAAGTGAAGCAGCGCATAGAAGTCACCATGTACCGTAAGAAACTGGCTCGTCCAATGGTCTGGCTCGACCCATTTCTTCCTAAGACTTTCTCAGAAGACTTCCACCTCTTTGCCATTTGTCCAACATCCCGTTCAGAGGAGAAGTTGTGGCGTAGGAACTTCTCTTTGCACCCCCTACTTTTCCACAATACACTTCACGACCAAGCCAGCGGGTAACTGGCCAGTGATTATTGGTAGGTGGCAAAAGGAATGCGAGGCAGTCTAAAAGGGGCGATGGCAGGAGCAGTTGATTCCAACACTTGGTTCTTGACGTAGTGGATTTCTACCCAATTCCTACAGAACCTAAAGCATTTAGGGCGTAGAACACACCTATCTTCTCGTGTTGCCAAAGGTGGAGGGAACAGTTGGCCAACTCACGACAGAGACTGTCGTCTTCGTCACATTGACTAACCAAACTGGAAGAGCATTGCTCCCTTGACTCTAGCAGTGCTGAACCAGAAGAAGATGAAGCATTCTGATTGGGACCACGGGGATGAAGAATGACGACAGACGTAAGAGAGATCTAATAACTGCATGGTTCGGTGATTAAGTGAACCAATTATTTGAAGAATACAAAAAGAAAACACGGTGTCCTGACCAAGACAGGGAGTATCTGTCCTCTTGGAGGAGGGAGGGTGAAGGAACGTATCTACTACTATTTGAATTTAGTTAATGCCGTTTCTTTGGTCTGCAACTGAACTTAAACGTGCTTTTATCTTCGGTTTCATGAACAACGAGTCGCAAGGCATCGTCGGTTAAGGGACCAGGACCAACTTGTGCTTTGTAGTACTAGAAGTAATTCGGTACTAATTTACGAAGGGGGAAAATCGGGAAGACCGAACAAAATGGACAAGTCTCGGGAGCTCGACGGTGAAGAGGGGTTTTACAGGTTTTGTGAGGGGTGGCGAGAATCAATGTGGCGCATGCGATCTGAGGACTACTAGGGGCGTTTTGGACCATCTTGGCCGGCACCGATCCTCCCAATCACTTGTTTCTACAACCCTTCGAAATATCTACCATCTGAATATCTTTCTCTGGGCCTCAAGGTGTCTCACCGAAATCGTCCTCTTTTGCGGGACGTTTTCGCTCCGGTTTTTATCGCAGACTGGCAAAATCGAGTTAGATTAATGATGATTTGTCACGTATTGTTCACGTCTCCAATTTGCTGCCAGCAGACCGACTCCCCCTCCTGTCCACTCGTGATAGCGTAAAACCGCCTTCAACAAGCCCATTCGCCATAACAACAAAGAACTCGCCATTTAGAATTCTGAAATACTGCGCGTTTAACATTTTGCGATAAGAATTCACTGATACGGCCTTTTCATTTGATTGGCCTGCGTTACTCAGCACTGAAACTGCCTTTTCGACGTTCAGAAGTTACAAGGCAGCTGCCTTGCTAAAGTAAGCCAATCAAACTCCAAACCAATGCAGACTGTACCACTTTCTCGTCACAATACGTTATTGTAGAGCAATATTTTCATTCGTGTAGGAGTGAAAAGAACCGCGTCGAATGATCTAAAGAACTAAAAGGAATGACGAGAGCTGGTGTGCGGAAAATCCCATCGTAAATATCGGATGTGACGCATCACGCAACTCACAGCAGTCCCACGTACATTCAGCAGTTTCCGCGTCTTTACATACTAATCTAATTACTCTCTCAGTTCATTTGAAAGTGGTGAAACATAACTTCAGGTTTTACGTAGAAAATGATAGCGCTTAAGATCTAGAATTTATCGAGCTGCTCCTACAAATGCCACGAACATTATTGAGCAGTGACTGGTCGAGAGGTTTAGGACTCTATAGTTGTGATTTTTTTAGAAGGATCGTGCTCACTGTTTCTCGGGTTGTGCAGATAATTATCATGAGCGTGAAGGTTGTTTATTGTATTACCATCCTGATTGTTCTGAAAACGTATGAATTAGTATCACGTGAGTCGGATTTATAACGAAAAAATTGCGCGACAACTTTTGATAATTGGGCAGTTCAAATTTTGCCAAGTTTCACAGATTCATAGTACTGTCGTGTTATTTGGAGCCGTCAACACAGAACACTTAATCGAAAACGTCGAGTTTTTAGGAAAAATTTGATGATTTGATCATTATGATCACTATAGATAGTTTTGAGCCGATTTTGCTCTTAATTTTATTTGGTGTTGATCTGCAAACTAAATATGAATTTTCCTCGGCCCATGTCTCCTAATCATGTTCGCAGACACACGGAAACCATTTTCCCAAATGGCGATTTCGGGTCTTACAAGTATGAGATTTCGATCAAAGAAAAGATTAGCCTTCCCCTCAAGAGTTTCTTCCAAAACGTCATAATTACCTTGGGATACGGGGTACTGGTTTGCTGTTTGTAAGAAATCCATGATTCGCAGATATATATGGTTATATTCCACTAACTCACGTTCCAAGCAGCCTGTTCATCCCAAAACCGTGTTGATGTTCGCGCAGTCCACTGCATCTCAAGTTCACGAGTCTTCAAGGTTCAATGATAAGGATGATAAGGAGGCTTGCCACGTCGTAATGAAATATTTTTTAACCAGTGTTGAGACCTTAACCCAGCTCCAATGTCTAGGCCGCTGGAAGGCTGGCGTCGTTACAGTGACGCGAGCATTTGCGAAGAGCTGTTAAGAGTAGGCGAATCACATATTTTTGTGAAGAGAAACGCCTTGGATGGAACATCGCAGTTTTTGAATGGAGCCCTATCAAGAAATGCCGACACACCGATAAACACTATTGATGATGAGGCTCGAACTTCTCAATAAAATTCCGAATTCCATCAAACTTGAAACCTTGAGGCTACGCAAGGATCAAACGACAGGCTATTTTCACCCCTGAGGTGCGTGAAGAATAAGGTATAAATAGTCGAATAGTCACGTGACCTTCCTCATTAGAGCAACTATCACGCGAAATGGAAGCAAAGCGTTCGTGCGAGGGCTCCGTCGGACGGCCGTTTTGTCTGTGCCGGGCTCTACAAGTAGGTGAACACGAATGGTTGGTCTTTTGTCTAAGGCAATGTCTGAAGCCGGTATACGGTTGCGTCTTTCATCTAGGTGAAGGAGAAAAGAAGTTTGATGAAGTTATGCGAGCGCTCCTCAGTGTACACTAAGCTCATACTCTACAGTAAGGTGTTCAGTGAGGTCCATCGAAAATTGACTGAAATAATTTTAGGGTGTCGCGTATTTGGGAACACCAGTTATAGAATTCACGAACGTAACTCAAAATAGTTGAAACTCAAAACTCTGAACACAATCTTTCTTGTAGTTCAACCAAACCTTGGAATGGTCACTGAAGATAAAACGGAATTAAATTGCGCCATGAAAATATCAAACAAGTTTCATTAGCTCTACGTCAATTTATTTATCACAAAGTTCATTTGAAACATCATTTCACGGCGGTAGAAAGCGGTAGCGCTTACAGATCGCGAATTGACACTCATCGTACTCATGCCCCGACCATTAATGAGAAATTGGTGCGCAGAGAATGAGTAATGATGTACGCCGGAATAATCTTACATTGGATTTTGAATGAGAAACAGTTGAAGCCAACCACTCTGCTCGAAACTCACCCTTTTTGTAGTTTGAACACTTGAAACCCACAGAACAGCTCAATAAACGCCACTGACTAAGAACTCGAAATTACGGAGGAGTTAGAAAACCGTAACGATTTCGTCGAAACGCTCATCTCGAAACGAATCACCAGTTTCGCAGTAGTGCAATGGAACTGATACATCTAAATCAGTTGATGCTAATCGACATACCAAGCCAAGTGATAACAGTAACCAGCCACAGGCAACTTCGTGACTGTATCCCTTCCATTGCACGCGTAACTATATCCTCATTTGACTTCTTCTAGTAAATAGTTCGATGAATTCACCCATAATTGTCCTCCTTTGTGGGGTTTCCAGGTTTACAAGCAACCACGTTGGGAGTATATACGCGAGCAGCACTATATTTACAGTTGCAGCATTGAAGCGTAATTTCCCAGGAAGGGCAGAAGCCCCCAGGCTCATATTAACGCTCGCTCCTACGGACCTACGGACCACCTTATAGTGACCACTTACTGGAAGCGTGTTTTGCATCTACGTGGGATCGTACCAGAGGCAAGGCAAAATGGTGGAGGAGAATAATTGAGATACGCAATTACGTCTTGTTTGGTAACGTTTTCTAGGTATTTTTCGATATTGTGTCGAATAGATCGAGTCTCAGAGGTGTAATATTGCGTCCAAACCAAAAACAGTGAAATCACAGTAATTATAGGGAGCGAAAGTCTACTAATTGCAAGAAATCGCGGGACAATACAGCGAATATATAGTATATATAGTCTTTTGACTGTCCCACAAGCGGGATGTGCACTGCAGCCAGATGACCTATTGTGCCAGTCCTTTAGTCGTGCAGGTCAATGCCTAGCCTCCTGAAGAGTTTTCGTTGGTATTCATCCTGGGAGAAGTGGTACCAAAGATCAATAGTCGCTCTCTCTCAAGTCTTCGGCACTGAGCCAGGACATGGTAGGGAATCTCCTCATCTGTGCCACATCACCTGCATCGAGGGGTGTCGACTATACCCATTACATACACGTGTTTGTTCATTTTGCAGTGCCCGGTTATGATCCCAACAATCTGTCTTAAGTCCTTCCTCTCCATCCTCAGAAGGTTGTGTCTTATCTCACTTGATTGCTCTGAGACAAAGCGTTTGAAGTGTGTTACGCAGTCTTCTGGCATGCTCTCCCACAGTCCTCTTGACAAGTGACAGAGAAATTGCACAATGGGGCGGAGGCCCAATAGGAACCGTATACGAACCACATCTGGCCAGATGGTCTGCCCTCTCATTTCCAATGATCCCCTTATGCCCAAGAATCCAATACACATTAACTCTATTCGCATTTGCTAAGGAGTGAAGCCACATTCTGCACTCTCGCACCAGTTTTGACGTTGTGCAGTAGTTCATCAGCGCCTTGCGCGACGCTTGACTATCAGTCAATATGTTGATAGTTCTGTTGCTGCAGCCTTTCTCATGAATTAAGATTGCCCCCACGATAATAGCATAAATCTCTGCTTGAAAAACCGTTGGAGTGGGGCCTAGAGCAATTAGCGTCCCACTCCTTCCAGAGCCTTCTACACCCCGGAGCCTGTTCCCTCCGGAGTCTTCGATCCATCTGTGCCTCTCTTCTGTCTGTGTGTTCCACCTGTTCTGTCTGTCTGTGTTAATGCCATTGGGCGGCGAAACTGACGACTCTCGCTGTTCCATGGACCTCCCACTGGCTGCACATTATATTTCCTTTTGAACTCGTACATGGGCACCATCACATCCGTGATCATGCCGAGCTCCTTAGAAGTCTCCAAGTCCCTGAATATAGACCAGTGTCCACTAGTCGCCAGTAGCACCTTAGCTATACCGAGCTTGGTGAGTCTAGCTCTAGGGTAGCTACCTTCATCGCCTCTGCCTTGACATAAATGTCACAAGAATTAGGTCAAACAGTCTCTCCATGGTAATGGTGGATGTGGTCTTCATCACCCACGCTATTAGTAAGCATATGAGATTTTTGGTCTCACAATGGCTTCGTAAAACCAGTAGGCCATTTTGGGCTTTAAGCCCTATGTCCTCGTGCACATTCTTTGCACGCCGTTGTCGCCTTTTTGGTCGCTTATCTGATGTGCTCCTTCCAGACTAGTTTCCCATCCAGAATCACACCTAGATACTTGATGTACTCGCTGAGCTGAATTACCTTGCCCATCACTATCTGCGGCCTTAGTCCTGACAGTTGTCTTTGCCAGTTGAAAACGGCACTATGACTGTTTTGGCTGGGTTGATGGACAGCCCCATCTCCCCACACCACAGGCACACCATCCGCAACGCAAGGCCGCCCCCATCAGGTCTGACAGCACACTTTGCACTCTCCGTGCACATCATCAGCGTATCCTTGGGCATAAAGCCCCGCCGCATTGAGTCTCCCCTGTGGAAGTCAATCACTAGGTTCCAGAGGAGCGGAGATAGGACCCCTCCCTGATAGTATCCCCTCACAGTCATCTCCCTGATCGAGCAGTTTCCGAGTGAATTTCGGATCTCTCTGTTTTTCAGTACAGCGATAATCCACTTTATAGCGTTTCTGTTGCCATTAAATTTGATCAATGCCGTTTCTATGCTGCGTATGGAGGTATTGTCAAAGGCTCCTAAGGCAATCTCCTTATTCCCCATTGGCTCTCCTAGTTTCCTAACAATACAGCGAAAGTAATGTTTTGTAAAGTTAACGTACCTGTTAGGTGAGTCCGTCTCCTCTGGCTGGTGTGTTGCTGGTGGCAAGCGCTTTCGATGTAAAGACATCATCGTCTGGCCGTTAAGTCAGTGTACTGAGTCAGTCAGTTGGTCGGTCTTTATACGAAGAGAAAGGTGAAAGGGGTGATGGAGCGTCGGGGAAGGGGCAGGGGAGAGGTCTTGTTGGTCAGTCTTGTTAGTAGTACCTTGGCCGGACTGGCTGTGTTAGGTATTAAAGAAATTGGGTTATGTCCGCCAGTAGGCATATTACTTGCTAACGTACCTGTTAGGTGAGTCCGTCTCCTCTGGCTTGTGAGTTACTGTGGGCAAGCGCTTTGATGTAAAGACATCATCGTCTGGCCGTTAAGTCAGTACCGGAGTCAGTCAGTTGGTCGGTCTTTATATACGAAGAGAAAGGTGAAAGCGCATGGTGATGGAGCGTCGGGGAAGGGGCGAGGAGAGGTCCTGTTGGTCAGTCTTGTTAGTAGTACCTTAAGCCGGACTGGCTGTGGTTAGGTATTAAAGAAATTGCTGGTTATGTCCAGCCAGTAGGCATATTACTTAAGTTAACGTACCTGTTAGGTGAGTCCGTCTCCTCTGGCTTGTGAGTTACTGTGGGCAAGCGCTTTCGATGTAAAGACATCATCGTCTGGCCGTTAAGTCAGTACTGAGTAAGTCAGTTGGTCGTGAACTTTATATACGAAGAGAAGGTGAAAGTGGGTGATGGAGCGTCGGGAAGGGGCGGGGAGAGGTCTTGTTGGTCAGTCTTGTTAGTAGTACCCAGCCGGACTGGCTGTGTTAGGTATTAAAGAAATTGGGTTATGTCCGCCAGTAGGCATATTAGCACGGTTAACGTACCTGTTAAGGTGAGTCCGTCTCCTCTGGCTTGTGAGTTACCAGGGGCAAGCGCTTTCGATGTAAAGACATCATCGTCTGGCCGTTAAGTCAGTACTGGAGTCAGTCAGTTGGTCGCGGGTCTATATACGAAGAGAGAAAGGTGAAAGGGGTGATGGAGCGTCGGGGAAGGGGCGGGAGAGGTCTTGTTGGTCAGTCTTGTTAGTAGTACTCTTAAAGCCGGACTGGCTGTGTTGAGTATTAAAGGAATTGGGTTATGTCCGCCAGTAGGCATATTACTTAGAGTTAACGTACCTGTGGGTGAGTCCGTCTCCTCTGGCTTGTGAGTTACTGTGGGCAAGCGCTTTCGATGTAAAGACATCATTGTCTGGCGGTTAAGTCAGTACTGGAGTAAGTCAGTTGGTTGTGGTCTTTATATACGAAGAGAAAGGTGAAAGGGTTGATGGAACGTCTGGGGAGGGGCGGGGAGAGGTCTTGTTGGTCAGTCTTGTTAGTAGTACCTTAGCCGGACTGGCTGTTTAGGTATTAAAGAAATTGGGTTATGTCCGCCAGTAGGCATGTTACTTAAGTTAACGTACCTGTTAGGTGAGTCCGTCTCCTCTGGCTTGTGAGTTACTGTGGGCAAGCGCTTTCGATGTAAAGACATCATCGTCTGGGCGTTAAGTCAGTACTGGAGTCCTAACAGGTACGTTAACTTAAGTAATATGCCTACTGGCGGACATAACCCAATTTCTTTAATACCTAACACAGCCAGTCCGGCTAAGGTACTACTAACAAGACTGACCAACAAGACCTCTCTCCGCCCCTTCCCCAACGCTCCATCACCCTTTCACCTTTCTCTTCGTATATAAAGACCACGACTCAACTGACTGACTCCAGTACTGACTTAACGGCCAGACGATGATGTCTTTACATCGAAAGCGCTTGCCCACAGTAACTCACAAGCCAGAGGAGACGGACTCACCTAACAGGTACGTTAACTTAAGTAATATGCCTACTGGCGGACATAACCCAATTTCTTTAATACTCCAACACAGCCAGTCCGGCTAAGGTACTACTAACAAGACTGACCAACAAGACCTCTCCCCGCCCCTTCCCCGACGCTCCATCACCCTTTCACTTTCTCTTCGTATATAAAGACCACGACCAACTGACTGACTCCAGTACTGACTTAACGGCCAGACGATGATGTCTTTACATCGAAAGCGCTTTGCCCACAGTAACTCACAAGCCAGAGGAGACGGACTCACCTAACAGGTACGTTAACTTAAGTAATATGCCTACTGGCGGACATAACCCAATTTCTTTAATACCTAACACAGCCAGTCCGGCTAAGGTACTACTAACAAGACTGACCAACAAGACCTCTCTCCGCCCCCTTCCCGACGCTCCATCACCCCTTTCACCTTTCTCTTCGTATATAAAGACCACGACCAACTGACTGACTCCAGTACTGACTTAACGGCCAGACGATGATGTCTTTACATCGAAAGCGCTTGCCCACAGTAACTCACAAGCCAGAGGAGACGGACTCACCTAACAGGTACGTTAACTTAAGTAATGTTTTGTACTTCTGCCCGTCTCATAAAAACCACCCACTAGCGCCGAGAATATTTAGTTTTCGTCGTTCCGCTGTAGTAATGTTTCGTATCGTTTACTGGTATTTTTCGATGTTAAATCGAATGAGTTGGGTCTCGGAGGTTAGCTTTGAGATGGATTTCTTCGAGAACAATGATTTTTGGAGGAGTAATAAAATCGAGAATTCCTTCTTTCTTCACGAATTCATAACAATGTTTTTTGACATCGGATTGTCACAATCAATCTGTGCAAGGGAGTATTAAACCGTCGTGTAATTATTTGCAGCGTTTTTCAAGTGCATATTGGGAACGTTCATATCGACGATTCACGGAAAAGAACCTCTTCAAAAACCCTAGAAAACTTCCAAGAGCTTCGCCACGACTCCTCCCAAAAGCATGTACGCCCTGTGAGTCATCATATTTCACGTCTACTCACTCCGAATATGTGAAAATCACGGCATTTGATAACTTTTAATTGTGATATCCTGCGCAAATTGAATCAAATGAACTTTAAATTCTGTCACGGGGGTTCTGGGGGACAGAACCAATTTTGTTTGAGAGTAAAAATAAAAGGCTTTATTACTGGTAATTATAAAAGAAAATAACTGCTTCGGTTTAATGGAAGAGGGAAATAAAATCTTAAAGTATACCGGCAAAATAATTCTTCTCCCGACGTAAGGAGTGTAGGGGCTCACCAAGTTTCGCTTGCGATCGGTCGACGGTTCGGCGCGTAAAAGGAGACTGAGCTCTCCGGCTCAGGGCCCTCTTCATTGATAAGGGCCTGGCCTCCCGAGTCCGGCGGTCGTGACTCTGTCACACCATCCTCCCCTCGAGTAGGCCCTCGTTGCTGCTGATGTTGCTGCTGGCCAGGTTGTCGCTGAGCCCCCTCTTCTGCGACTGGGTACCTTCATTCCCCTGTCTCCCGGGAGCCCAGATGCTGCAGTGATGACGAAGACGATGCTGTGGTATCGATGGGATGCATTGGCAATTTAATTTGTCGTGAGGTGCAAGTGGCGATCGGCGTAGTGCGAGGAAGATAATGTACGGTGTCTATTGTCGGGAGGGTATGAATTTTTTTAATTGACTGACGTGGGCTATTTTTATGTTCGCTGGATCTGCGACATTGGTCAGCTCATATGACACAGGTGATAGCTGTTTTGTTTCTTGGAAGGGGTCTGAATATTTAAATGACAGTTTGGTTGCTACGTGTTTCACTTTGCTAGAGAGTATGTGCGTCTTTAACAATACATGATCTCCTATATTGAATGTTATAAATTTATGCCTCGCACTGTACGTTCGCCGCGAAATCTGGTGTGCCCTTACGAGATTCTCATACACCGTCTTCCATAGGTCAGAGGCCTGGGTGCTGTTGTGGCTAGTGCAAGCTGCCTCGTCCCAATACAAGTGTAAAGGTGTTAATATCTCGCGCCCCAAGAAGACCTTCGCTGGAGTAAAACCTGTGCTGGAGACCGTAGCTGAATTTAGTGCCGCTTGGATAAATGGCAGGCTGTCTGACCATTTGGTTTGTTCGTGGGCGTGATAAGAAATTATGGCACTTTTTAGATTTCTTATTTGCCGTTCAGCGAAATTGGGGTTGGGGTAATGAGGAATCAGGCGTATATGTTTGATCCCTAGATTGGACAAAAAGGCAGTGAACAATTTGCTGGTGAACACTGAGCCATTGTCCGTGCAAACATAGCGCCATAACCCAAAGTTACTGAAGATCCTGGATTGTAAGCAGGATATGACCGTGCTGGAGGTCGCTTGCCGAAGCGGGCTGAAGAAGCGCAGTGGAAGCGTGCTGGGCCCATAACCCAGAGGTCCGTGGATCGCAACCACGCTCTGCTACCAGTGTCACGGGGGTTCTGGGGGACAGAACCAATTTTGTTTGAGAGTAAAAATAAAAGGCTTTATTACTGGAAATTATAAAAGAAAATAACTGCTTCGGTTTAATGAAAGAGGGAAATAAAATCTTAAAGTATACCGGCAAAATAATTCTTCTCCCGACGTAAGGAGTGTAGGGGCTCACCAAGTTTCGCTTGCGATCGGTCGACGGTTCGGCGCGTAAAAGGAGACTGAGCTCTCCGGCTCAGGGCCCTCTTCATTGATAAGGGCCTGGCCTCCCGAGTCCGGCGGTCGTGACTCTGTCACAATTCACTGGCTCACCTCAGAAAAGACCGCACGCTAATTCTGCTCACTCATCAACGAGAGTGAATATGACTTCAGGGCATCAGGTGTTCTTCGTCAGAACCGATAACGAATAATAACGCAAAATATAAGGCTGCCGTAATTTGTCTATGTATCAACGGCTCTCCCACCATTTAACATCCCTGTAATGATAGCCACAATCTAATAGTGTGAAACGTGCCCCCAAAGTGGCGGCACGCGAAAAAGGGTGAAAAAAGAAAATGATAACGTCAAGTTCTACGTCAACGCCGCGAATTCACCTGACGAGCGCGTCTTCCACCAATGCAACGATCGAAGTCCTTCCTGCTAACTTAGACAAGCGAGGCACTAATGAGACCGAAATCTTGGCATCCTGATTATGAAAACTGAAGTAAATGCTCAAACGTAGGAATCACGAATAGCTCAAGTGGGTGGCAACGTCTTAGACGTCCACTCGAGCATTTCCTTTCAACGAAGTGAGTACTTGGAGTTTCCCTTGTGGTTTTGCATCGAAAACTCCCAGCGATGCAAATATCGGAGGGCGGATGACAAACGGGCGAGTTGACAAAGTAGCCTTGAACACGTACACGTATAAGAAACACAGATAAGAAAATTATTTTATTTATTCGGAGGAAAAGTTTTCAAGCGAAGGGTAGGGAAAAAACTGTTTAAACGCAGGATGCCAAGAAAAGGAGTAGGGGCATTAAGTAATCTTTCATTCGGAATTACCTCTCGGAGGGTTTCCAGAGAGAAATATTAACAATCCAGATGGTAATGGCGGTGAAATGGCTGAGGGGAGAGGGGGAGGCGTAGGTCGATACCTAAGAAATTTGAAGTTAGTTTCCTCGGCGACTAAGATAACAAGAGTCGATCCACGGGCCCTCGCCTAACTACCACACGTTATACAGTCTACAATTACTTTGATGCAATCTCAAACACCAGAAACTCCTCTTGCAACATACGCCATTCCTTGGAAGTCTAACACTCACGTTTTGCGTAGAAAGTGGTAGTCCTGCAATTTATTGAGGTGCTCCTACATACACGACGAGCATTATTCAGCAACCACTGCTCAGGTGATTCGTGATGCTGTCATTGCGAAGAATTGTGCTTATTGTTTTGGAATTATCGGTTAAGAACCGTGAGAAAACGGTGGTAAGTGAAACGGCGATGGTTTGATTTCCGGAATGGCTCTCAGGTGGTTCCTAATTCAGAGACACGAAAATTTTCGTTCGAGTCAACGATGCGAGGACAATCTCATTTGATTTGTTACTAAAATATGTGTCGGGCGCATCATACAACGTTCCGTTGCGGAATTTATTGAATTTTCCTGCTCAGAATGTAATTATACGTAATTAATGAATGTAATTTATTGGGTGTAGGTGGGAGTGTAGACGAACGGGTGCCTGGGTGGTGGATGGGGCAGGTGAGATCCTGTGGTGTTATGCACTTCTCCCTAGGGGACGGAAAACTGGCATTTGCAGGGCCCCGACTAGCAACCGTACGTGCCTTAAGGGATATTTTACCCAACATGGTATTGCGGGGATGCAGAGCCCGCGGCGAAAGCCGGTGCACCGAGGGTTAAGTTAAGTTGGATGCCTCGGTAGGACGCTACGGTAAAAGAGCAATCCGTTGATCCCTGTGCAGCCCAGCAATGGAGTTCTGCAGTTATCAATTCTTCCGCACAAAACCAGTGATACTGATGACTGTCAAGCGGAATTTTTTGGGAGGGTTCTTGTTCGACGTTTTGGAATTAAAAGGGAATCGTAAGCTCCATTAACCCCTCATAAAATGATTTATTCGATTACCTAAATTTCCAAGCATGCTAGTGCCATATGAACGAGATTTATCAGAAGCAAACTGCGCTAAAACCTGTTTTCAACGAATATTTTTGATAATTATTTTGCTTTTGCCATATTCCCTTATAAATGATTTTGAATTTTCTCAAATGGGTGGGTTTCAGACTCAATACCCTTCAAACGTAATGATCTGGAAAAAAACTGAAAACAATTTTCTTCAGCCTTTACATAACTTTTCTGCCTACTGCGCAAAGCTAAGGGAAGTAAAAATATTAGAAAGTGTTTCTGATCATTGTAGTTTCGTGAATAGTCCATCTAGTTTTCATGAACCATTTCAAAATCAGCCTACTCACATACTTAAATAACCCGGGATATAAATAGATAACTCAAACATGGCGCTTAAACGTACAGAAACACGAAAACCTTCGTTCCAGTCATCGCCGCCAGGACAATCTCATTTGGTTTGTTAGAAAGATCTGTGTTGGACGCATCACACATCGTTCCTCAACCCCACGAACATCCAGCTTCAACACTTAGCCAACGTATTCTCCACTCAGTTCGTATGGACTCACTTCACGTTCCGTCGAGGAATTTATTGCGCTGCCCCAGCTAATTCACGACTTTCATCGAGAAACCAGTGCACAGATGATAAAGAAGACTGTAAACTGGAATTTTTTGGGAGGGTTCTTTGGGGGTAAAAGAAACGACAGTAGTTTGAATTCCGGCAGTTCCGGAGTCAACTGTTATATGAGTATTATTAAACTTGTACTTGTGTGGTACTACCACTCTGATTGTTTTGAGAACGTTAGTGTCACATGAGCTTCGTCTATATTTTTGATAAGTTATTGTGAACGGAAACGGTGTACTGTTATATTGTGTCGCATTTTCCATACAGAAACATTATCCAAAATCTTTACAGCCGCTTTTGAGAAGAAAAGTATTTGGCGTTTTGATTACTGTGGAAACTATAGGGTTTTGATCGACATTGCTCACTCCTTTATTTTTGCGTTCATTATGAGATGAAGATCCGAAGAGAACTCAACGTTTTGAGCCGAATACATAACTTTCCTTCCTCCTCTGTAGGGCTAAGGAAAGGTACACGAGTGGTACTTGAAGTGCATTGCGCGGCACCGAACTCCGTACGGTCTTTCTACAATATTGACACAGGATTAGTCACATTTCGCGGATAAGCCCATCGGTATTAATCACAAGAAAACTGGTCGGTCATCCCGTGAGTTATTGCAGCTTCCACAGACTAGGTCGTAATGAAGGGAGAATTTATGTTCGGGTCCTAAAGCAATAAATCAATAGCCGAAGTAATTAGATTTGACTCTACAGATTGAGGCTTCGCGATAGGTCCGAGCTTCTTGGCCTTATTGGAGAGCCGGAGCCAGCAGGTTTCGGAGCCAGGCATTAGGTTTCGACCGGGGAACGTTACTGCCAGCAATAAATGCGGCGGCATTTATGTGAAATGGATTTCGGTCGCTCGTGCTTGACTAACAAATCACTCGAACGGAACGTAGTGCGAATTAAAGGCTCTGCTTAGTCCTTTTGGAGAAACGTGTAGCTGAACCAATGAATGAGGTTCCGTATTTTTTGAAAGCACAGACTGATTTAGGCGTTTTTCGCAAAAAATCGATCTAACGTTTTTCATTCATTTTTAACACCACGGCAATATTAAATTCTAATCCGTGAAAAAATGACGGCAGCGACACAGTAATTTTTGCCTCACATGCTACTAGCGTTCCCAAAAAAAAAATCAAGGTGGTCGAGTAATAAGCTATCAATACGATGGAAGTTTACTATAAACGTCATTGCATAGTCAGGAGTAACCTCAGAATAATAGTCTATTTTGGCGGTGACATAACCGCTAAATGGAAGTGTCTCAAGATGCGTAATGCGTTGCACCTGATGTTTCCTCGTCCGTCCGACTAAACTCATCGTTTGGATCCCTCTAATAAATGTCTTGGTTAACATGAACAGAAAAACTTGTTGTCGAAGCTGTCAAATGCCATCTGCTCGGCACCCCGGACCCCGTTCCGTATATTTCAACTTATTAGGAAACGCAAAACCGCAATCGACGGCAGCGGCCATGCGGTAGTCCGGTCCGGCCCGTCCTTGTCCCGTCAGTTGTCAGGCGGAAAAGTCTTGAGAATTGATCAATTAAAAATAAGAAACGAAATAATTTCACGTCGTTGCGTTTCATAATGAGGGCAGAAATATGTGAAATTATCTGATGCGACGACGCATCGCGAATTTTTGTTTAGCCACGAGTACATTCTGCAATTTTTATCGCTCTGCCAGGTTTATGTGAATGTGATAGAGCTTAACTAACGTCCTATATAAAAACTGGGTGTTGTAAAGTTCCAGAATTCGTTGGGTTCCGCCCACTCAAGTCAAGGTCTTAATTGTAATTAGTCCGTAGCTAATTCGGGACTGAAAACATGATTTTAGGGAAGGCATCTGTGTTCTGAATGGATTTCAAAACGCAATGTTCATACCCACGTAGCACCACCGAGTTACCTCTAAATTAAATCCGTTTATACAAGACGCTGACAAAACGTCTTTTTGGTTCTTTGGTATTCGTATTATTCTGATACATCTTCCACTTGATAGAATCTGGTTGTGGCCTTATTTTTGCGCCTCGAATAATTAACGAACAAAACGAAAAACGACCAGTACCAATGGGTGACTACAGAGGTACGCACAAACGGAGGATGTTTCACGATATAGTATCAGTAAGTACAGGTGCAAACTCCCTTTGACATTGCCTTTGCATTATATTCCAACCCAGGACGAAGTCACAGCTACCGCCATTCGAAGGTACTAACGCTTATTGGCGTGCCAACTTAGAACGAGATCCTGGCTTCTAGAGACTACTAGAAACTCTAAACACACTCACGCTTGACGCTGATATTCCATATTGTGACGCAGGGGCCTCAAAGCGTGGGTTGGCTCCAACGTGGACCGTACATCCGAACTTCTCGTATCGCCACTCCGTGCCGACGGGTATAAGACCTCAAAAATAGGATATCACAAATAAACTTAAACAGCTTGCAGGGCCTGAGAATGAAGACGGATGAGGGGGAGAAGAGCAAAAAAGGTTACTCCTCGTCCGGCGGGGTTCGAGGTAATCGAAAGTGCGTAAGGTCCGGCGGAGAAACTTCTTTTTTTCCACGTCATTTTCCCTTTATGATTTATTTTTATATTTTAGGTTTTTTTCCAAGTCGGGAGTCGTTTGTTTTGGGCAGCGGCTCGTTCCGAAACCCGACGAGGGGTGAACGATTTGTCGCCGGCTATTGAATTACCCAGGAACTGCTCCCGGCTGCCCTGAATTGGGCTTCCAGCCGCCCCAGACGAACTCTACTGTCTTCACCCTGGTGTTTTTGCTTGCTTCGTTTAACGACGTCGAAACCCGTGCGTTGGGCATGCGGATGTGGTGTGAGGATTAGAATAATGATCATAATCTTGTTACGAGTTCGCTGTTTTTACTATCCGTGCTCTACGAAGTAGAAAGGAAAGTTATGTAATCAGCTGAAAATTTTTTTTTGAGTTTTCTTCATATCTTTACGTTTCAGACCCTCCTGAGTCCAAATCAGCTGAAACTTGATGTCTAGCCTACAGGTTACCATGGGACGCAAAAATAAGGGTATGGGCAAAATCCACCGTAAGTTAACTATAGTTATCATAGTGATGAAAACACCAAATTTTTTTCTCAAAAACGGCCTTAACGATTTTGATTACATTTTTTATATTGATAGCTCTCAATAAGGCAATGATACCATAAAATTCCCATTCGGGGGAAAATGACGAGAGCAGCACAATAAATTATCAAAATTTTCGACCAAAAGCGTTTTTAGCGCAGTTTTTTCCTTATAAACTCCGCTGGAATTTTTGTAGAATGTTAAAAAAATTGGTATTGTAGTCCAATCCAATACCTAAAGGGTGAGTGTTTAAAAACGCTCATGAGATACGTGAGGGTTACTCCAGAAATTCCTGAATTTCAACTACTGCCGTTTCGCTTACTACCAGTTCTAAAAATGTTTACCCAATAACTCTGCAAAAGTAATTAACTATCCTTCTTCAAAAAATTTTTGTTTACAGCCTCATTAATTATCTGTGTACCAATTGCTCAATAATGATCCTGGAATGAGTACGAGCAGCATGATAAATTCCGGAACTGTAAGCGCTACCGCTTTTTGCTACCGTGAAATGTTGTTTGAACAAGTTCAAATGAACTGAGTGGTAAATGAATTGAGTAAGTAGAATTAGCCATGTACAAAGTGAATTGTTGTAGAGCTAAGGAAAGTTGTGTGTTGCAACGCACCAGATATTTTAGTTTATTCTCAGTATCAGTTCTTTTACTCAGTACGACAATTGGACTACTACTCGACATTTGTGAGAGCTATAGAAACATATCAGCGGAAAATAAAAATTATAAGGAAAGAATTGCACCAAATTCGAGTTTGGTTAAACTTTTGAGAAGTATTGGGCTGCTCTTACTGCCAAAGTTTGCTCTTTTTAGCCGATTACTAACTTATTTCGAAGGGTTATGGAAAGTAAAAAGTTGACACAGGAACTTTCGTCAATTCTTGCGCCAAATACCGTTTCACGGCATTTACCAACGCACGTCCAGTGTTTTTGTGCGTATATACTACATAAGGTTTATAAGGCTCGTACTCTGAATGAATGATTCATGGAAGGTATTTATATAACTCACGAAAATAGCCAAATGTACCAATAGTTTGATGATTTATAATAGAAAAGAATAGTATCAAAATATCACTAACCTAAGAAGAAATTGAAAACACTCATTTCCTCGGCCTCACTTGCATTCAACTATAGAAACTAATCAAATCTGTTTTTCATTCCGTTTATAACAAGCCGTACATGACAACGGGAGGCGCTTAAGGTTCTCGAATTGATTGTGCTGCTCTTACTCGTGTCACGACCGTTATTGAGCCGTCAATTCACAGGTAATTTAAAAGGCCGTCTTCGTGATCGTGTTCATCGTGTTCGTTTTGGAATAATCCGGTAAAACTGTGATAAATGGTAGTAGGTGAAACGGTGGGGGTTGAAATTCTGGAATTTATGGAGCAGCTCCTATACACCTTGTGAGCATTATCAAACGCTCATCTTACATGTACTTGATTGACCAATCAACCACACGAATTTTTCGTAACGAAAGATTCGTAGAACATTTGAGCGGAGTTTATAAGGAAAAACTGCGTTAAAATCGATTTTCGTCGAAATGTGTATTAATTTATTGTGCAGCTCTCGTAATTTTTCTGCCGATGAGAATTTCATGGTATTATTATGTCATATAGTGCTGTCCACACAAGGAATTTAATTAAAGTCCTTATAGCAGTTTTTGGGAAAATAAATAGTTGTGGTTGGAATAACTAAGGTAACTACAGTTAGTTTTGAGTAGATTTTGCTCATACACTGATTTTGGCGTCCCACGGTGACCTGTGGGCTGGATATTAAACTTTAGTTAATTCTTTCAGCGTTCACAAAGAAACACACAGATTTAGTTCCCCAAATGGTGTTTTTCAGACTCAGTGGCCATTGAAATGTAAAGATCTGAAGATAACTCAAAATTTTAGCCGATGTATACTTGTTTCGTAGAGCCAAGGAAAGTAAACGTGAATGACAGCGTGAAGTTTGGTGCACTCAAACTTTACATACATAATTAACGTAGGGGTAAAATTGAATTGGGAGGGCGAGACATTATCGTCAAGCGTTTGGTTTGATAGACGTCCCTACCTCAATTAATTGTCTTCACTCAAAACATGACTCATCTTACAACCTTAAAAAGAATGACGAGAATTTCAAAATATCCTGGAATCTGGAGAAGAGCTTCAGTGTTGACTTTCTGGAGAAGGGCGATTTTTTTTCGGTTTTCTTAACTTGAACAGTTCTGCTGAACAGTAAGCATCAATTTACCTCCGCTCCTCTGACATTCTCCACAATTTTTAAATGCTTCTATGTCTTCTATCAATTTTCAAGGGCATTCGTGTATTTGGGTAAGTTCTGATATTCAATCGTTCATGCTCAGGGTCACTTGCGTGTTTTCCACGTTTTGAGGTTTATTTCGTAATGACCTCTGAAAACTCGCTCATCAAAAACTTCGTTTGGTTTAGTTTATTTTTACTTGGACACCTAAGACAAACGAGTATTTAGAGGGTCGCGACGAGAGGACCAGATTATACACGAGATCACTGGGGCAATGCCAGTTCGAGCCGAGAGAGGAGTAGAGGAACCTGAGGCGGGTTTCGTGCTCGGCTTAGCGTGTGTACTGACTCTTCTGACCTAACCCAACACCTATCCTCGGCTACTGGCGTAATTTATGGCTTCATCACTCCTCACGTTCGTCCACACGTTTTTTTCTCTTCTTTCCGGATTTTCGGAGGTTGAAATTATGTTTTGACTTGAACCAAGCGAGGAGGTTTGAGTTGATGAGTTGCTCTATTTCAAGGGGAAATTAGGAGTTACACATAAGTAAGTATATATTAGATACGAAAGGCCGACGTACAATTTGTAAGTCTCTCACATTCCAAAACTCTCCTCAGCCCCACGTACAACCAAGTTCCAAACTGACACGACAGCAAGCATCTACAATGTTACGATCCTGCCCACTCGTACGCATCGTCGCCAGTAATCTCTACCATAAACACCTTCTCAGTCACACCATGTAGAGGAGTAATGGGGAGTTGGGAGACTTCCTGAGCTTCCATCTGTCATCAGAGCCATGCAGAGCAGCTGCGAACTCAAAAGGGGGCTGGGAATTAGGGGTAGATGGGGAGTATCTCCGTCATACCATCTTAGCCAATGTCTGCAAAGCAAGCAGGCGTATATGACGTAAGCATGGTATAGGGCCAGAGATAGACGAGACTCCCAAGTTCTAGATCAAACCGAACCGTGAATCTGTGCACATGGGACGCCGTATGGGAGGCCTAAGCAATCCTGAGCAGCAGCCATACTTCAACCTCATAAAAAGTAGCCCCTTGGTGTCTGAAGGAGACGTAGCTTCTACTGCGGCTTCAGTGAATCACCAAGGTCCACACATCTCCCAGCCGAGGAGATTCCACCGAGAAACTCAACCCCCAAGATAACACCGCACCTCGACCAATCCCACCCTACGCTGACTCTAGGGATAGAAGATTTGGGAGGGGGACGGAAAGCAGGATAAGAGGATGTTCCACAGAAGATACGACCTGAGCATCACGTGGGTAGTGATGCCTTGGACAAAACCACCGTCCAAACACCCTCATTGTTGCAACCCTGATGTAACCTGATTCTACTCTGCCACACAAAGACCCGTCCTGTCATATTTGCGTCTTTTGGCTTGCCAGATACTACCTGAACATCCAGAACCGCTGCAGACTGGTCGGGACCAACGGTGGCTATGCCAGGCCTCAGTTTTTCTCCAAAGACAACCCTCCAGTGGTGCTCACGCCCCGCTTCCCAGCCCTCAGATGCCAATGAACCAGCAACCTGTTCGCAGACCTGCTTGCCCTATGAGTATGTTAACACACTTGCACCGCATGAATCAGCGTCTCAAATTGGTTACCACAGGTACGACAGAAAGTTACGGATAATTACTAAATTAATTATATCTTTAGTTAGTTTTCGACCAATTTTGGTCATGATCTCATTTTGGCGTTTTGTGGTACCTGCAGGGTGAATATAAAATGTTAAGTTTTGATTCAGCGACACTCTGAAACCCCTTTTACACACACACGCACATCCTGCATTTTCTCAAACGGCGTTATTGAGCACAGCAGTCCTTAAGACGTAAACATGCCAAGAAAGCACACGCAAACAGTGCAACCCATTGCGAAACTTTTATAGGGTCAAAGAATATTTGATAACTTGCCGAAAAACCACGAGGCGAGTGAGCTGTACTGTAGCCCCCCCCCCACCTCTTAATGTCCAAATTCAAGAATTCAACGTACTAACGGAATATTTTGAGGCTTGACAGACGTAAATATAATAAAATCGAGATAAAACCAAAAGTTATTGACGAGCTCAAAAACATTTCAGCCCCCCCCCTCCCGCACCTGCTTTTACGGGTTATTGATGCCCGGCAACAGTCGGCGGAGGCTGCTCATGAACTTACCCAAAAGAACCGTCGCAGGAAACGAACCCGATCCTTTTATTCACTTTTTTTCTTTTTTCATTTCTCGCCCTCTGGCCGTTCTTTTGACGAAGACCGAGTTTTACGGCCGTCCATTAATTAGGAACTTCTCTGAAAAGTTATGTTTATTTTAATTACAATTTCGCTGATTTATTTTCATTTTATTTTATTTAGGTCGGTGACGAAAATGGCTCCCGTACAGCCAAACATTTTACGAGTACGAAGCTACAAAATTTTGGGTGCGAAGATATACGTATATTTATTATTTTTATACTTGGACTTTAATTTTCGTTTGTTGTTATTTTATGTTTCATTCAAAAATTGGAAACAGACTATCCATTAGATCCATTTTTTGAAGACAACAAAACGAAACAGTTCCAACGAAAATTGCCGTAAAATGATCTCAACATTCAAAATATTTGACCTTGTCAGCATGAGTGAGGGGGATGAGTACAAACTTAACGCCACTAACAAAAAGTAACCCGCGGTATTTGTCGAACATACCTCACAGTTTTTGAACCCCAGGCGCCATTTGAGAGCAGATGAGCTGCGCGTCAGGAAGTTTTGTTTAGGTATTTCGTTCATTAGGTTCGAAACGTACGGACGATGGTACGTTTCTATCGATCGGAAGAGACTCGCTGGGACGTTGCACTCCAGGCTGTTTTTCCTCTAATTAGAGGTTCATCGCCTGTTTTATTTTCAAACTCTGTTTGGTCGAGCGTTTCGCACAGCTCTGTCTAATCGGTTTTGAATTTTTCAAACGGGTGCCATGCTGTCTTTAGCCTTTTTCGAGTCCGTCACATCACAACTTGGTGAAAATTTGACGAGAGTCACCTGAAGGAAAAAGCTTCCGCTGTTCGTCTCATCAGGAATTGATGGGCGAAGAAGTTGATAAAATAATTGCGAGGATCAATCGTTAAAACGGCTACTGAGAGGGAAACAGAGAGAGAAGAAGGTGACTGAGTTGGCGATTGTCTTATGAAGAGTTTTTGAATAGAATATTGACGAAGAGGTGGAGCTACTCACGAAGGCCGGTCAGTTTGTCTCGTTCTGCGGAACTAATGAATTATTTGGCGATTTTTGACGTATTCAACGTATTTGCGTTACAAGGAATGGACGAAGCGAGCTCAGAAAGATCGCCAGTGTTGATCCTTGTGAGTGCATAAAGGAGAAAATTGTACCTTAGAAGAATGAGCGATTTCCAGTTCGACAGTTCGGAGGCACAGCTAATGTCAAGTGTAGGTTGTCATCGATGACAGCAGAGCAGAAGTAAGGGGCAGACTCTTTATTTTCATCGAGTGCGGGAAGAGTTACGCAAGGAGATATCCGTTCTCCTGTGGACTATGGGGTCTGAACAGAAATGGAGAGCATGTTGTAACTTCATTGGTGAAAAGAGTGGGGGCGTTACAAAATGTACAAAATAAATGTTGTAACGCATCAAAAAACTGTCCTCATCCACGTTTTTCAATGCCATTACTGATCCAATTTATTGGTTTATTATCTATTCTGAATAATACATCTATGTTTTAAGTCAGGAACGTTTCTTTACAACCCCTCTTCCCCCTCGAAATTTGACATCTCACGTTTCAAGGCATGGCATTCCCGAATCTGCAATGTCAGTCCATCCCCCCCCCCTCGGCGTTCGTCTGGGCCGTCTTTTAACTCAAGGTGTTGTACAAAATCAGTTTTGCACAAACATTCCATTTGTTGTATAGTTGGGCCCACTTGCTCAGCAATCCAATCGAACCAAATCCATGTTACAGGCTTTAAAATGCTATTGCAATGTTATTGCATCGTTTCCTAGGTATTTTTGATGCTGAGTCGAATAGGAAGGGTCTCAGATATACTGGATTGCTTCTAGATGGACCACGTTGAAATTACAGTAAATGTAGTGAGGTGAATTCTAGTAGTTGGAGGAACTGGCGCGACAACGTAGCGAACGTTATCCTTTCTCCCCAGTCTCTGCTCATTTCCTCTCTCTGCTTCCAGCGCTCAAACCACCCGTCATGGCCTAGCATCGCCTGGAAAACGTCGATTTGCGTTGTTCCAGTGGAATGGTTGTATTTCCTATCGTTTACTAGTATTTTTCGATGCTAAGTAGAATGGGATGGGTCTCCGAACTGCTTTAGTTTTGCCGTATTGTTAATATAGCCTTGTTATGTGGTGGCACAATAGGACTGGTGGGATAGCCTGGGGTGCTTATCCCACATATGGGACAGTCAGAGTTAGCTACGTCACATTCTCAATGTTTTTCGGCGTTGGATTGCATAGGATAAGTCTCAATCATGCAGTACAAGAGGTTCATATACCGTTCGGTACTTATTTGAGGCGTTTGGTAACGCAGCTCAATCGAACTCTATAAATAAAATATAGCTTTACGAAGTTCCGAAATTTATTGAGGTACTCCAGCTCACGCCACACCCGTTAATGAGCAATCGGTGCATATTGTTTTGGAAACATAATTTTTTTCGAACTAACGGGTGAAAAGCGTGAAAAATTGTAAGAAGAGAAAGTGGGCAGTGGTTCGAACTCTGGAATTTCTGGGGTTGTCCCTAATTATCTTACGAAACATTATTAAGCCCTCATTGTACACGCTTATTGATAGTATCGCATAAGCGAGATTTATTTAACATCACCAAATTCGATTTTCTATAGTTTATTGTGCTGCTCCCGTACTTTTTTCACAAATTAAAATTTTACAGTACTGTTGTTTGAAACCGACAATAAAAAACATTTAATCAATGCGTTAAAGCTGGTTTTGTGGAAAAAAAGATAACTATAGTAAGTTTTGAGTTGTTCGATTCGATAAGCCTCATAAGATAAACGTCTGGATAATCTGACTTCGTTTATAGCATAATTAATTTGGTGCAGTCACATTCGCATAATCGCGCTCAGGCCGGCCTAAAAATATCCGGGAATATATTTTCACTTACATCGGTGCGAACACTTTCCAAAAAATCTATTAAAACAAAATGTGAAACAATCTGCAGTGGTAAAGCTGATCACAACTATATACAACTAGCGAAAAACGCGTGAATTATCAGGTCAATGTCACCTATTGAATTATACATTTTATTGGGTTACTCTCAACTATCTTAACGCTCACGATAGCTCACTTTCCGTGTCCCTTACAACGTTCGTTACCGTTGGGTTCGCCTAAAAACTCGCCCATTCATTCACACGGAAACATGTCGCTGATATTCTTGCTCGCTGTAGTTCGGAAAATTGGAGAGTAGTTTCAGAAAATAGGCCTTACGATCGCGTATCGGTGGATCATGCCACACATACCGTCAGAGAAGAAATAATTAACGGAATTGCCGAATCGCCCAATTACTGGCGTCTCGTTATTGCAATAAAAACCGTAAAATTTGGCAGGAATCCTCCGAGTTGGCCGACGGCACCATCTGTTTGACAGGTGCATGTTGCCAATTAAAGCAACTTTCCCGTCCTGCCGTTCAGCAAGGATCAATTTTCGTCCGGCATTCTGGGTCACTTCAACCGCGCGATATTTTTTTTTTTTCATTATTTTAGGACTTCCGTGGAGGAACACTCCACCAGATTAAACAAAATACCTGGTGCAACGTTTCACACAAGAAAGAATTATATTTTGCGACTGATTATCCATTAGAAGGTTGTGAGTAGAAAGAAGAGTGGAGAATAAAACGTGGGTTTATGGATGTTACTTACAGACTCTGCCTTCACGATAAATGAATTCAGTTCTGCATTTATTGTGGGAATTCAAAAACACGAAAAACTAGTTGTTTAAACCATGTTTTGGTTTCTATCTCCGCTCTATTTCAGCGGACTCAACGGAGTACAATAAGGACATTAACAACTTCAACATCCTGTGAGTTTTACCTGATTGAAACGAAAGGTATTAATAAGTACGAGCGCTTTGCGAGTTTAATTAAAACCTCTGGTGCGGAATCATGAGTCAGCTAAAAAACAATCAGCTTCTCTAGGCCGACGTTTCGCTCATTTAATTCAGCACCTTCAGGGCTGGTTCCCCATACGTCGATTGTAGAATTTGTTAGTCGGGGAACGAATTCTGCTGTTACGATGAGGTTGGCAGGAATTTTTTATTGTGGAATTGAATTTAGTGAGAGTGACTCTCAAGAATCCACACCTAAGTTAATTTCAACCGTTAAGAACGCCGCATGGCAATTTAATTAAAATCGTTGGAGCTGTTAACCAAAAAGGCCAATAGCCCTCATTTTTGTTATATCTGCGAATATATTCGCTGAAAGTATAATATCCCTATGCCCCTTCCTCGTCAGCTCGTTTCACTTCTTTGCTTCACTACTAAGAGCCCTTCGGCTATCGAAAATAACTTTCGCTCATCCATCTCCAGCGACTTCATTGCACTTCATGCACTTCTTAGCTAGTAACAAGTCATTTCTTAGACTCTCGCGTGTAATTTCAAAGTCTGTGTATGTGTGTGTGTGTGTGTGTGTGTGTGTGTCAGTATGTGAAGTCATCTGACAGGGCTAGCTAAATATGACACGAACTGTGCTGGTGCCTAGTGTATTTATTACTTTCCTCAGCCCTACGAAGTATGAAGATATGTTGTCTAACCATATGAACGTTTTTTTTGTTTTAGTTGTTTTCTCGAGATCTTCACCGATAATCCTTTGAGAAAAATGGTTTCTGTGGCCTTGCCCTGGCATGGTGCTCTTTGAGGCATAACCCCCCCGTTAGCTACTCGGTTCGTATCTTAACTGCAAGGCGTTCTATCGTGTTTTAACTCCCTCTTACCCCTAGAGCTGTCACCCTCATGTGTTTCGTTACTCTTAATTTATTTGGTTATTTGTTTGGCTGCCTCCCTTTCACGGCAGCTTCGCAAAAACCTAAAAACGCTGCAAACTGTTTATTATTCTCATGCATAGTATGATTGAGACCTATTTTATCCAATCCAACGTCGATAAATATCAAGTCTGGCGTGGATTCTTGAGAGTCGTTCAGGATACAATGAAAGGCTTCTCTTGGCCGACGTTTTGCTTAATTTATAAAGCATCATCAGGGCTATAATTAAGTAATTGACTTAGGATAAATTATAAGGAACTTATGGAGACGAATTGGACTGACTCGGGGAATTGCTAATGGTTGCTTAAAATAATAACATTCAGAGAAAGGCAGACCTTAACAGGAAACAACAGATTGGACTAGCGTGGAAGGTTATAACGAGGTTATGAGTAAAGAGGAACATAGTGAAGAGGTTTGCCTCTATATGTTCCTTATAATTTCATTTATAAAAAGTTATAAATTAAGCTAAATGTCGGCCCAGAGAAGCTTTTCATTTTATCCTGAACGACTCTCAAGAATCCACACCAGAGTTAACTTATCAGCTATCTGGGAAATATCAACTCATCTGCAAATGACAACGTTTGTCGAGCACCTCCGAGACCCATCACATTCGATTCAGCATCGAAAAATACTAATAAACGATACGAAATACACTACAACGGAAAGTTAAATTTTCTAGGCGACGCTGGGAAATTGGCACGCAGCGAGGCGACAAACTGACGTGTGGATGAAATGAGGCGGAAAGTAGTGAGTGGAAATTAGCGCAGCCCGGGGAGGAAAGGCAATTTTCGCTACATTGTCTCACGAGTTCCTTCAATAACTAAAATTCACCTCACTATATTTACTGTGATTTCACGGTTGTTCACCGAGCAACTCTGAGGTCCATCCTATTCGACCCATCGTCAAAAAATACCTCGGAAATAATACTAAACACGACGTAAATGCAATAAAATTGCCGCCAAAATTTCGTTTTTGTCCACTTTTTTTAAAACGAATTCCTGGTCGGAGGGGTGTATTATTCAGAGTAATGGTATGAGTTTGTGTGTGCGGTGTTCACAAGCTAAATATCGTAGTTTTCATTAAACGGTTTGAAACGACAAACAAATAATATAACAATTTCATCCTTGGGGAACAGGACGATACAAATCCAATAAATCATTAAACATCTCACCAAATAAAACTATTTTATTGCTTTTTTTCATAAATTCCGCTCATATGAATCTGGCGCTCTTGAGAGCAACCTGACAAAATCCGGGATTCAAACTACTGTCGTTTCATTTTGTTAAATGTTATATTATTTTTAAAATGTTATATCACTTGTACGCTGGTCACTTTGAAGGTCACGTGACGTACGTTGGAGCTACGTAGTAAATTATGTAAAAGTGCCACAAGTTTCTCGCTATTGAACGTTGAATTTTAACAGACTCACGCAAACTGCAAAACATATTGGATTAGTTGCTACACCGGTAAAAATTATTGAATGTACGTGGAGTTGAGGAAAGTTGGGTGACGCGTCGCAACTGCTGTTTTTGTTCTGTCTGCTTTTTTTTCGAGTGCCAAAACTAATCTGGGAAGAAAGAGTGTGGGGATTTAAATACATAAGTAACGATTGATTGGCCTCTCCGTGCAAACGTACATCGCGAGTTGCATTAAACAATATGCACCTCTCTACCAGGCAGTACATAACATTCATTTTTCGTGAAAATAACTAAGAACCAAAAACATTTTCTTTGCCTTAGTATTTTGGGCCGAAATCTTTGCTCTCAGCGATAGTTGCCTCATGTATAATATTCTCCAGGCTTTCTTAGACCCCGTTATCATTTTTAGGTTGGTTGGGGCCCGTTTACGCTAAGTGGTGCCCTGCTAATGGCTATAGGAGTTCCCTTGAAAGGGTTGTGGAATGTGTGAGAGGGGGGGGGGGGAAATAATGACAAATTTGAGATCTTCAGTAGGGGGAGTGCTGGAAGACAGTGCCTTGTTCCACGCTAAGGTGGTTGCTGACGAGCAGCTATGGACTAGTACCATTTGGTGACACGCCGGGAACTATCTGAGCGCAGGCTCCACATTTGCCGGGGACCAACTCCCACGAAGTGCAAAGACTTCAGCCAATAGGGCTCATTTCCCAACTCTCGGGTACCAGTTACGATCATCGAATTTATTAGGGTAGTAGAAAAACGTCCATCAGCTGCCATGGTGAATTTTGAGCTCTCTGGGCATTCTGAGTTTCGTAGATTTGAGGAGTCGACTTCTTATCTAATTTTAACGCCTTAGCCTCTCGAGTGAAGTGCACTACATTTATGTCGCACTCGTTTTGGTCACTATAAATTCTTAGTGTCTGCTCGTGAGGAATGTTGTGTTGTGCGCATTTTATAGTACCACGATGAGGGGCTAAAGAAACTAAGGAAGAAATTAAGGAGACAAACAGCCGGACCACAGAAGAAACTTGAAGCACTTAACCACCGACTGAACCCGCTGAAGCGGTACCGCTTAGCATTATTCATTTTTCTCCTACTACCAAAGAGGACTAACTACCGAGCCAACAGTTATGTTTAATTGCCGTAATAATTGTTTACTCTGATAATTCTAAAATAAAAGCGGCAATTAGTTGGTTCACATTCGTTTGAGTCTAACTATAATTGCGAGGCTCAAGTCAAAAGAAGAGCTCTCGGGAGAGAGGTCTTGGTGGAAACACTGGATTTGCGCCTCTTGGTCGCGAGGAATACGAGGAGGTTTCTTGCGAAAAGAAAGTGTGTTAACTGCGCGCAGCCTGAGAAGCCCAGTGGCCGTTGCTCGTTTCACAGGGATCATAGGCTTCTGCTATTTGGCTGACGTAACGCCTTCAGTGCTATGAGCCCGTCTGTCTTCGTATTGTAGTTGTGGACCTCAAGATAGTATTAAGCACTGGATGTCAGGAAGCGAGAATTGTCGCTGGGTGAATCCCATGATGGCCCTTCCACTAAATGCAAATGTCAGCAATAAATGAATGTGCGCTGAATATGGGTGAGTAGCATTAAACGAAACTGCTTACTTGCAACAGTTTTGGAAACAAGCCATTTTTACTAAACGGTGGCGGCTGGAAGGATTTCGTTGCAACCATTCAATTAAACGTTAATTCTTCAAAACTGTCAGGGCGCTTCGCATATCGCTAGCGATGGATAAATGAGAAGAGAGGTGATAAACCTCATGGAGTGAATCTGAGTTGCTACCCAACATCTCATCCGGTCTTGATAAGAGTAGAAGAAGTCAAACGATGGGATGACCCAGTTCCTGATGGGTTAGAGGGACTTCAGCTCAAGAGACTTTCAATCATCCCGGGAACCCAGCTGCTTTGGTGGTGCTATAGAAGTAGGACTACTATTCATGTAATAGCTTTATCTTGTCTTAGCCAACTTAGGAGAAAGTGAGGAAGAGACGCACAGCAGTGGTCAAACGGCAAACGTTCTATAAGAAGTTTGGATGAAAGTTTGGCAACGTGTGTTAGCTATACACAGTGAACTAGTACCTTATGAACGACATTGTCAACAAGCTCAAGAGGGATGTTGACGATTTAACGATTCTTCACCTCTAGCATCATGGTAGGATCCCGATACCTCACTGGTAGACCTCTGGGACTGTGAGCTCTGTTAGAAAGACCTGTTTGGGTTGGGCAGAGTTGGAGGGTTCCTGGCGTGGTAGCATCGCCTGGCGGTCTTCGGATGGTAATGGAGTAATGGCGAAGGCCTATCAAGTCCCAAACCTGACAGATTTCTTCGACCACTGGCCAAACGTCTTCATGACAACAACAAAATCCCATCTTCGTCGCCAATCATTTCGTATTACAGACAAAAGTGTGGTCATAGGATGACTATTCGCAATCCCTCTGTTGGATAAGAAAAAGGGCACAATGAATGTGGATGGTGGTCCTGTTTAGGCTGGCGGGTATAAATTCGATTACTAACTGGTCAAGGTACAGCTGTCGAAGACTGCCTTAACAACTTTAGCCCAATTCACGAAGTTACCTTCAAGTTTAAGCTTAATGCGCGCATTCCGGTTTCGTCTGCGCACGTGTTGGCGTTGAGGGCTACCGATAAACGAAAAATGTAGGCGAACAACAGGTTTGAAGTCCCGCGGAAATAAATGAGGACTGGGTAGGCGGGTTGAACCGTCTGATATTTACATCCGATATCTCTGACAATTACCGAGGCGTACCCGCGCCCTTCTTCCCTCTCGTTGACCTCAGCGTTTTCTTGCGAACCTTCCCGGACCTTCTCTAAAGGCAATTAGGTAAATAAACCGGAATCAGTCGGAGCTCCAGACTGCAACGCTTCGATAAGAGCGGGAAATTTCGCAGCGTAGGATTTCGATGCGGAAAATGCTTTTTGCACTTTCAATTATCGATGGAATTGAAATATTCAGGTTCAAAACGGTAGCACAACGTTGATACCCCTGCATTAGGACCATGAGGGTGATAAATAATTGATGAACTTAACAGTTCAAGGTGCACCAATTTCCTCATTCAACTTTGAACCTCCCGTCTCAGTAAAAATTTGAACGACTATAGATTAATTTTATATGCATTAATTGAACGTTAATCGCGTAACCTCTGCATAAGGGCCAGTTCCTTGCTAATAGTACTGGCAGTCTCTTAACGACGGCTGTTGGAGAGATTTGCAAAGGAAACTAAAATTATCAGAGGTTTTCTTAGGAATAAAACTGCGAAGAAATTTCTTGTTTTCCAATAACTAAAGTGCAATCGGAGAGCAGTGAAGGCAATGGTAAGAGGTGACTTTACAACTTTACACAACTTTCCTTGGCCCCACGTGCATTCAGCGATTCTCCTGACTCTAGCGATTAATCACATCCGTTTTTGATACTGTTCATAACTACGTTCCACATGCCAGCGCGAGACTCGTATACATCTGGGATTTATGGCGCTGCTCCTATTTGTGCCAGAATCGTTAAGCAATAAGTTCACAGATGGTTCAAGGGACTGTTTACGCGATTTTTTGAGAAAGATGGCGTTTGCCGTTTTGGAATGATCAGGTAAAAACTGTGTGAAACGGTGGTGGTTAGAATTCTGGAATTTCTGGTGTAGCTGCTATGTATCTTCTCAGCGTTATCAAACGCTTATCCGATAGCACTTTAGTCGTCTACTACTACTTCTAGTAACATTTAAGCAGAACCGGCCAAATATTTGGTAATTTATTCTGCTGCCCACTAATGAGAATTTGGAGCTGCCTATACAACAGTTCGAGCCGTTTTTGAGAAGAAAAAATGTTTTGATCAGTATGATAACTATAGTTAGTTTTAATCAGAGTTCGCCTATACCCTTACCTTGGCGTTCAATGGTAACCTGTGCATTAGATATTTGGATTAGCCGTTTTCTCTCAATCGTGCTCACACACACATACAAGCCATTTTCTCAAATAGTGTTTTTCGGACTCAGTTGGGTTTGAAATATAAAGCTCCGATGAGAACTCACTTTTTTTCAGCCGATTACATAACTTTCCTTTCTAATTCGTAGAGCCAAGGAAAGCAAAAAGCTGGTGAGATACTCACAGTATGACACCAGCCAGAGAAGACAGACCCACCAAACAGGTACGTTAACTTTAACGTTTTACCTACTGGCGGCTTAACCAAATCACTTTGAAATAAACGCCATGATCCTTCTCGGCTTTAAGAAAAATGAAGTTACAGTATCATTGAACATCTTGTAACGCTTGTAAGAGTGTAGTTATTAGCATTATACAAAATAAATAATAATATAAGAAAACGAATTAATACTGTAGTAGAAAGAGAAAAAAAAGTATAAAATCATAGACAGTATCGACGATAGAATGACCTTTCATTCCAACCCCTGCTATACGAATTACCACAATTCCACCACAGCGCCGACCGACGTCGACACAAGCGGAAAAGCCCAGTCCGCATCAGTCAATGCATCAGTGAATACATGCCTCATTTACATTCCACGTTTTAGTTTGATAATGGTATTAATTTAATTTGAATAAAAAAACAATTACTGAACAGTGATATCCTTTTGCAAAATAAATCCGAGGAATTTTCTAGTCAACTCGTTTTGCTGACGAATGAGGTTTAATCATTTCAATCGCTTGGCTTACCTTGGAAGTAGCTCTTGGTTCTTAGGTAACTAACGGATAGTCTAAGTATGGACAGCCGGTCCAACTTGGACAGAATGTTCTGTTCAAACGGTAGGAGATTCGCGAGCGTATCGAGCTCTGCGTTCAGTCGCTCCCGATGCCGTTTACTCGGGTTGCTTTTCGTCACGCCATCTTTCGGTGGCGGCTTGAGGCTGCAACAAACAAACCGCACATTTCTCAGATTACGAGGAAGTTTTAATTTGAAAAAAAAGAGAGACGAAAACGAATTGAAGGTAAAAAAAAGAAAAAGAATAAGAGAAAGAAAGAAAACATTTTAACGTGAGTCGGGCGAAATGACTCGGACGAAAAACTTTTCCGCGAATCCCATTGCTGAAGACGGTGATTGCTTCTTTATGCGCAATTACTATTTTACGTGATTTTTTTTCCAACCTAATCAAAAGTTTTTTGTCAAAAATTTGACGCAGCGGACGTGACAGTGCACGGGGGAAGGGGTGTCGATACGTCAATCTTCGTCAATGTCCCTCTGAGACTTCCCGCTCTCTTCAACGAATCAAAGCCTCTTCGCAACAACGTTTTACAGCTCTTAGTGGGAACTAATAACGAAGATAATAAATTAAATGTTTAGCGTCAGGGAATTCTCAGTGGCAGATACCATACAAGCAAACGACGGGTTCTGTTTCCTTGTCAAAGGTTGTGAACGCATTCCCAAATCAGCGTTAGTCATGAAGCTCCACCACTGACAACTAGGTGCTGCGGCGGTGTCGCGTGGTAGAGTAGTCTGCGTCAATGATGATTCCGGACGCCAGGACCAACGTGGCACGAAAAACGAACAAAAAACAAGAGGCCGATCAGGGCAGTCGAAGTGCACGCTACACACAGAAGTACACAGGTAGACAATGGATTGGCCCGGTCTGCTCAAATTACTTCTCTGAAAGAGGTATCCCATTCCCTAATTGCGCCAATATCAGGTCTTCGTGATTGCTAAGAATCCTCATCGAATGGGGGCAGCGTTCGTCATCCAGTGGCCACTGGCGTAGAGGCGCATCAAGAAACTTTCTAGTTTGTCAAATATCTGAACTGGAAGGCAAAAAACCAGTGTCTCTTCAAACACATTTCTGCTGGGCCACTTAGGTTGCTACTGATCTTTTCCTACGGTTGGTGCAAAGCGCAGACGTTTAGCCAGCCTCCGCTACTTCTAGTTCTCTAGTGAAGGAGAAACGCAACATTGAATATCTCATTACAATTACGGTTTAATTAACACAAGTGTGGAGGAATAGAATCACAAAATACCCAACGGAACAGGTGTATAGGAAATATAAAGAATATTATAACTACAAGTCCATGTACTCGGTTCATTCAATGAAAAAGAACCTACTTGCTTCTCTTTCAATTCAGAGAATTTAAAGTACCATGAGGTTGTAAGTTGACGGAACATTCAACTTAGGAACCACCCGGAAAAGAATGAGTTATCGTTCGTCAATCTTCACGTAACTCATAAGCCGAAGTGTTTGACAAGCCAATGATGGATGATTGGTATTTTACTGTCTCCTTCATAAAAATTGATTTAAAAGCGATTAAATGAGTTGAAAATGGTTAAAAATCACTGCACGAGAGATTGAGGAAAGTCGTGCGATGCATAGGGCCTGATATATTAGGGTAAAAGTAGCTGTGGAACGTCAAGATCTGATGAAAAGTCAAGTATCTGAATATTCCTCGTTAATAGCAGGTACTTTTGACGGATTATCATCGCAATTGGACGATAATCGCATCTTCGCCACTTTTGTGAGTCGATCCCACTGTAATTTGAAGAAAATTGTACGTCTCCTGAAATTCCAGGTCTAGTAAAAGAGAACGAGCCGTTCGAAAGAAACAAAAATTATATTAATCAGTAGAGCCGGCGATAAAAACTAGCGGACGAGTTGATTAGGCAAAGAACTGTATCAGTACTGTGAAGTGAGTCAGTTGACGTAGAGGGAAGGTTCGCTCGATGAATATTCATAGGGACTGGCGGTGCTGGGCTGAGTGTGGCTGTTTAACGATCGTTAACCAGGAATCAAGAGAGGAGGGTTTAGGGGTAATTATTGTGGCGAGGGGACTTTAGCTACCGGAAGCTTACGCACTTTTCTTAAGAAACGAAGCGATGAAAGGGAGCGAACAATGCGGATGAGAAATGCTATAATATCTATCTGCCTTTAACGTTCATAGATATTGGAAGTAACTGCTGGTTGCTGCGATTCCTCACACTTCTTACCTAACAACTTCAAAACATTAAGCGCACACCACCTCAAAAAATCATTTCGAGAGCCTCAAGTCGCTATAGGCTCAATAAAGGTCGTGGCATGAGTAGGAGCAACTCAATTAATCCCTAAACACTCCTCGCTAACACATTCTACATAAAACTCACCAGTTTAAGCTCATATAAGCTAATTGTGTTGCTAGAACGATTACAAGCGCTAAATTTACTCGGGGCTGAGAAAAGTTGTGTAATGCGTATTTGATTATTTTTTGTCCCGCTCTTGGCTCCCGACAAATGAAAATGTTGAATTACCATTCAGTTGTTTGTAACTCTCCGCCATAAAATGACAATTTCGTGCGTAACGTTATTTCGACTTTTCACGTTGATTCACTGGCTGAATATGAAACTTCCTCATTAAACCGTGTTATCAGACACACTCGCAGGTTCGATTTTGGGCAGGAAACATAGCCAAGAGGAAGATGATAGTGGAATTAATGTGAAGTGTTGGCCATTAACACAAGGAAATACGGGTAAAATAAAAAAATGGACAGGTGAAACTTGTTTAATGTCAGACCATAACAATCTATAGCTATCGATGTTTGTCTGAATTCTAGGGCCAGGATAAGCCAGTAGGTTACGTCATAGTTAGATATTATGAGTTAGTAAATATTTGCAAGATCGGCTGGTTCTATTCTCAGGTGCCAACTTTCATTCAATAGAGAATGCTTTTGTGTTGTGGTGTCAATTTTTCGAATATAATTATTATTCCGCGGAAGAAAGTTATTTAAAGGCATTTGGTAACTTTGATTTCCCTTAAGGACTGGGAGCGTTGCGTGGTAAAACCCGTGTAAAACACCCAAGATAAATATCTTATCTTCTAACAGAAGCTATTGGGCCGTGGAACCAATTAGAGAGGAGACTCATTTCCCCTGGAGTTGCCATCGCCGATGGACCTGCTCATGAAAAACTGCGACTCTTCTCTTTCCCACCTTTTCACGTCGAGCAGGTTCGCAACCAGCGGTTTGTGACAACGGGCTCAGAGAAGGTTCAGGTCGTGACGTTCGTGACGCCTGCTGGCATCAGTTAGCTGATTCCTTTTATCCGCTTTTCCCCTTTTCTCCTAGGCGATATATTTCTCACCGTTTCCATCGCAGTTCGAAATACCGCTAATAGGTCCATAACGTCGACGGGGGCTTAAGTACGAAGAAAACGTGACTCAAAGTCCTTAAGCTAATGACGACAGTAAACAAAATCAGTTAGAGTAGGCGAGGAGGAGGTTGATCAGTCTGAAAGCAATGAACATGATGGTTGAGCCTGCGTGGTCAGAAGTTTCGGCCTGGAAGAAGAGATTGAGGCGTGCTTCTGCTGGCGAACGTTTTGGGCACGTGAGATCTATTTCCAGTCCCTTATAATTTTGTTAAGATCACCATGCTTCTGTTGCAGAGCATCACAACTTTCAACAGATCAGAATAGATGGACAAACAGGGGACTAAGAAGGTGCCAGATGTATGACCGGTTCAGTTGAGAAATGACACGCTTCCTATGTTTTGAAATAAAAGTGTATCTTTCCTTCCAGCCTCCCCCCCCCACCTTCTCTTCCTACGGTTCTACGCCTCCTCCTAAGAATAACGAACAGAAATCAGTTCGTAAAAGTTCTTGCCAGAAGCAGTAGCTAGTGGATGAAGTGACCACAATGAAGTTAGCCAGCATCTTAGAGGTCAGCATTGCTGTAATTTCCACAGAGACCGCCTTGTAACCCTAAAAATAAGATGCACTATGACCGGAATTATAATTATGGTCTGGGATTCAGTTTGAGTTGGAGGGGATACCATTAGGAGAACTGGAATAATCCTCGCCTGTTCCACGAAGCTGCCAAATATGCCACCATCTTGTAGCTAATAGAAATTGGACATGGCCAGTCGAGGCAGGCGCATGAATGGGTTCAGTTCATGAATTTGAAGCAGGCTGTGCAGGGTGCTCCCAAGCTCCCCCCTATACGCCAAGAACGTCTCTGAAGGACTATGTACTTCAAGGACAGAGCTCATACTCCAAACATTCCAGGGTACGCTTTAAATACTGAAACGTATGCTTCAAATGGCGGGTTAGAAACGGAGGAGTAGATAAATAATGAATGAACGTGTAATGACACTAGGCATTGCTGGAACAGCATCTGGGGATATCACGACTATCTTTCAATCGGAGTGGTGGGATGACCAATGATGTTGAGTAGGAATGAAACAGCCTGACGCAAACACACCAATGGCCCTGTCCCTAACTCTTTGGGCAATGCGTTAGTTGATTTGGAGATCGACCTACTTTTTGGGTGACTTCACGTGCTTCACTTTCAATCACGAAACTCTTCGGCATGTCTTAGGTACCACTCGCGGCATGAAGCATGTTATTTGCATTACGACCACAATTCAGGAAGATATTAAAACAAGTTATGGTAATTACCAATTCCCCCTGAGGAGGCTCTCGTGAAACTCTTCCTCTCATCCGCCGCCTGCGGCCCAGACGGCGATATTTGTTATAGCCTACCCCCAGACAATGGCCGCACTTAGAAGGGGGTCCCAGGGGTCCAGAGCTTCAGATCGCTTAATAGACACCTTTGAAGATGCTTCAACGATTAATTCGCAGCCGTAAAACCCGGAGGTCTGAAGAGTTCCCTTGAAGAAAAAGCGTTAGGGTTTAAAGGCGCGAACAAGCGGCTCGGGGTTAATAGATGTTTAACCTCCGTAGGTATATGACCTTCTTTCTCACCCTTATTAGTAAATAGATTACTTGGCAGCGCTCGGGTTTATAGTCATGTTCCCTTGATTAGGTGTAAAGGGTAGGTACCTTCACTCGTAACCCTGGTGTTTATAGCGCTTCGAACCTTTGCCATTGTAAATACCCCTCGAGTATGTGATTTACTGACTGACCAGCAGAATTTTTCGTTTTATTTCTTCAAATTTTATTTCCCTTCCGAGGATTCCTTTCTCATTGGAACTCCCGCTCAGGCGAGACGTGAGGAAAAGGTCATTTCTTCTCTTCTTCAAAAATCTAACAAGTAACTTGTGAATGCAGACACATTTACAATTCAGGCTTCACTTTAATCCTACTCCTGACTTGGGCATTTATACCATCTGCATCTTTAGCTTTTAAAAGGCCCGAGAAGTTTGACCTGGTAACTACAATTCGTTCAATTCTACTTTCTTCCCTCTTGAAACTACAATATGCTGAAACTGCACAAAAACTTATTTGCTACAACCGCGTGAGGGCCAATTCAGCTGCCTACTTCCGATACGACGGCCAACACAATACAAATTAAATCATTAAAACGATAAATTAGGCAATAGTTTCTACAAATTATCCACGCATTAAACGATAATGGCAAACAATGTAGCCAAGTTTTTGCTCCTTGAACCAAAGCCGCCAGACAATGTAGCCAAGTTTTTGCTCCTTGAACCAAAGCCGCCAGCGCTATTCAAAAAGCAACTACTCACTGCTGTCTCCGAAAAGTAAGACTGAGCCGTTTACACTACTGACAATCAGCGAACGGGAAGATGACCGTGTAGCTTGAACGAGGTCTCAAAAAGCGAAACATTTTGCCCAGACAAGTCCCAGCCAACTGTAGGTACAGAGCAGGTGACAGGTGATTGACATGGTAAGGAACGATATGTCTCCCGTGGCCACCATTGGAGGGAATCGATGGTGAATGGAGGCAGTATTTTACAAGAAAAAAAACCTTGGTTGGTTAAATGATCACACTAGAAAGTTCAGAGTAATGCGCAAAACGAGAACGAGAGTCCACGCAACACTTATCAGAATATCGAAAGAAATAGTTAATTACTGGGGTTCTTTGGGCGTTTTCATCGGCTGCAAGGTCAAGCGAATCCTAGAGACCCAACAGTCAGAGCAGCTTGACTTCGGGAACTTCATTTGGGTTGTGGGCCCTTTGCATTAATTTGGCTCAAGCTGTGCTGAACCAAACATCATTTTCATGCCAACCATACCAGACCACTTACACATGCCTCGTGCAAACTCACAACCAGTAAACGCATGTGTACCATTGCACACTACTAATGGAGCGAGCGTACAGTTCGGTATTGGAATTGTGCGATTTGATGGCTTGAACAATGAAAGATTCTTCATCCGCGAATGTTTTCAATTATGAAACTAAAATATGAATTTGACGAAGACGAATTTCTTGCGAACAAGCTCTGCACTTCGCTTCGCCGTACTATTTTGTTTAATATCTTTTTTTTAGAGCGTCCACAGCAAATTTCCACGGAAGGACATCACGAGAGAGTTGGAAATCATAACTTGAAACGAAATGAGTAGCAGGGTTTCACGCATTTTGTCAATTTTTAACGATTCTTCATTAATAACGCCGACTATATTGCGTGAAAATAATGTGCATACTCGAGTCATTTTGATTTGCCTGATGAAAGATGAAGTTTCGGTGGGTAGAGCGATCGATAGAATTAATTCAAATCTTCTCAAACGTGGGGTCAACAATTTTGATTGAGATCGCCCAGTACTTTCAAGTTACAAACACATCGCCTGAGTCCACAGCGTTCCTTTGAGCTTACTGAGCAGTGAGATCTTAGTGTGATGCCTCTCACCACATTTTTTGTTACAGATACGTTGCGCAAAATGCTCTTTTCTCCACGACGCACACCACAAAAACGCGACGACGGTATAATTCGAGTCACAGTACGTAACTATCGAAACCGAAATTATTTCTTATGACAAGCAGAAGGGCAGAAAATGACAGGGATGCTTTCAAAACATAAACAGCAGATCGATAATTCTGCAATTGAACGCTCAAAGGAATTGATTACTGAAATTTGCCCATTTTAAAGTTGACCGTCGAGAAGGAACGAATAAATAACGAGATTTTCTTATTGAGAAGACGTCGGAGGATCAGATGGCGCTCAAAGTGGGCCGCCTGTGCGTGAGCTACATTGCTAATTCATCAGGCTCGTGCTGGAGTAAATGTGTAGAAGCACGAAACGTGTTAACGCTTCCTTTTATATCCCATTCCTCCTACAAAGCTTCCGTATGAATGGGCTTCAACGCCATTGAACGAGCGTCGTAGTCTTATCGGAGGACTATTCTCCGCTTCGTGAAAAAATCGTTTTCGTAGGAACTTAACAAACTTCACTTTTACTTGGCCATCGCGTTTTCCCTTGAGTATATGCGGTTGTAAGGTGAGGACTACAGGTTTGCGGTAGCCGCAACGAACATTGGAGTCGATGTAAACATCAGGAACGGCGACTATAACAGTTACGGAGTCCAAAAAACCGGCGAAACACTATTTCTGTGCTCCTGGCTACAATGAGGGAAATTACTGAAGAACGAAGGAGGGCGCAAACACTCAGCCATCTCACGAGTACACTCAGTTAGCATGAACGACGAAATAGGGATCGGTGAGGACCACAAGAGATACAGCCGCAACAAAACCGTAGTCCCTGCACGTTGAAAATGCCTTCAGTCTCAAAAACCAAGGAACATTTGAGGAGTCAGTGTATAAATGTTGACATTAAATAATACCACAGCACAGTATTAAAATCATCTGCGGGAAAATGGCGAGGGCGGCCCAATAGATTGGATTAAAACTTGAAATTTGCTGAATGCATGTGAGAACGACACGCACAAACCACAAGACTAGGGACATTTTGCAATGTGAAGGTTTCTTGAAAAGTGTTTCGGCTTATCTCTTTCCTCGCTCTTCGTAATGCGATAGTCGAGCTAATGGAAATGTAAAACTCCTTTCCTTATCACCTGAATGCGTGTTTAGTGTCTACGGTAAGTAGCAGACTTCCACACTTGAATGATCAATGGGCTTGAGGTTGGCGATAAGTTCATGGCCACTACACACAGACAAAAAACATACAACCTTGTGCGGAAATTACTTTACACCCTGCCGCTGACTATCGCCCCCTAGCTAATTAGAAACGTCAACTAACGGTCATTTGTGGTCAGTATTAGCTAAGCTGTAGGGACATCAAAATACAAAAAATTGACTAAGCGATCAATGTAGGTATCAGCGGTTTGTTAAAAATAAGAGGGGGCCATTCACTTCTGGTCGAAGAAATGTCAAAATCTCAGAACGTTGGGGGGAAGATGATAGGTAATTGGTTCCCCTTAAGCTTGATTGAAATCATTAGACGGTCTCTAGGAAAACCGGCAAAACCATAATTTAATGTTCGACAAATCTCATTTTCTGAGCCATCATGATTTATATACGGTCAACGCATAGATACAGAAAGAGTTGTGAGGGAAGAAATGTGAGTATACGTGTTGCTAAACTATACTCCATCAGGTTGATCAAATCAAGTTATGTAGTTGCTCTGGAAATATCGAAAACGTCATCTAAACACTAGTTTTGACATGTGGGTTATTTCTCGGACGTTTTTACGGCACGGAGCGTAGAACTACCGAACGTGCATTACAAGCGCTCGGTCGTTGTCCCTAGACGGTTTCGACTGGCGACAAGAGGATTTTGGACCAAACAATCTCGACGATGTAGCTACGCACCGTTTCATGGAGAATGTCCAGTTGCCAGTCGACGACCAACAAGTGGATTATACGAACGGGATTATTTCGTAATCTCTGTACCGGACAAAGTGGCGAATCGACGTCTGTTGGCGGAGGGGAAGGATGCGGCGGCTCTACTCAGCTCCTCTAACGATTGACCCACATTCCCGAGCATGGCGATCGAACGAATGCTGTGCTTTACCCCTCAAACCGCTTTGTTCTCCTAAAAAATCAGACAAACTCACTACTTTGAAAATCGCTGGATGCTAATCGCCCATTTTTCAGAATCTATAATAACATGGTTTTCCATTATTCGTGTCGTTCATTTTTAGGACCTCCCTCTGAAGGTAGATTATGATTGCAAGACTTCTGTAAGAGACCCAGAGGAGTGGGAAGCAACCCTGGGTAGACTTTTAAAAAACAATAACTCAGTTTCAGATTATATAAATCTAAAATAACACAAATCGGTGGATGAACGTTTGCTGTATGCTTGTATGAGTGAGAAAATCAAATAAACGATACCTCGGCCGCTTTTCATTGCCGATTCCGATGATACGTTTTCGATTTAGATGTCGGTCTTCATCACGGATGATTGGAAAACCTAAAGGCCAATCGGCAAAAATGAGAGGGAGGTTTGATGGCAGTTGAAATAGTCACATGGTCTGCGCATTGGTGAGTCACTTATGAAGTAAACAAAAACTCTGGCTAGATAAAATACCTCTCAGTCTTCAATCGACAGGTGAACACAATATCAGTAAGTAGACTTCCCACAGTAAGTGGACAGTAGTGTTTTGTGTCTTATGAAATGTTTGGATCTGTAAGCGTACCGCCATCTTCCTTAGCAGACGAGTATTTCAAAATTGCACTCTCTGCCAGAACACACTCACACAGACAGGTCCGAAAGCTTCCTTTCGCTCGTACTGTACGCCTATTATTTCCACCTAATGTCTCTTAACGACAACCAATTTGGGTAGCTCCGGCCAATGAAAACGGCTTCTGCAAGGAAGAATACAGCACCGCTTATCGTAGAATATTGTCAGTTTGAGGAAACTCGCGTACGGAAAACAAAATTATCGAGTTACTTATCCAACTTTAAAGAGCCCAATTATGTCTTTCGTTGGCCACAGATAGGCCACGAGAAAACGCTTAAGCAGTTCCTAGAATTCCCAATTCGGAATTAATTGCCATGAAATAGCGGGTAAGGTAGTAATGGAGCCAATAGAGCTGACCCTGGTGGTAAGTATTTTGAATAACTAATGACATGCTGACAAAAGGTAGAAAGAATATGGACGCATTAGTTTTAACGTTTTCATTAAATTATCTGCCTCAGAGGGCCCAAACAAGCTAGGCCCTTCGAACCCTTGGGGGCCTAGTTACCAGGCTACCTCCGTGAATACTCAGTTCATGCTACGCAGTTGCTCAGTCGCTGAACTCCACCAAGTACCAGGGGAGAAGTTAGAGAGCAAAATGAAGGAAATATGAAAGTTGCAACCAAAGGGTGAAAGATCAAACCTGTTTGCTCCTATAACAGCTTTAGTGCAAGTTGCAAAAAAGATAACCTTATGGCTAGAAGATCGCGGTCGCTGTTAAGCCCCTTTAGGCACTGACGTACGAGCTTCAGTGCCTTGAGCCCTGCGACTATAGCAAAAACAGTACCTACTGTATATCCTGTAAGGATCATGCGGTTCGCGTAAGTGCGTATTAAGGAACAGTCACTATCAGGCAGAACATACCTGGACCTTCATTTTCATTGCACGAGACGATGATCTGAATTACACAATTATGTGATAAATACCCCCATTACTCCGCATTTTACTGTCGCAAATAGGATTAGCGCTAGCCGCTAGTATAAGAAAAGGTTTAGCATTAGTACCATCAGCCTCTGAAAAGTGTCGATTCCTTAAACACGCCTAAATGTGTCTAGACCCATGAAATGTGTAGTAGCGACTTAATTAATTATTTATGACTAAATTATAATAATTACATCCCGAGGTAACAGACTTAAGTCTCCCTTCTCGTTACACCCAATAAAATGTCAGATCGTTGCCCTTGAAAACAAACGGTAGTTGGCTCCAACTTCCCCCCTTACAAAAAGGCCTGATTATTGTTTAATTACATGTTTATTCTTCCGGGGCGGAACCAAATTCCCCGAGACTGGAACATCGCTTTAATCGCCGGATTAGTTTGTTCGTGTAATTGTCGAACGGAGGAGTAACAGAACTCTTGAGAAAAGACGACGCAATTCGCACGATTGTCAAAACTGGGAAAGAAAAATCAAACCAAATTCATCGGTTTCATTATCTTGGGAACCGTTCCACCGTAATTTCCATTTTGGTAGTTTGGCACCGGGATCAAGATCACGTGAAAATCCTAAAATACGTTGGGTTTTGGGCAATTAATGCTGTTGGAGTACAATCAAGTTTAGTCCCGTTGAGAAAAAAAGAAAAAACGATTTTAAACAACGGACGCCTAATTGAATTAGGTTATTTTCATACGTTTTGAGAGGAGGAGGAGATTCACTCGCCAAACTCTGTAATTAAGAATAAGGTAATTTCGGTTTAACGAATCGAGAAATAATTGAGCTAAGCCGACCATTTTTGGCGAGAAATAAAAGTAGCTTGGTGCGACGCATCACACAACATTTCTCTACTTCAAGTACATTCTAGCTGAAAACTAATTCATATGTGCGAAACATAAATCGTAAAAACCGGTCGAGCGAAAATTTATTGGGCTGCTGCTACTAATGACACGACCTTAATTGAAAAACCAACGCACATGATTTTTCCTGGAGTGGTTCCTGTGTATAGACCTAGAATTATAACTCTTTCAAAAAGTAAAAATACAACAAATTCCGGGATTTCTGAGGTTGGTTCTAGTTATTGTATGACCTACATTATATTTCAGCCGTGGAGGTGGCATTTAGCATTCGGATTTTGTTGAGAACACTACAGTCACGGGGACGAGAAATCGGTTTTTATTCTGTTTAGGTGATCATGCTACAATTACAACGATGCCTAACGAAACTGATACAGTCATTTATAGGGTCTAGCTTATTGGACTATCGCACTCACTTTTTGCCAAACTGCTTCAACAGTTTTCACCAAACTCACAGGCTATCTTCAAATAGTTTATACATATATTTTCTCCACAAATGTTCCTCCGACAGTCCATTGAACATAAATATGAACCGTTTAACGTTTTTTTAAACATTTTCATGATTTCCATAATAATTGCACTGGATTTGATAAGTCGTACAGTGTCTTCTAGCAACCTATACTCACATTTTGAACTCTACAACTATTTCTGTATTTATCTGTTGAACTTATTTGTTAGCCATGATTGCTCTGAAAACGAGATTTGTCGAACATCACTTTATCCTTTTTCCAATTTTTTCAAAACGCCTCTAACAATTGCTATCAAACTGACGAGGTACTCTCAACTAACTAGTACCTAAATATTGTTCTTCATAAATGTTTGCGTAGAAGTGTGTTGAACGAATATACGACGCCTATGTAACCAGCTGGTCGCCAAATTAACACACAGCCATTAAATTCATTCCAATGGGGTTTTTTTTTTTAATTAAGAAGCCTTCGAAACGTAAAGAAAATTATTATGTTACCTTACCTACGTTATAAACTCACATTGTATAGGTAGTTAATGGGACTACCACCCCGATTCTTTTGTGAACGCTCTTACCATATGAGCGGGAGATACGAGGAAAAAACTCCACTAAATTGTTGATAATTTGTCATGTTGTTCTCACGGAGTGAATTTTAAAGTAATGTTGTATGATTTGGAAATGTCTATACCAAAGACGTTATCAAAATCGTTACTGCAATTGTTGAGAAAAAAAAAAAAATTCTGAGTGTTGATCACCATGATAACTATAGCAAGTTTCAGACCAATTTTGTTCATACCCGTATTTTGGCGTCGCATGACGATCTGGAGGCTGAATATTAAATTTGAGCCGATTCGGTCAAGATAAAAGGATCAACTAGATCGAATCCTAATCACTACCTTATCACCTCGTGGAAGCTTCTAATTGTGTGCTATTTATGTCGCGTTCTGTTTTTATCACTGATTGGAATTGAATTATTTAAACTTTCAACATACGGTCATATTCAGAAGCAGATTGATTCGAAAGTCGGCCGTCTCTTGAAGTACGTAACTGCGTCTTTCAGTTCGACTATCCTTCGATTTCAAATACGCCCACGATTTTGTGACGGACTAGTTCACTTCTATCCTTTTCCTTTTAGATACGAAGTCCTCGCGACAAATATCGACCAACTTCGATGGAATTTGTTGTGGTGAGTCGATCGTAGATTTGTTCTCTATTTCTCTTCTACCGAAACATTTCATTGTGATCTGTTTGGAGATAGTATTTACGCGTTAAGTCGGATTGTCGATTTCGAGCATGGAACTATCACACGAGCGGTAGCTACGCTCTTTTACCACCGAGTCGAGGTAATCACCACTTCATCACGTTTAAGGTTCGGGCCGTTCCAATGTCCGTGCAGAACAGCCCACAAGTTTCTACGAATTCCTTAAATTCGATGATACAGGGATGCTGGGCGGTGTTATAATCGTTCTCGGATATGTTATTGACAAGAATATGTAGGTACTAGTTGGCTGTGTTTGTCAAAGCCATTGTCGAGAAAATGGAAAAAACGAGTGGCAACCTGATTTTCTGATATACCTAGGATCATATCTTCGTTCAGCTGAGGGTTTCATGAATCACTATTGTGTTATGTGTGTTCACGCTAGCAATCGCACTAAAGTTTGAAAATGATTGGAGAAAATTGTTTGTGCTTAATTTTAGATAGTTCTTCTGGGTAAAATCCCAGAATAGTGGACGCGGGTACATTGTATCTGTCAATATGAGAAGAACCTATCAAATTTGATATTTAGCCTGCAGAATTACTACAGTCGCCGAAGTAAGGGTATGAAAGGCGGTCCAAAAATGTCTACAGTTATCATAGTGATCAAAATAACATATCTCAAAAACGGCTGCAACGATTTCGATTATATTTTCAGATGGATATGCCTTATGGTTGGATGTCATTCCAAAATGTGTGTGATACAAATCAATGGGACGTTTCCCGTGGTGGTCAAGACTTGAAGTTTGGCATGTGGCATCTTTATAGCTTATAGTTGGCGGAGAATCAGGAAGGGTCAGCTAGGTGACTCTTGAAGATCATTTCTATGCTATTTATTGAACGAAGCCGCAATTTGAGATGTAGCCTCTTTAGGACTTAGAGTGTACTTCACATAGAATTAATCACACTCAGCCAGAAAATTGGAAGTACCCACGATCAGATGGTTTTCTAGAAAGCTAGAGATTTGCCTAGAATTACAAGATTTAGTATATGAAGTCGGTCTTTGAAGTTGTTTGGGGACAATTTAATTGCTTTTGTACGGAGAGCTCCGAATCGTATAACGGCACAATAAAATTGTCGTTTGTGGGAGGAAGAGAAGAGCAGCACATAAATTACCAAACATTTGGAAATAAAGCGATTTTAAGACGGGTTTTCATCATAAATCACGGTTACAATCAAATATGCTACCAACACGACGAAAGTTTAATCGTTTTCATTAGATCAACAATAATTCTGGCGTTCGCTTACACTTCCAGAACTGTAAACGAGAAACCTCCCCTAAACGTCATGTTCACAACATGAAAACAAGAGCCCTGTGAAAATTTGTAGAGTGAAGACAGGTCTATGAAGCAATACGGCTTTTTCTTTTACTTAATGAAAAATGGCTATATTGGTTTACATGCTACTCACAGGAATTGGAAGATCCAGTTGTTCAAACAGGGCAAGGGAGGGAGATGATGAATATTTATTTCTTGTTTCATTAATGTTTTTGTTTCTAGATATTATTGTTGTCATTTTTATTGGTTAACTGAATGCAATCAACTGGGCAACTTGTACCCAATTTCTGATTCTTCGAACCGCTATAAGTTAAGACACGTCGTTGAAATAAGTGATCAATATTTCACATTTTCTCATAAACAGCTCCTATGAGTTTGATCAAACTTATGAAGTACTCCCAGCTAACTACACCCTACGTTTTGTTCTCAATGAAGGTTTAGGTAGAAGATGGAGGCACATCAACGAATTTACGGGGCTTGAGACAATTCTATCCACTCCCTCGCTTCCTTCTTCAGGGTTTTTCTTGAAGGCCTTTTCTTTTCCTTTCTCCCATGAAGTTTTCCTCGCCCCGATTACATCTTGTGAGTTTTACTTTGGACAGTTGCGCTGCGTAAGCCTATGTTCAGTGCCTTATGTGGAGTTGCTGCATCCAATCACTTTCGTCTCTCATTGAAATCCATCACCCACACCCGATTCGCTGGTCTTGCTCTCTGACTGATACTGTCCAACCTTAATGGCGAAATGGGCCAGGCCGCTTTTTTCAGCCCTGGTAGATCGTTGGTTAGAATGTTTTTTTGGTTCTCTCCGCTTCCAGTACCAGTAGGGTGCTACGTTTTCGTTGGAATACTCTACTGCTCTATACTAGTACTTAGTGTACTATACTAATGATTCGGTTTTTGATGACGAAGGTCTCTGTGCCCTCACATCGCTATAGAGTTGGCAGTCCCACACCTCTGACAGGTCGAAGGTTCGACGCTGGAAAAATGTGTGGCTGAGTTACATGCCTGTGAGACTGACAACGTGCTGTGCTGTGTAACGACAGAAGCACGTCTCTAGTTTGCGTCTCGTTTTACGTTATTACATTATTACCTTAGTTATTGCCTAAGCTATTGAATAAATGTCTGTCGTTCTACATAAAATTGTGCTAGGTGAAATGTGATGTGTGGTATACATTAGTTCCATTGACTAAGTTGGTTCACATACATTGTCGGGGTAGTTTCCCTTAATTGGAAGTAAATTATTTGATGATGAGGTAGTTAATAATTTACTTACTTATCAAACAATCTATTAGCAGAGGAAAGCTTTGTGTAGCTAGAGAGTTTCGGTTCTTAGGTTGTTGACGCTCACCGAAGGGAGCCATATCCTGTTACAAGATCCGGCGCATTGACACGTCAGCGCACATGGACTTCCTGTCCAGTTCCACGTTGAGCGTAAAAATAACAGCCGCCGGCGCAAAATTTCCTTGATAAATTGCGACATTAACGGTTTTGACAACGCTTTCTTCTACTTACGCAATTATGTCGCGCAGTATAAATTTAATTTTACGAAGCGGGAGGAATTGATCCGATCGTCATAATTGTTCTCATCATTAGCGACCGATAACCCAATTCAAACACCGATCTCGAAGGAAACTTCATCAAAATTGAGATCGAGGCTCGCGATTAATTGCCCCATGGGCCTGTAATTGACTCGGCGAACGTGTTGAAGCTTCCGTTCCACCTTCTTCGGCTTACCAAGCTAATTGAACATTTATTCAGATATCATCTGAGCTGACTCGTTTTGATAAAGAGCAACCGAAACTGGGAAGCGCCAGAGCGCCACGTGCTGACGTAAATTGACCAACTTAAAATTGGAGAAATTCGTCACTTCTTCGTTGATGCGATGGATCACACAACTTTCCTCCCTTTTGTCTCCACTTAGTCCTACGGAGTAGGAAGCAAATTTATGCTTTCGGCTGGCATGTCAGCCAGATCTTTAGAGGCTTCTGAGCAACAAACACCATTTGGGAGAACGATGTGTATTTTTAAATTCATTAATTCATTTGTGTTTGCGCTCATGATTACAAGCGTATACGTTACGTACGCAAATACTTAGCTCTGTTACAAATAACTCAGACGATTGAACGAAACAATGTTATAATAAAAAGTCATCTTAATTACATTAGAATATCTTGCAATAAATGCACCGGCTATAGTTAACGTAGCGAACTCTGCAGGACGGAGCGGGTGAAGATCAAGTGCTTCCTGTCCAGGTTGTCGGTAGATTCGGAGCAAGCACAATGCCCACTGAGTAGCATAGTTAAGAGCTCAGCAAACTCAGCTCCAACTGGTCTTTAATTAGCTGGAAAACTCCCTCGTGTATCTCCAAATACGCTCCCCCTTATCAACGACCCTAGCCCGATCCTCCTTCAACCTGGGTAGGGCCATGAGCGAGAACTGGACAGGAAGAGACAAATCTACAGTAGCTTCGTTATCCAGCTTGTCAGTCTCCTCAGTTCCTGGAGTGCCACGATCTCCCTTGCCCTGAGTTCCTGCAATTCATAGAAAGTCGACAGATGGCATGTAGTTCCTATGATTGAACAGCAAAGCAGTAGAAACCAGGCTATCCGTATAAGAAATGGCTTTCCGCTCCCTGGTTGTCGGGGCATTACTTCTCCAGTCTGAACGTTCAGCGGTCTTTGATCTGGTCGCCTACAAATAGTCAGCGTGTCATTCAATTTTTTGTCTGGACATTGATGTAGACATATTGTATAATTCTCGTTTATAGAACGATAAGAGCTGCGCAATAAATTATTGAACGTTTCAACGAAAAGCTATTTCAGTATAGTTATTTCATTATAAATCTCGCTTCACACTAACATTCTCAAAGAAATCAGAGCAGTAGTAGTTTAATAAGCAACCTATGCGATGGAATATCAATAATGGTCACCAGGTAATCTTGGGTAACCTCAGAAATTCTGGAGTTCAAACAAACGTCGTTTTGTTGACTAACTTAGTTGCAGGTTTTTCCATGTAACTCCAAAACCCTAAAGACGAACCTCCCTGCACAAAAATCTAGTTGACAGCTCCATTAATTACCTATACGTTGCTTTTTAAAAGAAGGTCGTGGCAGAAGTAGCTGCAGTCGAATAAATTCCGAGACATTAAGTGCTACTAGTTTTCACGTAGAAGGTCAAGTTATACGTTTTACCAATTTCATGTGCACTGGGTGAAAAATGGATTGGACAGGCAGCTGGAGCGATAAAACCTGCCGAATGTATGTGGGCTGAGGAAAGTTGTGTGAAGCGTGCTAAGTTAATATGAGGGAACACCAGTTTGAAAAAAGCCAGGTAAGTTGTACTCATCACGGAGAAGGTGTGTTAGTAGTCATGATCAAGAACTGAATAATAATGAGGGTATTTGTAGATGATCGACGTGGGAACCCTGAGGAATCCCAGGTCCGGTGCCAACCCCAGTGACAGACAACACGAAACATTTCTGCATCTGAACGAGTCGTGTCAGGGTTCCGTTCTGTGTGCTCCGGCAACGGGCAAAATTAATGTTAACATGATCCAGCGATTCAATCTCTTCCTGTGGGAACGGAACCGTCCTTTACGACTCTTTTCACCTTCTGACGTACTACGTTCAGGTGTCGGAGAGTTCGTCTTCCTACAGAATTTCTCATACTCCCAAAAAAGCGGGGTAATTGCTTTCACCGCGCACTGCTTTGTGAAGCGCGCGCCAGAGCTGCCGCTCCAACAAGCACTTCATCATCCGCTTGCCGCCGCGGGTCCTCCGTATCTCTGAGAATAATCCGACTTTAATTTGCGAAAATGAAGTGATTAATGGATTTGGGTTCGTCAATTAAACTCCTCTCTCTCAAAGCCGCCGGTAAATCCATTTTTCCGGGTTTTTATTCGAAGGCCCTCGTCCCGCATTTCACACATAAATTATTAGCCACTTCCTCTTCACGCTCCTGCGCCGCTCAAGACGAAGATGGAAAAGGTTCGTTCCATCCAAGTTTTTTCTTCTCTCTCTCTCCCTCCCTCACTCTCTCTCTCTCTCTCTCTCTCCTTCGTCCGGTTAATTGGTAGTTTCGTACACTGGTGTCCGTTTGATGGCTACTGCAGCGTTCCGTCTAGTCAAAACCGTCTTCACAACTGAGGTTCTTCCTAAGGGGAATCCTGCCATATGTCAGTAGTTGGATGTCGGCTGAACGGTTTAAATTTGGATCTACGAAATTCACTTTAGAAAAGTACGCGTGAACATACTCCCTTTTTTGTGTGCGAGAAATCTTTTCGTTTCTCCGCAGTGTGATGATATATATTTGCTTTTTATTATATATATTTTTTCTGGATACGACTTTCAAGTTGTGAACTCATATACACAAATTCGGTTAGCTGAGACTCTCTTTAAAACGATTTTTCAAAAATATCGTGGTGCAGCGCAGTGCCTTTAGCTGCTAATCGAATTTTTCAGTTTCTTTGAACTCGATAAAACACAACGTTCTAAGTAAACTGGTAGTTTTTAAAGTTCCGGGATTATTTGGCTTCTTCTATCGCTGCCACGTCCTTCATGCGAAACCAACGTGTAGGTAATGGAAGGGGCTGTCACAATGATTTTCATGGACTCGTTTATGCTTATTTCAGCTGTTCGTATCTGAGTCGTCTCTCCCGAATTCTTCTTTGAAAGGTGTTGTCCCCTTTGTCTAAGAGCCCTATGGGGCTAGAGGGTCTAGTCTTCCACAAGGAATTTGAGCGTTGAAAAATGTAGGACAGTGTTACTAGATTTGAAGGGTTTTTCTACATCCGTGATAGCCCTCCTACATAAGTGGTGGGCTTCCTACATCACGACTTGGAAGATGTTCAGACGCCTGACTGTCCCGAATGAACAGGGACACCAACATGAAAAATATTTGTATATAACACGGTAATGATAAAAGTTATTCATTCCCCGGAAACAGTGTTCCTCAATTAGCTAGTACCTAAATATTGAATTTACGAGGGTAGGCTACGTTGTGTATTGCCGCACTCCTCACATATTTTCAAAGAAAGCGGTGGTCACAGTGTCCCACACGAGATGTTCACTGTGAAATGCGGAGGTCAGGGTTTCTTGTGGCATTATTTCACAAGCGTCTGATGCGTCTTGTCTTAATGTAGATATACTGTTAAAGAGCACCTAATTGGCAAGTCAAAAGTTAACGAAATACTATTTATTTAAGAAATACGTGGTAACGCGTCAACAACCAGCGTAATAATACCTCACTGGAAAGTTTTTAAATCCCCCCCCCAATCATCTTTTTCTTGACTTTCTACTCCTCGCTCCATTCCATTCCACGCGATTCTTCCTTGGCTTGTCTATACGTTCTCTTAGCTCTCTTCCATCTGCGATATCTACATACAACTTTTCAATACTTGCCCAATGTTATGAATTCAGTTGTTTCATTCAGTATAAAGTAAAGTAAAGCCTTTCCTTGGTTTCGACCGACATTCGGCTTCAACAAATCGAATTGTGTTCTGAAGCGTCTTCTGCTGGTGTACGCTCAGTTGTTGAATGAGGAGTAGAGCGATATGCAAACAATATTTCCTCGCCCTATCCGTTGTCTGAGAATGCATTACTTCTTCCCACCTCAGGCGTTCGTTGAAGGTGCGCACGGTTCGTTCCGTCAAACTTACACAAATCGCTAAACTCAATCGAATTGTCAGACACTATAACTTGTGGCCAACCGAATCTTGAGAAAATATCCATTAGAGTGGAGATAAACCGTTATTGAGGCAGTGGCAACCCCCCTGCGTTGTTCAGCAGAAACGGACCAGCAAAATCAATGTGTAGCCGAGAGCAAGGATGTTGAGAGGGCATCCGATACGATACCCTGATATCGATGCCAACTTCCCACATCCTGTTCAATCTCATCGCCATACCTGGCCAACACGTGTAGATTTTAGCGATAGCTTTCGTTGCTCTCACATCCGGATGTCCTGCATCTTCAAAAACTGGTCTTTCGATTTTACAGGTACAATAATCCTTCCATTTCACGGATAAAATATCCTTCCCCGCTAATGACTCCCGCTTTTCATAGTTGGAAAATCATCTATGGATTATTGAGGTAATGAATCACTTTTTGTAGTTCAGCATCAGATGACAAACCTCTGGTACGGTGTGTGTTTCAGGCGTGCAAAACGAGGGCCACCCATCTCGAAATGCGAGTGTGATTGAGGCACTCTAGACGAAGCGTCAGCTACAACATTATCTTTTCCTGGTATGAACTCACAGAATATCTGAATGAATGGAAGTCAACAAGGGTAAATATGTAGCGCAATATAATGCAGACCACGGTTCAACGTCTTCCTCATACTAAATACGACGTACACTGAAATTGTGGATGTTTGATAAGTTACGACTGGTCGAGTACTCAGTCTGAGCTCGACCTTCAACCAAATCTTCCTCGTCCGTTTCCCACTCTCTTTCTTTCCTCCTCGGCATGTCTGCAGCGCCAAAATGTAATCAATAAAAAGTACCTCATTGACAAGTCGGTTGTCAACTCAATACTAACTCTTTATTCAAGGAACAGATGGTAACGCGACAAAAACCGGTAACTGATAAATTACCTCCTGCGCGCATTTCGCTCGCCATTATTTCGGCTTTCGGTTGTCCCTTCCTCCTACCTTTCAACTAGTAGGGGCCTCGGTAGTTGTGTATTTGTCGACGGCTACTTTCGAACTAATCGCATTAAGGGAGGCAATCCCTGGAGCCCAGCCGCTCGTAATTAGAGTAATACTAATGGCAATAACCCTCCCGCGAAAAAAAGAAATGAAAGAAAATTGTCCATTGCTTCCAGTTGTTCCATTTAACTAATGGATGCGTATCGTCGAACCTCGTCGTAACGAACTCTTATGGGACACCGTCATTTTTGTGTCACTGATAAACCCTTATTCCATAGTTGGCAGAAAAAAAAGAAGGTAAATTACGCTCTGAAGTTAATTACATTGTGCGACATCCCTTAAGTCGTCAACGCGTTTAACCTAATGGAAGCAGTTTAAACGGGTAAGAGTCAATTTTTCAACTTTTAAAAACGTGAAATGGCGTCTCTTCGAACTAGAAATGTCCGTGCGCCAACCTCCATCGATTCCCTTCCACAGGTGTACATCTGGGAATAGCCTGAAGGACTACTTCCGTGAATTCCATTCCAACATCGAAGGGCAAGCCAGCTGGCAATTGGCAAGCTTCTACAAAATTAATTTCACGAATTAATTTTAGCGAAATTAAAAAAAAATTTCTATCCAGAAATTAAAACAAGAAACTGGTAACTAAAGAAGCGGGGTTATTCTATAGTAATTTATCTATTAGGACGATACGAGTGTTTGGATGGGAAAAATTACATACTGATTAGTAGAAAACTGTTTGACAGTTCAATCAAGATCGGTCGTAATTCCCGTTTTTGATGCTGTACCCCCACAATATCGATGGAAGCCGCTAACGCTTATTTTCTTGCTTTCAAAAAATCACGAAGAAATCAGAAAAAAGTATTAGCTTAATTGGTTCAGACGTCCTCCCACAAATTGGAACACAGACCACGCCCTGAAATGACGTTCTTTGGATTCAGTGGGCCTCAAATCACCGAGATTTGGTGAAAAATATATATTTTTAATACATTATCGCAATAATTTCCTTCCTGATCTGCTTCATTGGGATAGAGAAATTCAATTTCGGCGCGTGTACAAGAGTGTGTGTACAGAACCTAATTGAAAACACTGCAGATTATCACATAACGCTTGCACAGCACGATTGGAACATTGCCGAATGCCATACGAGACCTGATGTTGCTATCAATATTTTCCACCATTTCCGGATTTATCTGCTTGACGCAGAGTCACATCTCCGACATTCACGAAATGAAACATGGCGCCTGACTACGAAGGAACAACGAAACTTGATGTTTTCTAAGCAATCGGCACGACGTGATGAGTCGCAGCGGCGGGTGGTTGGAATGAGTCGTGGGGATGGGTGGGGGAGGGGCTGGCTGGGGACAAACGATAACTACAGCAATATTGTCCCACGAGTTCCTTCAAGTAGTAGTATTGGCTTCACTATGTTTACTGTGATTTCACTGTAGTCCATTTAGACTCAGTCATACCGTCCCAGTCAGAGACCCGTATTATTTGACTCAGCGTCCAAAAATACCGAGGAAACTATACCAAACACGACGGAAGTGCAATAAAACTGTCAAAGTTTCCACATTTTTTAAAACGTCTTTAGCCCATCACAGGTATGGGTGGCTGGACGGCGGACGAACGTTGCAGACTTGGAATCCCCAAACCCTCAAACTTTGACCTGGAGGGGGGGATGTAAGCTTCTTTGAGTTTAAAACATAAGTGCCAAGTAATAAACACTGACATACTGTCGGCTGTTATGAACGCGATTACAAGAATCTGTCTCCTTGAAACGCGTTAAAATGATCATATCATAAATTGCCCATCACTTTAGCTCCCACAAGCGACAACGAATGGGCGGGTTAAGGAAAGTTGTGTGACGTCTTTTTTCTTTTGTACCCCTCACGACGAACCTGCGTTAGAATTTATAAAGGAGTCGGTTGGGCAGCTGATTAGAGTAAGAGCTTCCTCCGCTGTGTAGCGTCCGCGATTTAAATGAGCGGACATAAACCAACTTGTTTCCTTTTATTTATTCATCACTTCACCGTGGGAGTAGTGGCACGGTGTGGACTCCTGGGGAAGGGGCAGTGGTATGGTCCAGCGGACAAGAAACAAGTGTTAGGCTCCTGAGATGGTGGCGAGATGGGCGACATTATGCGCGAGTAATTGACGTGGTGCTCTACCGGTGCTCTCTATCAGATGAGCTAAATTAAATGTACAGAGGAGGAGACGGGAGTCAAGGAAGGTGCGCGCAGGGTATCAGGCTCTTGCTGGATGGGTGTGGTTACAGGGAAAAAGGGACTTCGTCGAGATCAGATAGGCCAAAAGGTGGCTGCTCCTCCAGAGGACTCTGAGCTACTTGGGAGCTCCGGGGAAGGTCTTGGCTTTTTTCCCCCCTCGTCACCGCAAACTTCCTCCTTCGTCTTCCCCTTCACTTCGCTCCATTTACCTTCTTCTTCTTCTTCCACTCGCTTGCCTTTTCTCAGCCCATATAATTGGCTACTTGAAGAATGGCTCTTATCTTCTCTCGAGCCCAGGTCGCTTCTTTGCTCCGAAAATAAAAACTTGTTGGGTAATGCACACAAAGCTCAGTACGTTTACCACGATCTTTCCACCTACGCACACAAACATAAACGTCAGGACAAAAACATGTTCGTGTAACAGAAATCGTCTTCACAATATCTGGTACGGCGCATTACGCAATGTTCATATCGCTTTACCTATTAATCAAATCTTGTTACTTCCCTTAACCAGAATAAGTAGTAAGGAAAGCAATGCGCTCGTATCATTTTGAGTATTCTTCAAATGTATGATGATGATGATGAAAATATCTGTAGGGTGTGTGTGCGTCTGCGAACGTGAATCAAATCGGCTCAAATTCGATATTCAGCGTTCATTATAGGTCACCAAAATGATAGTACAGGCGAAACCCTTCAAAAACGAACTTACCGAAGTTACCACAGTGATCAAAACACCATAAACTTTTTAAAATCATATATTTTTAAAAGTAAACATTTATTTAAATCATATTTTTTGTATTGGCAGTTCCAAACAACCTGGAGAGCAACAAACAAAATGTCGAGAGCGTAACAATAATTTATCGAAAATTTCAAAATAATCGGTTTTAGTTCATTTTTACTTTCCGCTACCCCAAAGGGAAAGGAAAGTAGAAGTATAGTAATCGTGTCAAAAAAAGTTTTGGGTTTTCTTCAGATCTTTACGTTTTGAGGCCTACTGAGTCTAAAAAACCTAATTTTGGCGCGCGGTCCGTGTCTGTAGTTCGATTAGGGAGAACGGCTAATCCGATTGAGCTGGTTTTTTTTTTTTGTTATGTTCGTTATTTTTTGTAGACTCCAAAATAGGGTTATAGGCGATTTCGGTCGATGGGAGGGGGGAGAAGGACGAAAATGTACCAAAAACTAGGGGTTTTCGCGTTTTTCTCGAAAACGGCTCTAAGGATTTTGATTAAACTTTCAAATTATCTTCTACTACACCTAACTACTAACTACTATACCTAACTTCTCTCCTCCATGCATCTCAATGAAAATATTTTGAACGGAGATATACGCCTATGAAGCGAAAATAGGGTTTTTACCCTTTTTGGCAAAACGGCTTCAGTAATTTTCACCAAACTCACAGGATGTTTTCAATTAGTTGATGCCTACATATTGTTCTCGATAAATGTTCCTCTGGCCGTCCATTGAACAGAGATAAAAATCAAAATGTGTCGAAAATAACGTTTTTTCGAACATTTCCGTAAATTCTGGGGTAACTGTCCCACCAGATGTGATGAATCTTACAGAGTGTCTTCTAGTCACCCATACCCACATATCGTTCTCCGTAACAATTTCTGTATATATATGGTGAATGGAGAAATAAGCCATGTTAACTCAGAAAATGAGATTTGTCGAATATTAATTTAACGTTATTCCAATTTTCTGAAAATGGCTCAGACGATTTCGATCAAACTTAAACTCAAACCTACATTTTGTTCCCCATAAATGTTCCTGTAGAAATGCGTTGAACGAAGATATGTAGCTGGTGTTCAAACTTAAAGGGATGGCGGAAAGTTGTGTGTTGCTACGCACCGCTCGTTTTCACTGTAAATTCTGGTCATTTGATGCCGGCGTTCTCAGAAAAATCGAGGCGATAGTCCAATAAACTATCAATATAACGCCGTTTTATAACGTTCATAAAATAGTTAGGAGGAGCCCTAGAATTATCTGTGGAATGATTGCTCAATGTAGGTCTTAGCATAAATGTTAGCTCGTCGATAAATTCCAGAATTTCAAGCGCTACCTTATTCTACTTAAAAACGTTTAGAAATGTTCTATCAAGATCATAAACTGAATGAAAAAGTGATAAAAAGTAGAATGTACGAAGGGTTGAGGAAAGATGTGCGTTACGTTGCACCAAATTACAATAAAATAAACCCAGGTCATCTTACAAGTCCAACTACAACAGGAAGCTTGCCATTGGGAACCTGCGGCGGAAAATGCGGGTTTAAACGTTTACTACTATATTTTCCATATTTTTTCAAATTATAAAACTGTAAGAACGAACCTTAGGACGCAATAAAGATCATGGCGTGAATCAGGGCAACCAATTAACACCGGTTACTGTATAGAACCGTAGACTCGTTCGACCGGGCTCGTGTAAATTGAGCGGAAAAACATTTTGCGGTTGGTTAGTGGTGCAATAAAAATTGTCGAAATGTGTACTATACGTACCTGGTGTTTTAAAACTATTACTATACTCTTCTTACCCGTTTGGGTTAAGGATAGTCAAAGTCATGTTTTCTTCTATTTACGTAAACGCTAAGGCAAATACGAACATTTTCCGACTAACTTGATGTTATCTTATCTATCTGGGCACCTACGTATGAAGTTTAGGCCGACAAGCAAATAATTGCAAATTTAGATAGGTGTATTTGTGAATCAATCAAAATCAGCCAACTATAACCGATATTGATACTGTTTTTCGATGGTATTAGTAGGTTTTGCCATGAAGAACTGTATTGTACTTCTCCAACTCTAACACATTCTGGCGGGCAAGGAAAGTGAGAACTGCATGTCGACCTAGGCGCAACATAATTGAAGCAGAGCAGCTGGTACCTTTTATTATAATTTTTTTTATACAGACCATTTACAAAGTAAATATTCCTCATTAAAATTTCGAGCTGTATTTTGTATAAATTAATCCCAGATCCTGCATTCGGGAGGATCACTCATCTGTCACGTTAATTTTGACCAATTAAGTTCACTCGTCATAGTTGAGTTTCCATGAAGTCCTGAATGTGTCGAGGCATGAGAAGTCTCCAGTGTGTGGATGAGTTGAATCCTTGGCCGGCTAGTGGGTTCGGATGTTCAAAATTTAGTATTAAGAATCTCCTGATCGATTTTTGCGAGCACTCAGCAGGCGTGAGGAGTTTAAAAATCAATGGAGGTGCTTGAATCCCATTCCCCTCCTAATGTTACGCTACTCTAGAAGACGCGAGCAACTATCCTTAATTGGAAGAGCATTGGGTCAATTAGGATTTTGTAGATTAATACTGCATTATCCATTGAGGTGACAGTATTGTTTAGGAAAAATATCTGGCCCGTAGCAACAACGTTCCACCACCCCTATAAGTTCGAACACCAGCTACATATGCGGGTTTGTGGGTTTGAAATGCTAGAAGACATTCTGTAAGATTGATCAAATCTGGTGAAGCAGTTACCACGTAATTTACGGAAATATTCGAAAAAATATTATTATTCTCTGTACAATGGACTGCCAGAGGAAAATTTATTGAGAAAAATATGTAGGTATAAAATATTCAAAAACATCCTGAGAGTTTGGTGATAAACGTTGAAACCGTTTTGACAAAAAGCATAAAAAAATTAATATTTGCTTCATAGGCCTATATCTCCGTTCACCGTGTTTTCACGGAGATGTGTAGGGAGACGAAAAGTTTTGTACTAACTATTAGAAAATAATTCAAAAGTTTAATCAAAATCGTTTCAGCCGTTTTCGCGAAAATTGCGAAAAACCTCAGTTTCTGGTACATTTTCGTACCCCACCGCCCCTTTTCCTTGGATCGGAATCGCCCGGAACCTTATTTTCGCGTCTACAAAAATCACGAACAAAACAAAAAAGGAACCAGCCCAATAGGTCCAGCCGTTCTCCCGCAAATAGAACTACAGACACAAACACACACACACACACGGACCACGCGCCGAAATGAGATTTTTTAGACTAAGTAGGCCTCAAAACGTGTAGATCTGAAGAAAACCCAACTTTGTTTTGCCTTTGGGTTTGCGGAAAGCGAAAATCAACTGATTCGTACTTCTTCATTTGTGTTTGGTTTATTATTCAGTATTTTCAGGGAACATCTTTAACATCCCCCCCCCCGGGGATTCCAAATCTGCCATGTCCGCTCACCGTCCGGGCCTTATTTTGCTTTTTACGTGGTCCAACAAAATCCGTTCATTCACACAAAATTCCATTAGGGATCTAGTTCTGCCAGAGTACTCGGCAATTCCATCACACGGAACCCATGATTGTTATGGACGAAGGATAGTTTAAAAAATCAGCCGAAAACGACCTCTTAGGCTGTTTTATTGCATTTACTTCGTGTCGACGCTGAGTCTTGATGGTAAACAATGAAATCATAGTAAATATAGTAAGCAAATTCTACAAATTGAAGGAACTCGCGGGATTGTATAGCGAAAGTTATAGTGTCTCCGCAGCCTGCGCTCATTTCTCGCTCTACCTCACGTATCACTCCTACCACTTGTCAGTTCGACTCGTCACATCGTGCCAATTACCTAGAATCGCCTAGAATTTTCGTTTTTCCATCCGCAAGGTCAACTTTCGTACTGCTTACTAGTATTTTTCGATGCGTCGTTCGAGAATCACACTTAAGTATTTATAGGTCGTGACAGTTGAAATCATTTCATTCAGTGTAATTTCGCTTATAAGTGAGTGTCACTATGTTGCATTTCGCTTCTATCACTGGGTAGCTACTAATGAGGAATCCCTGGCTGCATAAACCAGATTGTCTGTCATGGTGCCGCATCTCGCGATTTATCTGAACTCTAACTGTCCCATCCGCACAGTGATGATGCAATTCTCATTGAACGAGGAAGATGCTTGTTATTTTCAAAGATCATTCAACAAGCACCTCATTATTTTCACTTATCATCTCTGTGATTCCAAACGTTAAATCAATCACTAAGTGCATAGGCACACCAGTTGCTTATCTGCTTTGGCATTTACGTAAATCCCTGATTTACGTACGTTTTGAGGTTCCCTATGCCAGACCTACGAGCGAATGAGGCCAAGTAGTGGGTCACTCATGAAAAACCAATTTCCATCCCTTCCTTTCCAATTAAAGTTTCCCCAAGAAAAAACTAAATAATAAATTCTCGAATATCAAGATTTTCTGGGAAGAAAACAGCAATTACCGAAGAGTCACAAGAGGCCGAATCCCGTCAAAATGACCGCCTCTCCAATGTCCAATGAAAGGAGTTCTGACTCGACTCCTTGACGCTTTTTTCCCTTCCCCCTTCGCAAGAGTCAAAGCGGCCTTTTATTGGTAATTGTGGGTTACAAGTAACGAGATGAGAATTCAAGTTTTACCCCTTTTTGCTCCTATCCGTCCTTTTCTTTCGGGAGAACTTGACATGTGAGCAACTCGGACGACGGTTCCTCTCGGTTTGGGGCCGCGCACAATTATTTTCCCTTCAAGCGTAGTCTATCGAGTTGGTCGTATGAAGAAGAAAAGGAACAAAAACGAGACAGAGATTGTACAGAAAATTAAGAAAAAACTCACGTGGTAATTACAGTGATTGAGGAGAGAGGAAAAAGTACAGTAAACGAGATAATCAGGAGCGAGGACGTGAAAGTCACGCTTTTCAAAACTAGAAAACCATTCGAAAGTCCTCACTATGGAAATCAGGTTGATCTTAAGTAAAGAACGGAAGGCACCACGTAACGAAGTCAAATTATAGTCCCACTCCAACGATAATGTTCAGGAATTCAAACATACATATAATAATGATACTCAGTTTTCAGTACAACTTTTAAACGTTTTTCGTTATTAACTTAATATTTGGACGACCTAATGAGAACTCTGTAGGTCGATAAGGACTCTGCTCGATGAGGATAACACAGGATAGAAAATGGTGTAAACGCCTTTCAGCTGTGCGTATTATTTCCACATCTCTTCCAACTTCAATTAACGCCGTATTAAAAAAATGAGGGTAGTCGTTTGAGTGCGTCAAATATCCCCCCCCCCCTATTTCGACTCTTAATTAGCCAACTTATCGATAAAACTAGAAACCCGTTTGAATGTCCTCGCTATGGAAATTAGGTTCACTCTAATTTAACGGCGGAAGGCCCAAAGACCCAGAGACGGCACCAGGTCAAATTACGGTCCCCTCCACAGCAAATGATCTCCTGGAATACCAACTTCGAACGCGAAATTACGGTGCTTGGCCTGTGTGTGTCTGTAGTTCGATTCTGAGAGAACAGATGGACAACTGGTTCAACTTTTTTGGTTCGTGGGGGGGGGGGGGATCAAAATGCACATTAACAAACGAGGATCTAAGCCGAAAACAGCCCTAACGAGTCTATGAAGGGTAGTGAGGTTTTCTTCGACTTCTCGTAAAACTCAAAGCGTGTGTCAGTAGTCGGTCATTACCTATACAAATCGTTCCATATAAATGTCCCTCTGATAGTGCATTGAACAGAAACAACAATCAAAATGTGTCTAAAATCGCATTTGGTGTCTAGTTGTCTCCACTGGCTAAGCAACCCGATTGGCATGGTTGTTATGGGAAAAAACCCTGCAAATTATTACACAACGGTTTATTATTCGGATAATCAGCTTGACCTAGCATTAATGCTCCGAGATCCATCCTGTTCGATTCAGCATCGAAAAATATCATAATGAAACCCAAAAAAAGGTCGAAAAGAACTGAATCGTAATATTAAAATAAACAAAAAAAACGAAAGTATCTAGAAAAAACTGAATTTTAATATGAAAACATGCACGCTAAAAACCAAACGCTATGAAAAAAACCAAAATGAGAATGAAACGAAAGAATCTAAAAAAATTGAATCGTATTAAAACCAAAGCGTCGGGGAAATTGGAACGGGGGCGCTCGAAGCGAACCCAGGGGGAGTCGAGTGTTGGGAGGGAAGCGAGCGGGAGGCGCGCTGCTCGCTCCCCTCGAGAGCGGCAGGTTTTTTAAAGAGACGGGCGGGGCGGAGGTAATTCAAACGACGAAACGCTTGTAGCTCCCGCGTTGTACTGCGTTTCGTTAATTTTTTTAACCGTTTTTTGCCCATTACAACCACGGGCTTCGTCCGATCGGATTGCCGAGATGGCGGGCACAACTAGATACCAAATCGGATTTTTGGGCGAAAGAACGAATTTTTTAGACCACATTAAAGGCACAAAACGGCCCGGACGGCGGATGGGGGACGGCAGACGGACATTGCAAATGGGGGTTGTAAAAAATTTTTCGTGACCGAAAACATAGGGTTATTATTCAGAATGAATAATAAATCAAAATGGTTAAAAAATTAACAAAAACGCAATTTTGGCAGTTGTATAGTAAATACGCGTTGTTTGGTATCGTATGCTGGGTCGAACAGAACGAGTCTCAGAGGTTTACGAATAAGTCGAAACCGAATACAGTATAATCACTGAAATTAGAGTGAGCCAATGTCTACTAATTGAAATAACTCGCAGAACAATACAGTGAAAGTAACTGTTTCATCCTCTGTAGTTTACTAGTGTTCTTCGATGCTTTCTATTTCAACCCTTCTGTATGTACCTGTGGAAGTCCTCAGTTATTTCCAAGGGACAATGGATTTCCCCATTTCCTGGACTATTCCAACTATCTTTTCCCCAGATCTAAATTTTAGATTCCTCTCCACAACACAGTGCTCCTCCCAACAGTCAGTCATCCTTCAGCACTCGCGAATAACAGTCATTTCCCAGTTCTCCCAACTCATTCGTAACTTAAGTACTCTCTCTCTCTCTCTCTCTCTCTCTCTCTCTCTCTCTCTCTCTCTCTCTCTCCGTCCACTTAGTGTTCCACAACCAGTTCACGTGTATTGAGAGTCCGTTGTTCGCGTTGATATACTCATATTCAATCGGATATCGCTATTCTGTCGAGTGTAATATCGTCCTCATTCACTCTCCCCACGTTCATTTATTTCTCAGTTTCAAGCTACCCCATTCGTGCGCCCAACAATGGGTTTGGGAGGTGTGAGACTACGACAAGCCGGGCAAAAGAATAATAATAAACCGTTTTTTTGTAATAATTTTGCAGCGTTTTCTAAACAAGATAGTAAGGAAAATGAAATCTACCATAAATTAGCTTATTTATCGATTTGTTGTAGTTCTTATGCATTAATCTCTTTATATTCTTCACCCTTACATGTACATGGACAATATATCTGGAGCGACGCGTCAAACAATTTCCTTAGCAGGATTTATGAGCAGTTTTCGTGGCTTTAGCAAAAAATCCAATCAAATTATCATTCCAGCAATTGTTTTTCATTCAGTAAATATTAATTGGTCAGTGTTCATGGTATCACGGTAGAAATTTGGAGCGTCTGAAGTCTCGGTGTTTATTAACGAATGAGAACTCTTTGCCCAAACGATTGATCAGGCTGTTAACACGTGTTTGTTTAAAAGGACGGTGTTTACAGTTTTGGAATTATCGGGTAAAAACAGTGGTAAGTGAAACATCGCAATTCCAGCATTTTAGGAGCTGCTCCTAATTATTCTGATGAGCGTTAATAAACTAACATCGTATATGTCTTTCATTGAACTACCCGCCTGATTTTTTGGGTACAGAGATGCGATATAATGATAAAAAGCGTTAAACATTTTTCTCTTCATTTTCGCTGCAATGAGAATTTTAAGTGAGAATTGAACGCACAAAAAAGTGTCATCAAAATCATTGCAGTTCTATTTAGGGGAAAAATATTTAGAATTTCGATCTCTTCGATAATTATGCGTAGTTTTGGACTGATTTCAGTGGTACCCTTATTTTTTCGTCGTTCGATGATCCGCAGGTTAAATTTGAAATTTGAGGTGATCTCCCGCACTCGCGTTCACGGCGTGTCCTATACGTCGGTTTTCACCGTCACATGCCGGTTTCGTCGGTCACATGCCCTTAAAGCGTACGGGTCTGGAGATAAAATTAATTTTCAACAGGAAAGTAAAAATTTGATCAAAGAAACGACAGTAATTCGTATTTAGTTCCCAATTATTTTGAAACCGTTATGTAACTATCGTAGTGCAGGTAACTTATTGGGCTGTCGACGCGATTTACTGAGCAAGTATCACCTGGGAGGGATCTGTTAGGACATAACATTACCAAAATCCCACTTTGTCGAATGATAGACAATTTGCTGTGAACTCTTTAGTTTAGCGTCTTGTGTTAACCTGTCGAGTGAATATCGAGTTGATCTCACTTGGATAAACCTTTCTATCGTGTTCCCAGACATACACAGACGGTTTCTTCAAATTCTTGTACTCAGAAGCCTTTAAAATTGTAAAGAGCAGAAGACAATTTGTAAAAAGTTTTGAGGCTTAGGGCGCTAGAAAATAAAAATACGTTCGAGAAGCGGAAGGATAAATATTTGCAAGTTGTACACGTCAACTTTATTCAATTTCTGCCAGGAGTCAATAGGTTCGACGTTTGTGAATTCCTTTTCGCTCCTTTGTCCAACCCAAAGCAAGCAGCTCAAAGGGCCTGCTCCAAATTTCGATTCCTTGTTTGTATTGTGCGAGAAGGAGAAAAGAAAGGCGGTTTGGTTTTCCATGGCAACACCAACTTGGCAAACACAACAGAGGCCGCCCTTCTGCCGCCTCCCTTCACCAACGTCCAGTCCTCAGCCTAGCGCTCCTCCCTAGGCCTGAATTAATGGGTATTATCATATTCATACGTTCTCTTGAGTGGTGGTAGGGTTGTGTCTGAGGGCGGGGGGTGCTTGTGAGATCGTGAAACCTCGATAAAGCTCCTGAGTACGGAAGCTTTTTCTCCCGACCCCTCCAACCAATCGGGGTAATTCACCAGAGTTTCCTACTTATTTCACGCGCACACACGCAGACACCTGCGATCCTGTTATTGAGGAAAATTACGCCCTGTCAAAACCCCGGCGCCGGCCGACAAAAAACTTATAATGAGCCTTTTTAAAATTTTTCGTTATAGTTATGCTTGCGAGGTGACTACGCTATCCCCCACCCCCCACCCCTCATAACCTGCACCACGCGCAGATATGCAAATACAAACCTCCAATCTACCGTTAATGTTACGATAACATCCCGTTGGGATAGCAACGACAACCGGAAACCACCCGGAATGGACAAATTAGAACCATAAAGTAACGTAAATCATCATATGCTGCATCAGGAAAGTCAGCGTGATTTTTTTGAGAACGATCGTATTAAGTAAAAACTGTGAGAAATGATAGTAAGAGGAACAGTGATGGTTTGAACTCTACGAATTTCTGGGATTACTCCTAATTATCTCAGGAGTAATAACAAACTCTCATCGTATAGTTTTTTGTACTACCACCGTCATTTTCTGTAAATCATCATATGAGCAGAATTTAGTAGGAAAAACATGTGCTGTAATTGATTTTCTTCTAAATGTTTGTTTGATCGTCATTTTCCTTGGATGAGAGTTTTTTTGCTGTCTATCAAGAAACTTTATCAAAATCGATTAACCTGTTTCGTAGGGGGAGCCGTGTTTGTATCACTCTGATACTTAGTTTTGAACAGACATTCCTCATACTCTTCCTTTGAGGATTTTGGTACAGCTGCTTAAAACAGCATGTAGCACCTGAATCCTTCTTTCTCGTTGTTCTTCATTTTCCCGTGTTGTCCTTTCGATTTTCAAGATGCGCACGATACTTTCACGGATATTTACAGATATAGTTACCTCTGACACGAAATCCCATGTGTCGAGTCTATTCGCAAACGGTGCAACTGTTTTTTTCATTTTTTTCGTCCTCCAGAACGTGCCAATTCGACTCCAGATATTTTTCGGACAAGAATGTCATCGACATTGACGGCTCAGCTCCGCTTTGTCGTCCTAACTTGCGGTGTATTTTGAACTGGGGCTATACTCGACACGGTAGAACGGCTTCGCTCCCAGGTCCCCCGTGTCATTATATTCGCTCCTTCCGCCCTCTTTTTTCCCCGCCGATTGCTATTTTTTCCACTTTTATTGTCTGACGAGATTTAATTGAGCGTTCCGTTTAAAAAGAGGTTCATCAGAATTTTCGAACTCTCAACTCCCGTCCTTTTGAAGTTCTTTTTGGTGACGTTTAACGTCACCGGTCTGTTTTGAAGAGTTTAGTGGAAAGGCACAAACACGAGGAACATTTTGAGAGCTTGGTTGAGTGTTTGAAGCGGATTTGATCCGCCTTGAAGAGGTTATGCAAGGGTTCCAGTACGTTTGGCAGTTGGCGTCAAACTGCCCTCACAACATGTGGACTGAACAGTTACAGATCTCAAAATGTGGGAAGTCAGCGATCATTGTTCTGACTACTTAGAACAGCATGACAAGAACTTTGCTCATAATGATGAATTTTGAATTAGCCACGAGGTCTCGTACGGACGAAGGACTGTTCAAGAACAACTAAGAGGTCTCCCCCTAAGAGAAGGATTCGCCATCGTTTCTTTTCCACACCCCTAATCTCATAACCGGCACGAGGAGTAATAGTTTGATACGATACCAACTCCAGAACCGAGACCCAAATAAGAAGCCGAATCAAGAATGCTAGCTCAGCAAAAGACGGTCGCCGATAGCCCTCACGCGGGCAACCTCTTTCCTCTTCCGCTGTGCTAGGAGATGCAGAGCCTGAGCAAGTACTGCAAGATGATGACTCCATAGCGTTACGTGGGTTTTCAATTTCGTGGAACTGCCGGGCACAATCATTTCGGTGTTCTCGAGCTTGTTCTAAATTTCCAAGCCATTCTGCAAGATTTACCCAAACGATTCCAGTCAGGGCCTGTATGCTTCGTCTACACCTTGTCGAATTCCGATGAAAACTCTAGGTGCATTCGTCAATTTGCCGGGGCAGTAATCAGCCAGAAGAGAATGGAGCTCGCCGATCCGGGGCCAGTATGTCCCAATGAAGACGTAGAAGAAAGATCGCTCCTGAACCTCCCAAACTGAAGGGCAGTATGGGAAGCAGCAAGCTGCCAGATTCTCATGAAAGGAAAGACGACAAGAAAGAAGAACTGCCATCTCAGAGAGGCGTGAGGGCCAACTTGAATGTGCCGAACGGCTCCGGGTTGGTTCTCACTACGCAAGAGTACATTTATTGTTTCACTATTAGCACCTACGCCCCAAAAAATGTCGAGAGAGTATCGCTCAATTAAATACAGCAATCCAGAACTATGCCCGAATGGAGCAGGTTCACTTAATGGGGTAAACCTCACGCTGGGGACATACAGCATGACGATTGGAGGCGAAGAAGGCTTTGCATTCAAGGTGACCAACTCAACCCGAATTTGGAAAGTCCATAGACGGCAAAACGACAGATTGTTGATTCTGCTCTCAGACGGATCTGCAGGTTGAGCACCCACCTGTCTGGGGACTCTGCTCGGAGGTAGAAACAATCTCGTCTCAACAAGAAGACTTAATACTAGTCATGTTATTATTTATAATGTCGCGAGTGGTAACTTTATGAACTTGATTCTTTTCACAAATGATCTTGAAGAAAATATTCCTTCGAGAGCGCAACAAATATGTGAATCTCCCGTATTTACCGTGCACCCTGTTACCCGGCACGAAGTAGAAGTAAAATATGAAACGAGTCAACACGAGGGAACCTTACCATCGAGCGTTTGTGGCGGCACATCAAGTTTGCATTGAAGGCCTCGGGTTTGAGCGAGGATTCCAACGCTCCAACCCCTGTAATAAGCTTTCCTCTCTTTTTCAACGCTCTCATTGTTTTGTGAATGAACGACCTTTCGTTAACTATTCATTGGTAACGATCAAGAGGTCCGCTGGATTGCGGTCAAATATTGCTAATAATAGAAAGGTCTTACTTCCGGTTGTAATGCGACTGTTGCTAGCTGGTAAACCCCGGGAAAATATCTTTATTCTTCACGCTGATTCGGCACATACGCAATGAGAACTGTTTTATTGTTAATGCACCGCGGACGGGTTTGATTCTTTGCTATCGATGTTCCCTTATCTGCAGGAACATGGCCTGCGTGGCTTGCAGGGAATTTGATTTGGCTCGAAAGAACCTAGTGTGACTTAAATGCGCTTGACATGACTTCCAGGAACTTCTCCTTGTGGCTTGGGATAAGTTGGCGTGATTTGTTGGAACTTCGCGTGACTTGCAGGGCTCTACCAAGGTTTGCACGTCGTTCTAGGCCAGTTCCACCAATAATTCATGATGTAATCACCTGGAACTATCAGGAATCGTATCATTTTGGTATCATATAGCGTGGGAACATGAAGGTAACCGAAGAATACTACTGCAGGACTCATGAAGGTAACCGAAGAATACTACCTGAATACTACCTGTGCTCTTACGGGAAAACGAAGGTGATTGAGTTGTCAACGGGTCAACCTCCAATTCACACGTAGCCACACACTCAATGAACTGGCCTACAACGATGTGCAATCGTGTCAGAGGTTTGGAGTAGCACATCGAGCAGCAGAGCAAGTAGTAGTTAGAGATTAACAAAACAATGATCCATCAACCTAGTTACCACTTCTACAAGTGTAGAACGTTTGCAGATGATGCTTTACTATTTGCAGCGACCCTCGCGGGCTTGCTTAAGCAGTTGAGCATCAGTTTCAACAGGTGTCTATCGAGTAATGCGTTAAAGTGAAGATATAATAACAGTGTGGGGGGCCTTTGAGCCTTTGTTTTCATTTTCTAGTCTACCTCACTGACACCAGGTAAGGCTTGCCGTTAGAATTGATCAAGCACGAGGTCAACCGGCATTCACCTTCACTCTAGCTCCTGTTGGAAGTTGTGTGTGTGCTTTATATACTGCTTAACAAATCCGGAATTTTGGTGAGCCACTTTGTTAGCCGTAAACATCCTTCTTCAACTTCTCGATTCCTGTTCCTATCATCCAAAGATTCCATGATGTGTGCCATGGTCATTCAATGCTTGAATGGCCATGCAGGAGAGTGAGCTGGAGCTACCTGAACATCCAGAGCAGCATGAGGTTTGTGATCCCACTAGCAGGTGCCATTTGGAGCAACCTTCATGAGTCCTGCAAGACGCCCACGCCATATGATACCACAATGATACAATTCCTGATAGTTCCAGGTGGTTACATCATGAATTATTAGTGCCTTTAATATCTTCCACAGCCACTTCGTCGTCAGTATCAGAAACGCCAAAACGTCCAAACATAGCCTGAAGTGACGTGTTTTCACACTTCGCACAACAAAAAGTACCAACGACGACAAGAGTGAGCTGCGGATGTTTTCTCTTGCTGCACATGACCGTTTCAAAATCAACCTTCCACGTCATCCGCTGCAGAACCGTTCAATGCCTCTGTCTAGTGCACCAACGTCTAGCCTCCAACAGCCGTCCGTCAAAGAAGACTTCCTGAATTAGGGCGGGCCTAAAAGTTGATACCCGTCGTTTGATCGTCATTAATAATCTCCGGCCGTCGGTGGCTGCCCATTCACATATGGTAATAAGCCGCGTTGATGAGGGCGTAAAGGGGAGTACTTGAGCTCCTTTTTTCCCTACGGGGGACAGCATAATTAACTATTTACAGGCGGACAGGTGCCAGCTTTCACCCAGCAGACCCCGATATTCGCTGTTCGTTCGATTAAAGTAGACGTCGCTTTGAATGGTTAACCCTGAGGAGCTGGTCAGCGTCGGAATTACGAGTATTTGATTGGAAAACAGGAATCGGACGCAGAATCCACGTCTTGGAAACAGGTCAGCGGTAGTAACTCATTTTGACCGTACCTTAACTCTCCAAGAGGACCAACGTGCGTTTTGCGGGCTAATTTAGTGTGCAGCCGTAGTACTAATCTCTGGGGGAGCTAGGAGTCTCCCCAGTTCCACAAAAACCTTCTTTTGGGCAACGGTACTCATGTCTTTGGTGCGTTAAATCTGGTTATACGTTTCAGAGTGGTGCAACAGTTCAGCGATTCGAATTTAAAGGACAGGGACTGTTTTTGATCGCACGAACGATTTTGTGAGGAGACTCCTTGATTAGATTTGTCGCTGTTTTTAAATGTTTTGCACGAGTCAGGTTCGGTTGTCAGCTCCCATTAGTTTCTTCCGAAACCACGGTAAGTTGTCCCGTTCACCAACAGGAATTCGCATGTCTGCTCTAGGAACGAAACCAACGACTGGGAAAACGGTGTTTTCGTCGCAATGTGGAGGTGGTTGGGGCGTAGCATGGTCAGGAAAGATTAGCCTGAGCGGTCTGAAACTAGCGTTTCCAGGTTAGCGTGCAACAATCAGCTGATCTCTTGCGCTATCTGTTTCTCGCAGAGGAAGCACGGCGTCATAACACCATGTCGGCGTTGACTCTGCTCGCCATTAGCCGCGGACGAGTTAACACAAGGAACTCATTCGTATGAACGGCTAATATACAGCCGTACGAAGCCACACACAACTTTCCTCACTCGGCGAAAGGCATTAAATTATCGAAGTCCCTCCATTACTAGGATTGATAAGCTGTTACGGTTGTCAAATTAGTCCTGATTTGTGCGTGATTACGAGTTTTTACATAGTCGATGCTTGAAATCCCGTTGTGACGACCTCATTCAAACATGTGCGGATGTAGCCTACTTGTAACCACTGCAGGAGACGCTAAACGCCGTTGTTTCACTGAAGCCACTGTGCCCTTCCGGGGAATCCTTCGCCCTCGACCTTTGGCGATGTTATGTCGCCTGACATTTCTAACCGGTGAGGTGGCGGTAGTCCCAGAACATTAAAGCACATCACACCCCGGCGTCACCTCTGTGCCCTTCAGTTGCCTGATCATCTTCATTTTCTCTTCTAGAGTAGCCAGTCTAGAATAAGCCTTCCATCGTACCTGTAAATAGCTTGCCTTTCTAGGATTGATGTCCACACTGAACCCCATGATGGAGCCAGGCTTTCGTAGGTGGAGTCGGGAAGATCTTGCTCTGATCTTGCTTTTATTCCAGGCCTGGGGGTAAATGTTGGCTTATATGGTAATATTATTTTATCGACGAGGCCAGTGTCCATGTGTTTTTAACTGTGTGCGCATTTTGCACTACTTTCATAATGAGTGTGAACCCGATTCTAAGTTTTATTTACAGTAGTAAAAGACCAAGTTAATTAAGTTGGGAAATTTGAGATAAAAGCGTTCTCAGCAACGATCTTGAAAGCCGAATGACGAAGAACTTTGTCCTCTCCCATTATTCACGTATTGGTAACGAGTGCTTTCGGCGCACTTTCGTTTACCTCAATAGCCGTTTACATTGGAACCCTTCTGAAAAAACAGTAATTTATACTTGATGGACTACTTTTTCATTTTAATGCAGGATCTTGATACTTCTTGTAAGCCCAGCATCAATCTCCCCTTCACAATTAATCAAAGCCTTCATTTTCGTTTAAACCACTTCCTCCGGATGGTGGTTTCATCAACCCTTTTCGACCTCCCCTACTGCGTGCGTATTTCATCCTTTGACAGGAATTAAGTTAACCTGGAGCCTCACGGTCGTTTTTCCGATTGATTATCCACGTGCCCAGTCTTCCGCCAGTTGTAAAATTGGCGTCTTGAGACCTCCCCCAACTTCATCTCTGAGTCATCACATCCCAGAGCCGACTAGTCCCTGCAATATGAAGGGATTTGCTCTCTCGCATTTAGCAAACTTCTTAGTGACGGATTTTCCCATTTTTAGAGTCAATATGAACTGACACAGCACGAAGCATTTGAAAGCCCGTTCCAAAATTATTTTGCCAGTCTGGCAATTAACGCATACTCGACACCATGAAATTCTTTTCTGCCTCCTCCTATAATCTCCACGCACCAAAATACTTACGGTGCTCAACAATCCGCTGATATTTTCTACCTAATTGCTACCAGGTTCAGGACCACGCAGTGATTGAACAAGGTCCCGCAAAAAATTTGAGTTTTCTTCATATTCTTTTTCAAAGGCATAACAAAATATCTGTATAACGTATTTCTGGGAATCTAATAATGCGTAATAACTACCAAAACATTTGAATTTCTCGAACACTTGCGGTCGAAGTAGTTTGAACTGATTTGTCTCTCTGATAGTGTCCGCTATTGGTGCTTTTACTCTTAATACTACAACGTACGATACTGGCCGTCCGGTTGAGCCATGCGTCAGCGTTCAATTATTGCAAACTTTTTTCGTTTTTTATCTTTATCAGTTCTTGGAGACCTAATCTATACCCAACAAGTATTGTGTTGGACTTTTTTGGAAGTAAATGTAGTTTAGCGATCACTCCGTTATTCGCGGTATTTACACTCACGAGTGAAAAGTGCTAATTCATTTTGAGCAATTTTTCATTTTGAAATTCCGAGAGCAGTACGAAATATCTGGTGTGACTGATCACACAACATTCCTCACAACCTTATACATTCGGCAATTTCCATGGTTTGGCTACTAATCCAATCTATTTTTCGCTCATTTCATAGTGACTTGCGAACCATAAATTCAAGTTCAACGTTGCGCCTCAAGTCTTGAAATTTATTAGGCTGCTGCCACCTATGCCACGACCTTAATTAAAAGATGTTTACAGTTATGAAATTATAGTAGAAACGCTGCGAAAAAAGTCGGTTTGAATTCAAGAATTTCGGAGGTAGCAGCTTCTCATTTTATGGCCATTATTCAAATTTTACCGTAACTTATTGGAAGACCATCCTGTTGTAGAACGCTAACCTCCGAATATCGCCAAAAATACTGCGCTGAAGTAGATTTTTATCGAAACTTTTCTTTAATATTTTCCACTGCCGTTGCGTTATTTGGAACTGCTCGTAGAAAGACTCCGGTCAAAATCGTAAAAGCGTTGTTCGAGAAAAAAATGTGGTACCTTGGCATGCCACCTGGTTTGCGCAATGCCCCGCAGACTTTTCAGCGTCACATGGACAACAACACGTGGAAAACTTTGTCGGGTGTTTCATAGACGATCTCGTCATCTGCTCTCAGTCGCATGACGAGCACATTCAGCATCTGATCACTGTCTTCGAGATTCTACGAGCCAATCGGCTCACCATCAACCCAAGGAAGTGCCAATTTGGTCAATCTGAGGTGACCTATCTCGGCTACTATGTCAATGCAAGTGGCTTCTCACCACCATCTGAATGCATTCAGGCCATCGCCGATTATCCAAGGCCCGAGACGATCTGTGACCATAGGATTCAAATGGACTACATGAACTAGGTATCCTGTTTTTATTAAAATTAGCAAACGACGGAAAGAAAGTGGTAACACGAGAAAAAAGGAAAAACGCGGATATGATGATGGTTTTTGCTCTAAGACTTACTTTGGCGTTCCAGTGCAAGCTAAATATGAACTCTGAGCTTTTTATGCTCCGCCATGCTCTCATCAGTCATTCGGACACACCGGTTTTTTCGAACAAAATAATGTTCGATAGTCCGTAAAAAATTCCGGGGAAATCGAGAAGGATCGTTGAGGCATTGAGTTAAAATTGTTCGCAGCAGACCAAAAATTGCAGGGAACTAATGTTTTACTCAAGCGTTTGGAAGTTGAGTGAACTTGATTTGAAGTAGGTAACAACCGTTGGGAATCCGGGTGTAATTAGAATAGAATTGTAAATTATGGGAAGCGTAGTGAAAGCCGTGGAAAAATGTATGGAAAATTATACAAAACAAAATAAACTATTAAAATTTGTAGAGAAATATAGTGAGAAAAATATAATAGTGTTCTTATAACTCCAAAAGAAAATATCGCGAATATCCGTCTTCGTTCATTCGAAGTGCCTCGTTTTGGGGCATTGGTATTCGACTGGCACTTAACACGTATCAGTTCTGTTCAGTTTTGTATTCCCTAGTGCAGCGCTATGCAGAGGCTCTTAACCCGCTTAAAAGAAACAATTTCTCTCAATAGCCAACGATACGAAAACACGTCCGCGCCTCTACTCCTTAATTCTCACCATAGCCGTTTTTACTGTACAAAGAGCTTACGCCGTCCACCCTAATCCGTTTTTAATAGTATCTTTTTCCTCCCTGTTTTCATGGATAGCTTCTGAGACGTGGCTTCCCCTTTCCCTCTCCCAAAAGGTGACACTGTTATTAGTCGTCAGAGCTGCCTGTGTGTCGGCAACGGGCGGCCAGATGCACTTTTCTCTTGAGTTCGTTCTGAGAAAAAGGAAATAGCGCCTTAGTTCTCGGAAATCGGGGCCCGTGTGTTCCACGGTAATTGCAGGTTGAGTCATCTCGAGATCTGGAAATAATTTCCTCTTTATTGATGGGCGTTGGTCGCTTAGCTCATTCATTATTATTAGCGACCCTCAACCCTTCATTAGGGCAAAACAATTGTCCTGAGAATCCTAATAGATGTTATTCGCGGGTTTTCTTACAAGCGGGGAAAATCGCCGGATTCCGGTCTATTTATTTTTGAGTTTTTTTTTAGTCTCTTCTGGCCGCCGTTACATGTTTATTTAGTCAATTCGTGGAAACGATGCTAAACCGGTTCAGTTTGAGGACTCATCGGACTCATGCGTCGATGGTATAATGGCTATGATAATGAACTTCTAATGGCAGGTCAGGGTTCAATCCTGGTGCTGTTAAGAAAATATTGTTCGAGTCGATTTTGGGGCTAGTGTGGCTGATAGTTGCCCGAGACAAGCCTGTATTATCAGGGGGGGGGGGGGGGTAACTGGTTGGTGTCATAACCTGATTCAAATCATTGGTGGTCAACAACTAAACCGGTTCAATCAAGATGTTATGGTAAAATGCACTGTAGTGTTTTCAATTGATTGAGCGTCCTCCGTTATTCCCTTAATACGACCTTCGCATAATTTATTATTGTAGCTAAAATTGCGGCTTTCACCTGTATCAAACGGAAGACCGAGAAACAGAAATGGGTGTAATGGAAAAGTTGGTTATTGGCCAGAAAGCAATTGAGTGATTCACTTAAGTAACTGGCATTATCACGTGGATAAGCTATTCATGACATACCGCTATTCCGAGATCCAAAAAAAGGGCAACATTATGTATTGACCAATCAATCGGCACTCCCAAATTCGCGAATTCACTGCTCTCGTTTCAATGTGCCTCGGAGTCTGATACTGAGATTTCGAATGCGGTATTCGCTCACTGAATCTCTAGACACCAAGTTCAAAGTACATGAACTCTACCTCGTCTGATTCATCCCAAGATTCCCGACATACTGACGTTATTGACACTGGCAGATAGCATGAGAATGCATTCTTGAGCATTCTCAGCATTCGACCAAAATGGCCAACCACCACCACCACCATTGGGTATAAAACGAACTTGCAAAACGTGATTGGAATTTTTTTTAAATTGAGGCTTTTGGTTGCGTAAACGTGTGGCGCTGAAACTCATGAAGAGCCTTGGGCACCGTAAAAATCTGTTTCCGCTCTGTTCTGTCGCCAGCTTTTCGCACAGCTTTTTCCCAAATCGTCTTTCCGCGTTTTCTGCGGTCTTCCAGTCTTCCTCCCTCCTCCTGCCTTGTTCATTACAACCTCCTTGCATGGTCTTTCTTTAGGCATACACTCAACATGCTTTGCTCACATGAGTTCTTAGGTGTTCTTGCTGTCCTCACACCATTTGTACATACCGCTCCATTGATATTTTGCAATCCAAGGTTCATATTTGAATTGACAATGAGGAGTCTCAACAGTATGACGAACTGTTGTGCTTGCTTTACTAGGCTTCCCACACAGCTAAGTCCTGTTACTCTTTCTTTGCCATTACCCGCGCTTTTTTTCCCCGTCGTTTCTAGTAGCATCACTCGACGTTTTAGCGGACCTTGTTCAAACAACGAGAAGTGAACTGGTTGATCGACTTATTTTCGTCAACGGAGGAGTTTCCCACGTTCCCGAAGGAAAGAAACACTTGGTCAACTTGCAATTAAGAAATGAACTCAACCTAATAAGGTCGGATTCTAACTGCAAGACCCGCTACCGGTTGCCCACTAACCCCGAACGCTCGTCGCCAGACGTCAGCCCCAAAAACGCTTTTAAACCTTTTCTACATCAGACTTGGCGGCCCAGACAAATGCGTTTTGGTCGGCTGAGCGGAGAATTCTCCGCATTTTTTAGAGCCGCGTTCAGACGTTCATGTAATGAGCGCTGGGAAGGTTCCGGATAACACTTCCACTTTTTTTCCTCCTTTTTTTTCCAAATCCGCACCGTGAAGAGTTGTGGAAAGCATCCGCACAACTTTCTTAAATCAACCATGCGCCCCTTTTCCCTCATACTTAAAAGTTGTTGTTTATTCTATAATTTTGTGGATGATTTTTGGAGTTCAAACAGAAATTTGGAACCAAACCTCGAAAATCATACTCAAATATTTGTGTGGGTGCACGAAAGACGGAGCTTCACATCGAAGTCGATAAATAAAAGGGAACTCATTGAGCGTGAGGGAAGGAGTGTATTACGCTTTAAATGAATATACGATATGAGTATACAAGGGCGACACAAGAGGACTCAGAATACATGTGAACTGGTTGTGTGGAGAACTAGAACGGAGAGAGAGAATAAGTAGAGCTGTGGACTTGAGAGTTGACAGAGGAGTGTCTGTAGTAAGAACTGGAAGACGGGTGTGTCTTGGAAGATGGTAAATCGAGAGGAGGGAAGGATATTTTGGGAAGTCCAAAAAGGGGAAATACGTTGTCACTTCAGAACCAAACTTAATCCCTTTGTCGAGAGGAGAAGCCGACTGAACAGGCAGTTTGGACTTTCCCACAGTTAACATGAAAAGAAGTTCAGGTCAGAAATAGTTGCATTGAACGCACCTGGGAAAGGCCAAGCTCAACTAATTCAGCCTGTGCTGCACTTATGTAGATAGTCCAGAAAATTAGTTGTTACTGTTTGAGTTCATTTTTTCCCAAATCGAGCTAAGATAGGACTTTCTTGAAGCCTAACTATTGAAGCCTGCGTAGAGGAAATTCGAAAATAATATTAAAAACTCTCGCGCGTCGAGATTTTCCCTTCAAAATCTCCAAAAAATGTTTCACTAAAAGGCGAAATATCGAAATAGTAGGTTCTTCGTAAAGTCTGGAAAAGACTGGCTGTTGGCTCCATCTCTCCCTCCCCCCTCCCTAGGAAATTTTGTGGGTTCAATAAATAACAACCCTCGTTTGTGGAGGTCCCACTTTTGAACGTCCTAATGTACTTTGGTTTATACCTCTGTTCTATCAATTACTACAAAAGTTGTTGTGAGAAACAAACAGTGGGTATAGCTTGTTGGAGGGCAGATTGATAGAGGTTAGATTGATCAAATCAAAAAGTCCGTCGAGGATATAATACATGCCCTTATTTTTAGTGCACATCCATCCCACCTACGAGCTCCTCGATGGAAACCTTTACTCATGTTCTTCAACCCGTTCTATCACAATTTTTCTCGTCGTCGTAACCGTTAATCGCCAGTGTTTCACTCTGCTTCCCGTACTTTTTAACAGCATTGTTTGAATTATTACGGTCGAGTTTTATAAGATTTTTTTCCTATTCAAACTACTTTTACTCGACATCCCAACACTTTTTACTCTGACTATGTTAGCTCTACAGTGTAGAAAAGAAAGTTACCTAATTGACCGAAAATAAAATTGGTTTCTTCTTATTTTTAGGCTTTTGGGGTTGGGGATGCAGAGTCAAAAAAACCATTTTGATTAAACTTTCAAATTATCTTCTCCTAATCAATACCTAACTTTTCTTCCCCATACATATCTCCATGAAAATACGGTGAACGGAAATATGGGCCCCTGAAGCAAAAATAGGGTTTTTACGCTTTTTGGCAAAACGGCTTCCGCGATTTTCACCAAACTCACAGGATGTTTTCAAATAGTTAATACCTACATATTGTTCTGAATAAATGTTCCTGTGACGGTCCATTGAACAGAGATAAAAATCAAAATGTGTCGAAAATAACGTTTTTTCTAACATTTCCGTAAATTCCAGGGTAACATTTTCACCAGATGTGATAAATCCTAATGGAGTGTCTTCTAGTCACCCATACTCACATTTCGTTGCCTATAATTATTTCTGTATATATATGTTGAACGGAGATATAAGCCAAGTTAACTCAGAAAAGGAGATTTATCGAATATTAATTTATCGGTATTCCAACTTTCTCAAAAACGGCTCTAACGATTTCGATCAAACTTACGGAGTACTCTCAGCTAACTAGTCCCAACATTTTGCTCTCTATAAATGTTCCTGTAAAAATGCGTTGAACGAAGATATAGCGCCCGCCTATGTAGGTGGTGTTCGAACTTACGGGGGTGGCGGAAAGTTGTGTGTTGCTACTCACCAGATATTTATTATTTTATTCGAGCAGGGCTGAAGTTAGCTAAAGAAGTCCTGGATGGTCGCAGATATGAATGTAAAATCAAGGGAACCAAGAATCTAGATAACGAAATTTTGCGCCGTTCTAAATGGGCTACCTAATTAATAAACTTTGGCCGTTGGTCCAGAAGTCGTTAATGATCGCAGATAAGAATATGAAGCGAAGTTAAAATCAAGGAGACAATATCTAGGCCGGGATATTTCAGTTTTTCAAAATTTAGCTCTCTTCTTTTGAACAGGGCTAAGTTTCATGAAATGACGTTATTCCCGATTCCAATTTTGTTTTGTCTATGAATATCCTTGTAGTGTGAGCGAACTGTCAAACTTATGACAACGTAGAAAATTTCATCCCAGTTTTTTCGCTATGTTTCGCTTATTATACCAGAACGGTAAACACGGAACACTCCAAAATAAATATATAGACGTTCCTATCAATTACCTGTACGTTGGCACGTGCGTAAGTAGCCCACTAAATTCCTAAACTTTTGTGGCATATATTGAGTGAAAAATAGATAGGATTAAGAGCCAGAGTGTACATGGGGCTGAGTTGTGTGATGCGTCAAACCAGTTATTTCCCTTCAAAAAGGGTTACGTTCACTGGGTTTCCCACTCCACACCGCTTGTACTCAATTTTTCAACAGAACGGAAAATTGGCGAGCTGCTTTTGCTGCATTTTCCCTAAACTTTGGACACGGTTTCCAACAGCCTCTCTTTTGGTTAATTATTCAATCTGAATAATAACCCTATGTTTTTGGTCACGACAAACACAACCCCCCCCCCCTCAAAATTTGATACTTTACGTTTCAAGACCTGGAGATTTCAAATTTGCAATGTCAGTCCGCCGTCCCCCGTCCCCCGTTCGCCGTCCGGGCCGTTTTGTGCCTTTAACGTGGTCTAAAAAATTCGTTCTTTCGCCCAAAAATCCGATTTGGTATCTAGTTGTGCCCGCCATCTCGGCAATCCGATCGGACGAAGCCCGTGGTTGTAATGGGCAAAAAACGGTTAAAAAAATTAACGAAACGCAGTAGAACACGGGAGCTACAGCGTTTCGTCGTTTGAACTCCCTCCCTCCCTGCCCGTCTCATTAAAAAAGCAACTGCTCTCGAGGCGAGCAAGCGCGCCTCCCAACTTCCCGTTCGCCACAGAACGGGTGGGTTCGCTTCAAGCGCCCCCGTTCCAATTTCCCCGACGGGGCAAAATAATCAGACGTTTTGTTTCCGTAGTTCCATTGTAGCCAGGACATGTTTCGTATGGTTTACTAGTATTCGATGCTGAGTCGAATGGGATGGGGGAGCACTAATACTAGGTCAAGCTGTTCATGAGAATAATAAACCATTGCGTAATAATTTGCAGGGTTTTTTACTTTCCTTGGCTCTACAAAGTAGAAAGGAAAGTTACGTAATCGGCTGAAATTTTTTTTTTTAGTTTTCTTCAGATCGTTTCACGTTTCAGACCCTCCTGAGTCCGAAAAACACTATTTGGGAGAATGGTCTGTGTGTCTGTGAACGATTTTTAGAGAGAATCACCGTACCAAATCCACTCAAACTTCATATCTCGCCCGCGGGTTACCATGGGACGCCAAAATAAGGGTATGAACAAAATCCACCGAACGTTAACTATAGTTATCATAGTAATCAAAACACCAAATTTTTTTTTTCTCAAAAACGGCTCTAACGATTTTTATTAAATTTTTTATATTTATAGCTCTTAATATGGCAATTATAGCATTAAATTCCCATTAATGGGAAAATGACGAGAGCAGCACAGTAAATTACCAAAACTATCGACGAAATCGATTTTAGCGCGGTTTTTAGAGAAAACAACCGTACCAAATCAGCCGAAACTTGATGTCTAGTCTACAGGTTACCATGGGACGCAAAAAAAATGGTATGGGCAAAGTCCACCGAAAGTTAACTATAGTTCTCATATTGATCAAAACACCAAATATTTTTTTTCTCATAAATGGCTCCAAAGATGTTGATTAAATTTTTCATATTGATAGCTCTCAATAAGGCAATGGCAGCATAAAATTTCCATGTGTGGGAAAACGACGAGAGAAGCACAATAAATTACCAAAACTTTCGACAAAAAGCGTTTTTATCGCAGTGTTTTCCTGATTTCCTGATTTTTTCAGTGATTACTATCCTCCTTAAAAAATCCGTGTTTACAGCCTCATTAATTTGCTGTATACCAATTGCTCAATAATGGTCCTGCAATGAGTACGAGCAGCACAATAAAATCTGGAACTGTAAGCGCTACCGCTTCTTGCTGCCGTAAAGCGTTGTTTGACCAAGTTCAAATTAACTGAGTGATAAATGAATTGATTAAATAGAATTAGCCATGTACAAAGTGAATTGTTGTAGAGCTAAGGAAAGTTGTGCGTTGCAACGCACCAGATATTTTTGTAATTTTCTGACTCCGGTTCTGAACAATATTCTATGGTACTCCATTCCTTTATGGTTTTAACTCAATTTCGCTACATTTCGCGCTAATTATTGAACCCTTTTTACTGCACTTTCCAAGAGAGTTCTCTCAATACCGAATCATTATCTCACCATTTCACAGCAGTTTGTACATCATTGTCCATTTGTTTACGTCGGATTCCCCAACGAGCATGACAGGTTTTTCCCTATTTTCCTACAGTTCACACTCAGCTTTCCAATTACACATTTTTCAACTCAAATGTTATCAGTTTCCGCTACAAAAAAAGTTAGTTTTTTCATACCTTCACGTTTTGAGACTTATTGAATCCAAAAAACCTCATTTCGGTATTTGGTCCGTGTGTCTGTATTCCAATTCGCGGGAAAGCTCCTGGACCTACTGAGCCAGTGCTTTCTATTTTTTTCTTTTATCGTGATTTTTTGAAGGCGTGAAAATGCGGTTATGAGCGATAACAATTTTCATCAAATTCACAGTCTTCTAGTCAATCTAGTCAATATTATACATTGTTCTTTATGAATGGTCCTCGGGCAGTCCATCGAACAGAGATATAAGCCATGATAGCTCGGAAAATGAGATTTGTTCAACAGTAAATTATCGTTTTTCCGATTTTCCCATAGACGGTTCTAACGACTTCGATAAAACTTACGGCGTACTCTCGACTAACGAGTTCCTCTTTTTTGTTGTCCTCTGAAAGAAGTCACAGCTCCCATTTATATATAGTAGATTGTTGTTGGAAAGTTGTTTGTTGCTACGGCGAGCCGTTTTACGTGTTAGGAAATTCTTGAATACCCCTCTTAGTGTTTGGCTCAGCCCAAAGCGGAATTGTACTTTCAAAGGTCGAGCATTCTCCAAAACTGGGAGGCTCCATACTACCCCTGTCATCAACTTTCCTTTTCATATTCATATTATTCAGCTCAAGGGTTAGCATTTCCGTTGCCGAGAACGTATTTTCCCAAGGTTTACTGGTTGTTCCCTTACTCTCACTTCTAGGCCAGTCGGTGTTGCGTGAACTGTCTATCCTGAGGTTTTCACGCGGGAATTTCAATTTCCATTGTGTATCTCCAGTGAACGTGTAGCTAACCAGCGTAGTTCTGATCCATGTAGTCCTGACAAGCTCGTCCTATTCATCAAATACATTTTATACAAGCCCATCTTAGTTTTTGATTAATTAATTTGAACTTGGTTTTTTATTAGTTTTTACTCAGTTCCCGATAGCTTCTTCGAAAAATGCTTTGGTCGATCGTTCAGTGATTTTTAATTCATTTATACTTAGATTTAGAATTTTTACTCTATTTATGTCCTTTTTGATCTGAATATTCAACGGTTTTCAGCCAAATCATGCAACAATTTCAATTAATGAAATATTAACAGGTTTCATAACATTCTCAGGAAGCACGTCCGTCGCAGGTGGATGGCAGTTCAAAGCTGTTCATCCTGTCAAACGTTACCAACTGAGACGTGCTTGGCGGGATTCGGGAAAAGATAGAATTTGACGCAAACCGACTCCAGCTCGATCTTTAGTTCAATCCATCGACCTCAACGCCTTACAAAAGAGGCTTTTATGAGGGGTAAAATGAATAAGGAGGTTGTTCCCTCTCGGCGCCTTTTGACCACAGACGTGTGCCGGACGCAGATGAGGCTGCCGTGTTGCGCCCATGAGACGCTCGCCCATCAACATTTCACCTTACCACGCTATTATCGGGTTTTCAATAACTTTCCCTGAAGCCCAAGACCTCCGTATGGTCAGAAACTCTCAAATTTACTCACACCTCCGTGAATTTAGTGATTCGGCTAACCCGCCGACTGAAGCGTTCGTGAGGAGCGGCAGTTAATTTGCCACATTCTTACACGGTTCTGTAAGTGACGTTAAAAGGCCCTGAGGGGATAACAAGATAAAATGAAGCAATTAATATCTGGTGTGAAGCAGCACACAACCTTCCTCGACTCCCGTAAAGTTGACAATACGTTACAAGTGTTCGTTCAACGGGAACATTTATGGAGAAACAAACTGTTAGAGCTGTTTTCGAGAAAAATGCGAAAAACCCTAGTTTTTGGTACATGTTGCCCCCCCCCCTCACTTTTCCCTTTCGGCCGAACCCATAACCTTATTTTCGCGTCTACAAAAAATACCGAACAAAACAAAACACAACCAGCCCAATCGGTGCATCCGTTCTCCCGCAAACCGAACTGAACCTACCACGCGCCGAAATTAGGATTTTTGGATTCAGTAGGCCTCGAAACATAAAGGTCTGAAGAAAACCCCACTTTATTTTTTTCAACTCGATTACTAAAATTTCCTTACCCGTCGGTTTTGAAAAGTAAAAAGTGAAAACCCCTGCTTTTGCTATAGCGCCGTTCACCAAAGAGACCCTATTTTTTTTTTCTAGGTGTCAGCTGTTTTTGACTATAAGGATTTTATTCTTTTTATCAAGGAAAATTAACACCAAATCCGAAAATGTAGTCAGAAGTTGGGATAAGTCTTTTTAAAGTGGAAGAACGTCGGGTTTTATGACAAAAGCTGTGGTAGACAATGCTTTATTATTCTCTTGCAGCATTATTGCTCAGCTTGACGCAACCTCACGCCTCCAGGACATCTTATTCGACTCAGCATCGTAAAATGCGTAGAAAATGGTACAAACACGACGTAATTGCGATAAAACTGCCAACATTTTGTTTTCAGATAATTTTTTAAAAATAGTTAAACCGATCGGATTGCCGTGCAGTGGGCACTAGATCCCAAATGGCATTTTTATGCGAAACGACGATTTTTTAGACCAAATATGACAGACATTACAGATTTCGAATCCCGATGTCTTGAAACGTAAAGTATGAAATCTTAGGTTTGAGGAGGAGGGGGGGGAGGATGTAAGAAACATTTCTTGGCCGAAAACATAGGGTTATTATTCAGAATAAATAATAAACCGGTAGTGTCGGGATTTCCGTCTTAAAGCTGTAGTGTCGGGTTATCTGAAACCGAATGGTTTGTGTGCCCAAGAATATTCGATTAATAGAAAGAGAATTGAGAATACAACAGTTTGTTTAGATTGGAAGGCGTTGTATATAAAGTTTATACAATTCAAGCGTAAAGTTGTGTGTTGTTGTTGTCTTTCAGCAGTTTAGTGCCAAATACTAACAATTAGAAAACGGTACAATCCCTTGGGATGGGACGACGGGGATTTGTCTGCTGTTAGCTCCGAGCGGGGAGGACTAAACGCCTCATCCTCTGCCTCTCACTCCGGTCTCAACTGAAGTCGAGTCACCGGGAGGTTTCACCAAACGCACACATTTGTCGTTTAGAACAACCATCAATGATTACTGATCTGATGTTAACTATGCAATATAACGGGTTTCACCGACGTGGTTTACGATTAAAACGATTATTACAAACCGTGAACTCTTCAAAACAGAGTCGTAGCGGTTAAAAGTTGACTCGGTGCGTCGCGGCTACCGCTCGCCCGAACAATGACCATTTTGCTGACGAGGCACTTATAACTTAATAATACGAGTTTTATTACTGGTTTTCATTTTGTCTTGAATCGTTTCGCGAATTTTGCTTACTTGAAACGCACGAAAGGCGGACGAGAATACAGTGTTCATTTCGGCAGTTCAAAGAAAAGAAAAGGTTATGATTTTATTTGGATAGTACGTAATAAAATGATTCTGGTGCAACGGTATGTCATCTGAGCATTCGAACACACACTGAATTTGTTGGAGAATCAATCAAACGGTTTGTGTTAAAGAGAGTTTTCGCCCAGCTTGAACTCCTCTGTTGTCGGTCCTCGACAATAACAGCTGTTAAGACCAGTCGAAGTGCTCTACCGCGGCTAATTTTTGTAGAAGTAGGAACAGAAATGCGGAATACAACAAACAGACTAAATATATTTGTTGAGGCAATACGCGTATACACCGCATCAGGTTTCCCACTTCAAAGTGAAACAAATGAGCAATGATAACAGGTTCGGCGTGTATCGTCTATCTTAAAAATAAATATCTGGTGCGACTCATCACAAAACATTCTTTAGAAACTAATCAAATTTGTTTTTCATTTGATTATAAGAACGTAGGAACTGGTGGCGCTTAAGGTTCCTGAATTGATTGAGTCGCTCCTATTTGTGCCACAACCTTAATTTATTACCGTCAGTGTGCAGGAGGTTCGTGGCACTATCAACAAGCTTTGGTTTTATTATTCATTCTGAATAATCCTCTTATGTTTTCGGAAATTGTTATTCCCCCCCCAAATTTGATACCTAGTTTCATCTGCAATGTCCACCGTCCGGGCCATACAAAAACTCCATCGGGATTCAGATCGGATGAAACCCATGGTTGTTAAGGGCGACAAATGGTTAACAAAATTAGCCAAAAAACGAAACTCCGGTATCTTTAACTCATTTACGTCGTGTTTGGTATCGTTTCCTATGTATTTTTAAGGGCTTAGTCCAATAGGACGGGTCTCATAGAGACAAGACTGCGTCTAGACGGACAACAGTGAAATCACAGTAAAAGTAGGTTTGAATTCCACTACTTGAAGGTACTGACGGGACAATTTAGCAAAAGTCATCATTTTGCAGTTATTAGGAGCTGTTCATTCCGAAAATGTAATCAAAATCGTTGTAGATGTTTTTGAGAAAAATAAGATTTGATGTTTTGATCACTATGATAAGTAGTTTTGAGCCGATTTTGCTCGTGCCGTTATTTTAAATTTCCGTGTAACTTGAGCTAAATATATGGCTTTTGAGCCGATTAGCTTCAGTCTTGTTCTCTCAATCGCATCCACAGGCAAACAGAACATTTTAACAAAAAAATTTTTTTGACTCTGAAGCCCTTGAAACGTAAAAATCTGAAGAGGACTCAAAAAAGTAATAATATCTCTTGCAAATCAAGTCAACTAGGTCTATCAGACAAACTAGTTCTAGACAAATAGGCTAGTACGCTCGTAAACCCCAACATTCGCGGATTAATACAAACATGGGCGGATAAAAGTGGTTGGTAAATCGTTGATTTAAGACGTTGCCCAGTCCCGAAACTGGTCGGTCAATTTAATCGTAGATTAGTTCATTCCGATCGTTTAATCATTTCAAACGACCTCGGAGAAACCCGATTTACTTACTGAAAATTTATCAATTAAATGGTGATTGAAAAGTTTGGTGACACCAGCGAGCGGTTGTGGTTCCTGTTCCGGGACAAAAATTCCGTTTCTCGTAAAACCGATGTAAATCCGCGATTCACCAAAATGAAGTGCTATTAGTCGATGAAGTTTTGTTCGGTGTTCCAACAGTCCGCGGACACACCTTTACTCAGTGCGCGGCAAGATATTCCGGCGTTTTCGTCATACGTTTATGATCTACTCAAGACTCGTAATAACAAACTTTTCGTGATGCCCGAACAACAACATATGGCTAGCTAATACATTCCCTCTACACATCTGCCCTCGCAAGACGGTTTGCATGTTATCGGCGAATGGTCTTTCCATGGCGAACGTCAAATAAAAAATTCTTTATTTGTTTCGTGACCCCCCATGGTCCTGTCCACGATGCCTGCAACTTTGGACAGTATCCTTATTTCCGTTTTGGGTCGAAATCCCATTCCCAATCTTCCTCTTGCAGAGTCGGATGCTGCGCATTCGTAGTATCGCCTCTTCCCTGGCGAATTCCCTAATGTCCCCATCGATGAATAGCATATTCGGTGTTCACGCGCACACGCTCTGCCGGAGACGTTAAACTATTTGGGAAACGAAGATCTTTTCCATATACCAATTGAGACGGAGACAAACCAGTTGTACTATGCGGTGTAGAGCGGTATGCTATCAAAAACAGGGGTATCTTTTCATCCCAGTCTGACTGATAGGAGTTGACAATGTCAATGTCCGGTTTAGCCGTTTAACAATCAACAATCTTTCGACAACTTATACACACATTTCTTTTCTCACAACTATTCCTGTGACTATCCGTTGAACGGAGGTGGAATCCAAGACAGCTCGGAAAATGAGATTTGTTGAACATAGAATGATCGTTTTTCAGGATACTCTCAGCTCATTAGTACCTACATTTCCTTAGAAATGAGTCGGACGAAAATACAGCGCTCGTATTTATCGCAAATCGTCGAATTTATGGCGGTGACGAAAAATTGCACGTTGCTGCACACCAGATACTTTTCTCGTCTGATTCATTGTACTACCAAGCAAAATGAAAGTTGTTATGCGGCGAAGGTGTTGGAAATCAAGAACGACAGTAAAACATTCACTTTGACGTCTTGTGCATTGCGTCAATCGCTTACGCAGTGTATTCCTGGATTTTCGAACCTGGAACGATGTGAAACTCGTAACACACAACACGTTGAAGGTTGAGTGAGGGAACGAGCGAGAAAACGAACATTCCAGAAAAAGGGGAAGACGTCCGAGTGGAGGAGGCTGAAGATCTGAGGACCTGCGTGTTCCACGCAAACCCTCCAGGAAAATAGGCTTCGAGGCTGAGCCGGGCTCTGTTCATCTATACCGAAACGAACGGTGCGATCTTTAGGCGTCAAGTTCAAAGTCAACGAGAAGACTACGACAATAGACAACGAAGGATACCGGAAGAGTAATTTTTACTTTCCTTAGCACTGCGTAGCTGGAAGGAAAGTTATGTAATCGTTTGGGGAAAAAGGTTTGAGGATTTATAAAATCTCTTTTGTCGTTTCAAGGGCTACTGAGTTCGAAAACCCATTTGAGAAAACAGCATGTGCATTTGAGAAACGCAATTGATTGATGGAAACGTTTATTTTTACACCTGGGTAAGTAAGGGCTCTTGCAATCCCGTTTATTCCAAAATAAATTACACTCATACCAACGCATGCAGACCCGCTTACACATACACACACAGATACTGCTGCTATTTGGGAGGAGCGAGCACTCACATGTTTCTCCACTTCTCAGCTGCAGACGAACTGACCTAACTAATATAAGCAACTAAATCGGACAAATCACATCAGATTAACACGTTACACCAGGGGGGATTGAGAAATTTACCAGAAGAATCAACATTTCGATCAACAAGACATTAAAAAATTACAGTATTCTGTTTTATTCATCTTGAACTCTGACGTTCTACATAAAATCGGATTAATACTACTACTCTCGTATAACTGCACAAAAAACAAGCACGCTCAAAAAAGCATCCACCGACTCGTTAATCATATCCCACCAGTAATTTGTCCTTGGAATTACTCGTAACTGCACCGTCTTCAGAGAATGATCGCACCAGGTTTACGTTCTATTGTGCCAGCCTCAGATGAAAGATCCCTCTTATGATACTGTACGATGGGCAGGCGCTCTCAACGGTTTTCCTGTATGTCGCTTGCTTCATGCTTCTGCCTGTGTACCGCTGACATAAGCACGAATTGAAAACCGATGAACTGAATCGGCTTAATGTGTGGTATTCAGACTTAGTAGCGCTTGAAACTCGAATTTCTAAAGAAAACTCAAATTTCTACAGCATAACTTTCCTTTCCGTTTCGTAAGGCTAAGGAAAGTAAAAACAGGGTGTTGGGGGGGGGGGGGGGGTTAGGTTATGCATACACCTATGTTTTCGGCCAGGAAAGTTTACAATCCTCCCTCAAAATTTGATACTTAACGTTTCAAGACATCGAGATTCGAAATCTGCAATGTCCGTCATATTTGATCTAAAAAATTCGTTGTTTCGCACAAAAATTCCATTTGTTTCCACGGCAATCCAATCGGTTTAACTATTTTTTTTAAATTAGCTGAAAACAAAACGTTGGCAGTTTTATCGCAATTACGTCGTGTTTGTACCATTTTCTGTGTATTTTACGATGCTGAGTCGAATAAGATGTCCTGGAGGCGTGAGGTTGCGGCAAGCTGAGCAATAATGCTGCAAGAGAATAATAAAGCATTGTCTACCACAGCTTTTGTCATAAAACCCGACGTTCTTCCTCTTTAAAAAGACTTATCTCGTTCTTTCTCACAAAAATCGCATTTGGTATCTAGTTGTGCCTGCTTTCTCGGCAATCCGATCGAACGAAGCCCACGGTTGTAGTGGGCAAACAATGGTTAGAAAAATGAGCAAAAACGACATTTTGGCACTTTTATCGCAAATACGCCGTGTTTGGTATCGTTTTCTAGGGATTTTTAAATGCTGCTCTAAATAAACGACGGAAAATAGTGAAATCGCAGTAACTATAGTGAGCCAAAGTGTACTAATTAAAAGAACTCGCGCGACAATACAGCGAAAGTAATGATTTGTACTCCCTCCCTTCCGTCTCATTAAAACTGCCCACCAGGTTGACTCATCACGTCGTGCCAATTGCCTTCGGGCTCCTGGAATATTTAGTTGTAGTCGTTTCACTGTAGTCAGGTCATGTTTTGTGTGGTTCACTGGTATTTTTCGATGCTGAATCAAATGGGATGGGTCTCGGAGGTGTGAGAGTACGTCAAGCTGTGCAAGAGAATAATAAACCGTTGTGTAATAACGATTTAGGGCTGAGGAAAGTAATTAGATGGAACCCACACCACCACTCACCTCACCACGTTGCCGCTCGTACGAATTACTCGCACAAACACTGAATGGCCTAACTTTTTAATTTCTTGACCAGAACTGCTGCTTGGCCGGAGCAGGAGCGACAACCCGTTTTCGGGTCCACGGCTCGTCTGGTGGCCAACTCGCATTAGTCGCATCACAAATTTTCGGGGGCCTCCGCGCTCGTTCTCGAATTACGTCGTCTGCGATCCACCGTTGGACCGTTTTGAACTCATCTCATCAGATGGGACGAAAGGACTCGAAATCGAGCTGAAGAACAGGAAAAAAACTATGAGGGTACGGTGACAAAATATGAAAAAATAGAAATAAAACGTGAAGAAAGGAGGAAAAAAAGAGGCCAACAACCCGTTGTGGATGTGGAAGGGTCAGCTGTGGCTCGTCAGCGTTCGACTGGCTTCATGGATATCAGATTAGGGCCATACCTCCAAACCCTCAACAATCGAGGGAAAAGTGCCTCACAATGACGCTGTCGTTCTTCCTACTTTGTATATCTCCTCATCAGATGGGGGTTCGTTGGTTTGCCATGCGAATTTCATCACGAGACAGTTGTCTGAAGATGAAATTGGTATCTGGCGTTGACAAAACCATCCAATTTCGGCACGTGGTTCGTTGCTCGATTTGAACATTACCTGTCCGAAGAATACACAAATGTTTTCGGTCCAGAAAATTCTCTTGCTCTTATTTGAAGGAACTCGCGGGACAATACGTGATCGTTTCACCTCGGGCTGCCCTCATTTCCGGAGCTGCCTCCCGTCAGATCGACTCGTCACGTCGTGCGAGTTGCCTGACAGCCAATTAGGTCATATGGCGTATCGTTTACTAGTTTTTTCGGCCACGAAAAATTTTTTACAACCCCCCCTCAAAATTTGATACTTTACGTTTCAAGACATGGAGATTCCAAATTTGCAATGTCCGTCCGCCGTCCCCCGTCCCCCGTCCGCCGTCCGGGCCGTTTTGTGCCTTTAACGTGGTCTAAAAAATTCGTTCTTTCGCCCAAAAATCCGATTTGGTATCTAGTTGTGCCCGCCATCTCGGCAATCCGATCGGACGAAGCCCGTGGTTGTAATGGGCAAAAAACGGTTAAAAAAATTAACGAAACGCAGTACAACGCGGGAGCTACAAGCGTTTCGTCGTTTGAATTCGAGCGCCCCCGTTCCAATTTCCCCGACGTTTTGGTTTTAATACGATTCAATTTTTTTAGATTCTTTCATTTCATTCTCATTTTGGTTTTTTTTCATAGATTTTTGGTTACATTGTGATATTAATATTTAGCGTGCATGTTTTCATATTAAAATTCAGTTTTTTCTAGATATTTTTCAATGTTGGACTTGATAGGATAGGTCCCAAATATGTTGTGCGAGAGAATAATAAACCGCTGTGTTCTAACTTGCATCGGTTTTAGTTCTGCTCTTGAGTTTTTGAAGAGGAAAAAGTTAGGTCGTGAGCAATTCCATGAGGGGGAGTGAGGGGCTAAAATGTACCGAAGGATTTTCGCATTTTTTGCAAAGATTATGAATAAGCTTTCAAATGAAACGTGAAAATTCTGTGTCTATGAAGCAAAAAGTGCTCCTTTCATGCTCACACTGTTTCCAACTAGTCCATACCTACATATTTTCATATATACATATGTCACATAAATGTTTGTCTGACAGTCTGTTAAACAGAATCACAACCAAAGCACATCGTGTTTCGTTGGACATTTTCAAAATCTCCACAATAATTGCATAACTGAATTTGATCAACCTGTAAGCATAGTTTGTCCTTCGCAGTCATTTCTGTGATTATTCGCGGAACGAGCTTATAAGGCAAGATAGATGGGGAACAATGAAACATGATGAACATAAAACTATCGTTCTGATTTTCCGAGATGATATTCTCAACTAACTAATACCCACATTTTGTTCTTCTTTCATTTTTGTATGAAAGTGTTAAATGAAGATATCTTGCATAAAAAGCAGATCGTCAGATTTACAGGGGTTGCTCAAAGTTGTGTTGCTAGGCACGAGATGTTTTTGTATATTTTTCACGCAAGTTTTAAATTCCACGAAGGGGATTTTGTGTATTTTTCTAGGATTATTCGTGTATTGCATTCTTCTTGCAATGAGCGTGAGATCTAACGATTATTCGTGTCGAGGTTTGTGGGCTTTCTCCAATAAAATATCGAATGGGGTAGTTCTAGCGGGGAGAGCAATCGATTGCTTTCGCGCTCAGGTGGCGGTGATTGCCATCGGGAAACGGAATGATTATTGTCGTGTTTTTTTTCCTCCGCAGCTAAAAATCGGTAGCCACAACCATCTCCGCGAAGCGTCGACCAAAACCGGGAGAAGAAATTCCCGATCATGACGTCACGTTAAATCAATGGAGGGGTCCCATTTCGCCGCCGTTTGGCCGGCGTTGTTTGATCAATGACTGACAATCCTCAGGGCGGCCTCGTTCAAAGGAGTCGATCATTTGACGTGGGCGCCCATCTCGGAAAAGGAATCATGCTCGAAGTATTGGAAATATGTTCGCAACTTAGCCGATAATTTTGTCGTAATTTCGTCAGTTGATCACTACTACTAAATTAATTAGACGACTTATCGATTCATTGCTTTCCGACTAAATTCCGATAAATTTGGTACAAACGGGCCTCGTGCGTGGAAACGATTAAAAGTGTTCTCCAGGCTCTGCTCTAATTTCTACACACGTGAGCTTGAAATATTACCAACTGCCGTTCGCCGGGCATATTAATGAACAGACCACAAAATTTTCTTTGTCGTGGTAGCTTAAAGAGACGACGCGCAGCTTTTTACTTTCTTTGGCTCTAGAAGTAGAAAGAAAAGTTATGTAATCGACTGAAAATTAAGTTTTAAGGCCCATTGAGTCCGAAAAACAGTATTAGGATCGGTGAACCCGATTGAGCGACCTCAAACGTGATGTCGCCCGCCACGGCACGCCAAAATAAGGATATGAGCGAAACTCCCCAAAACTAACCACAGTTACTACGCTAAAATGGTCGAAACACTAAATATTTTTTCTCAAAAATGGCTCTAACGATTTCGATGAAGTTTTTTGTATAAACAGCTCCAAATGGCACAACAGCGACATACAATCATTCATTTGTGAGAAGATGACCCGAGCAACACAATAAATTACCCGAAACCTAAGACGAAAATCGAGTTTAGCGTAGTTTTTTCTGTATAAACTCCGTTCAAGTGTTGCTAGGAACTTCAGAAAAATTGAGGTGGTAGCGCGATTGAGTACCTGTAAGATAAGCGGCTAGAACTATTTTAATTAATTTTGTGTCTTAACGGTTAAAAGTCAAACTTTAATCCGTCGAAAAACAACGAGAGCGGGATAATAATTCATCAAAAATTCTACGAAAATTAATTTTAGTATTGTTTTTGCCTCATAAGTGCTACCCGAGAGACGAAAGTTTGACAATGTTGGTAAGATAATGAGGAGTGAGCCGGTAAATAAATTTCGGAATTTGCATCTTTCCGTTGCCGTTTTCTTTTCCTTATCGCTACGGAGTAGGAAAGAAAGCTATGTAACCGGAAAAAAGACGAATTTGATTTCGATATTTAGGAAAATGGTCTGTGTCAGTCTGTGAATGCGATTGATAGAAAAAGCCTAACAAATCAGCTCAAATTTGATACAAATCGCCATGGGACACGGAAATTGGAGTATTAGCGAAATTAGTGTAGACTTAACTACTGTAACGTAGTGCTCAGAACACAAAATGTTTTTTCTTCAAAAATGGCTATCACGGTTTAGATTAAGTTTTTTGTATGGGCATTTTTGAAGTAACATAAAATTTTCATCTTTGAAAAATGACATGCGCAGCACAACATGTTATCTAACGTTTCGACGAAAAGGGTTTTTATGCATTTTTTAAATCATAAATCTCGCCCATACGATACTAGCGTTCTCAAAAACAATTACAGAGGTGGCGCAGTATGCCACCTGTTGGAGCTGTGTATAGGTGAGTGGGTGTAGCGACGAGAGGATAGAGCGAATGAGTGTAACTGAGTGAGAGCTAAGGGTCAAGTGACTCGACAGTAGCTGAGTATGGAGCAAATGTAACTAAGCGAGAGTTGAGAACGGCTTAACGCGTCGCTTCGAGTTAGTGAAACTCCTATGGTTAGGTAGCCAAGAAGAGCTGGGGAATTTGCGCTTGGGAGGGGGGGGGAGGAAAATTCCAGTGGGGCTGTGAACGTTAAGGGGTAAATGTTACAGATTGACGGGTAGCTCTGGGGTTGGTGGTACAGAACAAAGGCTGGGAAAGACCAAAACCCCTAAGGCTTCTGAAATTCCAAAAAGTCCCGAATTGATGCGATTACGTGTCGCATTTTAGGTTTATTTACGTACGAAATACCGATTGTATCAGGCAATGTCTACACTTCAAGTGAGCTCAGAACCGATTTTTCTCTTAATAAACAAATTTAAGGACATTATTGATGAAGCAGATTTGTATCGTAAAATGGTGAGACGCACCACACTACTTTCCTTTTTTTTGCAAATTCAAAAATACGCAAACCACCCTCCGAAAATCCGGTTTTTCTGACTCAGGAGCCCGCAAACTGTAAAGATCTGACGAAAACTAAACTTGTTTTTTACTGTTTATAGAGACGGGTTTTTTGTAGTTGATAAAAGTAAAAAGCACTGGCAGTTTTTGATTCGACCGATTGATATAAGAAGAACCAGCGATTAGGTTGATAGGTTGCGAAGAAAAAATCGTCAAATTTATTCGGGATAAAGTACGTTAACGTTATCTGCGCTTCAACTGATATTAGAGACATAATTTAAGATAGAAGAGATTAGGGGAAAATCGTTCCCACCCGCAATGGGCACTCTCAGGTATCTTCGCGTGTCCAGTCGCTCAATCGCACATGCAGCTGGTCAGACTTCGAACGACGCTCTTGATTTGGGTGCCTAGATGCTGCAGTCACGAGTAATGTAACGAGCCCTTCAACACACGTGAAGTTTCCCTTAGTCTCTGGTATAAAGCATTTGGCCTGAGTTGCTAGCCTAAATTACTACACCACTGGAAAACACCTTTGGTAGTGTGGCGTTTGCAAACTGAGCCGCACCGCGCTTCAAAACACTTCCTAGTTCCTAACAACGACCTTTCAAAGTTCATGAATCGTTACCACCGAAGATAAAGACACAAACGTTATTACTATTTTAGCCTAACACCGAAGAAGCCCGAGTTCTGATGCCAACGACGGGCGTAGTGACGTAGATATTGAATGATAAAATGAGGAGAGTCGTTCAGAAAGGTGACAAAATATAAATTAGAGCTTAAAGTGTAAGAGAAAACACTTTCTAACTCAACTCCACACAGTTTATTCCGAGATTGTTGTGGTTCAACTACAAAAAGTAAAATGATAAATATTTTAGAGATTTTGAAACTTTTCAAAACTGTTTGTCATTTCTAGAGCAAAAAATAAATATAAATTTAAGTAAAATTGAAACTGGAATCAATTCCCGTGAAATGTACTACTTCCTCGTGAAAGTATCCGGTCTGCCGCATCTCACAACTTTCCTCAGCCCCGCGTGCACTCGGCGATATTTATCCTTCCAGCGTTTTGCCATTCAGTTTCTACTTAGCACAACGTTCTAAATACAAACTGGTAGCACATAATTTACCGGAATTTATTGAGTCGATCCCACTCATACTGCGACCATTATTAAGTAATCAGTGTTTCATGAAACTCGAAACGATTCTTCTGAGATGGATCGTCTTTTCGTTTGTTTAATAATTGGGTAAAAACAGTGAGAAATGGTAGTCAAACTTCCATTTGTCTCCGGAATTTCTGGAATGGCTCCTAATTATCTTACGAACGTCATTAAACTCCCGTCGTATAGTTAGTTTATCGGACTACCGCCCGGATTTTATTCAGAACGCTTCTTTCATATGAGCTGGATTCATACTGAAGAAACAACCCCAACATCGATTTGCTTAAACCTTTTTAATAATTTATTTTGCTGCTTCCGTTAATGTCCCCCTGGTGGGAATTTTATGGAACTGTCCATACCAAATATTTAATGAAAATGGCTACAGCTGTTTTTAGGAAAAAAGTATTGATCATTATGATAACTACTGTTAGTTTTGAACCGATTTTTATTGCACTCCTATTTTAGAGCCCCGTGTTAATCTGAAGGCTAAGTATTAAAGTAAGCCGATTTCGTTCAACCATTTTATCTCTATCACGTTCACAGACACACAGACCTTTTTCTCAAATTCCAACAGTACCGACGTACTTTACGACTGATTTAAGCTGATAATGTTAAAACACTAGCCACCCTGGGGCAACGGACGGCTATATCCAGGTGTTTTAAACCAAGGCATTTCATGTACATTATTTTTCATCCCACCCTTGTTTTTAATGTATAGCTACTGTGCAACTATTTAATTTTCATCTTCACGTTCAATTTTATTCATACTTTGATATCAGTTCACGTTACTATATTTCATTATTTATTACTCCCCCCCCCTTTCCACGATAGTCACGATTTGTTTATCCTTCAATTGTTTACTTGGCTTTTCGTCTTGCTCGTCCATACATTGCTCAATTCTCTCGTTTGTCATAAAAACAGAACGGCCCTATCCCGTTTCCTTGTCACAGAAAACTCGTTATCTTTCTCCCTTTTTACGTGCTACAGCAGCTATAGAGTACTTCCAGTCTGACTGCAGCCGTCAAGGCAAAACATCGTTTTTAGTTTTATGTGATATATCGTCTTCTCAATTCTCGTATGTTCGTCTCATTTGTTTATATACTACGATCTAATACATTTTAACCAGTATAGTTTGTTAGATAATTCCACAAATAGTTAAAGTGCTGGCGAAATTTTTTGAAAATTCACTTATTGGGCATGATTGCGACTGCTCATTTTTTAAAATATTTATTAAAAAACAACTACGATTACAACAAGAGGGAAACAATTTGTTGTCACTACTAGAAAACCTAACGTAAGCAATTAAAAATTGCTTCTTTTGTTTTGAAGTACACTATTCAATTTTGTTCCCGAACCCCAGTCCCTATTCCGGTTCTGATATTTCGTCGTGTCATTAGTAATTGGTGGTTTACAAATCCTCCAGAATCCTCGAGAAACTAAACAACTATGTTATCGCTTTAAAGTCGCTGAATAAACACAAATCGTTATATATACAGTCGCAGATTTAGAATTTTTGTATATTTAATAGTTAACATTCAGGATTAGCTTTGGAATGCCAGAAAATAGTTTGGCGTGAAAATTTTACTTTAAAAAGATAGCAGTTCAATTTGGCTCCCCAGGTGGTTACAGGTTTTACACTCAAGACTCAACTATACCCTTAACCGCAAAATACGTCTATATTTACTCATAATCAATGTTCTCTTAGCAATTTACCTCATCGTGAACTGAGGAGATTCGTGTGATTGTGACGAATAAAATTCCCAACACCGTTCCTCTGGCAATTATTCGAGTTGAATTTGAATACAACAATATAACAGCTCGGTATCGGTATGGTGTGTGATTTCCACTCTATCGCTCGACAAAATTTACCTTTTTCCGTTGCGTCGCCTCCTCTTGGTCGCGTAAACGGTGCCCAGTTGGGAGATGTGGGGGGCCGGGGGGTGTATCTGCAATTCAGACACCCCCCCCGCTCCGCTCACGTTCAGGTAATCCAGATTTTACAAGGGCGCGATGAGTGGAGGGGGGGAGGCGCCGCCAAATTCGATTAAAATTCCCGCCGACGACGATAATAAAACGCGCGTATTTTTATCTTTGGAGATGAATTTCGATGAAATTGACGCGCCGAACGGAATCGTCGAAACGAAACGCGAAATATGAATTTAAAAAAAGGGGAAATAAAACGAATTCAAATTGTCCGTTTTCTCGTGGATTTCAACATAACCGTCTGTATCACTTGATTCGTTCGCGTCAAAAGTCGACTTCGTTGTCGGCGATTTCGAAATTAAATTAAACGAATAAATAAAAAACGACGGAATGAGTGGGGAGGGGATGAAGTCGCGTTGAGTTTTGCGGGAGTTTTCGTGACCGAGACACAAGTCACTCCGAAGACGACCGGCACTAAACTGAGCGGCCGGTTGGGGCGGATGAGACGGAAGCCCCGCCCATTGTCCCCCACTACGACCGCCCACTGACGAGAAACGGGCCAATCACCGCTTGCCACGTCACGGCCTCCCAACTATGGCCCGCTCCTCGTCGTCAGGCCAACCCCCCACTTTACGTCCGCTTTTTCGACCCCCTGCACAGATTTCACCCGCATTAATATTTAATATGCGCCTCGATAAAGCTTCCCCTCCCCGTTCCGCTATTTTCCTCCCACCCCCACTCCACCGCACCCCACCTTGTCATTTCAAGAATAATTTTTTTTTTTTTAATGCTGTATTCCTCGGAGAAAATATTCAAACGACTTCCAATTAATCATACGACATTAATTAGATATAACCCTCCCTCGTTGCTTTTTTTCTTTAATTATCGCATAATACGCCTCGTGAATAAGAAAGAAGAAGAAAATAATAAATGTGATTGAAAACCCGACACGCTTTGAGCACGCAATAAACATTTTAGCGAGAAAAACAAAATTCGTTTCCGGTTGACTCAAAAGTACTTGAAAAAGAAGCTATAAGATCAAAATCGTTTATTGTGTACAGAAATTCTCGTATTTTCTCCGTACACGATTATATTTATCTAAACAAACCAGACAAAAATATCAGGTGTGACGCATCATACAACTGTCCTTAACTCTACGTCAATTCACTGGTTTTCATGGCTTTTGCTACTAATTCTGTTTATTTTTCAATCAATTCTTTTGAACTTTGTACCACGTTGTTCACGGTTATAGAATGCGATAGAACTTGCAGTTCTGGAATTAATTGTGTTGCTCATGCTCATGCCCTGACTATTATTAATCAATTCGTACTCAGAGAAATAATGAAGGTGAACATACTATTTTTTTGAGGAGGTTAATAATCTGTTTTCCAGCCTTATAATATAATAATACTTTTAGAAATGGGTGGTACGTGGAACGGCGGTGGTTGAAATTCCGGAATTTCTGGAGTAGCCCCTATATATCTTGTAAACGTTATTAAAGGCTCAAATTATAGGTATTTAATTGGAGATTCTAATACCATTCGAGCGAAGTTCTCATAGAAAAAATTGAGCTAAAATCGATTGTCTCAAAATGTTTGTTAATTGTATGTGCTGCTCTCGCCATTTTCCCATTCCCGGGAATTTAAGGTATTGCCATAAGTTATATGGAGCTGTCCATATAAAAAATTTAATAAAAATCCGTTAAAGCCGTTTTTGAGAAAAAATTATTTTGATAGTAATGTTTAGATCAGTATAATTATAGGTAGTTTTGGATGAATTTCGCTCGTACCTTTATTTTAGCCTCCCATAGTGACCTGTGGGTTTGATATCAAATTTGAGCTGATTTGGTTCTGCCTTCTGTCAATCGCGTCACGGACACATAGGCAGACCATTTTCCAAAACAGAAAATATATTTTTTTTCGGACTAAGTTGGGTCTGAAACGTAAATATCTGAAGAGAACTTAATTTTTTTTCAGCCGATTACATAACCATTGTTTCTACTTCGAAGAGCCGAGGAATGTAAAAGGAAAAACGCTGCAAATTATTAACGGTTTATTATTCTTTTGCGCAGTTTGGCGTAGTCTCATACCTCCGAGACCCAGCTCATTCGATTCTGTAACGGAAAAGACTAGTAGACGATACGAAACATGACCACTACACAAGAACAACAAGAATTGATGTTTTCTCGGTGACGCTAGGCAATCGGTTGGACGTGACAATTCGATCTGTCGGTTGGTTGGAGTGTGACGGGAGGTAATGAAAGGAAATTATTGCAGTCCTGGGAGAAACGATAATAATCGCTACACCGTCCCACAAATTCCCTCAAGTAGTAGAATTCGAATATATTTATTCACTGTACGGTTTACATCTAAATGAAGTCCTGCACCTCTGATACACGTCCTATTGGACTTAGCATCAAAAAATACCTTGCAGACGATACCAAACATGACGTAACTTTTATAAAATTAGCCAAATTTCTAATGTTTTAAACCATTTTCCGCACATAATAACTATGGGTTCGGTCCGATCGGATTGCCGAGTAGGCGGAATTGTTGGTTGTTTGTTAGGCGAGTACAGATTTGTAAACCACTTTATGGCGTAGCCTAGGACGGAGGACGGACATAGTATAAACTTTTTCTTCTAGGCATCAGATTGAATAATGAACCAAAATACGCCCCCACGGAGATTTGGAAAAAAATAGTCAACTTGGAGTGAAATATTTGGTTCGACACATTTTACTACTTTCCTCACCCCCTCCGTATACATGCGCTCGTTCAACAGAAACGGAATAAAAAACTGCTACGTGTCTGAAAGTACTCTGTGAACTGGCGAATTTGAACAAAACCCTAAAAACAAATTTTAATTTTTGAAAAATTTACGTTCAGGTCTAACGATTTGCGGAGATTGTTAAGGAAATCCGAGGGGATTTTATCGTCTTTTCTTCTGGAGAATTGAATTGAGACGGCCCAGAAAACTATTAGCACGTCACTCATTCGTTCTAATTTTGTATGCAACTCAAGAGCGAGTTCTTCGATTTCATTACACTGGATTGCCCCGTAACGGCTTCAGGAATGAGGAATTAACGCGGGAGTATGGCAGCGGCGGATGGTTCGCAACGATTGGGGTGGGGAAGTGTAGTTTTAGGAAACTGGAGCAGTCTAGGTCTAGGGATATTCAACGAAACTAACTCAGATGCAATTCACGTTCATAGTCACGTTGTATTTGAAACTTATTTGTGTTTTTACAAAAACTCTCAAGACGAATCATGGTGGTGGGGAATCGGGAAGGAAGTGCATTATAGCATTTCCTGTCACTTCCAACATCGCTGCCCTACTTGCAGCTTACAAACACTCGTGACAGGCAGGCAGCGGGCATCAGGGAAACTCAGGCAAATAAAAAACTCACCCTGTTTCTCGATCTCGCCATTTGTTGGACGAGAGCGGCTTTCAAGGCCGACGAATTGTCAAGAAAGAGGGGGAAACCGAGCTGTAAATATCAAATTCTGCTGTTTTTCGCGCAATTACAGACGGCAATTAACCATTGACATGCGGGCAGGGAAATTACAGTGGAGAGTCGAGAAGAGGATGTGTCAGGCAGCTCCCCGGAGAGCTCGAGCGACTTCAACATTCTATCAATTAATATCGCGAGGGCTGCAATTAACGTATAGGCCGTCAACTTACTCGTAGTTGCCCTTCTCCGACCAATTGGTCAGGAGTCGAGTTTCGTCCCGAGTCCCCTTCTTTAGGCAGGAGCCCAATCGAGTCTGCCATTCAACTCCTCGGATCTCGGCCTGGAATTAGGCGGAACCAACTCCGAAATAAGTCAACCGTTTGGATTACCCTCGCTGTCGTGGGCGGGAATTCGACGGTAGGGTGAGTTTTAAGAGGATTTGAGTGTACAACCAGCCACCAGCTCACCAGTGAAAGAGTCAACGTGAAAAGTTGGCTAGAACACATCCTTGCAGTATTTATATCCCTCAAACTTAGCTATAACTTAGCATGAAATTTAGCTATTTCTATTCAGTAGTCAGCTAAAAGTTGTTGGAAAATTGGGTAAAGCATATTGGGAATCTGTCTCAAAACTGCTAACAGCTAAGTGGAGTGAGTGACAAAGTACTCCAAATATTTATGGAAATCAAATTATCGAACAAAAATTATTGGGCGATTGCGTGAAAATGATGAGAAATACAGGAAAAGTTATTAAGACGTAAAATGACTGTTATGGGAAGGGGTGGGGGGGCACAAATCGGTCTGGGATTACCACCCATCCCTATGAACTCCTAACTCAGTTACTTAACGGAACACGTAGAAACTGTAAGCGCTTGATGTTTTGAAATATATTCTGTTGCTTTTGCCAACGTGATTAACGTACAGACCATTCACAGGACGTATTTTTGGGTTGGTTCTTGTCTACAGCTTTGCACTTATACGAGAACCAGTGTTAGTGAAGTTAATTAAGGAACGACGTTAATTTGAATACAGGAATTTCTGTGGTTGCCACTTGTTATCTTATGTCCATTAGAGAACCAGTTTTTAGTTCCCCTAGCCTTGGGTAATTGGAAGGAAAGTTATGTAAACTGCTGAAAAAAAGATGTTGAGTTTACTCCAGATCGTTACGTTTCATGGCGAAGATGCAAAAAACTCCGTTCGGGAAAGGAAACCCAATCGACTGTAATTTCTTATTCAGCCTGCAAATTACCAAAGGACGCTAAAATGAGGGTTATTAAACAATTGTTATCCTTGAGAAAATGACGAGAGCAGCACAATAAATTATAAACAATGTCGACGGTTTTGAAAAACGATAAATGACACTAACGTCTTTGGGGTCTAACGTAAAAATTGGGGTGGTTGCACGATACACGATGAAAGTTTAATAACGCTCAAAACATAATTATGAGCTACCCAATAAACGCCGGAATTCCAAGCCCCACCATTTCACTCACTACCATTTCACAGTGTTTACCTGACAATTCCAAAACGATAAAGACGATCCTGCTCCTAGGAATCGAGATAGCAGACTCCAACATCACCTAGAGGATTGTTCTATTATGGTTGTGGCATAAGTAGGAGTACCTCAATAAATGTCGGAACTTGAGGCACTTCCCCTTCTCCCCGTAAAACGTGAAGTTTTGTTGATAAATTGGATTAGTCGTAGCTGAAGGCTTGAAAATAGTCGAACTTCGTGGGGCCGAGCGTCGGTAGATATTTCCCTTATAAATCCGACTCGTAGGACACAATGGTGTTGGTTGTCCCATAAATTACCCAGGCATTAATAATAGAGTTCTAGAATTGAAACTACGTTCATAGATTTAGCGAGCATTTCCACAGCGTCAGACGGGAACGTTCCCGAAAAAAAAACAACTACACTGTTTACGCAATAAACATGGCGATGAGGGGGGGGGGGTTATGGGAGGCACCCCAATAAATTCCGTAATATTAAGCCGTACCAATTGTAGAGCGCGAGTTCTTATTGTGATCTCTTGACCATCAGCTAGTGAACGCGATTTGGTAACATTTCTCCTTCAGTATCAATTTGGCGCTAGTGATGACGTGCTGCAAGCGCGCATCAGGGAAACGTAATTGAACACTAAGAACCAATTATTGTTTTAAATTAATCAAAGCTGTTTTGTACTGATAGTTTCAATGACTCCATTCTCTAAAAAGGGAGATGGGAATGTTGGGCACATAATGTCAATAAAAGTTGATGATTCCATTAATGCTCTTCATTTTTATTTACTTGCCACAACGAAGTAGAAAGGCAAGTGAAATCGTTTGGAAAAAAATTGAGGTCTTAATGTTTTTAAAGCCTGCCGTGACCGGAAAACACTATTTGGGAAAAGGGTCTGTGTGTATGTGTCTGTGTACGCGATTGAGAGGTGGATAACGGCTGAACCAAATCCGCTCAAACTTGAAAGATTCTCCGTGTCCGTGGAGTACTGCCTCAAGTTGCTATTTATTTATTTATTTGTATTTTAATGACCTATATCTTTCCCAGGGCGACGACCAATCCGAGCATCAAAAATTATCGAAGTTGCCAAGCCATCCTCGAGTAATAAATGGAGTAGCACTAATCCGCGGACACCCTCCATTTCGCAAGCTATAAACCAAATTCATGTTCTTGGAATGGAGTTATCGGATTCAAAAAAGTAATCGAATTTCCATTACTTCATTCCGATTCCTATAATGGTAATCGGGTTGACGATTACTTTTTCCGACTACAAGTAATTGTAATCGTTTTTCGATTACCATTACTTGTAATCGGAAAAAGTAATTGTAATCTCGATTACCATTACAGTAATTGGAATGGTAATCGCCATTACCTTTCTTCAAAAGTAATTGGAATTTGTAATGGGTAGTCGAATTACTTTTCTAACAACTCTGCCTGTAGGTTACTACAGAAAGTAAGGGTATCGGTGAAATCGAAACTAACAAAGTTGTCATGGTGACTAACACATTAAATGTTTTTTCTGTACATACAACTCAAAATGATACATCAATACCATAAAAATGGCGAGAGCAGCACAACAAATTACCAGACTAAGTAGCCAGACAGAGATTAAGTAGCCATACGACGAGCGTGTAATAACGGTTACAATAACAGTTACCCCAGAAATTCCGGAATTTCAACCACCCGCTGCATCACTTACTACCGTTTCTCACAGTTTTTCTGAAACACCGATGATTATCCTTGTCAGAAAAAATCGTGTTTACAGTGTCTATAATTCTCTATGTATTGATGTCTCAGCAATGGTGTTGGAACAAATAGGAGCACCACAATAAATTTCGAAACCCACCACCGTGAAGTTATGTTATGAACTTAGTGAAAAGTGATTGAATTAGTATCGAAAGCTGTGAAAGCCAGTGAATTTACTGAGAGCTAAGGAAAGTAGTGTGATGCGTCGCACCCGATACTTTTTACCGTCGTGGGACGACCCGTGGGAAATTGACTCCAGGCTCTCCAGATCTGGTGCTAGGTGGGCTGGCGACACTATGGTACCGAGGATGGTGGAGGAACCACCGGACGTGGTTTCGCAGTGAAACCATTTCGCATGGTCTATCCTACAATAGCAAAACAATAGCTCGTGTGTAGCAATGCCCGCTTTGAATATTAAACGGTAAATGGAACTTTTTCTTTTTTTCTTTTCCGAGGGCATACGGGACATAGTCCCTTTGTCACTGCAACCACGCATGTGCCTATTGTGATACTGACCCTTCCTTAGTATAAGGCGTCATACACAACCGCCCCGCTTAGGAAGCCGAGTATGTCCTTCACCGCAATAGACACCCGAGCAAAGTATTCAAAGGATGTGCTCTCCAGTCTCGTCCTCCTCACCGCCAAGTATGCGTTCCACCGCCTCTGAGATGCCCATCTTGTTGAGGCGATACCTGAGTGGACAGTGTCCGATGAGGTAAATGGAACAATCATGTGCAGTGGGTTGGGGTTGGTTGGCTCCATTCATCGGAGTGTCGTCCAACCTCCAAAAATGCTGTTCGGGTATTTTTATAAACGAAACTACGAAATTAACTGTGTAATGAACAATGTGAAATAAACTTCGATACGAAACGTATAATAAATCGCACGAGAGACCCTAAGAATGGAATTCCTGTTTCTGGCATTCACATATGGCTTATCTCATCTTCGAGATGGCGGAAAATGTCCATCTTTGTTGAAATGAGGAAACTAACTCATGCGTCACGATGACCCAGCACACCCCCAATATATTATTCTAGTTCTGAAAACAGGGACTCTCCTGTGCGGCAATTCCGCCTTTAACTGTTGACTCCGTCAACTTTGGCCATCGATTACTTGCAATAATGTGGCAGGGGGTTGGTTGACTCCAACGAGTGGGTCATTGTCCAGCCACAACCGACACAAATAAATAAATGTGAACCAGCCACACACCGCTCACTATTCCATCTAGCGTGATATCGTCCAACTCTCGGGTGTGGCAATTGCACCTTCAAACGTTCACGTTTTTCGTGTCATCATTCGATGCTCTGTGGCTTATTGTTTATCAGGATGCAGAATGCGCGATTCAACTCTCAAAGTACCCAATTATAGTGACACCGTGGGGTGGCTAGCGTGAATTAATTGAGGAAGATCGATAAGGCTTAAAACTAGCCGGTGGTTTTTTGTTTGTGTGGATCGTGATAGCCCTTGGAATTCCATCTTCATGGTGGATGGTTTTTTTTCTCATTACAATGTTCCTGTAATTACGTAGGAGCCCGGTTATTTGTTTATAAAAAGAAAACTATGGGAACGCTTTCCGTGGCTGCAAAATTGAATTATTGATAATAACTCTCAGGAAGGAAGGGTAAAAGAACAGTCTAAACCGTAAAAGAATTGCTTGAAGTCCACCGGATATTCCCATGATGAAATGTTGAGAGGAAAACCCGTGTCCTCTCCTTGAAGGCCGATCTAGTCCGAATGAGGGGTAACTAAATCCTGTATTGAAAACGTGCGAGCAGCATTGTAGTTTTCATCGATCCTTATCTTTCGATAAAACAATACAATTAAATAATGAGAATTTTCGAAGGGCTGTGAGTAATTGCGGGTTCTACTTCGTTTTTTTCGTCGATCATCGCTCATCATTTGTATGAACCCCCTACCTCCGCCCAATCAGTCCGTCCGGGGAGTGAGCTGTAACAAATCCGTGAACGTCTTCATACAGCCGATTCACGTAAGGACTCGTAGTAAAAATGCCGTGTCCGGTCTGTGACGTGAGAACTGTTCACGATAGCTGTAGCAGCAATACTTGATCCCGTTCGACCAAAATATTAAATATAACTGCTCGCAAAAGCAGGAGGAGGAATATAAATGGTAACGGCTCGCGAAATCGAGTAAATAGCTGAAAGCGAATTGAACATTGCGAAATGTACGAAGTGTAATTCGAAAAGTAACATAAATGCAGCGTTGGTAAGAAAACAAATTAATCATCACACATCTTTCCTCACTTCTTCGTCAATTCACAGGTTTTCATGGCTTTTGCTACCAATTTGCAACTTCACACATGTGACCTGGGGAACAAAAGTGTTGGACTTGACTATCCAATTCCAAAGCGCACCCCTAAGTTCAGTGTTCGTCCAGCTCGTGTTTTCTGTTGCCAAATGCCGTATACCATCAAGCCCCTCTTCAAAATCCTGCGTGATGAAGTATCTTGGGTTTTTGTGGTTTTTCCTGGAGTGGCCATGTTTTATTCCGCAGTAACGAAGTGTAGTTTTTCGAATTTTCGTCCGTTTACCCGTGTCCATGACTTTCAAAATTCGTATCATCTGTCTCGTTTTGGTTTATTGATTGTTGCAGCCATATTGCATATTTTCGTTCTTCTACCAGGTCCTTCCGTCATTTGAAGTAGCTTTGGCCGACCATAACCACGAGCCATTTCGACTTTTGTACCCTCTTCTCTCACAGGACTATAGCGGCCACATAATTTTCATGCTGAACAGCTGTTCCACGCTCAACTCTCTGCTAGTTAAAACGTGAAGTTCAGCTGATTTTCTATGTCCCAAACTCTATGAGCATTTAAGATCCAGAAGTTCTTAAATGTGTTGCGTTCGGATTTTTCCGTACCAACCTGGCCATTAACTCCACGACGTGGACGCCTATTTCACACATGTACAACGGACATGAGTGCCTCTGCCCAATATCCGTGTGGTATTTTCGATTCCGCCAACATACTCTCGGGTAAACCATTATCTTCCAATATCACAAGCTTCAAAGTAATCTTTCTTCTCAGTTACAGTTCCGGAATTTATTGTGGCGCATCTACTCGTGCCACAACCATTATTGAGCAACCGGTACACAGAGAATTAATGGTACTGTAAACACGATTTTTTGAAACGGATAATAATCAATGAATTATCAGAATTAAGAATTATCGAGTGAAAACTGTGAGAAATAGTAGTAAGTGAAAGAGCGGCGGTTAAAATTATGGAATTTCCGAAGTAACCCCTGTGTATGTCTTATGAGCGTTATTAAAGATTCATCTTGTAGGTACTTGAGCTCACTCCCTTATTACAGCGTTCCAAGGTAATGTGCAGGCTGACTATGAAATTTGACTCTATTGGGTGCAGCATTTTCTCTTCCTTGTGGTTTTCCCAAATCGTGTTGCCATAAAACGTAACGGCCTGAAATAAAGTCTATATCTTTTGTTCAGCTTTCCTTATCTCTACGTAAATATGCCGATTTTCGTGGTTTTTGGTACTAATTCAATTTATTCAGTTCATTTAAACTTGGCAAAACGCCACTTTACAGCGGCAGAAGGTGGTAGCGGTTACAGTTCCAGAATTTATTGTGCTGCTCCCACTCATGTCCTGACCATATTCAGTAATTGGCAGACAGAGAATTAATGATGCCGTAAACACTTATTTTTTGAGAAGGATAATAATAACTTTTCCAGAGTTATTGGGTAAAAACGTTTAGAAATGGTAGTAAGTGAAACGGCGGTGGTTGAAATCCCGGAATTTCTGGCGTAACCCATATGTTTTGTGAGCGTTATTAAAGACTCGTCATATTGACACTTGATTGGAGTACCACCACTATTTTTTGAAGGTTCTAGTTACATTTGAGCGGGGTTTATGAAGAAAAAACTGCGCTAAAATCTATTGGTTTGGTTTTTGTCATTTTCCCAGGAATGATGTTTTTACGGTATTGTTGTGTTACTTACAACTTTTCATACAATTAATTTAATTAAAACCGTTAAGCCGTTTTCAAGAAAAAAAAATTAGTGGTTTGATCACTATAACTACAGTTAACTTTCGGTGGACTTTGCCCATACCCTTATTTTTGCGTCCCATGGTGACCTGCGGGCTAGATTTCAAACTTGAACCGATTTAGCCCAGCCTTTTTCACTCAATCGAGTTCACAGACACGCAGATCATTTTCCCAAATAGTATTTTCCAACTCAGTATGCCTTAAAACTTAAAGGTGCCAAAAACTCAACAAAAATTTCCCGATTTATTTTCTTTCTATTTCGTAGAGCCAAAGAAAGTAAAAATAACTTTCACCTTCAATACACCACCCTTCGAACCCGTCTTGCGAACCATCTCTCACAATTTCCTCCATTCACCGCATTCAGGGCATGAAATACTAGTCCTCGTACATCTAATCGATAAATCAAACCAGCCGTCATGCCCGTTCATCGCTGGCCGAAAAGTTGTAAAAAAAACCGCGGAAAGGGCAGTTGGGACACCTCTGATGAAGGAGGTGGGGGAAGCTGTGACCAAATAATCATTTTAAAACCAAAATTGGCGTCAAAATTGTGCCGAGTGAAAGACGAAGCGAGGAATGAAACATTTTATTCCATAGCTCAATAGCTTGTCTTGCGATTCCCTTCGAATGAAGAGGTAGCGCTGAGCGGGTAACAGTACGTAGCAGCACTCTATCAGTGACAGTCAAGGTCCAGACGCTGCATTACTTGGAAGAGGTGTTGAGCACTGCTCTCCCGTGATAGATTCCGTGAAGAACGGAAATTATTTATTTATTCATGCCTTTATTCGTCGTTATAGTGAAAGAAGTAATGACTTAGGATGAAAAATGCGTCAGTCAGTCACATTATACAAGTACATAACAGTTAACTAAATTCAAAATGTGTTGGCTATTTTATTATTTGTTTTAAATGCTTGAAAATGTTGGTAGTCATCAAACGCCGTTAAATATGAAACATAAGAGAACCTATAATTTATTGTTCTGCGAATCGTATTTTTCTATGTATCTCTAGACCTGACTTTGATTTCTAATCAACGAATAGTGACAAAAATTATTTTAGTAACAAAATGTGGGTATAAGTTGTTAGGAAGCACGTTCACATTGATCATATACAACCGGGACTTCACTGAGGGAAATTCCAAAACACGATTATTGGGGTTTGCTTATCGGGTAAAAGCAAAGAATAGGGACCGCTCCCTCTGATAAGGCAATATATCGATATCACGACCGAGGTCAGGTTATCGATATGCCCGACATCGTAGGCTCTGGCGCCATGTTTGAAATTAGAAATAACGACAGCTGTACGATCATGCCAATTATTTAATGTTCATTATGTAATACCCTGTTATATACTTATTTTAAATGTACAAAGACTATGAAAAGGAGTTAATTCAATGAAATTAAGAATGGGTATATGAAATAAATATGAGATAACTAACGGATTATTAGTGACGCATATCGATACATGCTGTCGTAGCGTTATCAAGCGGCCGGTCCCTGTTCTTTGTTTCACCCGCTTATCGTCTATGTTCAATGTACTCATTCGGCAGTTACAAAACGAGTTGCCCTTACGTGTAGCAATCCCACCTTTGCATGTTAGAGTGTCAGTTTGAACCATCGACCATCTGACGAGATATATATTGTCTAACCTCCAAAACTATCTTCCCTCGTGTGTCGCTCGGTAGCAGTTCCACCTTTAATCTTGTAGCAAGTTACATGTAAAGGAGGAATTTCTTACACTTGGGCTGCTTTTTACTTTCCGCTACCCGAAGGGAAGGAAAGTATAGTAATCGGCCCAAAAAAAAAATTTGAGTTTTCTTCAGATCTTTACGTTTCAGACCCTACTGAGTCTAAAAAACCTAATTTCGTCGCGTGGTCCGTGTGTATGTGTGTGTGTGTGTGTGTCTGTAGTTCGATTTGCGGGAGAACGGCTGATCCGATTGAGCTGGTTCTTTTTTTGTTTTGTTCGTTATTTTTTGTAGACACCAAAATAAGGTTATGGACGATTTCGGCCGATGGGAAGGGGGGGGTGGGGGACGAAAATGTACCAAAAACTAGGGTTTTTCGCATTTTTCTCGAAAACGGCTCTAACGATTTTGATTAAACTTTCAAATTATCTTCTCCTAATCAATACCTAACTTTTCTTCTCTATACATATCTCCATGAAAATACGGTGAACGGAGATAATGACCTATGAAGCAAAAATAGGTTTTTTAAGCTTTTTGGCAAAATGACTTCAACGATTATCATCAAACTCTCAGGATATTTTCGAATAGTTAATACCTACATATTGTTCTCAATAAATGTTCCTCTGAAAGTCCATTGAGCAGAGATAAAAATGAAAATGTGTTGAAAATAACGTTTTTTCGAACATTTCCGAAAGTTCCAGGGTAATTTTTTCTCCAGATGTGATAAATCCTAATGAAGTGTCTTTTAGTCACCCATACCAACATTTTGTTCTCCATAACTATTTCTGTATATATATGTTGCACGGAGATATAAGCCACGTTAACTCAGAAAAGGAGATTTGTCGAATATTAATTTATCGGTATTCGTATTTTCTCAAAAACGGCTCCAACGATTTCGATAAAACTTTCGGAGTGCTCTCAGCTAACTAGTCCCTACATTTTGTTCCGTATAAATGTTCCTGTAAAAATGCGTTGAACGAAGATATAGCGCCCGCATGTGTAGGTGGTGTTCGAACTTAAAGGGGTGGCGGAAAGTAGTGTGTTGCTACGCACCAGATATTTATGGTTTGGTATCGAATTTCATTTTATTCATTCATTACACCAATCAACTTTGTTGTTTCGTTTTTAAAAAACCCCGAACACTATTTTTGAAGCTTGGACAATACACTGCTTGATGGAACCAACCAACCCCGAACATCTCCCGTCTCATGATTGCAAATTTTCAATAGTCCAATTCAAATACAGTGCTGAATAGAAACCACTACCTAAACAGTAGGGGGTGGGGGATCAACATTTGAAGGTGAAATTGTCACACACTACTTTTGGATATGATGGAGGATACTTCCTGCTGTATGGAGTCAAACAACCCCCTGTAACACGACCCCCTGTTGCTGATTGTCCAAATGACAGTGCCTTCTAAATAACTTTCCCTTGACGCACGGCTAAGCAAATCGTTACGGTCATCCAATGACGCGAGCACGTCAAGCTGCAGGTGGCTGAGGAATAACTCAGCTAATCGTCTTAAAGGGAAAATTAAATAGCGAGCCGTCAATAAGTTTTGGCAGCCACTGGCTTCTTCTTGAGATGTAAGCCAAGTACTAAGGCGTTAATATAGATGAGATTCGGACCTCAAGTCTCTCGAATCATACTGATGGGGTGACAGACATGCTTCTTTGATGGTTTCGTGGATTCGATCGTGGGGTCGCACCATCTTTCCAAAAAGACACACAGTGCACAGTGGCCGCCACCTTTCATCGAGCAGGAAAAAGCCAGCCACCAGTCAGGCATTAAACAGTCGGAGAAGGATGTCTTGAGACGTCTATGCAGCAACCTTATAAACCTCTGCTGGGATCCCATCGGAGCAGGATGACTTCCAAAAGTCGGCGCCTAGTATCACGCCATTACTGAAGCCAGACTTGGTCGCCCTACAGCGTTGATTGCCAACTTCCTAAGCCAGTTATTTCCCGACACAAGGACAGTTATATCGGCATTCCACCCGTACAGCTACCTACTTCGCTGAAATTGCTTCAACGCAAGCCCTTTTGCAGCATTAGGGTGGTGTGTTTGGCAATCATCTTCGCTACCACCCTGAGAGTACCAGTTACACCTGGATATTGTCCTCCAACCTCCTGATGGCTCCGCAGAATGGCTATGAGCTTCGTTTTTCATCATCGTGGCATTCTAGCATGTTGGACCGTTGACCCCTCTCTCATAGGGCTAGAATAGAACCTTATAGATGTTTGTTTACTGTACCTCTACCTGAAGATTAAGAGGAAGGACGAGGAGGAATCATCACGAGACACTGCAAAGTGAACTAACACATGTGTGTTATGGACACAGTGGACACCCCTCAGTTCAGGTGGTGAGGTACAGATGAGGAAACTCTCTTTCATGTCCTGCCCCAGTGCCAGAGTCTTGAAAGGGAGCGATCATTGGTATAACTTCTCCAAGGGTGGATATCAAAGAAGGTTCTCGCATGAAATACCTGGCATACCTTAGGAAGCTAAGCAGGGATCTGTGAGCCATTAGGACTTTCACAATAGGAATTAAGGCAGCAGTGCTCATCCGAAGTATCATTCATTTGGAAAAGTGGTCTGAGTGATTACGTCTGTGTGTGCGTCTGTGAAGACGATTGAGAAACAACGCGAAAGTGGCTCAAATTTGATATTGACCACCATATCTTTCCCTTAATGTGGACTAAGATAACCTATGGTTGGTATTGGCAGTGTTCTAGCAATTACGCCTTGTTTGGTAACAATTTCTAAGTATTTTTGGATGCTGGGTCGAATGGATTGAGGTGTACTATTGTGTCCAAACCGAAAACAGTGAAATCACAGTAAGTATAGTGAGCTAAAGATCCTGCAGGAAGCAGAAGGAATTATTTCATCGTTTGCACTCCCTGTCTCAGACCAACCACCCGTCAAATCGACTCGTTACGTTATGCCAATTGCCTACAGGCTCTCGCAGGCCCCTGAGATAGGTAATTTTAGTCGTTCTGTTATAGTCAGGTCATGTGTCGTATCATTTATTAGTATTTTTCGATGCTGAATCGAATTGAACGGGTCTCTGAGGTGAGAGAGTCAAGCTGGGCAAGAGAGTAATAATAATTTGCAGCATTTTCCCTCTCGTTGAACTAACTATACGTTGAGAGTCAATTAGTACAATTTTCCCAGAAATACCGGAAGTCAAACCACATCCGTTTCATTTACTACCATTTCTCACAGTTTTAACAAATTTTTAACACGATCCTTCTGAAAGTTATGACATATTTCGAAGAATTTTGATTTTACCGCAGTTTTGGTTTATTATTCCTTCTGAACAATACACCTATGTTTTCGATCAGGAACATTATTTTTCACCCCCCCCCCTCCTCAAAATTTGATAATTTACGTTTAACGTTTCAAGGCATGATCATTTCATGGCTGCTATGTCCGTCCGCCGTCAGGACCATATTGCATTCAACGTGGTCTAAAATATCCGTTCAATCGCTCAAATAATCCATTTGGTATATACTTGTGCCCGCTTGCTCGGCAACCCGATTGTACGGAACCATGGTAGTTGTTATGGGCAAAAAATTGTTTAAAAAATTTGCAGAAAGCGAAATGTTGGCAGCCCAATTGCATTTTCGGCGTGTGTTTAATCGTTTCGTATGTATTTTTTGATGTTGAGGCGAAGGACTACGTCTAGATGGACAACAGTGAAATCACAGTAAATATAGTGAGGTGACTTCTAGAAGTTCAAGGAACTCGCGAGACAATGTAGCGAAAATTATATTTTCTACCTGCTCTGCGCTCAGTTCCTCTCACTGCTTCCAGTCTCACTCCAACCACCCGCCAGTTCGGCTCGTCACGTCGCGCCAATTGCCTAGCGTCGCCTAGAAAATGCCTATTTTCGTTGTCCCGGTGCAGTCGTCATGTTTCACATCGTTTACTAATATTTTTCGATGCTGAATCGAATGAGATGGGCCTCTGGGGTGCTCTACGTACATAGTAATTTGCATGTCGTTTTCCGGATAGCTGATAGCCGTGTTCTATTCTTAATATTTTTCAACGTTTGATTGGGTAGGTCACATCCCAATCATGCTGTGCATGAGAATAAAAAACTGTATGATAATATGCAGAGTTTTCACAATTTCTGCTGCGTATTCAGAACCTGTAACTCGACGTAGGTAGGTAATTCCCGCATAAAAACGCCGCTCTTAAGATTCTTATACGTTTTCCCTAAATGACTGGGTTCAGAAGAAAAATGGAAGACAAGGAAGGAGGCAGCCATCTTGGAAGAACAAGAAGAAAGCGCACAAAAAAGCGGATTATTATATGATCTCTAACTGTGAGCCCAATTAGTTGCCCGTTGTGAGAGGTCTGGTCGACTTTTTTCCTTTTTTTTGTTTCGTATTCACATACATTTCACGCCGGCGCTTTTGTAGGAGCGGGTCCCGAAGGCCCCCATTGTTGCCAGTCGGGAAGCTCATTAGACGCTTCCTCGCCGCCTAGAACGTTGGAAACTCGGTAGAACGGAAAATTGAGGTTTTTCATCGTTTCGTTTTCAAGGGTGGCAGTCTGATTGAGAGACGAAATCGGCTACTTGACGAACAATTCCCCGTCCGTGAGCCTTACGTCAGCTCGAACTGCGACCTTCCTGCTGATGCGGGGGATAGTGCGGAAATTATGACCGATTGCACCAATTTATTTTCAGTTCACGCTACCCGAAGGTTAAATATTTTGAGTATTGCAACCGCATAAAAGAAGTTTTCTTCAGATCTTCACGTATGAAGACAGTGAATAGAAAAAACCTTCTTTCGGCGCGTGATCTGAGTGTGTTCGACGTTAGGTATCACCGTCGTTGGATCCTGTATGTTCTGGTTGTCTCGGAATGCCGGGATTTTGGACTCACGTGGCAAGCCGAGAAGCACAAATATGACAATGCTGTGGTGCTGAAAACTCTGGAGTGGAGGCAGGTAACAACAGAGTTGCAGCATTGATCGTGTGGTGGCGTGGTGTATGGTGCAAGAAAAGTGCTGAGGAGATGCGTCGGCAGGGTGTGCCAGCAGGCGTTCTTCGAGGTATTATAGCCATATATAGGTGACCCTTGCTTGGATTGCCAACTAGTGATCATTCTTTCTTGGAACATTCTCTTACCCTTCTTTTCTTTCCCTTCCCATCCCGTTTACCCTTAGAGCTGTCGTAGCCCTCATGTGTTGCAATCGTGTCAACGAAAAAAAGGACCTTTCTTCTTAACGTTTTGAAATCTGCAGAACCCTGAAAACTTCTTTTTGGTGTGTAGTCCGTGTCTTTGTCAGCTGGCGTTCTCCAAGATATCACCATCTGTTCCACAGGTCGTAGCTGAAGTGGTGGACGTTCTACCGTGGAACATTCTCTTATCCTTCTTTCCTTCCCCCTCCCCCCTATCCGCATATATCGCCAGAGCCTGTGTAGGGTAGTCTTCATACTCCGCTACGATTTGGGGTTCAATGAGGCCCCGAGAAAAGTTTTCAAAGCGTTTGGCTGCCAAGGCGCACTGCCCTAGTCACACGGTATGTGCTCTGTTATCTCGCCCTCCTCACCGCACAATCTGCACTCCACCGCCTCTGAGATGCCCATCTTATTGAGTTGATACCTAAGTGGGCAGTGTCCGGTGAGAAAGCGAATCAGAATTCTCTGATTCTGTCTAGAGAGTGTCAGCATTGTTTCGCCCTTAGACAAGAAGGCGTGACGAATCTTTGTGCCAGTCTTAGTCGTGGCTGGCGATGCGAATGGGCGCTGCTTCCCTGTGTCTTCCATTGCACCACTGGACGATTCAGGTGACTTTTCGTCACTCCTACGTGGTGTTCAGGCCCGATGGGTAGGGATTTCATACCCCTTTTCGTTGCCCTCATTTCCCTATGAGCCGGCACCCAGATAAGAGGGGCTAGAGATTATACTGATGGTTCTGGGAATTGAGCTGGACTGGGCATTGTAGGGCTCAATTACAGTCTTGCTAAGCCGCTGGGGCAGCAAGACACGATATTTCAAGTGGATCTACATATTCTCTGACAGCCAGGCCTACGCCTTCAGGTTCAGGCTGGTATGGGAGTGCTTCAAATGTTCAAGCGACTCGGTGGTCCCCATAATCTCTAGCCCCTCTTATCTGGGTGCTGGCTCATAGTGACATTAGGGCAACGAAAAGGGCTTTTTGCCCCGCAAAAAGGGGTATGTTGCCTATGACGCAAAAATACGTTTTTTCAGATTTTTACAAAACAGCTACAACGATTTTCACCCAACTCACAGGGTGTCTTCAAATGATACATACCTATATACTGTTTTGTATAAATGTTCCTCTGACAATCCGTTGAACAAATAGTTCCCAGAGTAAGTTTCCCATGTTTTGTTCCATACAATTTTTTCTGTGTATATCCGTTGAAGGAAATATAAACCGTGATATGATAGGTTGGAAAACGAGATTTGTCATTTAGCGATTTCCAATTTTGTTTAAATCGGCTCTGACAATTTCGATTAAACTTACGGAGTACTCTCAACTAACTACTACCTACTTATTGTTCTGAATAAATGTTCCCGTAGGAATGTGTAGAACGAAGACACAGCAACAGTACATACGAAATTTACGGGAGTTGCGGAAAGTTATGTGTTGCTACCAAGCAGATATATATTTTTTTAGTTTCACTTCGAAGGAGCGAAAGTAAGGTCGTACGCATTTTCATCCATGAAAGGGAGTATCCACCAAAATGTACCGAAAACGAGGGTTTGTCGACTTTTCTCCAAAAACCGCTTTTGCACAATATTATTTCAATTAAAGTTCCTAACTGGTTTCTTCTAATCAGCAATTAAAATGTTTCCCATCCATAAATATATCTGTACTGTCCTATATATCTGTACTAATTCGTACAAAGCCGAGCAAAGATAGGTTGTTTTAGCTTCATAGCGAAACAGTCTTCAAATGTTCTACTCATAAATGTTCCCCGAGATAACAATATACGTCAAAAATCTTGTGGTTTTTGGTGTGGTTCAAAATTCCACACTCACATGCAGCATTTCGATCTCCCCAACTGCAAATATTTTCGGTTCCAATAACAGCGTTCATTGACACAGATGCCATGCGTTCCTGCGTTTACCAGACATGGTTGGAAATAATAGTTGGTCCCTGCCCGTTCAAATAGCCCAGCTTAAGGGTGTGATTGGTAGAAAAATAGCCAGCATAAAAAACAAGTATTCGTCAGTGTAAAAATGTCAAATGCTGAATTTTAAATAAATTGTCTCGTAATACAAAATTTCGTTCGTTCTGTTATGCACGGTTTGTTTCAAATGAGAGCAATCGTTAATACTTGATAACAGGATGTAAATGTTAATGCAATCAGCAATACAGTAATAAATTAACATGCCTCAGAATGTTGTTGTTAATTCACAAGAATCCTGTGAGCACCTTTTGGTCTCTCTTATCGACGCTAAAACGTCAAGTGTGGAGTGTGCCCTCATGTTTAAGTGATATTATGTTGTATGCTCAGTAGGATAAGCTTCAGAGTATAATTGATTGATATGAAAAAGAGGAAGGGGAGAGTGAAAAGCTTTGGATTCACATTACGCGTTTCACATGTCAGCATACAGTTGAAGAAAAGTTGATACCCTGTTTCCCTCTTCTCCAAGAACTGAATTTGATCACTCTAACAGATTGTATTTTAGAAAACTATAACCATTTCGTTCCTCACAAGTATTTCTGTGATTAATAGTTAAACGGAGCTATAAACCAAGATACATCAGAAAATGAGATTTTCCAACAATTAAATTATCGTTTTTCTTATTTTCTCAAAAATGAAATCCATTTAGTCAACTCGTCCTTACATTTTGTGTGGAGATACAGCGCTCATGTATAGAGCAGATAGAAGAATTTACGCGGTTGGCCGAAAGTAGTGAGCAAATTGTTTTGAGAAGGGAGAGGTACAGTATCTTCTAACATTCACTGTACAATAGTGAATTGGAAAATGAAAATATACGAAGTGAAATTGAATAAAGCTGTTACCGCAGCCCTAGGAGGATCCTGCGATTTGTACCACTCTGGCAGCGAATCCATCCTGTTCCCTCTGTTTATCTCATATTAGTAGGAGTTATCTACTTAGAAAATGGTACAGCTTAACGCATAGCGCTGCTCTTCATTATTATACAACCTTCATTGAATTAACTACTTATTCGTAATTGATGAGAATGTCAACTTGATAAAACAGAAAAAGTTAGTAAAAAAATACGTTAGTTTCAATTACGGAATTTCTGAGAGAACTAAATTCTAATGACCATCGTATAGCGCCACGTAGCTTTCTTTAGTCCCACGTACGTCCAGGGATTTTCAAGGAATATCACTATCAGTTATTCAACCAGTTTACTTGAACTTGGTAGAACGTAGCTTAACGTGCACGCAGAAACTGGTGGCGCGTAGGGTTCCTGAATTTATTACCACAACTGGTAATTCCATGCAGAGCGGGTAAAAACTTGGAGAAATGTTGTGAGAAAGCTTGGAGAAAATGAAACGCCTGTGGCTTGAATCCAGGATTTTATGAGGTTGCTTGCATCTTATGGGCGCTATTAAACTCTCATCGTATTTTATTGTACTACCACCCGAATTATTGAAGTTTCGAAATTTATCGAGGTGCTTGTAGTTATGCCGCGACCGTTATCGAGCTATTAGTGACACGGGAGACTGTCAAAATTATTTTTTTTAGAAGGATCGTGTTTACTGCGTTGGAATTATCGGGTAAAAACTGTGATGAAATGGCGGTGGTTCAAACTCCGGAATTTCTAGGGTTGCTCCTAATTATCTCATGAACCTTGAAAGGCTCTCGCCGTATAGACAGCTTACACCTACCACCCTAATGATTACAAGATGCTGATATCATTTGGGCGAAATGTTTAAGAAATAAAATTGTATTAAAATTATTCTGCTCCCGGTGCCGACGGAATACCTGCGAATGTAATCAAGTGTATGTACAAACACCTTGTAGCCCCCCTCTTGCATCTCTACAATTTAAGTATAGCATCTGCTACATTTCCTGAAGTGTTCAAAATTGCCAAGGTTACCCTCCTGTTTAAGGGAGGGGACAAATCTAATTCTAGCAACTATAGACCAATTTCAATGTTGAACGTGTTGGGTAAGATCCTTGAAAAGTGGGTTAAGTACAACCTAACCTCTTATTTAGAGACCAATAAATTGTTGAGTGAATTCCAGTTCGGGTTCCGCGGCTCCCGCAATGTGGATGACGCCCTATTCGACATCACAGGCAAACTATATAAAGCTGGGGATAGCAGAGCCAAATCTATAATCGTGTATTTGGATTTGAGCAAATGTTTTGATAGCATTGATAGAGGCGTTCTGTTGGACCGAATGGCTAAAATCGTTATAAGAGGTAGTAGCCTGAATTGGTTCACTTCATACCTTTCGAACCGCACCCAATTTGTAGCAGTCCAAGGCCATCATAGTGCTACCAAAAGGGTGGATTACGGGGTCATACAAGGTGGAACGTTGAGCCCCACCCTGTTCCTGATATATATAAATAAGTTGGTAGATGTGTCAAATCGCAATGAAATACTGTTATTCGCGGACGATACGGCTTTGATGATTCAGGGGCATGAATGGTGGGAAGTTTTCAGTAAAATGCAATCATTGCTCGATTCGGTATGTGCTTGGCTAACTCAGAGCATACTAACCCTGAACTCTGGAAAAACTAAATATATGGTCTTTGGGGATAGCACTGGAAGTTCCGAAGGCCTCGGCCTATACGTTCACTCCTGCATATCTCGTTCAGCATGTCCATGCAACCCTTTAGAACGAGTCTCAGAATATCGCTATTTAGGAGTGATTATGGACCCCTCTTTAACTTGGAAGCTACCCATCAATTACCTATGTTCAAAAGTGCAAAACCTCTTCCATATATTTTATCACATTCTACACACAGTACTTTCTCGTGACAAGATGAAAAAAATATATCTATCTCTAGTTCAGTCCATTATGCAGTACGGAGTGATTGTCTGGGGTGGCACTTATCACGCTTATATTGACCGGCTAACCAGAATCCAAAAAGGGATATTGAAAATTTTGTTGGGTAGACTTAGACGTTACTCGAGCGAACTAGTGTTTACCTTGCGTCAACTGTTCATAAGAAGCCTTCTTATGCACCTGCATAGAAATTCATTTATACTGGATGCACCTCCCTCCCACTCTTACTCTACCAGATTTGTACATGGTTCATGTGTCGTCAACCCCAGACACACCTTATCGCTAACCAAAATAAGTCCAAATTACCTCATTCATGTAATTTTTAATGCATCTCCAGTTGAGGTTAAAAACTTTAGGGCCCTATCCAGGAATAGTTTTAAGAAGGTAGTGAGTACATGGCTTTTAAACTTAGGAATGCAGCAATCTAATGAGATTCTCAAAAGTATGTACGCATAAGCCCCCCCCCCGCCACCGCCCCTTCAGGTTTCCTCATTTATTCAATGTATTTCGGTTTCTTGAAAGTTAGTGAATTGATGCATAAACTGACCAATGTACCAGATCTCCGTATGCGATGCGGATGTGGATTGTTGTTCGGCGCTGAAATGCAGAGTCTGATTATTTTTCTGTATAATAATTAACCTTAGATTATTTATTCTTATTGTGAGGCAGCACTCTTGCACGTCGCCACGGACTCCTGCCTAATGGCGTGCAATTATTATTCGCAGTAGCACCCTTTTGTCATATTCTTTCATTTATTATAATTTTGCAAGAAGTTGTGTGTATGTTGATATGTACTTCTCATGAATAAACTTTCAAATTTCAATTTCAATTAATTTTTTTTCGACAAAATGTTTTACTCAACCGATTACGTAATTTTCCTTTCTACTTCATAGAGATATGCAAAATGAAAATATCTGGCGAGACGCGTAGATTACTCGTTGACTGTTCCATAAATGACCGGTGCACAGGCCACACCCTCATTACATAATAAATTCTTTACCGTCATACACAAGTTTCTAAGTAGAGCGTCACGATAACTGTACAGTTTCTAAGTAAATTGCGATAAAATATCCGGCGCGACGCATATCGCAATTTTCCTCGGACACCGCGCATTCCGGGATTTCCTTCACTCTAGCAACTAATCTCAAAACTGTTTTTCGTTCAATTAATAACTACGTTGTACATAATAACTGGTGGCGCTTAGAGTTCTGGAATTTAATGAGCTGCTCTTATGTGTAACACGACTATTATTGAGCAACTTGTCCACTGAAGATTCATGAGACTGTGAGCACAATTTTTTTCACAAGGATCGTGTTTACCGTAGTGGAATTGTAGGGTCTACATTGTGAGAAATGGTAATAAGTGAAACGGCGGTGGTTGGTATTCCGGACTTTCTCAGGTTGCTCTTAATTATCCTATTCAATATGGCGAAGTCGTGTTATTTGGACTTGCTCGTACAAAAACTTAATTAAAATCGTTGTTCAGCTGGCCGAATTAGCTGGGTTTTTTTTTACCTCCGAACATCCGCACTTGACACTAAGCCATGGTTTCCCCAAGCACCGACCTCCTTTGTATGCACCTATGGGAAGTCCAAGTGACAATGGACTTTCCAAAAACTATCCTTTTCTTACCCCTCTTTTTACTTATATCCCCTAAACAGACAGCTTCTTCCAAGCCACTCATCCATCAGCACTCGCCAATGATAGTCTCCCATTTCTCCCAACGATTCGCCTCTCAGCTCGCATTACTCACAACTCTCTCCCTCTCCCTCCCTCCCTCCCTGTGTGTCTCACAACCAGTTCACTTGTATTTAGCGTCGCTTGTTCGTATTTATATACACACACTGTAACTGATTACGGTATTCTGTCAAGTATAATACCTCACTCACGCCCACCACGTCCATTTATTTCTCAGTTTCAAGCTCCTTCCTTCGTCCGCCCAACAATCGTTATAGCCGTTCTTTAGAAGTTCGGTGCTTAGAGCACTATGACAACTGTAGTCAGTTTTGGGTCAATTTCGCTCAAGCCCGTATTTTGACTTTCCACGTTGACTTGCATGCTGAATAAGTATTTAGAGCGTATTCAGTTCACACACGGATCATTTTCTCAAATGGTAGCTGCACTCAGAAGCCTTTGAAACTTGAACGTCGTTTCTACTCCGCAGGCCTAAGCGAAGTAAACATTGGCACAGTAACGTGAAGCAAGGAAGACTGAGTAGTCAAGTGTGGAGAAATGCCATATTTAATACGCTTAGGGCGTTCATCTTGTACGAAATATCCGTTGGGGTTTAGGAATTGAAGGAATCTGTGCGGGTGTGTGTATAACGCTCTTGACGGTGTTGTGCATTTTGTCGTCAGTTGCACAGACTGTTGTGAACACAGAACTCCCTAGTCCAATTTCTTCCATTCACATTTCATCGAAGGCGGGCGTTTGTGGTCGACTTCTGTTTGCCGAGAGCTCTGCGGTTTCCCTTCCAACGACTCGACACAAAGAAACTACAAGTTAAACGGAAACCTCTAATTTTCCGGATATGCGCGCCGCTTCTTAAACCTCCAAGCTCCCGCGTCGCAAATGGCCAGGCGTTTTCTGGCTCCCCACGTTTTTTTGTCTGCTTTTCATCCCAGGCATCTGTTTTCTGAGGAACTAAATGAGAGAAACATTTTCATCTGTCTTTTGACGTCTGTTCGGCGTTTATTGAGTTGCGGCTTCGACAAAAGCGGAGAATTCTCGGTCTCGGGAGGCTCAACCCCATTTAATGGGGGGAATTATAATCGATAAACATGTTGATCTATTGACCCACTTGGGTTGAATTGCATTGAGAAGTCGAACTGTCATTTCGTTCTATTTTTTCAGAGATCCAGCGTCGTTCTCGTGTTCGTCAACACGTCGGCCACTCATCTCTTTGTTTTCTCCCCGTTACACACAGTCTAGGCAACAGCTGCCAGCAAATTCATGTGCTCATCATATGCCCACACTATCAGGATTGAGAAACACGTCTCCAAGACCGGATTGCCTCCCCCTTGCGAGTTTATACACGTGGGTGTCTGTGATAGTGTTACAGTTTCGTTTGCGAAGAAGGTTATGACAAAAAAAAGTGGCCATAGTTTATCGATCCCTTTCAATCTTGTCACCCAAGTGAATAGTTCGGTCAGTTGGGAAACCAGATTAAGAACTCCGTATCTCCGCGTGAGGACACATGAGCAGCAGCCCTTACCCGGAGGTCTGGCTCAATGACAACCTGACGTACCTTCACAGGTCTTGGTTCGGTGGATGCTGAGCGAGTGCCTAGGGTTTTGCGTGATAGTGAAACCGCACACTCCATGACACTTTCTTCTCCCTAACCCGTTGCAACTGAAAACCCCCCACAGCGGTCTCAAATGGTAATGTTCTGTGGGCGTTCATGAGTTACCATGGAGCCAGTATTCTGATGCGAAATCCCCAATACGTCCCCGTCATCCCTGCAACCTCCAATGGCAGCAGCTGAGGGACCCTAAGCACTCTGAGGTGCACCGCAGCCAGCCCCTCACACGTATACAGTACATACTCGCCAACTCCCTCTCCACGTTGCAGAATCTGCTACTCGGTAACCTTTGACTTACTAATCTTGGCCAAATGGTACCATTCGTATACTATCTATTTCCAGACTGAGGATCTTTCTTGTTTGCTCCCTGGAGAGTTTGTCCTGGCACACCCACAAATAGGCAGCCCTGCAGCCTGCTCTCCTCCCACTTGCCAACCTCCCTGATCAAGTGGCTCTTAATGGTCCGTACAAGAGGCTCATGTCCTGTTGGGAGCAGTGCTGTGTGACCTGACATCCAGCACAGTGTCCCAGAGTCCCTCTCCAAGGTATTCATGCTAGTCAGGCATTCCCCAACCAGCCCTAACACGATGGTTTAGAAAAGCCAGGGCTTTAACTGACTGTCCGACATAATATATATTCTTTTCCACTTCAGACCCTGCACAGGACGTCCTCCATGACTTTCAACTTATATAAGTCTCTTATGAATGTTGAATAACACTTATTTTGATAAGTCTCCTTGATGCTACGTATTTTGATTCGGGCCAGTGGACTCTATCCCCTTATTGTACTCTTGAACCCTGCACAACTCTGCCCCCAGGGACGACCAAATGGATCCATGGCCACTCATATTGTCCAGATTAGAGAGAAACTAATTCCCTCTCCAGTAGTCGAAGAACTGAGCAGCCCACATCTCGGATGTAGCCCCTTAAGTGGTCTTCCTCACGTGTGAGGCCCATATGAGCTTGCTACCTGGGAAAGCTCTTCAGTGCTTTGCCTCCTGTTGGGCCATCGCCACCTTTCATGCAAGGAAGAGTTCCACACTGCAATATTGCGCTTTCTGATGAATTGGTCTAGACTGGTTTTGTATCCGCAACAGCAGTAGTGCATGGGGGGCAGCCCCCCCCCCCTCGAAGGTCTGACTAACACTGTCTCTACGCCTAGCTTGGTATAGACCACTCTGCTCCTGGAAGACGCATTTGGAGTGAAGGGGGGGGGGGCTTTGGTGAACACACTTCAATTACGGTTGCAGCCTGGAGGAAAAGATTGGATGCCCGCCTGATTTCTCGGACCAAGGAAATCCTGGAGAACAGAAAGAGCAAAGTCTTTAAATACACCTGCGACCTTGAACCGCCGATTTACTACTTCTATCCACCGTTTTCTGCGGCTTCTTTACGTTCGATAATGCGTGTTCACGGCCGTACAACCCTATTCCGTTCCGTCCTTGCTACCGGGTTTTCATTTCTAGTTCTACGTTCACAAAAATGAGCCAGATAAGAATAATTAGGGTATCAGGGGTGCTGTTAGAAGACGAAACGGATCAGATGAAGAACGGGAGTTCGTGCCGGATGAAGAGGATTTCGTGACGTGGCTTCTGAAAAACAACCGTTTCCTTCGTTCACGAACAAATCAAACTCAAATTCGGCATTGAAGTTTTCAAAATATTGCTCTCTGTAGGTCTGTTTCTTATAAAAAGACGTAAATGTTTGTTCCTTAATACTCATAAGAGAGTCATATCAGTCGAAAGTCGTGGAGGTTGTGGTATCGCTAGCGTCCACCAAGCCTACACCTGTGGAGGTACGGCAGATTGTCGAAGAGCCTGTCTACCGGTAGAGATGTTCCACGCGTATGACCATGCGGAGATATGACCCTGAGGAATCCATACCATGTGGGAGGAGTTCTTAATCCAGTTTGCCACCTGATCTATTACTTGGGTGGCAAGTTTCAAAGACAGAGATGAACTGACACCACGTTTGATTGACTGTGAGTTTGCTACCCCACGCAACGTAACAATAGCCCATCCCGTCTAAGTAAATGACTTTGTACATGAGGATTGTGTCCAGGTAACACGCACCCCTGTTGGCTTTGCTAATTGCTCGTAATGAGCCAAACCTTGCAAAGGCAGCGCGTTTAAGGGACTGGAGGTGTCAACTGCAACGCCACCTCTCACCTTTATTGGCTCCTAAGTACTTGACTTGCTTCTGAAAGAGGAGCCCGAACTTAATTTTTACTTGGTTTATGTCCTCAACCACCTGCTTGACCTGCCCGTGCCATTTGGTGATGAGCACTTGATCTCTCAATTTGGTGGGTCGATTGTCAGCACAGATCACCACAGTCAAGTCACCCACATAGGCCCAGTCAGTTTCCATGAGGCTCCCGAGAATACCTTCAAAGAAGGCATTACAAAGTTCTGGTTCGAGCACCGAGCCCTGTGAACACCCCTTCTGAATCGTTCCCTTAAGTAAACTCATATTGTGAGTTGGTGGCCAAAAACTCCTTCGAGGGACTACAACAACAAGATCCCTAACGTTAGTGCGAGCCGTCGGTCGCTGAAACAGCTTGGTGAAACCAAACTCAAAAACCAGTGAAACAACTTGGTGCTAACTACCCAAACAAAATTAAGCCCATACAATACGTGACATTTCCACACGTACCACTTGATTTGGCCGGAAAAGGTCTGTGATATACCATTAAACCAACGCCCAAACGTTCTTTTCTTTTTTATAAATTGGCGTGTTGTTGGTAATGTTTTAATCGTTGTTTGGTGAAACCAATTTGTGTAAACTGACGCTTTGAAATACTGATTGGATGAAAGGACGATCACTTTGAATGGATCTGTTTGGTCAAATGAAACAATTAATAGAGCGATGGAAACCACTCATTTTCCCGTGTCCTTGTCGTTCTGCTCCAAATTTCGTCCCCGATTCTATCGAATTGTTTACCGATTGCCATCGCGTTTGCATCTTCGCCAGCTAAATAATTACTAGTCTCTTCCTCGTCTCCGTAACTCGTTTTGAGGGTGGACTGCATCACGACATGACGAAATAAATATCTGGTGCAACGGGTCGCATAATACTCGTCGATTTCTATCGTCCTATTTCATGTAGTAAAACGTAACGTTCTTTGTAGACACTGGGGGAGGTGATTAACGTTCACGAGTTTATTAGGTCGCCCTAACAGTGCACTAGTGACTGTGAGGCTTTGACTGTTACTTGCGTTAGACATACAGCGTCGGTGAAGATTCTCAATTCACACTTTTCACCTGTTCAGCAAACTTCAGAATCTCACTCCTCAAAACGGAACGAGAAGTCTGAAGTTGCTACGGCTAGCCAATTGTGTGGGGGCCCCTGACGCACATCTGCAATGGGAGATCCTGGAGGAGTTTGGTTGCCATTTGTGGAGATACGGCTCATCGCAAGCTGCCTGCACTCGGGCTTCGTGGGCTGCTCCAGTACGAGAGGGGAATCGTTGTACCAAGTGTTCATTGACATGGATTATGCCATAGGCCCTCACGTACGATGCATACATGTAAAGAAACTTATCAACGTTTATCCCTTCAGTTCTTTTGAAAATACGCTTTGGGCATTTCATAACGTCCAGCCACATTACGTGCGGCACTGGCAATCATCTGTCATGTTGGAAACAGAGGAAGGGTATGAAGATGAAGAGAAATGGAAAATAGAAGGCCAACTCACCCGTCCACTACTCTTGACGCCTCCGCAAAAACCCTGGGAGACAATGGACCCCGTGAGGTCTATTTTTTGTCACTCATGGCGGGGGAGGGCTAAAATAAGGGCAGAGAGCCATGGTGGTGATGGCTGAGACCGCCAGTTTCACTTGGGCACGGCTATACCCCTTTAAACTGCACACACTCCCTTTTATTCCCCTTCAAACCCCACCATAACTGGGACAAAAAAGGTGAAGCTAAATCAACAAAATTAAGGAAATAGGAAGGGCGCTCAGACTGCTCTACGCTGGCTCTTGGTATTGAAGGATTGGGACGGGGAACGAAAGAAGGAATGGAGGATGTTCCAGTATAGATACGACCCAAGCAACACGCTGGTGGTGATACCTCGGAGAACGCCTGCAGGACACAGTAAATGCTGCAACCCTGGTGTTCCACCACACACCACCTGGGGTTCACCTGTTTCCACTCTGACACCGCCTTACGAAGATCCGACCAGTTATACTTGCCCAGTAAGCTCAAGATTTGCAAATCTAGCGTAAGATTCCGGGTGCCAGATACTACCTGGACATCCAGGATCACTGCACTGCAGTACCAACGACGAAGATGTCAGGCCTTAGTCCTTCTCCAGAGGCAACCCGGTAGTGCCGCTCTCTCACCACTTCCCCGCCCTCAGATGACAATGCATCAGCAACCTGCTTGCAAACTGAGTCATGACGCTTGACGCAGACCCATGAGTACGCGGCATTAACTGTACCACATGATTCAGCGACTCAAACTGGTTAGCACAAGCACGACAGTGAGCATTCATGACGCTATGTTCCCGGCCTCTTGCACACCTCGTTGCTGTAGGCTGTGACGCCACACACACACATACGAACCGAAATTATTTGTTTTGGATTCAGTTGGCCTCAAAAAGTAGAGATCTGAAGAAAACCCCAACGTTTGGTAGAGAAAAGTAAAACCCAGTTGTCGGGAGTTGTCAACGTTCGACAATGTTCTCATACTCCAGTAAATTAAACGTGGCAATACCGAGCAATCATTTAGGAGCAAAAGCCGACCGAAGCAGAGAAATAATTGCATGGCAATTTCTATACCGTAGCGGCAACTTGACTTTCGGACATTATCGCCTTGAAAAATGAATGGTATAATGGCTCCACTAGGGGAACTAACTCAAAACTATGTCAAGCGCTGCAACTTTTGCGTGCTTTCTCATTACAGTTAGCTCTTAATTTAGCAGTGTCCGCGTAAAGCTGTTGGTATTTGTTAAACCTAGAGAAATCATTTGATCTGGAACTGAGTGAAGCTAATTCATGAAGCGCTGATTACGGCGATAATTCAGTTCGGTTCGGCGACCTATTGAGCTTCCAGTTATTTTTCATAACGCTTGAGTAAGTTGTAGTTTTGAACGAAAAATGTTGAAAAGACGCGGTAGTCTGTTTCTTTCTACCGTTAAACACACCTCGTACGTATGACGTCCCTTCGCCGACAAAATTGTTAGGCAAAGCGCATTTTCTGGTCGCAAGGAACTTGAAAAATGTGAGGATTAGTTGGAAAGTCGTGGTTTGAGATGTGGAAGGAGCTCTCGAAAGAGTATCGGTTGTATCACAGCTTTTCTTAGACCGGCGATTCGCCGAAGTAGAATCTTCAAGCACTTTGTTGCGCCGATGCAACAACCCGCCGCATTCGAGAATAATTGAAGGTTTCTCTTCTCCGAGTCTGGCGCTGAAAAGTCGAAAAGGTCAATGGACGTTTGAACTTGTCAACGTTCGTGAGAAATGTCAGGGATAGTTAGAGGCTTTGAGTTTTGAAAGGGGCCGCTAAACCGGAGGGCGCATCTATTTGTGCGCAGCTTCTGCCAATTTGAATCTACGACGTTTCCAACTGCTTCGGAAAATTCTCAAGAAGTGACGGCGTTGTTTGGTGATGGGCCAGAGATGTGCAATGCATTTACGTTATACATGTTATCAGGCCCGGATTTACGTTTTTGCTGTCCATAGGCATGAGATGCGCGACCGTTCCATTTATATCTTAGTTATAACACAACTTGTCCCAGCGAAGACCAAAACTAATTGAAAACAATAGTTATGATTTGGTTTCGTAGCACATTTTTAAAGTGGGCATAATCTAAAACCACACACTCTTCCTTAATTCACAATTTAAAGTTCCAGAACTATTATTACTTATCAGCGTTAATGTAAATGTCTAGGCGCTTCGGTATTTTTAATGAAACAGGATTACAATTAACAGAAAACTTGACTACTAGAAAAACCTACCAACGCCTAACATAACAACAAACGACGTATACTATAAACGTCAACTGAATTTTATTAGCTTCAACATCCATGTTTTATCGAGTTCGCAAGCCGTATTCCACACTTACGACGAATCTATTGCTCGAAAAGGAGCTGACGACGTTTGTTCAATGATGCACCACTTCTTTTGCCACATTTTGCCAATGGAGGTTAGGGAGCTGGCAATTTTTTGTGACTCATGTTCTGGGCGAAACAAGAACTTCACTGTTAAACGATTTTTACACTATATGGTTGTGCAAGAGAAACGATTCGAAACAGTGAAAGTTATATTTCCGATACGTGGCCATTCCTACCTTGAATGTAATCGGAACATGAGTCTTATTAATCAAAAAACGTACACAGAGACGCCAGATGACTGGAGGGAAGAATTAAAAAGCTTTCGTGTACAACCGAACCCATTCCAAGTAATCGACTGTGGACAAAATTTTGAATTTCAAAATTGGACTGCCGTTCTTTCTCCACTATACGCTGCAAAATGCACCTTCCGTACCCGGCCGGTCAGAATACTGAAATAATAATACGGAAATGAAAATCCCAGTAAGGTTCTGCACAAGGCAGCATTCACAGGTATGTACCAACAATCTCCGCTATTTGCGAAAAAGTCCACAAAACCATAAAGGAAATACAATAAGTACGATTCATGAATTGAAAAACAGAAACTAAACTAACTTTATTTCAAGTTTATACAAAACTAAGCACTGTTGCTAAGTACATATGTTTGTAGCAACAATAATACTATTTTTGATGAAGCTAAATCCTATACTTTTCCCCCCTTAAGTTTCATTCAGCTGCCTTGTCATCATTTACGGCCCCTTCTCTTTTTCTCAACTGGTCTCCACGTTTTCTTTTAATTACACCTCCGGTCAGTACTTCATATGAATAAAATCCATTTCGCTTTTCAATGACACCAGCTGTCCAACCATTCTGACGCTCGTTTTTTACCCATACTTCTTCCCCTTCTTCAAAATGTCTTGGTTTTCTTCTATTATGTTAATATACTTGTTGTTTCCATATTCGTCTTTCCATCTCTTTCCGCAAGTCAGGTTTAAAATTGTCAAAGATTGTAAAGAGTCGCTTGCCTAGGAATAATTCTGCAGGAGTTTTACCAGTAGTTGTCTGAGGACCATTTCTATAACAAAATAAGACGTTTTGTAGATCTTGTTTTGTTGCTTTGTAACGCTGTTTTAGAGTTCGAATCAAACGTTCAACCAAACCGTTACTTCTTGGGTGGTAAGGCGTAACCTTAACATGTCGAACTGCATTTTTATTTAAAAAATCTTCCATTTCGGCAGAAACAAATTGGGGTCCATTGTCAGTGACAATTTCATTTTGGATACCGTACCTTGCAAACCAACCTCTTAGTTTATTTATGAGAACATTTGATGTTGTTGAATTTAGGACCTCAACTTCTGCCCACTTTGACAAAGCATCAACGCCCACAAGCCACATCTTTCCTTGTATTGGTCCAGCAAGGTCCAAATGTACCCTTTCCCACACTTTTTCAGGAACGTTCCAAGGGTAAATCGGAACCTCTTCCGCATCATCTTTATTTTCCTGACAGGCCGAACATCTCTTAACAAATTGTTCAATGGCCCGGTCCAAATTCGGCCACCACACATAATATCTAGATATCGATCTCATCGCAGCGATGCCAGGATGCCCACAGTGTAGAATCTTGAGTACATGGTCCCTAAGTTTAGTTGGTACCACGACCCTACTAAACAACAATAACACATCATCTTCCAAAAATAGTTCCCCCTCTCGTTGTTTATAAAGTTTCAAATTTTCAGGAATTGTCATTGGCCAAGCGTTGTTCATCATGTAGTGACGAACGAGTTTGAAATCTTCGTCTGAATTGTTTTCTTTCTTAAGTTTTTTGAGTGACAATATAGTCACGATAAGTGACAATATAGTCATCTTATCAACGTTTAAAAACGTGATGTCAAGTTCTTCTGCCTCATTCACTTCACAATCTTGTAATGATAACCGAGAGAGCGAATCAGCACACACGTTTTCTTCTCCATTCCTGTAACAAATCTCGTAGTTGTACTGGTTAAGCTCAATTGCCCATCTCACCAATCTGTTATTCATCACTTTTGGTAGGTCCCTATTACATCCGAAAATCCTCTGAAGTGGTTTGTGGTCTGTCACCAGTAAAAATTGACGACCATAAATGTATTGGTGGAATTTTTTTATTCCAAACATAATGGACAGTGCTTCACGGTCGATGTTTGCATACCGTTTTTCTGTCGTGGTCAGTGTTCTACTTGCATAAGCAATCGGTTTCTCCACTCCATTTTCAAATCTATGCATAAGAACACTGCCCAACCCATCTTCAGAAGCGTCACAAACCAACACAAGTGGTAATGTTTCATCATAAGGGACAACCGTATCTGAGCTAGATAAAATATTCTTCACCATACTAAAAACTTTCTCTTCATCCTCAGCCCATCTCCATTTTGCTTTAGCTCCGGTCAGCGTATGTAATCTTGAACATAACGAATGTAATTTGGGAATGAACCTTTCATAGTAATTAATTGAGCCTAAGAAAGATCTCAATTGCTTCATATTGGAAGGTGAAGGAGCATTCTGAATAGCTTTTATTTTTTCTTCTAGAGGATGAATTCCTTGTTTGTCGATTCTATATCCCAAATATTTGACTGAATTTTTAAAAAAATTACACTTTTCCATCTTGACTCGTAACCCTGCCTCATTCAACCTTTTTAAAACTTCTCTTAGAGTCTTTTCATGATCACTTCGGTTCTTTCCAGTAGCAATAATATCGTCCAGTAGAACACCTACATTGGATGAGTTACGCAACAGCCCTTCCATAAACCGCTGAAAAATACCAGGACTAGATGACAAACCAAAAGGTAGCCTTTTATACCTAAAATAGCCTATGTGAGTAGCAATCACAAGGTATTTTCTGTGATCTTCAACAACTTCGAGTTGTAAATATGCATCTCGCAAATCAATTATTGAAAATTCCACTCCACCAGTTAATTTGCTTGTCAGTTCTTCAAATGTTGGTAAGAGAGCCGTTACTAAAACTATATTAGGGTTCAAAGTCACTCTATAATCTCCACAGATGCGCACATCTCCATTTAGTTTCTCAACATTGACAGTTGGTGTTGACCATTCAATTGGAGTATCTGATGGATTCACTTCTTCCAAAATTCCTTCTTTTACCAATCTATTCAATTCTTGCTCTATCCGTTTTTTCATAGGAAAAGGTACTCTACGTGCATAGCAACCTCTTGGTACAGCATCTGCCTTGATGTGAATCCTTGCTTGATGTCCTTTTACTGTCCCAAGTTCTTTTCTAAATACCTCCTCGAAATCCCGTGTCAAGTTTTTAATCAACTCTTCTCTTTTCTTGTCAATTCCTTTGTCCAACTCTTTCTTATCAATCTCTTTAGCAATCTTATTTATTTTCACACCTTTTGGAAGAGGCATGTTGAACGCTATCATCCAAGGCAATCCAAAGAGTGGAGTTTCATCTCGGTCAACTACTGCCACACGTACATTTTTTACATTATTATTCAGTTTGACATCCACCATACACTCTCCCAACATTTTAAGTGAATTTCCTCCATAAGCGGTGAATTTTGAATGACATTTCTGTAACTTAGGAGAACTCATTTTCTCCCACGAAGAACGTCCAATAATCGATGCCCTGGCTCCTGAATCAAAATCCATATTAACAGGAAACCCATTGATCGTGACCTCAATCGATGCTCTTGGAATTTTCCTTGTACCCATTCCTACTGTTCTAATTAGAATTTTATCATTCTCCCCACTATCGTCATTCTCCGAACCCTCAGTTTCATCCTCATTGTCTCTTTCTTGTTCCTCAACCTGTCTCACTTTCTTTTTGTAGCATTTCCTTGAAAAATGGCCCACCTTCTTACAAATAAAACATTCGGCATTCCTAGCAGGACAGTAACTATCCTTTTCATGAGTCCAACCACATTTGTTACAAGAGGTAGTTGGCGCACCTTTTGTAAAAGGTTTCTTAGTTCGCTGGCCCTCATTTTTTTAAAAGGCATCCACTCTATTAACTGCAGGTTTAACGAGTAAATCAGACCCTAACTCATCTCTGGCACGTTGCATAGACTCTGCAAGTTCCAAAAGTTGACATGAAGTTACTTTATAGCCATCTGATTTGACACCCTCTGGCCAACGCTGCCTAATTTCAATCTCAAACTTTGGAAACTTAATCCCCCCAGCAAATCTATCCCTTATTCGTTCTTCAAAGTATTCGCCATATTGACAAAAAGTTGCCAGTTCTTTCAATCGTATAAGAAAACTTGAAAAACATTCATTCTCATGGCGAACACATTGCTCATACTCCAAACCATCTGCAAAAACTCTTGGGTTTATAAATCGACCTAAAACTTGCTATTACTATATCCCATGGTGAGACGTATACATCTTTAGGTAGGAGAAAATTCGTTACTTTCTTTAACGGAGTAGGTCCAACAAAAGCTAATAAGAGGTCCCGTCTTGCCTCTTGCATCTCTTCGGTGTTCCTTCCCAGGCCCTTTATCCGGCATTTGAAAATGAACTGGTTTTCATATTCGACCCAGTTGTTTTCTTCGTTGAATGATTCGCATGCAAACTTCTCCACTTTTCTTGCCAAAGTATCAATTGTTTCAAAGTCGTTCTGAACCAATTCATTGGTATCAATATTTCTCCTTCCTCTTCTCATCCTCGTCGCCAATAAAGGAAATACAATAAGTTCGATTCATGAATTGAAAAACAGAAACTAAACTAACTTTATTTCAAGTTTTTACAAAACTAAGCACTGTTGCTAAGTACAAATGTTTGTAGCAACAATAATACTATTTTTGATGAAGCTAAATCCTATAAACCACATCAAGAAGGAGAACGTCAAACAGCGCGGTGATGTTAACCAAATTGTGCACAGGTCAGATACCTTTTTTTTTTTTTTTTTTTTTTTTTTTTTATTGGCGTCGTAATTATACATTCAGCCTACTGATATTAAATTAAATTCACTGATAAAAAGAAAGTTCATTTACATAAAATCAAACAAAAACAAAATAATATTTCACACTTTATAGTTGATTTCTTGGAGAAAGCTGTAGAGTATTTGGTATATTGTCCAGTTCTCAGATGCCAGTAGGGAGTCCAGGTTGAAGGGGGCTTCGATTTGGGGTGGAATATTTTTCATCATATTCTCTCTTTCTACATGGTATTTTGTACATGTGAGAAAAATGTGTTCCATGGATCCCTCGCCGTCGTTACATGCGTCACATCTACTGCTCTCTATCATATTCAGTTTGAATAGATATGTTTTGCATAACGCATGACCTGTTCTCAATCGTATCATCGATTTCAGGAAATGGGAGGTTGCGGTCGTGGGAGTTGACCTAAACCAACTTTGTTTAGATGGGTGAGGAAACATGGATGTGTAGCGAAGTCCTGCTGGGTATTCTGCATGATACTTTTTCCAATTTCGTCTGAGGTGTTGGACGAACGTTAAGTTTAAGTCTGACGGGGGGAAACAGGGTGGTATAATCAGCCTTTGTGGTATCATGGTGGCATCCTTTGCCTTCTTGTCTGCAACAGAATTCCCCCTGATTCCTTGGTGTCCGCGGATCCAAACTAAGTGGGTTGGTTTTCCTTGGTTGCGAAGTGTCGTTGCATTCTTTATTATGTCCGCTTCGAGGAAAGTGAGGCGAGAGGAAGGAGATACATTGTTCAGTTTTTTAATTATGCTTTGGGAGTCTGTCAGTAAAACCAACCTCCTACATGCTTCTCCCATTTCGATAGCATAACTCAGTGCCTGCACTAGAGCGAACGCTTCTGCTGAGTATACTGAGGCTCGATTCCAGAGACGGAAGCTTTTGGCGAAATGATTGGAGGCGTCGTAGAACGCACATCCCACCCGGTTGTTTATTTTGGAGCCGTCGGTATAGATGATGGTAGTATCTGGCCATTTTTGTGATACATATGAATCAACCGAGTCCGTGGAAGACACTCCTCGATTGTGGTAGGCTGTCTGGGGTAAATTGGATACTCTGCAGATTTTTAATGTAGGTGAGTATGGAAGAGTGTAGCTTAAGGGTCGGTTTTGCTTTGAGATCCACGGTATCTCTCCTGACCAGTTCAAGAAACTCTCACAGAGAGGCGGGGACTCTCTCCTCATCCAGTATCGATCAGTCAGAGTAGAAATTGCCAGAGTCCTTATTTTTGTCATCATTGTTTCGTTTCTGGAGTTCATTGACATTAGGTAGCGGTTTGCTAAGAGCTCTCTCCTAAGTTCAAGGGGAGGTTCGCCTGCCTCGGCCAATAGTGCAGCGATAGGAGTGCTTTTTAGGGCTCCCGTTGCTGTCCTTAATGCCCTATATTGGACTCTATCGAGTTTGGCCAGGCTGGTCTTGGCTGCTGACGCGTAAAATATTGAACCATAGTCCATTACGCTTCTGACCGTAGCATAGTAGAACTGCATGGATATTGAGGGGTCGGCACCCCAGGCTGTGGATGAGAAGGACTTTAATACATTTGCATATGCTTCTGCCTTAGTAACCGTTTCATCTACGTGAGAGTTCCAATTCAGACGTCGAGTGAGATGGATTCCCAAAAATTTTACTATTGATGAACACGGAATTTCCAGTCCGCCGAGGACCATTCTTTCACCAACATGGATTCTCCTTCGGGTGAATAGGCATATAGTTGACTTCTGTGTAGAAATAGAGAGTCCTAGTCCATTGAAAAAACCAACAATAGAGAGAACAGCCTGTGACAGTTGTTCCCTACAGACTTCGGGATCAAAGTGGGTGCAGTAGAGACACACGTCATCCGCGTACTGCAAGATGTTAACGTCGTCGGGTAATACTTCTTCGATTCCAGAAACGTACACTGTATACAACAATGTACTGAGCACTGTTCCTTGTGGCAGTCCCTTCCATACCTTTCTAGGCCCGACTATAGCATCTTCCACCTTTACATAGATATTTCTTTCGTCAATCATTCCGGTCATTATGTCTGCAAAACGGCTCGGCATTCCGATTTCTTTTAGTTTTGAGTTCAGTATGGGCAGCAGAACATCATCATATGCTGATTTTATATCAAGGAAAAGAGCCAAAGTAGACCTGTTCTCCGTAAATCCGTTCTGGATATCCGTCACAAGTGCGTTTACTGCGTCTATTGTGGACTTTTCGGATCGGAATCCGTATTGTGAATCTGGGAGTTTGTGGTTGTGTTCTAACCACCACTGGAAACGAAACTTTATGAGACGTTCGTATGTCTTCATCAAAGAAGATGCCAACGAAACCGGTCTGAAAGAATCGACATGGTCGCATGGTTTACCTGGTTTTTGGATTGGTATGATCAGGTACTCAGACCAGGACTCCGGGATACTTCCTGTATACCAGAATCTGTTGTAGATACCCAGAAGGGCTCGTTTGAATTCCATGGGTAAGTGTGAAAGTACTTGGTAGACCATTCCGTCTTTTCCTGGAGCGGAGTCTTTTCGAAGGTATGGCAGCCAGCATCTCCTGGATGGTGAATGGAGTTCCAAATGTGCTCTTCGGATCAACTGCATTTGAGTCTGTGTTGGGTGGTTCTGAGCGAACCCAGTCTGGAGTCAATTTCTGGAGAAACTCTGTAATGAGATCTCCCTTTCTGACTTGCTTCGGTTTTTGGAGTTTTGCGTTCTTCAGAATTCTAATCCGACTCCAAATCTCTTTTAGTGGAGTGTTTCTGTTGATTTTAGTGCAATATTCGCGGAATGATTCCCTTTTTTGTTTCAGGATTGTACGTTTTGCGATAGCTGCTTTGCATTTTGCAAAAAGAAAGTTTTCGTATGTTGAGTTTATTTTATAGTTTCTGTATGCTTCCTTCCTGTTTTTCACTGCTTCTGCACATTTCTCATTCCACCATGGACTATTCCTTTTTTTATGTTGCGGTTTGCATATTGGAGCTGATTGGTTACAGGCGTCTTCTATCAGTGACATAAAAAAGCCATAATCTAGTGATGGATTCGATAATAAGTTTATTTTGTGAACCAAGATGGAATCAAATTTCTCCCAATCCATTTTGTGGAGGTTCCACTTCCGTGAGGGATTGATGGCAATATATTCTCCTCTATCGACATTTTCATCAGTGAGGGCCAATGGTTGGAGCCAAGTGGGTCGTCCAAAACTTCCCACGTGATACTTGTCGACAGGTTAGGTGAGGAAAAGGTTATGTCAATCGCGGAATTTGAGTGTTGGGTGGCTGGAAGGAACTAAGGTTGGAGCCCCGTCGTTCAAGTATAAAGGTCTGATTCAGCAGCAGCCGTGAAGAGTGCTACCCTTTGCGCTCTGTGTAAGATGAACCAACTAGTCTGTGATGGCAATTCCAATCGCCAGTAATCAAACAAGGTCGTGGTATCGTGCTGAATAGGGTTTCCCATTGATTTTGGGTAATATTGTTTCTGTGACTGTTGTAAATCGATACGATGTTGACTTTTAGATTCCTAGATAGAGTGAGGGTAGCACCCACTATGAAAAAATCAGTGATCCTGCTTGTTACGTTGAGGGGTGTGTACTTGATTCCGTCCTTGACTAGAAGAGCGACGCCAGACTTCCCATCAGCTCTATCCTGCCTAAGTAGATTATAGCCTCTGAACGAATAGTGTCTACCTGGTTGAAACCACGTCTCAGATATTGCGGCCGCAGTCACTGGATTGGAGTCCAGGAACTGCTCCAGGCAAGGCTTATTGCTTACTAATGATCTGGCATTCCATTGTAGAAACTGTATTTGGTTATTGGTCATGATTGTATATGCTTATTATTGTTGTACCTTGGTATTATGTTGTGGATTAAGTCGATGTGTTTATTTAGAGCAGTTAGTGAAGACTACGGTGGCGGAGGGTTCTGAGCATTTTGGCTAGCTCCGAGATTGTAAAGAATAGTATTTGAAATTGTGTTAATCATTTCTTGGTGTTGAGTTAAAGGTTGGTTTGTATGAGAAAGAATTTGATTCAAGATTTCTTGAGAGATATGTTGGATTTGTTGGGAATCAACTTCCATGCCATACTCCTCCTCATGATTTGAAGTTGTAAGGGATGGGCGCCGGACTGGAGTCCTACCGATATTACAAGTGGTATCGTCTTGGGAGCGGGAAGTTTTGGTGGTCTGTGAGGGTTGAGATTGTTGAGAGTCTTGAAATGAGTTATCGATCGTTGAGCCGTACGTTTTTGTTTGGCGTTTCCTTTGCGTGTGACCATCAGGTCTCGCGTAAGGAGCTGACCGTGGTTGTTTGCGGTATCGTTTGAGTGTGTTATTGGTGACTGAGGTAGGTAGATCAGGGTAGTCATCTTCCTCGGTTGGTCGTGAAAGGGTATGGAATCGGTTTGATGTTACAACTGTAGCATACGAGTCTGCCATTACAGAAAGTTTCTTCTTTTTCACTCTATCTTGATAGATGGGGCAACTGTCACTATTGGCTTTGTGATTTTCACTCTTGCAATTGATACAGGTGTTCAAATTTTCTTCCTTTTTTGGGCAAGAATCAGTTTGGTGGCTCTCTCCACAATGGAGACAGCGTGTACCACTTCTACATTGATAATGGACGTGTCCAACCCGATGACACAAATTACATCGTCGGACGGGAGGAATGTAAACATCGACACGGCAGCGATGTCCATATATCGAAATGTACTCTGGAAGACTTTGTGAATCGAATGATATAAAACATGTGGGTAGTTTTATTCGTGTTTTAGATCCATTTTCGTCGGTTATTATTTTTGTTAATCGACGGATTCGTTTCACTGGAATTGATGAAACAAGCACACTCAAAATTTCTTCGTCATCAAGAGTGGTGTCAACATTTCGGATAACTCCAGTTTTATAAATCAATGAATCTGGAATGTAGGCCAAAAAGTTTTTATTCGTGAACGCTGGATGGTTCAGTAGCTGATTTGCAGCGGAGGGTGTTGACACTTCTACTTTGAACCTATTGCCGCCAACGCAGATAACGTTCGTAATCGTATGCGGGTCTATATTTGTTGATTTAAATAGCCATCGACCGAATGCCATAGGGTGTGTTTTACCGATGTTCGTTTCCTTTCCTTCAACGAAGATAAAAATGGACCTTTATCATCTGAGCGAAATCGATTTGTTATGATCCTATCTTGGAACTCTTTGGTTGAAATAGATACATCTGTTTTCTCTTGTGAAAGAGTATTTTTCGGAGGGGGGGCACCTGCCCCCCCTCCTACCGGCGCGCTCATTAATAAGTATTACTTTTTCTTACTCTCGGATGTATTATTTGTATACCCTTCGATGGAACACGTATAATCGGGATAATTGTAGTAAACGGAGAGGTACCTTGTTCGGTATCAAAGTTGATTTAAGTTTGCTTACTTGTCAGGGGCAGGTAATCTCGGAGATAACGCACAAGAGGTCTGCTCCCGGTGAAAGCTAGATCACGACTGTCAGATACCTATCAAGAAAGCAAAGTGGGACGATTTACAAGCGCTTACATCATTCCTTGTAAAACCCGAAGCTAAGGACTTGTACCGACTTTTGACATACATCAACCAACCAGAAGAAAATGAGAACGAATACGTTGATAATCCACCGATTGACGCCTGATGCGGGGGAAAAGTGACATCAGTCCGTATATTCCTGAGAATATTTTCAAAATTTGAAAATATTTCATTTAATGATTGTGGAAAATCTTATTAAAAACTTATTTTGCTTGATACGAGTTTTGATAAACATATTTCTGATCAAATGCTGCTTTTTGCGTATTTTTTATGAGTCTGAAGTATTGTTTTTAGTTGGGAAACTTTGAATTTGATTTTCCTCTAATTCCGTCTTTTTGGAAAAAGAACTTCCTCATCATCCTCACACAATTCATTTAGAATTATAAAATACAGTATTGGATCGTTATTACTCATTTTCTGCCACAAGTTGAGACAACAGAACTGATCGGCAAATGATGTTGGCAACAAGGTTGACAACGGGCTTATGGGCCGTTAGAACCCCAACTGCGTCCTCGAATGGCCCTATTGTGACTTATGTTTCCCCAGCTCCCTTGGAGCTAGTGTTCCCCGATGCTACGTCCCCTACGCGTCTCCACCATTTTCGCACAAGACAACCTGCCACCTCATCCAGGCACAGCTGAAGAGACCCGAGCACTCTGAGGCGCACTTCAACGAGCCCCTCACAAGTACACAGTATATGCTCCGCTGACTCTGGCTCCGCCTTGCAGAATCTGCAACTGTCTCAATGTGTAAAGACACGGCTCTCCGCGCTCTGCCCCCCCCCCCCCCCTGTTACAAAGTTTTTCACCCAAATTTTCTGTGTAGTCTCTTTTAGCCCAGTTCATTACAAAGCATTCCAAGGAGTACTGAGTGCGAAAAACGCCATTTGGGAAAACGGCCTGTGAACGCGATTGAGAGAAAACGACTTAGCCAAATCAGCTGCAGATCGCTATAAAACCTGCGCCTTGCCAAACTGACATGGCTCACAATTTGCTACGTTTTGTCGGGAAACCTACCTCAGATAGCATCTTGACTGTCAAACATTTTTGGTGGTATAATTGTAAGAGGTCCGTGTCTTCAACTAAATTGAGGATTCTCAGGTTGAATCGAATGAAATGGTGAACGATACAGCGTTCCGTGCTACTCTCTGACTCCTGTGAAAACCACCATTCCATCGGCAGTGGACTAACATTTAGGTCCAACTCAAATTCACCCGTAGGATTTCTGTCGTGCGCCGTCAGTACCAAATCAGGTGCAGGTCGTGTTTTCTGCAGGAGAGAAAATACGGGTATGAGCAAAATCGGTTCAAAACTCACTATAGTTATTATAGTACTCAAAACACCAAATTTTTTGAGAACCGCTAGTTCCAAATAACACGAAAGTATCTTAATATTCTAATTCTTGGAAAAACCATGAGAGCAGCGCAGTAAATTATTAAAAATTTCAATGAAAATAGATTTTAGCTCAGTGTCTTCCTTACGAATTTCTCTCGCTCTCAGAAAGGTCAGGTCGGTATACATTACGTATACGATGGGAATTTAATAACACTCTACGTTAGTTAGGAGCAACCCCAAATATAGGGGAATGTAAACCATCGCCATTTCATCTACTGACGTTTCGCTCAGTTTTTACTCCAGAATTCTGGAACCTAATACTAATACTATCTTTGTGATGCACTTCATGTTGGCGGCAGTCTCATGAATCCTCTGCGTACTAATTGCTCAATAACAGTCCTGTCAAGAGTTGGAGTACCTCCATAAACTCCAGACCTTTGAGCGCTACCGCTTTCTACGTAAAACTCGAAGTTTTTATCTATTTGAAGAGGATGGATTATTAGCTAAAGCCATGAAAATCATTGAATGTACGTCGATCTGTGATGTTTTAAGGGCGAGAAAGTAGAGAAGTTCTCTGGTGACGAACGAAAATTCTTATTTCATGTTGAGATGTGGAAATGTCGGGAAAAACGTACAACGCGGCACTGAACTTGGGCGAATTCCTGCGGCGAATATACTGATTAACGCAAGAATGTTCTTCTCTGTGGTCGCAGTTGAGACTAACCGTGAAGTCGTCGAATTTTCTGTTCCAACGACGTTAAACCCGCTTTAGGCCATACAGGCTTCGCTTCAGCAGACATACAAGAGTCGTGCCATCCGAGGAGCCGAGTGGTTACTTTATATGTATATTCTCGTTCACATCACCGTACAGAAAAGGTTCATCTCCATTCGTTGTGTGGCTGGCGCCGCTAACTAATCCCGAACTGTGCCCAAACGCGTAAATGGCCTGGAGGAAAATCTTAACACGATTCAAAGACAATGTCCTTTATTAGGGAGATAGCTGGAACTTTGAATTGAGCCGGAGCTAAGCATTTAAGCGATCGGTGCCCACAACCGTCTATGATATTAACAAAACGCGAATACTCGTTGTTTAGTGATTGGCTTCAAGGGAACACAAGACTTCAATCTCTCTCTCTCTTGATCTCCATGCGATCTTCCTATCACGGCTGATCTGACGAAACAAGTCGTGGAGATCAGTTGTCTCTTTATTGTTGTTGTCGCCTGGTCGATATTAGGCAGCGTTTTACAACCAGTTTTGCTTCCCCATCAACGATTTTGGGCGAAACAATCGACATATCACCACAGCTACTCCTCTCGACTACGGAGACTTTTCGATTTGGTTTTTTCGTGATTTTCCCGGAGTCGGAATTATTTTCGAAACGTGCACGTCCGATTGTATAGTGGCCAGGTTTGGGTACCCATTTTGTCTATTTCCTTGTCTAAGATTGATTTTTATTTCACAACTAGAGCGTTCTTTTCAGTTTTGTAACCCTTTGTTTTAGTTCTATTATTTTTTCATCATTATATTTCCTTTACTTGATTTCCTTTTGTTACTCCCCATTGTCTCTATATTTTTGTGAGCCGTGAGTGCTGATTGTAACCAACTGAGGTTCACACCACTCATCGTGTTTCAACATTTTGGTAGCAGAACGTGGTTAATTTTCATTTATCCGTTTGAGTTTAATAACTTTGGGTGAGTCATTGTTTTCTATTCCTTTACTTTTTATCACAGATTATATACATTTTAAAACCAAAATTAGCTTTTCACGCGCTTGTTTGTTTCTATTGTGAGCTCGAGTTTGGCCTTCTAGTGTTGCCATATTGTCACAATGTCCAACCCAAACCCTCAGATGGTGGTATCTTTTGCTAGGCAGGTAGCATCATTGAAACGCCGACTAGACGCCGCTCAGGCTGAAGTAAGGTCAATTAACGAACAGGGCAGACTAGCTATTAGTGACCATACACAACGCGACAAGTTTAAGGGTATGTTCAGGGCAATGGAAAAATACTATTCCAAATCGGAGGAGATTTGGGATCAGCTAGTTGACATGTATGATCGAGAAGGTAAAGATACCGAATTTCCAAACGATAGTGAATCCCAAAGACGTGTTGCGACACAGCGGTACTATTACGAAGCCAATACTACCTTGGAAACCCTTCAATCGTCAACATTGTACCGGCAATCCTTTGGTAATGCAACACTTGGTGAGTCTCTCGTACATAAAAATCTACCCACAATTCAAGTCCCTCAATTTTACGGAGAAATCACACAATGGCCGAAGTTTAGGGACATATATCTCTCCCTAGTACACAATGACAATGCTCTTTCTCGAAGTTTGAAATTTCAATATCTCAAATCCAGTCTCAAAGGCCCAGCCGCTAGCATACTTACTCGTTTCTCCATCGAGGATGATAAAAACTACGAGTTAGCTTGGAAGGCAGTTACTGATTCCTATAACAATAAAAGAATTCTCGCTTCTACTTACCTCAACCAAATTCTCTCTTTTAAGCCCATTCAGAGTAAAGCGACAGTTGACGCATTAAAACTATTCCGCTCCAAAATTTCCGAGCGCTGCATTCAGGCTCTTAAATATTGAAAACGAAGCCGAGTTCATACTGTTCCATCTAGCGTCAAGAGCGTTAGATCATGTCACTCGGGAGCAGTTCGAGCTCTCGCAAAAGCTTGACGAATTCCCTTCTTTCGAATCCCTCGATAAGTTCGTGAATGAACGATGTCTTGCACTGCAATTGGCCGCAGGAACGGATACTGCCCCAAGTACGCCAACTTCTGGCAACGCGCTAAATTCATTTAAAAGAAACACAAGAAAGGATACATACAGGCCCGGAGCAACTTTGCTAGCCGGAACTCCCTCCACGTTACCCAAGAAGGACAGGGTTGCGCCTTGCGTTTTATGTAACGATAAATCAAATCATCACCTTCTAAGTTGTCCTAAGTTTCACAATGCGTCCCTACAGGAGCGCCATGACCTGTTGAAGGGCTGGCGGGGATGCATGAATTGCCTCTCATACTATCACTCGATAGACCAATGCAAATCCAAATGGCATTGTCGATTTTGCACCCAGAGACACCACTCTACTCTTCATCATTTCACTGACCACGGTGAACCCACGGGAGTCCAAGCCCTGTGCTCCTCTTCAAGCAGTGTTCCTGCAGCTATGGGAACTTCTCTAAACTCAGTGTCTCACGAGACTAACGTTTTGTTGGGCACTGTGATCGCTGAAGTGGAAGATAGACGAGGGTGGTATCATCCTATTCGAATGGTGATTGATTCTGGTAGCCAGTACTCTTTCATCACAAAAAGGTGCAATGAGAAGCTTGGACTGCCCTCAACCCCCTTTCCAAAGAAAATCTCTGGAATTGGTCAGACGATTTTCGAAGGGGCTCAGGGAAAAACTACGTTGAAGATTCGCCCCACCCAATGTATCGAGCCTGAGTTAAGAACAGACGCCATTGTTGTAACGAATATCACTTCCTATTTGCCCACATTCCCATTACCAATGAGCATCAGATGTCGTTACGCGAACTACGAGCTGGCTGACCCTGATTTTTGGCAACCTCGTCCAATAGATGTTCTCTTGGGGCTGATGTCTTTGGCGAAATCTTCACTGGCCATTCACTCTCATTTGAGCAGGGATATCCCAAACTCATCTCCTCTGTTTTTGGACATATTGTTATTGGTCGATACGAGAGTCCACCCAGTGTTGACTCGGCTATCATGCTGTTCTCCCTGACAGAGCCTGAAAACATTCATGATGAGCTGACTCGATTCTGGGAGATAGAGGAGCCCACCCCCCGAGGTAGGAGCCTCAGCCCAGAGGAGGAGATGTGTGAGAGACATTTCGAAACCACTCATCACCGCACTGGAGATGGGCGATATGTTGTTCGACTCCCATTTAAACATGGTTCCCCCATGTTTGGAGAATCTGCGTCTCTCGCTCTTCATCGTTTTCAGCACCTTGAGCGCAGACTAGAACGTAACCCAGTCATCAGGTCAAAATATCTCGAATTCATGCAGGAATACTTAGACATGAACCATATGGCAGTCACTAAGTCCAAATCGCAATTTATAATCCCCCATCACTGTGTATTCCGACAAGAACCTAGTGAAGTTAAGTTTCGTGTTGTTTTTGACGGAAGTGCGAAATGCAACAACCCTGCAGCATCATCTCTTAATCAGCAGCTAATGACTGGACCGAAATTGCAAAAAGACATCCGCGATATACTTCTGAGGTTTCGCAGTCATCGATATGCCTTCATCACAGACATTGTCAAGATGTACCGCATGATATTACTAGACGAATCAGATTGGCCATACCAGCATATATACTGGAGATTTTCTCCCACACATGCGATTCACACTTATGCCTTGAAGACAGTAACATACGGTCTGAGTTGTTCTCCCTTCCTCGCTCTTCGAGTATTAAAACAGCTAGGGGTGGACGAGGGTCACAAATTCCCTTTGGCTCTGCGAGCTCTCACACATGACTTGTATGTCGATGACTGGGTCACTGGAGCAGATACAGTCGAAGAAGCATGTGAGTTGCAGCAACAGGTAGTTGGCATCATGAGAAGTGGAGGGTTCCAACTGAGCAAATGGGCATCCAATTGTAAGGAGGTTCTGCATGCGGTTGCACGAGATTGTGACAACTCTCCCATATCCTTGTCAGCAAAAGAAGACATCTCTGTAAAAATTCTTGGTCTGCATTGGGATCCAGAGGACGACTCCCTTTTTTATCGAGTAAAACCTCCATTAGTCCGTTGCACAAAGCGAGGTGTGTTATCAACAGTAGCCCGATTGTTTGATCCACTTGGTTTGCTTACTCCTGTAACGCTGCTATTGAAGTCCTTCATACAAGAGCTATGGAAGTGTGGCTTAGGATGGGACGATCCCATTCCACCTCATCTAGGAGAAGCATGGAGGAGCTCAATCAGTGAACTACCTCTCATTGGTAAATTACGGATTCCCCGCTTTGTCCAGACAACAGGAAGGTATACCTTCAGATTAGTGGGATTCTCTGATGCTTCTACCAAAGGGTATTGTGCTACCCTGTTTATTAGAGTTCAGACTGAGACGGATGTAAAGGTATTTTTGCTATCTGCAAAGTCCAAGCTTGCACCAACGAAGGTAATATCAGTTCCACGACTAGAACTGTGCGGAGCACTTCTATTGGCACGAGTCTACCAGTCATCCCAAAGCTTTATCAAGCTTCTTTCTGGTCAAGAAGATGAGCCACTGTTCTTCTGCGACTCCACAATAGTTCTTTCATGGTTGGAGACCCCTGCTTACATGCTGAAAACCTTCGTATCTAACAGAGTAGCAGAAATTACTGATCTCGTACCCAGCACATCATGGAGACATGTACCCTCTGACGAAAATCCTGCCGATCTAGGTTCTCGTGGACTGTTGCCTAGCCAACTGTTAGACCATCAACTATGGTGGCAAGGACCAGTATGGTTATCTGCACCCCTGGATATGTGGCCCAACCAACGGATAACTCATACTGAACCGCTGCTTGAGATGAAAGGACCTACATCATTGACTGCTGGTTCAACATCGCATCCCATAGTGAGTTGGATGGCTCGCTTTTCGTCCTACCCAAAATTGGTTAGGTCAATGGCATGGGTTCGAAGGTGGCTACAAAAAATTAAAAATGTCAGGACTACCAAAACATATCAGTCATACAATCACCTAACTCTGGAGGAGGTTAGGGATGCAACCCTAACGTGCATTAAAATAGTGCAATTCTTCTACTTCTTCAAAGGACAACTACCAACTGACCAGATACTAGCCAATCTCTTCCCTCATCTTTCTCCTTTTATTGATGCTGCCGGGGTGCTGAGAGTGGGAGGCCGACTTGAGCTAGCAGATATACCTACAGGTCACAAGCATCCTATCCTCCTTCCAGCTAACAGCCATTTTTCAGCCCTCCTGGTTGATCATTATCACAGAATCTTCCTTCACCCAGGACCTATCCAACTACAAGCACTACTGCAATGTCGATATTGGATACCCACCTTAAGAAGACTGATCCGTAAAAGAGGATTTTTGTGCCTTCGATGTTACAAATCGAAAGCGAAGGCGATTAATCCCCAGATGGGTAATCTGCCTAGTTGCCGTTTAGCCCTTGGGTGCAGGGCCTTCACTCATGTAGGCATTGACTTTGCAGGCCCATTTACTCTACGCGAATCCCTGAGAAGGAAGGCACCTCAATTCAAAGGATACCTATGCCTATTTATTTGTATGGTGACAAAAGCAGCCCATTTGGAAGCCGTCACGAGTCTTTCTACACCTGCATTTATGGCTTCCTTCCAGAGATTCATCTCAAGAAGAGGTTGGCCCAAACACATCTACAGTGACTGTGGGACAAATTTCGTGGGGGCAGCTAGGCACCTTCGTGAACTGCATCATTGGTGGAAGGAAACATCCCATGCCCTCTCATCGTGTGAAAATATATTAAACTTGGAAATTAAGTGGCATTTCAACCCACCACAAACACCTCATATGGGAGGTTTATGGGAGGCTGGTGTGAAGTCAGTGAAGAGACGGCTTTCTTTAATAGCGGGGCCCACTCCCCTTACGTTTGAGGAGTTCTCAACATTTCTAGCCGAGATTGAAGCTTGTTTAAACTCGCGCCCATTATGTCCTCTTTCAACAAGACCGGATGAAATGGAACCCTTGACCCCAGGTCACTTCTTGGTCGGCGGCGCCCTACAAGGAATCCCTGAACCACCTCTCCAGGACAAGAAAGAGCACCTTCTCAGTAGATGGCAGCTTGTGCTGAGAATGACCCAACACTTCTGGCGCAGGTGGCGAATGGAATACTTGGCAACGCTGCAGTCCCGGGTCAAATGGCACCGCAAGGTACCCAACCTACAAGATGGTGACTTGGTGCTTTTAAAGGATGAATCCTCCCCACAACAATGGCCATTGGCCCAAGTAATAGCCACTCATCCTGGCCTCGTTTGGGTAGTTAGAGTTGTTACCATTCAGACCTCCAACAAATCTACATACAAACGTCCAGCCAATCGATGTGTTCCACTTCTGCCACTATTGGAGCAGCCCTATCCATGAACCCTCAAGAAATTTGGATCCCAAATTTGGTCGGCGGCATGTTTAGTGATTGGCTTCAAGGGAACACAAGACTTCAATCTCTCTCTCTCTTGATCTCCATGCGATCTTCCTATCACGGCTGATCTGACGAAACAAGTCGTGGAGATCAGTTGTCTCTTTATTGTTGTTGTCGCCTGGTCGATATTAGGCAGCGTTTTACAACCAGTTTTGCTTCCCCATCAACGATTTTGGGCGAAACAATCGACATATCACCACAGCTACTCCTCTCGACTACGGAGACTTTTCGATTTGGTTTTTTTGTGATTTTCCCGGAGTCGGAATTATTTTCGAAACGTGCACGTCCGATTGTATAGTGGCCAGGTTTGGGTACCCATTTTGTCTATTTCCTTGTCTAAGATTGATTTTTATTTCACAACTAGAGCGTTCTTTTCAGTTTTGTAACCCTTTGTTTTAGTTCTATTATTTTTTCATCATTATATTTCCTTTACTTGATTTCCTTTTGTTACTCCCCCATTGTCTCTATATTTTTGTGAGCCGTGAGTGCTGATTGTAACCAACTGAGGTTCACACCACTCATCGTGTTTCAACACTCGTGTTTAAGAAGACTTTAGCAGAACAGTCATTAAATTAATAAAAGAGCTTATAATGACCGGATGATTGGTCCCAGTTAAGTCAAGTACATGGAGCAATGCTTCGTACCAGATATTTGACGTGGGAATGAGAGACTGTTCAAATAGAACAGACTTGTTATTTAGTCCATTATGAAATCAGAATTCGAGCGTCTTTTCCCCGAAATGCGTAAAAGTTCCGCGATAATTATTTCTTGCTTCCAAAAAACCCCAGACTTTTGCCTTTGTGTTGGTAGAACTGCCTGGCTCCTCCAATTAAGAAACACGTCTCCGGCGAAGCTTCCGCGAAAATGACATCGTCGGCAACACTGTATCCAGCCAAAGCAAAACCTCACGACGACCATTCCCCCCCCCCCTCTTTCACTCATTCTCGCTTGATCCACAGTTTTGTACCGCGTAACCGCCGCATATTCTTCGAAAAAGGCGGAACAACTAAAGGGATTCACTACTTTGGTGTCTGGTCTGTATGTTATTATTGTGGGTAAGGCCGGTGTAATTTGCTTATCAAACTGACAAGCGATATTTAAAGGTAATTACAGTGGATTTTCTTAACCATAACAGAGACTCGGCCCGGGCTGCGGCTTCCCCTCCTTGCTGACGTTTTACTGGCCGGAGCCGGTCCTTATCCAAGTCAACAGCTGCGAGGCAACTTTGAGCTCAGCGGTGGAGTATCGAATAATTAAACGTAGAATATTCTATTTATTGCTGCCCATATATGAACGACTTGTTCGAGGCGTACGTGGAGTGAAGTATCACTCTAGTGTCCTACCCCAACGAATTTTCATTAGTGAACACGTTGCTGAGCTGAATACGGTCGAATTTAATTAACCAATTGGCCAACCGGTTGTTCAAAATTTACGGAACTTTATGTTCATAGAACATCATGGTTGTGAGCAGTGGCGGTTTTGCCATAAGGCCCGGGTCTAGGGTTGCCAATCGTGACGAAAAATTCACTGATGGGAACAAGAAACAACTCAAAGTAAGTAAACATTCTAAAGGCTTACGCACATTATAGTGGCCCGTACCGCATCGTATAACAATAATCTTCCTAAATCCTTTTTGTACTTTTTATAAATAAAATATAGATAATGTAATGTGAAGTAATTATTTCGTTCATATAAAATTTACGTATAAGTTTTTTTGTACAGGGACGTAATTTAGGAAGGATATTGTTATGCTCGCTCGTGCGTTCGTAGGTTAAACAATATTAGGTGTTGTAAACTGCAGTAATTATACTTATTATTCTGATATTATTGCTCTTGTTCTTAGTACTGACAACCCTAATAATGACAACCCGTGTCAACACTTTCAATATAAGGTGTTGAAATATTAAAACTCAATAATTATACTTAAAGCACGTAAGTTATTTGTATTTTTTACAAGAATATGAAAAAGATTTTGGACGCAATAGAACGCGTAATCTACTTCCTGGCGAGAGTAATACAGATGTAGAGATGCAACAAATGAACGGCCAAAATAATTTCAGAATCACTACTGAATAATTATATTATAATTGATACATTGTCAGAAGAACTTCAAAAACGACGAGAGGCTTATAAATTACAATAAATTTAATTTTATTACTAACCTGACGGAATTAGGCGCGTCACGAGTCGATAAAAAAAGGCCCAAGCATTGCAAATGGGTTACTGTACTGGCTTGAAAGACATTTTTCAGACGAATTCCTCCATTTTCGTGCTTACTGCAGTACAAAAAATGAGAGTCGGAACAGTGCTATCAGTTTGTTGAAATGGTTACGAACCATTTACCCAAACGTGGATATTGCTATTCGTATGTGTGTGTGTGTGTGTACTCCCGCTAGTAACTGTTGTGGAGAACGATCATTTTCTTTTTTGCGACAAATAAAAAATTATTTAGCACAACAATGACAAAGCAAAGGTTAAATGAGCTCGCTTTACTTAACATAGAAGCTGATTTTTTAGTGAAATTGGGTCTCCAATATTTAATTAATTTGTAACACGTTGTTAAATACATATTAAATCTTATCGTGTATGTGAGTAAACCTGTAATTAAATAAATAACATCATTTTAAATGTTTTATTTAAATGGGCAATTATTCCTGAAGTCTCGGAAAATATTTCAAACTAGCAGATATTATAGTTAACTGAATATCTGAATCAATTTCGATACGAGTAGACAAAAAAGTAAATTCATTATGTTCTAAATATGATGGGCAATGAGAAAGGGGTGGCTGGTAAATCTGGTAAACTAAATCCGCCACGGCGACGTAATAATGTGAGGCTTTGCATATGCACTTAATCTAGTAATAGCCCTATTTAGTTTACAGATAAAAGTAGTAATAGCTACAGCAGGATAGTTTTTATTGTGTGATTAGTAGCGACGACACAATGGAACAGAACGAGATCTAGCTTGTTGGAACGTCTACTTCGCCTGTGGGAACGCAAAAGTTGAGGAAAGACGAAAGCTCTCATGGAGGGGAAGGCAGTCGATATGCGCTGGAATTGCATGCTGCATGTTACCTCACCGAGGGTTCAAATAAGATAAATGTTGTATATAATTAGTAATTGGTTGATTGGATTAACATTATTGCTCAATAATGTTCAGGCCATGAGTACGAGCAGCACAATAAATTCTGGAACACTAAGTTCAAATGAACTGAGGGGAAAATAAATTGCCAAAGCCGTGAATGTAGAGCTGTTATCGCGACCCTTATTACTCAACTCACTCGAATATCTCCAAATAATTGTGTACAAATGTACGAAAATACGTGAGAGGAACAATCCACAGGCAAAAATTGGAAGCGACGACAAAGGAAAAGTACAACAGTTCCTGTCGCTCAGTCTGCTGGTGCACACGTCTTCGTTGACTGTGTTGATGTGGCGCTCATTCGAAACTTTGCCACTCCGTACGATATGGAAAACGGAAGACTCTCCACTAGCGGTCCCAATTCAACAATTTTGTCAGCTCAGTCAACTTGTCCTTGTCATCCGCTATACGTTCATTCAAATCCGTGGAATCAAGGCGAAGATAGGTTTATCCTTTGTGACGATTACAACCTATTTTAAGTTTTCATTAATGAGCATGTTTGAACCTAGTATTAAAAATAATTTCTCCTTCTCTTTCAAGTCGATTGCCATCATTAGCAAATAACGACAGATTGCTTTTTTGTACAGTCGCGTTCGGATTTTTCAAAATATTATAAACCCTGAGCGGTAATTCGAAACACGTTCGGCCTCAAGAAAATACATAGTCTGGCGAAGATTTCTTTCAATATTTTAATAATTACTAACTCAAGCCTGTCGTTGACGGCTTGTCATCTGTCAATATAGCGACAGTTTCCTAAGGCACCGCGATCAACTCTAAATGACCGCCAGCAGATGTTGGAGGGTTTGAATAGCGCATGACGATTAAATATTGGTAGATTCCTCTACAGCTTCACAATTACGTATGGGGAAGTAAGGAAAATGCAGTGACGTGCTCGGAATCTGACATCTCGTCTCATCACACAACGTATATAGTCATTTCGGCGGTTTTCATGGATTTAGCTACTGACGCAATCGATTTTTCACTCAGTTCCTTTAAAACATAACTTCACGGTTTACGGAGATATTAGTCCTTCATGATGTTGTCAATAACTCTCGTCCCGCGAACTGTCCATACTAAAAATGTTATCAAAATAGTTTGAGGAGTTCTTGAGGAGAACGATATTTGGTATTTTGGTAACTATAGTTAGTTTGGAGCTGTTTTCAGTTATACCCTTACTTCAGCGTAACGTAGTGATTTGTAGGGGCCGGCTCAATCGCGTTCACAGACCACAGACCATTTTCTGAAACGATGTTTTTCTTTCTCAGAAGTCCTTGAAAGGTAAACGGTAAACTTCTGAGGAAAACTCAAAAAACGACATAACGTTCCTTTCTTCTCCCTAGAGCTAAGGAAAGTAAAATGCGTTTTCCCGACTCCCTGTTGATGTCCCTACTCCAACCAAATTTGGAAATCTGATAGCTTTTATTTAAATGTACCTTTTAAAGGCCTGACACACCGATGGCATGTTTACAATAGTATTTACCATCCGTACTCTGTTGAGGGCAATTCTGCGTATGGCCGCTATGTTCAGGAACCAGCTCACCTGGCGAAAAATGGCTACGAGTAGCCATATCAAGAGATAACTGTAGACGATTTAGCCATTTACTGACTCAAGCAATTGATACATAATGGGGGTCGTTGTGGTTGGTTTTTGAATGGCTTGAGACGCTTTCCCTGCCAAACAGACTAAGGGCGATAGTAAGGCTAGTACCAATGAGCTAAGTTGAAGTACACCCAAAGAACAACATTCCAAAAGAGGAATTAGCTGTCATAGCTTCTTCTACGTAAACTAAAACAGGTGGGCGTGATGAAAGGCGCAGTACAATATCGTCCCACACAGTCATGGAGCGAGGCCTACTGCAAGAGTAGTTTAATTACAGTAAGACTCCTGGGTTGTGTTGTTCCAAAATATTCTGCGACAGGATAATATACATAGCATTATTCGGCGTGACAATGGCTTCTGAAATAAATCCGTTAATTCGTTACAAACCCCTGGAAAGCCCCTTCTTTCCATGTATCATCTATTTAAATTGCCGGTACATGTCGAAGTAAGTTGAATCAACGTCGGCCTTTTACCAACTTTTGACATGAATCACAGCGTGTTTTTCACTCGGCGATACCTAAATGAGTGTCCTCTGGCAATCCCTCGAATGTAGATTGTTAAACGTAAAGCACTAGTTGTATTTAATAAACGTTGCAATATGAAGAAAGTAGTAACGAATGAATCAGAAAATGGACGTCTCTCTCTCCATGGTCCCTTGCAAATAAACGTCAGTGATTCCTTGACAAAATTCTCAAAAGTACTTTCTCAACGATCTGGAATTGGGCTGATTTCTCTTCGTTTTGTCGCCGTTGTCTTTATCGTTGACATTTCGGTTTTTCGGCTCAGCTGATACATTATCGATTGACCTTCGGCATCAGCAATGACTCTGAGGTATCGATGTTTTGGTGTGGTGACTCAGGTGAACTAATGATGTTCCGAGATGTATTCCTAAGGGGTTATTATCAAAGGACTTCGTGAGTAGAATCTTAGCTTCTTGAACATATTGAAACGACTATTCTGTTTCGAAATCTTTCAGAGGAAAATATGTCCCGTGAACATATTTTACAAGTTCTGAAATAGTTGTGGCCGAGTGAAACGACTATGACTTCACAAGTCGTAGTCAGTCTAATCGGACGTTGATGGAGTGTCAGTTGAAATTTATCATCTAGAGTCTATGGTGATTATTCCTGTCTTAGTACACATGTACAACTCTGCGTTACCCACTCGACCTCACAGAGATTCGGAAGCGAGTGATAGTGAAGCCTTTGGTTAAGATCCGATGCACCTCGGTTGCCGGAGGCCTGCAGAGAAACCTGCTCGCTGTACGCAATGGGCAAAGTAGTGGATAAGATTGTGTTTTCTGAGCATGTGGTTTTCACAGAAGAGCATCACATTATGCGTAGCAGGCAATCGGGAGATGGATACAGTACAGTCCGTGTGCTGTATGACATACGGAGAGCTATTGATGAAAGGCAAGTGACCCCTCTTGGTCACGATCGACTTATCGTCGGCGTTCGACACGCTGTCAATACTCAGGTCTATCAGCAAGTCCGGCCAAATGATATCCTGGTTTGACTCGTATTTGAGCGGCTGAATGCAGTGCGTTAAGGGCCCAGAGAGTTCATTCATTCGTAGAGCCCTGAATAATAGTCAGCAGCTACTAAGACAATGTTCCCATACAGGTGGTAGAAGTCTGACTATCATTCCAAGGCCTGGATCCCGCTGGCACAACTATTTCTAGGTTCATTTCAACCAAGAACACAAGGTTCCTACATATTTTAAGAGAGCCTGTATTGTCTCTATACCCACGTACATTTTGTGGAGAACAATGAAAAGTCATATTGTGCCTGCCCTAACGTATCACAGGTTCATGCCCAGCTTATCAAAGAGTGCCAGGTATTCCCTGCTTTTATGTCCACTGTTTTATGCAAAATAGGGAGAGGTGAGCTTGAGGGATCGCAAGAATTAGTGGAGAAACTGTAGAAGACTGTTGTGTTCGGAGTTACACAGATTGATAGATGAACACGTAAAACACTTAAAGAAAGTTCAGAATGAAGTCACTGGGGAACCGAGGCACGACACAGTTCACTGTGCCAGTTCATGAGGGTAAATTCGGAAGAAACTCGGTTAAGTCGAGCTGACATAGTGCACGGCGAACGAGAATGATTCAGGGCCGGTAAAGCGAGTCTGTATATATCTGGAGCCCATGGGAAAATCGTAACGGGGAAGTCGTTTTTTTTCGAAACAGTGGATGCAGGCACAAACGGGCCTATTGTAAGGGCGTCCATGATACACGGATCATGGCCCACCTGCACCACCTCCAGGCCCCACAGCTCTGGTCACACTCACCACCCCCGCACAAAGCTGAGGATATCCGCAAGTTCTGCATTTGCCACCTCTTCGGGCTGAAGAAAGGGCCTCCCAAACACAGAACAGCGCGATGCCGCGAGTCCACCGCATACGCACAGCACATGCTCTGCCGTTTCTAGCCCTACCTTGCAAAACCTGCATACCTGTACCTCGCACTTGCCAATATTTGCAAGGTGGTACCTCAGCGGACAGTGTCCTGTGAACAGGCCACATATAATCCTCATATCCTTCCTCCACAGTGCAAGCACCTCCTTGGACCTCTCTCTGGAGAGCCGGATGAAGAGTTTTGACTGTCTAAGGCCAGGCAGCCCCTGCCAATGAGCAGCCCCTCCCATTTGCCTACCTCTCTACGTAGGTGGCTCTTGGTAGTCCCAACAAAGGGCTCAGGGCCAATAGGGATTTGCTCTGATCCCTTCTTAGCGAACCTATCAGCCCGTTCGTTTCCCTCTATATCCTGATGTCCTGGCACCCAACACAGTGTTAGACTCTTGTCCTCTGCCAGGGCCTTCAGTCCAGTCAGACACTCCCACACCTGCTGGGGAAAATCGTTTAATCACACGAGGTAAATATCTGGTGCGTAGCAACACACTACTTTCCGCCACCCCTTTAAGTTCGAACACCACCTACACATGCGGGCGCTATATCTTCGTTCAACGCATTTTTACAGGAACATTTATACGGAACAAAATGTAGGGACTAGTTAGCTGAGAGCACTCCGAAAGTTTTATCGAAATCGTTGTAGCCGTTTTTGAGAAAATACGAATACCGATAAATTAATATTCGACAAATCTCCTTTTCTGAGTTAACGTGGCTTATATCTCCGTGCAACATATATATACAGAAATAGTTATGGAGAACAAAATGTTGGTATGGGTGACTAAAAGACACTTCATTAGGATTTATCACATCTGGTGAAAAATTACCCTGGAACTTTCGGAAATGTTCGAAAAAACGTTATTTTCAACACATTTTCATTTTTATCTCTGCTCAATGGACTTTCAGAGGAACATTTATTGAGAACAATATGTAGGTATTAACTATTCGAAAATATCCTGAGAGTTTGATGATAATCGTTGAAGTCATTTTGCCAAAAAGCTTAAAAAACCTATTTTTGCTTCATAGGTCATTATCTCCGTTCACCGTATTTTCATGGAGATATGTATAGAGAAGAAAAGTTAGGCATTGATTAGTAGAAGATAATTTGAAAGTTTAATCAAAATCGTTAGAGCCATTTTCGAGAAAAATGCGACAAATCCTAGTTTTTGGTACATCGTCCATAACCTTATTTTGGTGTCTACAAAAAATAACGAACAAAACAAAATATCTGGTGCGTAGCAACACACTACTTTCCGCCACCCCTTTAAGTTCGAACACCATCTACATAGGCGGGCGCTATATCTTCGTTCAACGCATTTTTACAGGAACATTTATACGGAACAAAATGTAGGGACTAGTTAGCTGAGAGCACTCCGAAAGTTTGATCGAAATCGTTGGAGCAGTTTTTGAGAAAATACGAATACCGATAAATTAATATTCGACAAATCTCCTTTTCTGAGTTAACGTGGCTTATATCTCCGTTCAACATATATATACAGAAATAGTTATGGAAAACAAAATGTTGGTATGGGTGACTAAAAGACACTTCATTAGAATTTATCACATCTGGTGAAAAAATTACCCTGGAACTTTCGGAAATGTTCGAAAAAACGTTATTTTCAACACATTTTCATTTTTATCTCTGCTCAATGGACTTTCAGAGGAACATTTATTGAGAACAATATGTAGGTATTAACTATTCGAAAATATCCTGAGAGTTTGATGATAATCGTTGAAGTCATTTTGCCAAAAAGCTTAAAAAACCTATTTTTGCTTCATAGGTCATTATCTCCGTTCACCGTATTTTCATGGAGATATGTATAGAGAAGAAAAGTTAGGTATTGATTAGGAGAAGATAATTTGAAAGTTTAATCAAAATCGTTAGAGCCGTTTTCGAGAAAAATGCGAAAAACCCTAGTTTTTGGTACATTTTCGTCCCCCCCCCCTTCCCATCCGCCCAAATCGTCCATAACCCTATTTTTGTGTCTACAAAAATAACGAACAAACAAAACAAAAAGAACCAGCTCAATCGGATCAGCCGTTCTCCCGCAAATCGAACTACAGACACACACACATACACACACACATACACACACACACACACACACATACACACACACATACACACGGACCACGCGCCGAAATTAGGTTTTTTAGGCTCAGTAGGCCTCAAAACGTAAAGATCTGAAGAAAACCCAAATTTTTTTTTTGGGCCGATTACTATACTTTCCTTCCCTTCGGGTAGCGGAAAGTAAAAAGAACCAGCTCAATCGGATCAGCCGTTCTCCCGCAAATCGAACTACAGACACACACGCACACACACATACACACACACATACACACACACACATACACACTGACCACGCGACGAAATTAGGTTTTTTAGACTCAGTAGGGTCTGAAACGTAAAGATCTGAAGAAAACTCAAATTTTTTTTTTGGGCCGATTACTATACTTTCCTTCCCTTCGGGTAGCGGAAAGTAAAAACCGTATCATTGGCCGAGGTTTTCCAAGTAATCCCCAGACCATCCACCCTTGGAGAGTTGTACCAAAAATCGCTCCCATTCAAGTCTCCTCATCTGTGCCACACCACCTGCACTGAGGGTTGTCGACTATGCCTATAACATACGTGTGTTTTTTTACTTTCAGTGCCCCGTGATGGTTCACGTCAAGCATTTAGGAGTGAATATAGATGAGAGGTGGGGCTCCAACCAACACCTCCAGTCCCTCAAAGGCACTACCATTGCAAGGTTTGCCTCACTGCGTGCCATTACTAAGGCCACTTTGGGTATGTGTTACCACGACACTATCCTCATGTATAAGGCCATCTATCTAGGTGTGATTGGCTACTGCCCTGTTGTCTGGGGTAGCAAACTAACAGTCAATCAAAAGAGAGTATTGGCCCAATCCCAGAGAGCTGCGCTCCTGTGGATCACCAAGGTCTACAAGACTGTATCAACAGAAGCACTCCAGGTGATCACTGGTCAGTTACCAGTTGATTTGGCTGTTGAGTGCATGGTTGACAAGTGGAGAGTGAAACGGGAGCTTCCCCCGCTTTGGGCTGAACTCCGTGCGGATCTCACCACAGAACAGAAACTTGCCGCCATTGATGAATGGGCTCTAGAGAAATGGCAAGCGAGATGGGAATCCTCGTCAAAGGGACGTGACACGTATGAGTTCTTCCCCAACATCCGTGAACGTCTTTCAAGAAAATGGGTTGAGCCAGACCACTGGACGAGCCAGTTCCTCACGGGACATGGTGACTTCAATGCGCCACCTCCACTTCTTTTCTCTTAAAGACTCTCCATTATGCACGTCTTGTGCCTCCAGTGCGGAGGAAACAAGAAATCATGTGCTGCTCCACTGTAGTTTCTACAACAGTGAGCGACGGTTGTTGGGAGGGCAAACGAACTTAGCAGCATTGACTGCTTCAAAGCAAGCCTATAACCATTTTGCAAAGTTCGCGAAGAAGGTGATGGCTAAAAAAGTGGTCATAGTTATTCTGTCCTTTTGAAACTTGCCACCCAAGTAAATAGTTAGATCAGGTAGGAAACCAAATTAAGTACTCCTTCCAGATGGTACAGGATTCCTCAGGTGGTCACCTCCGGGCGGTCACACACGGGCAACAGCTCTCTACCGGGAGACTGGCTAACGACCAAATACCTGCCGTACCTCCACAGGTCTGAGTTCAGTGGATGCTGATGGGGCCGGCCTCTAGCATATTAGCAAAACTGTAACTTCTATGACTGATATAACCCTCGTCGAGGGTTTAGGTACAGTCGTCAAATAAGGAAACAGACCTGCCCCGTGATGGTTTCCACTATCCGGCTCAAGCCCTTCCTCCCCACCACCAAAAGGCCACGTCTTATCTCGTGTGTTGGTTATGAGATAAAGCGTTGCGAGTGCCTCACTCCCAAAGCGTTCCAGACAGTCTGACGCATTCTCCTGCCATATTCTCTCAAAGTCCTCTCGACTAGTGACGGTGGTGCGCCACTGTGGGGAAATGGCCCTATAGGTAAAGTAGACGAAACCGGGGTTAAAACGCGATCATCTTTGAGAAGTAAATCAACGTGAACGTAGAGTTGATCAGGATATTTTTCAATATTTTTCTGTGTCTCATGAAGCCGGGATTTTTCGTTTGGCCATTCACTGGGCACGGTCTTCTTTAATAATCGTAGTTCGACAGTGTGCTTTTTGGCTTACGGAAGGCGTTCTGTTGTCGTAGCGACTATCGAGTCTATTTATAGTTGAAGCCCATTCGCCCAACCCTCCATTTCATATGTTTTGTAGCCTCAGTCAGTCCTGACTGAGAGTATCGGCCACGTACAGTTTGTGTTTCTTCTTTTTGGTTTTATAAATTACGAGTACACTGGGACTGTATGGTATTATTTGTAGTATTATGAGTTTGAGTCGGGGTGGTGCTTCTTCTTGAGGCTTTTTGAATGTTGATTGAAGAGGTTTATAGTCCGATTTAACAGTTACATTTTTACAACAGATCAGATCAGATATAATGATGAAATTTGTTGCAAGCAATTAAAATTGCTAGTGCCTCATTTTCCCATAGTTGGCTATAAGTAGCCTGTGTGCTGGTTAACGATTTAACTGAATACGGTTGCCCGTTTTGAAGCAAAAATAAGCCAAAATTCGTCAGAAATTAGATTTTCCGAAAATTACAAGCTTATTTTTCTCATATTCTCCTACTTTCACCTAAGTTGTAAGCACGTTAAGTTCTCTATAGGCGTTTTGTAGAAATAAGTAGAAAGAATATACAGCCTTTGTGTGTATAACGCACCGTATACATTCCCAGGAGGTTGAGACAGACGTTTAATTCGTCGTACTCCATATTTTGGCTTAAGTGTCCACTAAGGAGCGCGTATATGTTGAAAACAAAGAAAACAAGAGGACTCAGAATGGAACCTGGTGATACGCCAAGGGTACAGGAATGGTTCCTGCCCATAATGTTTCACCGTCACCGCCTAGAAGTGACCACTAGCAACCTGAATGAATTTGATAACTTTTGTTCCTAGAATGTACCCAAATACATAAATTGAAACGAAAAGAACAGTCACAGTACTTACCTTCTATTCTCAGCGAGAATTTCGCAACTATTTTAGTTTTGCTCTACATCCTGATAGGTAGTTGAACAGTATGTATAAATTACCTGTTTTGACTTGTGATTCGACGCACGTTGCACGTTCGCTCACTCTCCAGCCTTCGCAAAAGTCTTCCGCCAACGACCTGCATCATTCACTATAACACAGCAGCAAAGCTCCGCGGTTTAGGAACGACGTTTCAACGACGACACGATCCATTGCCCCGGCGGACGTAGTTTCGACTGAACCTTCTCATTCCAAGTCGCCCCAAACAAGCTCCGGGGTTGGACAAGTTAATTCCTATTTTTTGAGCCGAACTCAGCCTTCCCTTAACACAATAATTATTTCGTAATTAGAGCACCCGGCTTCGACTTAATACAAATTAGAGACGACGATCCTTCGCCTTCTTCTTACCTTTGAAAACTACTCGAGTGTTGACCTTCTTTCTAACTTCCAGGTCGAACAATAGACAGAAAAGTCTTCATGTGCGGAATTATTCTTTTCAGTCTTATTCCTCGACTTCCCAACGGAAACCTGACACCGATTCGCTAATAACACACTCGGAGCCGTGAACGTGAACGCGAAAGATAATTGTGGCCGCGGAGCGGAAAATTAATCTTTTCAATAGATAAAGTGTTATTTATTCATCAACTTGGGTGAATATTCTTGAGAAGGGCTTGAAGTACGTATCAGGCTAATTAACGGTGTCAACGCATGTATTGACTATTCCAAGGTAGAGCCGTTGAAAACTCGCAAGTATCTAGTGCGCCGCTCCAACACTTTTCCTCAGCCCCAACTAAGTTGTTTATCGCTCCATCAACCAACCAAATCTTCTTTTCACTCAGTTCATACGAACGCAATAGAATATAAGCCACATACCAGAAGTTATTGGGTTACTCCTACTTATGTCTTGACCTTTATTGAGTTATCAACGTGCAAGTAATTTGTGAGACTGCAGACACCTTTTTTCGAGGAATTCGTGTTTATATATCTGAAGCTATGGGAAAACACCCGTGAAATATATAGCAGTTCGAATTACAAAAGTTCGTGGGACGTTTCTAAGCATTTCACGGCCGTCATCGTGTAGGTAGCGTATTGGACTACTTAGAGCTACTACAAAAATAACGAAATTTATAATGAAAAAGTGTACTAATATCTTTACTATTTATATTAATACTTTATTGCTATAACAGTCGGTATTTTTGTCCGCAAGCGCGGTCCTTAGGCGCTAGTCACGAACAGAAATATTAACCGTTCATAATACGACAATTGGAATGTGTTGAATGAAAACGAAGAAATTGCTTACAACTGTGTATTTGGCTTCAGATGAACAGTACATAATAGATAAATACCACAAATATTTGACAATAATAATATCTCTAACATAAAAATGAATCCCTATTTCCCTTCGTCACGCTTTATATCACGCGTGAACGGCGGGACCGATTTCCCCAATCTTTTTTTGTTGGATTTGTTAATGTCAGGAGAAGGTTCTAACAAAAAAAAAATTAAGAAAATTGCGCAAAAATGAGAACATTTAAGAATATAATTCGTCGCAGAACTCGCTATGCTGTCAGTCAGTTTGAATGAAGTGGAACGGAATCGAAATCGACAACAGAAATATTGCGTTCATTGGTTTCCACAAAATGGCCAGATTCTAAACATTTTTTGACTCATTTCATAATTACTTTCAAATGACGTCATTTGGCGCAATAAAAGTTATTCAAAAAAATGTTACAACAACTTCCGAGATTCAGAGTCAAATATATCATTTAACGCGTTACTTAATTCCAACGCCGAATAGTGACTGCGAATTTTTTCAAATCTATTTTAAGGTCGATTCAGCATAACAAATCGATCAACGTGTGCACACAATAATTCGGCGAAACTCCGGACGTTATTTATGACCGCTTTGAATGCCATCCAATAATCACAAAATTGCTATCCCGTGTCGGACTAACCTAACTAAACTATTTATATACGCGCAAGAAAAAAAACTAAGAACGTTCTATACCATAAAGCGCTTGAATAATAAACACTTTTTATGAAATATTTTTTAAATTAATCATACCAATTCGAGTTCAATATTCACTGATAAGACGGAATAAAACTATAATATATAATAACTGTGACTGACTGCCAGAATGAAAAAAGAGGAGCTGAAACACGCTCGTAAACATTTCTCCGTATATCACACCCAATCACTGTCTGGAAGAGGATACAAAGGGGCCCTAAACATTTACTTTATGTCAGTCTCTTAAACCACTGAGAAAACGTGCTGTTCTTAACAATTATTAGCAGAAAAACGCGCGAAAGTGAACTTGTTAATGCAGTGTGTATCAAAATGGACTGCGTTGATGTTGGAAAAATAATTTGGTGTAGTGCGATGTGAACAGAACGGAACAGTAAAAACGAGAACAAGTTCAGTATCCAGTTACGCAACACACTGAGCCAGCAGTACTGTATTATTGAACTTAGTGAGTGCAGAACACGAACGCCTCAGGGTAGAATTGAATATTTTGAGAGTGTTGAATTTGTGCCACGTAGGACGTGAGAGATGGGTAAGTATTGTCTAAATGGGACTTTCTAGAAGTGGCTTTCCTGCATACAATTTGCATGCACACATGTTATATGATATTGAGGACGATTAAATCATAGCTATCTCATCGACGAGGCTTTGTGTTTAACAGAAGGCACCCATTAGAGTCGCATCGCAATCAATATTCGCATCAACTTGAAAGGTTTCCGGTTTCCGCGTCTCTCAGTTGGACGATACACGATTCCCTCTGGCACTCATGGACCTTGATTGGACCTGTAACAATGTTAAGAAAGAGTTACGCTATTTATTATTATTATTCTGGTGAACAATTTAGAATAATTGTTGAAACTTTCAAACGTCGCGCTTTACTGACAACTGAAAATAAAACATTCGTTGCTCCCGGCTTGAACGGCTAATCACTTCTTGCGGCGTAGAGGCTTACACAGCACAAAGTATTTTCAAAACGATATAGTACGAATTTATCGCGTTTGTACTTTCCTTGGTAGTAGAAACGAAAGTTATGTAATCGGCGGCGAATAAAGTTAGCCCACAGATCATCATGTGAGGCGGCCACGCTCTGGGTAAAATCGACCGAAAACTAAATATTGTTATCATACTAATTAAAACACCCTTTTTTCTCGAAAACGGCCGTAACGATTTTAATCAAAATTCCAATTTCGTATGTACAGATCAAAATATCACGGCAATACCGTACTGTCGCTATGGAACAGCGCAAGTCGTCAGTTTCGGCCTCCTAATGGCATCAGCATCTATACAGATGGTTCGAAAACTCCGGAGGACACAGGCTACGGTGTGTGGGTAAGTGGTTCTGGGAGGAGTAGGGTGCCTAGGCTCCTGTTCCAACGGTCTTTCAAACAGAGATCTATGCTATCATCGCCGGGGCAATCATAATACATGAGAAAGGCTGTAGCAACAGAACTATCAACATATTGACTGAGTCAAGCGTCTTGTAGCAAACGCGAATAGAGTTAACGTGTATTGGACTCCTGGGCATAAGGGGATCGTTGGAAATGAGAGGGCGGACCATCTGGCCAGACTTGATTCGTCTACGGTACCTGTTGGGCCACCTCCCCATTGTGGGATTTCTCTAGTCACTAGTCAAGTGGACTGTGGGAGAATGTGCGAGAAGAATGCATCAGACAGTGTGGAATGCTGCGGGAGTAAGGCACCCCGAATGCTTCGTCTTAGAGGAAACACGTGAGATAAGACAGAACCTTCTGAGGATGGAGAGGAAGAACTTGGCAGATTGTTGGAATCATCACCAGGCACTGCAGAATGAACAAACACATGCATGTTATGGGCATAGTCGACGCCCCTCGATGTAAGCAGTGTGGCACGGATGAGCGTGGGAGCGAATTGCAATCTTTGAGACCACATCCCCCTAGAGTGGATATCAAAGAAGACTCTTGCAGGAAATACCTGGCATTCCTTAGGCTAGGCATCGACCAGTGAGACATAAGACTGGTACAATAGGTCGTTTGGCTGCGGTTTTTACTGCAGTTCTCCCTAACAAATCTCAGAAAAATTAGGGTGGTGGTTCAATAAACTACCTATACGATGAGCGCTTAATAACGCTCATCAAATAATTAGGCGCTACCCAGAAAATTCCAGAATCCCAACCACCGCCATTTCACTACCTACCGTTTCGCACGCTTCTTATTTGATAATTGTAGAATAGTGAATATGGCCCTCTGCAAAACAATCATGCTGACAGATTCATGATTCCACTGAGTTCTAATTGCTATGATGTGACACTTACAAATATTTCCAACGTCTGTGAACGTCATAGGAGCAAATAGATGGATCCAGACCATTGGACGAGCCAGTTCCTTACAGCTCACGGCGACAATGCGCAGCTTCACATCAATATTCTCCATACTGCACGTCTCGCGCCTCCAGTGCGGAGAAAAGAAGAGACTAGTTCCTACAGCATTGAGCGATGGTTGTGGAAGAACACCCAAACCTTCCAACTAAATAGTAAGATCAGGTGGGAAACCAGCTTATGAACTCCTCGCAGATGGTTCGGATTCTTTAGAGCCATACATCTGCGTGGTAACAAATGAGCAACAGCCCTCTACTGGGAGACTGGCTAAATGACAACCTGCCGTACCACCACAGGTCTGTGTTCGGTGGATGCTGAGTGCCGTGCCCTCGGATGCTAACGAAACCTGAACCGACTGATAGAGCTCTCTTATGAGTGTTCAAGAACATTCATTTTGATAAAGAATTACAGCTATTCTAATTGCCACAATAATTATCGTGACATGACTGGAAGAGTCACAATGAATTCCGGACCTTTGTTGTGGATGTTGTCAAAGTGCTCTCGTTACGTTGAAGCTATTTACTAGGGTTCGTTGTCTTCAGCTAACCCCGATTCTAATAAAGACTCTAGAAACCCCACGTACTCAATTACGTCACGTAGCCAGCCTTCAATTTTTCTTGGCTTTTATTATTGGCTTTTTGATTCTCTCGCGCATGAGGATAATACGCCTTCTCACATAAAGTTAGTACAGTACCTCAAATCTAGTCAAAAGGTGATACACTCGCTCCGTCATGATGTACCTTAGGGTTAGTTTCATTAAAAATATGGTCGGATAGCATTGGAGTCACTTATCTCGTCGATGTTTCGGAATGTCCTTCTCTCATTAAGCGTGTCACAGACCGTTTGTGTCGGGATGTACATAAAGTAAAGCTCTGAACGTAAAGCTAGTACTAATTTTCGTTCAAAAGAAGATGCGGTCGTTGTGTCCATCGCTGCATGTTTTTATAACCATGGCAGAAGGTAGCTATGTAGGCCCGATGAACTTAAATAGCGTTTTTTCCACAACTTTGACCGCTTTACAGCCGAAACCACGTCACATTTTGGTGGTTACTCTTGTTCAATGAACTCAGAGAAGCATTTTTGAAAAACAATATGAATTCGTAGGTGTTGACTAAGTCAAGACAGCCTGTGAGCTTCAAGTCAAATAAGCCTCTATTCGTTTCTTATGCCTTCGTTCGCCGTATTTTGACAAATACGTTTAACGGAATTGAAATTAGGATATGTTGTAAGCCTTTTACAATCCAGTTGACATTCATTTGGTGATGAGGACAGAAGACAAAGTTGGAAAGGGTACTTAGCCGGTTCGGCCTTTACACCTCTCCTGCCAACGCTGCTATCAAACGTGGGTACTTTCCATCGAAACCACGACCCCCACGATTTTGATAACTCGGCTTCATATCCAGCAGCAGTGTGCCTGAAGGCGGTGTGGGTGTGACAGCACAGACAGAAGCCTCCCATGGTGCCATTTAAATTTCCTGCGGCTTGAGCAACCTAAGAACATTTATGGGTAGCTGGGGTTCAGCCTCTTCTGTCCGATGGATTTTGAAGAATGCGTTTGCTCCCATCCACCACATGAGAAAAGAAGTCAGGTTGCGAGGCAGTCCCTTCCAGCCAGGTACATGTGTCCAGTGGTACCTACTGGCAGCCCTGCCAGAGTCCTGCCGATGCCCAAACTAGAATTTCCTTATGGACACAGTTTACCTGGCTGACAGGTCCTCGTCTGTGATTGGAAATCGAGACTTGAACAAAATTATTTCCCCATGTCTCCAACAGGAGCCTTGTGGAGATGAGGTTGTCTTGACCAGTAGAGGCTAAGTCGAGAGGTGTCTATTTTCTTGGTGGCAGTTGTCCAAGGAAGTCAGAGGTAGTTCTCGATATATTCGCATATCCAGTTGACAAGAATAATTGTGTGGTCCACAACCTGAGGCTGCTGGGGAGACTACCCAGCTGGGAGCTTTACCGCTCCCCTGCCACACTCTACAAATTGAACTCTTAGCGAATCCAGCCAGCGGCACCAACAGCCACGGGCAGAAGCCCCAGTCGTACCCATTTTATTTGGCTGCAGCTTGAGCAGCCTATGGACCTGAATGGGTGATAGGCCCCAGTGCCAGTATGTAAACTGGATGAGTTGTGGAGCAGCGTGTTATTAACTTTTTGCTGGCAACCAGCGTGGTGTGCTGTGCTACGAAACAGTTGAAGACATAAAGGTTAATCGCTAGAGGGCCGAACGGAGATATCATACCTCAAATGAACTCTATTGTAAAGGATTGCCAAGGACATGTGGCCGGGCGTTCTTCGACTTCACTATCGCGCGTTTTCCTAAACCTTCCGTCATCTTGAAACCATCGTGCACCTCTGACCCTACGGAATGAGGGGATGTTGGCAACATTGTTTGATCTTCCCACCGCAGCAGAGTTCCTTTGCTCTCAAAACGTTCGCCCGTTTCCTGTTCGGCCAGTTTCGATTATTTTCAGTTGTTCTAGAAACGGAAAGCAGCCGCGGCGGACGGATGGAAACTGCACCTACCTGAGAGCTCTAAGTGTTGGTTCTGTCAGTCAACTGAGGTTTGATAATTGGGGTTGAACCCTTGGAAGGTAGAGAAGAAGCCTGGTGCCATTCATTTCCTTCACAAGCGGCAGATTGTGTGCTCAATTCGGGAGTAAACCTTCGATAACAATTGGAAAGTGATCTTTATAGAGAAGCCGTCTAATGAACAAAACGCGAACCACCGTTTTTCATTGTTAACTATCTGATGCATCGTAACGCACAACCTTTCTCGACCTCCTGTAAATCCTACGACGGGCGACGTACCGATGATGTATGTTCTTTCAACCCATTTCTACACTAATGTTTACGCAACACGAAACCAACAATTTTCGGTACTTTTTGGTCCCCAACCCTCGCACCACTCATAAGGAAACTACTTGTTGCCAATCAAACCTAATATCTGGTCCGACGTAGCACCCAACTTTCCTTAGCACCTCGTCGCATTCGTAACTAAACGTTCTACATGGCCGCTGGCGGCTCTTAAGATTCTCATGTCTTTGAATTGCTCATCCTGTCATTATTGACTAATCAGCGCATAGGTGGTTAATGAGACTCCCTACTTGATGTTCTGATAATTGTCGCGTTTACAGTTGTAGAATTATCGAAAAAAGTATAACCGAAAGCAGTGAGAAATGCTGGTGAGTGAAACGGTGGTGATTTGATCCCCTACGTAAATCCAACGTACACTTGTATGTTCTACTAATTCAATCTATTTTTCATTCAGATCATCAGTTGGTAAAACAACATCACGTTTTAAGTAGAAAAAGGTAGCTTTTAAAGTTTATTGAATTTATTGAGGTGCTCCTATTTAAACCACGACCGTTATTGTATATTGTAGTATAACCAAGGGCTGCACTTCATTGTCAACATGATTTTCCTGAGAAGGTGTTTACTGTTTTGGAGCTATCTGGTGAAAGGTGAAACGGCGAGTGAGTGGAATTTCGGAATTTCTTCGGTTGTCCCTAATTTTTTAATGAGTTATTAAACGCTTATCGTAAGGTAGTTTATCGTGCTACCACCCTAATTTTGTAGCGAATGCTAGTTAGTATCTTGTGAGCGGGATTTATGAACAAAAAACTGAGCTAAACTCGATATTGTTCGAAATGTTTGATAATTCATTGTCCTCGTCATTTTCCTATGAACGAAAATTGTATGGTACTGTTGTGTCATTTGGAACTGTTCATACGAAATAGTTGTAACAGATTTGAAAAATATATATTTGGTGCTTTGATCATTATGATAATTATAGTCAGTTTTGTTCTAATTTTATTCGTACCCTCATTTCGGCGTTCCATGGTGATCCTCAAGCAAAATTTGAAATTTGGGTGATTTAATGCTATTTGAATCGCACTCGCAGACACACGCAGACCATTTTCCCAAACGATGTTTTTCTGACTCAGAACTCCTACACGTATACGAGTAGATCTGAAGAAAATTCAACTTTCTTTCCTTAGAAGGTTTGATTCGTTACCCTTTTGGTATCGAAGAGTAATAAAAAAAAGTAGGTTGTTTTTATTCCTATTATGCCAATCCTAGTGTCTCACAGGTCCATGTTTCTTGAGAAATGCCAGGTATCTCCTGCAACAGTCTCCTTTGATGTTTACCCTTAGAGAAAAATCGCTCCCTTTCACCTCTCTGGCACTGTTAATACCCATAACATACACGTCACGCAATACCCCGTGATAGTCCCCACCACCTGCCTCACCGTCTTCCTTCCTATCATTAGAAGGCTTGGTCTTATTTCGCATATTGTTCTCTTAGGTACGGTACACGAACCGAGTCTGGCCAGATGGTCCGCCCTCTGAATCTTTAGAGTTTGCTGAAGAGTTTCGCCGTATTAAGCACTCCCAACCCCAGCTTGGATTCATGAATATCAGTCATTACGTTGTTATGTCTCTTTCTGTGCAGTACAGCTACAGCAATGATAGCATAAATCTCTTCTTGAAAACCCGTTGGAGGGAGGCCCGTACAAGGGCACCATCGTGTCGAGCTTTATGAAGGTTTCCAAGCTTCTGAATGCATCCAGCCTGAAAGCGTGGGGCACCTTAGCTATTCCAAGAATAGTTAGTCTGTATGCCACCTTCATAGCCTCTGTCTCGACTAATACGTCAAGAAGATGGTGACAGGTTTCCTTTAAAGTGCGAAACCGATAACGTTTGGCTGCCTCGGGGCAAAAATTTGTTAACTGCAACACACTGACAGATTGACGAGCCAACTAATGAGTGGCACCTACAGGTTGGAGGGTTAAGGAAAGTAAAAAAAAAACTGAGCATTCGCGTGATCCTTCACACGTCGGAACACGCGACAAAACATGGTAGGAACCCCCTGAGCCCGGAAGGATCCAAAGAACGTTAAAAGCTCAAGAGCCTGAGGGGCAGAACTCAACTCGGAGGAACGAGCGACTGATGACAAACTAGCCAACTAATTAGGGCTCGATAGTCAACTGGTAGCATATTTACACAATTCGCGGCTTCTGGACTTGAGCCATCGCGTTCCTAAATTATCCTTTTCCCCGTCATAACTAAGAAGCTCGCTTCTGTAATTTTTTCCTTTTTTCTCCTTTTCAACTCTTTGTCGTTTTTGGCTCGTCGTTAGACGACGTGTGTTCCGACTGCCAGTCTTCATTTCAAAACCTTCCCCATCTAATTGGGCCCGTAAATTAATAAGTGAATATTCATTGTGAGTTCAAACTGCGGCGTTTGAGCTTCGTTTTCGTCGTTTTTATACCCTTTATTTCTTATTTCTCGTGAAGTAATAATTATTGTTTCGGTCCGGGGTTTCCTTGACGGAGAGGTGACACTATCTGGATGGCGGAGGCCTCTATAATGGCAGGTTTGAGTCCGTCTGTACTCAGAATCCGCGTTCATGTGAAAAAAGACGTACTTCTTTACTCGGAGCGTCTGGGCTTCAAGATGAGCCGTCGTCGATAAGGATGATCATATCGATAACATCGAAAAAAAATCGTCAATTTCCCTCTTATTTATGCCAGGGGGGTAGACATTAAGCAAATGTTCGGTGTTATTAAATAGTGTGATGACTCGTATGCAAAGTTGAATTGAGCCGGAAAGCAGTGCGATTTTCTCGAGGGAAGAGCTGTCAGTTCAACACACGAACGCGAACCGCATTTTATGCCCAGAGAGAATGGGTGGTGTTTCAGCCTTGTATTTGACTAATAAGACTCACCTGACATCCCATTCCATCTGCTACCGCAACTAAAAACAACCTAGTCCCATAGCGGTTTAACTACTCTTATTCGACTGTTTATGTAGTTGTTCGCTGCTATTACTTTGCATATGGTTTGTTCCATACATTTCAATCGAGCTGCGTTGTACACCAAGTCACTTCCTCTGCCTGAAGGGACTAGAAGGCAAGTGAGCCATGTATCATGAAGCGCTGAGTATGAAGTAAGCTTCCAAACGCGCTTCTAACGACAATGCTGAGTATAAGCGTGACTGTATAACAGAACGTCAATTGTCGTGCCCGTAAGTACTGCAGCTAACGCCTCCTCTCCTTTCTCTTCTGCATTCCAACCATTTCTCATGGAAACCGATGCATCACACGATAAGCATCCCAATTAGTGGCCCTATCGAACGGGTTCGGTTTTCGCGTTGGATTTTGTTGCGGTGTGAGAATCTCGAGCAAATGGTTCGGCATCTCTCACGTTTTCCGGGCAATTTGGTCTACGTGGTTGTAAGTCACGTGAAGGTGAATTCCGTAGTACTTGGTGTACGTTGTGAGTTCAATGCGTTATCGTTTCGCCCAAATCTTTCCGATCTCTTATTATTTGCGCTTGTATAAACCCCAAGCAAGCATTCCACTCGTCAAGTGCTTGTTCCGTTAACTTATTTAGCGTTGTCTCATTAAGTCATTGGGGAGAGAAGGACCCTGATATTTGATAAGCAGTGGAATGTTCCTGCTGCTCGACGATGGCTTATTGAAAGCATCTTCTACTAACCGTTTTCAGATGTACTTGGTGCTTTACTAACGAGTTGACATCGTTCGTTGGGGAACTGAAAGACGCTGCTTCCACCGTTCCAATTTAATGAACTAAAATCAATACGATTGCGTAAATTGGAAATATTCTTCAATGGACAAACCAAACAAAAAACTGTATATTTCCAAAAGTTAACATCAATCTAACTCGGTAATAACTTGGCGGGTCACCAGTCATTCATCGCATCGTTGTGCACTCCACATTAACGATTTATAAAAAGAAAATTATAGGAACGACTCGAATTAACTAGGAACAACTGACAACTTTATTACAAAAACGAGTCACGCCAACTATTTATCTCGAAAGAGTGGAAATAATTTCAAAACTTGAAGCCGGAATAGAATTTAAAATAACATAAACTGCTACTCCTCTCAACCTAGAAGCAGGAACGTTGGCGGTTTCGCTGTCTCGTCCAATTGACGTGACGACTTTTTGCGTTTGGCCTTCAGCAAGGTTCTGACAGCTTTCAGGGTTCATTTGCGTTTCAGTCCTTTCCCATTGAGCGGCTCTTGAAGCTACTGTGTCGTCTTCTTTCTCCATGAAAGCTGCTTTGAGTCGATAGAGACTGGAACTTCACAGTCTCTGATCTTAGCCATGTATAACGTCTCCCATTTTTAACAACTGGAAAAGGTTGAAGGTGGTTGGAGAGTATTCTTCTTTGCATGATTGCGCACCCAAACCTGCTTACATATCCTTAGCTCAGGATGGCTGGCTGTTCCATATTGTAGCGTAGGTTCTGCACGAATTCGTGAGGAGATACATCCGTGACTGTCGGATTCTGTGCTGAAAAATCACTAGGTAACCTCAGAGTGGTCCCATAGACTAATTCCGCATCACTACTGCCTAGCTCCGCCTTAGTTGCAGTCCGAACGATTGTCCAGCAGCACCTAAGGTAAAATTTCCACCAAGCGTTCTGAATTTTGACAACGAATTGCCGACTTCAGCTGGCGGTGAAATTGCTTAATCATGCCATTGGCCTTGGTGAAGAACACTAGAACTGCCTTCCTCTGTCTGAAGTGATCCTTTCAGGTGCCCACTAACTCAATGTGCACGTGCACAAATCTCTCGGTCAGCTAATTTAGGTCCCACTGTGTATCGCTGAACTTTTCCTCGATGACACGTCAAACAAAGCTTCACATATTTAGCGCTATCCTTAGCCACATCAGGCCATAGAAATCACTGCAATAACAACCGCAGGGTTGCCACTCTTCCTGAATGCACCAGCTTGTGCATGCTATCAAAAGCATACCGACGTTATTCGTGGGAACAAAGGGATGAATGTGTTTAGTAGAAACATAGCTGCAAACTGAAGTAGAGATGTCCGGCGTTTTAACTTGTTTGAAGGAGAGGGTTGAGCCAGAAACAACCTATGGTATATTTTCCTTGCTTCGAGCTGCAGCAAGTGTTTCGTAGTCTATCTCCTCAACGGCAACACTGTCCAGCCGAGACAGAAAATCAGCCATTAACGTACCTGATATCAATATAACTCCTTATCGATGCCTGCTTCGGAAAAGCCTTATCCAATCGCTGGTTAAAAGCATAAGTGAAGGTCTTAAGATCAGTGAACAGTACAAAAACTTAGATAAATTAGATTTTGAATACATCCCAGTTCCCAGTCTTATCGAAAGTCTTGACTTTCAACGTAACACTAGGCACAGCAGCTCCACCTTGTTCGTTTGGAATCGACCATTAGAGCTTCATCACTTCTGCTACTACTCTTCTCACTTTATCCAACATACTCTTCACTCCCTTAAAAAGCGCTGTTCTCTGGGCCTCCCAATAAAGTTGAACTCAAGTTTCCAATAGGGGAACCACCGGAATTCCTATGCTCTTCGGTTTCATTTACGCCATCTCCAATAGTGTCAACTAGTCGACAATAGGTCGATCGACAATAGGTAACTAGTTTATGCAATAATTTCTACCATTCATTGATTCCCACCGCTGCCACCACTTTTATGGATTAAACAACACAACACGCAGTTAAAATAGTGAAAGAACTTTCTAGCAGTCACGTGAACCAAGAACTAGCGTTTTTAATTGGAAACCAAACGAATCTATCTAGGAAATCGCTATAAATGGATTTAGTGTTGACCCAATTTGTTTGGGTGCTCCGAATTATTGTGCAGTTTCAATATCAATTTTGAGCTCATACGATGCAGTCATTCTCTCTCAATCGTCGTCACAGACTTTCTCAAATTTTCCTCCCTAATTCGTAGACCTTTTTCAAGTAATAAAGAACTGGATTTTTTGGTGCCTCGGTGGTGCGGTGCGGTTGCTTCCCTCCGCCGACGGACGGTACCTCTTTTGTATTACCTATTCAAGTGTTGGGTGGATAATGACAAAATTGAAAGAGCGGCCGAGGGGCTGTGGGACGGAGTCTTTCGTCTTGAAGGGGCCGAATGTTAGCTGTCAATCATTCGACGGTAATACCAGCTATCGTTGAGGTGAGGTCGAGCAGTGTTTTAGAAGCCTGGCTCACCTAGACAGTTGCTCCAAATAGTCCCGGAGCCGCGATCTTCCTTCACAAACCATAACCCTGTGATCATCTACGCAATATTCCTTATTTTACTTCTCCGCCTTTTTCCCGTTTTTTTCTGTTTCTCTCTTCTTCCCTCAATTGCGGTTCTTTTGTTCTTGTTAACGTCTAATGAGTCTCTCCGAGACCTTCGGAGTCCACAGGCTCGTCCCGTTACGCTTCTAAAACTATTTGCTCGCGTCTCCGGCAACATGTGCGAGAGCTTTTAGATGTCGACTTTGTGTCAGCCCTCGATGTTGAAAAAAAAGAAGGAAGGACTGATCCTGGGACCTCGCGGGAAATTGATAGTCAGGGGAGATGATAGGCCTGGCCATCTCCTCTTTTCAAGAGTTTGACATCGTCAGAAGTTGCGAACAGAATGGGGCGACAGATGCGCAGAGAGAAAGTGTGACCGGCGTCTCCTTAGCCGAACGTTTTTCTTCTGGGGCGTCCAGCCACACCGAGACGAATTCCAAGTCATAATAATACAAGACATTTATTAGTTCTTAAAGAAATTGGGTTATATCCGCCAGTAGGCAAATTACTAAAGTTAACGTACCTGTTAGGTGAGTCCGTCTCCTCTGGCTTGTGAGTTACTGTGGGCAAGCGCTTTCGATGTAAAGACATCATCGTCTGGCCGTTAAGTCAGTACTGGAGTCAGTCAGTTGGTCGTGGTCTTTATATACAAAGAGAAAGGTGAAAGGGGTGATGGAGCGTCGGGGAAGGGGCGGGGAGAGGAGGTCATGTAGCCTCAGGGAAACCCCTAGAGATAAATGGAACGTGTTGGATGGTCTGTCAATTGTGGAATTTAAGTCTTTTTGTTTGGGGTGGTCTGTAAATCCGTCAGTTGGGTGTTTTCGTTTGTGTAGTGTTTTGAGTGGTGTAAATATGGTGTCGCATTTTGTGTTGATTTGTTCATTTATGATCTGTCCATTGAAGTTTTTTTTGTTTATAAATTTCCATGTTTTCTAATATGTTCAGTTTTCGTCCTTTGTATTGTTTGTGTAGTAAGGTGGTACAGTCCTGTATTTTGGTGGGTTCATGTCCAGTTGTTTTGAGGTGGTTGGCAAAGTTTGAATCGTCTTTGTTCCTACTAAGAGATTTAATGTGTTCTGAGTATCTGGTCCGTATTTTTCGTCCTGTCTGTCCTATGTATGCGTTTTTACAAGTACAAGTTATTTTATACACCCCACTTTGGTCGAGTGGGTCTGTATTTTCAGTCTTTGCAGTTAGTTTGGTTCTAAGTGTGTTGTCCGTACGTAATGCAATTTGTATACCTTCCTTTCGGAGGATATTAGTTATTCCGTATATTTGTGGTCCTGTGTACGTGAATGTGCAGCGTCTTGTTAAAGTCTGTGTATTTTCTGTTTTTGAGTCGTTTGTTTTGGAGTCATATTGTCTTAGTAATTTGTTTATTGTTTTTTTAGAGTAACCGTTATTTTCTGCGATAGTATTTATAATATCAAGTTCTTTTTTGTAATTTTGTTCGGATAGTGGGATCGTTGTTAGTCTCCGTATCATGTGTCTGAATGCACTTAGTTTATGTTGTTGTGGGTGGTTTGATGTAAAATGTATGGTCGTGTCGGTAGCGGTAGGTTTTCTAAAAATGTCGTATTGTAGTTCGTTGTCCAACCGTGTGATTTTTACATGACCTCCTCTCCCCGCCCCTTCCCCGACGCTCCATCACCCCTTTCACCTTTCTCTTTGTATATAAAGACCACGACCAACTGACTGACTCCAGTACTGACTTAACGGCCAGACGATGATGTCTTTACATCGAAAGCGCTTGCCCACAGTAACTCACAAGCCAGAGGAGACGGACTCACCTAACAGGTACGTTAACTTTAGTATTTATTAGTTCCTTCGATGTAAAGGGTATTTAAATAGAAACTATATGTAACTGTAGCGAGAAAATTGGCTTTTCATCAAATCTCTACTCCTCCTGAATTGAAAACCTCATTTCGGTGTGTTATCTGTGTATGTCTGTAAGAGAGTTAGAAAGCTATGATTACTTTGAGTAATTATTACTTATTAAATCGCTTTCCTGTTTTAATGGAAATGCATTTCGGGTTGACACCAGCAGTCACAAAACGGAGTGCCGGCTTTTGAACATGAAAGCGTAACAGTAACAATAACATATTTCCTTTCATTACATGCAATCCGGAGTAATTGGAATTTTACGAATTGTAATGGAGTATTCTTGAATTATTTATATTGGATGAGAGTTTCCCCGTATCACATCAGCCCTGGGGCAAAGTTTTACTGATCACAACACGTATAGTCAGAATGGGGTCTTCACTGATGTGAGTTCACCGCAGTTCTATTACATAGCAATGCGATAATGATTCACTAGTTAAAGTAAGGAAGTTACTTGAGAAGGCAGCAATCTGCTCGTCTACACAATAGTTCAGTCATAATTTAACTTATTCTCTATCGTATTCATGATTACCACACAAAACAAAAATTACATCTGAGGTAATTTGGGGGTAATTGCAGTGCCCGTTCCTGTTCCTGTAACTCAAAATGACTACTTGTACTAGTACTTTTTGGTTACAGGTAATAGGAATGAGTTTTTGGCTTTTAAACTATCTTTTACTAATCAGTCCATCACTTTCATTTCGAATAAATTCTCTGTGAAATCGTTCATTGACATTGTAGGGAATATCGCTGTTGAATCTTCTTAATACTTTCAAGTAATCCACATTTTGTTCTTTACAGCCCAAATGCGCTGAACGAAGATGAAGCTCGCGTATATATTTGCGTGTGTTGAGGAATGTCGTGCGTTGTTCCGCACCTGATTGTTTGGAAAATTTGTTTCAATACGATCAGCTCCTGCACAACCGCCATTCCCACGCGATAAAGGCTAGTATATTTCTTCCCTGTTAACTTCCCCCTTCAAAGCAGAACAATAATTGTCAAAACATTTTGACGGAACTATTTTAGCATTGTATAATTTTACGAACGCAGTTTTTTTCTTATAAATACGGTTTAGTTAATATGAATGTCAGGAAAATTGCGATTGTAGTCCAATAAACTGCTTACACGATACGTGCATACGGTACCCTGGAGCGATCGCAGAAACAAACCAACCGCAGTTGCAATTATTGCCATTTCTCCAAGTTTTAACTCGATTATTTTAAATCAATAACCACAATCCAGTTCAGAAAAATGGTGTTGATAATAAGTGGAAGCAACTCCGTAAATTCTCGTAAACTTGAGTGCCACTAGTTTGTAACAACGTTCTACCAAGGTCATGTAAACGGAAGCAAAAACAAATTTGATTAGTTGCTGATGCGAAGCGTTGAATGCACGTGGGACTGAGGAAAGATGTGAGATGCGTCGTATCAGGTATTTCATCATTGATCGCAATACTTCCTCAACTTTGGGTCTACGAAATTAACTCGGATCTCACAGATCAGGTTTTGCAATTCCCCTGAAAAATCGGGAAATCATGTGAACGTGTTATTATTGGTCACATCACCTCATTAACTTCTGAAGGCTTCCTAACGCTTCAGCAGCTGCCAATACTTCTCCTATCGCCTTCGGTTTCTTCCACATTTTCGATCTCTGCGAGTTTTTTGCGTCTTTCATATTCCGCTACCACCGATTAAGGATTTTTATCTCTCCGAAACAAAAACATTGAGCTTCGAGTTAATTTATCCTTAACGACCGGACCGAAAATTTCGCACTAATTGACCGTTCTACACCTGCCCTGTAGATGATTTCATCGTTCGCCCAATTAATTCCCTGCAAGTCCCGTTCTCCGGTTGGCAAGAGTGATGATGGGGAAGGGGTGGGCTGGGGGTTACACACTTAACACTGGGAATTGAAGTGAAATCGTGCGTAACAATATCACAACTTACGTAAACTCGCTAATCTGCTGTATACGAACGCAGTATCTTCTTTCAACGCATTTCTGCAGAGAGATGTATTTAGTGCGAAATAGAAGTAGAGTTTGATCTTAATCGTTTTAGCCGTTTTTGGCACAACTATAATTTAACGTTCGGCAAATCTCATTTTCGGTGCTGAATTCTGTTGAACTATTTTACGTAAGTTTCGGATACGTTTAAAAAAATACGATTTTTTTCACAATCGTCGACTGTAGAATTGTATTATACTGCATACTGTTGGAGGTGACTTCCATTACACTCGTACCGCTAAATGCAGCCCTATCCTTCTCAGTTAATCGTATATGGGTAATTAACCGTTCTTTATCTGGGCGTTTAACGTCACGAGAGACTGCGTTGCGTACATTTCCTTTTGAGAAAGCCACACTTGAAAATATTTTTTGCAAAGCGTTGTTTTGTTCGTACCACCGAGCACTTCTCCATTGACCTTGGTTCTTTTGCATTCATTCAAAGCCTTAGCCGTAAAATTGTGGAAATTACGCGCTCCGTTAAACTACGGACCTTCGTTTTCTTTAAAATTAACTTCAACTGTGCACTTCAGGCGCGGTTCCACTTCATTAGGTTTTTGAACCCAGGCGCCCCAAGGGCCAGGAAATCACAAATCATGAACTGTTATAGAAGAGTGAGACAAACATCTGGTGCGTAATAACGCACGAAATACGAGCCCTGTATCGTCGTACAACGCATTTTTAAGTGATAAGTTTGTTCAAAATTGTTGTGCAATGAATTGAAATTTCTTGGGAATATATAGTGCGATCAGGAGTTTGGCATCCGATGATGATGTGCAGGCTAAACACCACATTTATCGCGTCGCGGCCGTTACGCAGGTACATAGTTTATTTTCTCAAATTGTTGTGAAGGTCACGCGGAGTTCTCTAGTTTTCGTTCAGCGATCACATAACTTCCCCTCCTACTAAGAACGACTCGAACGGTGGAAGGGAAAATGACGAATAGGAGTATGTATAGAATTGAGCAACAAGACTTAAACTTTCTTTCCTCTCTCTTCATCATTATCGTTCTGAGATATCATAGGCCTTCGAGCGCTCATTTTGAAGTGACGACTCCAAAACAGTTCCAACTCGACTAAAATGTTAGCTCAGGAAAAATGTGCACTAGTCGCCGATCAGTCGGTCCGAGTCCTCATTAAGCCAGGGACGATCGATTTGTGTTTCTTCGGAAATGAGGCGAGAATGATCGTCAAATAGATAAGTGTTAAACTGCCCAGTTAAAACCTTCGATAACGAAATGAACGCCATTATTTCTCATTATTTTTCAGTACGTTTCACTTTTGGAGCGTCGCGTTTTTTTTTCTGTCGGTAAATTCTTTTGTACATACATCAGGATTATCTGATGCTTCGGGGTCGTAATTACAATTGATCTGTTAGGGTTGCCAAGCTGACGAATTAGCCAGGAATTTTTAGGTTGGACGGACCGCCGCCAGTCTTGTGCCGCTGCACTGAGTGGTATGGTAACGTGGTGGTGGGCTGGGGGAGGGGAGAAAAGCGTTTATCTTTCAGATCTGAGCATCACGTGACCCCCTCCGTCCGTGACGAAAATCTAGATAACGAAATTAAACCAGCATGGGAGGAATAGGTAGTTTTGGAAGTCGTCATGCCAACGCCACTAGGAGAAAACTATGGCGCACAAAAGAGCCATTTTCGAAGCCAACGGGGATCTCTTGGTTCGTTGTAATTGCGCAGTGTTGTGATGGTTGGGGGGGGGGGGGGGCACGGCGTTATCGTGCGGTGGAAATTCAAAGATAAGAAAATTGGTTTTAACGAGTCGAACAAGCAAGTTCAAATGTTGAGAGGCTTAACGCCATTGTTTCCTAATGACTGGGCAGGGGAGATGGAAATGTGTTTTTCTACCTGGCAGGTGGATTCTTGGAACGGACATTAAACCCGACTAAACATGTCGTGATCCGTACACCTCTGACAATCGGTTTTATGCTGGTTCAATTCTACAATCGAAATTGGTTAAGCTCTGCGTGTTGAAACGGGCAACGTGGTTTTCAGATTTCAGCGTGGTCAATAAGTTACTTGGAGGAGGGACTACTTAAAAACAGTTATAGTAAACACTCAAAGGGAACAGTAAATGTTCCAGTCACAACTAGCCATTTCGCAGAAAACCGAAATCTATACGTTGTGTGATCATCTTTGTGTGTTTATTGGAGACCTGATGACCGAAAAATTAATTGAACTGTTAGCCATCCTCCAGAAACCAATTACGGTATTACGGTACCAATTACGGTACGTGATATGTTTTTGTAATCGTCTTCTTTTCAAATAATCGTTTTAACAATCCAGTCGTTTCGTTAGTTTGAAGTTCATGTAAATACAGAAACGGGATGGAATTGACTTGTATGATGTTGACGTTCGGAATTGTGGGATGATTAGGCGTGTCGATTTATTGGCGCCAATCGTTGATTTGGAAGAAGCGTGCAGATAAAGTCTTGCAATTCCCTGCAGTTATCATCTCTTTGGAAAACCTTTATCATCACTGTGAACACTGTAAGGGATGTGGAGAATAATAATGAGAAAACTGCTCTGAAAAATAGGAATAAATATCTAACCTCTTGACGATGATCGCGAGTGGGAGGCGATTGTGGTTCTAGAATTTATTGTTCTGCTGCTATTTGTGCCACGGCTATTATTGAACAATCAGGTCACAAGTGAATTAAAGGAGAACCGCATTCCTCGTCCCGAAGGAGGGGGGGGGGGTGAAGTTCTGGAATTTCAGGAGTAGCTCCTATACATACATATTGTGAGCATTAGCAAACGCTTATCGTATAAGTACTTAATTAGACTATCATCACAATTTTTCCGAAGATTCTTGTAACATTTGAAGTGCTAGAAATCGTCGAAATCTGTGGCAACTTATTGTGCTACTCTTCTCATTTCCCCACAAATTAGAATTTTATGGTATTGTCATGTTATTTGGAGCTGTCTACACAAAACGTTTAATCACAATCGTTAGAGTCTTGAGAAACAAAATATTTACTGTTTGGATCACTATGATGACTATAGTTATTTTTCAGCGGATTTTGCACATACCTCAATTTTGGCGTCCCATGGTGGCCTGCGGGCTAGAAATTAAGTTTGAGCTGAGTCGGTTTAGTATCTCGCTCAATCACGTTAAGACCACCCAGACCATTTTGTATTATTATTCATTCTGAAAAATAACCCTATGTTTTCGGTCACGGAAATTTTTGTACACCCCTCCCTTCTCTCTAATAATTTGACACTTTACGAGTCAAGTCATCGGGAATCTGCTACGTCCGTCCGCCGGCCCCTATCCACCATCCGGGCCGTTTTAAGCCCTTAATGTGAACAAAAAAATCCGTTCTTTCCCCAAAAAATCCCATTTAGTATCTAGTTGTGCCAACCCGCTAGTCGATCGGAAGAAGCCCATGGTTTTTATGGGCAAAAAATTAAAAAGGTACTTTTGGCCGTTTTAACGTAAATACGCCTTGTTTGGTATCGTTTTCTTCGTATTTTTAGATGCTGGGTCGAATGGGGTGAGTATCAGAGGGGTACAACGACTTACAGATCAAAACAGTGACATTACAGTTATTATATTGAGCCAAAGTTTACTAATTGAAAGAACTCGCGGGGCAATACAGCGAAAGTAATCGTTTAAGCGTCTCACACCAACCAATTGGTGCCAATTGCTTACAGGAGCCCACAGGCACTTGGAATTTTTCATTTTCTTCGTTCCGTAGTAATAAGGTAATGCTTTGTATGGTTTACTGGCATTTATCGATGGTTAGTCGAAGGGGATGGTTCTCAGAGATGTCAGTGTAAGTCGAGCTGTTCAAGGAACTAATAAACCGTTGTGTAATAATTTGCAGAGTTACAGAAATAGTGTTTTTCGGACTCAGTGCGCCTTAAAACGTAAAGATCCGAAGAGAACTCAACTTTTTTTCAGCCGATTACATAACTTTCCTGGCTACTTCGTAAAGCCAAGGAAAGTGGAAACGAACCGAACGATACTAATCAAACAGAACCGAATAATAAGAATAAAGCCGACCAGAGTAATGTAAATAAAACGTTAACGATAGTCGATATATGACTACGGACTACGAGCCTTCCATGATTTCGACACAGAATCCTGCGACTAGTGGTGTTGAACGATCATAACAAAACCAGCAAAAACAAAATGAAACAACAAAACCTTTTGAGTTATGTGTTGTGACCAACGCCCTTTAATGAGCTCAAAGGCTGAAGTATTCTTCGTCACTCAACAAAACTGCCACGATTGATGGTAGACGTGTTTCGTACAGAGAGTGCTTCAGAAGGGCTGTTCACAGGGTTCGGTAGCATGACGAGCTCCTGGGGACGTTTTGTCTGACCCTTGGGTCGCCACAGCTGATCTCTCGGTTTGTAACTGACCGCCCAAGTAACCTCCGTAAAGTAAATCAAATGTATAACCAGATTAAGCTACAATTCCCTGGGGCAATACCTCCTTGTGGTAAGGGCACATGGGCAATAATCTTCTACCGGAATACTGGCTAAATGACGCTACCTGCTCTACATCCTCAGGGCTGGGTTTGATGGATGCTGAGTGAGTGTCAGTGCTCTCACACACTAGCAAAGATACAACTGCATGATACTCATGAACGGCTGATAACAACCAACGGCCAATATAAGAAACGGACCGTTGCACGTCAGACCCAACGCGATTGAAAGAAACCCACTCAAATGTGATGCTTAGCCTGCAGATTACCTTGGGTCGCCAAAGTAAAGAGTATGAGAAAATTCGGTCCCAAACTAACTATGGTAGCAAAATGATCACAACACCAAATATTTAACCTCAAAAACCGCTCGTACGATTTTCATCAGTTTTTGTATCGACAGTTTCAAACGGCACGACAACACCAGTAGATATTCCTTAGTGAAAATTACGAGAGGAGCATAATACACGTAAATATGGACGAAAAGGAATTTTCGTGTGGTTTTTTCATTATAAATCTCGCTCATAATACTAGCATTTCCAAAAACGTCAGGGTAGTGTTCTAATATGCTCCCTGTACTTTTGAAGTTTAATAATCCTATTATAGCAATTGGGTTAGATCGGCCACTTAAGTTAACGTACCTGTTAGGTGAGTCCGTCTCCTCTGGTTGGTGAGATACTGTGGGCGAGCGTTTTCCATCAAAGAATACAAAAATAATAGGACGGACCACAAAGACATACAAACAACTAAACAAATTAGGACCAAACTCAACAAAAATAATTTAATTTTGACAAAAGCAGACAAAGGAAGCGTCATTGTTATACTAGATAAACAGAAGTACATAAATAAGACGACTGACTTCATCAACCTAACTCAATGCACGAAACTGAAAAGAGACCCTACGGACTCATACCAAAAGAACAGCATTATAAATACATAAACCACCACTACTCAACGAACAGCCAAAAATGCATAAAAAATGACGCACCCATCAGACCAGTTATAAACTTCACATCTGCACCAGCATACAAACTCTCAAAATATTTTACCACAATTTTAAAAAATATCATTACTTTACCAAACAGATATACAATACGCAACACAGAATAACTCACCACTATATTAAAAGACGAGACTCCAAACACTAGACTCGTATCATTTGATATAAAAAACGTATATCCTTCCAAAGTAATAAAAGAAACCCTTGACATACCACGAACCAAACTAAGACAAATAGACACGACAAGTACTAGAAATGTTACCAACCTCACCAAACTGACACTCGGACAAAACTACTTCCAATTTAACAATAGCGTATACAAGCGAAAAGATGGATTAGGTATGAGAAACCCTACCTCGTCCATATTGAGTGAAATATTTCTACAGCATTACGAAGAAACTCACATCCAGACCTTAATGACATAACACGATATCAAACATTACGCCAGATATGTAGGTGATATTATCTGCATATTAAGCCGTGACAACACTGACGAAATATTAAAGGACTTGAACAATATCCACCATAACATCCAATATGACATGGACAAAGAACAAAATAAAACTCTTAATTACTTGGACCTGAAAATCACATGGTTGGACAACGAACTACATTTTTAGAAAACCTACTGCTACTGACACGACCATAAACTGTACATCAAACCACCCACAACATGAACTAAGTGCATTCAGACACATGATACGGAGACTAAAAACTATCCCACTATACGAACAAAATTACAAAAAAAAACGTCTATATGACTCCAAAAAAGACGATCCAAAACACAAAATACACAGACTTTGACAAGACGCTGCACTTAGACGTACACAGAACCGAAAATATACGGAATAATTAACATCCTCCGAAAGGAAGGCATAGAAATCGCATTACGTACGTACAACGCACTTAGAACCAAACTAACTGAAAAGACGGACCCACTCGACCAAAGTGGGGTATATAAAATAACTTCTACTTGTACATCTCCTCTAGACAACTGGACATGAACCTACAGAAATACAGGATTGCACCATCTTCAATGGGCAGATCATGAACGAACAAATCAACACAAAATATGACACCATGTTCACAACACTCAAAACACTACACAAACGGAAACAACCAACTGACGGATTTACAGACCACCCTATACAAAAAAGACTTAGAATCGACAACCGACAGACTATTTAAGACTCACAGTACTCACATCACATGCCTTTCCCTTCACCACTAGTGGGTTTTCCCAGAGATGCATGACCTCCTTCATCCCCCCCCCCTCTTCCTCGATGCTCCACCATCCCTTTTACCTTTCTCTTCGTATTTAAAGACCACGACCAACTGACTGACATTAGTACTGACTTAACGGCAAGACGATGATGTGTTTACATCGAAAGCACTCCCTCACAGTATCTCACCAGCCATAGGAGACGGGCTCACTTAACAGGTGCGTTAACTTTAGTAATTTGTCTACTGGCGGATCCAACCCAATTGCTATAATACGATAATATGATGTTACCAATCGTCATAACATAATCAGGGGCTACCTCGAAAATTCCAGAATTCAAACAAATGTCGTCGATTACCAACTTTTTTGCAGAGTTCCCCTTTTCTCAGTTTTTATTTCAGTTTTCCCCAAACTGTGTACACGACCTTCCCCAAAAAATCGAGTTGATAGCCTCATCAATTAACTATAGTCGTACGTTGGAATTTGTATGAAGGTCGGGGAATGAGTTGCAGCAGCGCAGTAAATTAAAGAACTTTAGTCGCTACCAGTTACGTTTTAAAAATTCAGATGAACTCGGTGAAAAATAAATTGAGTTAACATGAGGTTAACGAAAGTTGTGTGTTGCGATGCGCCATGTATTTCACCAACTTATTACTGATTTAAAGGCTATTAAGATCGTTTTCTCTCGAGAAGTCGTTATTTCTGATGAGGCTGATATAGAGGCTGCCAGAAACGCCGAGAAATGTGATACGAAGAAGAACTGGATACGAGACGGTATGCGCCGGTTCTACGATCCGATGTCGACGAGCTCACGGATCTTAGCTCGACGACGGTCTTTTAAACGTCACATTTCCCGGGGGTTTCATGGCATCAGTATCCTAGCGATTTATTCAATAAAAGTGAATTTCGTCAAGCTAGGTCGACAGGAGGTTAAAGTTATTTGAAAATTGGCCGCACTGTTCGATCAGTCTACTTCTGGAGGGACGATTTGTGAAATGTGCCGGAAACGTTACACAAGTGGGATGAAAAATGGCGAATCATCCGGCAGCCAGTAAGTTAAGGTGGCTTTAACGTGTTGAGACAAATGTCTCCGTTTAATGTTACCTAGTCGACGGAAGAGAATCCAAAAACAAGCCTTCGAATAGAGGTAAAGTTCGGACCTGAATGGTGTTACGTTGCAGCAAACTATTATGTTGGCTTTCGAGTTAAACGGCGAGTTTTAGCATATACCCGGTGTGAATAGAGTATGCGACTAAAGGTAACGGATGAAACATCTGTATAAAAGAGCTCTGTGAGATGTGTGAGGATTGTGCGAGAGCAGTTTGAACTGAATTGCTACAGTCCTGGTTCTAGCAATCAAATCGGAAGTATGATGATGTAAGGTAAAACAAGGTGCCAGCGTAACACTTCAAAGAGCTATTGGAATCCCGCATATTTCCAAGATAGGGGAACGTTACGGCTATTGGTTTGCAACCATTTTTCGAAGGCTGTTTACAAGACTTGTCCCGCAATAATTATTTATAAATACGAAATACTCTTTTAGCCTGTACTATAAATATAAATCTAAAGGTTCAGACGTTCTTTCAATGGATTTTGTGTTGAGGACTATTAACTATGGTGGCAGTTGAAACAGGAATTGTGGCTGCTGCTTCAAAACGTTTAGGACCTCCAAGTGTCATGAAGTCTTTTTGACCTAAAACGGGCGTTGTATACAACGCGAAACAAATTTGAAGTCTGTAGTTCGTTATGTATTTCCAATTCAAGTGGAGTTCACAAGATCAAGCCGCCACAGCTCCCCTCCCTTCATACCTATCAGTCATCCGTTAATCAATCCCTATCCTTTTTTCCCAGCTCGGAGGTTAGCTTCAATTTTACTGTGGAAGCTGCCCAGGAAACTCCCACACCAGCAGACTTCCTCCTGTCGTTATCATTCCTCTTCTTCCCTCCTGAAAACCGTGCAATGGCAAAACCTTCCCCTTGCCCCAGTCCCATCCCTTCTACAGCTTGCCACCCTAAATTCACAGTCAGTCTACCCCACGCTTCTTACTCAGTGTGTCCTAGACGGTGTTAATTCCCTAACAGTTCACATCGCTACTCTAACCTCCATTTCCCCCGTATGAAGACGAAGTCTGTAAGCTCGCATTGTTCAGTGACCATCATAGACACACACACTCTCTTCTCTCTTTGACATCTTACTATTTTCACTATAGTCTATAGCTCTATCGCTCGCCTAACAGTCACAGTTAATTCTTTCGACCGCATTTCATAGACTCGAACAATCATAATTTATGAATTGGCTCGTACAGCTGTTTTTACTTTTCTTCGCTTTACGAAATCCGAAAAAAAACATTTTAGCTATGAAATGTTCATCCCTGGAAAAACGACGAGAGCACGGTTATCTTGTTAGCCTCGGTATGTGCCAACTCGTAACCATTTACAACAGAGTGCCCTCTAACACAAACGACATCTACACATGTGCCCGGTAACTTGAGACTGTTTGTGTAAGGTGGATTCCGTACTTCGATTTGGGAGAATTAAGAGTATGGGCTCATGGCTGGCAGCTTAATTATCAAATTTCTTTTTTTAGTTAAGTTTCAGCGTGGGAATATTCTTCAGCAAACAACAGCGCTTATAGAGCCGCGAAAGCTTCCACCGAATAAATTGATGCTTGATCCTGCGACATAAACTGTAGGAACCGACGTTGTGTGTGGGAACGACATAAGCTCAGCCGAATATCTGTCCCTGCACAGAACCGTATGGAAATACTTCACGGGGTGCGCATTTGTTGGACGTTCTGAAGTGAAGAAGGGGCGAGATTTGGGTCCTTGGGAGCTGTTGAAATAGAAAGCGGCACGCGCCCTGAAGGAGCTGACAGAAGAAGACTTTCAGCTCAGATTCAAGCAGTGGATGAGTCGCATGAAGCATTCAGCATAACACGTTCTACACCGTCTATAATCCACCTCGTCTATAAAGAGAGCTAATTCGTCTTCAAGTCGCCAACTTGTTCCTAGTTTTTGAGTTCGGTATCCAGATGTGACGTGAATCGTCCATTCAAGTCACTGACCAGCTCACAGAATAAACGACTAAGAATCGGAATAAAATTAATGCGAATAACTTCGACGAGCATCTGCGTGTTCCGCTGCAAATCGACGAATAAACCGTCCGGAGGGAGCAAGTTGCGGCTGACATCTCGTCGAGAACACAATGAGCACGGCCCAAAAAGAATGGAAACGGGGAACTGAGGGGGTCGTCCTGTTAATAAAACGGTCATCGCTACAACTGAGCCGCTCAAGGAGACGTGTAGGCGGAGGGAAATTAGATTTATTCCCGCGAAACGCTCGTCGTCATCTTCAGTACGGGAGCCGAGTTCAGGAGCAGAATCCGAGAGACCTCCCGCGGTCCTTATTACTCGGTACCTACTCGAATTCCTCTTCGAGAGATGATATATTTCGCCGAGGCTTTTGCGGAGGTTAATATTTTTAAAACCCCTTCATCAACAAGTCCTTCGGCTGCTCCATCGTCAACGACTTGAAGAGCGCTCTGGTTGTTGCGACGAGCCAACTCGTTTATAACCACCCACTTGAGTTGAGTTGCTTCAATTGCTCACTCCCACAGAAAGAAACATTTGGAATTTCTGTTCAACCACAACTTCTCATCAAACCTCAGCGTTTCTAACTCCAAATATCTAATGCGGAGCATCACACAACTTTCCTTAGTTGCACGTACCTTCGGTGATTTTGAGTTACAGTGTTAAACAAAAGCATATTCGCATACAGCCTTCTTTATTTGTTCGATTCTTCAATTGTTTGACTACTACATACAAACTCTTAATGAATACGCTTGCGATGTGCTCATTCGCGTGCAGGTTTGCGGCTGGAAAGGCAAGCGGTTTCTGAAAAATCCCTTAATCTTGAACCCAAAGACATAATACTTTTTTACTTTCCTTAACCCTACAGAGTAGAAAGGAAAGTTATGTGTATAATGCGCTATCTTTTAATTTGTCTTAAATTTTCTTTAGATTTTCACGTTTTATGGAATTCTGAATTCAAAACTGCCAGCTGCATGTGTGAATGCGTTTGGGGGAGAACGGCAGATCTCATGCTGTTAGCCCGCCGATGAAAGAGGTTGTCGAAATGAGGGTATGGGCTAAATCATTCCGAAAGTAAATATAGTAATCACAATGTTTTTATAGATGCCAAAATAAGGTTATGGGCGATTTCGGTCGATGGGAAAGGTGGGAGGGGGACCAAAATGTTCCAAAAAGTAGGGGTTTTCGCATTTACTTCGAAAGCGGCCCTAACCATTTTGATTAAACTTTCAAATTATCTCCTTCAAATTAGTACAAAACCTTTCTTCACTATACATATCTCTACGAAAATACGATGAACGGAATTATAGGCCTAAGAAGCAAAAATCGTTTTTTTACGCCTTTTGGCAAACATTGTCGTAAATTACGGGGTTCAACGATTTTCACCAAACTCACAGGATGTTTTCGAATAGTTAATACCCATATATTGTTCACCATAAATGTTCCTCGGACAGTACATTGAACTGAAATAAAAATGAAAATGTGTCGAAAATAATGTTTTTTCAAACATTGTCGTAAATTACGGGGTAATTGCTTCACTCCGTTTGTCTATTAGTAACCTATATCCACATTTTGTTCCCGGTAATTAGTTCTGTATCTATCTGTGGAACAGAGATATAAGCGGTAATTGAGATTTGTAGAATATTAATTTATCGGTTTTCCAATTTTCTGAAAAACGGCTCTAACGATTTCAATCAAACTCATGGAGTACTCTGAACTAACTAGTGCAGTGTAACTCTGGCTCACGTGGCTCTTGAACAACCTGTCCCATGAAAGTTTCGTAATGATCGTTAGATAATCAGAAGCAACCTCATAAATTCCTTAATCCAAAGTGAACTAACTTTTTTCGTAGTGTTTCCTGTTTACTCTCAGAATTGTAAAGCTCTCTCAAAAGCCTCATCAATTACCATGACGTTGGTTTTTAAAATAAACACCGCATGTAAGTTTAAAGCTGCATGATAAATTTCAGAACTTTTAGTTATGTTTTACAAGTTTGTATGGTCCGAGTCAAAATAGTAGCTAGAATGTACGCGGGGCTGAGGAAAGTTGTGTGATGCCTCGCACCCGATATTTGGTACTTCTCGTCATTTTGCGCCACTGCCTTCTTCGCTATTATTTCTTGTTTTTTTTTTTTCTCTCTCTTTGGATCTCCGTGGTCAGGGAGTGTTAAGTATCGGTGTTCGCACGTCTGCTTGATCTCTGACAAGTATTTATATTCTGCACGCGGTGCGTGCATGAAATTAGCCGTGAACACGTGGGTTGAGATAGTTTTGGTTAACCGAACTACTAAAAGCAGTTTATAACTCTAGTTGCTCGACAATAAAGAAATTCGTTGTCTACTGCCCGACCAAGAGCGCAGTGTTGTGTGTAGTTCGACGGAGAGAGTTAAGATGACAGCACCTCCCGGGCTTCTAATCGTTTCCAAGATGGCCGCCGAAGCAGACTTCCAGTCACGTCGCAAGGAGGTAATGGTTAAATCCCGATTCCCGGCTCAGTCGATATTTCTATGGATCGTTCGCGTTAACCGAGTTTCAACGTCGAAATTCAAGTTTCGAAACCTCATAAGTTATAATTTCGGATACTGTGTAGTTGGAAAATGAGTACGATTCGTTGAGGAAATCTGCAAAAATCTAAAAACTTAGAAAATAAATCTCTCCGCAAAGTGCACGAAATGAGTTAAAACCAAATGAGATGAAAGTTGTTAGAAAGTCAATTGAAAATTTTTTGGTAAATTCTATGGCACAATATACGAAAAAAACATGATGTGTGGCGTATCACTCAACTTTCTTTAGCTCTACGCCAATTTATTGATTTTGCTACTATTTCAATTCATTTTTCACTCGGTTCGTTTGAATTTGTTCACCATCACGGTGGTAGAAAGTGTTAGCGCTTATAGTTCCAGAATTTATTGTGACGCTGCTACTTGTACCACGACCATTATTGAGCAATTAGTACCCAGAGAATTAATGTTTCTGTAAACACGATTTTATTTAGAAAAATTATATCACAGCTCCAGAATCAGCAATAAAAACTGTGAGAAATGGTAGTAAGTGAAACAGCGGTAGCTGAAATTTCTGAATTTTAGGAGCAGGACTTACATATCGTATGATTGCTATTGAAGGCGCATCTATATATATATATACTTGACTGAACTACCAACTCAATTTTTCTGAAGATCCTAGTAACATTTTAACGGAGTTTATGAAGAGAAAACTGCGCTAAAATCGATAGTTAGTTGAGCTGGTCTGGTCATTTTCCCACAGATGAGAATTTTATGGTATTGTCATGTTTTTAGGAGCCGTAATCAAAATCGTTAGAGCCATTTTTGAGAGAAAAATAATTTATTGTTTTGATCACGATGATAACTATAGTTAGTTTTGGGCTGATTTTTCTCATACGTGGCGGCCCATGGTGACCTGTGGGGTGAGCGGCTTTGGTTCAGGCGTTTCCTCTCAATCTCGTTCAAAGTTTTTTTTTCAAAGCTCACCCACCATAAATGGGTCGATGGCACCCAAAAAAAGAAACTAAATAATTAATAATCATGGAATGGAAAGGGCGCCCATACTACCCTACACCGGCACTAGGGGTACAAGAATTGGGTGGAGGGGAGGCAAGCAGGATAAGAGGAACGATGGAACTATAACCAGTTCAGATACGACCCAAGCAACATGCGCGTCAGCCAACGCATCTCTACAGCACTTTCATTGCACACGCCAGGACACAGTCAATGCTGCAACCCTAATCATACCTAACTCCACTCCATGAGCTTCTGACACCGCCATACGAAGCTCTGTCTGGTCTTATTGGCGCCTCTTGGCTTGCTAAGTTAGTGCAAGATCCTGGCACGAGCATCTTCAATTTTATTATTCCGCCGATCTTGTACACCTCATCATATTAGGCAGTGATTGATCATGGCTTGAATGTGCCGGTAATCCCTTCCATAGATGCTGAAGACTAGGGAAGTCGGGATACCGCCTAAATACCCATCCATAACCCGATCAATGCGAACTCTGAAGCCTTACTGGGCTTAAGGGGAGATGGAATCACCATCACACCACTGCAGCTGATCCTGAACGAATCCAAGACCCGCCACAATAGGTACGACATCCTAGCCAGATGCCTGCAAAGCAAGAGTGAAGAACTAGTGGAGGGTGATGGAACTCCAAGCCCCCCAGATCGAACTTGAGCTGGATGTACACTCATGGGACGCTATGTGGGAGACCTAACCAAGCATGCACAGCACAGCGCACCATTCTATGAAGACTCCCAACCTCTCCACAACCAGCCTGTTGGTCAGCTTTGGAAGCAAGCACGTCTGAAGGAGGCGTAGCTTCTGCTGTGGCTTCAGTGGAGCCTTAGTAACATCCCGAAGATAATCGCCAAGGTCCACCTGGCTTCCTACTGAGGCGTCTCCGAGAAACTCGAGCCCTCGATATCGCCACTCTAGCCAGCACCCGGGGATTCACCAATGACGAAACCCGCATCCGCGACTCTCTCGTTGTTACTTGGATAGAACGTCACCGAGGAAACCGAGCCACGCTTCTCTGGATTCAAACCCCCAAGCCAAACTTGTCAAGCTGCCTAACAAACTTAAATAGGGCGATCTGCAAGCGCGTCACCTGGGAGGAGGTTCAACACACGCACACAGACCACTTTCACAGAGAGTGTTTTTCGGAGACCTTAAAACATGGAGATCGGAACATAACTCAACAACCCTCCCCGCTGATTATATAACATTCGGCCAATAAAAGTAAACATTTGAGATGCTTGTAGCATAACCGCGTTGTTTTCAAACTTTCAAATGAGAATTCCTCGCAAAACTAAGGATCCCGGTGTAGATTGAATAAACATCTTGTGCACTGCATCGCGCCGCGCAACCAACCCAGTAAATTAGATAATGTGCTTAAACACGGACGCGGGCCTATATCCACCCACTTTGGGGTTCGCGTGGCTTTTTGCATCTGTCGTCATTTTCCTTAGTATTTTTCAACCCTGAATCCGAATCTCCCGTCCTTCAGTATTAATGAAACCAGTTTCTGCTGCACAGCGATTGTGTCTCACTTTCAGGGTTTCAAGTGTCGTGATTTTTAGCGAGATGCTCTTAAAAGTAGGACAATGGGCCTAAAATATTGGAAATTTCACTTTGATTCCGAATATGCGCATATTTATCCTCAAGGACCTCGTTAAACTCGAAGTGTTTACCAAACTATTTCAGCAAATCGCGTTTTTCATGTAGGTTTTCCTCACTGTCGTCAAATCTAACCCTACTATAGAAAATTCCATGCTGATTTCGGATTGGTATGTCCTAGACTTCTTCTTCGAAACAGTTATTTGCATCCAAACGTCCCAACAGTTCCTCTTCACAGTCCAAGACCGACTCTGGTATTAAAAATTCAGACTCACTAATTTGATTTTTGATTTGAATGCGGAGGATCCGGCTTAACTCATAGCACCTAACGTTTATTGGATTCCTGGGCATAAAGGGATCAGTGGAAATAAGAGGGCGGACATCTCCATCACTAGTCAATAGGACTATGAGAGAACATGCGTGACGAATGCATGAGCGAGTGTGTGCTTTACCTCACGTCAAGCACACGAGATAAGACGTAGCCTTCTGATGATGGAGATGAAAGACTTTAGGCAGATAGTGGGGGGTCATCACGGGGCTCTACAAAATGAACAAACGTATGTAATGGGCATAGTCGACACCCCTTTAGTGCAGGTGAGTTAACAACCTATCTTGTCCTGGCCCAGTGCCGGGGACTTCAAAGGAATCGATTTTTGGTCTTTGGTACAACTTTTACGAGGTTGGACATCAACCATGGACCTCTGAGACATTAGAACCAGCACACTTGGGCCGCACAGTCAGAGTTATATATAATTTATATAAGTGGGTTGTTAAGTATCGTTCAACGAACTACTGCTGAAATATTTATATGAACGAAACGTAGACACCTGTTGGCTGAATGTACCTTTTACGCTTGATCAAAAACGCTCCAACAAATACAATTCTCTGCTATATCTTGGTCTATATCTGAGTTCCATGGATAGTCATAGAAATAGTGGTTAGGAACAAATTGTAAATATAGAACACTAGAAGACACCGTCAGGTTGATCAAATTTATTTTTCTGCGTTTATTGTGTTAGAAAAACACAGTTTTTGGTAGATGTTCAACAGTCTGCTAGAGGAACACTTATGGAAAGCAACATATTGAATATGAAAGTTTGAAAAACCTCGTTTGGCGTCATTGGCCTAATCTGGTTGCCCATCTGATCTAACTTTCGACTTAGACAAGTCTCAAAAGGAGATATTGACTGCGACCACGGTTTTTAGCAGGAATCGTATTCGGTTGTGAGCTTACTTTCTCTAGCACAGCACAGCCACAATGGAGCAGCACGTAGTTTCTTGTTTCTGCCACGCTGGAGTCGTCAGAGGTGACGGTTGTAAATTCTTTTTAAGAAAAGAAGTGGAGCAGCGCATCGAAACTCGTCAACAACGGGGCAGAGTGTGAACGTGAGGATTGTGTCTTGCTTACATACACCCAAAGTGGCAGTGTTGGCTGAATGCCACCTCTCTCCTACAATTAAGCCTAAGCACTTGACTTGCTTCTCGACCTCAAAGGAACCTGTGGCTGCTATAACGTATTGATAGTTTCGATTTAGTTTTCCTTTCAAGAGGATGAGTTAAGTTGTCTCTGCTGCCACCTGTAACTTGATGTGAAAAGTGACGGGTTTTTGACGCGATTTCGTGGACCAACTGCGCAGGGATCAGTACAGTTAGTCAGAGGCCAAGAGGCTCCTGAAAAGGATGTTCCAAAAGGCTGGTCCCTTCTGAATCGCTGTTTGAACGGAGACACGTCTACACGTCTGTTGGTTGAAGGTTCTTCACCCCTTGAGCTGACCATTATGGGTTGTCGTACGCTCCATTTGATGTCGACGAGAACTGCTACCTCGTACTTGGCCTCTGACTGCCAACGGGAAACATAGCGGATTTCCACAACAATGTTCTGCGCGGACTTTCCTATAGAGCAACTGTATCGTCTATCATTGAATGATTCTATTAAGAGACTGCAACATCTCTAATGTTTGGCCCAATATGAAACGATCACGACTGATCACTTTTGAACAACGAGGACGCCTGCAGATTTCCACTCAGTGAGGGACTTTCCGACCTGGAACTCATTAAATAAATTATGAATGGCCTCAGGAGATGGCCAACTGACTTTTCCACAACATGTCTTGTATAGCATTTGTTGGGTTTAAAGGTCGCAACTGTCTTGTTCACTGTCGGATTACAGGTTCCACGATTACCTCCCTTGCTCCACTCTAGGCTTCTGTATCTAGTTCTATAGGGTCGCTGTCGAATATCTTCCTAAGAGGTGGTTTCATGAGAGACCAGGATACTCGGAAGTCGCAACAAAACTTGTCGTGAGAGGTGGGGAAGGCTTTTTCTACAAATTGTTACGTTAATTCATGCTTCTTTCTCCAAACATTTTGCTGAACAGGCCATCGATCATAATAGGGATTTCTCACTTAAGATTTTCCTGCATAAATGAAGGAGGTTCAACACACGCTCCTAGCTTTAGGCGTTGTCTGAAGATATATCACAGGAGGCTTATCCGATGTAAGTTGAGCAATGCGCCAATGCAAAACCAGGGGTGTTCCGCTCCACATTGCAAAATATCTACCCCGTGTTTCTGGGATTTAAGTAACACTTCTCCCCCCCCCTCTACTGTGGGAAGTAAAAACAACGATTTATAAAACCGCCCGACATAAATTGCCTTTGGCGACGGGAGCTTTTGGTTCTTTCGGCGATTCCAGTCATTACTTCCCTTTTTTTTTGCTCGTCTTCCGAAAGAGATTTGATTTGTACGACTGACGGGTTTTACTACCTGGCCAAAAGAAGGTCACGCAATCGTCATTTTCTCATGAGAAGCTTTCGCCTGAAATGAGACTATCGATGCTCTGTTTCTCTACGCAGTTTACTGCATCTCGTGAGACTCAGTCAAGTCGTTCAAAATTCTCATAATATTCGTGGACGAAGATGAGCTTGCGAGAATGTGGAGGGAATCTAGAAGATCGTTTCTAATTTGTGCGATTTTTACGTTCCCTAGTCCTACGCCGTAGGAAGGTAAGTTATGCAATTGGCTGAAAAAAAAGTTTTGGGTTTTCTTCAGATCTTTTGAGAACGAAAAGCACCATTAGGAAACGTCTGTCAGTGAACGCGATTAATTAAACTGTTGCGTGAGCCATTCCAAATGATAAGACGGTACCAGAAAATTGTCACCATTCTGAAATGACGAGAGAAGCTCAATAAATTCTGAAAATGTTACAGAAAATCGATTTTAGCTATGATTTTTTAAACTCCGCTGATATGGTAAACCTTACTCTGGCAAATCAAGATGATAGTTCAATAAACTACCTGTACGGCGATAATTAGGAACAACCTCTGAAATTCCAAAATTCAAACCACCGCTGTGTGGCTTAAGCTTTACCCGATAATTTCAAAAAGGTAAGCACGATCCGTCTCGAAAAAAACCGAGTTGACAGTGCCATCAATCATCTATGATGCACTGAGTAATCACTAACGATAGGAGCAACACAATAAATTCTGAAACCTTGAGCGCCACCAGTTTCTAGGTAGAACGTGGGCATGGCAACTCCATCTACCCCTAAGCCCTGTAAGACTTCCGCTGCTCTGCATTAATCGGGTGATGGATGGGTTTTTAGGCAGTATCTCGACTTCCCCTAGTGGTCAGCATTTGTGGAGTAGGCGTCATAGGGCATCTATGGGCACTTTCACGCCATTGGTCATCACTGCTTGATGTGTGGAGAAGGACTGAGGTCTGGCATCGTCGTTGTTTGTCTCGACCAGTCTGCAGTGATCCTGGGTATCCAGGTAGTATCTGGTAGCCAGGATCTTACACTATTTTAGCAAGCCAAGAAGTGCAAATAAGACAAGACGGATCTTTGTATGGTGGTGTTGAAAGCTCGTGAAGTGAAGTTAGGTAACATCAGGGTTGCAACATTGGCCACGTCCTGGCGCAGTGTGTGGTGTAGGAAAAGTGCTGAGGAGATGCGTTGGCTGGGCATGTCAGCAGGTATTCTCCGAGGTATCACCTCCTGTGTGTTGCTCAGGTCGCACTAAATTGGTAGTTATTCTATCATGGGACATTCTTGTTGGGTGTTCATGTGTGGTGAGCATGAGTGAGGACTGTTTGACACTTGAGTGTTTAAACGCGAACAAGGGGGCTCTGAATACATGAACTCGTGGCGTGGGGAACTAAAGTTGGGAGAGAGAGAGTAGAGTTGTGAGTAGCACGAGAGCTGATAGATCTACTGTCTATCGCGAGAACTGAGAGGAAAGTGTTTGGGAAGAGCTGTGTGTTGTAGAGAGGAATAAATTATGGGTGGAAAGAGGATAGTTTGGAAAGTCCAGAAAGGGGAAAACCTGTCGTCAGCTCACGAGACTCTGAAGAACTTTCCTGCAGCTATGGACTAAGAGCTTCAGGTCTGAAATAGGTCGATTAAGTGTTCGGGAAGGCCCTAATCAAAGACTTCTCATTAGGGACAAGTGCGGAAGTTTCGAGCTCAAGTTCCCAACTAATTCGGCCTGCGCCGAACAATTCTCTTGTGCTTCTTTCCTTCCCTGTCCCAATGCTTCATTCCCAAGAAGTCTCAGTGCCCTCCCCATTTCGTTAATTTTATTTATTTAGTTTTACCTTTTCGGGTGCCACTGTCCTAGTGAGTTTCAGAAGAAGAAAAATCTGTGAATGTTGTGAAATTGACAGTAAATGGCTCCCTCCAAATCCGCTCAAACTTGATATCTACCCCGCAGGTTACCATGGGATTCCAAAATGCAGATATGAGCAGAATCTGCTTAATCTATCAATTTTGATCAAACTTTTTGTATACGCAGTTAGTCTCTAGGGTCAAGAGAATTGCTGAATGTGAGTGGGACCATGGAAAGTTGTCTGATACGTCGCACCTGATGTTTTGTAAAATAATTTAACTCCAATTCTCCGAATGGATTCTGATTAATTTGTACCAATTTTAATTAAATCTCTCTCTCTCTCTCTCTCTCTCTCTCTCTCACTCTCTCTCTCTCTCTCTCTCTCTCTCTCTCTCTCTCTCTCTCTCCCTCTCTCTCACTCTCTCTCTTTCTCACTCTTTCTCACTCTTTGCCAGCGTTAATTATAAGGTAGCTCGGCCCCACTTACATCTAGCCCCTTAGACTTCCCCTCCTTCGCGCCATTAACCGGAGGGAAGTTTAATTGGCCCCCTGTCCGATCGTCAATGGCTCTCGCTTGGGGTATTATAATTATCAAGAGGATATATAATACAGCTTTTTCCTCCTCTTCGCGGCTCTCATCCAAAGTAATTGTCGGGAATCATTATTTACCGGCCCCCACCGGCCTTCGCTTTTATGCCCTTTCGTTTTTCCTTTTTTTTCGTCAATTTTTCTAACGAACCAATCAATATTTGAAAAATAACAACAAAGCGAGATAATAATCGTTTATTATCGTATCAGTTATGGGAGTTGAGAGTTCGTTCATGGGAGTTAACTGTCAGTTTCAGGACGGTTGATGAATATTCGACGAAGGGCGGTTAACGAAGGGAAATAATCGACGAATCGTTAGAAAATTGCGGCGTCATTATTGTCGAAATACATATTCAGGTAGCTTCAGGGAGGTTTAACGGATCATAGTGGATGCTGCGTTGAAACTTCTTCTAGACGCTCGTCCCTTCACTCCCAATCCCAACTGTATAAATAAAACTACCAACAAACCCCGTTATCATAAAATACACAAAAATTCCAATTAGAGCCTGAAACCTCCTTAATTCCCCGTCGTTTATGCAAACTAAAATCTAAGCCCAAGTCGTTGGAAATAAAATTACAATTACGCACCTCAGATTTTATGAACGAAGTTACGGATTAAATTCACTCTTTCCTTATTTCCACGATAAGGATAGCGATAACCATAGTTAGTTTTGTCAATCAGCTTATTCTGCCGACAAAAGGCTTAAGGTATACTTCCGAAGGCGACAACGGATTTTCCAAAATACTCCTTTCCCACGTCTCACTTCTTTACCACTACTTCTCTTTAGATTCCAACTCTCAGCTCTTTCCAGACCCAAACCGAGGCGCTCAATCGTCTCTCAGCTCTAACGCTACCCCTCACTCTCTGCTCTCGTTCCCACAACTCAGTTCATTCCAGAGACATAACACTGTCCAGGGACTCCCTTACGTGGCGTAAATCCTTACTCATATCTCTATCCTGTCTCTTGTGTATTAATACAGTCCTCTCTCACGCTCACCACGTTCGTCCATTTATGTTTAAAACTCCACCTCAAGATCCCGCTCTCAGGCGCCCAACACTGCTTTTCCCTCTGGTAGAACTGGCAGTGCTTAACGTTTCGGATTTTATTGCGTCGCTCGTAGTGATGTTGAGACCTTTATTGAGTCATCGACGTATAAATAATTCATGGGACTCTCGACGTGAATTTTTGTTGGAAGGCTCGTGTTTACGATTCTGGAGTTATATCGGAAACGATATAGAACGCTATAGTTCACATGTTAGTTCGAGTCTCGCAACTTATGAGGTTGCTTGTCCTGATTGTCTGGAGGCCACTACTAAATTCTCAGCGGTAGCTTATTGACCAACCCTTCTTGATGTGCTTTGAAAAACCTGGTTTCATATGGGAGGGATTTATAAAGACAAACTATGAAAACGCTGCAATCGAAAAGTTGACTAGACTCGAGTTTATTGTGTTGCATTATTTTCTCACTGATGAAAATGTTATATTGACGGTATTTCATTTGGATCTGTCCGCTCATAAAATGTAATCAGAACCATTTTGCCGCTTTCCAGAAAAAATGTGGTCTTTCATACCATCATCACTACAACTAATTTTATACTGAGTTTCACTTACCCTTTTTTGGAGCCCCATGTTGATGTGCTACGTTAAATATAAAATTTGAGCTGATTTGGTTCGGCAGTTCTTTCTGAATCGCGTTCATGCACCGAAAATTTTCTCAAATAATTTCTTTAGGACTTGGAAATGTAAAGATCTAATGCAAAAATTCATTTTTTCAGTCGATTATTACTTACCTTCCTACTTCGTAGCTAAAGGAGGTAAAAAGACGGAGTGTGTTTTAAAGTAGTTAAGAAATACACTAAAAATATTTTGAGAAATCTAGCCAAATTTTTGGAAAACTCAGGGAAATGGAGGGAGTATGAAAATAAGATATCATTTTCATAATGCCACAGGATGTTGAGAATTGGGTGAAAATAGTTTGTCAACTGATCAAAATGAGGGCATGCAGTCAAATAGTTGGGAAATCGAGTGAAAATAGTGGAAAGTCGAGGAAAACACGCGGACATTTCGATGGAGTACACAAGAATTGAAGGAATATGGTGGAGCCTGGAGCAAAATTGTGGGAAAAACGGAGGAATGCCGGAGAATGGATTGAAAATAGGCAATGTCGTTTTAAACCGAGTGAAACGAGCTCGAAAATCGTGACAAAACAGTCTGGAAATGGAAAAGTTCGAGAACAGAGTAGGAGCTGGTTTGGGAACCCCGTGAATGAGCCTTCGAGTCCTAAAAGTTTTAGGAAATTTGGGGAAAACGTTGGATTTTGCTCCCTCCACTGGTAGGTTCGGGATTTTTATCGCCCCGCCACTACTCATCAATAAGTTACTTTATAGTCGTACGCGCTTTGAACCGGAGCTTTTTTTGCGGCAATAGCGATTAGCTGCAAATGAACGACCTAAGTGGTTCGTGCCCAGTTCAGTGCACGAGGCAGAAGCGAACTGTTTCGAATGACGTTCTCATTGCAGTTCTCGTTGCACTTAGCACGCGGTGAGCGATGCACTGAAGCGACTAATTGCCAACTTATCCTTCCGATGAGCGCTCAAACGGCGTCTCTGAAGTTTCGTGTTTCAAGTTTTTTGTTTGTTTTCTGCGTCAACGACCTTTTACCAAAGTCGAGTGCGGCAAGGGTCGTAGGCGAATGGGGGTTTCACTTCTCTTTCTCCAAGAACCTCTGGATTTGGAACTGTGGGAAGTATTTCAATGGAAGTTCATCAACTGTTCATTATAACTAGAAGTTTTCTGTGAGGTGAGGTCAAGGATACGGCTAAGAGACGTTGACACTCAATACAGACAGGATTACATTCTGGTGACTGGCCGCAATGAAGGTTGTCTCTGCGTGGTATCGTGCGGAATTCTACAGAACCACTTTCTCCAACTTGCAACGCAATTGTCAAAGTTTGCTTAGTAGATCGAGAGCTACAGTCTAGAGCAATGAGAGGAGGAAATGCGTAGGTGGATGACAGACAACATTGAGCGTTGGAAAACAACAAGGAAATTCGAAAAATATGAGAACTACACATGTAATGAATGACAATGTCACCCATTAGGAGTGCGTCACATTTTGAATCTGCCGCGTGATCGAAGAGCCAACTCGATAATCGACAGGAAAGACAGATGAAAGATATGCTATCATAGTGACATCAAGTTAACTCTACAATTGAACAATACCGGAATAGGATCTTTAAATGTAGTTTCTCGTTATTTCAGAGAAACACATCTACATCCTTATTCCATTGACGGAGATCGGAGAGATATTATACAGGTAATCTACATGTTTGTTTCCACATCAAAATTACTGTTCTTTAACCCTATGTATTTTTGAATCAGTTGAAAGTCAAGGAGATTGCAGTTTCACTAACATACGAGGGACTAGGCACTTGCTCAGCATCCACCAAACCCAGACCTCTGAAGGTACAGTTGTCATTCTGCAAGTCCCTTGAAGGAGAGTTGTTGCCGATGTGTCACTACGTGGAGACACATGGGAAAATTTATCTGGGTTCCCTTCTGATCTAACTGTTAACTTACTTGGTGGCAAGTGTCGACGGGAGAGAACGACTTTTGGGATGGGAGAACTACCCTCCAGCGACCTCACGACCACCACATGTCCGCAGAGCAAGGCCATTTACCAGCATTTTTAGGCCTTGCCCTGGGTAGGTGTTGGATCGCTCCGTTCTGTGGTCGCTGGCCCACCCCATAACTCGATGGGGCTTACAGCTTCTCCTCTCAGGACCAGGCAGTTTGGACGTACCACCTTCCCTGAGGTTCGGTAGGACCCAGTAAGCCGCGGCACGTGATATCTTGTTTCCTCGACACTGGAGGCGCAAGACGTGCCGGCTGGCAGGAAAACTCATACATGTCACGTCTCTTTGACGAGGATTCCCATTCCCAGTTTGATTTCAAGGGCAATGTCAATGGGTTACTGGGCAGCGATCATTTGGAGGGCTTCAGTGGATGCTGTCTTGTAGGCCTTGAAGAGGACAACAGGAGTGCAGCCAAACCGGACGGACTGAAGGTATTGGCTACAACGCCCAGCTCTCACCTTATCTACTTGACTTGATTCTCGCCTGTGTGCTATTTAATTTTCTTTCTGAGAGGAGGGTTTTGTCCTCAGCCACCTGCAGCTTGACAGAGAACTAGATGGGTTTGGCCTCAATTTGGTATGTACAGATGATGCTCTGGGTGATGAGCGCTACGGAAAAAACAGAGCGTAATGAGAGCTGCAGATATAGCACAGCGCGATGAGAGCTGCAGGGAAAACAAGTTAACCGATCGACCTTTTTACTTTCCTTGGCTCTACGACATAGGAAGGAAAGTTTCGCAATCTGCTGAAAAAACTGCTGAGTTTTCTTCAGAGCTTGACTTTTCAAGGGCTACTGAGGCAGAAAACACCATTTGGTAAAATGGTCTGTGTGTGTGTGATTGAGAGGAAAACACTGAACCAAATCGAATCGAGTTTTTCGTTATAAATATTGTTCGATATGACTCCAGTGTCCTAAAACCAAATCGAGATGTAGTCCAACACAGTACCGATACGGAGAGACGCCGATAATGGTCATTGTATATTATAGATCAACCTCAGAAATTCGGTAATTCATACTAACGTCATTTTCTTCTTTTTTTTACAGTGTTTCGCCTTTAATTCCAAAACTGTTAGTTGGTACGATTCCAAACAAATCACGTAAATGGTTCAATAAATTATCTATGTGTAGTTTTTCAAATGAAAAACGGTCAAAATCATGAAATGCACGTCGGGGCTGAGACACTTTTTCGGGATTTTTAGTATTCGCATAGTTAACTTTGATTAACCTGGCGGCGTGTCTTCTTACAACCCATACCTACGTTTGGTTCTCCACGACGGACCGTATTTGTGCAACAGTCTGCTGAACTGAGACATTAACCAAGGATACATTAACAAAAAAGAGATTTGTCGAACATAAGTGGTGGTTTTTTTCTCATTTTCTCAGAAACGGCATTAAGGTTTTAATCAAACTTGTAAGGGCCTCTTAGCTGATAATACCTACATTTTGTTTCCGTAAAACTGCTTTGAATGAAGATACAACGCTCGTAGTTGTTTCGGATCATCTGTCGGAAAATTATGTGTGGTCACCTAATATTTAAAAAATTATTATTACTGTTTTTTTATTTCACGAATAATTTCACCTTTACTAAGGTAGGTGTGATAGGAGCCACAGCTTATGCTGAGTGAAATGAGAGGTGTAGAGGAAGCAGTGTGATATGAGCTACAGAGATTGCTTAGCGGTTTCATGGACACATAGATAATAGCTGGTTGCTGTTAAAACTACATTCTAAGCCGGGTGGGTTGAAAGCTACGCTAACTAGAAGGGAAGCTGAGTGTGACTCGAGTGAAAACATACAGATATGCTGAATGTTGGTGGGAAATTCTGTCATTTCAGACTTCCATCCGTAAGTAGCCAAGTTTTTGTTGGGGATTTGACGAGAAAAATGCGTTCGACGGAGTCCTGAAGAAACAGCAAAAATCGCTCATCAGGAGGTCCGCACGACTGTAACATTAAAACATGCCCACTAGTTACACTTGCAACTTTCACTTTGACCTGCGACCCGTATCAAAGGATCGAAGCGGGTTCCCACGGAATCGACTCGAAGTAACGCGGTAGTTTGGGCTCTGACGTTCGGCCAACACACGGGCATGTTCTCAACCTCGCGGGTGTCGCGTTCGTGACTGGGCGCCTTGCCCTATTGCCAACTTCCATTCCGCAAATTGTAGTTCGAGTGCTCTTCTCCCTTTCAAATTACCATTTCTTGCGTACACATTGTAAGAGCGTCTTGTGTGAACTCAACCAACTTAGAAGGATTATTACTGTTATATGAATGCGAAATACGCGAGGCAAAGTCGTAATTTCCAGGAACTGAGCTCGAAGGGCGCTTATGCAATCATTGGGGCGGGGGAGGTGTGATTTATAAGCAGACTGTAGAATTACAGGTAACATCACGCATTATGACAACTGCGCCACTATGTGAACTGCCACTTCTTGAAACTTGACTTAAGTATCACACTAAATGCCCTACTCTTGACTCCATTACTTCATCAATTACGAATTATGATACAAATTGAATTCAAAAAATGATTGCGCTAAAATCTGTTCATAGATGCTTCCAAACGAATCCAACGTTTCATTGGTTGAAGGGAATGGCAGCAAAAAAAATTACGAATTATGATGGAAATTCTAGAATGGCCTAGTTGGTGCTTCTACGTCTTACTATTCTCCAGATAGTGGTCTCCTTGGTGGCAGAAAAAGAGACAGTTGTACGAGGTCGGTGTGAGCGTTCACAAAACTTTGGGCCATTGCCATTTTTGTGTGTACAAATTTTCTAGATATGTTGTGGGCTGAGGTCTAAGGTTTCGCTTTAGTTGCCATTCCTGATATATGCGACAATTACATCATTAATTCTCTCGGGGATTAATAGATGGGATGGTCAAACAAAACGCACAACAGCAATAACACGGCACAGCATGAAAGTGATATATCCTATTCAATCCAACTTCAAAAAATATTGAGAAGAAACTGGCATTGTAACCGATGGGTGGTTGGAGTGAGATGGTAGTCAGTGCGAGAAACGAGTGCAAGCCAGGGAGAAAGGATAAAATTCGCTATGTTGTTCCGGGAGTTCCTTCAAATTATAGAATTTGCCACATACTTACTGTGATTTACCTGTTTTTCATCCAGGAGCAAGTCCAACACCACTGAGACCCGTCCTATTCGATTCAACGTCCAAAAATACCTTGAATACGATACCAAACACGACATAATTGCGAACTTCCGTTTTTGATTTATTTTGTATACCACCTTTTCCCCATAACAACTGTTTGGCACAGGCCAAAGTAGGTAGGCTCTTGTTTACTAAGGGCAAGTTCGAGAACTGCCCATTCAATCAGCTTCTCCTCCAGACAATGGGATTAAGTTCGGTTTAGCTTCCAATGACAACAGATTTCCCCTTTTGGACTTTACAAAATATCTTTCTATCCCTTCGATTTACCTCCTTCTCCAACACACACAGCTCTTCCCAGATACACTCGTCTCCAAGTGCTCACTACAGACATTCCTCTATTAACTCTCGAGCCAGTCACAGCTTACTCACTCTCCCTCTAATCCAGTTTCCCGTGCAACCAGTTCATGCGTATTCCGAGTCCCCTTGTGTCACCCTTATATACTCAAACTGAAATCACTTTTCATTTAACGTGCAATACAGTCCCCACTCACGCTCAGTGAGTTCCCTTTCATTTCGTTCTTAAACTCCCCCTCTCCCCTGGTTAGTCTGGACAGATTGCCGAGTATGGGGGCACAACTAGATGACCAATGAAATTTGTGTGCGGAAGACCACGTTTTTTTAGAAAACCGGACGTCGGCAGATATTACAGATTTGACATCTCCATGCCTAGAAATTAAAGTGTCTAATTGTGTGGGGAGGTGTAATGCTCGAATCGAATAGTGCTCATATTATTCAGAATAATTAGTAAAATAAATTAAAATGTCTTCCCACCTTACGCACGGCATTCCTTTAAAAAGTTTGGCTCATTCGAACGTGGTGAAACAAAACTCCACGTTTTACATGGAAAGTGATAAAGTTGGTAGTGCTTCAAGCTCGGGGATATGTTGAGCTGCTTCTAATAATCTTGCTTTTTTGAAAGTTCTGCCGGTGAGAGGGATTCATAAGGGAAAAACGGCACTAAAAATGATTTTTGTCGAAATTTTAGACCATTCATTGTGCTACTCTTGTCAATTTCCTAAATCTGAAAATTTCATGTACCTCCAGGTGTTTGTAGTTGTACACTCAAGAAGTATAATCATCACCAATGAAGCCGTTTTGAGGCAAAAACTATTTGATGTTTTGAATAGTATGATAACTATAGTTGGTTTTTGCTCATATCCTTACTTTGTAGTGCTATGACGATCTGCTGCCCAAATATCAAAATTGAAGCCGATTTGTTCCATTCTCCTTAATTGTTTTTTGGTAACTCAACTTACGATTTTTACCAGTTACATAAGTTACCTTCCTACTACGTAAAGCTAAGGAAAGTAAAAAAACGGACGTTATAAATATTGCGATTCTTTTATCTTTAAAAAGTTCGGTTTGTCAAGAACCTTGAAGCTTCGTACGAGCGCATCTCTCCAGTTGGTGGGGAAGAAGTCAATGTCGACGATTACGGTACCTCAGCAGGCCGACAAGTCATTCCATCGCTTATCGCATGAAATGTTGATTGGTGAGGAGAAGTGGGAGCCAGTGAAGAAAACGAAGGACGTTTAAGGCGCCAAAAGAGCCGAGCAGCCATGATGGATAGATGGATGGACGGCTTTATGGATGGATGCCCCAACCCTGGCTGGGGGCCTAATCGGTTATAGCCCGGGGAATCGCGGCAAGAGGGAGAGAACTCAAGTGAGTTGGGGTGGGCCACTCCCAGCTGCTCTGGACAAGGCCACGCCCTCAAACGAAGCGAGAATTCAAAACTAGACCCACAGGCCGATTTTTTTTATCCCTGTATATTTAACCGCAATAATAATTGCCGCGGTTTTGAAAATTACGCGGACACGCCAAAAAATTCGGTTCCACGGACCACGTTTAATCCTCGGATTAGTTTCCACAGAAAATCCACATCCGCGGTTCCTTTTCATATTTATATCCCCCCCCCCCTCATCGTGGTCCAGCGTGGACCGCAAATAACACAGTTTGAACCAGTACAGAATATACATCATGAACGCTTACGGGCCACTGAACCTGAATCTGCTATTTATCCTGGTGGGGCGTATTGGAATACCGTATTTTGGATAATAACATCCTTCGAGGTTTTCAGAAAACTACTCTTAATCTATTTGGTCCGGAATTATCTTAGCAAACGCGCGTCTGACCAAGTTCAACGGTGTTCCGACAGCTTTACTCTACCAAGCAGGAAAGAAAATCGCGTAATCGACTTGAAAAACCAAATTTGAGTTTTCTTGACAACTTTACGTTTCACGACTGAAGCACTATTTGGGAAAATGGTCTGTGTGTGTGTGTCTGTGAACGCAACTGAGGGAGAGCTGCCGAACCGAATCCGGCCACATGTCTTATTCAGGCTGCAGATCACCGTGGGATGACAAAACAGGTGTATGAACATAATAACTCCAGAACTAAGTATATTTACCATAGTGATCAAAACCTCGAGTTCGTTTTTTTCAAAAACGGCTATTAACAATTATTTTTTGTGTCGGCAGTTCCAAACAACACAAAATTAACATTCACAGGAAAACGACGATAGCAATAAATTATCAACAATTTCAAAGAGTTCGATTCGACGAAGTAGAAAGGAAGGTTATGTAATCGATTGAACAAAAACATTTTGAGTTCTTTTCCGATCTTAATGTTTTATGAGTTTCTGATTCCAAAAAAAAATGCCATTTGGTATGCGTGTCTGTGAACGCGATTGAGCAAAAATAACCAAACCTAATCAGCTCAAACTTGATATCGGGTCGTCAAAATGAGGGTATGAGCGACTTCCGCCCAAAACAAACTGAAGTTACCATAGTGATCAAAGCACTAAATATTTTTTTCCTCCACAACGGTCCAAATGATATTTGATTGAATTTTTCGTACAGACAGCTCCAAATGACCCGATAATACTGCAGTAAGTTATTAAACATTCCGACGAAAATCGATTTTAGCCCAGTTTTTTCCTTATAAATTCCGCACACATGTTCCTAGGATCTTCAGAAAAATTGTGGTGGTAGTCCATTCGAGTACCTCCAGAAATTCCGGAATTCAAATCTCATACATCGCCCAACAATTCCAAAAATATTAACACGACGTGTTGATTGTCTCGTAAATTAGCTGCGCACTTAGTAATGGTCGTAACATTAATAGGAGCAACTCAATAAATCCCGCAACCTTTAACGCCACCAGTTTCTATGTAGAACGTTGAGCTACTATGTTGAAATAAACTTGATGAATGAGTAGCTGCAGAGATGAAGCTCACTGAAAAGTTGTGTGATGCGTTACATTATACATTTTGAAAGCATGACGCACGTTAGTGTTTTCTCTATCGATTCAGAAGGTGTTTCAGAAATAGATTTAAGGAGCTCGTCACGAGGCGTGTTTTGCTCAACAGTTCACGCTTAGGGTAGCGCCACTTCTTATCGTTTGGTTCTTACGTACACATGTTGGATGAATGGCATTACTCCAACATCGTTTTACTCAGAATTTAAGGAATGTGGCGCTGCGTTCTCATCCTCAAATGTCAATGACAAGGTTGTTTTTTTTTTTAAAGTGATCTGACCTTTCTAGATGCCCAAAAGTAGAACACGGGCGAACGACTTCACTACTCTCCCCATCCTCAGCCCTTCGTAGAAGGAAAGAAAATGATGCTGTCAGCCGACATTTTTGTTGAGTTCAGATCATTACGTTTCAAGGGATACTGAGGCCAAAAAACGGTATACGGGAAGGCGGTTTATGAACACGATAGAAAGAAAACGACTAGATCAAATCAGCTCAAATGTGTTATTTAGATTGCATATTACTGAGACGCCATCATAGCACCTTATAGGAGCAGCTCAACATATCCCCGAGCTTGACGCACTACCAATTTTATCACGTTCCATGTTAAACGTGGAAACGATGAGGGTTTCGTACATACTTTAAGATGATTAGGGGTCACCCCAGGGATTCCGGAATTCCCACCACAAGTTAGCTGCACTTATACTACTTGTCACATTTTTTACCCGATAATTCTAAAATAGTGAGAACTATCCTTCTAAATAAAATGTTGTTGACAGCCTCATGGATCAGTTGTGCACTAATTGCTCATTAATCGCAGTGGCTTATATAGAAGCTACTGAATATATTCGAGAACTTAAAACGCCACCGCTTTCTTAGTAAAACGTATTTTTCCTTTTTACCAAGTTCCAATGAACCGTGCGAAAAATAAATTAGATTAGTAGCCAATACCACGTTAATCTCTGAATGTACGAAAGACTGAGAATGTTGTGTGATGTGTCGCACCGGATATTTATTTTATTTATTTTTGGGCAACATCTGCTTTTCTCCAAAACTTTCCTTGCCCAAAGGAGGCAGGCCGACGGTGACCAATTCAAAATCAAATTCGGCGTGCTTCTTGTTATCCAATATTCTGATCGCCATACCTCAATTCATATATCTTGATTTTGAAGCAAATTAGTTTAAATTGGGGGAGTTGGTACATGAATGGTACAGATTGTGGGTGTGAGTTGTTAGAAGACACTCCATTGAGTTGATTGATCACTGCGTTTACTGCGGAAAATTGTAATATCATGTTTCATATCACTGCCCGACGGGCTGCGAGTATTATGGGAATCGATAGAGCCATTTATCCGAAAAGTTAAACTCTTTTTCTTATAGTTCAAAAGTCTTATCAAAATCGTTGGAGGCGCTTAGGAGAAAAATGAGCAAAAGCCTTGTATTCGTGTTTTTTGGTCCGCCAACCCTCTTCCCCATACAATGAGTAACTGCCAATAACCTTCAATAAATTATGAACAGAAAAGGTATAGAGCGAGTTCAAACAGTACAGCCGCTCTCACGGTGAATTTCACTGCAAGCACACACACAGTTCTATATAAACGCAACACACCCATAAATGTTCCTTAACTACGAGTAGAGCTAGGTAAATGTAATCGAATTAACTTGTTAGCTGTCCAATTAGGTGTTTACAACCAGCGATTTGTCTCTACATATATTACACAGTATAGACCTTTCGTTCTGTACTCAAAGATCTCAGAAAGACAAATTTGTTGAGCGGGAAAAAGAGATTATTAACGCTTTTAGGTAAACTGCTCCTCATGAAACAAACAGGGTGTACCTAATAGAACGGGGATAACAAAAACAATGTGCCAAAAATCATGTTTTCAAATTTTGCAGAGTAAGTGTAACGCCTAACGTAGCCTATTCAAGCAGCTCATACCCACCTTATCATCTCCCTGACTATTCCGGTGACCACCCGTTGAACAGAGGCGTACACCATGATAAATCGTAAAATGAGATTTTCCGTTCAATAAATGTTCTTTTTTTTACTTTCCTTGGCTCTACAAAGTAGAGATCCACCGAAAGTAGTGTAATCGGCTGAAAAAAAAATTTTGTGTTTTCGCCAGGTCTTTACGTTTCAGACCCTCCTGAGTCCGAAAAACACTATTTGGAAAAATGGTTGTGTGTGTGTATGTGTGTCTGTGAACGATTTTTAGAGAAAACCACCGTACCAAATCAGCTCAAACTTGATATCTCGCCCGCAGGTTACTGTGGGACGCCAAAGTAAGGATATGAACCAAATCCAACGAAAGTTAACTGTGGTTATCATAGTGATCAAAACACCAAATATTTTTACTTTCCTTGGCTCTACGAAGTAGAAAGGAAAGTTATGTTTTTCTCAAAAACAATAACCTTTTAAGCTCTAACAATTTTGATTAAATTGTTTATATTGGTAGCTCTCAATATGCCAACTATACCATAAAATTCTCATTTGTGGGAAAATGACGAGAGCAGCACAATAAATTACCAAAACTTTCGACGAATTCGATTTTAGCGCGGTTATCAGAGAAAAAAACCGTACTAAATCAGCTGAAACTTGATGTCTAGCCTACAGGTTACCATGTGACGCAAAAATAAGAGTATGGGCAAAGTCCACCGAAAGTTAACTGTAGTTATAGTGATCAAACACCAAATTTTGTTTCTCAAAAACGGCTCTAACGATTTTGATTAAATTCTTTATATTGATAGCTCTAAATAAGGCAACTATGCCATAAAATTCCCATTTGTTGGAAAATGACGAGAGCGGCACAATAAATTATTAAACATTTTCGACAAAAAGCGTTTTTAGCGTAGTTTTTTCCTTATAAACTCCGCTGGAATGTTAGTAGAATGTTTAAAAAAAATTGATATTGTAGTCCAATCCAAAACCTAAAGAGTGAGTGTTTAAAAACGCTCATGAGATACGTGGGGGTCACTCCAGAAATTCCTGAATTTCAACTACCGCCGTTTCGCGTACTACCAGTTCTAAATGTTTTTACCCAATTACTCTGCAAAAGTAATTACTATCCTTCTTCAAAAAATTTGTGTTTACAGCCTCATTAATCATCTGTGTACCAGTTGCTCAATAATGGTCCTAGGATGAGTACGAGCAGGACAATAAATTCTGGAACTGTAAGCTGCCGCTTCATGCTGCTTTAAAGTTGTTTGACCAAGTTCAAATGAACTGAGTTGTAAATGAATTGATTAAGTATACAAAGCCATATAGAAAGTGAATTGACGTAGAGCTAAAGAAAGTTGTGTGTTGCAACGCACCAGATATTTTCTCATTTTCTCAAAAATGACTTCAAGGGTTTTGATCAAACTCACTTTCAACTAGCCAGTAACTAAATTTGTATCTCATAAATGTTTCCGTAGAAATGCGTTGATGGAAGGTACCCTGCGTATGTACCGCGTATCATTGAATTAAGCGAAAGGCTGTTCAATGATTTGCCGTAATATGACCAACATTTTGTTACTTTGTTCGTGAAGTTAACTGTATATATAACAAAGATGCAATAAACGTTTATCTCTGAATAAGATTGTGAACATCAGGGAGCCGAGGAGCGAGCTCAAAGACGCAACAGGACCAGCCCGCGTTTGACAAAATATTAAACATTTTAGCTCCTTTAGATCTCATTTATCCGAAATGGGCATTTTGAAACAAAAACTTTCGTCTTTTTTACCTGCGTCATTTCAAAGGGCTTCTGTTTCATCTTGAGCCAATTAGCCTCCTTTCATTGTGCGTTTTCAAATGAGAGGTTCGAGAGAAATGGCCATCGTTTCCAACAACAGGTTTTGAAACTGTGGAAAAAACTGTCGGATCCGTAGCCCAACTTATAAGTCGTTATTTCCTTTTACCCTCCCCCCTCCGCTGTCCCATTCCCTCACTTCGCCCTACTCTCCGTACCGCCGCTCGATGCCGAATGTCAATCATTAAAACGGATGATTGCCTTTTTTCTCCTCCCAAAATGGCCACCGATTCGAAAAGAACTGCTTATTAGCGCGATTGACCGGTCGGGTCCATTACATGAAATTGACATCTTTGACGAGGACCGCGAGTTGAGTCTCGTATTTTTGTATCATTCAATTTTAATTGGGTCTAATCTTCTTAGTGTTTAACTGGCGAGATGAATAGTTGGAAATGGTACAAAACGGTAATGAGGGAGATGTCAAAGGATGGGAGAGAGTCAGCGGCGGAGGGAGGAGGGAGAAAGAGAGATCGCTTTATAACAGCACATTTTTGTAGTTAATTGCCGCCGTAATTTCTTCTCAATCTTATTAATGAATGTTCAACGATAGAGCCACAACACCACTCTTGCTAACCACAACTGCAATCCGAATTACCGTATAGTTACCACCGAATAAGTTTTCGGCGAGGTATTGCACTCGTATCAACAAATCTGGAGTCACGTTCGAGCTGTCATCGAGTACGCATCGCTCTGTCATAATTAGTAGTGTTTCATACGGTAAAAGACGCTTTCCGGGCCTGAAACTGTGTACACGTTTCTACATATAGTAAGTACAGCGGAACCATACATCACCAATCAAGCACTTTTAGCGATTTCTGATAGTTTTGATATCAAATCATCGAATTATTTTCCGATTGTTGGTCGGACGGACCGAGATTCGCTGTCCGACGGACGGTAGTTTGACCTTGGACAGGTCCGATTCCGCCCGATCGCCTCCGGTTTCCCCCGATCGCGTTATCTCCGGTTCGCTGGGCCGGCCCCCTCCACGCGTGTCCCCCCCCGTGTTGCCTCACTTATTTAGTTCATTTCGCACGTCTGTCTGATTCCGCGAGCCAGTTGGCTGTCACGGCTTGTCGCTCGCTTATGTCGGGGCAGAAAAAAATTCCTAGCTTTTTCAGAGAGGAAATATCATCTGTGCCCAACTCCCCGCCGGCTGCGAGGAAACGTGAAAGATCATTAGAGAAAGAAAGTCAGTCAAAAAAGCAGCGAGAAATGAGTGACAGTAAAAACCTACTGCAGGAACTGAGCAAACTGATAGATCAGAAAATTTCACTTTTACCATCAAAGGAGGAAATGAGTGACCTCATAGATAAAAAATGGTCAACCTGGCCTCGAAAGAGGACATAGAAACGATACGGAATGATATACGGTCTATTAATGTTCAAGTAAATGATCTTAAAAGGGATTACGAAAAATTAACACGCAGCTTGAGACGCTAACCAGGGACCACAATACTCTATATGATAGATTGGATGAACTGGACCGACGAGGAAGAAAAAATAATCTAATAATTAGAGGAATTGAGACCAAAGGCCTGGTGCCCTCGGGGGAAGACCTGGTGGTTTTTTTTAGAGACTCGCTTGGAGCACAGATACCCCTGGAATCTTTCTCTGTTCCTTTTGCTAGCGGAAAAACGGAGAATAGGAGAAATATGATAATCGTGTCATTCTTGAGAGGCGAGGACAAGTGGAAAATCCTTCAACAGACTAAGAAATTGAAGGGGACCCGGGGATAAGTGTGACCAGGACTATCCAGAGAAGGCGCGCGCGAAGCGGTCAGAAGCTTTTGAAGTTGCGGAGCCTCGTCAGGCGGTCGGGGGTAGCTCGGACCGTGTCCGATTGGTGTTGGAGCGGAGTGGAGGGGCGCGGGTTCGAGTTCGATTGGGACGCCTCGGAGGGCTTGACGTGCGATAAAACTTCGGGTTTTGCGGCGCTGTGCGACGTCACACGGATGAGCATAGAGCAGATCAACGGCGCACTGCGGGAGGTATCTAATGCTAGGCAAGGAAATGCAAGGGCAGATTGACTAGAGTCGACACTGTCAGGCGTTGGGAAGTCTTCATCGAGGGCCATTGGTGTCCTATCATACAATGTCAACGGTTTGGCTGGGAAGAAACTCATCCCTCAATTTTGGTCTTTTGTGAAAAACTGACATTTTCTTTCTTTTGGAAACACATGTAATGGAAGATAGTTACCCGCAGTACGATAGTGTTTTTCCTAAGCACAGGCTGTTTAGGATTGGTGCCACGAAGCGTGCTACTTTTGGAAGGGCCAGTGGAGGAATTTTCTGTGGCATCTTAAAAAATAAATGGCTCGACCGATTCGTGCATGTTGCGGCCCTCAGTCAGGCTATAGAGGTTGTGATCAGTATAAAAAACAAGCCGATTACCATGCTCCCAACATACCTGAATCCAAACAGTTGGTTAACAGACTTCACTACATTAGAAAATAGAATTATAGAAAATAACAACAAGGACTTCATCGTATGCGGAGACCTAAATGGCAGAATAGGGTTCAACCAGGACTTGGAGGAGATCAGCACGGAGTTGGAAGTACGAATGTTACCAGAGATTTGCTGTCTTTTTTGTCTGTTATTAATCGTTAAATTAATAAATTAATCGCTAAATTTATAAAATAATCGTTAAATATATATAAAATTAAAATTAAACTGTATGAATGTGACCAGTGATTCGTCGTCTTTGTTTTGTTTGTTATTAATAATTATTGTTATCAATTGTTGCTATGAAAACTGTATTACAAGTACCATAGATTTTATAAAGAAATTAGTTGAGAGTTATATGTCGTAAACTTTTCCAAGAGCAGCGAGATACTAATCAAGTGAGAGTGACCCCTGGCTGACGGCCTGATGGCCATGCCAGTCTCCAAACCTTTGTAAAGAGATTGTTTGTTAATAAGCTTACAGCATATTTTTTACATGTGTTAATCCTGTTAGAGAATTTTTTTCAATAAAGGTATTTACTACTACTACTACTACTACGTATCAACAAATCTACTCTTCGGAATTAGATACAATTAGTACAATGAGGTTCACCGAGCGTTCCTTGGTTTCGGTGGTTTGTGCAACTTCCTCCTTCCCTTTTCCTATTTCTTTATTTCTTCCATAAGTACAAAGGCAATAAAAAGAAGTAATACTGAAAAAAGAACAAATAGATAAAATTAAATTAAACACAACTAGAGTGCAGAAACTAATCCCCTATGTGGGCACAGCAGGGAGATGAGTCATACCTATTGGCCAGCAAGATTTAATCAAAATGTTCTACAGCAATACACTTAAGAAAATGCTTGCTACATTAATATTGTTGTTGGAGTATAGACAAACATCTTGAAGCAGTTTAACAGCCATCTACTTAGTACGTGCCACAATCACATGCCATAACTATATAGTAAAAGCTTAACACAGAAAAGTAAACTAAAAAAAGATTAACATTAAAAGAACAGGCCCCGGATGAACACAGTAAAGAACTATGAAATGTTCCTTCAGTTACTCAGTCTAGAATTGCTTAATGCAATCCATCTCAACTAGCAAAGAATTTTAAAATGTTTAAATAGCGGTTCCGTATGTTCCGAAAATCCCTTCTTAGCTATGATTCTTATTAGTTGCTTTTGGGTGGTAACAATGGTAAGAAGAGTGGCAGGATATAAACCACCCCACGCAGGTATACCGTATCAAAGCACAGACTGAACCAGAGCGAAGTACAATAATTTTAACGAGGGCAAGGGTAATATGTTATGAAGTCTTGCAAAAACATAAATCAATTTTCTAAGCCTCTCCCGACAGATCTCATAAAATGGGCAATATTTATTACGTTAGTCGTGAGCGGCATTTTCTTTTGTCACCAAAAATAAAAAATAAGTTGTCGGAAGGAACACCGTAAGTATTTGGCTTATCACCAAACTAGGGACCTTCAGAGGGCGCTACGAAAATATATCGTTCAACAACACAGTGCTCAAACGTACAATAAATTATTTTTCAGTTTTTGGCCTGACACAATGTAACAATGTTAAAAAAGATACTGTTTTTTGGTTATATCAAAAGTGAATTAAAAATAAATGCGGAAAAAAGTAGTAACAAATTTTAACGGATATTGAGCGTTCCAATCAGCAATTCTCACTGAACTATTTGAATAGCTGTCTGTTTGAATAATTTTCGCCGAAACTCGCTAATTTATTGAGTTTCTTTCGTCATGTTCCCGTCATGAAACTTTTAAATTGTATCTGTTCACACACAGAATTTAATTAAATTCGTCAAAGCCATTTTTGAGGATAAATGTTTAAACACGACTTTCCTTCCTATTTAGTAGGGCTAAATAAAGTTGAAAATTAAATAAAATATTGTTTTTTTCTAGTTGAGAAAAACTCTTAGCAAGGACGCCGATTTAATATCAGGAAAGCCAGAGATTGACATGCGCCACAATGTTTCTTGGCGTTTCTCATCTGCTTAATGTACATCAGTGGGTTTTGGTGCAGGGCGCAACGTATTACGATGTAAACCCGCGATATCACGCCTCCCGGCCGACCGATCTGCTTCCCATTAGCATTAAAATGGGGAAAACTATTGCGTGCGCGCTTGTAAATGAGAATTTTTTTTCTCCCTTTTTTTTGTATCCTTCGTCAATTTGATGTGAGAGGGGGTGTGGCGGGAGGGGGTGAGGAGATGTGGAGCCGCTGCGCTCCGATAACATCTCCAGCACGAAACAGACGAAAAGAAACGAACGTAGAGACGACCGAGAGGACGTAATAATCGGCCACTTATATTACATCACGCTGACGGGGATTGTAGGAAATTCGATCTTATAACCTTCTCCACTGCCGTCGACGGCCCTGTTTTTTTTCTGACGTGGAGGGGATCTGCGTTTCGTTTCGTGCAACGATCCAAAATGACGGAGCACCTTTTTCCAAGACCTGAAAAACTCTATCGGGGAGTTGTGGCTACGAAGGAATGGTGTAAGTGGAGGAGGGGGGGGGGGTTGCACTGTGAGCTTGAGGGACATGGACGTTGGATAATATTGTGAAATAAAACTGAGGGATCAGGTAAAAAACAGGTGCGAAGCATCACACACAGAACTTCTCTTATTATTACGTTCGCCTGGAGGCTAACAAATTACACATAATTGTAAAAAAATGATTGTTCTTCCTTTATTTTCATTGAGAGTTGCGCTTGTTCTACAGCAATTAAACAAATTATCAGGTGGGACGCATCACACAACTATTTTCCTGTTCAGCGATTTTCATTGCTGCACTAAATTCAACTGATTTTATGTGCATCTGGTATATTTCCTGTGCACTCATTGCAGGGGATGATAGCGCTGATTGCAGATTACTGTGTCGTGGCGCAACTAGGGGCCGACTAACTAAATTCCGGACCCTTTAGCGCCACTAGTTGTTACTTTTCTTGGCTAGGCGAAATGGGAAGTTAAGTTAATCGGCTTAAACATATTGAGTTCTTTACGTTTTAATTCCTACTGAGTCTGAAAAATACTACTTGGGACAATGGTCTGTGTGTCGGCTGAACCAAGTCAGCTCAAACTTTATATTCAACCCGCAGGTCACTATGAGGCGGGAAACTAAAAATAGTCATCATAGTGATCAAAACACTAAATATGTTGTTTCTCCGAACGGCTGTAACGATTTTGATTATATGTCTTGTATAGACAGCTGAAAATAATGCGGGAATACCTTATTCCGTCTGTGGGAAAATAACGAGAGCATCACAGTAAACTAACAAATATTTTAACGAAAAACGGTTTTAGTCCATTTTTTTCCTTATAAGGTGCTCAAGTTTTACTAGGATCTGGTGGTACTTCAATCAAGTGCCTATACGCCGAGTATTTAATAGCGCTCATAAGACATATAGGAGCTATTCCAGAAATTCAAATTTGGCCGTTTCACTTGCTACCATTTCTAAAAGTTTTTACCCGATAACTCTGGTCTAGTGATTATTATTGTCTTTATAAAAATCGTGTTTGCAGCCTCTTTAATTCTCTGTGTACCTATTGCTCAATAATCGTCAGGGCATGAGTTCAAGCAGCGCAATAAATTTCGGAACTGTACGCGCTACCGCTTTCGGCCGTAGAATCGTAATTTTTGACCCCAGTTCAAACGAACTGAGTGAAGAAAAAAGCGATTTAGTAGAAAAAGCCGTGTACCTAATTGAATTGATGTAGAGCTTAGGAAAGGTGTGTGATACGACGGGCCTGATATTTATCAAATCTCCTCAAACGTTGTTGATTAAACGTTTGCTTTTCTTAGCTCTACAAAAGTTGAAAAAAAGTGTTTTCTTCATATTAACTCATTAACTGCCTATACGGAGGGGGGGGGGTCAATACTTTGAGCTCTATCGAGTTTCATGTAAAAGTTATGTTTTACCTTATGAACGGAATTAAAAATAGGTTCACTTGATAGCAACAGTCACGAAAATCACTGAAAGTACGTGGAACTGAGGAAAGTTGTGTAATGCGTCGCCCCGAATATTTTCGAGAAGGTTCGCGGTTTTAGTAATAGCGGAAACGCTGTAAGACAACGTTGTAAAATGCATCATACAACTTTCCTCAGCCCAGCGATACTAATCGCTCCAGCAAACTAATTAACTAATTTTTGACTAAGTTTATGGATTTTCTCTTCTTTGCCACGAACTTTTTCAGCGATTCATTAAATTGTCTACTCGATTTTTCTGAGAATGTTTCTCTGGAATAATCGGGGACAAACTGCGAGGAATGGTAGTGAGCGATTATGCGGTGGTTAAAATTTCGGAACTTCTGATTATGGTATGAGGGCGTTACAGAACCGGCACCATACATGTAGTTTGTTGGATTACCTATACGATAATTGTGAGGAATATTCCTTCATTTCTTCGAAATGTTAGATGTTTATTGGGCTGCTCGCGTCATTTTCTATCGAAAATTTTATTTATTTTATTGTTGTATCATTAGCAGCTATAGATACAAAAAAATGATATCAAAAGCGTGAGTCTTTTTTGAGAAAAAATATTTGGTGGAAATTGGGTTTACTATGCCAGAGAGAGAAACTGTTATGAATGATATGGAGGATGGTATGGGTTTTGTCTCGAGCTGAAGATATTAACGGACAAACATCACTTAGCGAAGCTCATTGTAGTAAAATACTTGTACAGTTCTGACGAGCGGGTATACACTCTTTTGCTCCGTTTGACCTCAGTTTCATCGCAGTAACAGATGGCAGCAAACGACAGTCCAGGGGTATTGACAAGCGTCGCGTCATTGTTCCAAAAAACCCCCGGGCAATATCAAATTGTGCTACTTAGTTGAGTCAAAAGCACCTGCCACTTATTTAAAGATTAACGGTGCCGAGGTGCCTGAAGCGTAGCCGGAGGCGATTATACATTCCCATCTTGGCTTCCAGGAAGAGGCTCCTGGCGCTCCACAGATGTGTAGCTCGTACGAATCAGGCGCTATGGACAAAAAAAGTCAGTTGTACTTCTCGAGTTTACTTTTGTGGTCGTCGTGAGAGAACGACACGCGCCATTTTTGTTTGCCAGCTTTTAACAAATAATTATACGATAAAAAGTGGCAACTTATTCGTTAACTCCTGTGAGAAAGGACTGGACGTTGTTTGAGTTGTGGGCAAATTGTAAATCGGAACTGCTTTTGGCCCGTCCTTTACTCGTCGCTAGTACCTTTCTGAAGTACTGGTTAAGCCCTTTTCACCAGGGTGATCAGTTCTTTTCTCGTTGCTGGAGTCCCCCTCCCTCCTTTATTTCTCTCCCTCGCTCTCTATCTTTCTCTTTTTGAAAAAAGCCGAAGTTTCTTAAGAGTAGTACATTTAGAGGAATATGTAAGACCTTATTTGAAAAGGTTAGTGACAGCTGTGAAAACTTGAGTGGAAAACTGTTGGCAATAACCATCGAACTGCGCGGAATTTCGCAAAAACACTTTGAGAAATTGGAAAATGCGAATTTTTCAAAAAAGCTTTATGAAATTATCCATAGAGCTTTATGCAATTGAGGAATGGTTTATAACCTGAGTGATCATCGTTTGGAAATAGAGTAAAAATCGTTGAGGAATGTAATAAAAATCATTAAGAAATCCAGAAAAAATTGTGGAATCGACCAAAGATCATTGACTGAAGGTAATTTGTAAAGAAGTGATGGAAAAATGTTCCAGTAAGGCAACGAAAAATAAAACCAATTTTTGCTTCATAGGCCTATATCTCCGTTCACCAAATTTTCGTGGAGATATTTATGGAGAAGATTGGTTGGTTACTAACTAGTAGAAGTTTAATCAAAATCGTTAGAGCCGTTTACGAGAAAAATTCGAAAACCCCTAGTTTTGGTTCACCCCCCTTTCCAATCGATGGAAATCGCTCAAAACCTTTTTTCGCATCTTCGAAAAATCACAAATAAAACAAAAAAGAACCAGCAAAATCAGTTAAGCCGTTTCCCGCAAATTGAACTGCAGATTTTTTTTTTTTTTCGAATCCTAACGTGAACGAACGGTTGCTCCCAAAAAGGAGAAACTAAATAAATAAAATTAAGGAAAAGGAGAGGGCACTCACACTACCCTACGCCGACTCTAGGGATGGAAGGATTGTGGCGAGGAAGAAAAGAAGGTTATTGGGTTTTCCACGATAAAACGACCACCAGTTTAGACACAACACAAACGAGACGCGGGTAGTAATACTCAGAGAAGGTGTCCTGACACACCGAGCTGACGCATCTCCTCACCACTTTTCTTGCAGCACACACCATTCCAGGACACAGTCAGTCTGAAAAGGGCTGCAATTCTGATGTTACCTGGCTCCACTCCAGGAACCTCTGACACCGCCATACGAAGAGCCGTCCTGTCTTATTGGCCCCTCTTGGCTTGCCAAGTTAGCTCAACATCCCGGTTGCCAGACACTACCCGGATATCCAGGACCACTCTTCCAGCCAAACAGCGACGATGTTTGGCCAGATGGCAGGTAGGTTGTCGTTCTCCAGAGACAAACCAGTAGTGCCACACTCTCTCACTCCTTCCCAGCCGTCAGATGACAATCCAACAGCAACCTGCTTTCATACTGCGTCATGACGCTTGACACGGCCCTCATGAGTACGTCAACACACCTGAACCACATGATTCAGCGACTCAAACTGCTTACCACAGGCGTTACTACAGCGAGCATTCACTACGTTACGACCCCGGCCTCTTGTACACCTCCTCGCTGTAGGCATTGACGCCGCTCGAACCGTGTGAAACTGCCTGTAATCCCTTCCAATAATGCCCTCTAAATCCAACCACCCACACGGAAGAGTAGTGGGATATCGGGACACTGCCTGAGTTTCCAACCCTCAACCGAACTGCAATCTCTGAATGTTTACTTGGCTTAGGGGCAGATGCAGTCGCCATATCACACCACTGCAGCTGATCCTGAACGAATGCAAAAACACCCACCGCACGTGCGACATCCCTTCCAGATGCCTGCAAAGCAGCCTACGGCGCCAGAACGGAATAGTGGTAGAGAGAGATGGAACACCGAGCACCCCAGATCGAACCGGAGCATGAATTTGCGCATATGGACGCTATGTGAGAGGCCTAGCCAAGCACGCACGTCAGAGCGCACCATTCTTTCAAGGCTTGCCAATCACACACGGTCCACGCACCGAAATTAGGTTTTTTGGATCCAGGAGGTCTCAAAACGTAAAGAAAACTCAACTTTTTTTGGCAGGATCACTATACTTACCTTTTGGGTAGCGGAAAGTAAAAATGGCGGAAAATGGATTTTGTAGGGAAAATTGTCGGAAAATAATGTAAACAATTAGTAATTGAGTGGAAGATTTTCGTCGATAGTTAAATTAAGCGAAAAAACTCGGAAAATCGACCGAGTGATTATACAATTATTTCACATTTTTTAAATTTAAAATATTTGTATAATTTCCAATTTATTGGAAACCCCGCTTTTTTTTGTTTTTTAAATTTGAAGTCTGTTATGAAGTCATCTGCCATCTGCCTGACCATGACGCTAAAATCTGAGGGAAAGGGGCCAGTGGGAATACGGGAAGCACTACCGAGCTCGGTAGATCGGCCAACCATTCCTGGTATTGGCTTAGAAGGACAACGAGGCACGGAAGACCTCAGTACACATATGACCAGTCAGGGCTACCAACTGTCCAAGTACAGGCACAGAAACAGTTCCTTGGGTATCTCAGGGTCCGTCTTTCGGGTGCTATTTCGTTCTTAGTGGATTTCGAACATTATTTAGGTTCATGTGAACGTCACGTGCATTGTCAGGGGAAGATGTGACCTCGTCGAAGGTTCGGGAGTCCGTCATTTGATAAGGAAACAAACTTGTCAGTGGTAAATGTTGTTCCACAGGTTTGATGGCTGCCAAAGGCTTCGTGCCAATTCGTTTAGGGGATGTTTACTGTTCCGTTGGTGACGATGACCTGTTATGGCGTATGACGCGAATGCATTAACACACGGCGGAGGGCGATGCAATTCTTGGCGAGGGACAGACGTGCGGTTCTTCGCAGATGCAGTTGCGTTACAAAATGGGCTGGAAGGCATCTTGCAAAGGGACACAGAGCGGTTATTCTCGTCTCCTAAATTGCCCTCTTCGTCCCCTATCCCTTTCCCACTTATTACGATTTTTTCCTTCGGCGCAATTACCTTTTTTTCGTCAGTCTGCTCCTATGTATTTTTTTCCTTCTTGAGCCTTTATATCATTTTTTCATTTTATTTTATTTTGTTATTTTTTTCATTTCAATCGGCCGGAGGGGGAGTTTACGACGGGAGACGGGCATTGGTGAATCCGTCGGGCCAATGAGGGCGTTGCAATAGCATGGGAGGAGTAGAAAGGAAAGGGCATTCACGCGAAGCCCCCTTCGGCTGGTCGTAAAATTGGCCTCGCCTCTATCATTAGTGTCCCCTTCTGCTTCTTTTCTGATCCTTCGAGTGACGTAATGACGTGACATGGACCCGAAGAGCGAGGAGGAGCAGATGAGATTTCAAATTCAAATGAGCGGAATGGAATACTTCGAGCAGCTGACCGGAATTTTGGCTTTCGGCCGAAAAGAAAATAGTGCGACGCATCACTCAACTTTTCTCAGCCTCACAAAACATTGTATGGCTCCGGCAACTATTCTGTTTGTTCACTCAGATGAACATGATGGAGCGTGACTAGGCGTTCTTTGTTGAAACTGATTGAGCATTATTTCTTAGGCTGTCAAATCGTATAGGCGACTTATGTGATTGTCAACGTGATTTTTTACTTTCCTTAGAATGTGTCCGTCTATGACCGGACTGGAGGAGAGTAAACGGTCTAACCACATTGCCTCAAATTCGATATTTAGCCCACAGGTCACCATGGATCTTGGTGGTCGAAAAGCTTCTTTTTTTCTCGAAAGCGGCTGTAACGATTTTAATTGAATTTGTTGTCTGAATAGTTCCACATAACACTACAATACCTTACAAATTATAATGGTGGGAAAAGTACAAAATCAGCGCAATAAATTCAATAAATTATCATATATTTCGACTAAACGCGATTTTAGTGCATGTTCTACTTTCCGTGGCTCTCCGGAGTTGAAAGGAAAATTTCGTAATCGGCTTTACAAAAAAATTGACTTCTCTTCAAATCTTTACGTTTCAGAACCTAATGACTCCGAAAAACGCTATTTGTAAAAATGGTTTGTGTGTGTTTCTGTGAACGCGATTTGGAGAACACGGCGTAACCAAATCAGCTCAAACTTGATATTTAGCCGCAGGTCACCATGGGACGCCAAAATAAGAGTGTCAGCAGAATCCACCTAAGACTAACCACAGTTATCGTAGTGAGCAAAACACTAAATAGTTTTTCAAGACAGATCCATGTGACACGACTATACCATAAAATTCTCATCTGTAGGAAAATGACGAGAGATTTCTAAACATTTCCACGAATTAATCGATCAGGGTTGGTTTTTTCCTCATAAACTCATCTTAAATGTTCCACAGGATATTTTTTTTTTAATCGTGGTTAGATCCTCATTAATTCTCTGTGTAGTAATTGCTCGTGAACGGTCTGGCACTGTTAGCGCTATCGCCTTCTACCACAGTGAAGTGATGTTTTGCCAAGTTCGAATGAATTGAGTGAAAAATAAGTTTAATTAGTAGCAAAATTCATGAAAACTAGCGAATTTATGTAATGTGGCGCACCTGATATTTTCATCGTAAATCTAGCTCACCAGCGTTCTCAAGAAAATCGGACTGATTGTCTAATACGATACAAGATCAATAATAGTCGCAAGATAATCGCGAGCAGCCTCAGAAATCAGCCCCCCATCGATTTTTGTACTAACTCTATTCATCGTGGCTCCCCCTTAACTAATCCATTACATATTCGTGATAACGCAATACGGAACTTCAAGCGCCCCCACTTTCCTAGTTGAACGTCAGGTCGTGCTTGACCAAGTTTAACTGAATTAAGGAAATATAGCCAAGAACATCATTGAATTTACGTGGGGCTGAGGAAAGTTGTGTGGTGTGTCGCAGATCCTTTCCTTCGTTCAACGGATTTCTTCAGAAACACTTATGAAGTACTCAATTTAGGTACTTGTTAGTTCGAAGTACCCTGTGAGTTTGATCGAAAAAAGAGCATGGTACTCATTAGTGTATGGCAGATCTTACATTACGATCTCTGAAATGGTTGTAGAGAACGAAATGAAGGTAGTATCTCTGTGCAGTGGATACTCTTTCCTACTTTGATGGAATTGGGAAACCCCCCCTCTTCAGATGGGCCTAATGTGTGAGCGTACGTGAGCCACCTCATGTCCTCTCATTTCCACCCCCTACTCCTTTGATGCTGGTGTTCTCTGATGCGACGTCCCCACCATTCTCACACAAAACTTAAGACGACCTGAGGTCCATCCCTGGAAGCTCATCCGCCTGCTGCCAGCCCTTCACAAGCACGCAGTACATACTCAGCAACTCTTGTACTCCTGACTTACCAATCTCGGCCAGGCAGGTGGTAATCTTGGCGCTTAGTGGACAGTGACCTGTGAACAGGCCACATACCACCCGTGTACTTTCTCTCTCCAGACTGAGGATTACTCTCGTACGCTCCCTGGAAACTTTGATAAACAGGCTGGCACATCCAGCCCTTCACTTTTCCTCCCACCTATCAACTTCTTGTAATTTTGCACCGCTTCCGGCAATTATACTTTCTCTTGACTAGCAAGACTCCAATGCCAATAATATGGTTGTATGGTTGCCAGGTGTGGGGCTCAGCCTCAAACTCAGAGATTGAGAGAATTCAGACATTCCAGAACATAGTACTTAGAAATCAGGCGTTCCATGGTACGGCAGAAACTCTCTCCTACATAGAGACCTTCAAATTCCTTCTGTCAGTGAATTGCTTTGTTCCACATATCAGAAACTACACAACTATGCGGGACGACCCAAACGAACTCATTGCCCGCATTGCAAATAACCCACCTCCTCCAAGATCCGTACGACGCCTTACGATAAAGGCCGCCAGACTTGTTATCTTAGCCCCAGCCCAACTTAGCCAGAAAAAAAGTATATATATAGTAACTGTCCCTATTTTCTATTTATATTACTCAATACTATTGTGTGATAGTTCGCTATTGGTCGTAGATATTATTATTGTAATTCTAACAAAACAGACCTTAATCGGAAATAAGAGATTGGACTAATGTGGAAGGTTTTAACGAGGTTATGAGTTAACAGGAACATAGTGAGGAGATCAGAGATCATAAATGGAGATATTGCAGTAGGCAAATAATACACACAGTGGTAAACCTCAAAACAAGAGCCCTAAAACTAATTGATAAGCCCTTCCATGAAAAAAAAACTTAAATTGGTTGCCAATATTCTACAGAAAAACTATTACTCTAATTCATTAGTAAATTCTATAATTCTTCTTCACACCTCCAGCACGAAAATCCCCACGTCACACCGGATACTCACAACAACACGAACTCTAGATCGTCTTTAATCAACCTCATGCCCCGTATGACACCCGTATGACACCACTCAAACTCCTGAACAAGCTACACACGCAGGCATTATACCAGCCTCAATACCTAGCTTATCACAGTCAAATTCACAAAATTATACAACTACCACAACACCATGTCTCTCTCATTACAGAGGTTTGATCTACATCAAAGGCCTGTCAAAAAAAAAATCTAAATCTCTCAGAAACCAAATCAGTTGTAAAATAGCACATAAAAATAAAAACATCCTCAACAACTATCTTCTATATTCAAATAGAAAATCTAGAATTCTCGCCCAAAGCTGCAGAAATTATGTATATTAGCAAATCCCCAACAGCGTGCGATAAAAGGACTGACTCTGCTAATCTTCGCAAAATTTATTCGAATCTCACAAACCTTTACACCTAACCTTCTTGTACACCAAAGCTGTTTTTCCCATCTCCTTCTAGAAAATAAGAATAGCTCCACGTTGTGTCATAATTTAAGTTTTCTCTGATCTTTTCAATATGTTCCTGTTTCCTCATAACCTCGTTAAAACCTTACACACTTGTCCAATCTGTTATTTACCATTAAGGTCTGTTTTTTTTCCGAATGCTAGTATTTTAAGAAAGTAGTAGCAATTTCCCAAGGTATTACTTTCCAAATTAATTCAGTTCAATATTTCTGTATAATTTTCTGCTGCTTAATGAATTCCTAGGGAAAGTTTTTTTTCATTCATCCAGACTGGCACTTTATGCAGCAAATGATACCTAAACCAAAAGCTAAAAGAAATTACAATAAAGAATATACAATACAATAAAAAACTTTTAAAATTCTTGGTGGCCCCTACGAAGGGTTCATATCCTACTGGTAGAAGCGCAGATCCTTTTCTCGCCAGTTTGTCGGCCTCCTCATTCCTTTCTATCCCTGTATGACCTGGCGCCCAACACAGTGTTAATGTGTATTCCTTTGCCAAGGTCTCTCACAAACCATATACCATAGGAAGTCAGGACCTTAAGCGGAGCCTCACTGTCCGACGTAATGGACATTCTTTACCGTTTCAGTGCTCTGGATCAGTGGACATACAGAAGACCGTTTATGGAAAACCATGTATAGGTATTGACTAATTGAAGACACTGTGTGACTTTAGTGAAAACTGTTGCAGCCATTTTGCCAAAAAGTGAAGAAAAAAAGTGTTTGCTTCATAGGTTTATGTGTTTCGAACTTTCACAAAGACATTACGTACACACTTACGAACCACGCTCCGAAATTGGATTCAGTAGGCCTCAAAGCGTTAAGAGCTGTAGCAAACTCAACAGTTGGTGCATAATTCACTCCAAATAATACACCTTTGTTTTCACCCAGAAAATGTTTGTGCGACCCCCCCCCTCCCACCTCTAAATTTGCCAGTTGACGTTTCAAGACAGGAATTCTAAATCTACAATGTCCGTCCGCCGTCAGGCCGTTTTATGCTCAGCCCTAATCGTTTTAAAGGTATCTTTAGATGCTGGGCGAATGGAATGATGAGTGTACAAATGCGTATAGACCGAAAACAGTGAACTTACAGTGATTATAGTGAGACAACTACTCCTTGAAAGAACTCGCTGGTCAATATGGCGAAAGTAATCGTATCAGCGTCTCACACCAACCGCCACGCGTCACGTCGAGTCAATTGCCTACAGGCGCCTGGAATACGTAATTTTCGTCGATCCGTTGTAGTCAAGTAATGTTTCGTAAGGTTTACTGGTATTTATCGATGCTGAATCGAATGGGATGGTTTTCAGAGGTGTGAGCTATATCAGGTTTTATTTTCCCATTGTTCAAGAGAATAATAAACTTTGGTGTAATAATTTGCACTGTTTTTATCCGATCGCGACATCTTAGCCGAAGGTAAGAGTAGCGGCTCTGAAAAGGGTGATTCCCAGTGTGGAAGTTACAGATGTAGTTAACAAACTCTCGGTCACAAATCTTATTTGTTGTGGCTCACTGTGCTTTGCTGTTGATGAGGAACTAGGCACAAGAGAAGCTTGTTAGTTGCTGATAGGTTGTCTTTCTTCCTGAGTAGATAGCACCTAGAAGCGCCCTACCCCACTGAAAACATCGCGGTAGCTCTCGTTCATTTTCGTGGCACTTTCATCGCCCGATTCATTGTCGAAGTATAGCTCCAGTATTTCGCACGTTGTAGCAGAAAGGATAGGCATTTGCTTGTAACGTTCGTAACGGCTCTTACTTCATTTTTTCCGGACACTAATGGCCTATCCCTATCGGCAAGTTGCAATCGTGTGACAGGATGGGTTGACTCCAAAATCAAGATGCTAACCATCATTTCGGTTGCTTTCGCGTCTTAGTTAGCAACCATTGTAAGACACGCTGGTTCTAGGTGTTTATGCGGAGTGTAAGTCCTATTGCAGGTTTTATTTTCCTTAGTCCTGCGAAGTAATAGAATTTTCTTTAGACCTTGACGTTGCCAAGATCTGAAGAGAAAGCATTCCTAACATTGTTGGCAACCATGTTGAACTAAGAAAAGTAAACTAACTCATAAACTACCTTCTCGCTATTGCCGAAATTGTTTCAATTGTATTAATCTGCAAGTGTTGAACATTTGCAGAATATGGTTCAATTATGTAGCGTTCCTGCATACTCTATGTTCTTAAATTGAGCTGAAAAATATTATTATCGTTATTTACGGTTTTAGTTTTTCAAGTCTGGAAACAGCAGATGATATTTTCAAAAGACGATGTGTTACTATTGTGGCAAGTGCTAGCAGAGAATCCATACGCTGATTCGAATGGTTGACAGAGTGGGGCTGGGATCATACAAAATATGAGGGGAATGATCAATCTATTGTTGGCCCATTTTGAGAAGGCTGACGAAGAAGAAAAGTCTAAATCTGGAGTGGAGCACACGGCGGATGTCCGAAAAGGACCACCTACTCCATCAAATGAGAGATGTAAAAAAGTCCTTCAAAACACAAAATACAAATCAGATCCCTGCTCCTCAAGGGCGCTTTACTAGGGTAACTACAGCAGTAGGCCACTGGAACGGTGAAATGATCCAGATGTGGGTCCTTCATATCCAATATCTCGTAATTCCAAACAGATGTATTATTTTTCTATTCTTGGATACCGACGGGTGTTTTCTGTATTGTTAGCAGTAGTAATTTGTTTCGTTCGTCGCCCAACCCTTCCATGGGGCAATTCCACCTTTAATCAAAATGGCTTGATCCGATATCCACAAAACGACTTGTTGACATAGTCGTCGGCTCAGTACATAGTTTCTCTTGTCAGTGACGAGAGTTTTTAAATTTTGATAACGTTAACGCGTGGTGCTCCTCTGTCCAACTCCCGTGTCATAGGTTGATAATTATTCTCGTGAAGTCGAGCATTTGGGATACCCAATCTCTAGACGCCACGCTGTCTCTAGCTGAATCGAACGAGTTGGCATGCAGCTTGTAGAAAGCCTCATTCTCTCTCTCTCTCTCTCTCTCTCTCTCTCTCTCTCTCTCTCTCTCTCTCTCTCTCTCTCTCTCTCTCTCTCTCTCTCTCTCTCTCTCTCTCTCTCTCTCTCTCGCTCTCTCTCTCTCTCTCTCTCTCTCTCTCTCTCTCTCTCTCTCTCCCTCTCTCTCTCTCTCTCTCCCTCTCCCTCTCTCTCGCTATCTCTATCTATCTCTATCTCTATCGCTATCTCTCTCGCTATCGCTATCTCTTTCTCTCTCTCTCTCAAGTTCTTCTTTTGGTACTTTTCTGTAGCTTCATCTTTCAACGTGAGCAAACCGCGTTTCACTTCGTTTTCCTGATTTGCACACAATTGAAGAGTGGTTTCATCGAGAATATCTTGCACATTTCTCTCTATATGTGAATTGGAGGCCTGCATCAACAGCGCTACTCGTATTGGACGAGTATTTGACCAGTTTACCAGTCGTACCTGCTAATCCATCGCAATCGTCTTTACTTAATGTCCAGAATTGAGCGAACATGTTGCGACAGCTGTTGGAAGAACATGGATTCGAGACAATATTCGTTCTATCTGACTATACCTAACGGTTTATGGTAATTCTTACAAGAGTTTTGTCATTTTTCGTCCTTCAAACACTTCAAGCTCGGGCCATATGAAACGCAACACGGATTGTCGTTTGAAATTTAAATCCGGTTTTCTTTTGTCAGCTTCACATTTCGTGTCCGCATCATCAATGAAGCAACCATAGGAGAACAGTTATCCCGACCATATGCAACTGTATTCGCTCGACAAGTGCTCGTTGCTGGTAGTCTAGCTAGAGCTTGAGCGGTTCACCAATGGACGCCTGTAGGAAGATGAAACTTCCAACTCGAAACTGGTGGGTCGAACGAGCACAACAGCCAAGTTCTAACTGTTCAGACGTGAAACTATGACAACTGCTGCCTTCCTTTCTGTCCTTGCTCTAGCCCTCAGCAGCGCCTAGATCAGTTCGGAAGCCTGTGCGCGGTTCTCGCTTGCGTTGGTGTTAAAACTTAAGGTGAGCGCGATCTACATGAACCTAACGCGACCTGTACACTGTCGGGGTAACTGAAGAGAATCATCATGCTGTCTATCGGTTCTGGGTGTGTGAGCGTCTGGCCAGCGAATACCGGACCAAAGAACATGGTGATCTCAGGTACCTGGCTCAGGTTTATGACCGCCCTAAATAAACCAAAATTAGACTAACGAGTAAACCAAACGTCATTCTCTGGTTCATTAAGTTGTATTAGGCCCATCTCAGTTTCTGGAAGACAGAAAACGATTGCTATTTATGTCACAGTTGCAGTCGACCTTTCTTCGGCACAGATTGCCTTTCGCAAATGTGTGTCCACTTTACTGATTACAAGGGCAGGGAGGTTTTTTGAAATTGTCTTCACTCGCCCTCAAATAGCTCACAAGGTACTAGTGTCGAGACTGCCGCTGTTTGCAGAGCAGTGGCATATGAGCGTCTCTTCGTTGGGGTCACTTTTTCAGCCAGTATTTCCGACGCAACGTGTCTGAAAACTGGGGCTCGCCAGCAGTTCTCATTCCGCCTGCAAGTACTAGACGCATACTGTGGGTTCAGGCGATCATGCGGTCGACTGGTGGTGTATGGTGCCCTGAACGTTCGTATCACTAGATCTCGTATTATTACCGCCCTCATCTCAAGACTAAGGAAAGGGAGGTGTGGTTGGTGGGTGACGGGGGGGGGGGAGTGAAAGAGAGATAAGTAGTGTTATTATGAGGCTGCAGGGAGTCTGATCCGACTTCTTCCCTCCGTGACGTGGGAGTTATTTTTCCCTCGTTTTCCGCTCTTGGAGTCCCGCGCCGACCTAGTCACAAGACGGACGCCGGGGTAATTCTCCCTCGATTTGAGGAAATTACGGTTTGCGACCCGGAGGGAAGGCTTTCAGTTGAGTGACAGCTGTGGCCCGGGGGTGTCTCCATTTTATTCGGTGCCGCCCCTCTCGTCGGAGCCAACTTCTTAACAACCGACCACGTTCCCTCAATAATTGCGTTTGTGCTTAGAGACCTAAAGGTTCTAAACCTGAGATCTAGAAGCTCCTTGAGGTCAGTTCTCATATTCCACTGTAGGTTTACTGCTATAAAACGATTGAACGTTGGACATATACCTTCTGTTGCGGAATCTACACTCACAAATGCCAATTCGCATGGGTTCCGGAAAACACCATTTGAGAATACGGACTGCGTATCTGCATCCGTGGATGTGATTGGAAGAAAATGGCTGCTCCAAATCGACTCTAACTTCATATTTTGCCAAAAATCCGTACAAAACTAATTAAAGTTGTCATAGTTATCTAAAGACCAAAACGTTTTTTTCTCGTAAACAGCAGTTACGATTTTAATAATATGTTTTGTATGGATGGCTCCAAATGACAAAAAAAAAACTTTAACTTTAAAATTAACTTTTTCTCTATTAGTGATGCTCATTTGGTACTAGCGTTCTTAGAAAAATCAGAGTGGTGGTAATCTAATAAGGTATCTATACGATGACCAGGATGTACCCTAGAAATTTCGGAATTCAAGTTAACGCCGTTTCACTTATTGCAATTCCTCGCAGTTTTCACTGATAATTCCGAAACAGTAAATGCAATCATGCTTCAAAAAAATCATGTTGACTGTCCCGCTGGTTACTCAAATAAATAGGAGCATCTCTATAAATTACGGAACTTGCTGCCGATTTCTGCGTAAAAGGCGACATAATGTTTACCAAGCTCAAATGAATTTTGATAATCACGGAAATGTGTCTAGTACAATTTGTTCTGCATTGTGAGAAGGCCTTACGACCTAACTTTTTGTTGTTGTGGATTCGAATTTTTATCAGGCACACCCGAATCTATGGATTTTGCCCGATCCTTATATACGTGTGTGATTCATTGAACGAAAATGTTGTCAATAATTTATCTCTATTTTGTTGGGCATCTTCAGGTCTGGTTGTGATCAACTATCAACCAACTATGATCAACTATGGTGTTGCGAGAAGTTGGAATTTTACCTTTTTGCAGCTTCTTTTTCGTGAATATTCATGCGGAAGAGAAGTAGTAACGGATATTCACATCAGCTGTTCCATCTGTCAGGGCACACACGCGAAAATCTGGACGCGTATCTTTCGATTCAACTAGAAAACTCTTTGACGAATTTGATAAAGTTCAGTTTTCGAAAACGGAACGCGATGTAAGATGTTCAGACACTGACATAGAACTGGAGGGAAGCCGGTTTCAGTGGTTCGGAAGGTGTACAATATACCTAGCGCATGATGTCCTCACATGTCTGTCAGTGCGTGATCCATCGTTTTAACACGAAAGCGGGGACACAGGATGAGGGCCGGAGCACGCACGTCCTTTTCGGAACCGCGGTCAAGTTCCTTGAAAAACCAAATACTCCCCGCATCATTGAACCAAATTAACCTCACGATATCAAAATCTCCGAAACTTCGTTTCATGTAACTCTTGACCTACCGCAGGGAATTCGGCCGTGACCTTCGTCATTAGTTCGAATTCTTTTCGTATGCGGTTCGTAGCTGAGTGCAGTCGATAAAAACTTGTTGTTGAATGTACGACAGAGGTCTTGGGACCAGGAAAAAAACTACAAAATAGCTGGCGTGACCTATCACACAACTTTCTTCAGCCCTTCGTACTTTCAACGATTTTTATCGACCCACCAAAGAATTTAATATACGAACTAGATCACTCGCGATGAAGTTGTGGAAACCCATTTCATAAAATAAAACGGATAAAAAATATATAACGATTGTCTATTTCCACTAAATTTGAGTTACAGTATTAGATCGATTTCGACGGTAAAGTCATCATCAGTAACAAGTAAGCAACTGAAAGGGGAACAGCAGAGAGGTCAGGTGATTTGCAAAAGCTGAACCACCTTTGTTATCCTTATAATCCTTTTCGTGTTCCCTAATTCTTCCCTTGAATTTCCGTCCTGTTTGTCCCCAATACTCCAGCCCACAAGAACATTCCAACTTATACACCACATTTATCCTGAATTTGTATTTTATCTTTAACCGAGCCTAAAGAAGATTTAAGACTACTTTGATTTTTAAACCCAACCTTATACCCTCTAGATGATAATATCACCTGACCGAATCCAGCCACTCCCTTCTCTTTTGATCCAACAGATAGGCAATACATTGGATTTCTCTATTTTTGCCCCAAGGGACTTGGATGTACTTGAGAAATTTGAAATCATCAGAAGTAACGGGTTATAGATAGGGGTTTAAAATGAGGTGATCCCTCAAAGCATTCCTCCATTGATGGCTTCGCTTTTATGAGACTTTGTTTGACCTTAGTACAATAACCCCTTATTAATTTTCCCTTTTCCGCTATCCCGCTACAATGTACCTGCCACTGGGAAACCCCGACCCAACGTTCTGTGTATAAGGAACCTCTCCGCTGTTCCCCTTTCAGTTGCTTTTTTGTTACTGATGGTGACTTGACAGTCGAAATCGATCTGATACTGTAACTCAATTTTAGTGGAAATAGACAATCGTTATATATTTTTTATCCGTTTTATTTTATGAATTTAATTTATTTTTCGCTCAGTTTATACGAACCTACCAGAGCGTAGCTCAACTTTCATGTAGAAACTGGTGGCTCTTGAAGTTCCGCAATTTATTGTGGTGCTCCTACGTATATCACGATCATTATAGACTCATCCGTGTATAGGTGACTTACGGGACTGCCCACTTCATATTGGCTGGCGAAGGAGCAGAGATACGAATATATCGAGGTCAGAAGAGCAACCAAGACAACCTCAAAGGGTAGACCCCGGTTTACTAGGGAAGAGCTCAGAAAGGGCATTGGCTCGCTCTCAGAGGGCAAGGCCCTTGGTCTGGATGAGAGTCCGACGGAAATCCCGAAGACAGTTGTATGGACCCATCTTGAACTTCTCATATAGACTCTACAAAGCATGTCTTTTATCAAGTACATTCCTTAGGCATTGTAAGTACCCTAGGGAGGGTGCAGGAGGGATGTAACTGCAGGGGTCCATCTTCAGGTCAACTCTATGGAATGTGGTGTTAGTTGGTCTGTTTCGTATGCCTGGTGCATGCCTGTGGGATACGAGGATGATGAGGGAGCAGCGATGCTTTTCTCGTATACTGAACTCAGTCCAGATAAAGCCGGAGAAAATAATACAACGGGTGAAGGAGTGGATGGGAGCTCATGGGCTACTCTTTCCCGTCTGATGGCAAGCACGAGGCAAGTGCTGATGAGCGGAGGTGTGGGCTCGTGCACTGAGCACTGTCTACTGCATGAAATGGATGGTAGCAGTGCAGAGGAGGTGTGCCCTATGCACTGCTTGCTCGTACCACACCGATTATCAGGAGGAAGTGTTGGTGGTGGCGAGTGTTATCCCAATCCACAACCATAGTATGGCCACCAAAAAAGAAGGAGGGCTGTGACCCATGGGAGATTGCAAGACGAGTGAGACACAGCCTAGAAAAGGTCTACCAGGTAGCTGATTCCAGCACATGGTTCAAGGCTCAGGTAGCGCCAACAGGAGGTAAATTTCACGGTACATGCAGCAGATAGGAGGAACCTACATCGAATTAGTAAGCTGGAAGCTGAAACTGCCAACTCCAAGGCAACGGTGGATGATGCTTCCTGTGCCATCTACTCAGGCCAAATGTGGGCAGCCTGCAGCGCAAATGGCTAGCTCATGGCATTGGTTCGCACCATATTGAGTTACGAGTTAAACAGGAGGTGCTCAATTTGCCAGGCAGTGCTCAGCCAGAAGCATGGGGCTTGCTGAAGAATGAAGACGTGGAGGAAAGACTGCTCCTGAACCTCCCAAGCTGCGGGAATGGCGGCCCGACACAAGGTTCTCGTGAGGATGAACAAGACAAGAATGAAGAGTTGCCATTGCAGAGAGGTGTGAGGGCCAACCTGATGCAATTTGCTAACAAGTTGAGCCACTAGCAACAGCCCCTCCCTCCTACATTCCGTCTACGCTGCCCAAAGGCACAGTGTCGCCAGCCAAGGAGCCTGAATCGTAGGGGTCGTGGTTTCAACGGGGAAACCCCATACATTTCGCAGTGGTGTTGGCGTTAATTTAAATGACTGCACGAGGCATTACTATTGGACCTTTGGAAAAGAGTTCAAAGTTTTCTGTTTAAAATGTGCGGAAAAGTCCTGCTGATTCTGTTTGTTAACTAGTCAGTTAGTTGGCATAACATCCCACAAAAAAAAAACCCAATTACGGAACAGGAAAACATTTGAAGAAATTCGACGATTGGAGTTTTTGTGAGGTGTAATTTCAGGTGAATAAACGTATTCTTACACAGATTATTGCATTTAGAGTGTGTGTTACGTCAAACTATTTATATCTGCTGATTTAACGAGATATACTTAATAAGCGCGTCAAGTGCCCTTCAGGGGAGTGCTCAATCGAATGAGAGCTCTCAACAACAAGGTCACACACATTCAATATATACGTTACTTACTCGCCAACTGCCACTTACTCGAAATAAGTGGATAGGTCGAGACATATTGCACCACAGCACTCAACTGCTTGGAAACTGACGATTTAGTGATAGCAGTCCCTCCAGCCCGTGCTAGGACATGTTGGCCCACTCTTTTCAACCCTCTCATCGCTCTCAAGTGACTTCGGGTCCTTTTGAAATGTGAATTTATTCGTAAGGCTCAGGCAATTCTTTCGATATGGAAATATCGTGTACACGCCTCATCACACCCCTTTCCTCAGCCTCACGTACATTCAGCATCAGCACCAAATTAACGCCTACAGCAGCTCACCTTATTCCTTCCAACTCTCATTAATTTCACATAATTCATTTTGAGACTTTCGTATTATATATTGGACGATTACAATAACATATATTAGTTTATTGTATGTTATTAATTGGGAAATAAATTATTCCATGGTTTAATAAATAGTAAAACCTTTTCATAAAATTAAATTTAAATTTTGATAATTATTTTAATGTAATTTATTTCATTTGACAATTTGGTTTTGGTTTATTTATTTTTTCTTAACTATTTTAATTTACTATATAAAAGTTTAATAATGCCATAACTTTAAATTAATAAAGCCGAGCGTGTCATTAAATTTTATTTTACGTCTGAATAATTACTTGAGTATCAGCATGTAATACGCCTATTATATTATGCTCAAAATGCCGTATTATTCAAATTAGTGGCCAATTCGTCCGTCAGCCATCAAATCGGTACTTTCGCTCTAACATTCTGTTTGGAACTAAGATCTAATTGTGCCCACCAACCTATCGGACGAAACCCATGGTTGTTATGGATACAAAATCAACGACATTTTGGCAGTTTTATCGCAGTTACGTCGTGTTTGGTATCGTTTCCTACGTATTTTCCGGGGCAATATACCAAAAGCTATCGTTTTTCACAGGTTTACACTAGTTTCTCGCACTGCCTTCTGTTGCACTCCAACTACCACGTCAGTTCGCAACGCATACTCGTCGCGCAGTGTTAATTGCCACGTGTTGCCTGAAGGATCTGAATTTCTTTTCGTTTACTAGTATTTTTCAATACTGGATCGAATGGGATGGGTCTCGGAGTGAGTGCCTCAAGCTGTACAAGAGAATAAGAAACCGTCGCGTAGTAATTGGCGACGTTTTCACTTTGAACTGTTTTGTGATGCGTTGCACCAGATATTTAATTATTTCCCTCTCTTCCCTAACAATTTTTTAACCGTTTCTGGGTCTTTACCCAGCCATTTCGAAACGTTATACAGCATCTTCCTTGCTATTTTTCATTCATTCATTCAATCATAATACCTAACGCTTTAAAACTGATTTTGAATCGATTCTTGAACAATTCCCCGACGATTTTCACCAAATTTTCCGAACTAAGCACTATCCGTATAATACCAAGACATAGGAGCGCCATGCTTAAGCGAGAATGCTCTCATGGCCATCCTAATTATACCTGGTCGACGGCACAACAATCCATTGGAAAGAACCCACGCCTTGGAACAAACACCGACTGACATATTCTGCCTCTGCCGAACCACACCATTCAGGCGTTCCGGCTCTTGTGAGAGTTCTTCAATTGTTTCCACCAAGAAGGCTAATACATGGTGTTTGCTAGGTCAAAAACAAAAGTGATGACCTTCAGGAAGGACAAGTGCTCGCTCCCCTCCCATTTTCTCCCACGTCCCACGGCCTTGAGGCTGACTAAGGAAAATTAGTAACAGAATTATTTAGTCTCAAGAGCTCTTGATTTTTCTATGATATCTAATCTTCCTAATGACAACTAAGCTTCCGTGTGTCTGTCAGTTGACATATAAGCTCATAATAGCACACCAGAACGACAGTTGCGTCATTAGTTGCTTCACCGATCGATAGACTTTTCTGTTTCACGTCAAAAATGTCTTTGGGTAATTTGAAAGAGGAAGTGGCGGATTTGGCGAAAAACAACGGGATTTTCGGGAAAGGGCAACTCGTGTGTGTCAAGACCACCTCGGACGAAGGTAAAGGAGCTCAATTCGCTTCACAACTGAATTTCCTTCTAGTCGAAATGAAAACGGAATATGGAATCATCGAAATACCTATTGTCGTCAAGAAACAAGTGGATGACGAGACGAGAGTAACAATGGACACTAACACACAATTCGCCAATGAGTTGTACATGTACGACGACATCATGCCTCGTCTGGGTGTTTCCAGTCTGGGAATCGTCCCTAAACTCATGTTTGGAAAAGCAACATGTGGCGAGCGCCCAGAGCAAGACATTCTGATCATGGAAGATCTTCGACCAACTGGTTTCAGAGTACCCAAAGACCTTTACCTCGATTTCGACCACATTTCCAAAGCTATGCGTGCATTAGGGCAGTTCCATGGTCTATCGTACAAATTGAAAGCTACCTCTCCGAACGAGTTTGAATCTCTGGGTGAGCTTTTGAAAGTCCCCAACCGAAAGGTGGATGAAGATGACATTGTCATCACTGAAGAGGCTCTACGCAGAGGTTTCAACCCATTGTTGGAAAACAGCCCAAAAGATAGCATCGTTCACCAGACTCTGGAAAAATTGACGTCACGTACTAGAGGGAAGCAGATTGAAATCGCCTGAAGAACCCTTTGCCGCCATAATCCACGGTGATTTCAATCGCAACAACCTGTTTTACCAGTACGGCCCACAAGGAAACGTAATCGGCTTAAAGTTTCTGGACTTTGGCACATCATTGCTCTCAGACCCTTCTGTAGACATCGCCTTCTTCCTCTACATGAACTCCACACCCCAAACACGGCAACAACATTGGGACGAGTTCTTCCAAATTTACTGGGAAGGGTTGACATCCGTTGAACCACAACCAGGTTTCACGTTCAAAGAATTTCTGGCGCATTTCGCCAAAAGAGCCATTTCAGGTTATTTTCCTTGCGCGCAATTCTTGCCTTTCATGTTGAGTGGGGAATTTCTCGATTTGGATGATTATTTGAAAAAAGTGTCAGAAAACAGTAAGCAATGGGCGTTCACGTTAGGTGGCGAAGAAGCTACTGAAGCTGTAGTTGGCATCGTTCAACATCTTCACGACAAAGGATTTATGGAAGCGTATCTCCAGGACTCGAAACCATAGGAGGTAAACAATTGTACCGTTAATATCTTTTCCAATTTTATTCAGCGTCTTCTACTTTCAGTCAGAATTACTGTCACTCAATGGAGAGTACTGGCCCAATCACAGTACTCCCGTGCCGCGCTCCAGTGGATCATCAAGGTCTGCAAGATAGCTTCCACTAAAGCGTTTCAAGAGATCACTGTCCAGTTACCTGTTGAGTTGGCCATTGAGTGTGTGGTGAAGTGAAAAGTGAGCTTTTTTTTTTAATTCTCCTTGGGGGAACCGGGTAAACCCCCACTGCGGCCACAACTGGGTCTATTGTGTGGGCGAGCATGAGCACCCTGTTCCACCCCCAGATTCTGTGGAGTTGGTACTCTGATGCGGCGTCCCCACCATTCTTGCGCAAAACGCAAGACAACCTTGATGTCCATCCCTGCAACCTCCTTTGGCTGCAGTTGATGAACCCCAAGCTCTCTAAGGCGTGCAGCAGCCAACCCCTCACACGTACACAGTAAAGGCTCCTCTGACTCCAGCTCTACCTCTGACTTACCAATCTTAGCCAGGTGGTACCTTAGTGGACAGTGTCCTGTAAACAGGCCACATACCATCCATACACTATCTCTCCAGCCTTTGGGTCTCTCTCATTCACTGTCTGGAGAGTCTGATAAACAAACTTGACTGCCTTTGGCCAGGCACCTCTCTCTCCCCCCCCCACCAATTTCCCAATAGGCAGCCCTGCACTTCTTCTCCCACTTGCCAACCTCCTTGATCAAGTGGCTCTTGGTGGTCCCTACGAAGGGCTCAGGTCCTACCAGGGGAAGCGCAGATCCTTTTCTCACCAGTTTATCAGCCTCCTCGTTCCCTTCTATTTCTGCACGACCTGGCACCCAACACAGTATTAATGTGTTTTCCTTTGCCAAGGTCTTCAGGTATTCCCAAACCAGCCTTGACGTGATTGTACAGGAAGTCAGGTCCTTAAGTGCAGCCTGACTGTCCAAAATAATGTACATTGTTTTCCACTTCAGGTCCCTACGCAGGAGGTGCTGCACACACACCGTTACAAAGAAGAGCTCTGCTTGGAAAACTGTCGCCAGCGTTCCCAGTGGTATCGCTGTCCAGATCTCTGGCTCTTACTAGCTTACCCCACACTAGACCAAACTCTGTATTGACCTCTCTACTGAAGGAAAACTTGCAGCACTAGATCGCAAGTAAGATGGGCATCCTCGTCAAGGGATGTGACACTCACAGCTTTTTTCTCAACATCTGCGACCGTCTTAGGAGACAGGTCTGTTTCCTTATTTGATGACTGTACCTAAACCCTCGACGAGGGTTATATCAGTCATAGAAGTTGCGGTTTCGCTAATATGCAAGAAGGCCGGCCCCTGCAGCATCCACCAAACTCAGACCTGTGGAGGTACGGCAGGTATTTGGTCGTTAGCCAGACTCCCGGTAGAGTGCTGTTGCCCGTGTGTGACCGCGTGGAGGTGACCACCTGAGGAATCCTGTACCATCTTGGAGGAGTTCTTAATCTGGTTTCCTACCTGATCTAACTATTTACTTGGGTGGCAAGTTTCAAAAGGACAGATCAACTATGACCACGTTTCTTAGCCATCACCTTCTTCGCGAACTTTGCAAAATGGTTATAGGCTTGCTTTGTAGCAGTCAATGCTGCTAAGTTCGTTTGCCCTCCCAACAACCGTCGCTCACTGTTGTAGAAACTACATTGGAGCAGCACATGGTTTCTTGTTTCCTCCGCACTGGAGGCGCAAGATGTGCATAATGGAGAGTCTTTCAGAGAAAAGAAGTGGAGCCGCGCATTGAAGTCACCATGTCCCGTGAGGAACTGGCTCGTCCAGTGGTCTGGCTCAACCCATTTTCTTGAAAGACGTTCACAGATGTTGGGGAAGAACTCATACGTATCACGTCCCTTTGATGAGGATTCCCATCTCGCTTGCCATTTCTCTAGAGCCCATTCATCGATGGCGGCAAGTTTCTGTTCTGTGGTGAGATCCGCAGGGAGTTCAGCCCAAAGCGGGGGAAGCTCCCGTTTCACTCTCCACTTGTCAACCATGCACTCAACAGCCAAATCAACTGGTAACTGACCAGTGATCACCTGGAGTGCTTCTGTTGATACAGTCTTGTAGGCCTTGGTGATCCACAGGAGTGCAGCTCTCTGGGATTGGGCCAATACTCTCTTTTCATTGACTGTTAGTTTGTTACCCCAGACAACGGGGCAGTAGCCAATCACACCTAGATAGATGGCCTTATACATGAGGATAGTGTCGTAGTAACACACACCCTAGTGGCCTTAGTAATGGCACGCAGTGAGGCAAACCTTGCAATGGTAGTGCCTTTAAGGGACAGGAGGTGTTGGTTGAAACCCCACCTCTCACCTATATTCACTCCTAAATACTTGACGTGCTTTTCAAGAAGGAGCCTGTGGCCGCCAAAGCATATTGTGGGTGGATTATTCACTTTCCCTTTCAAGAGGATTAGCTGGGTTTTTTCCTCAGCCACCTGCATCTTGACATGCTCGCACCATTGGTTGATAGTGCGGAGCACCTGGTGGGTTTTTTCTTCAATTTGGCGGACTGACTCTGCAGAGATCAGCACAGTCAAGTCATCCACATAGGCGTACGGCTCGCAGTCAGTCTCCATGAGTTTCCTGAGAAGACCTTCGAAGAAGGCATTCTAGAGTGCTGGTCCAAGGACCGAACCCTGTGGGCACCCCTTCTCAATCATTCTCCGGACAGAGACATGCCTGCTTTCGATCGTAGCAGTTCTGTCTGTCAGGTAACTTCTGATGAGCGAGTACAGGTTGCGGGGGATTCCCCTACCTCATTGCTCATTAAGGAGCGCTGGCCACCAAAGGTGGTCAAACGCTCCTCTGATGTCAATCAGAACTGCTACGACGTACTTAGCCAGTGCCAGCAGGGAAACACGCCGGATCTCGACAATGACATCCTGTGTGGACCTTCCTTTGCTACACTGTGTTGGTATTGCCTGCCTGTGAGGTTGTGGCCAAAGACTCCTTCGAGGGACTGCAACGTCAAGATTTCTAGTGTTTTGCCTAATATGGAAAGAAGGCTGAGTGGTCTCCATGATCGCGGGTCTGACTGATTGCGGTCGCCTCCCTTTTGAAGAGTGACAACACGCGCAGACTTCCACTGAGTGGGGAACTGTCCGACCTGCAGACAGTCAATAAATAAATTAAGGAGGCCGCTGGAGATTGTCCGCTCAGCTTTCCTTAACATATTGCTTTCTATTTTATCTGGCCCAGGAGATTTGTTGGGCTTTCAGGTCGCAAGGGCCCTGCCGAGGTCGCCTGTTGTCCACAATGGGATGACAACCAGCCGTACCTCGAGTCCATGTTTGAGTGTGCGGATGCTGAGCGAGTTCCTCGGGCTCGCCATTGCGAAATCTCAACTTCCAAACGTTCGACAGATATAACTCAATAGTGAGCGTTAATGAACGATCATTTTGATAAGGAATTAGACCTGTGGCCCCATTACTCCATACTCACTCCCTGTCGAATCCCTTGTGACCTAACAAACCAATGTTTTTTATTTTCATTCAATACATTTAATCGTGGAAAAAATCTCCATACCTACGTACCTGTGTTTCAATTGCCTGAAAGAAATTCGTTCAAGTCATTCGCTTGTAAATGACTGTAATGTCAGGGGGCATTCTCAACTGAAAGGGGCGCAATCGCACCAACTATGTAGGCACGATTTAATTTCTTTTATAGCAGGGAAATAGAGGTTCCTAAATATTAATGGTAGTTGTTATGTAATAATCGTTATAAAATGAAGTTAACTTAGAAACGGGCGGATTGAATGCCAATTGTCATGTAACAATTCGGTTCGGAAATCGGTAAAACTCGTAGGGAAATCGAGAATAAATGTATAACTGTAGCAAATAGAAAACGTGGTTGAAAAAAGAGCAAAAAATATAAATTTGTTTGAAAATTGTTGAGGATTGTGCGTTTAGTGAACGGGATAAAAACCTTCTAGTTACAGCAGTATTTCAAAAATGAGTCAAAAATGGATAAATTGATGTTTCTAACGTGTTCGGGAAACAAGCGAGTAGAATTGAACGCAATGATCTCCAAATACTCCATTTCGTCAAGAGCTATGTTCATTCCCAATAGGATCGGTATGTAACTTTTTAGGATCTTGCTGACGTCTTGAAAAATAACTTCTCAACGAAACTGTCGAGTTGGTTCACTTATCTTTTGTAACGACGAAAATTCCCTAAGTCAACGAGGTAAGAGAAGGAAAACTGGAACAAACGACTGCCAAGCGGAAGATTCCCAAAGGATGAGTGAATGAATTACCTCAATACCGCCTTTGAGTGAATCAGATCATTTGCCAAGATAGTTTCTTCTGTAGACAGTTGTGCTTCTATAAAACTGCTGTAAAGTGGATTTCCAACCTGCAAGGCTTTCGAATTTGGAGGATACCTTACGTGAGAGTGCAGCCCGCTCCAAGCTGTAGTATAGAATTTAAGAAATGCTACAAGGGCTGCTTGTCTTATGTCCGGATCAGTTTTGTTGAAGAGGCAACAGGGCCGCAACCAGCCCCTCCACCCCTCCCCCATTTAATGCACAGACAGAGCTAAACTGTTACCCGTCAATCTTGACAACTTCCAGTGCTCCGCTTCTTGGGTTAGCTCTGTAGGTTTGAAGACGGAAACGCCATACTTTTGGTCTACTGCCTCGGTGACTGATGTGATGCGCTGTTTTGAATGAAAAGGATGGAGCCCCTGTCCACAAAGTTGTTGTGTTAATCCATAAAGCAGAGCTCTGTTTCTTAGGAGAGAGGAGGTGTTTTTGATGCACCGTTCCCCAGCTAGCATTAAAGCGATGCTCTGAGTCAGGAAGATATGGAGTGTGGAAGATGAGAAGTTTATAGGAGAAATCAAGAATTGATAAGGTGACAATTAGATGTGTGAAAAACGACGAGCTGGAAATAAAACCGGCGGGTTGGAGACGTAAGCATTGGGAGAAGTGCCCACTCTGCACAACCTTGGTGAATTGGATGGAATTGAAACCTGACCTTAGAAAATAGGCAATGGAATGGGGTTTGAGCTCGAGAGCTTTAGATGACTCCAAGGTAACGCTGATTCCACCACGTTATCTTATCTAGTTAATGATGAGTGAGCTTCGATGGGTCGTACTGTCAGTTGACCTGTAGGTCTGCTTTCAGCACGTCAGAGCGGCACTCTCATCATTCGTTGCTTCACCGATACTGTTGCACATCAAAAATGTCTCTGCGTGATTTGAAAGAGGAAGTGAAAGAATTAGCCAAAAACAATGGGATGTTCGGTAATGGATTCTTGAGTGTCGAAAACGCCTCAGACAACACTGCAGGACCACAATTCGCCTCAGAAATGAATTTCCTTCGAGTGAAAACGAAAACGGACGATGGAATCAACGAAATACCGATCGTCGTCAAGAAACAGGTGGCGGAAGAGACAAGAGCAATGATGGACACTAACACACAATTCGCGAACGAGTTGCATATGTACAATGTGGTAATGCCTCGTCTTGGAGTCTCCAGTCTGGACATCATCCCTAAACTTATTTTCGGGAGAGCGACATGTGGAGAACATCCAGAGCAGGATATTCTGATCATGGAAGATCTTCGACCCCTGGGATTCAAAGTCACTGATGACCTGTACCTCGATTTCGACCACATTTCCAAAGCCATGCGAGCACTAGGGCAGTTCCATGGTCTATCGTACAAATTGAAGGCTACCTCCCCAAACGAGTTTCAGTCTTTGGGTAAGCTTCTGAAAGTCCCCAACCGGAAGGTGGATGAAGATGACGATGTCATGTTTTCTCACGCCGTACGAAGGGGCTTCAACCCGTTGATGGAAAACAACCCGAATGACAGCGTCATTCATCGGACTCTGGAAAAATTGACATCACTCTCCAATGTTGAACTGTCAAACACTTTGAAATCGCCAGAAGAACCCTTTGCCGCCATAATCCATGGTGATTTCAATCGCAACAACCTGTTTTTCCAGTACAACCCCCAAGGGAAAGTAACAGGGTTAAAATTTTTGGACTTTGGCACATCATTGCTCTCAGACCCTTCCATAGACATCGCCTTCTTCCTCTTCATGAACTCCACACCCCAAACACTTGAACGTCATTGGGACGAGTTCTTCCAAATTTACTGGGAGGGGTTGACATCTATCGAACCAAAACCGGGTTTCACGTTCGAAGAATTTCTGGAGCATTTCGCCCAAAGAGCCATTTCAGGTTATTTACCGTGCGCCATATTCTTGCCTTTCATGTTGAGTGGGGAAGTTATCGATTTGGAAGAGCTCCTCAAACAACCCAGAGAAGTACGAATAAAATGGACGTACACAGTAGGTGGGGATAAAGGTACGGAAGCTGTAGTCAATATCGCTCGACACCTTCATGACAAGGGATTTATGGAAGCCTACCTTAAAAGTTCCAAACTGTAGAAGGTAAAAAATAATATTCTTTTCAATATCTCGTTCCTCTACTTATCCTGTCATTTTTTCACCGTTCTTTCGTAGAAGAATAAAAATAGAATAGAATAAAATGCGCAGATGTTGTCCCTAAAATATTAAAAACGCTTGGAAAATTGAATAAAAATTGTTGAGATATTGGTACATTGCTTGCGGTATTTTGTGCTAACTACTAGAAAATTCTGTACAAAAATGTTGTGCATTGTATAACATGTATTGGGAATTTGCGCTGTTTTTCTGGGAGTTAAGTGAAAATCGTTGAGTAATTATTCAAAACATGTAGTGAATGCGCAGTAGTATGTAGTGAAAATGGTTGAGTGGTCTGCAATTAGTTAAAGGGGCGAGCAAATAGCGTGAGCGTGTCTGCGTGTTATGTAACAGTTTTTGGACAATTGTGCAGAGTTTTGCGTAAAAATCGACGGGGATTTAGAACATTGCTAGGAATTGATTGTACGCGTCGGTTGCTTCGGCAGATTGAGTCTTTTGTATTAGAGCAGGAGAGCTCACAAACACCTTCGTAAGGTGCTGCGCTCTCAGCTATCTTCTGTGAGCTAAAGTAGGATTAATCCGACGAACGTCTTCGTAATAAAACAGGCTTAGGACGATTGTCTATTTCCACGTCCAGGTTTCGATGGTTAGGCCATCGTCGGAAACAAGAACGCAACGCGTCCATCCGTAGAGTCCAGTAGATTGGCATCAATGATGCTTTAAGTATGCATTTTAGGTATGCTGGAGCGAATCCGCGCACAAAGTCGTGGCCAGTTTATTAAAAGCTATTAAATTCCTTCAAAATCCTGGCGATGCCACGTTTAGAGTTATATGTTACAATTTTCCGTGCTGAACCAGTGTAAGTAACCTTTGTCTTCGACGACATATTCACGGACTCCAAGCTCACTTTGGCCTGGATTTACGCTCTTCGGTATTACTTGAAAACGTTCGCCACCCCCGTTGAATCTGTGTCCAGTCCCTTCTTTGTTGTGTCTTGGAAAAACGCAAGGAGGCTGCCGTTTTTGGTGTTTGAAGAGACCATTACATTTGTAATATTCCTCTACGGTAGATATTTCTCGCTATTAAATTAACGCTTTGGGTGGGCAGCCAATCACGGGAGTTATACACTAGAGTACATGTGATTAACACACAAGTGTGAGTTCAACGTAGAGCACGGTTGACTTGTTATTCGTGGAATCATTCGTCTTGGTTGCCGTTGACAAAGTTGACAAGGTTTTACGCATTAATACGTGGGGCGGATCGATATGCAGGTCATTGTAAAGCGTCTCATTGCGTACCAATGATAACTATTCTTTTTACTTTCCTTAGCTCTACGAAGTAGAAAGAAAAATTGTTTCGGAGCCCACTGAGTCCAAAAACAGTATTTGGGAAAATGGTCTGTGTGTGTCCGTGAACGCGATTGAGAAAAAACGGCTGAACCATATCAGCTCAAACTTCCCAGGTCAACACGGGACACCAAGATAAGGGCGTGAGCAAAATCCACCCAAAACTAGCTATAGTTACCATAGTGATCAAAACACCACACATTTTTTTGTTCAAAAACTGCATTAACGATTTTGATTAGATTTGTTGTATAGACAGCTCCAAACGACGCAACAATACTTTAAATTTGTCGTCCGTGGGAAAATGACGAGAGCAGCACAATAAATGACCACCCAATTACGTCGAAACTTTTTTTAGGCAGCTTTTCCCTCATACACGCCGCTCAAGCTTCACAACTTACTATAATCTTCAGAAAAATTGATGTGGCAGTCCAGTCAAGTACTCATACGATGCGGGTTTGATAACGCTCGTAAGATATATAGTTGCTATTCCAGAAATTCCAGAATTTCAAACCCCACCGTTTCACTTACTACCATTTCTCACAGCTTTTGCCCTCTAATTCTGGAGCAGCGATTATAATTGATAAATAATAAATCGATAATTTGCCACCAATTGCTCATCAATGGTCAGGGCATGAGTGAAAGTAGCACGATAAATTCCGGGACAGTGAGCGCTACCAATTTCTGCAGCCGTGAAGTTACGTTTCACCAAGTTCAAATGAGCTGAATGAAAAATAAATTGAATTGTTAGAAAAAGCCGCGAACGCGAGTGAATTGACGTCGAGCGAAGGAAAGTTGTGTGATGCAGCGCACTTGATATTTTGTAGGGTGGTGTTCAGCTGATTTTCTAAACGACGGAACTCGGGAGCAAGTGCCCTTGACAGTTCGTCCAGATCGGGCGGCCGAGGGTTTTGTATATAAGGAGTATATTTTGGAGCGATGTGTATCTGTTATTAAGTAGCTGACTAGTTGCTGCGTAGGCAGTCGAATAAGAGAGTTATGTGGATGTTGAAAGTTATTAGGCGAACCTCTATCACGCTCAGATATTTATAGTATAGCATAGTACGGATGATATGAATCTGGTAGTTTACTGGTGGATCATACGTTGGCCTGTTATAGGTGTACGTAACAATGAGATGATACGAGTGGATTAACTTGTATCCGCCATTTATTGCACCATTTCCCAAGTGCTGTCAGAATAGGCTGCACAGTGCCTGCTGTGGTTAGCGCTCGGACAGTATACAGTAAAACGTCTGTGTACCCTTCTTTAGTTCACTTTGGAACTTTAGGACAAAATTCAATTGACATTGACTATCGTGTCGAGTAGGAAGGAGAATCGAATCCAAATGTTGATGAAGAAATGTTCCTTTTCCCCTCAGATTGTAAAAAACCGGTGGATGAAGAGATTCTCCAATAAAGCACGACGCGCTCTGGATCAGTGGATAGCAGAGCCTCTTCACATGCCTGAATCGAGGAAAGCCGATGAATACTCGGAATAAAATTAAAAACCGGTATGGTGCGAGGCCCCACATACATTCATCGATTTTTTTGAAAGTTAATTGCTTGTCTTAGTAATTATTTAAAATGGTAGTTTCCAAACCAGAAGCGCTTGAAAACGGAAGATGTGAAAGGAACATCAGAAAATTTGGCTTTGTACAGAACGAATCTATACTACTTCGTAGAGCTCAGGAAAGTAAAAACGAAACATCGCGTACGACTTGTTACGTAACCAAGTTAAATTCTCGAGTAAGCAAGAAGATCCTCGAATATTGGGCAACGACGTGCGTCCCGACCTGTTAATATTGTGAGCTGGCAGAAGTTCATCACTCTTCGAAACAACTCAATTTGAACCCTTTCTCTTTGTTTGTCAAATGGGTCTCCCTGAGCTGTACAACAGTCAAAGACATAATCGTACAGTTTATAAGTGGGGGTTTGGCAGAGAAAGCGGTGTGAAGGAAGTGAAGACTATTCGAGGAGGTAACTGTTTCGTTTACGTGCTAATTACTAACGGAAGGCTGGGATCGTAAATGATAACACATATGTTGATAGGCTCGGACGCCATTTCCGACTGACTGCTGGTCGGATGGGGCTCCGTGGGAGTTGCGGACATAGAACTACGGGTTGCGAGGAGTAGATCAAGAAAACCGTGGGATTTGCGGACGAGCCTTGGCCGCAACTCGGCAGCGTGGGGTTTGCGGACACGCTCACGGAGCACTGACGGCGAGTGTTTTGATAATGGAGATCGAGTCAAAGAGCACCGATTATCACCGAACTGTAAGTGGAAGTAGAATTTTAGTTTTTGGAATAAGCGATGCAAAAAGTGCTGTGGAATCAGCTGTGACGTGCTTCCTCGATGGGACGTTTTTTAGTTGTCCCAGGCAGTTTAAGCAAATCTACACAGTTCATGTTGACATGGGATCAACTGGCGCAGACACAAAAATAAGAAATCGAAAAAATAAGAATGCTGCCAAATTATTTCATTCCATAATGGCATGCTTTGACTGACCACGCACTAATTCAATGTGTGACACAAATTTTTAAACAAGCCTGTTTCAGAAAACAGCCAGTCCTAAGCCTGGACGAATTGTGAAGGGAAATTTCTGTCCGCAAACTACACGGTTCTCTTTCCGTGCAACCCTTTCCACCCCTCGCAACACAACCGTGTCCGCAACTCCCACGTCCGCTACTCCCACGTCCGCAACTCCCACGCCACCGGTCGGATGGCCCTTTATTTTCAAGATCGATTAATCGAATTATTATTATTTTATGTCCCAAACAGTAACCATCGAATGTGAGCGAAACAAAAGTTGGAGTGAAAAAAGCACGTTGAGAATGTTATCGTGGGAAAGAACAGCCAGAATTGAAAAGAATTGAAACCGAACCTTAGTAAATAGGGAATGGAATGGTGTTTGAGCTCTGGAGCTCTAACGTTGGCGCTGATTCCCCAACGTTATCTTATCTTCAAAATGAGAACTAAGCTTCCCCGATACGAACTGTCAGTTGACTCCTCCGATCATTGAGCTGCACCTCGCGTCATTTGCTGCTTCTTTGATTCTGTTTCACGTCAAAAATGTCTTTAGTCGATTTGAAACAGGAAGTGGCGGATTTGGCGGAAAATAACGGGATCTTCGGCAAAGGCCCGCTCTTAAGGGTCAAAAGCGCCACTGACGAAAGTAAAGGAGCTCAATTCGCCTCAGAACTGAATTTCCTTCAGGTTGAAATGAAAACGGACGATGGAGTCAACGAAATACCTATCGTCATCAAGAAACAGGTGGGAGACTTAACCAGAGCAATGGTTGACACTGACACTCAATTTGCGAACGAGTTGCACATGTACAATGTTGTCATGCCTCGTCTTGGAGTCTCCAGTCTGGACATCATCCCTAAACTTATTTTCGGGAGAGCGACAAGTGGAGAACATCCAGAGCAGGATATTTTGATCATGGAAGATCTTCGACCCCTGGGGTTCAAAGTCACTGATGACCTGTACCTCGATTTCGACCACATTTCCAAAGCTATGCGAGCACTAGGGCAGTTCCATGGTCTATCGTACAAATTGAAAGCTACTTCTCCAAACGAGTTTCAGTCTTTAGGCGACCTTCTGAAAATCCCCAACCCGAAGTTTGATGAAGATGACACCATCATTATTGATCATGCTCTACGCAGGGGCTTCGACCCGTTGCTGGAAAACAACCCAAATAATCGTGTACTTCGCCAGACTCTGGAAAACCTAACGTCACTCACCAACTTAACGGTGACGAACAGATTGAAATCGCCTGAAGAACCCTTTGCCGCCATAATCCACGGTGATTTCAATCGTAACAATCTGTTTTACCAGTACAACCCCCAAGGGAATGTAACCGGGTTAAAATTTTTGGACTTTGGCACATCATTGCTCTCAGACCCTTCCATAGACATCGCCTTCTTCCTCTACATGAACTCCACACCCCAAACACGACAACAACATTGGGACGAGTTCTTCCAAATTTACTGGGAAGGGTTGACATCTATCGAACCACAACCAGGTTTCACGTTCGAAGAATTTCTCGAGCATTTCGCCAAAAGAGCCATCTACGGGTACTTACCTTGCTGTCATTTCTTACCATTTATGTTGAGTGGGGAGGAAGAGAATCTGGAAGATTTTCTGAAGAAAACGGCAGAAGAACGGATGGAATGGGCCTACACAGTAGGTGGCGAAGAAGCTACTGAAGCTGTAGTTGGCATCGTTCGCCATCTTTACGACAAGGGATTTATTGAAGCCTACCTCAAAGACTTGAAACTCTGAAAGGTAAAATTTAATTCTTTCGCCTTCTGCCTCTAACCTGTCACATTGTTTATCCAGTGTTACTATCGATCGGGCAAGTGTCGAAAACGTTTTGAGAGGTGCAGGGGATTGAGAAAACACTGAGAGACACTTGAGAAGGCACTGTTCACAAATTCTAACGTAGAGAGTTGGACGGTTTTTCATAATTTAATAACAATTACAGGAATTTGGTAGAAACCTTTGCGAAACTGCTCAGCACTGCGTAAATAACTAGTGCGTCGCCTCACATTACAATCCTCAGCCTCACGTTTTTCCATGCTTTACCTACTAATCCAATTTATTTTTCACTCATGAACAACCGAACTCGACGTTTTGCGTAAAAACTGGTAGAGCTTAAAAGTTACTGAACTTATTGCGCTGCTGATACTTATGTCACGCCCTTTATCGAGTTATCAGAGCGTAATTGTTGTGATTGTCATCCTAACTTTTTCGGGGAGATTGAGGGCAAAGCTGCATAAAAAGTAGGTTAACCGAACGACATTAGTTTGAATTCCGGAATTTCTGAGGTCGCTCTCGATTATAACGTGTCCATAATTAGATTTTCTTCGTGTAGACCACTTATTGGACTACCGTTGTTCCAGACTTTTAAATGGATTTTGTTCATTTCGATGTCTCATGTTAATTTGCAGGCTAAATATCAAAGTTGAGCCAATTCGGTTAAGCTTTTTTCTCAGTCGATTGCGTAACTTTCCTTTTTATTTCGCATTACTAAGGAAAGTAAAGATGATAATTAAATGACAAGTTTTGTGAAATGCATGTGACAGGAGCCACAGCACTGAGTATGTTGTCCAGTTATCGCCAAATTTCTGCTGAGTTGAGCGCGTATTTCGCGTCAAAAATTACTTCTGATTCTGAGACAACCAGAGTTCGATGTCTGATTTCTTGTTCTATGTGAGCGACGTCAGCGTTTCTCGTCTGTGTAAACACAGTTTATGAGGCGAGCAATGCCATCGCCAGCTAATGGAACGACCTGCTTATCTTCAGTAAACAGCGGTTTGCCGAAAAAAACGAGAACAACACTTTAAAGTTCTCAATTTGCGCGACCTTGTCCTTTAGATAAGGAAACCCCATTCAGTTCTCTTCTGATAAAACTCGTATAATAATAATTGACGCGACACGTTACATAACCGTCCTCAGCTCCAAGTACATTCCACGACTTTTGTCATTCTGCCAACTAATCCGACAACCTTGTAGAACTAAACGTTTTATATTAACAGTGATGGCGCTTTGATGAGTTGCCACTGCTTATCTCCCCCCGGGCAAAGGGAATTCTCTTTACTATCAGCCGGGTTTTGGGTGGGAAGGCTCATGTTTGTTTAATAACAGGTAGGGGGAAGTGCATTAGGTCGAACACTGGCTGATTTTTAGGGTGCTGGACAAGATAAGTAACTAACCTTCAGACCACGTGGAACCTAACTAATTCTCTCTCCTCTGTCTTTCAATTGTATCTCACCGGCCCCACAGTAGAATCGTTAAGCAAGAACCTCCTGCACTTCTGGTGTAATGACTCACTTTAGGGACAGCTCAGAACGAGAGCTAGTTGTTCTCCCAGAGAGTGGCGACTCCCTGTAATGCAAAGATGGGCAAGGTGCATTCATCTACCCTAAGAATTGACGTTTTGGAACTACAGCTTCTTCACATGCAGTAACACTTCCCTTGGAAAGTGGAAAACGATTGAGAGTTGAAACGTAGTAGTTGTAGCTCTTCCCGTGTACCACTTGAGCAATAACTGACACCGTTTAATGCAGTGTCTCGTGCGTCTAGCCTGAAAAAGTAAAACATGACTGAGATTTAATGTAAAATATCTGGTGCGTTGCAACACACAACTTTCCTTAGCTCTACAACAATTCACTTTGTACATGGCTAATTCTATTTAATCAATTCATTTATCACTCAGTTAATTTGAACTTTGTCAAACAACGCTTTACGGCAGCAGGAAGCGGTAGTGCTTACAGTTCCAGATTTTATTGTGCTGCTCGTACTCATTGCAACACCATTATTGAGCAATTGGTACACAGATAATTAATGAGGCTGTAAACACAAATTTTTTTAAGAAGGATAGTCTTTACTTTTGCAGAGTTATTGGGTAAAAGTGTTTAGAACTGGTAGTAAGCGAAACGGCAGTAGTTGAAATTCAGGAATTTCTGGAGTGACCCCCATGTATCTCATTAGCGTTTTTAAAAACTCACCCTTTAGGTATTGGATTGAAGTACAATACCAATTTTTACATTCTACAAGAATTCCAGCGGAGTTTATAAGGAAAAAACTGCGCTAAAAACGCTTTTGGTCGCAAATTTTGATAATTTATTGTGCTGCTCTCGTCATTTTCCCACGAATGAGAATTTTATAGTATCATTGCCTTATTGAGAGCTATCAATATAAAAAATGTAATTAAAATCCTTAGAGCCGTTTTTGAGAAAAAAAAATTGGTGTTTTGATCACTATGATGACTATAGTTAACTTTCGGTGGATTTTGCCCATACCCTCATTATTGCGTCCCATGGTAACCTGTAGGTTAGACATCAAGTTTCAGCTGATTTGGTACGGTGGTTTCCTCTAAAAACTGCGCTAAAATCGATTTCGTCGAAAGTTTTGATAATTTATTGTGCTGCTCTCGTCATTTTCCCACAAATGGGAATTTTATGGTATGATTGCCATATTGATAGCTACCAATATAAAAAATTTAATCAAAATCGTTGGAGCCGTTTTTGAGAAAAAAAATATTTGGTGTTTTGATCAATATGATAACTATAGTTAAATTTCGATGAATTTGGTTCATACCCTTATTTTGGCGAGATATGAAGTTTGAGCTGATTTGATACTGTGGTTTTCTCTAAAAATCGTTCACAGACACACAGACTGACACACACACAGACCATTTTCCCAAATAGTGTTTTTTGGACTCAGGAGGGTCTGAAACGTAAAGATCTGAAGAAAACTTGTGCGCCTGTTTCCTCAGCTTTCGCTGTGTCTGTTATCTTCTTCTTCATGTTAACTGTGAAAAAAGTCAGTCTGAGAAACGACTTTAATTTCTGAGGTTTCTCACAAGTATAAGGAGCTTATTGGACTAACGCTTTAAATTGTTCTAGAACCCTAGTGTCGCACGAGTGCGTTTTCTACTAAAAAACTCTGCAAATTATTACACAACGGTTTATCATTCTCATGAACAGCTTGACTTAGTATTACTGCACCGAGACCCATCCCATTCGATTCAGCACCGAAAAATACTAGTAATTCATACGAAACATGACCTGACAACAATGGAACTACGGAAACTAAATATTCCCCCGGCGCCAGGCGCCTGTAGGCAATTGGCACAACGTTGTTAGTTGACTGGGCGGGTAGTTTTAATGAGCACCAACGACGAAACGTTGACTTCCGCTGTAGTTCCCGCGAGTTCCTTCAATTAGTAGACTTTGGCTCACTATAGTTACTGTAATATCACTATATGCAGTTGTACACGTCTGATACTAATTCCATTCGACCCAGGATGTCAAAATATCTTGAAAACTATACTAAACACGGCGTATTTGCAAATTATACTTCGTTTTGTTAATTTTTTAATCATTTTTTGTCCATAACAACCATGGGCTTCGTCCGATCGGATTGCCGAGATGGCGGGCACAACTAGATACCAAATGGGATTTTTGTGCGAAAGAACGGATTTTTTAGACCATGTTAAAGGCACAAAACACGGCGGACGGACATTGCAGGTTTGGAATCGCCATGTCTTGAAAAGTAAAGTATCAAATTTTGAAGTTGTAACAAATTTTTCCTGACTGAAAACATAGGTTATTATTCAGAATGAATAATAAACCAAAACGCCTGTGAAATCAATTTTTGTCGAAATATTTTATAATTTATTGCTCTCCTCTCGTACTTTTGTAGTATTGTTGTGTAAAAATGTAATTAAAACAGTTTTAGTTGTGTTTGAGCAAAAAAAAATGTTTTGTTTGGTGCCTAATTGTTTTGAACCAATTTTGCTCAAGCCTTTATCAGCAGGCAAAAAATTAGATTTGGGCTTGTGTTTCTGCATATTTTCAAATGGCATTAGACGCCTTTGAAAAGCAAAATTTAGAAAAAAAATTCAAGTTTTTGTTTTAGCTGTCCAAATCACTTTCCATCATGGGGTAAAGGGAAGTAAAAATATTTGGTGTAATGATCATTATGATAACTATAGTCTGTTTTGAACCATTTCTGCTTATGAATTTACTATATCTGTTAATCTGCAGGTTGAATAACTAATTTGGGGGAAAAACAGCTGATAACATGGGACTGTCACATCTCGTTATTCTCACAGTTCCTAATCAATTTTGATGATTCGTGTTTTGTGCAAGGGTTTTAACAACAACAGGTCAGAGTATGGCCTATTCAATCCCTTGCCACTCCCTGCTGACTACAACTAGAGTGGTACAGCCTCTGCAGCTTGTTGCCCAAATAAAAATAAGAGCTGGCTGTAGATAGAATAGGCAGGCATGATGGTGGATGCTCTCGTTACCTAACCTAAGGGTACCTCAAGAGAGCACACGCAGCTCAGACCCTATCCACGAAAAGTGATTGGCCGAGGCACAGTCATTGAAGAATAGATCTGATCGAAATGCAGTCCTTGGTTCGCGTTTTCAATCAGTTTCATTGTAGACATGCGCTGTTTGCGTTATTGTCTAAGCAAATACACACATGCAAGACCCTACGCGCAACGAGTAGCGTCAAAATGATAAAAAACCATTTTATTTCGTTCAACAAGAGAATATATAAGCTTTACAATCAACATTTGTACATATCAACGACGGGCATAACATCAGTGATACCAAGTTAACAACGATTCCCCCCCCCCCCCAACGTTCACGCTAATTTGGAAGATACTTTTTGCAACAATCGAGTAAACGATAGGCCATAGAAATACGTAATGCACAAACGTTAACCAATTCCAAACTGCAGGATGCACAGTGGGTAATGTGACTGCTCACATGACTGCCCTTAGGCAGCTGGAAAACCATATTTCCAGAGCACTTGGTGCCATTTTGTTGTTATGCTATTTTTTTCTCTTTTCCAAGCGTATTTGTGAACTTCTCTCAGTTACATATTCAAAAAAATGAGAACTCGACTAAACATTCTGGCATCTAGAAGATGTACAAAGGGAATTCCTAATCGCTTTAATAATTTCGTGAATGAGGACATCAGGCAGATGGTAGACTCGTGTGGGCAGCAATACGCATGTGCTGAAGTGAAGCGAATTAATTGCGCTGAACGCAGTCTTCACAGCTTTTCACGATAAAGAATGCCCTCCAAGTACAGAGATCTCTAACAAACAACCCTTCATAATAATCACAAGCGCAATAACTGAAGGCAGGCCAACACTATCAGGCGGCATTTGGGAATGTGAATCGCCCCCTTGGATCCTTGGACTTCCACAGCCAACTGAAGCATAAAGTATTGATCTTTGCCTTCACTATCCTTCAACCTTTCTCGTGTGATATATGAAGGGACTGCAATATTTTGTATTTTCAAAACTGCCCCAGACAGGCCAGGAATAAGGAGGGGGGAGGTTTTATTTTGTGGATCAGGGTTTCCCCCCTACACTGGTAGCCTCAGATGGGCCTATTGTGTGGCATCCATGAGCAGCCTCATATGCCCTATGGACCTGGTGTTCCCTGATGTTACGTCTCCATTACGTCCTAACCATTCTAGCACGAAGTGCAAGAATCCCTGCAGCTCATTAGGCCGCATTATAGGCACCCCAAGCGCTCTGAGGCACTCCATAGCTAGCCTCTCACAAGTACGCAGTGCATACTTCGCTGACTCCAGCCCTGCTTCACAGAATATGCCATTCTACCAATCTTGCCCAGGTGGTAACTCAGTGGACAGTGTCTGGTGAACAGGCCACTACCATACATACACTTTCTCTCAGCACACTCAGGACCTCTCATGATTGCTCTCTGGAGACTCTAATACCTAATACCTTAGGCCTGGCACATCCCGTCAATTAGCAATCTTGCACTTTTCTTTCCGCTTGCCAACCTCTTTATTCAAATGGCTTTTGATGGTCCCTACGATGGGCTCAGATCCCCCTGGATACAGCGCAGATCTGTATCCTGCCAGTTTGCTGAAGTGTCCACAAAACCATTGCCAGCATACCTATTGGTAACACTGGCCCGCAAACTCCTACCCATCTGGATCTTTCATGAATAAGTATCCTGAAGGATCGTTTGAAGTCGTACTTCATCCATCTGAGTCCCTGAGATGCAGAGCAGCCCCCCAACCCCCTTCACCCTTTGATCAGGACTGATGCTTCGATGGCAATTCTACAAGTTTCCACCCATAAGACTCATTTGGCAGCCCTACGCACTTTTCCTTCATTAGCCACTTCTATAAATGGAAACAACCGCACATTTCCATTTCATGTAGTTGGCCTCCTTTTCCTAATCAGCACTGGCATTACTGCACTATTCCCCTTAGTTGGCTACTTGCAGTACAGCTTTAGGACTGCCTAACCAATTCTCATGGGTACGCTGACTTCTCGATGTACTACCATTTCTCTTGGTCGCCCATCAACTCGATTTTGCGTAGTATTTTTATCTCTCATAATTCAGAGTTGTCAAGTTATCTGTTTCTTGTTCATTCTTTCATTGTTCATTTCTACCCAGCATTTGCCTGCAGTTTTACTAATTAAAGCCCATTAAAGCCATTAAAGCTTATTCTTCCCGTAACCTTTTTCGCCACCTCATTAGCAACCCTGACGAGGATACCAAAAAACAGGTTTGCACGAAGAATGACGGACTTTAATAGGTAAAACTACCAGCACACGGGCACATGCTACAAAGGAGCCGAACAATGAAATAATGAACTATTGGCTAGGAACTGCTGATTTACCAACTCCTCAGTTGACCACCTGCAGTGAGTATTGTCTGTGCCTTACTGTTTCTCTGAGTGAACCACCTTCTCAATGCGATGGCAGTGCACTCAATGAAGATTGCCTGACCACCTAATCGACGCACTGTACCATTTCCCTCGGTCAAAAATCTACATGACACGGGATTAGCCAAGCAACGCCATTAATGTAGTTAGCCTCCCTATTTCTCTTGGGTTGGCCTCAGTTGGTCAGTTGGGTACTGACATCGCCTCACGGTTTCCCCTTAACCTTGGTACAGCTTCACCATTTTTCATGTTCATCCGCCCGCATGACTTAGCAGGGTCAACCTATTGGTCTTGGTTGGCCCCCTACATTCAACAAGACTTTCAAATGCCAGAAGTTTTATGAAATGGAGATAACCAGCCTGTCCCTAGAGAGCTCCTGAGGAGATAACAAGTGCAGAACTGAAGGGCGCCCAGTGTATTCCCCAGGGGTGATGCACCTAGAGCACAAGGCGTCTTCCCTCTGAACAATCTGACTTGAATGCGCCCAACTGCTTCCTAATGAGCTGTCTCCCAAGGTACATCACAAGATCCACTCGACCAGCTGCATCGTTTGGAATGGGTTGAAAAACATCCCATAAACGGAAATATTAAATCATAAGTACACTTAATTCTGATATTTACTAAAGTAGTAACAAAATGCGACTGCAAAATAGAGATATGCATCTTCAAATTGAACTCACTACCACTCATTTAATTTAAACAAGCGCTAACTACGTCGCGAGTTACACTCTTCGAAATAAATCAAAATATTCGTTCAATAAACAGTTTTCGTGTGGAACTTTATAAAGCTTAAGAAATTTACTTTTAGGGAATCTTAAAGAATGTTTTGATAGCAGCCAAGTTGTTTAGTTGGCAACACTGTTATTTGTTTCAATTCAGTTAGGTTTCACCTGAGTGGCCACAATTTGCCTTGCAGCAGTGAGTATGTTATTTCCTTGACTATCATGAGATTGCTTGGTTCCCTCTGCCATTTATGTAGTACCGCCCTTATCTCAGTCTTCCAGCTTGCAAGAGGCTTCTTTGGTATTTTCTACGGTTATACTAAAAAACCCCCTTATACCATCGCTCTCTTTCTGTCCTGAGCCTGTGCGCTTGGCAGCGAACCTACATACGCAGGCGTGCACCTGTATAAGGTGAAGGAATGATGAGTGGCCATCAGCATAGCTTACAAAATAGTTCACAGTCCGCACACTGGCAAGGGCAATTGGTTTCGATTTTTGCATCCCTGGAACGTCAATGTTCAGGATGCTTTGGAAATTTGACCACTGCATGGCTGAGAGCCCCAAATATTTTGAACGAATTGACACATTCAAGTTACACGACATGGAAGTTGTAGTGACGTTCCACCAAAGGATGACGTTCGAGAAAGGAGGAATGAAACCCAAGCTGTACATGTGGAAGCTTAGCTACCTAGATTTGGGCACTGGTGAATGCCTAAGGAAGTCAGAGTGGGGGCAACAATGACGGTAAGTACCAGGCTACTGGAGCGTTCTAACCTTTGAGAAGTCTTCATGTTTAAGGGATTTCTGCCTGACAGGGGACCTTAGACAAGAACCCTCCTCGACATATTTGTGTCAATCCACTACATTCAAAACTCCTTTAGGTCAACACAAATTATTCAAAGAGAGAAAAAAAGTAACGAATCTAGGGTAGGGGAGTACTAGTTGTAGAGGCAGATAGGAAAAGGTGGATCAACCCAAGATCTCTTTGAGCTATCAGATTTCTTTCTCATTCTCACCCTTTGTTTAATGTTATTTTCATACATGGAATGTCCTCATTTCCTTTTCCCACATTGATAAATATATAATAAGCGGGAAATAAAAAAAAGATTTACTTTTTAGCTTCTGCCACGAAGTTGTCTTCATAACTGAGTTCCTTATGCGTAATTTCCCTCGTGTTCGCCCAAAAAATATAAACCTACTCGATGTGAGGCTCTAATCAGTTTTATATATTCCCCTTGCTGCTCTTAGCCTGTGAGGAAACCAGTTATGAATGTTAAATAGCTACCAATAAATGACTTGTTTTGATGGAGGGCAGGCAATATACGTGCAGTAATTCCTTTCTATTGAGACAAGAAGATTGAAGTGAAATTGTCCATATTCATTCGTTACTATTTTTTGTGCAGGAGGTGGGATCCGTGTGTTGAGCAGCAGTTGTTGAGTCAAGTCGACTGACGATTCACAAGGAGAGGCGAAAGGGACTGGGACGGAGGCAAACCAGCCAACCATTCGTAATCTCTACAGTATTGCCAACTGCTGTTAGATTCTCATCCCGGCGCTCTCAATTAAACCAAACATCCAATGTGCTATGAACAAAATGTTCAAACTGGCGAAATAAACTTGCGTTTATCATATAACACTATAATTGTATGTAAACCTGTGGAAGGGCTTTGACAGAGAGTTAAAACTGTAATTGGACGGCGTTTGTTGGTAGAAACTGACTCATGTAAGAAGACTGTGTTGGTGCACGATTGAAATCGAAGGATGTGATGAGGGGAAATGGGCAGCCAACTGTTTAGTGAGGTTCGAGTGCATCACGAAGGGTTGAAAAGCCTTTCTCGCAAAACATCTATCTCTGGGAGCTCTAATGGTCAACTCTGGTTCTGCCATCACCACAAATCCTGTAGTACCGACCATCCCAATCTTCTTCACCGTTTATCTGAACGTACCTTCCAAACTCACCACTTTTGCTCGGTTTCATCCGATGCCAAGGCCACAGACTCAAAATTAACATGATTGGGTTGTGCCAACCAGTAGGATGGAACATAACATTACTGTGGGACGAGTTTGCCGAGACGCGACACCGAAGGCAGCTAGACAGCAGTGTCTCGTGGCACACTGGAAAAGCATGTGAGTTTGTACTAAAAAAATGACTGCGAGAAGCTTATAGAACAGATCAGGTTCACAATGTACTCTAGTTAAATATAATTCGTTAATAGGTAATCTTTTTTAGATTTGTAACAATAATGTAAGAGCAAATCATCGCCTTCTTCTTCCTCCAATACTAGCTCTACTTGGCATTCCATTACAGTGTAAATTAGTGACGCAGTCAATACAATTACTCAATTAGCTTCATCGACAGGGTTCGATACTGAATGGATAGTAGTTATGGTTGCAGTTTCAGTACCGACACACAGTCAATGCAGAAAAACTGAGACACTTAACTCCTGGTTGGTCTGTGGTCTCCTTTACCTGGCTGGAGGTGTGGTATGAGTAGAGTACTTTCCATGTTAACACTGTACGTCCAGAAATACCAATCAACGCATTCATTTTAAAATAGAAATTATAAAACAAAGAACGATAGCAATTTCATTGAATGTCGACGCTAAAGTTGAAGACGAAGCTAAGGAGGAGGAGAACGTTGTGATAATGGCAGCTCTGCTCACACGTCTCGCTGGACAGTCACTCTAGATTTGGATAATGTACAGGCTATCAGAATGAATATATCAACTGTTAATTAAGAAAGGAATTGCCCCAGGAACAGTTATTTTACATTTCCCCCCTCCAATCAAACGACTCATTAGACTTCACTACAGGGTTCTGTCCAGTCCACATGACTCCCACTACCCTGATTCATACAACTCCAGGATTGACTCCGAGGTCAACGATAAAGTGGATACAATGAAAGGACGAGTTAGTTGCATTGTGTGAACTGTTGAGTTCACTCATCAAAAGCTGCTATTACCAACTGTTCACTAACAAGCTCATTCTTCTTTCAGTTCAAAGTCAAAATGAATCGCAATAACTGTTGAAATTTAGCACTATCGAATCAAACAGCCCAAATATGAAATTCTCCCTCGCTTTATCAAATATGTGATGCAACTGTCAGTTGTGGAAATGCTGCCTATATGTTTGCCCAAGTGTTTTCTGAACGATATTGCCAGCTCCTTTCCCCACTGCCCTCTTCGCGTTGAAGTGTTTGATGCAATTTTCCGACAAATCATGTTTCGCACACGCACATTTCGGCTGGTTGATTTATCAATTGACAATCCAAGGCGAACTTAATGTTCCACAAGTTGAACCCTGACAAGTATTTATGTAGTGAATGCAGTGAGTGCCATCACAGGTCTGTGGGGGTAATGAGACATTCAACAGATACCTATTTGAGTACATTTAGGGTGACGACATACTTTCATTGCGTTTCACCCGCATTCCTCGTTTCCCTGTGATGAAGAATATATTTACTTCCCTGCAGGATGTTATTTACACAACATTTCAGACTCCTAATTGTGAGTGAGAAGAAGAAGATTGCAGGATACCAGCCAAAGCCCAGGGAGCACTGACCAAAGTCATGGCCACGATGGTCCAATTTTCCATCTCCGAAGGGTTGTAGGGATTCGTCTTTGGCTCCTAGAATGGGTTCTGGAATCTTCTGGTCCCCACATCATCACTGTTCATCCCCCCCCCCCCCCGCAGTCTTTCTGATCTGGTTCTGAACCACAGTGGGCATTCACATAGGAAGTGTTCAACACAGAAGCAGAGGGGTAACGTCTAATGAACTGTGCAATGACCAGTTAGTGAACCTATCAGCCGTCTTAGTTAAGTGTTATCAATTATACCCTGCGACCCTGCCCATCATGCAGAACTCAAGGCCTCCACTACTATCGATACCATACATCGTGAATGAAAGCTTTAAATGTAAACATATCACCCCCCCCCTCTCCTCTCCTATTCTTCCTCTACATAAACAGTACTCCACCACACAAGGAAGAAGGCTCACGTACCCTGCTTCACTCCTAATCATCTTCCTCTTCTACTTCACCAGTAGAACTGTACCTTCTTAACACTTTCAACACAGGCCTGCAATATTGGACATTTGCCGCATCAATTTTAGGCATTTAGGTGTTAGACGCATCGAGTGGAAAACTGTCCTTGGGTAACTAATAAGGACAAATAAACCTTCATAAATTGATTGTGTGCTATAATCGGTGATTTCAAAGTTTTAGACTGCTCAAAAACCCCATGACGTAGTATGACCACATGCGAGCAGTAATGTCGTATTACATCCGCGTTGAGTACATTAATGAATAACCACACTCTTCCAGTCCCTTCTGACTGCCCACTCTTATCTTCATTTTCCTCCCCCAAGCTCTCTGTCTGCAGCAGAAAGGCGCATTTCAGAACTTAAGTTGACCAAGGTTTTGTCAATTCGGAGCTTCACAGTCGTCAAAAGCATCACACATGTGCTCAGGGGCGTCATTTCAAACGATTCTGTGGCTCTTATATGCAGTCATAGCCTACAGATGGCTCCACAGCAAACAATATACCAACGACCAGGCACTAAATCAAACTTTCATCTAATCTCTTTACAGTTTTTTAAAAACTCCAGTCAAATCAAAGATGCATTCTACACAACACAACCATATTAGAATTTGGGTGTAAATAAATGAGCTATAAGACAGGCTTAACAGTAGTTGACGGGTTTTAGGATTCAAGATACCTGTATCCTCATCCACATTAACATCAATTAAAAATATTCTTAATATTTACTACGAATTGATATACAAAATTATAGCTTGCAATCTTGAAATTAGAATTCATAAGGAATGTTTCATACACAGTTGAATTACAGTGCATTCTAGTTTCAAGATAAAACACATCTGCAAGGTCCCACATAGGACAGTCTCTGTAACAATTGGAACTTTGTGCGTGTTACTACAAGTAGGGAATTTGATGATTTACAAAAATAATCCAAAAAAGCACACGAGTTTCTTCCTGCCTTAACTAATGAGATGGTTTTGCGGATTGGATGTCATGGGAACGTTTCCTCCGACAAACAACTCAGACATTTCAGGCATCGATGGAAGCCGACAAAACAAAAATACTAGGAGGCTCTTTTTCCAGTTCATTGGATATCATCAATTAATGTTTGAAGATAAAAACGCGAATTTTACGGGCAGCTCAGGAGAGCCCTTGGGTTATTGGACAGCTCGATGGGGCTGGTATTTGGCGACGACATGAATCAGTGGCAGAACTCTCCATCGGACTGTTGACAGAAAGAGAAGAAGAAATAGCCCACTGCAGAGCCGAGGACGACAGCGAGACAAAGCCAGACGTTGTACGTCATAAACACGAGCATGAGACAAAGGCTGGAGGTCACTTGAATGCAGTACATCAATGTGGCGAGGATGTGCGGTATGGTCAGTCTCCCGTGTCGACTAAACAAAATCAAAAAGTCATATGAGTTTTGTAACGATACAAGGAACATGACAATTATTATTACAATAGCTGCAAGTGGTAATGAAATCCCTGGGTGAGCCTACAGTGGCCTTCACTAACAAGTCAAGTCATTGAGCGCCCTATCTTTCCCTTTTGAATAGTAAGAATCAGGCACTAACATGTTTGATGCTCTAGATAACGATCCCCCTCCAACTTCCTATTCTTCCTTGCTACCAGCCAGATACGATATTAATGATAAGTATGGCAGAGAACGCTTGTAGAGTTAATATGATTGAATACACATTCACATCCTTATCCTCTTACAGGCCTTATCAGCTCCTATGACAAACACTTGATAAGTATGAAACAGCCCCCCCCCCCTTGCTCACCAACTACTAAAACACAACTACGTTGGCACCTCCGCATAGTAGAGGAAGTATCCCAGTGGTACATACATCAAACGACCTAAAGATGGCTGGAACAGCAGGGGCACGCTCAAAGTACGAATTGGCTAAAGTAAGAGGGCCATTAGCTCTCACGAGCGTGCTGGGATTTTTAATTAGGTACACCGGGAAATGTACAGCAAGCCAATAGACTTAGCACTTCCTGTGTTTAGCACTCTACCCCTGCTCTGTGGCGTACAGTTCGACCTCCTATCCAGGAACATTTCACAGGGCACTCCATCTTTGGCTGTTGTATGAAGCATTTCTTTTCAGGTATAAACATTTCAGACATGCCGCATGGCAAGGTTGGCAAGTTTTCATCTTTGAATTTATTTTGGCCCTACTTTGTACTTATCTTCGTCGCTACGCTGTTGCCAAGTGTCTGCCCAACAGGTCTGTTTCGTTATCAAAATGACTCTTGAGCACGATTGGAACCTGCGGTGACTTAAAAACAGAATGGGGTTTAGTTCCTGGGCACTTCAGATGTCAAGAAAGAAAACGAGTGAAAACGAAGTTGGCCTAGAAGGGGGGTTCAGTCAGCACTCCAATTTTGATTGTATTCCTACAGCGGGTGCTCGTAAAGGCTAAACAAACTTATGGAAGTACAAAGGCAGTGGCCGAGTTATTGCCTTACACTCAGAATATCACCACTGATTACAAGTGTTCCTTAACTCTATTAGGAGAGTGTCAGTTTTGTTATCATGCAAGAGCCTAGGCACTCACTCAGCATCCACCAAACCCAGACCTGCGGAGGTACGGCAGGTTACTATTTTGCCAGTCTCCGAGCTGAGAGCTGTTGGCCATGTGTCACCACACAGAGGTATAACCCAATGACTCAGACTCCGTACTATCTGGGAGGAGTTCTTTCTCTGGTTTCTATGGGACAGATCAACAGTGGCTACGGGGGTTTTTTTTTTTTAAAGCTTCTTCGTAACTTAAGCGAAATTGCAATAAGCTTGCATAATAGTAATCAAAGCTGGAAGGTCTGGATGCTCACTATAGTAGGAACTACAGTAGGGGAACACGTGGTTTCTTGTTTCCACAACAAGACGTGCAGGATGGAGTTTCTCTTAGAGAAAAGAAGTGGATCTGTCCATTGAAGTCGACACGTCCCGTAAAGAACTAGCTCGTCCACCACTTTCCCTTAAGACATCCAGGCATATTGAGGAAAAACTTATGCGCGTTATGTACCCTTGCCTCAGAGGATCTCAGTGATCTCTGCACTCACAAAATTTCCCCAGCCCTGATGGTACAGAGGGAGGGTTTTTTCTCCTGAATGAAGGCAGTTCTGAGTATGGCTCTGGCATCAGGGTCGCGCTCCTGAAAGGCAATCACTCGGTGACATCCATCATCTCTTCCAACTCACCCACCTGGAGCGTCGAGGTGAGGGCTGATTGATCCCAGTTCCTTACGACCTTACAAGTTATGGAAGAGGGAACTTGCATTATCATCCTAGGACGCTTACTGAGAAGATCATTTACTTTTTGTTTTCTCTTCTATTTACACCAGAACGCACTCCTACCTAGACCTCTGATCGCGTTGTTAATAGTCGTTTTGTTAGAAAAAGTTTTTCATAGAAAACATTAATCGTAGTACTTATTGAATTCTGCTATGAGGTTGCCAAACAAAACTACCACAATCTGCTGGATATTCTTGAAGGAGCTCAACGGTTCCCTGCATAATATCGAAAGTCTGGGTCATGACGAATCTCCTTAAAAGAAGACGGCAGAAAAACACTGTTTAGCATCAACAAACAAAAAGGTTGTGGCAGTTTAAGTTAAAGAGACGCGTTTTGGCCTTGCCTCGATGGAAGCAATTACGTGTACTTGTCCTAACCTTCCTCAGGATATTTTGGAGCTGTTAGTAGGAAATAGGAAAAGGTACTACGATGTTTGGAGAAACCAACGACACTAGTCACCACGCGTTTTACAAGAGAGAAACTTCTCATTTGAAAACAAACAGGTCTATGAAAACCAACACTTAAAAAATCACCAAAAAGAAAACCAACACAATTAAATACCAACTCCAAATCCTAGAAAGTTTTCCTTAGAGATTATGTCTTTACTATACTTACAAACGGATATTAGTTGCCCCTGATCTGAATCAATCTTTATCGACAGACCATGCAAGCGCAAATAAGGTCAAGACGAATAGAAGGGGGGGAGGAGGGAGGTGTCATTGCTTCATACAGCAAGGTGTCCAGGCGAGAGCATAAATTGCTTAGAATCCCCAAGACAACAGCTTCCAAAATCCCTCATCTCCCAACAAAACAGAGGACATCATTCACACTGAGAGTGAATCGCTCTGCATTCACTAGACTAACATAATTCCAACGCCCATAAGAACGCCTTAATCACTGGTTCTGACATGATTTATTCATACGAGATAAGTGTAGCCGTTGCTGCAAAACGTGAAGAATAACACATTGAAGAAGCAGAAGCAATAATTCTTGATTTGGGAATGGGAAATGGACTAACTCAATGCAAGCCTGATCTGGAGTGTTTGACTGTTTCTAACGGATGCTGGTGGTGCATGGGATCTTCTCTCATGACCAGAAAAACCTGCTGTCCGTAGAGAGTGGCCTTTTTTGAGTGGGGAAACACTCACGGCCCTTTTGCTTACAAACAATTTCATGTAGTGCATTGCGTAGAGTTAAGAGCAGTGAGCTGTGCATGCCCATACCCTACCAGCTACTGCTGTCCTTCCAAGAATGTGCTGTATAAATCTGAACATTGCTTCTGGCTGGTTAATTGCTAACAAGGCTTACAAAATTACCTATATGCTCACATCTGCTAAATCTTCTACCAATGCATGCTTCAATCCTGCTTAGAACATCAGACTGGAGTATTTCTACCTCTAAATGCAGTAAAAGCGCTTGTGGCATCTCAACAGGGTGAAGGTGTTACTTTCAACTAGAGTAGAGACCCATCTGGTGTGCATTCCACTACTACTGTCAGGCTTCCATAGGCCTGGCTCTTTATGCTAATCAAATGCACGCCTATTTCCTGAAATATTCTTCTCCCTTCGGCACTGAGAAGGTGTATGGGTGTTGAGCCTGCAGTCACCAGCAGTACGGGCTAAGAAACACACCTTAAGGGTCATTAGGATTCGTTTCCCTCTCAAACCAGAGTCAGTTCATCCACATCTCATCTCATAAGTGCCAAACACACGATAGATGTGAGAAGTTGTCTCTACACAGATACAGAAGCTTACTGACAAGGAGAAGGCCCACATACTTTGCATCTGCCTTCGTACCAATGTGTGTCTTACTCCACTCATAGATACAACAGTGGAATTCGCTTCCCCGTGAGGATCTGCACACAAATCGTCAATGGTAACCAGGGCAATTCGCCCTGAAGCGTGTGGCATTGCATGAGAAACAGGGAAACGTACGCAAAGAATAATACTATAATAATCGCATGAACATGGGCCGACAAAGATCAAGAATTATTATGCACCGCTTCGTCAGATTAAACTAAATCCTAGCAGATAATTAGAGTTAGGTGTAACACTGGACTATCAGCAGTGCACTAGCAGTTAGTTATTGAGTGAAGCTTAAAGCATGCAAAGTGAGCCACGGCATTATGAACAAACAACAAAAGAAGTCATCCACAATGTTTTAGAACACAACCATAAAAAATTGGACAGCCAGCTCTAATATTGTGCAGCGACTTCTACTTCCGTGCAAAATATGTCGGATTTTGTAGGATCTTTCGAGGATATTGAGATGACTGAACCAAAATTGTCAGGCGTTGTTCACCTGGCCAGTACTCGTAGACATCAATAGAGCTTTCGATCAAACACAATGCACTAATTGATTGCAAAAGCCAACATATACTCAGAATACGCCTTACGCAGATGATTTTTTCTTCTTAGTTTAACGGCTGAAGTCCAGGTTCTTTCAAAAAGAATAACTGAAGCTTACAAGAAGTTTGGGCAGTCGGTAAATGTTTCCTGGACGAAGTCAACCCGAGTACAAACATATTTTTTATTTCATCCTCAGCTTTGCCTTTCAAATACTGCGTTGTGATGTCGCGTACATTAGCCATTTGTGTGAGTATGAACTGATTTTTCGAACGAATTGGCCTTCGAGTTATGTTCTGTTATGTATTCCAAGAATAGGATCAGGCTGGAAACCCAATATTATTCACGGAGCGTGTGATTCCGCCCTGTTTTCTTGAGACATGACTGTTCTTCAAGTTAGTTCAGGCAATCCAGCTACTACAAGCACAAGTACTCCTGACTCATATGTGGTGAACCCCAGTGGACTGCAAAGGAACAGCTCTGTACTCTACGCTCAGCTGATGCACTGTCAACTGGCACATGAGAGTAAATACCACTGGTCTGATGAGGGATCTGGTTATCAATTGCCTAGCCCACATAACCATGCTAGCGACCAACCATCAGCGGGGACAGAAACGGAAACCACAGTTTCAGGTTGAGGAAAATTGTGGTGGCAGTTGTAAAGGAAGGGCTGTCAGAGTCAACTGCCCAGCAGACAACCGAGTCCCAACCAGCTATGTCCAACAACATAAGGGGCCCCCCCACAGCTATCCCCCACTCAGATCCTCTATGCAGCCAGATGGTGGGACCATCCACTAAAACCTTCTCCAGCATAGAGGGCGCACTGGAACCAAACGTGCCTTCCTCCCTCACTATGCTGGGGCCTTGAAAGCAACTCTCACCACCGGGACTCGATAAGAAGAATAAAGATTTACGAATCAGTAAGTAGAGATATAGCTAAGGGTTGAGCACTTACACAGTGAAGTGAACTTCAATCTAACTCATATTGTGAAAGAGCATGGAGTTTGGAGTGAGGGGAAAAGTGCACGACATGAGGTGACTGTGGTGCTGGAGGGGATGAGGCACAGAACACATTCTGTGTATCCTCCTTCTGTGATGAAGATTTGAAACAGTCTCACAAACTGTGTCAGCAACACAGGAACTGAACAGTCGTTTCAGCTGTGTTCACTGAGCAGATGCTCTGAACCCAATGGGAAAATCTAATCATCAAACATGTTCAAGAGATAAGGTACACAGTACAAATGGCAGCTGTGAGCGAGAGTACCCTATGATTAGGGACAGAGCCTATGCTAAGGATTCAAGGGCTTACAGCATGTCCTCAAGCCATGAAGACTTTGTAGGTCCCTGAGGGAAAGAGGACTCCAGTTCCATTGCTTTTAAACACAACACCATGGAGCTGTTACAAGCTCAAGCTCCAGACACAACACATGTCAATTGTGTTGTGTATTATTTGTGAAGTGTGCTTGATTGTCGTTAAAGCATAAATGTCAATAGATATCTCCAGCCAACCTGAAGTTAACACGATAAACAGTTCCAGGTTGACTAGTTACTGTTAGTAGTGAGCCTTGCTCACTGAGGTAAAAATTACGGCAATCCCGAGCTCTAATCTTATACCCCGGGTTTCCCCCCGAATGTGAATCTACGTCTATCACCACTAGTCCACAATCACTGGGATGCCTACATTGGGCGTCAGGCGGTACAAACAATCAAATTATTAAAGCCCAGTTAGTTACCTGGGGTGTTGTTGATTGCAGAACCAGAATTCAAAAACAGCCTAGGAAGGATGGACATTGAAAGCAGCAGAATGGATGCAAAACCCCATAAACTGCCCGGGAACAAAATCAAATCCTTTGCAACCCTTTGCGGATTTTCAGCTCATGAGTCGCTACTGGCCATCTTTGGTGTATTGCTAGCTCTTTGCTGCAGTTTATGATGGACGTGGATGAATGGTAGAGAGTCTGTCCAATACCTGTATATGAATTAGGTACATTTGCCGATATTTTGATTGGATCAGGACTACGAAGCTGACATTATCATTAATATTCACGAACAGAGTTGGCCTGTGATGAAGACAAGGATATCCTGGAAACTCTAACAGGTCACGAGCAAGTATGTTATTACCTCGTGCTCATCAAAATGGATCAGATTAACAGGCCTCTTCCTCAAATCGGTGTCACATGAAAGAAATATGGTTTCCAAAAAGGTGTCAAAAAAATGCATACCTCCGCACAATGAATTCCTCTGAAGACACGGTTGGCACCCTTTCATAGATATTGTTTGGGAATGTCCTACAAAAAAATTCCGTCAAATTCGTTAGAACTACAACACAGAACGTCGAAAACCTCGTTTTTTTGTAATTTGTCCTGTTCATGTTTTCACGGTGTGAAGGCTGTAAGGTGATGCGAGTTTATTGATAATAGACAAAGATTGGGGATATAATATATACTGTCCTATCCTATGAGTGGAATCCTGCATTGATATAAGTGTCAACCCGAACCGTAAGTCGGGTAAAATGAACCCCTTCTTCATTTTACAACTGGGAACCCCTTTTTTTACAGACAGGATGATTCGCAGGCGAAACATTTCACGAATCATTAAGTAGTAATTGGTTGCTAAACTAAACGGATCTTCTTATCTTTGCCAGTAGTGCCAACTTCACCAGCTAACATGCTGCTTTGAATTAAGACAAGATGAAGCACACGTGCAGAGTTCAACTATAGCCAGATGCGACAAGCTCTCTTCTTCCTATGAAAACGCTCCATTTAGAGTTTGGCAAACAGGATGACCTCTCTACAGAAGGCAGCGCGAAACAAACTGAGACCAATACAACTTCACAGAAGGCTCTTTAGCAGTAACTCTCACTGCTTCCACGTGCAAGGCTGTTTGAAGCTCATCTCAAATTGATTGTATCTTGACCTTCTAACAGCACTAGTGTCACTCATAAATAAGGGTTGTTAGAAAGGTAAATTGCACCAGTGCAGTTCTAGTTATCTTGCAGCGCCTGAAGCACTTACTCAGCTGGTCCTTCACCCAGAACTGTAACAGGTATGGCAAATTTGTTGTCATTTGGCCAGTTCTTTCCCCAGAGCAACACAACAGAAGTGTGTATCTGCTACTCTACAAGGGAGAGAGTTCGCCACATCAAGGCTGACACTTCAGGAATCCAGTACCCTCTATTTTGTATATAATGTCCAGTTTCCCTGATGTAATTATATACTTACGTGTCTAGTGCCAAATGGAGTTTGATTTTTAACCATTTCATTCTTTAGTAAATTGGAAGAATTAGTTAAAAGCTTGCTTGGAAGCAGCCAGAGCAGATAGGTTTGACTGCTCAGTAAATATCCATTCGCGATTGTAGAAGCTATAATGAGGCATAATGTGGTTTCTTGTTTCCTCCAGCCTGGATGTAGTGAGGATTCCCATCTCGCTTGCTATGTATCCAGTAGAATGCAAGTTTACCTTCAGTAGGATGACCATTGCTGAATTCAAACCATTATGAGGGGAGTTTCATATCCATTCAACTCTTTTCCATCATGGCAAAGTTATCAGGTAACTGACCGATGAACTTGCAGAGTCTCAGTGAACTCCTCGGTCCACAGTAGCATATCACATAAAAACAAACGACGTTGTATATGAAATTCATAATTAATGCACACTCAACGACCCAGCCACTTCATGAACTTTCACTGACTGATCTGGCCTTAGAAGACCATGAATAATACTTCTTAGTCCTTTTTATACAGTTCACTTGGGCCATTAAAACCCATAATTTGGTTTTCAACAGTTGTCCATTCCCTCACCTTCCAACTGCCAAATTGCTCAGTATTTCCCTTAACCTAACACAAATCTTGTCCTATAATAAGCAAATACTTCCTATACACTGGCCCTGCACAGTCTATATGGATTCGTTCCTACGGGACAAGGGAGTATTCCCAGTGGAGGCCTCAATGAGCATTTGTTGAGCACTGTCTATCTCTAGCCAGAAGAGGTTTTAGCTGGAAAGTGCCCTCATTACAGTTATACTCATACTAACGTTGGTAAGGTAGAGTTCTTCCAGCATTGTTTTCACGGAATTCAGTTGAAATCAGTTCCCAGTGTCGCAACATTCACGTTATAGGGATCAGTTTGATAACAGTTGTGCATGAATTCCTGCTCTTCGTCCATTGCTGTTTACTGTACTAATGTAACACTTACCATTAGGTAGGATTTAATCCAGCGTGTTGGCTGAATCAAACTCGTCAAGTTTGGCATTTACTTTGTTCTCCCTAGGCATATTTCTGAAGTTGCGCAGCTCTCCCTCTATCAAACCTCAACTAATTTGAGAACATCACATAATGCTACACATAATGCTAACGGGGATTAAATGAATAGATCGTGCACGACGAGGACAAATTAGTAAATCATGCAAACTATTTAGAAACTGTCATACAGCACATTTTAGAGCGAAATAAAATATTAGTATATCGTGATTGACAGGCGGCTACTAGTGATAACGCCACTTCATCGAACTCAGTTGGCTTAAATGTGCGGGCATTAGTAGTAAAAAGACGGCGAAAAAGCAAGGAAATAGTGGAAAATGCGCAAGCAACTCACGGGTTGACTGTTCGCACATCGTTGGGGATGATTCTGCAAAAATAATTCAGTCATAAAAATTGACAGATGTTTTTGATCATGCATGTTATGAAATTTGCTCACAATAGAATTTGCGCAGTTAGTATTCTAAAACTAGCATCGTTAGTGCACATAGTATAGAGTTTATATACACGTAGAACATATTGAGTTTTTTAAAGGGCACAAAAGACGTTCTTGAATAATATGAGTACAATAGTTACATAACACCTCACTAGGCCAAAATGTACAGCGACCTCGAACAGCTCCAATCTTCAGTTCCTGACAACGGTTCAGCCCTCCTTCCCACTAGTTGTTGGTCTTGAAGTAAAAACTGCCAGGAAACGAATTTTTCGAAGGAGCACAGCATTTAGCTAGTGTTTTTACTTGGACAACCCTGAAATATTTTTTGGTTTGAGATCTCCTGAATCGATAAAACCTAATTAGGGGCATCGTCTGCAGTCAACATTTAGAGATAATGGCTACACCACTTGAGCTCATCATTTTTGTGTTTAGTTCGTCATTTTTTGAACGCACTAAAACAAAGTTATGCATTTTTTATTGATGGGAAGATGAAGAGGTGGACAAAATGTAACAGATATTAGGGGTTTTCGCATTTTCCCAGAGAGAAAAGTAGAGGGAGGGGGAGAGAGAGAGAGAGAGTGAGAAGAAGAAGAAGAGAGAAAGTCAGTGATTGCATATGACACTTGAAGGTCAGTCTCCAGATAGTTCAAACTGAGCAAACTTACTGAGAGGTAAGTTAAGAGTTGAGTTTCAGAGGAGATATTGGGGTAGGGAGAGTGCAGCGGGGGTTTTACAGAGAATGAATGCTTCCCAGATCCAACGACTTTGAAAAGCTGACATCAGCAAGCAAGTGGAAAATATCTATAGAAATAGTCAGACCCAATAGCCATTGATGGCACCAGGAAAAGGGAGAGTGAAAGAGAAAGGACTGGTGGTAGGTATTTCACAGTTGGAGAGAGAGAATGAGTCCTTGGAACACCTACAGTCTTCAGATAGACCAATTGGTGTTAGAGCGCCGAGGAGAAATGAGTGTGATTGTAATCTGTGACAAACCGGAGTTCAATGAGATGCCAAAGCAAGGGGTGAGAAGAGTGATGTGAAAAAAACAAGGAACACAAGGAAGAATCAAAATTATGAAAGTAAGAACCGGCTCTGGTTTTATTTTTGAATAATAGACTTTGAACCCCTGGACTTCTACCTAAAATATAACAATTGTAGGGAAACCCAACACATTTGTAAATAGTTGACCTTTGGATTTACCTCCTTCGGGTCTCCAGTGATACAATACGTGGTAAAAATAGCTACGCATACAAATAAAAAAATGTAGTGGATGTAAAATTAACAGTATATCATAGCAAACAACTTAGAATGAAATTGGATTTCAAAGTATCAAGTATTTATCCATAATAAACAATAATATTAAAAATAAACACACGTTTGCTCTCAGTCACGTTTTTAGGGACAAATGATCCACTATCTCGATTTCAGTACTAGTAACGTATTTATTGTACGGAATATAAAATATAAACACTATGGCCATTAATTTGATGTACCACACCAGCAAAAATATTAAGCAGTTTAAGAGATATCGGTCGGCAAAGTCGCCAAATGGCCAAAAATCGCGATTTCCAAAACCTCGAGGCCCCAGTGGCACGGGTTAATATCTTCCAATCGTGCTCAAACGGGCAACCTAAAAATCTGACAAAACGAAACATTTAGGCGGCTGCCGCTGGAAAAATTCCGACATCGATTTTTTAAAACCACCCTATTGTATACTTTGGAATTACTAATCCTTGGGTTCTTGGCTAGGTATTAAAGCAATAGGGTTATGTCCGCCAGAAGGCAAATTATTAAAGTTTACGTATCTGTTAGGTGAGTCCGTCTCCTCTGGCTGGTGTGTTGTAGCCACCAGCAACACACCAGCCAGAGGAGACGGACTCACCTAACAGATACGTAAACTTTAATTCTTGGCTAGGCTTGGAATGTCGGAAGAAAAAACTTGATTGGCAGGGGTTTTCGGTATTTTTCATTGGCTGTTTGTTTTTTTTTTTTGTTTTTGAAAGATTAAACTTTTTGTATATTACAATACTATAGTGTTGCGATCTTAAGAATAAATTATTGTATACGTACTCAAGTACAGTGGAACATGAGTGAGGGTGGCTGTCCAGTGGCAGTCCCTCTTAGCATTTTGGTTTAACAATATGTGTGTATAAAAATATAGTTTTAGTTTTCAATAAATAAATTAACACATAACTTTAGCAGTACATGACACATATTAGTTTGACTAGACGATTTCCACTAGATCTACCGTGCGTTTTCTTTTGAGACGTCTGGGGAGCTGTGTCCTGTTCCACGATGATAGTAATTCTTGGAACGCTGACGAGTGGTGCGATGTGATGGTATTGTGCATGCGAGTCATAGTAGATTTGATCACATCTTCGACTTCGGGCACCTCTAGGTCACGGTGGAGTACGTCGTTCCTAACGAACCAAGGGGCATCGGTGATCATACGTAGCACACGGTTTTGCTGGGTTTGGATCCGTTTAATTTGTGATCTGCTGGCCAGACCCCATACTGAGCAACCATACTGCCATATGGGGCGAATAATGGTTATGTAAAGTAGGCGTTTATTGCCCAATGTTAAAGGCGAAGTGGGAGCAAGCAGTGGTTTTAGAAGATTGATTCTTCTGCGAAGTCTTTTAACCAGTTCGCCGATATGGGAGTCGTAGGTGAGGCGCTGTTGCAGGTGGATTCCTAAGTATCGGACTACTCCAGACTCGGGTAGTTGAATATTATTCATGGTTATTGGGTTTATTTGAAAATTCTTCTTGAGTGTGAAAGTGGCGGTACATGACTTGCTGGTGTTCATCGTTATTCGCCAACGTTTGGCCCATTGTGCGATTTCGTTAACGTAGCATTGTCCTGATGAGTCGCGAGAAAGGAGTGCGTGGTCATCAGCGAACATTGCTGAAATCGTATTTGGAGCTGTTGGTATGTCGGAAACGTAGATTAGGTATAGGATTGGACCCCATACGCTTCCTTGGGGAACAGATGCAAGCATACTTCTACTTAATGACTGTGAACCACCACATTTCACATGGAACGATCGGTTCGACAGAAATGATTGTATGACTCGATAATGGGTGTCTGAGAGTAGAGGCTTTAATTTGGCTGTAAGATCAAACAATTGATAAATACCCAGCAGTCGCTTGTAACTCCACTCGATTCAGTAATGCTACCTTCTTCATACAAATTTGATTCAAGCCGAGCTGAGCACACCAACGGTAGTCACAATTTACATCAAACTTTCAGGGTGCCTTTACATTGTTATTCATTAATGTTTCTCTGAGGTTTTTCAGTGTGTCAGCAGGTGTTTTTTTGTCATCTTCACGACTCTTAATTGCCATGCGTTCTGTGTATCTTTCAAGTTCTGAGGCCAATTCCAAGACGGTGCATGAAAATTGTGCTAATCTGCCACTGGAATCTGAAAGTTCCGGTTACCTAAGGGGACACTTATTAGCCTAAGTGCTTGGATTATTAGAATGGAATGTATGCTTCTCCATTTCAGCATTCTTCCGTGGACTGAGAGAGTTAATATAATAATTTGAAAATTACAAATGAGCAGTTTTCTCGACGATTAACCGGCGTGAGCTGACCCTGAATTCCACGGCTGCGGTGTCCGAGTGGTTAAGGAGTTGGACTCGAAATCCAATGGGCTATGCCCGCACAGGTTCGAATCCTGTCCGCAGCGAACATTTTTATTATTCCAATAACAATATTAATCAATGACTTTTTTATTGGCTCGGCGTCTTGAAGGGCTTAAGAGCTCGCGCGATGTTTAGCTAATCATAACAACAGTAACGTGAAGAAATTTCTAGATACAATGACGGGGTGATGGTAATCTATAGTTCATTTACCCATCAGAGGCTTCTCGGCCCTCTCTACCACTTCCCCTGTATCGATGACATATTCATTAGTCATCATACATTCACAAAATACTAACTTGAAAAATCCATAAATGAAAAATGTTGACTTTAAAAATGTCACATGTTCATTCCTCAATCAACTTACTCTTAAAACCATTTTACAAATATTTTACGTTCTTGGTTCAATGCTCTCACTGCTGGGTTTGAGGTCTTGTACAGAGAATGATCTGGCCAGAAAGGTGGTCTGATGGCTCGTTATTCTTAGTATTTTGTTTTTATTTCGAGTGTCTCGGCTCGTTAAAAATTGAAAATTCTCACGAAGGTCATTAACTTAACTCAGTTGAACTGAAATATACATAGTCCAGCTAGCTGACAATATTTGTCTAGTTTCGTACGGTACGAAGCACGCAGCAGTAGAGGAACTGATGTACCTCAAATTACAATGACGATATGATCGTAAGTGCGGCCACTGTGAGCTGGAAGCGAGTGAACGTCGTCAAAACTAAATCAACGAGCCTAAATTATTAATGGGCGATAGAATATAATACACTGAAATGGAACGAACGCGAGAATTATCTTCGCCCAACCTTCAGAAAATGTTCACCACATTTATGTTTATGGCACTGGTTCCAATATCCAACAGACCCCGTGTTCATTTTCTACTTCTATTTCTACCAAAAACTCGAACAAATAAACGTAAACCGAAGTGAACTGTTTCAAACACGAGACTAGAGGCAAATAACTATAACACCTCTGGCTGGTGAGTTACTGTGGAGGAGACGGACTCACCTAACAGGTACGTTAACTTTAGTAATTTGCCTACTGGCGGACCTAACCCAATTGCTTTAATACCAAATAACTATAAGTTCTCATCGGGTGGTTAAACTAAGCAGGTATTCAACATTTTAATCGACGGCTGACGGATAAAGTAAGCAACTGATAACGCCAACAAAGGTTCGTGAACGACAAGTTCACCTAAAAATGGCTGCAATGAATTAAATAAATCTCGCAGGATACTTTCAGTTAATTGGAACTTATATTCTGTGTTAGCGTTTGTGTAGAAATGCGTTGAACGAAGATACATCGCATCAAATTTACATGTTGGTGAGGAAAGTTGTGCGACGCTTCCCTACCATCGCCACATCGAAACCCGTACTTTACGAGGCATTTTCGCTCAAACGCTCGAAAGTGGGGTTTGCAAAAGGTAAAAAGGTCGTAAAAAACACGACGGACAAAGAGCCGTTAAGTCGTTTAGTTTCAGCAATTCAGGGATGGAGGGATCGCGTCTCGATTTCACCTTCATGTAGCAGCTCAACTCAACCTTGAACATTCTCCTCTCGAAGGCCTCTCTCAACGTTCACTCGCTTTCGAAGGAAAATCTTCCTGCTCCAGGCAGCTTCCAGCTTCAACTCAAATCCCGAGTGAACAGAAGTAATAAATATCGGAGGACTGCAACAATACGAAGTGCAAGTCATGTCGAACAAGGTCAAACGCACGACTCCAATCCATAGAATGCCACTCCCGAACAGCTTTCATAAGGTACAGCCCCTGCACTATAGTTTGTTTTATATATGTTTCCTATAGTTTGAGTTCAACAAACTTATTTAACCGCGAAAAAATTACTGTCGAATACCTTGCTACCAGAACATAACAAATGAATGGCCCTAAAAAGCCTTTTATGTTCTTCGATCATCCACCTTCTTCAACGGAACCACTACGGATCTCTCCCATGCATTTGGATAGTCACCCACTTTATGAAAAGTTGTAGATGTGGCAGAGTATTGGAACAACCTCAGCAAGCAAGTCCAAAATATACGTTTGTCGCACCAGAGAACGGCAGAGAGAACGAGAGAAAAGTGGAATGTAATGGTTAAATGGATACTCACGAAAAATATTCATGTTGAGCTACGAGAGAACAGGAGTCAGCAAACGCCCACGCTTCCACTTGAAATAAGGCGAGTTATTATAGATCGTACTGAGAGGTAAGTTGAGAATTGGGCTGAGGGGGCGAAGAGGCAGCAACGGGGATTTTGCTGAGAATAAACGTCCTCGAGATCCAATGACTTGGGAAAGTTGACAATTGCTTCAAGGAGTAAGTCAGAAGAGTTTTTTTAACATTTGTTAGCTGACTCAGGGTACTGCTCTACTTTTCCAATTTCCCACTTCTTCGACTGACGAGATTTGCTCGACATAACAACCTCAAATCGAACATAACATGACCTTATGTCGTACAACAGGATATAAGAGATAATACTTCGACGAGGCAGACGGAGATAAGAAAAGGAAAACACTTAAAAACATGCACATACTTTTTGACTGTTTGCATGAAGCTAATACCTAAAGTTTTACAGCAAAACAGATACGTGTATCAAATATTCCACGGTGTATAAGTACTTTAAAAAGACATTAGGTAAAAGGGAAAGGGGGAAAGACGGGGAGGGACACGTAGAAAGAAGCCGAAAAATGCGGATTACTGAAAACGTTTCGATGTTTACAAATATATCAACTTGGCATTAAATAATAAGAGTAAAATTATAGTTAAATTACATTACACATGTTTTTGCTATTAGCTGAAGACCAACATCGGAAATTGAAAGTTCAGAAGACAGTGGCAAGCCATAAGCACATAAGTATGTCAATCTTTCAAGTGTTTTCCCTTTCTCTGTTAGTTTAGTTTTTATTAGGACGATGCGATTCCGTTGCTTCAAAACGGCCACAAAAATGTGCTCACCAGGAGACTGTGCAACTGAAAGTACTTCAGTACTAAATTTGTGCGATGTATTTTTGGTTTACTCAAACACAGACTTGGTAGGGCGCTCAGGAGTGAGAAAGTGACACGCGCCTCAATTTTGTGCATTTGATTGACGTTCATTGTTTGTTTGCAAAGATCCTGCCAACATGGAAACACGTCCTCTGCTCGCGACGGGGTTATAAAACGAGATTTAGTTCGTGCAGGTGGGGTTTTTCCGCCAACGCGTCCTCTGATATTCAAATTACGTTTGAGCGACGGAATGAAAATGAGAAACTATTAAAAACCAGTGAGTTCTGGGCGGGGAGAAAATGAAGGGAACTCGAGCGACAGGAGGTTGAAGCGAACAACATAATAGACAGTAATCGCCTCGAGTAATCTGACGAAAAGTTCACTTTCCAAAGATTTAGTCTTCACAATCCATATCATAGCATAAACTGGCAGAAGAGTTAGCCCAAAGAGCAGCTGTACAGTGGCCAAGTATGGCAGTTCCTTGGGCCAGTTCTCGGTTAAAACTGTTCCCTAGCCTACCACCAGCACCACTCTCTGATTGGTAACACTGCTAAGTCCAGTCTTCCAAATATCTTTTAAGACTTCATCACATTGTGTATGTAAAGGGACACTCTTACAAAATTGAACCTGATGGGTGGGGGAATACAAATACAAATTCCGTTTCAGGCCATTTCGAAATCGAAGCGGCAAAAGAATACCTGGTGTGACATATCACACAGCTTTCCTCAGTCCTACATGCACTTAGCGATATTCATCTCTCTCGCTAACTAGTTTATAGGAACGTGCATAGAAACAGGTATTATTTGAAATTCCAGAATTGAATTGAGTTGCTCCTACTTCTGCCACAACCAAGAGGATCAACACAATTTTCCTGAGAAATTTCTTATTTACTGTTTTAGAACTATTGGGTACAAATTGTGAGAAATGGTAGTTGAAGTAGTTTGAATACTAAAATTTCTGGCGTTTCGGTTAATTATACAATGAGCGTTACTGTTCAGATCAGCTCAGGCTGAATAAGTTTGTAGCTCTTGACCTTGATCGGAAAGCTTGGGCTTCCCCTTGAGCATTCAAGCCCAGCTCTTTCTGACCTGAAGCCTTTGAAATGGTAGCCACGGGAATATCTGAACAATCCATTCAATTGGCTTCTCCTGCCGACAAAAGGCTTACAGAGTATTTTGGAAGCCGACAACAGATTTCCCCCTTAAGAGTTGAAAAAATATCCACTCCCCACTACTCCCTTACCACCTCTCCTTAGGCAATCCTACTCACAGCTCCTCAGACCTGACACTAAACCAGACATTCATCACTCGCTCTTCTTCATCTTCGCCCCACAACCCAGCTCACCACCTATCTAGAGACACCTCCCCGCACTCATATCTTAAACCCTTTTTCGCCACATTATATCGAAGTGTAATTACAGTCCTGTTTCTCAGTCAACTCATTCGTCCGCATAGGTAGTTAGAACGCTCATGTCATGAAGGAGAAGCATTTTATTCTGAATTAATGATAATTTACTGTGCTGCTCTCGTCATTTTCCTCGACAATTGTATTGTACTATGCAGGCATTTGGAACTGTTCATACAACAAATTTTATGGAAATTGTAGGAGTCATTTTTGAGAAAATAAAAAATTTGTTGTTTTGATCACTTTGATCATGTATGTGAACCTGATTGAGGAAGAATGGCTTAATCAAATCGGCTTATGTTTCATATTTTCCCTGCAGATCAACATGAGACGCCAAAATTCGAGTATGAGCCAAATCAGTTCAAAACTAACTATAGTTACCATAGTGACCAAAACACGAAATATATTTTTCTCATAAACGGCTTCAACGATTTCGATCAAATTGCTCCAAACATCTCGAGGGTAATGTGAAACGTTCATTTGTGGGAAAATGAGAAGAGCACAATAAATTATCAAATATTTCTCTAAAAATCCATTTCGGGTTTGTTTGTTCACAAGCCCCTCGCTCATATGACACTAGCAAAAAAAATCGTGTTAGTAGTTCAATAAACTAATTAGAGAATAGCGGTTTAATAACTGAAGAACAGTGGATAAAATAATTAAGGACGCCCCACGAAATATGGGAGTTCAAATTGTGGTTCTGTCTTCGAATAACTTGTTTCACAGCGTTTTCCCTGTATTTAGAAAGCTGTAAAACAGAACCTTCTCGAAGGAATTCAAGTGGACAATTCCACACTTTAAATTGCGCTCGTTGCACAATAAAGGCCTCGAAATAAGTCGAGGCAAGTCAATCAATCCTAGAACCCTGCGGTCGAGGACGCACTGCGTAATATTTTTTGTTCGAAAGCGAGAGCAAAATGTACCAAAAACGAGAAGTTTCCGAGAAGTATCAATTAAACTTTCGAAGTCCGGAGATATCGACCTAAGGACACAATTTTTTTGTTGTGGAAAAACGAGTAACACCAAACTCGCATGTCGTCTTTTAAGTATACTTATACAACGGTTAGTGCTCTGTCAGCTAGAAGAGAATAAAACCCAAAATATTTCAAAAATATCTGGTGCGTAGCAACACACAACTTTCCACAATCCCTTTAATTTCGAACACCACCTACATATGCGGGTGCTATATCTTCGTTCAACGCATTTTTACAGGAACATTTATAGAGAACAAAATGTAGGGACTAGTTAGCTGAGAGTACTCCGTAGGTTTGATCGAAATCGTTAGAGCCGTTTTTGACAAAATTGGAATACCGATAAATTAATATTCCACAAATCTCCTTTTCTGAGTTAACTTGGCTTATATCTCCGTTCAACATATATATACAGAAATAATTATGAAGAACGAAATGTTGGTATGGGTAACTAGAAGACACTCCATTAGGATTTATCACATCTGGTGAAAAAGTTACCCTGGAATTTACGGAAATGTTAGAAAAACCGTTATTATTGACACATTTTGATTTTTATCTCTGTTCAATGGACCGTCACAGGACATTTATTGAAAAGAATATGTGGGTATTATCTATTTGAAAACATCCTGTGAGTTTGGTGAAAATCGCTGAAGCCGTTTTGCCAAAAAGCGTAAAAAATCTATTTTTGCTTTAGGGGCCCATATCTTCGTTCACCGTATTTTCATGGAGATATGTATGGAGAAGAAAAGTTAGGTATTGATTAGGAGAAGATAATTTGAAAGTTTAATCAAAATCGTTAGAGCCGTTTTCGAGAAAAATGCGAAAAACCCTAGTTTTTGGTACATTTTCGTCCCCCCCCCCTTCCCATCGGCCGAAATCGTCCATAACCTTATTTTGGTGTCTACAAAAAATAACGAGCAAAACAAAAAAAGAACCAGCTCAATCGGATGAGCCGTTCTCCCGCAAATCGAACTACGGACACACACACACACACGGACCACGCGCCGAAATTAGGTTTTTTAGACTCAGTAGGCCTCAAAACGTAAAGATCTGAAGAAAACCCAAATTTTTTTTTTGGGCCGATTACTATACTTTCCTTCCCTTCGGGTAGCGGAAAGTAAAAAGTTGCCTCTCTCTCTCTCACACATAAACACACTTTGTCCCCGCAACTATTTTTGTAACCAGCCGACGAACCAAAATACACCGTAAATGGGGATCTTTGACCACCAAAAGTTCGTTTTTCACATTTTCTCAAAAATGACTGAGGATTTTACTCAACTCGTACGGTATTATCAACTACGTAGTGACTAAATTAGCGTTTTTGTGTGAATATGCTGAACGATAATGCGGCGCTTGTATTCGTATGAAGTCTTGGAATTTCACAGGAAAACGAGGAAAATTTGGTGCGTCACACCACATTTTTTTCGATTACAACATTTTCTTCGGACTTCGGGTCGAGGAAAGTAATAAGTCGTGTTTAGGATCACAAAAATGTTTTGTCGTATCAGCAAGCGGCTCCGAGTTGGAAGCTAATCAGGCCGGTCACACAACAAATCTGAATCTGTCGTCATCCATTTAACCGAAACATTTATCTTCTGACCATTCAACCAGCCGTTTATCGGATACAGTTCGCGGTTTTTGAGTTACTTTATCAACCGTCAACCGCATAATCGGAGATAGCGGCGACTGTCACGAACCTTGAGAAGCGAACACGTCGGGAAATATCTGCAAGTTGGGCTATTTGTGTGGAATTCCGGCTTAGCGCATTTCAAATGACAATTATCTGGTGCGACGCACCACACAACTTTCCTTAGCCCCACGTGCAGCATTCAGCGATGTTTATATCTAACTACAAATTATGTAATATTTCACTCAGTTCATTTGAAGTGGGTAAAAACACGTTCACATTTTACGTAGAAATCGTAGCACTTAATGTTCCGGAATTTATTGAAGTGCTCCTACTCATACCACGACTGATAACGAGCAATGAGTGCACAGGTGGGTTATAAGACGGTTCACTTAATTTTTTTCTATGCCGCTCTGGCAGTATCGGATTAGAACTGTGAGAGATGGGTTCTCTCAAAATTGAGATCTTCCAAAAGGCCTGCAAGGATTTCCCACGCAGAGCCGTAGGGTCAATTCGAAGCAGACCCCCAGAATGCAATCTTCATGTAAGGCGTTCTTAGGAAATACACAGCCACTTCAATTTGTGTAGAACACGTTGTGTGGATAGCACCTGTTGTTAGCTGCTGCTTCTGATTGTTCAGAATGAATGTCCCATCACATCTATAGAATGTTTTGAGAATGTGTAGTTTAATTAGAATTTTTCCAGAGCAATTGAAGGAGACCGGGCGAAAGGAAGGGAGAGCTATGTACTGTGTAGTGGCCCATTATCGTGATTCCTAAACCAGCGTCCACCATTTCTACAGATAATAATTAATCATCCTAACCCTCTATATTACTGTCACCAATCATGCTTCCAATAGGAGGCATACTACACAAGGGGTTGCATGAGAAAGCACCATTTTCTAAAAAGAGAAAGGCAACCTGTTGCTTAGTGCTATTGGTTCACCGTGACGCTCGAGGAGAGAATGTTTTTGCTTTAGCCTTCTTGTAACTGTCAGAAAACTACAATTTAGGAGGGAAAGAAATCGTGTCATCAAATAAGTATATAAAAAAACATGGGCACTTACCCCTCCCACCTCTAGCCACCTTTTTCTGAGGGCCCTTCTTCATGCCCTCCTTCCCTTCTGATATCCAGGCCCTTCATTCATAAAGTACTCCAAGTTGTGTTGGAGTCTAGACCCAGAGAAGTTTCCATGTTCCATGTTTTTGTATTTTAGCCACAGGGTCTAAGCGGCATGCATCCTGGGTGCAGGCTCGAGGGGTCGAGTTTTACAAATGGTTTAGCTTAAGATGTTGGAAAACTTACAATACTTGAATTGGAACGCAATCGTTTTCCCCAAATTTTATCTTCATAAATGATGCAAGCACTTACTGGGCTATCGTGTCAGAGCTGCTAGGAGGTTTCGGAGCTCCAGAATCTCCACTTTCTTCGACGGTGGCGTATTTATTGACTCGGCCTCGCTGTTCAAGCCTTTGCCTGAAATGAAAACACAAAATTATGAAAATTTGACTTGCTGATAAACTGAAATATATAGTCAGTAATTCATATTGTTTATAATAAGTGAGATTTGTCCAGGAAGGTCGCCAGATTGCCACCTCTATGACTCCGCTGTGCATGGCTTATTTCAGTGCTATTCTCGTTTTGTGGGACGTGGCTTATCTCGACGCTACGCTATTTCAAGGGCGACTTGAGTTTGAAAGTTATCGAATTACTGGTGCTTGAAAACAAAACAGAACTTCCGCCCATCCTGCTCAACTCAGTGTAAATATCCCCCTACTCAACTACTGAAAAGCATTGCATTTGCCTTAAGCTCCACCCTGTCCTTCCTTCAATCCTAAAGCCGAAATCTGAATTCCTAATGACGCAACAATGCCTCATTCTCTCACTTCGACTTCATACCTTCAAACCATGTTCGTGATTCTCGATTCAGTCTGCTTTTGATCAACTAATCAGTAAGTTTTCGACACCCTCACCAGTGTTACTGGACTGAATATCCAACCAAGAGGCCACTTGGGGTGTGTGTTATTGTGACATTACTTAGGCGTGATTGGCTACAACCCTGTTGTGAATCGAAATAAATTACTGGCCCAATCTCAGATAACTGCACTCCAGTGGATCACCAAGGCCTACAAGACAGCACCAAGCACTCTAAGTGATCACAGTCCGTGGTAGACAAGTGGAGAGCGAAAAGGGAGCTTCCCCCGCTCTGGGCAGCCGAATGAAAACTTGCTGCGCTACATGAATGGGCATTCCTCGTCAAACTCCATAACTTTCGTAGTCAAACTTTTTTTGAGTTTTAAGGAACGGTTACTTTGACAAGGAAACAAATCTGTGTTATTGGACTTTTATCCTCGTTTCTCTCTTATGCTCTCATTACATTAACTCAGTAACACTTCGCCACGGCAAAATCATACGGTAACAATGAAAAAGTAGAGTTGAGTCATTATCAAACAAGGAGTTTATCATTGATACTCAAACTGCTAGAGCAACACCGATCAAACTCACACATCGTGGGGAACGTGCTTAAAGATGCTCAAGAGATTCAGCATGATGCTCTCATCTGAGCGGCTGTTGACTTATTTAACAAGTCACCGCGACAAAAATAGGATATTTGCGTGCTGTCAATGCACGAAAAAGATGACATCGATATTGAGAGTAAAACATTCTCCTCGTTATCGCTATCTACTAAGGAAAACGTACGACAAATATTTGCCCCCCCCCCCTCACTACCACCTCACAAAAACGAAAAAAAAACAACTCCCCTTCGTAAGAACCGTCCTTCCAATATGCTCCAGAGAGTTACGCTAAGCTAATCCGTGGATTAAACGGCTCAGCACCAACTCCCGAAAAGCGGTAACTCGACTTCCAAACGATAAATAAAGCCGAATTGGAGGAAGTTTCTATCAAATTTGAGAATATTCCATTTATTCATCAGCACTCCGCGACACGTGTCTCCACGACATTTGCCAGAGGCAGAGAATCCACTGGCAATAGCCAAAATGGTGGAATAGACATTTACAGGACTGTGTGAGCTATTTACTTCTGAGTAGTTATTTTTTTTTTTTTAACGAAATTATTTATAACAATGTCAACGAGTTATCTTCAAATCTTAACATTTCAGTTTCCTGAGTCCAAAAACACCATTTGGGCAAATGAGTCTGAGTCTGGATGTTCGTGAAAGTTTTAGAAGACGATGGGTTGAGCCCCCGTACGTATCCCCCGTATCAGTCCCTTACGAGACATGGCAACGTCAATGCGCGACTTTTCCATCAAAAACCCGCCATCTTGCACCTCCAGACAGGATGAAACCAGAAACCGCCTGCTGCTCCACTTATGTTCCTACTACAGTGAGCGATGGTTTCTGGATGAGGTCAATCAAAATGAGGACAGCTATAGATCGGTTCTGTATGCTCTACCCCGTAAGTACTTCTTCAAGGTGGTCAATAATAACAGTCTAGAAGGGGACCAGACTTTTATTAGCGGACCTGTGGACAGGAGCCATCTGGAATGACTGATAGGTGCTTGGGGGACGAGGGGCTGGCCTTGCAAATGCGTTCCCTGCCTCCTCCGTTCATATCAGAGCCTCGCCCCTGCCCCTTTCAAGGGTGCCGAGAGGGGCTCTTTCCTCTTGCTCTTCATCGTCTTTATCAAATTCCTCCGCAATTTCCGTGTCCTGGATGAAAGTCAAGAAAGTTAATGCGTTTCTACATTATTGGTATGCTATTTTCAGTTTGCGAGAAATCGGGCATGATTGATAGAAATAACGTACTTACCACACTAAATAATATATAATATTGGTAACAGCGTAATCCAAAACTTGAAGCTTCTGAAATGTTGACCCCTCCCCCTCCTATCGTATTTGCTGTATTGATGTCCTTGGTCTCCATACGATTTCCTTACGCGACACCAACATGCAGAAGACGCTAGGAATTAGCTGACTAATACGAAATCGTTGATATTATTCAGCTCAAAAGCAGTCGAGCGTCATTATCTTCGAAATGTACAACAATGGGAGATAAACAGCGCAACCGCGATAATATTCAAAAAGAATAAATACAATAATGGCCCCGAGCCTCACCTGTAAAATTTGACTCCTTCGTAAAATATGCCGAACAAAAATATCAACAACATGGACACCAGGAGTCCACCAACGCTTTCGAATTTCCAAAAGTCGAGTAGAACGACCTCGTTGACGCCGAAGTGAAACACCATCTGAAACAAACGATACGTAATGAAATATGAGGTAATTCAATGTCTCTCATTTGACAGCGGCATGCCCTTCTAGTACGGATCTGTGAATTAACGACCTTGGCAGGATGGGTCATGAACCAGAATAAAACCTCTTTTGAAAGATAATCCTAAACTTCCGTTTCGATGAATAGACTCACAGATCTTTAACGAGGGAATAGCGAACTATGATACCAAGCACCACACCATCTGTTTGGCTCAACTCTTAGCCTTAGGCAAGTTGGTACCATCCTCACAAGATGTCGTCCTCGAGGTCGTTTGATCCTACAGCCGCCTACCAACCCTATCAATCGCGTTCTTTCTCCTAACAGCGTAAAACATTTTCGAGTTCTTTCTTTTAACCGAATCTATAAATATGTTTTTCATTCCGTTGATATGAACTTGATAAAACAACATCCGTTTAACATAGAAACAGGTAGCACTCAAAGCGTCCAAATTTATTGGGCTGCTTCTACTCACACTACAGCCTTCATTGAATGTTGAACGTATACCTGTACGTTCTGCCAAAAAATGACGTGAGTGTCAAAATTATTTGTTTGCGCAGGTTCGGGTTTACAGTTTTAGAATCACACAAGAAACGCTGCGAGAAAGATTTAAAACCCTGCAAATTATTACACAATGGTTTATTATTCTCATGAACAGCTTGACCTAGTATTACTGCTCCCCCATCCCATTCGATTCAGCATCGAATACTAGTAAACCATAAGAAACATGACCAGACTACAATGGAACAATGGAAACTAAATATTACCCCGGTGGCAGGCACCCGTAAACGTCTGATCCGATGGTGGGGTGGGACGAGGGCTTCCAGCGAACGCTCGCTCGGCAATTGGCACGACGTTGCGAGTCGAGTGGGCCTTGAAAACGATACGAAACACGGCTTATTTGCGATTATACTGGGTTTCGTTAATTTTTTTAACCATTTTTTGCCCATCACAACCATTTGTCCGATCGGATTGCCGAGATGGCGGGCACAACTAGATACCAAATGGGATTTTTGTGCGAAAGAACGCATTTTTTAGACCACGTTAAAGGCACAAAACGGCCTGGACGGCGGACGGGGGACGGCGGACGGACATTGCAGATTTGAAATCCCCATGTCTTGAAACGTAAAGTATCAAATTTTGAGGGGGGGTTGTAAAAAATTTTTCGTGACCGAAAACATAGGGTTATTATTCAGAATGAATAATAAACCAAAAGCGACGTTGGTTTGAATTCTAGAATCGCTGATGTTGCTAATTATCACCTTATAAACGTTACTAAACTCTCACCACATAGGTAGTTTTTTAGACTTTTCGGTGACCGATAATAGCATATGAACGGAACTTATGAGCCAAAAACTGGGCTAAAATCAATTTTCTCGGAACTTTCTGATAATTATTGCGCAGCTCTCGTCATATTCCAACACACGAAAATTTTATGGTAGTTGTGTCATTAGCTACAGTCTACGGAAAAACAAAAAATAGAAAATAAATCAAAATTGTTAGAGCCTTTTCCGGATAAAACATCAGGGGCGCTGCACCGCACAACTTTCCTTATCTATACGTGAATTCGCGGGTTCTCATGGCTTTTGCAACTAATTCAGTTCATTTGAACTTGGTCAAACATAACTTGTGAAGTGGGTGGCAGAAAGCAGTATTCCTTACAGTTCCTGAACTTATTGCGCTTCTCTCATCATTTTCCGAGGAACGAAACTTTTATAGTATTAGACAACAAAGTTAATCAAAATCGTTACAGAAGTTGTAGAAGAAAAAAATATTTAGTGTTTTGTCACAGTACTGACTGACTCCCATTAAAAGGCACCCTCGCGATTGTGGTCTAGTGGTTAAGACGTTCATAATTCTGACGAATGTCAGTTTATTGGATAGAAGCTCCTCGCAATCGCAGTAATTTTTGCATGAATCAACACAACCCCAAACATTTCCACAAAAAAACCCTTATAACATCACCATTATACCTTTAGTTTGGCGACCCATGGTGTCACATGGTATGAGCCGGTTTCGCTCAATCTCGTTCACAAATAGTGTTTATCGGACTCTGTGGGCCTTAAAGCGTAAAGATCTGAAGACAACTTTTTTCTTCTTTTTTTTTTTTTCATCCGACTACGTATCTTTTCTTCCGCAAAGAAAGTAAACGCGTGTGTTAGATTAATTGCTACAGCAGCAAAAATAGTCGAATGTACTTGAAGCTGAGGAATGCTGTAGAAATCTTGATACGATTGAAATACATCATTTCCTTTACATTAATTTGCTTAATTAAAATGGTATAGAGACGCACTGAAAGGATTAATTGGCCGTTTTCGCTTTACCGCCACAAAGAAGAGGTACATACTCTTATTCAATTTTGAATATTTGTCTCTGTGATGTTGCAAATTTACTTTGAGTTAATCATACTTTATTTTCAAGAACCGCCCACATTCATTTCATATTAACATTACGAACTCATTGTAACGGTCAGTCGTAAATCATTAAATATAAAAAAATATTGAAAAAGTACAATATTAAATCTAGATTTCGACGTCGATGATCTGAAATGGTCATTGTGGATGCCCAACAGACACCAGCACTTTATTCGGACGTCAAGACAAACCACTGCGAAACTAGAGAGTGAGGTGTGAGGGAAGTTGAGTGAAGTGAAACGCTGAGAAATACTTCACACATTTGAGAGCACGTAAAGAGTCACTTACTTCAAACCGCTCTGCTAGACCTTAGTTCAGACACTGATTGAAATCCGGATTCTTTATCCAGCAACGACAAGTTTGACTGGCCGGAAGATAAGATTTCGGGGATTAAGGCCTAAAGACGGCAAATACTAATCATATAACTATTTCCATGCGAAGGGAAAACCCCAGTTCGGTCGTCGTCTTTTATAATCAACATTTATTCTCAACTTATTAGCGTTGGGTTGGTGGTGGGGAACAATTGTCTCGTCTACTTACAAACCCGGCCAATTCTCAATTTTTCGAAATGCTGAGCCCTTAAGATGCATGATCGGAACTAAGAAAGCGCGTTAAACCCGGCCAAAATCACGATGTGTTGCTCAAACGGCCAAATCCTCTTTTCCGTGAGGTTCAAAGACGGTTATCTCCACATCCGCGAGAGTGCGCTGCTGTGTAAGGCGAAAAAGGCAGTTAATCAGGCACCTATCGGTCTGTTTTCCTATGCGCTACATTGTACTGCACAGCGCACATCTATCCCCTCGGAGCAGTTAGAAGAAGACGTTTTCCAGCTAGTTTAGAAAAAGAAAAAGAACCAAAGATAAGGTTTGGGAGTGTGTACCTACTACACGCAGCTAAATAGGCTGCATATCTGTGACGGGGTGCATGTAAGCAACCCCTACAGCTGCGCTGGAGTTCCTACTGGGTCTTGCACCTCTCCACATCCGTGTTATTTACAGGTACGCTGGAAGTGGGCCTTGTCAGTCCGGATAGAAGGGCATCTAGAACAACTACGAACTGCCCTTCAGGATACTTATTCACACAAGATCCAGGTGGGAAGGAGGTGGTCCTACGCTTGAGGCTGAGGCCACGGTTCCATCTCAGTTAGAGATGGTCTAGCAAGTGGGGGGAGTTGATGGGCCAGTGATTCCATTAGACGCGCTGGCAACAACTTTCCAGATGGAGCTCTTTGCAGTGATCGTGTGAGAACCTCCTTACGTATATTATGACAGGCTGCATTTTAGGCCGCGGCTTCTTACACTATTTCTTCAGGGCTGGTTAGGGAATGCCTGAGAGTCTGAAGACCCTGGCGTAGGGGAACACTTTAAAGCACTGTGTCGGGTGCCAGGTTAAAAAAGGAATAGAAGGAATTAGGAGGCCAATAAACTGACAAGAGACGGATCTGCACTTCTGTCAGTGGCACTCCCAAGAGCCACTTGAATAACGTAGTTGTCAAGGGGGAGAAGTGCACGGCTGCCTATTGGCAGTCCACGCTAGTCTGCTGTGAACCAATTGAGCGAGGAAAAGTGAAGATAGTTGTAGCTCAACATATGACACCTACGAAAAAAAATCGACTCAGAGAAATTACATACTAATGAATAACAATAATTCAGTTGACAATGGAGAATTCAGTTTGTTCTGAAAGTGCCCAGGAATGTTCATACTCCTTTGATTCTCACTCAGATCACAACAGAGAAAGTCTGCCCCATCTATTGTTTAACTTGGTACTGGAAAACTTGATTAAGGATATATAGGGAAGCAGACTCGAGGACTTCTTCTTCGAAAGCCTCGTACTGACACTGATCAACCAGGGGCAACTTCTCTCTCCCCATAAATGAATGAATGGATCACAAAATATCTAACCACCACAATTGGAAGGACTCCCCATTGAAATAAAATAATCATGCGGTGGATATGAAGCGCTATTTCACGAACAGACGCTAAGGGTCAATTCTTGGTTGCACGCTGACAACGATGCGAGTTAAAAATAAATTAGGCCAACGCTTAGCTGTACTCCAACAAGGCCCTTTAGAAACGCTTCTCTTATAATTGAAGCGAACGTACACCAACCATCTTCAGTTACACCCTGGTTACGGTAATAATAAATTCGTCTTGAAATGAATGAAGCATCGAAGAGCAAGCGGAATTAACTGTTCCAGGCCCCTTTTAATCGAAATATGCCGCAGGATTACAGTAGTAGCGCTATGCAATAGTCGGAGGCTGAGTTCGAACCACATTTCTAATTGGAGCATTGGAAAGTTCCCGGTGGAAAGAGAAATTCCAAGGTGAGAACTCCAGAGCGAGCTTCGTAATTTCGTAACCGGGTCTGGCTGGCAGCACGTCCACTGTATCAAGAACTCTACCTTCTTATGGACTTCCACAACGAGCTACGAAAATACAACCATTTCAGCGAATGTTCAAACGAAATTCTATTGCAATCGCACCAATACGTTCGCATTTCCGGAACTTTTTGGCGCCCAAGCCGTTTTACATCCTTCTCTAACAAATCCAGAATTTTAACGTTTGTGCATATGTATGTATAGTTCTTTCAAGTATTACCAAGCGGGGATGATCGACAAGCGGCCAGTAATGTCAGGTGTGGAGTGGGGGTTTATTGGGTTCTAGTGATACTTCAAGAAATGTACAACTTACGCTCATTCCCATGTGCATGTTCATTGGTTCACTAGTTGTCTGCTCCATGATCGCCGAGTGTTCGTCCATGTGATGATGTTGATGTTGGTGATGCTCCATGGCGATGTGTCACTGAAATAAACAAATAATTGTTAGATTACCGTGCAAAGAGAAATGAACGAGTCAACTTAATTGAAAAGACACGTAGCACAAGTTTAACATTAGGCGCCTTCTGAGGTTTGGTTTTCATTAGCAACGAGCCATGAGCCTGGAATGTCAATGGGAATGAACATAATTTTGTATATATACCATTTTGGGAATGTCTTACTTTGTTTGCCGCTAAAGGCTTGTTTGTTGTGGTAACTGAGAAACCCCCAACCCACGCTCGACCAATTGTATGGCGTCCATGAGTAGCCTCAAGTCCTCTCGGTTTCACCCCCAGATCCCATCTGAGGCGACGTCCCTACCATTCTCGCATGAAACGCAAGACAGCCTTGAGGTCCATCCCTGTAACCTTATTCAGTCGTAGCTGAGGCACCCCAAGTACTCTGAGGCGTGCTGCAGCCAACCCCCCACTAGGAAACAATACAATACTCACTCCTGCCTCGTCTCACACAATCTGCAACGCAGGTGGTATCTTAGTGGACAGTGCCCTGGGGCAGGCCACATACCACTTTCTCTCTCCAGACTGAGGAGCTCTCTTGGTAGTCTCATAAATATACCTTAGGCTGGGAACATCCCACCAATAGGCAGCCCTGCACTTCTCCTTCCACTCGCCAACCACCTCGTACGAGGGGCTTTTGGCGGTCCCTACAAAGGGCTCAGAGCAGATCCGTCTCGTCTCTGGCCAGTTGGTCAGCCTCCTCATTCCGAGTCGATTTGGTTTAACCGTTTTCTCTTAATCGCGATCATCAAATGCTCACCATCTCAAGCGGTTTTTTCAGACTTCCTTGTGGTCGTGGGAAAACTGGGAGTAGGGACACTTTTTTTGCTCAATATCGCAAATTGCATATTCAGTTGACCGCACGTTCAACCTCAGACGTCTACTTCTACTGTCGTTCCGTGTGCATTAAATCCACGCGTTAGTGTATTTATACTGTTTGAAGCCTAGACGCGAGGTTTTTATAGTAGTGTGATTGCATCTTTCCTTGAAAATTTCCCCCTTTCGCCCTCCTTTCATACCGGCTGGTTCCTTTTCTTCCTTTCCTCAAATTCGAGAACTACGGAACACAAGGTTTGTAAAGGTTCCTCACAAGTACCTTATTATTGCCATACATGTCCGCTAACATGTGTCTATGCTGCTCCAGTGATAGTTCTGCTGTTCGCTAAGGTTAGATACACCCCAAGAGATGCTTGAAAGTGATTAGAGAGTGTTAGAGTTACCAATTACCAGACCAAAATCAAAGCCCGAAATCCCCAAATTCCTTTTATACATTTAATCGGAGGAGTAAACCAGTTTTATTCGCTTGAGCAGTTCATATAGTCCTTTCGCCAGGGGCACTAACAAAATCGATTTGCCTTCACTTTACCATTCCAGAGAGCTCCTCTTCGTTTGTCTTCATTGACCGCTCGTGGAAAACTTCTTTATGGACCAAGTTCCTCTTTTTTCCTTCCCCCTCCCCTCCACCTACCCTTCATCAACTAGTCTCCTTCCGGATCTTATAAAGTTCTATCCGTCAGCCATGAGTCTGACCATGAACGCCGGCTCGCGGGAAATGAGAGCTCCGCCGCGGTCAACGGGATTTACTTTCTTGTAAAACGACCGGCGTGACTGTCTGGTCTTGAATGTCAATCGTGCGAACTTTTCACCCCGGAGTATTTTTTCAAAGCATACTGCTGAAATCTACGGGGAGTCGGCTGTCGACGGGAAGACTTTCTCAACAGATGAGATTAGAGGTTGTATCAAGATCGAGTTCATCGTCCCAAAGGATACTCAAGAGACGAGCTCGAACAGGGATGCCCAAGCTGAACGACTTGAGTAATAAATTTGGCTGTAGAGAGGGCCAATGGAACGGGTTGGTCTTGTAATCCAAAGGACTCCGAGAGAAAAAGAAAACGAAGAGTCAAAGTCAAGTTCAAAGTCAGCTGGCCAATTCGCCAAAAAGTCAACTTGAAGCTCATCAGAGTCGTAACTTCAGAGAGAAACATCACAGGCATGAGCCAGCGCTCTCAAGACTAATGAAAGTATATATATACATAGTCTTTGTGAATGTGGAGTCCACAGAGTGCTTGGGAGTCGCCTTACTTTCGCTCACACATTTTCCTTCCAACCTTTCAAACGAGAGGAGGACGGTAACGAGCGGGACACAGACACAAGTGAACGTTCGTTACCCTAATTCAATAGCAATTAAACTCTCGTAACATGGACTAGTGGGTGAACAAAATTCTGGTTCTCCTGGCCATCCTAACCACTTATAGTGTGGATGTAACGTGCTCGTCCAGGCGCAGCCGCAAAACAAACCGTAGAGCCGCGTTCTCAGCCTTCTGTAGTCGATCAAGCTCGCCGCTCTTCAAATCGCAGATGGCCGCAGCTGCGTAGTCAAAATAGGGTATCACAAGACTCCGAAAGAGCTGAGGGCGCATATGACTTGGGAAATCTGATGCTAAGCGACGTAACTGGTATATTGCCCTGAACGCGCGACTGCAAGTGGCCGCAACTTCTTCATCCAAGGACAATGCGCTTCCAACGAGGTTGCCAAGGAGCTTTGTGGACTGGACATATTCCAAGGGCGAAGCTGGTATATTGACCCATACACATGTTTGCATAAGAGCGTGACCTGTGGCTACCAGGACAACATACGCGATACATTTATCCCCAGGTTCTTTATATTGGTCACGTATTCTTGTGGTTCAGTATTAATGCACACTTCTGGTATCCACATCACATCGCACTGTGCCACTAGCTTAGTAGTCCCCAGGAGCATGGCTTTAGATTTAGCAGCATTTATCGGTATTCCATGACTGTCACACCACTCATACAACTCTTCATTTATTACCTTTACTCCCTTTGACTAGCGAGACAATGGTACACTTGTATATATATATATACCATTTGGTGCTCAGAGACCTTAAATTCAAATATGAGCCAAGCCATTACAGCATTTTACCTGAAACACCTATTGACAGCAGAAGAGTATGCTGCACTAGGTCGAAGGCTTGGAAAAAGTCAATCATCACTAAAATCGTGGCCTTTTTATCGTCCATGGCATTCCTCACGGCATCGAGCCCTCCAATTTGGGCAGTTTCTGTGCTACAACCCACACGATATGCTGACTGCCTATCGTCTAGCCGAGAGAGAGACGAAGATATGAGATTAAATGCTAACGAAAGAAATAAATTGGGAGAGAAGACTATGGGATTATATTGTACGGGGAAAGACTGGTTGAAACTCCACGTACCGGTGAGACTCCAGATATCCAGATAATCGAACTGGTGGGAGATGAGTGACTGAGTTGTGGGGCAGACTAGCAGCAACAAGCTAGCAAAATGAGCTACATGATGAAGGAGAACGGGTTACAGGAAAACTGAACGATATACAGGGGGTTTCTCGCATTTGGTGGTGTAACAAAAACAATTGAGTCATTCATCCAGAATTTATTGAGCTGCTTTTTAAGCGCGTTATCAAAGTATCATCGTATAGGTACTTGGTTGAAGTACTACCTGAATTTTTCTGAAGAGCCTAGTAACATTTGAGGGGAGTCTATAGGGTGAAAAATTACGTTAAACGTTTGGTAATTATTGAGCAGTTATCGTAATTTTCCCACAGTTGTGAATTTATTGTCATCTCATCAAGAGCTGTCTATATTTTCGAGAAAAAAATATTTAGTGTTTTGATCGCTATGATAACTATAGTTAGTTTCGGGCGGTGGTGACCTGCGCGCTAGATATCAAGCTGATTTGGTTCAGCTGCTCTCTCTAAAAATCATTCACAGACGCGAGACCGTTTTTCCCCAATAGTATTTTCCGCACTGAGTGGCGTTAAAGCGTAGTGATCTGAAAAAACCTCAACTTCTTTTTGGCCAATAACATAACTTTCCTTCCTACTTCGTAGAGCCATGGAAAGTAAAAGGGTGAACACTATTACCGTTAAGCGCTCGGCTTGGCGCCGTTATCAGAACTTACATATGTTCGACGCAACAGAAATATATATGCATGCATACATGTAAAAAGTACACAGGTGTAAATGAAATTGAAAAGGAAACCACTTCCTGCTTATAGCACGTATGGAAAACACATCATTCCTTCCTAATTTCATTTCCCCTCACAACCCGCGTATTCCCTGCTTAAATTGCATATATATTTTTGTATCGTTAAAAAGCGATAAAATCTAAGCTCAGTTAGAAACTGCCATTAGACGTACTTTTTTGTTACACAATTTCAATAGCTTTTCTTTTTGTGCGCAAACTCGCAATAAACGATATCTGCATTTCCTGACCAAAAGAGAAGTGAAATAATTAGTAAATGAGCTAGGAATCTGTTTAAACAAACTATTATTAGCGACCTGGGTTAGTGTAAATTGAAGGTGAAGCGTCCTCTGTAAACGTTCGCTCCAACACTGCGCCTCGATAAATACTGAAGCGAGTTCAGTTCGAACTCTGGTTCAAACTCATAACGCAATTATTATTTTGGAGATTGTAAAAGTAAAAGTTTCCAACGAACGGGTGATAGTGTCGATACCGACTACGTGTTTCTGAGCGCTGATCTGCAGTTTTTCAACAATCACAAGTTGAGAAGAAAGAGACTTGATGCTCAGAACGTGACTGTAAGCTCCTTCAACGCGAAGTCTGGTTTATCCCCACAAAGAACATATGGGATACTGAAGATAGCGAGAGAAAAATCTTTTAGGTGACTGTTTTGGATAGTGGTAGGTCTATATTGGAATTCAAATCGATGTACTTCCCTCAGCGTGTTTTTACTTTCCGCTCAAAGGGTAAGGAAAGCATAAAGATCGTGAGGTTGTTTTCTTCAGATCTTCACGTTTTGATACCTACTAAATACAACCTAATTTCAGCGCGTGGTCCGTGTGTGATGTATCAGTGTGTGCCTGTAGTTCGATTCGCGGGAGAACGGAAGGACCGGTTCTTTTTGGTTTATTATTCATTCTGAATAATAACCCTATGTTTTCGGCCAAGAAAAATTTTTTAAAACCCCCCGTCAAAATTTGATACTTTACGTTTCAAGACATGGGGATTCCAAATCTGTAATGTCCGTCCGCCGTCCCCCATCCGCCGTTCGGGCCGTTTTGTGCATTTAACGTGGTCTAAAAAATTCGTTCTTTCGCACAAAAATCTCATTTGGTATCTAGTTGTGCCCGCCATCTCAGCAATCCGATCGGACGAAGTCCATGGTTGTTATGGGCAAAAAATGGTTAAAAAAATTAACGAAACGCAGTATAATCGCAAAATAAGCCGTGTTTCTTATCGTTTTCAAGGCCCGCTCGACTCGCAGCGCCCTTTGCACTCGCAAGTCCTGCCAATTGCCCAATTGCCGTTCACTGGAAGCCCTCGTCCCACCCCTCCATCGGATCAGAAGTTTATGGGCGCCTGGTGCCGGGGGAATATTTATAATTTCCGTAGTTCCATTGTAGTCAGGTCATGTTTCTTATGGTTTACTAGTATTCGATGCTGAATCGAATGGGATGGGGGAGCAGTAATACTAGGCCAAGCCGTTCATAAGAATAATAAACCATTGTGTAATAATTTGCAGGTTTTTTTGTTTTTTGATTTTTTGTAGACGCAAAAATAAGGTATTAGACCATTTCAGCAGATGTGAAATGGTGGGGGGCGGGGGCGAAAATATGTCAAAAACAAGAGTTTTTTGCGTTGTTCTCGAAAACGGCTATAACGATTTTGATTAAACTTTCAAGTTAACTTCTACTACCTACTACCTAACTTTTCATCCCTACAAATATAATATTTTCACGCTTTTTGGCAAAACGGCTTCAACGATTTTCCCCAAACACACAGAATTTTTTTAAATAGTTCATACCCATAAATTGTTCTCAACAAATATTTCTCTGACAGTCCATTGAACAGAGATAAAAATCAAAAGGTGTAGAAAATAATGTTTTTTTAACATTTCTGTAATTTCACGAGTAACTACGTCACTGGATTTCATCAATCTTACGGAGTGTATCCTGGCAACCTCTACGCACATTTTGTTCTCCGCAACTATATCTGTATCTATCTGTTGAACGGAGATAGAACCCATGATGGCTCGGAAAACGAGATTTTTAAAATATTAATTTACCGCTTTTCTCAAAGATTTGGATCAAATTGTGTTCCCCATAAATGTTCCTGCAAGCCCTTCATTTGTACCCAGAACGTGCTCTATAACTCCAACCCTGATTTCTACACGTCAACGATCCCACATCTTTCGGCGCACTGCCCCATACCTGCAATTCAAATCAACTCTTCGAACGGCCACATGTGAGCACTCCATTTCCCCTTATTAGCTCAAACAGAACAAAACAACGAGATTAATTTTGGTCTCCCCAAGTCGGCCTTCTAGAAAACGATTCATTTCGATTCATTGCTGGGGTTTCCCGTGCTAATCTGATCACTGAAATTTGTCAAATATGATCACTTGAGATTTCAGAAACACCTTCTTTTTCGGTACACACCTTCCTCCTCACAATGCCTGCCCTGGTCCTCATTCATACTCGAATCTTTTCATCAATCCGCACATACTTTACAAGTGTTTTCTTGGACAGTACATTTCTCTCTTTCCCTCCCTCCCTCTCTTCAAAAACTAAAATACCGGCGTATTCGTTTGAAGGCATAAATTAATAGATGTAAACTTTCATTCGAAGGTGACAAGACCTGGAGCTACCTCGTCAGAATTTCTGAGGCATAGAGGCAATCCCTGTAGGTATATATAATCTTCTGACTGTAGTCCCAGTAATGGGATGTGCACCGCGGCCAGATGGCCTATTGTGCCAGTCCTAGTGTCTTACAGGTCTATGCCTAGCTTTCTGAGGAAAACCAGGTAGTTGCTGAAGGAGTCCTCGTTGGTATCCATCCTGGGAGAAGTGGTGCCAAAGACCAAAAGTCGCTCCCTCTCAAGTCTATGGCACTGGGCCAGGACATGGTAGGGAGTTTCTTCATCCGTGCCACGCCACCTGCATCGAGGGGTGTCGACTATACCCATTACATACATGTGTTTGTTCATTTTGCAGTGCCCAGTTATGATCCCAACAATCTGCGTTAAGTCCTTCCTCTCCATCCTCAGAAGGGTGTGTCTTGTCTCACTTGTTTGCTCTGAGACAAAGCGTTTGGAGTGTCTTACTCCTGCAGCGTTCCAGATTGTCTGATGCAGTCTTCTGGCATGTTCTCTCACAGTCCTTTTAACTAGTGACACAGAAATCCCACAATGGGGCGGTGGCCCAATAGGTACTGTGGACGAACCGCGTCTGGCCAGATGGTCCGCCCTCTCATTTCCAATGATCCCGCAGTGTCCTGGAATCCAATACACATTAACTCTATTCGCACTTGCTAAGGAGTTAAGCCACACCCTGCACTCTCGCACCAGTTTTGACGTCGTGCAGCAGTTCATTAGCGCCTTACACGACGCTTGACTATCGGTCAATATATTGATAGTTCTACTGCTATAGCCTTTCTCATGCATTTGGATTGCCCCGGCAATAATAGCATAAATCTCTGCTTGAAAAACTGATGGAGTGGAGCCTAGGGCAATATACGAGATGAAAACGAGCTTAGCTGGGTTGAAAATGTTTTTTGAACATTTTCGTCTTACAGAGTCTTTTAGCAACCGATACTCATATTTTGTGCTCCCCAATTACTTCTGTATCTATCTGTTGAACAGATATACGCCATGATAGCTCGGAAAAAGAAATTTGACGAAGATTAATTTATCGTTTTTGCAATTTTCTCCAAAAAAGGCTTTAACGATTTGAATTCAACTTACGGGGTTGTTCTATAAATATTTGCGTAGAAATGTGTTGAACGAAGATACAGCGCCCGTACAGATCGTCGAATTCACGGGGGGTAGCATAAAGTTGTGTGTTTGTACGCCCCTGATATTTATTATCTTTAGTTATGCTTGTGCCTGCCGTCATAATTCGTAAGTAACGCTTTCCTGTGTTCGCAAGGGTGAACCGTCCAGGCTCTAGAATGTGCGCATTACCATCAGTCAGTTAATCCCTTGGTTTACCCCACCTTGCCCATGCAGCAGGGAAGGGACTATGCTTGTAAGTATCTGGATCAGTAATATTTCATCTTTTCCCATGGCTCCAGCCAACATTTGAAGGTGGCATTGCCATTTTGGAAGTTGGAAGGTATCCCAATAGATGGAGCGAACAACCAATCTGTCAAGTAGCTGTAAGTTGTTGAAAATTCCCTTTATCAGCAAAGGCGTCTCACTGAAATGTGAAAACTAGGAAAAATTTGGATCCACGATACATCGAGCTCAACAATCCCATGCCCGATGACCCCAGCAGCATCAAAGTGCTTTTATTGCGACGACGTTTCTCTACACCCAAAAGAGCCTTGCCTTCCAGCACCATGTTGCTAGAACAGCAGCACATCTACTCATACTTCATTGTACAATAGGATGGATATGGCAATCGACAATAGTAGCCTCTTTGTGATAGGTTTCTGCACAGCTGAGCCACAAACCTTGCCGGAGCTGCTAGATATTAATGACTCAGCACTGTGGGCTCTCTGCTCGTTGACAGAGACGCTACACCAATCATTTGCAGTGCCAGGCTGTGGCCAATCTCATCCATTTACTTGGTAACTCCTTGCATCAACTGGACTTTCCAGCCCTCACCCAATTCACACTAGTTCAGAGATGATACCCTTACAAGCTCGGTAACACTTCTAATCACGAGCATGTGTCCCGTTTTTACTGCAACACTACGCTTCTGCTTTTGAAGTACGACAATCCATACTTTCCGCTCTTCTTTGACTAGTGTTCTTACTCCCTCCTGGGCTTATCGGGGATATAAATGCATAAATCGATCAGTCGAATCGATTTGCGTGAGAAATTTATGAGAAGCAGTCTCACATTTAATTGGGATTCACGACTTTCGTGATTGAATGATAGTTACGATGTCTAACCTGGCGGCCACATTCAGCCTTGATCTGGGTTTCAAAAAGAGGAAATTTAGTTTTTGAACAATTAATTGATCGCATATTTTATCCGTTGCTTTCACAAACTGTTTGATCAATTTGCGTTTGGTATGCAAAAGAGGTGGGTAAATATTTTCTTTCCAGACCAGAGAAAAGCGAGCGACGTGTTTCTGACAGGAAGTAAAAGGTTCTCGTCAAGGCCAGTTCTATATTTTATAACCTTAGTCTCTGTTCCCTTTGCATAGGAAGCAATTTACGCTATTGCAATACGCTCCTTTGCAAAAGTTAACGGTTCAGTCTGCCGTTTATTTTGACAGTTTTATTAACGTACAGATATTTGTATTAACGCATCTGCCATGAAGATTCTCTCCGAGTCCGGACTTCGTAATACCGTGCGACGATAGTGTGCTTTCACTCAAATAGTGAGGCGAGTTTCGACAAGCAAGTTGTAGACTCAGCTAACAGATTGAGTAAACAGTTGATCGTACCGCATCACTTTGCATCACGTCTTGCTTGACGTCACGAAGCAGTGTAAACTTTGTCGAGATATCGTTTGTCTTTGGTAAAATCGAAGTAACATACGTTTCCCAGATGTAATCCAATGGATTCGCCGCTTAGTGTGTTATTCAGCTTGAATTGTGACTTCCCCGGAGACTGCCGCTTTTTTTCCTGTTGTGGATTTGAAAGGAGCATCTGACAGTAGATCAAGTTATAGTTCAACTCAATGGGAGTTCACATGATGTCTATCGCGATAAGAGCTGGCTGCGTAATAGCTCATGTGTCAGCAATGTTTCCAGGCTCTTAGCGATAATATGAAAAGCTCTCGTCCGGTTTACGATCGACATTTACAACTCTACCAGACGCTTTAAAGCGGTTTTGTAACGGACGAATAGATAATCTAACAGCTTCCTACGAGCCAGGCGCTTCATAGATCTCAAAGAGCTTTTTTCCATTTCCCTTCAATCTCCATTTCTATTCGGAAATTCAATCCAAAAGCCATTTGCTGTCTTTTCCAGTATGGTTCGATGAAAAATATGGGAAATGATGTAAAGAACGTTAGTGTTCATTCCGGCATGGCGAATGATGTTTTAGTGCTTGGATGTGGGCGCTAGTGCGGAGGAGAGACTTTGCATGCGAGGAAGAAGGTGCTTTACTCTGTGTGGATCTGTACTGCAAGATTGGATATGGGCGCTCCAGCAGACGACATAAAGGGGGGGGGGGTCGGGACGTACTTTTAGAAATTTAGCTGGGGGTCGGGGATAAAAAAAGTCGTATGAAACAGTATGATTGGTTAATAATTTTTATTGAGGGCATTTGGGACATGGTGGGGAGGGGGATAATAAATTAATCACTACAGATGTGATTAATTGAGGGGCGTGGCGTACTATAGAATGATTGGGCAGAAGGCGTGGTTTGATGAATTGAGTCAAAACTATCATTTCCCCCATACTTGTGCTCTAACTAAAAACGTTACAACAGACTCAAAACGCTCGTCTACAGAATCTCTCGTTCTTTCAAATCCGAACCACCAATTGGATGCAACTCCAGTTTTCAACTTGGCTGAAGTTAGCTACATATTTACAATAGAAACTTTGACCGTTTGCCCTAAAGTCGTGAATGGTCCAAAACATGAATATGAAACGTGAAATGGAAAATCAGAAAAACACCCATCTAGACATTCCTCTCCTGATTTTAAATATGTTTCATATTCCTGTTTTAGACTATCCATGACTTTCAGGGGAAAACGGTCAAAGTTGTTGGGGGCGTTTTGAACTAGGCCTAATTCCCAAAAACTAAAAAAAAACGGTAGATTAGTCTTCTGATTCTAAATATGTTTTTTGTCAACAACTGCGGCTATCGCTGACTTCAAGGCAAATGGTCAAAGTTTCGATTGTCAATATTTAGCTAACTTCAGCCCAGTTGTTTTTAACGCGGGGGCGTATTTGCGATTGGAAATTGTGAGTGAGAACGTCTACGGAAATAAAATTCCAAAAAAAAAAACGAGCCCAAACTTTTATCAAAGGAAACCTAGGAAAATACATTTGAATTCATTAAATGAAAGAAAATGGCTCTTAGTTCATAGTATCAAAAACCTAATGGCCTAGATTTAATGAAATGAAAAAACAAACGACGAGATGATGGGAGAAAGGCGCAATTAACAGGAGCTCACCTCATTCATTTAACACACGAAAAACGGGATAATTAGCCACATATTTACCAATAATTACCAATTGCAAATTCAGAAGCCAACGAAAAAACGCCCACTACGCGAATACCTGTCCTCTTCTTGTCGACAGAACCAGCGAGGAGGACGGACACAAGTCTGACACAGACGCCAGGAGCTGTGACTGCAACAATACTGTACACGTTTGATCCGCGTCTTACTGACACCTCCATTTTGCACAAAAACAAAATTGACCAGCAAAAGTCTTTGTGAGAGCGGCTTCATTGGATCCGCCACTGACCGTAGTTTAAGAACAGGATGAGTAACTACAACGCTGCAATAATGTAGTTTGCCTCATTACAATAAATCAACCCTGCCACCTGAATAGGAATTTTCCACACCTTCCTATTGCACGAATTCTTTCTAGTATCGACAGTTCAGGGTCTGCGGCCATTTTTGAGACGCGAACACAAAATAAACCAAAAAGTTAACTAACGAATAACTCAAATCTACTAAAAATTAACTGTTGAACGAAGTCGCATACACCGCACACAGTGGTATTTTTTCATTTCCTTCCACACGCTACAGTCACCTGTAAAATAGTATATTTCCACTGGACAGTATAAAGTACAGGGTGAGCCATAACAAATGGTGCAGTTTCGAAGGGGTGCTGCATGCCTTGTAGTGGGGTTAACGACCTGGGAGGGGTCTCATTGTGCCTGGGCAGTGGTCCCGTTTTCAGTCGTTACAATGGTTTGGAGCGGAGAGCAACGAGGTTTCGTCATTCGCACGGTTTTTGAAAGTGGCCGTTCGTTAATCGCCACCCAGCGGGCCTTCCGACTGCGTTACAACATCCCACGTCGTGATCCCGTCCCTCACCACAATGTTATCGCACGTTGGGTTCAAGCATTGGAAGAAACTGGTTCCACAGTAAGGCGTAGAGGTGCAGGAAGACCAAGAAACGCAAGAACACCTGAAAATTTGGCTCGAGTGAGAGCAGTAGTGGAACAGTCGCCTCGGCGCTCTGCTCGGAGGCACGCAGTAGCACTGAACATCTCTAAAACATCTCTAAGAGGATCTGGGGGATATTTGGTTTCAGCAAGATGGGACTACGGCCCACACAGCGCAAATCTCAATGGTGAAACTGCGGCAGATGTTCCCCGCACGCCTCGTCTCTCTCAGGGGTGACTTGGGGTGGCCGGCAAGATCGCCAGATTTGAGTGCGTGTGATTTTTTCCTGTGGGGCTACTTGAAGGAAAAGGTGTTCAAACATCGACCTCACACTCTGGAAGACCTCACGATTCGAATCAGGGAAGAAATCGCCGCGATTCCCATCGAAATGTGCCAGAGGGCGGCTGAAAATTTCAGGAATCGCCTACATCAGTGCGTCGCTGCTGAGGGCGCCCACCTTCCTGATGTAATTTTCAGGACTTAATCTACCGAAATGGGGTGATGTATGGCGTTCAATAAAACAAACCGTAATCTTCTAAGTTGTACCGTTTTTTTTAAATCGCCCTTTGAAACTGCACCATTTGTTATGGCTCACCCTGTATATTTCCCCTGTACGCGTGTCATCACGGGCTAAGACATCGGTTGTGTAGATTCAGGGATTTTCGTGCAAAATCAGTTTTGTGGATCTGGGCATTAGTCCATTCAAGATGCAAGCTCCCCAAACCTCGCAATGCGTTTCCCGTAGCTTCTGCGTCCTGTTAGACGGTGGATAACGTGATGATTTCGTCGAAGAAATTTTTCAATTCGAAGTCACTAATTATGGAGGGTAATTATTCTGTGGCAATTACCGCTTTTAACGAAAGCGCTTCAAAGCAATCGGGCGGTGGAAGCTGAGATCGAAATCCGTCTCTTGAGTTCGACGAGAAACGAAAGGAGTCGTGGAGTTATGAAACCAGTTAGCGGTTCACAAGTTCCCAAAGCTACAGGCAGCCCTGGGGAAATTTGTTATTGCGACCGAGAACGACCCGGTTGTATGATGCAATGGAGAACGCCGCCGTGAGCGCTGTGTGCTTTGCAACTTAGTTTATAGTAGAAATTCTTAGGGATATTCTCGTAATCAATCACTGCGGTTCCAGTGAATCGTCGAACATGGGAGGGACAACCAAACGATGTAGAAATATTCGTTCTTTCGGCGACGGAACAATAAAACATATGATTTAGTTCATGAACTAGCTCACCTAATTACGTAACTTGACAGTTGAATGATCTCCAAGATTTTCAGTTACTTCAGAGCATATCTTTGACTTTTGGATCACGACTTCAAGTTGACAGAGTTTATAAAACAGTGTCAAAAACTCTTCCAGATCCGCACAGTCCCCTATTTAAAGGATGATTCAAAGGAATGAAATATAGAACTGCAGCCGTCTTGTGGTGTGCTTGTAGACTTGTGGGAACTGAACTACTTACATCCAGTTTCCTGAGAACACACGATGAAACTTCTACCATAGACATCCCCAGCACCTGTGCGCTTACGGCTTACTCCGTGAGTCCAAGGAAATGCGTCTCCAAATCACACAATTTTCAGCCACAAGGTGCATCACTTTTCGTCGAACTACCAATCCAATCTTTTCTTTACTCAGTTCATATGAACGTTTTATAAGTGTAGGAACTTGTAAGACGCTAGACGGTTACTTAGAAACTGGTAGCGCTTAAAGCTCCGGAGTTTATTGGGCTGCTGCTACTTATGCCACAACCATAGTTCAAAAACTCGAGTATAGATAATTGATGAGTCTGTCAACTTGAGTTTTTGGGTAAGGTTTGCGAATAAAGTAGTGGAATTATGGCGAAACTGCGAAAAACGTTTTTGGTTCAATTCATGAATGAAGTTTAGAATAATGAAGAAAAACGTGCACTAGAATTGATTTTCTCGTCATTTTTTATTATTCATTGTTCTGCTGTTGTCATATTCACACGTATGAGAAGTTGTCGGGTCATTTGGAAGTACATTTTATATGAACTTGATAGATTCTGATGGCGCTGAAGTTTCCGTAATTTATTGAGTTGCTCTCACTTAAGCCCCGACCATTATTGAGTGATCCGTGAACAGGTGATTCATGAGGTTGCCAACATGATTTTTCTAAGAAGGTTCGTGTTTACCATTTTCTGATTATCGGTAAAAACGGTGAAAAATAGAAGTAAGAGAAACGACGGTGGTTGGGATTCTGGAATTTCGGGGATTGCTCCTAATTAGGTTATGAGCGTTATGATAAACTCCTATTGGACTAGAACCCTGATTTTTCTGAGAATTCAAGGATCATGAGAGGAATTTATTGGGAAAATACTGAGTTAAAATCAATTTTCTTCGAAATTTGTGATCATTTATGCTGCTCTTGTCATCTTCCCACGGTATTGTTGCGTTGTTTGAAATATCTAATACAAAACATTGATTCAACATCATTAGAGCTGTTTTTGAGAAAAAAACAATTAATGTTTAGATCACTATGATGAGTATAGCTAGTTTTTTTATGAGGCGCATGCTCTTATTTTGGCGCCCCGTAGTTATCTGCAGAGTATTTATGAAATCATAGCCGATTTGGTTCAACCGTTTTCTCGGATGGGAAACCCTCCATTGCTTTCCAAATTTACTTGATAACCTTTTTCTCTCACAATGATAGCAGACCCCTAGGTAGCTTAGAAATCATGCAGTACTCTTTACACTTTCATCAACAACAAAAATGATAGCGAGTTCCTCTAGTGCCGCTGACACAGCGTGAAACACAACTATTTTGACATTTAGTTTGAGGCAATGAATCACAGTCCAACGAATAATGTAAAATCCGGCTGATAACAATTTTCTTATCGCTCTGAAAGGCTGAAGTTGCACCTCAATCTCGAGGATTAGCATTAAACAACAGTTTACATTTACCAAATGCCTTAATCAATCTGTGTCATTGTTTAGTTTCTTAGATACAATGTAGCGGAGCGAACTGAAGTGCTTGATCTCAATACAACAAACAACATCTCAAGAGTGAAGAAACGATTAAATGGGAGCAGTGTTTGTAGCAATTCGAACGTCTTATACCTTCCTTCAGCTCAACGTTATCACGAAGGAAAGTGTATGCTAAGGCCAAAACACCTCGATTTCCATACTGTGTAAAATTTCTCTCCTTACTTTCGGCCTTTCTACCCTGATCTGGAGAGTGGTCCAGGGGGAGATAAGTATCCTCCTGGGAATCCTCGTAACTAGACTTTACTCCAGAGCATATTTGTTTTACTCGGGGATTCCCACAATATGTGAAGGATTACATCCGTGGCGTTGTCTCGTTGATTAATTAAGGCGACTTACCTCTTATCTTGGGGCCTTGGAATACCCCAGTTGAACGACCAAACCAACGCCATAATCCATGTTTACTGCCCCTTCGAGATTTTAGCCAAACCCATGACTCAGCGGAACTTCCAAGCGTCTTTCGCATTTTAGGGATTCCCCGTTTAACTCTATCCCACATCCCACTTCAAACCACAGACCCCCCCCCTCCCTTCCAAAATATTGCCCTCACCGTCGTTAGATTCTTGGCAGTACTATCCACCAGCCAAACGCATTCAACCGCTGGTGTCATTTCCCATTGCCAGCGTAGAGACGCCAGTATATTTTGAAAATGATAAAAGACCATAGACGACTTCAAAATTGGTGAGTGGTCCCCCAGTTCAACCCTACAGTTCCTACAAGGTTCCCCATGGTACAGAAAGAGGCTAAGAACCAGCGTCTTAACATCCCAATGGGCTATCTATCGTGTATGGGGTGAAATACTACCAACACTCTTCCATGCCTCATCTTTGAGAATCTGGGAAGACACAACAAAGACTTGCTAGAGGGTGCAGTGGGCGCCTCACAAGAGACATCTCAAACTTTTGAACACCTCAACCCATGTAGCTATGGCCCAACCCATCCACTTTTAGGTGCCTTACATTCTCACTTTCCTTCAGTGGGGCAAGAGGTCTTACGATGCTAGATTCGGCTCATCCTTCTCCCTCACACTATGCACTTATGCATATCTCCTCAGAAACGTACTGGTACAATACCCGTTGACGTTTATTTCATTGCTTCTCATACCAGGATGCTTCTGACTCAGCTCTTTGGCATTGCCTGGCCGCAGTATCGACATTGGCTGAAATTTATGGATATAGGGAAGGCATCCCAGTCCAGTTTGACATTGAGCGCCTTGTCATCGGAACCTAAGAGCTATGACGTGTTACATTAGGTCTCCTCATGGTTTGGGGTGACCTCGTACAATGATAAATAACCTGTTCCCCATCTATTGTTGGTCAGAGCTCTACTCAGCCACATTCTAGGGCCTCCTGTGCTGGCCTACGCGTTCCACACCCCTTTATAGCACGACGACCATATACGGTCAAGGTGATTGCGAAGGTTAAGGCACAGCTGCCCCAAGTGATTTTGTCACTCTAGCAACTTATCCAATCGGTTTTCATGTTTTTTATTTTTTTAAACTGATAAAATATGCTCCATGTTCTACTTAGAACTGCTGGCTGGTTTAGGTTCCAGAATTTATTGAGTTACTCCAACTTATGCGACGATTAAAATTGAGTAATCAGTGCGTAGTTAATTCATGAGGCTGACAACTTGATTTCTCTGAGAAGGTGGAGATTGTGAATGGATAGCAAGTGAAACGGCAGCGGTTAGAATTCCAGAAGTTCTAGGGTGGTTGTAATTATCTTCAGAACGCTATTAAATTCTGGGTAATTTATTAGACTACCATTCAGATTTTCGAAGAACGCTAGTGTAATACAACGAAAAAACTGCACTGAAATCGCTTTTCGTCGAAGAAATTGTTGGAGTCTACCTGTTTTTCAGGGCGCAGAATGCGATGTCACTGTCGGTTTTCCCTGTACTCGCCTGGATTTACTATTTTTCCGGTTCCCAGCATAGTAAAGTGATGAAAACATATGTGGTGGTATGCCGAGTATATTCCTGTGTTTTTGGGGCTATCACAGTATCGGGTTTTTAGTTTTTAGAATAATTTGTACACTTCATTTTCCCACAAACGAAAATTCTATCGAAAGCTGCTACTTAATTTACACTCCTTGTGTGTTCCCAGCAGTAGCTTTTCAAATTTGACGAAATTATTTGACTGTTTGTAGTTGAAACCGAACGCATTCCTCACTCCTTCATTTCTCCGTATCCTCTCCAAATCACGCGCTATTTCAACAACTAATTTACCACGAGAACATCGCGTAAACTCCGCTCAGCATTTGCTCAAGTGCATCTCTAGAACTTGCAACATTAAAAATAAATCCTTCCTACTGACGTAAAGGGGTTTTCCATTTCATGGCCGGATTCTTCGGCCGAGTTAGGGAATTCCCGTTTTCTTCCAGGACGTCGTTCGGACTCCCTCAATCCGACTAGTCGCTCCCAATTACTGTCATCATCCGAACTCGTCGACTCGCATCCACGTTCTCGGCCTTGACGTTGCTATTTACTTTTCTTCTTCCCCCGCAGTCTCTTTGATTTTATGAAACATGTCGCATGCGAGTTCTCTTGAAAAACCTTTTACCATAAGGAGTTTACCTGTTTTCAAAGCTGGTTGCTCCAAAAATCAATTAAAGGGAACGATTACGTGAAGGGGCAGCTTGCAGAATAGTAGCGCAATCGGAGGGACAATTTCGTTTTATATTTTTAACATAGTTGTATTTGACTTACTGGTAATTTTGTACGCTGTTTTGAAGTACCGACAGAACACGACCAGCAAGGAGGGTGGGCTCATTCAACAGGTGCACACAATTTTGACCTCAACACGTTTCAACTTTCCTAATCAAGTAGGAAGGAAAGTTAACGTCAAAAAAGTTTTCAGGTTTGAGGGCCCACCGAGTGCACAAAACAACATTTGGAGAATTTGTGAATACAATTGAGAGATAACAGTGAACCAAATAGGCTCCGATTTGATATTTGGCCTGCTGGTCATCATGGGACCTCAAATTAAGGGTATGATCGGTTGGAAACTAATCACAGTAGTCAAAACATCAAGTTTTTTTTCCAAAACAGCGTCAACGATTTCGATTAAATAGTTTGTATGAACAGCTCTAAATGACACGACAGTAACATAAAGTTAGTAGAGGGTGACGAAATGGCGAGAGTGACACAATAAATCATCAAACACCGCGAAGAAAATCGACTTTAGCGCAGTGCTTCCCTATTCATCTCGTTCATACAACCTTCTCGGAAAAATCAAGGTGACAGTTCAATAAACTATCTATACGGTTAAAACTTGATCAATTTTATAAGACAATTAGGAGCAAATTCACAAAGTCCGGAATTCAAACCACTGCCGGTTCATTTGGCACCGCCTCTAACAGTTTTTACCCAATAATTCCAAAACTCTAAAAAAACCGTTGAGCGTGTTGACAATCTCATGAATCTCCTAAAGACTGATCAATCAATAAATTTGGGATCTCAGTAGGAGGTAATCAATGAATTTCAGAATCTTAAACGCTATCAGTTTATGTAAATGGATTGACAAGTGTTGACTAGTTGTAAGAGTGATAAAAAAACTCTCATTGCTCGTGGTAGTGAAGAAAGTTGTGCAGTGGCAGCATCAAATATTTACGAAGTAGTTTCCCTGAGTCCTCCTCCTGAGAGTTCTTCCTGTTCCGTAAAAAGCTAAAACGATAACTGGAGATTACGACAAGAGAGAAATATCGATGCGACTTGTCCTATGCAGCATGTTGGAAGTTTATTTGCACCATTTGTCAACGCACTGGACCACTTCGAATGGCAAATTGGTAAACGAAACACTCGACAGGGCAAAAGCGGTGATTGTTTCAGTTGAGAGTTGAGGCATCCAAACCCTTCTTAATCAAGTCTCCCCTTGAGCTTTTTACAATCTAAATTGGCTCGATTGAACTCAATAAAGAACCTTCGATGCCCTTGCAGTAAATTTCAATGTTTCATTTAACTTTCACATTCTCTCCGGTATTTGTCATGGGAAAGGTGAGATCATATCGTTTGTAGATGGTAAGAACGGCATTTACCTGACAAATAACAGTTGTCGCTCTTGAACTCCTGCGTTGCCTTTTCGTCTGTCATAATTGTTACTGGTCATGCTTCTCCCTTGACTCTCCCAACAGGACGCCTGCTGATTTCTGTGACTTTTCGTCACTCCTGTGTTATACTTCCATCTGTTCTGTGGTGCGCGGGGGGGGGGGGGGGGCATCTTTCAAAGCCAGGACTGTGGTTCGCCCATCCTTGTGTGAACATGGCGAACTTGCTCGCAGCTTCATGTCCACATACAGCGGGCAAGCAAACAAGACGTGGCCAGCGTTTTCCTCGGCCCCAGTTCCGCACTGAACTGCACTGAAGAAGTGCAGGTGCACATGGAAGACCCTCTGGACGGATAGGATTTGTGTAGCAGCGAAGGATGGCCACCACCCGTCATCTTCGCCCGGTTCTGCACAGATGGGATTATAGCATGCAAGTGCCGTGGCTGAGGGCCTGCCTCAGGTTGTAGGTCCCCTCCCCGATATCCATCCAAGGTTCCCGACCGAATGTGGGTCTGCAGGACAGCGAGATACCTGTGCCCCATGTACTTGTATGGCGAGATGGAAGGTAGTTCGATATGCCAGCAGGGACAGCCAAGAGTATGTGTTCACACGAGGTCTTACTATCTCTTAGCAGACACAGTCCATCATTTTGTGAGGAACGAATTTACTGTACATCCTTTGCATGCCCACAGATACAAAGCTCCCTGGGATTTATTACCAGTGTTATCAGTTCCAGAGTCCTCTGTTTAGTAAACGAGTCGTGGGGGTCTTCATGAGGTAGTGATGCCACAACAAAGTTACTGTTTCTGAACACAGGTGATTTTTCAGGGTGTTTGGCGTGGTTAAAAGATTTATAGCGCAGGATGTCTAATAAGTTCGGGAGTGAAATGTATAACGCATTTTCTCTTGTAACCGTACTGATGATAGTTTAAAAACTGGAACCAGTCTACAAGTAAACAATTATTTTGTCAAGTAGTGGTAGTAGTAGTAGTAGTAGTAGTAGTATTTGTTTTCATATTTTCCTATCTGTACGCTATCGACTGGCACCATTTGTTAGAAAACCCACTACATTATACGTCTTGTACACCTCACTACATTAGACAGAAACACCGTACAAACGAAAGCGCCAGTCCATGTCTCACGATTAGAAGCCCACTGAGTAGAAGGAATCGGTAATAGTTGGCTCTGAGACAGATGATGACATGATCCACCACTGCGGCTGATCTTGTGCAAGAACAACTCAAGCTGCATCTTTCTGCTGGCAACGCATCCCAATACAGACCACACCCCGAAACAAGGTTATCCGAATGCAATAGGCTTCAAATCGTGACACCCAGAAGAAATCTCAAACTCAATTTAGTTTATCAGCTGATTACGACTTTTTTTACTTTCCGCTACTCGAAACGTAAGGAAAGTATTGCAACACACAACTTCCCTTACCACCCTGCGTAAAAATCTAGTATGACTATCGTACAGTTGAGAACAGTGGATTATTCTACTTTGTTTCACCGATGAGGAAATTTACTCGCGTTCAAAATTGCGCCTATGCAATTGTGCAACAATACGGTGCGACCCATCACACAACCTTCCTCAGCCCTATGCGCATTCCACGATTTCCACTCTGACAACTAATCAAAAGTGTGTTTATTTAGTTTATGTCGTGATCTTTATTGCGTAACCAGTGCAAAGGTAATTTACCAAACTCTCGCCACGATTTTCTTGGGAAGGTTCCTGCTGTGGCATGATCACACGAGCACCGCGAAAAATATGAAGTCGAATTTCGCATGGTGGTTTCGGTGGTTACAAATATCATTAAATTATTGGACTGCCAACGGTATTCTTTTGAAAACGCTAGAGTCATATCAGAAGCATTTATAACGAAAAACTTATTATAATGTACTAAAATATATTTGTGCCAATATGTTTGATAATTTTTCGATGTTTTTTATTTTACCGCCGAAATTCACTACTTTAGAACAAATTACATTAATAAACGGTGCATCAGCTTTCGTACAAATCCGCCACACGGAAAGGCATTTTCATGTTGCAACATTATTTTACTTAATTGTCCACATTTTATCTCCCCCTCATTTTGGCAGTGTGTCATCTACTGTGCGTGTTGAGGAATTTCCTTACTATGTGACATGTGTTGATGATAGTGGCTTTGTGTGTGTATATTCTTTTGATTCTTTCACAGTTTCATCTCCATTATTTCACGTCCATTTCTCAACGTTCTTCCAGTTTATGGACCAAAGTAAGGACACGAAATTGTTAGAGCCGTTGTTGAGAAAATAAATTTTAGTATTTTGATCACTATGACAATTGTATTTAGTTTAGGGTCGATCTCGACCGTATGAAGCAATTACGTTGGCGCCTCATGTTGATCACAAATAACACACGGAATAACAAATATGTACTGATTTGGTTCAGCCGATTTTGTTCCACCGCGACCACTTACCATATTCTCAAATGGCATATTTGGAGTCCGACTGAAATCATTGAAATGTAATGATATGAAGAAAAATAAAAATTGTCAACCGATCATGTAATTTCTTTTCTTATTTCATACTGCACGTGAAAGCAAAAACTTGTGTTTTGTATTCATAGTGGCTGTGCGTCCAGGTAATTGCCAACCCGATGCTCAACAGCGGAATTGTCGGTAATTTGTCAAAAGGTTGCGTAAAATGATTGTCAGCGTCCACTCTAGTACCACCGCGCGTTGGACGTCCCCTGAATTGAAAACAAACTACAATAATAACAATAACAAAAGGAAGGTCAGTCAGTTAAACGAGCGATGTCGGGGGAAAAAAGAGAACGAATCAGCAATTTTCGGACGACCTGGAGCGACCAATCAAATAGCGTTCACAGACAAACTGAACATTTACTCAAACGCTACTTTTCGCACTCAAAAACCTTTTAAACAGAACTTTCCTTTCAACTCCGTAGGGCTGAGGAAAGTAAACACCAGCCGATTATCCAATTCCCATTTAGTTATTACGGCCAAGAAAAAAATGTCTTCCAATCCCGGTTATATATTCAACTAATTACAATGAAATTCGTGCTAATAATAATAATAATGATTTTTCGAGACATGCCATTGTAGCTTTCACTCCACTGCCATCATTTCTCTAAGCCCAAACGACTTGAAACGATTTCGAATAAATTCGCCAATATTGTGAAAGTTCAGCACAAACTGTTCGGTCCTGAGCACCTGCTGAGACTCAGATACTAACGAATCGACCTCAACTTCCTAAAAGTGGTTATATACAAGACGTTATAATTCATAAAGTTGCTCCATGAATTTAAGGAAGCTATGTGTAGTCTGTCATAGGTTTAACGTCATGTTGTGCATGACACTTTCAAGACACAACCTTTTTTAATGCTGCAGAATTCCAGAATGAAATCATTAGAAGACTAATCCTTTAAAATTTATTGTATTAAATATTATTGAAAATATTTTGCAACGGGAACATCTAGAAATTGCTCCGGATCGAGGGGTTTTGTGACACTGACAAAAATCAACTGTACGACCATCGCACAGGACAGCCTTGAATGAATACATTATTATTTATTACGTTCAATTATGATACAAAATAGATGAACATTTGAGCTCAAATTCCCTTCATTTTTCCAAAAAGTGTAGACAATACACACGTACATAGGCAGCAATGTGAACGAGTAACATCAGTACGAAAATTTTTTCAAGGGCTGTAGGTCATTTATTTAGACCAACTGATCAGCTTGACGCTTTCGCTTGGCAGCAGGCTTGAGCAGACATTTCTTTACAGGGAGAGTTTGACTCAAAAAAATATAAAATCCCCTTTCGTTCGAAATTATTTAAGGCAAAAAAAAACTTACCGAAATAACAAAACAAAAGTGACGTCTTCGATGGGAAATCGTTGTGGCTCCTTCGTTGGTTGAACTGGTTGAAATGTGAATAAACCGCGGGATCTGAGTTTTTAATAACGTAAACCCGCGATAGGAACGATACGAGAGTGTCAAATTAAGAAAAGAAGTGTCAGCCCGACGGAGTCCTACTGGATATGGGAGGAAGATGGGAAGAGACTGAGCGGACATACGCCGTATACGTAGTCCAGGTGATAAAAAAGGTGGAGGAAAGGATGATAACACGTATCGGGGTGATTACACAATCGCAGAAGGCAACGTTGGCTGTCTAATGCCAACTTATTAGAAGCTAACAAGTCGAGTTGTAATTGCCACCACGTCTCCAGACTGGGGAAAACACGCAATATTTTTGCTTTGGGTAAAGTTATATAATCGACCGAAACAAATAGTTTTCGTTGGATTTCCAATTTCTGAGCATAAAACTCGTCAGTTTGAGAAAGCGATCGGTGTGTGGGTCTCTGAACAGGATTGAGAGAAAACTACACGATCGAACTAAATCTAGCAGTCCACTCGATTGACAACAGCTTCTTCTACAGAGGCAATTCGTTTTCAATGTGCAACAGTATCAAAAACCTTGGCTAAATCTGGATATATATATACACACAGTACTTTCTCTCCCACATCTAGAGCATGCAATACAGTCTTGACCATGAAGCAGATTACATCATCAAGACTCCAACCTTTTAGTTTGGGTGGGAAATCCATATTGCCTATCACTGATCTTCCCCTGACTCCCCAAATACTGCAGAAAATACATTTAGGCCAAACGTTCAATGATTTTAGCAAATACGGATAATATAGAAATTGGTTGATAATAATTCATATCCTCTTACATCGTTTGCACAACAGGTGGGGGGACCACATTTACCTTACTGCTTCAATTAGATATCAGCTCAATTATTTTGAGTGCAGTTCCCACGATGAGAGGGAAGTAATTATATATATTTGTCGTTATGTTTCAGTATTTTATTTGTTATTCCAAAATACTTCATCAAAAATCATCTCCTCAAAGAACTCAAGTTGACAGTGGCATAAGTTGCCCAACCAGTTTCTACGTAGAACATAATGTTAACTCAACCCGGTATATATAAATGGAGTGAAAAACAGATTGTTACCTGTTTCATGAGACTAAGGACCAGTTTTTTTGAAGAAGAAGGTTATGTGTTGGGCAGTCCCATATATTTTTTTGCTGTATTGCTCAACTTTGATGGAGCTGCAAGGTACACGCGATCTTGCAATCTGTGTAACGCAAGTTTCGAATTAATTAGCCCCCCACTACCGCTCACACATACACAACAGGTATCAGGAGTAGTTGTGCTGCTTGAGTTTTTCGTCACAAGTAGAAGACCTTCAATATATGAGAAGGTCAATGACGGGCTTTTACTTACCACAAACAACCTTATAACCGTGTAGTTGAATAGTTTTTCCTCGTACTTATCACATGATCATCAGGATTAAAAACAAAAGTAACGATTCTCAAGTTCATTCACGAACCACGTTAGCATCTTTGTGTTGTCCCTAGCTCAGGATTTCCAGAATCGAGGAATAACTCTCCTGTGGTTGTAAACAATTTCTCATGAAGTGGCAGTTATGAGCGGGAACTTGAGGAAGGGTTGTTGCGACAGTGATTACGAAGCCTTCTTTAATAATTAAACCAGAGCTGATTCAGCTAACATAATAGAAATTATTGATTCAGAAGTGAGCGTAGTTAACGTATAGAGAGTTCACTTATGAAGATGGATTTTTAGCGTGCGGTGACCCCCTATTTTTTGCTGACATCTTGTTTCCTGCAACGCGGCCTCTAGAAGCTGTAGGTAAATATTTGCGTTAACAACAGATAACTGCGTGTAATGTTTAGTTTTTGTCTACAGTGGAATTCCCTAGCTTATACGTCGATTTGCTTCCGATCGCGGCGGTTTCATCAGTCAGTTACTAACTCAGTATGGGTCTTCCGAGTCTGGAATGTTTTTAGTTAAGACACTTAGTTGAAGCTTTAACCAAGTACTGTACATTACGGTCTGATTTGCGTAGTAGTGACCTGGGTTAGGGTTTAACATTTTAAGTTCAAGTTATTAAAAAATTATCGGCGTGCAGAGCCACCGCTAACGCAGCTGAACTGAACTTGCGTGTCCCAGTGGTTCATTTGGGAGCGTAGTATATGTCGGTCGCAGCCGATTCGAGCTGGTTGTTGTTTCAATTTCGGCCTTCATCGACTTCTCCAAATCGATCCAACTAGTTACGTTGGGCACATTTAGTGCCAACTCGAAGTTCGCTGGTCGCGTTAACACTGTCATACTGGTTGGGGGGTATGCTGACCCTGCATGGATAATTCTGAGATTGCTGCCAAGTCCACAAAGTCACTTTGAAGTCTACCTCTGAGGTCCTTGACACAAGTTCACCATCTGATAAAATATGCAACACATGCGATGGCGTTCTGGGTGGAAGAATAGATTCGCTAGGTCTTCAGTGGGGCATTTTGTTCCCATAAATGGAACTCGTAAAATCTATCTTGTTGTTTTCTTGCTACAGGGGTTTTTATGTATCTCCTACGCTGTCAACCAGAAAAGCAATTCCATATTGACGATCATCACCTAAAAGATACACTACCTCATAATGGAGTGTCACCTACTGAATGTTTTGGGGGAAGCAGGAGTGAAGCCCTTAAATTTATTTTGGCTAAGGAGTCTTGTACCTATTCAGTGTCGTGGATCGAGTAAAGGAGGTCAAGCTGTGTTTCATAAAGCTGAGAGGGAAGAGTGCCTGGCGTTCTAAATTTATGTGCAATGCCAGTACTTCAACCTTCTGACACAGTCTGTAATTGGTTGAATCTCGGGATAGCCTCTAGGCAGTAGGTTTGGAATCGTTTGGGGATAAAGCTGGTCACCTCAAGATACTCGTAGCGTTCATGTTGCCCCCTTCCACACACAAATGTCAATATTGCGGTCGTCCAGGAGGCTTGGGAGCGCTCTCAGTGGGAAAATTCATTGGCACCCAAATTTCTCTCTTTTTCTGGTGTGTGAAAGCCATATTGTTGCTGATGTGAAGGGACTTCGGATTTTCTCCTATCTGACAGTAAACCTCCTCCTTTACTTATTTATCAACTTTTTTTGTTTTCTGTTTCAGTTACTAGCACGCAGTTGAGGCAAAATGAACAGTTCTAAAGTGAGTGCGAGTTGCAGTAAGGATGAATGGAAACGGGCTTCTCGCAGTAGTGAGTTCATGTGTTCCATACCATTTCAATTACTTACTCTAACACATCACAGCTTATGAAGTGTCTTGCCCTGAGATCTTATTAAAGCTCTTGATTCTTCCTAATCTTCCAGACAACCCTTTATACGTATCAATCCATAGATATTTTGCTATGCAGTCCTTTCTCAGATCTTCAACATTCTCAGACTTGGTCACCCTAGGTTTTTGATGTAAATGTTACCAATTTTATCGTAATTCGGTACATGATAGCCTTGGTATGTTTCAACACCAGAGAGGACTCCACCATTGTATGGCAGTGTCTCTTGGCCTTAGGTCATAGATAATCTTGGAATTTGGCGAGACTTCAGTACAGCTTGTGTACAGTGAGCCAATTCATCTAGAAGCAGATATTTGTTAGAACACCTCTTCCATCACTATCGTCCCTGCCATGATACATCATCTTTAGGACCAACATCATCGTTCCCATCCATCCTGATTTTATGACGTCAACCCACTGTTTCTTCATCTAGGCGCAATACACTGAACCCCCTGCACGCTCCTCTCTACCTATGATGGGCCGTAGTGCTATGTGATTTTGAAGACTGGAAAGCACTTCGCTGATAACCCCCTGGAGATAAGAGCGTGTCACAGTGGATCAGCTTGAGCCAACATTTTTGCTAGCAATTGCCACTAAAACCCAGCAAACACATTTCAGAGCCAACATGAACGTTGTCACCAAAACTCAGACCCTAGCACCGGGACTCTTTACCAGACTGCACAACACTGACATGGCTGAGCCTTATTCCCAGCCACGTACCATTGACGGCTGGAAGGGGAGTGCTACAACCTGCAACCAAGTTACACTGTTGACATCAGTTTTCCGTTGGAATCAACGTGGTTGAAAGATGGAGAGATATTTTAGTGACTTGTTACATTGGGATGTGTTGTGTTTTTACTCTTTTTTCTATTACTACTTTGAACATTATTCCTTTATAGTTTTATATACAAAAGAAAAGTTTGCTAATTGAAGCCAAACTCGTTCTCTTATTTGAAAACCAGATAGTTTTCTAAGTATACATGCATTGAGGGAAAGAATGAAAAGAGGAACGATTTACGTAACAGTTGTCTTTACTTTTGGAATTTGCCATCTCCTTTAATTTATGATTTAACAGTTTTGGGCTGAACGAACTATATTAACAATGGGCGCAGGAAGATGAGAAAAAATACTAAAATAACGTGAAAAGCTCACAAATCGAAGAATAATATGTTGCCTGGAGAGTCATCGTCAGAATCGAACATGCCTATGCAATCGTTTTCAGTTTGTCACCTATTTCTAGCAGATATAACCAAGATATTACTGTAGGGGGAACGTTTAATGACGGGGGGAGGGGGTTGTGTTGTGATTTTAGTTAGATGCTGCCATCAGAGCTATTTATTCATACTTATATTTGAGTCAGGTTACTTTATTGTATTGGTGTTATTTTTATTTTTTTAATATACCGATAATTACGTATTTATTTACTGTTTCCTTTTCTTCACTCGCCTAAATCGTACACTATTCTATGTCACTCTATTGCCTCGGGGCTTAGTGTTGTCACTGCCAAACTATTGAAGGCAGTGATTGCCTCTTAGACCTCTCACGTAATTTTCGATGTTACAACGTCTTGTGATGAGCGAAAATCGAAACACAGAGATTTGAATGAGAAGATTCGATTCCCTGAGTGCTCGCTGTTTTAACGCCGAGTTTTCTACTTTTTCAGAAGAGAAAATTGATATGCTGGTCTACAAACTGCCTGTTTTGGGAGAAATGTTTACGATGCACGATAAAATCGGCGAAGGCACTTTTTCGAACGTCTACTTGGCTTCTCTCAAACGGGACGTCGTTTTAGAGAAATCGACGTCTCGTCTTTTTGCCATAAAACACTTGATCCCCACATGCAGTCCCGCCCGAGTCCTCAAAGAACTCAAATGCATGCAAGAGATTGGGTAAGCTACGTCATTATAAAATAGGGACGATTTTTGGATTGTTTGGAACTGTCGACCCAAAACGTTCCGTCGAAAACGTTATAGTTGTTTATGCGGAAAAAATTTTGTAACTACAGGAAGTTATGAACGATTTTACTCATAACGTTGTTTTGGAGTTCTGTGTTGATCTAAAGGTTAAATATCGAATTTGTGCCGATTTTTTTTGCTATTCCCTCTCTCACGCACTCATAACTTCGAGTTGTGTTTCTTGAACTCATACGCATTATTTAATACCGAATTAAGTGGTAATCATCTTCCCAAACGCATTATCCAGCGCACTCTTGCGGCCAAATGAGTTTCTAGAACTGCAAGTCAAAGTTGCAATGAATACCTTTACGCGTTGGTATATCAGATAGAATAAGGAAAAGTTGTCTACCTCTATTGTACGCATAAACGATTGACTATTGAATTGATGTCTTGACTCTAATTCGATTTTTGTTATGGATCTTTTCTAGTGGCGTGGACAATGTAGTGGATGTTTCTCTGTGTCTGAGAAACAACGATTGTATCACGTTCATCATGCCTTACCAGCGTCACGATCGATTCAGTGTAAGTATATTTTATTGAGAATGTTACTTTAAGGGCTGTTTTCATCAAAACCTCAGTAACCGTGATATGCTCAAATCAAGGTTAGACAATCAAATCGGGGTTAACCTGCTTCTTTTTTTTTCTAACCACATTAACCATAGAATGTGGTTAGACAAGCCATGATTTATGCCTCATAAAAGAGGCTGTGGACTAATGAGGTTACAGTAAAGTAGGTCGTGAAAATGTTAAACGATTTTGGGCGTGTGAAGTTGTTTAATTTTCAGGAACTAACTGTTAATGTTTATACTTTTCATCTACTTGCTAAATACACACACAAGAGAAGTTTGGTCACAGTTAATAGTTCTGTTACGGGGGTGATTAATATTGAAAGCGGTATCGCACGACATGAGTCGGGAAGTTTTTTCGGGAACAGAGTTTTATTCTCAATTACATTCGAAGAAGTTTTACCACCACAGACAGGGAACTGAGTGGGAGCGAACGGTGATGAGAGAACCAGCTCAGTTACTGACGGCAGTGAAGTCTTGAGCGAATTGGGGCATTTGAGGTGCCCTGTCAGCATAAATGCCCCGGACGAGCCTCTGCTAAATCGAAGGGTTCACTAAGAAATTGGAATTAGGCTATTCAGAGGATGTAAAGAAGCGAAATTCCTCGCTCCATTGTGTGAATTATTCCGTTAGTGAAATTGACGGCATTTTTGCCACCTGACCAGGCGTATCTAGTACCTTCATGACAGTCCCAATAGTGAGCTAGTAATCTTGTGGGATTATCTAAGATTGTTTTATTTTCTGTTTTCGTCCTAAACGTTTTCTATGAAAGTCCTGCTGTTGAGTTTTTATCATAACTCTGACTGCCCCTTATTGAGATGAGCGTTATTGCCCCAAGTCCTAATGTCCCACAAATCCACTCTTCCGGCATTTCCTGCAAGTCTTCATTGATGTTTACCCTTGCGGAAATTGTATTGTGGACCAAAAATCTGCATTGTTTTGTATAACTACCGGTAGAATTAACTGCAGTGTGGGGTCGTTCTTGACTGTAGAAGTTAACTCTGGTGTGGTTTAAAAAAAACTTTCCTCGCTAATCCAATCTGTTATATACTATTAAGGTGTGTTTTCTGTATTTCTCCAAATGTCATTATTTTAAGAAATTATTAGAAATTTCCCAAGCCCCGATGATGCTTAATAAATTGAGCGAAACGTCGGCCAAGAAAACGTTTTTCATTCATCCTGACTGGATCTCAAGAATCCGCGCCAGAGTGAAATTAACGTTCTTTGTAATTCGCTTTTCAGTCGTACGTGAATGACATGAAAGTTGACGAAACCCAACTTTACATGAGAGAATTGCTCATTGCTATTCGTCGCGTTCACGAATTCAAAATCATTCATCGAGACATCAAACCCTCCAACTTTTTGTACTGTCGAGAAGAAAAAAAGTGAGCGTGAAAAACTTGTATAGTTTTTTTGTTGAAAGTTTGTCGTTTTTGAATTATCTAATTCTCATTTTGGTTTCTGCAGATTCCTTTTAGTTGATTTCGGGTTGGCTCAACAAGTTGACGAACTGAGAGTGGAAAACTACGAAAATCTTGAAAACAAAAAAAGAAAGCGCAGTGATGAGGAGGTTTGTTCTTTAAAATAGACTTGCAACATTTAATTCTCGTTTAAAATTACGACTTGTAGTAACTGTACATATCATGGAAAGGATAGTCACAAAAGTAATTGTGGGAAACAAAATGTGGGTACAGGTTGCTAGGAGACACAATAAGAAGATTTTTGACACATTTCGGTTGTTATTTCTGTTCATTGGACTATCAGACTAACATTTGTGGAGAACAATGTATAGGTGTATGTATGTATAGGACTCATTAGAGACACGCTGTGAGTTACATATCGTTAGAGCAGCTTTTCCAACAAGTTAAGGAACCCCTCGTATTGCTGCAGGAGCCTATGTCTCCGTTCACTGAGCTTACACAGAGGTAGTTATACAGAAGATAAATTGAAAGTTTAATCAAAATTATTTGAGCCCCCCAACCCCCTTCCCTGTCGATGGAAATCGTTCATCACCTTATTTTTGTGTTGTCAAAAAATAACAAACAAAACTAAAAAAGAACCAGCTCAATCGGTCCAGCCGTTCTTCTGCAAATTGAACTTCAGCCACACATGGGTGAGGCGGGAGATTAGAGGATGTTCCATGAGACCACCAGTTCAGATATGACCCGAGGAACATGCAAGTGCTGACACACCCAGCCAATGCATCACCTCAGCACTCTTTCCCAGCTGTGCTGGGACATGGTCAAAGCTACCACCTGGATGTTACCTGCCTATACTCCACGAGCATCTAACACCGCTATTATACAGAAAGCCTTCTTATGATATTTGCTCCTCTTGGCTTGCCAAGTTACTACAACATCTCGCCTACCAGATACTACATGGATATCCAGGATTACTGTAGCCTGGTCGGGACTAATGGCTACGATGTCAGGTCTTAGTAAGCCTCAACCTGGTAATGCCACTCTCTCTCTCTCTCTCCACTTCCCTGCCCACAGATGGCAGTGAACCAGGAACCTGCTTGCCCCACCACATAGTTCAATGACTGGTTCCTACAGGCACAACAGCGAGCAACACAACTTTATAATCCCAACCACTACTACACCTCATCGCGAGGAAGTACCGGTAATCCCTTCTGAGGCTCACTCCACCCACCTCAAAGAGAAGGGGGAGTCACAACACTGCCTCAGTCCCCATCTGCAGCTGCAAACTCTGAAGGTTTACTGGGCTTAGGGGCAGATCGAGTCGCCAAGTTACACCATTGCTGCTGATCCTGAACAAATTCAAGACCTGACACTGAGTGTGTGACATCTCAGGCAGATGCCTGTAAATCTAGTAGGCGCTTACAGTGCAAGACAGGAATACTGTTGGAAACAGATGGAACAAGTCCCACAGATCAAAATAAAACTGGAGCATGAATATGGGACGCTATCAGAGGGTGGGGTGGGGCAGGGGCCAAGTTTCACACAGTAGTGCACCATTCTATGGTTTCCTTCGCCTTCCAAACTTGTCGAAGTATAAATAGTTGAAAATCAATTTTTCGTGTCATGAACGCTACCTGCGTGTTTATCGTTCCACTTACCTGTTTATCTATTGTTTTAAGCGATTTAATAATTATTTCTACCCTCTAGGACTGCACACCTGGAGCCGACAGAGTGAAACGCCAAGCGCTTCAGTCTATAGATTCTAATATTCCAACTCCAGCGAAACCTCAGTCTATTCAGTCGCCTTCCGTTAAACCAGAAATGTACAACCTCAAGAAAAATTCAGCCTTCACGTACAACACAGTCTTGAGAGAAAAAGCCAACATTGCCATGCTCCATCCTGGCGTGAGTACACAAACATTTGTAAGATGGGTAACATATTAGTGCTATTTCACTCTCGAGTAATAATGCGATTGCCTTTCAGTTGAAACAGACTCAAGATATTTGTGAAAAGATCTTTGCCAAACCGAAAGCCCCTTTGTCAAATCAATGCAACTGCGATGGCAAACCCCAAATCTGTCACGGATGTTTAGTAAGAAAGGGTATGAACACGCCTAGAGCAGGAACTCCAGGATTTCGCCCTCCTGAAGTTCTTTTGAAATCTCCTTGTCAAGACACGGGTAAATATCAAAGACAGTACTATTGAACATGAACTGCTCGAATGAACGGGTTTATTATTAATTAAACGTTTAACGTTTCAGCTGTCGACATGTGGGCCGTCGGAGTGATATTTCTGTGCATTCTCTCCCGCACATACCCCTTCTTTAAGTCTTCCGACGACTTGACTGCGCTTGCAGAATTGATCACCGTTTTTGGCTCGGAAGAGATTAAAGCCTGTGCAAAGAAATTAGGTACTGAACCCATTTTCATATTGATGTGACGAATTTTATAACAATAATCATTGAGTTGTTACGAAGATGGGGCCTGGAGACAGGAACTGACTGAAGGCAGGAAGGTGTGGAGATGGTGCGCCGAGGTGTCAACTCAGTCTCACACTGGCCCGAGCCTGAGCTCAACAGTATTTGTGTGAAGCAACTCCGGATGAGTGTGTGCACAACACCCGTGTAGGTGTGAAGCGAGTCCCCCTTAATGTGCACCACCACCAGGTGTGGGGGGATGTACCAGCGAGAATATGCGGTGCTGTAGGACTGCAAGTAGTATTTCCCTCTCATGGTCCTTGCCAGTTGCCAATCCATCTAATGGCAGCAGTATATTGCACTATTGGTAGAAAAGCTGTGGAATAGTACGAATTTTACACTTAACAGGTGTCGGGTGATGCTCCTTGTGTAGGCCCGGATCAAGTGCTCTGAGGGTGACCATGAGCACAGAAGGCCACACCCAGATAATGAATGGTCAGCGTTATTGGGATACTAGCGCCTGCTATGATCTCTATGTGGCGGAAGGGGAGCTCTATTGTTGAGCGCAGCACCAGATGTGTCTCAAAGCTGCCAGATGGAGTGGCCCTCCGAATACTGACGGCCTGGGAGTGTCTGTGCCAACAGCCACCATGATGTCGTCCACGTAAGCGACAGCGTGTACGCATGTGCAGTTAGCAGGTAATAACCACTTGTTGGTCTTCCCAAGCCCTAAGTGCTCTCATTGGTCGAAGAACTTGAAACAGCGACTAAAGTTCATCGTTCAACGCAACTGCTCAATTTTAGACGATATGAAACGGAAGCTTTTGTTTTTGTGACATAAATTTACGATTTACCCGCTTCAGTTATTATTTATTTAGAAAGAAGCTAATGCTTCAAATCATAATTGACAAGTTGACCAGGAGCCCCTACCCCACAGGGGGCATCAAAAGATTGAAGATGAACACTTCGAAATGGGTTGTTGGTTGGTTAACTTGCCCCTACAGTAGCTGTTTGATAATGCGCTAAATCTGCAGTTTAGCTTAACTAAGTTATGAGGGTCGTTGTGGAGTGACCACATTTAGAATTTCGCTGTTACCGAATCGCACAAATCCGCTATTAACGTAATTCGCTTCAAGTCTTCTACAGCTCATTATTGTTTCAGGGCGCAACGTCATTTGTTCTGAAGTGAAAAAACCCATCAATCTCCAAAGAGTCTGTAATTATCTGTCTAAGAGGAAATGCGGCGACGCTGCTATCGAATATCCTCTGGAAGCTTTCGATTTGCTCAACCGCCTCCTCAATTTGGACCCGACTGAGAGAATCACCGCGGAGGAAGCTCTTCGACACCCCTTCATCACTTCTTATGAAGACTGAGTCTACGCCATTTTTCTGTTTTATTTATATTTATTTAATAAACGAATTGATGATTGTAAAGTAGTATTTTAATGCGCCTAATAATGTGGCAATGTTTTAAATCTGCAAGAGGTTTTTCCATCGACAGAACTGAAAAAAGCGTGGGAGCTAAGTTCATTATTGGAACCTGTAACGTAATAAGCTTTTCGAACACGCGTAGGCTTCCTTAGTGTGAAACAATTCTTGTTAAAATCGGCTTGAGCTTCCGATCATTATGAAAGGAGCAACATTGGTTCAAAACTCGCTGTATTTATAATGATATAATGATCAAAACATTTAATGATTTTCATTAAATGTTTTGTGTGGACAATAACTTGCAAATAACTCAACGATCCCATAAAATTCTCATTTGTAAGAAAATGAGGAGAGCAGCGCAATAAATTATGAAAAATGCAAACTATTCAAGATAAAAGTGAAGATGAACAAAATAATTGCAAAAACTTCAATTCCTGTTCCCAAGACTGATGAGGGGCTTTTCCCTCCTCCCAACATGAACATTCTGACGTAGAACGCGACGTTTTATTCAGAAACTGGTATGTAAGGTTGCAGAATTACCAGGAGATTAAAAACGAACGAGTTTGATCGATCATGGCAGTTGGCCTGTTTTCAAAAGGGCAAGTGCACTGCCGATCACGAGTTGTAGTAATCAAACGACCAAATGGCTTTGATTAAATTTTGTGTGTGGATAGTCCTAGATGACAATGTAGTACCATACAATCCTCATTTGTGGTAAAACGGCGGGAGCAGAAACATAAATTGAAAGAAAGAACTTTCTACGTAAAGCGATTTTTGTGCTGTTATTTCCTTTGAAATCTCGCTCATATGACGGTGAAAATCGATGGTAAACTAGGTTAAGACGAAATCACCACATCTTCAAGTGCCTTTGCTTGTGTGAATCTTGTGTTCTGAGACGCCTTCAATCGTGAATATAGGCAACCTGCCACATTCGAGCAAGCTCCTGTTACCTCGGCCATAACTTAATCCCAAGAAGGCGGAAGGTGGACCACAAAACCTTGTACAATAGATAACTTCTGTATTGAAAACATTTCGTATTTACACAAAAAAAAGTACATTTTGGAAGGAATGTTTTGGGTTACATGCGTATTTGGAATTTTCCAGCTTTCGTGATGTACTTGACTCCTTTGAAAGGTTTATACTTCTCTCCGTACATGTCCAATCTGTTGACTTTGAGCCCCGAGACGGCCATCTGGTTAATTGTGAATTTCACCTGAAATCAATAAAACGTTCTGTCACACGAAACTTGTAACGATTTGTGGAGAAGTAGTGGGAATCCATTTTTAAACGCAGACTGTAAAAGTAGGAAGCATCAGAGACAACTTTCCGTATAGATTCGATGCATTTTCACAGAAACGTTTACAGTGATCAACACGTCGGTAGTAGTTAACAGAAAGTACGTTTAATAGTCAATACTATAATGTTCAACAAATCTCGTTCGACGGAGAAATACGGAAATAGTTGAGAGAAAGAAAATGTGGATACAGGTTCCTAGAAAACACCGAGTCAGATCGATCAAATTCAGTTTCGCATGAACTGTGTAAAATTCGACTGTGCTGAAGTTAGATACATACTTATTGTGCAATTCCGGAGGACAAAAAAAGGTTTATTTTGACGATAGGCAGAGGGGTCGTAGAACGGTCACTTGGCGCTGGAAGGGATCGCCTCTCCCCCTCCCTTTCATCTTCATTTTTCTTATCCCTCTCCGATTGTTCGCTTGCTTCCGATTTTTTGGCGCATTCTGATCAAACTTTCTTCGGAAACAAGAGCCGTTATATACCCCTTGAATAGTGCAAGTCGGTTGTCTTGTTAAACCCTTCCGTATCCGCTAAGATCAACTGTGGCTTCTCATAAAGAAGAGCTAGGCGAATCCTCTTTCATTGCCTCATTCCATTTACATATTTCCTGGTGCATTATTTTTCCAGGTGCTCGCCAATTGAGGGTGATCCGTCCAGCGATCAGTCACACCGGTGGTATCAAATTTTCCATTACATGGGAAATTTAGTAATTCTGTTATAATTACCCGCCCTCGTGATAATTGTCATTTCGGGGTTATTTTGCGTTTCATGGTGATACAGTCCACCAAGCTACTTGAGCACAAAAAACCCTGCAAATTATTACACAATGGTTTATTATTCTCATGAACAGCTTGACCTATTAGTGCTCCCCCATCCCATTCGATTCAGCATCGAATACTAGTAAACCATACGAAACATGACCTGACTACAATGGAACTACGGAAATTAAAAATATTCGCCAGGCGCCCGTAAACGTCTGATCTGATGGAGGGGTGGGACGAGGGCTTCCAGTGAACCCTCGCTCGGCAATTGGCAGGACGTTACGAGTCCAAAGGGCCTTGAAAACGATACGAAACACCGCTTATTTGCGATTATACTGCGTTTCGTTAATTTTTTAACCATTTTTTGCCCATAACAACCATGGGCTTCGTCCGATCGGATTGCCGAGATGGCGGGCACAACTAGATACCAAATGGGATTTTTGTGCGAAAGAACGAATTTTTTTGACCACGTTAAAGGCACAAAACGGACGGGGGACGGACGTCCCAGATTTGGAATCTCCATGTCTTGAAACGTAAAGTATCAAATTTTGAGGGGGGGTTGTAAAAAATTTTTCGTGACCGAAAACATAGGGTTATTATTCAGAATGAATAATAAACCAAAAGAGGGATTTTCTCCCAACAACTTTTAACACAATCGAAAGTTTGGCCGTTACCACATTAACCCTGAATGATCACACACCGGAATATGAAACGAATATGGAATCAGAACAACATTTAGGTTGGACTATTTCAAAATTGGCCACCAATGGCTTTGACTTTTTCCCTATAAGCCTAGGATAGTCACAGACTTACAAACGAAACCAAATTGAAATTAGGGGAACAATATCTAGGTCGGACGATTGTTGGTTTCTCGAATTTCACGCCCTATTCAACATTGGCTACCTATACCCCACAGATGAACGAAAAACCGAAAAAATTCCGATTCCCAGTGGTGACATATTCGTGTCAATGGCTATCTGGGCATACAGTCAAACTTTCGAATATAAATATGTATCTAACTTCAGCCCAATAAGATTCTAAATGTGAAAAAACTTTTTTGTGGCAGTTTGGTGAACGCAGATAAGTTCAACAAACTGCCAGGGAACATTTATGGAGTACAATTTGTAGGTATTGACTATTTGAACACCCCGTGAGTTCGATGTAAATCGGTACCGCCGTTTTTCCAAAAACATGAATGTTGGGGACAGACTAACGCAGTGGACTGTAATTGGAGGTTGAATCTAGTTTCACGTTCAATTAATCAAGCAAATTTGGCAGGAAATACAAATGGGGGACTTGACGCACCAAATGACTTCGTCTGGCTTGCTGTGCGGTACTTACCCCGGCCGGGGGACGACGACGATGACGTGAGGCGAATCCTGGGAACGTTGAGGGGAGATTGCGTAGCAACACCACAGATGTGGTATGATCCACCACAAGCGGTATTTTCGGGAATTTGGTGGTCGAATTTGACACAACTTGAATTGATTTACACAAAGCGGGTGCACTATGAGAGAGAAAGCGATTCACATTACTTTTTTTCGTTGTGATAACGCGGGAGGCGGGAAGTTCTCCCATCTCAGAAGAGCTGTTCCGCCGCTAACCTCTCTCTAGTTCCTGCCGAAACTATGAATAAACCTCTTTTTCCTTCACAGCTCTGTGTGAACCATTCAATTTATATTAACAAGGATGCTTACTTAGAACAAAAGTTAAGTGTTGATTTTTAGAAGGTGCTTTGACAGTTACCCGGGCAAACAAGCCGGGAGTTGATGGATTCTTCAACCACCGTGTGATCCTGCTACTCTAATGGTTAGGCCACCCAATTCGAGCGAAGAGCGTGAGTTCCCAAAACAAACCAATCTTATCAGTTGCTACAAGAAGGCACGATGCTTATACCATTAGGTCAAAAAACCCTAAGCAAAGGTTGGCAAATGGAACTATTTGCACCCAGAATCGGCAAAAAAGAAATAATTAAGTGAAACCTCACAACTGGGGGAAAAGCTAACTAAAGAGGTTCAAGGTTTGAATGATCTTTCAAGGATTTCCAGATGACCAACACAACCATTGAGCTGATGGAGGATGTCAGAGGATTGGCAAACTCCTCGCAAAAAAACTAAACAAGGGAGTAGCCTGCAGATCATCCACAAGGTACATCAACGCCAAAAGAAATGAACTAATGAAACCAAAACTCACACTAATAGTTGGTTTAGAGTCCACCGTGATTCCAGCCACTGAAGTCACCTGCAACACACAGTATGGCAATTATGGACAGTTGATTTTCATTATCTCTAAACTGTCCTACTGCAGACAGTTAAGTTGCTGTAAATTTGAAAGTAGCTATTTGTTACATTAAACTAATTGTTATTCAATTATAAGTTGCAACATAAATCAAGTTTGTATACATTCCTACCGTTCCTTGAAGGTTAGGCAGTTTTGAGATGTCAATGCGGCCAACGTCCCACACCAGCAACCTGCTCACTGGGTCGAAGGAATATTTCCCCTGATTGCATATCAGTACACAGTTGGCCACAGTTTTCGGCATCGGGATTTCGACGACCACGTTTTCAACCTGAAAAACGTTTGAAGAGGGCATCATTAAATAAATAACAGCAAAATAAAAGACGTGGGTCAGGTAATAAATTACTCTAAAACATAACAACGGTGTATGTACACTTGACTGTAAAAAGGCGTTTCCGGGTCCTCAGCGTCGAAGAGAGCTCGTATGAAGTGGATTTCTGAAGCTGAGATCAATAGTGACAGCAGAACAAGCTATGTGTCACGAGGGAATTTCATTTTTAGAGAGCCACAGACTGGCAAAAATGTCGACGATTCTGAGCTTTCTTGGAGTATGAATTGTCCTCTATATTAGGATCATTGAGAGTGCCTTCAATTGGAGTCAGGAGGTACATTCCCACCACCAGTCACAATTAGTCGAGTTAAAGAGGGGGGCTACACCTCTCCATTGGAACATCTAACGCCCCGGACACTCTCAGACCTGAGAATTCGTGCTGTAGCTGGGAATTGACAAGCCATTTAGTTGACAAGCGGTACTAGATTCGAAAAAGAAGGTTGTTAGTTGCTGACGTTCAGGTCTTGTGAAGCACCATCAGCCTCCAACTAACACACTTCGTGGCTGTAGAAAGAAACATTGAGCATCCCCACAAGTCATTCGTGTGCTATTGAATAGTTGTAATACAGACACAAGTTACTCTCAAGTCTGACGTATTAGCCTTGGAAGTTATTTAGAAATGATTTACTTTGAAGATGTACACTTTTTACGAATCCCTAGTTCCTATGACCACAAAGTTCCTTGAAGGTGAATTTCCTTTCAGTGTAGAACTGTGACAATCCTGTGGGAGAAATTACCAGCTCTACTACTTGTGTGATGGGAGATTGGAAGAGGTGAATCCCAGAAAAAGAAACCACGTCAGACTCCAACGAGAGCGATAATTTCCTCGTCGGAAGGAACAGCTACACTGTGAGTGGGAGCACGTTAATTTCCCAATATAGCATAAGGAACATTTGTTTTGAACGGATCTGTCTTTTTTTTCAGCGGAGAGGTTCAGATACACCAAGAAGTCCGGCTTTTGCCTGTCTAGGGACTGAGCTGAAGAAGTTACAAAGGTCCCACTTCCTTGACGACTGACATTGTCCATTTTATGAAACATTATGCAGTGTGCTGTACATAAGGCCTAAGAGTGCTTCAAGTTAGGTTTGTTTCATTTTCAACCAGGGAGAAAAGAGAAATACGAAAACAATTACCGTTCTTCCGATCGTCTGCTTCGGACCAACAGTCAAATCCAATCGCCCGTCCCTCCAATTCAACGAATGTCGAACGTAAATTGGAATGGCGACAATGCTTTGAGACCCAATGTGGTACGACATTAATCTCATGTTACCATCAGGTGGAATGAACGACAAAATCCTTTCGGACTGAAAAAAACAAAAAAACAAACCATGTTTCAAAACGTGAAGATCTGAAAGAAACTTGACTTAGTAGTGGTGTTACGAGGGGGGTTGGGAGATGTTAGGGGATCCGCTGACTCAGGCAAAAATTACGGCAATCGCGCCGGAGCTCCGATCCACAATCCTCTACGTCGAGAAGTATGAACAATTGTCTTAACCACTAGACCAAGATTGCCCGGTGTCTTTAAAGGGAGTCAGGCGGTACAGTGGCACTACGCTAAAATCAACTTTCGTCGACATTGTTGATAATTTATTGCACCCTCATTTTACGTGTATTTTACTTCATTTTTACGAACTTTTCATTCGAATGAACTCAATCCGCCCCGTGCTACTCTGAATATTTATGGAGAACTTAAGTTTGGTTTTGACTACTGAACATATTTTGAAAATTAAATCAAAATAGGATCGACAGTTATAGACAGGCGAGATAAACTGCCCCCCCCCCCAACTATGAAAACTGCACATTCACGCCTAAAAATGGCGAACAAAACACACAAAGTACCAGCTCATCCTGCTCAGCGAATGTCACTACAGAGACACACACAGATAGAACACAGGGCGAAAATCAGGTTTATTCATTTCACTAGGCATCAAGGTAGCTAGAATTAATTGTTTTTACTTATGTTACGAGCACGAACGGATTAATCCGTGACCTAGGACACAGAGTCGCTTCTATCAGGCAGAGCTGTTATTTTAAAAGCAGTACCGATTCAACTTGAATGGAGAAAACGAACTTGGTCGAAGGACCATGAGAGGGGGGAGTTGCGATAGAGAGGTTAGGAATCCTGCGATCGCGACCCGTGACAAGACGATCGGCCTATTTCTCCTCCGGACGCCTACTGCACTACTTCGCTCCTCCTTCTAATGTGGGCTATTGAACTTATATTTGTGGGACGGATCAGATTATACACATATTAATTGAAAGGATTGTTGTTTGATTGAGAGACGCCCGAATTGAACCTATAACACGTAATTGATATACTTTGTACTCACTGTAGTTGAAAGTAAAAATACCGCAAGCAGAGGTAGGCTTAAGAAGCTTTTTTCACTGCAAAAACGGAGACACAACACAAAATGAGCCGAACAATGTGTGTTTTCTGTCGTTTCTCAATTTGATAGGCCACTATGTCTATTTTGGTATGAGCCAAAATACATCAGCTAATCGATACCTACATTTTGTTTTACATAAATGCGGAAATGCAATGAAGAGTGATGAGTCGAGCATCGTGGAATTGAAGAAGCTGAGGTTAGTTGTGTGATGCTCCGTAGTTTATTGGTAGGTGGCACTAAGAACCCTACCAAGCGCTCATAGAAGGCACATTCTAGTTGGACATAACAACTTACTTCCCATCTTTTGAAGCGGACACACGGGTGGAAACTGACGTCGTCGAAAAGCCTTGGGTTCATGAAAGAGAGCGTCAAGTCGGGCATGCCACTTAATTTGATGCAGCATTCGATCTATGAAATACAAAAAAGCTTTCGTTACACGTTTTAGCTCGTAAATGTATGATTAATTTATGTTTGGCGCGTTAGGGGTAAGCCAACATAACATGCCATGGTGCGCCAGAAATAAATCAAAGCGTTCTTAAGTCAGATTTTCGAACGGCTTTGCTTCGAGAAAGGTGCCCAAGAATTTTCAGGCGATTTCTCCATGAATTTCATGTCTCAACAAATTATACAGTTTTCTAAACAATTTGTACCCAACTGACTGATTTAATGTCAAGACGAATGTAATAAGGTGGATCGTTGGTTGGTGAAAGCGAGGACTGTAGGAGGTGCTTTCATGGAGGGGTCCTACCTCCGCTCCTACGAGACTTGGTGATGGGACCTCTTTGTGAATGTTGTAGGAGGGGGGGGGGGCTATGCACAAGAATATGCTGATGATGTTGCGGCACTAATTCGTGGAAAAGTGCTAAGTGTGTTGATTTGTAGATATAATGAGAAGTGGGACTATACATCTACCCAGATAAAGCAGCCATCGTGTCATTCACAAGATAAAGACATCTGTTGGGACTGAGACCACAGGAAGTAATAGCCAAAGTAGCTCAGCTCAGTGAGCAGGTCAGGTATCTAGGTGGGATTTGGGATCGTTAACTGACCTGGAAAGAGCACATCAGATATAGGACCAAGAAGGGGACAACAAGGAGGTTTAAGCCCAGAATAGCCTGCTGGTTCTATGAGGTTGTTGTGAGACTGATCATCTTATACACAAAGCTGCCATCCTAGAGACTTGTAGCAACCTAGCCAAAGTACAAAGGAAGGGGGCGCTAACTAATACCACATCCACCAGTACTACGGAGAAAATCATCTTCTTCCCTTTAATATATTGGTCGAGGCCGAGGCTGTGTATGTGGCTCACAGACTGACCAGGCTTGGAATAGCAAAGTTGACACAGACTAGTAACGAGCACCTGACTATATTCAGGAAACCTTTACAGAGCTCGTCGTTATCACTGACATTATAGTGCCCAGGCGCGAGCTTGACAGGAAAGCTAAGTGAAACATGAAGGAAGCCTATTGAACAGCGAAAGTAATCGATTTATGCCTCCTAATGGCACCAACATCGACACAGATGAATCTAAAACCCTCGAGGGTACTGGCTCTGAGAAGAGTGAGACGTAGTACACTGCTCTGGGTCCTATTCCAATGGGGTTTCAAGCAGAGATTTATGCTATCATTGCGGGATCGTCATAATGCACGTAAAAGGGCATCGCAATCAACATAATGTCTGATAGTCAAGCGTCTTGAGAGGCGCTGAGGAACTACTGCATAACGTCAAACCTGGTGAGGGCTTCCTGGGCTTAAAAAGGTTACTAGAAATGAGATGGTGATCTGGCCATCTAATGTACATACAGCACCAATCCCCCATTGTGCGGCATCTCCGTCACCAGTCAAGAGGACTGTGAGATAATAAGGAGAACGCATCAGACAGTGCAGAATGATGCAGGAGTGAGGCACTCAAACACTGGTTTTTATCTCAAGACCAACACACGAGTTAAGGCCTTGTCTTCTGATGACAGAGAGGAAGGACTTGAAGACTGGTCGCAGGAATCATCACACGACACTGCTAATTGAACAAACACAATTTTGACACGGGTTTCCCTCAATTTCTCAATAATACTTACTTAATTCCAAAATAATTATTGAAAAACTACGGTTTATATTCAGCTTTCAAGTAATTTACCAACAATTTTACTCCACTTTCCTCGATTTCCCAAATATTTTCTCTCTAGTTTTACCGCGCAAATTTTACAGTTTTCCCAACAAATTGAACCGAATTTTTCCAAAAATTTCGACATGACCGAATCGTTATCATTCAATTTTTTTAAAAATATTTACATAATTCACTAAAAAATTATCAACTTTTCTACAATTTTTATTCAACTTTTAAATAGTTTACGAACCCTTTTAACTCAATTTCCCAACAACCTTCACTCAATTTCTCTGTTTTATTTTCCCCTATACTTATTGAGCAACTTCCCTGTGGCGTATATTCAACTGTTATATATTGTGTGATTTTCTAACGTTTTTCGCTCAATTCTTCACTAAGTTGAATCAATAGCTTCCTTACCCCGCGAATAGGTAGGGGGGGGGGGGATGAAAAAGAGAGAGAGAAAGAGAGAGCGATATAACGCGTAACTTCATGTTTCATTCACTATGAGACTTGGGTTGAATAAATAAAGAGAAGCCAAAGCTCACTTCCAAACAAATACATAATTATCTCTTACTTACGTAGCCCTGAATTTCGGCAAACACTGTCGATCCGCTTTTGTCAATGATGGCGTCCACTTCTTCAACTACGTCGAAATACGCTTCATTGTTCGTGTATTTGACGCCAGTTCGTCTCCAGGGCACATTCGACAGCTGCCCGCTCGGTAGAATCGAACTGACACTGCAATCAAAATGAGTAGTCAGAATCGAGTTTGCTAAGAATGAGTCGGGCATTGAAATAATATTGCTGGACAATCCTGACACCAAACTCTTACTCAATGTGTTGATGGTGGGGGGAGGGAGGGGATGAAAGTCATCAGTTTCAACCTTCAAATGGTATCAACATCAACACAGATGGATCTAAAACGGTGGGACGCACAGGCACTGGGGTGTGGATAAGTGGCTCTGGAAGAAGTGGGGGCTAATAGGGTATATCAATCAAACTATGAACATAATGGGTTAAGCGTCCTGCAAGGCGCTGAGAAGCTGCAAGACGTCAAAACTGGTGAGGGAGCCCAACTTTAATAGAGTTAACATTTATTGGATTCCTGGGGTTAAAAGGGTTACTAGAAATGAGACAGTGATCTGGCCAGACTTCATCTAATGTACCTATAGAGCCACTTCCCCATTGTGGGGCATTTGTGACACTAGTCAAGAGAACAGTGAGATAATACGCCAGGGGAGTGCATAAGACTGAACGCTGTGGGAAGAGAAGTTTGAGGGACAAAAGCCAAAACCCAGGGAACAGTGACCAAGGTCGTGGCTTCAACAGAGGGTTATAGGGATTCGACTTTGGCTCCTAGAATGACTTTCTCGAATCTTCCAGTACTCTCAACACACTTGAGGATTGCCCTCCATCATGATGAAGATCTTGCAGGTCATTATGGTCCACTGTTGGCCGCTTCAGTCTTTCTAATCTGGTTCTGATCTGTTTCTATGTCTCAACAGAAGCATTGTGCTCCTATGGTGGGATTGATCCTATACAATGTTTTCGTAACCACGTAATGGCCAGTTAGCATGCCTTGAGTTTTGTTTGGGTTTAGAGCCACACACTGGTGGTATCCGCACTGATCGTGGACAATTGATCACGTCTAGATAAGTAAATCAAGGCTGACCTGTTTCATTCCCTCCACACTAATCGATAACTGCGTAATAGATAGATTAGATAGCCGGGATTTGAAGCCACATCGAGAAGGCAGTGGACTGTTCTACATCCCGTTCCATAAACAAACATTATGTACGAGGGACGTCCCAAAAGTAAGTTCCGATCATTTGTAAATCCGTGGGAAAATGCCGTAGGAAAAAAATTCCAACGGGGATACTTCGTGTTACATCTGGTGGCAACACTGAATTTTTCTTATGTTGCTATAACTTGTTGCGGCTTATCAGCACCAGTGTAAACATGGCTGCTACATTGAAAAACCCCACAAATTGTGAAATCCGTTCGGTGATCCGTTTTTTAGTTTTTGAGAATGCTTCTGTGCCCAAAATTCACCGCAGACTCTCTTCAGCGTATGGAGCATCATCGGGTCATGAGCATCATAATGGTCCGTAAGTGGAAGAGAAGTTTCCTGGAAGGGCGGGAAAGTGTGCACGATGAACAGCGAAGTGGGCGCCCTTCCACTTCTCGTGGAGAGGACGCAGTTTCTGCAGTTCGCAACCTTTTGGAGGAAGATGCGCGCTTTACTCTAAGTGATATTGTCGAGAAAGTGCACAACAAACATCAATTGACTCGTTCTTCAGTACACCGAATCATTAGGGAAGATCTCAAGTTCTCGAAAGTGTGTGCAAGGTTGGTCCTCACCTCTTGACTGACGAGCACAAGGAAAACAGGTTGGATGCAGCACACAGGTTTTTTGAAATGTTGGAAGATGAAAGTGAGTCTCTTTACTCTCGAATTGTTACTGGTGATGAGTCCTGGGTCCACCACTCAACCCCCGAATCAAAAAAATAGAGTATGGTGTGGGAAGTTCCTGACCAAAGTGCCCCCAAAAAAGCTAAGGTGGAACATTCGGCTGGAAAGGTGATGGCAACAGTCTTTTGGTCGATTACCTGGAAAGAGGCACGACCATAAATGCTGATAGGTATTGCCAGGTGCTCAGAGACCTGAAAAATGCCATAAGGCGCTAAAGGCCAGGGATGTTGCGAAAAAAAGTGTTGCTGTTCCACGACAATGCGCGACCCCATTCAGCAAAAATTACCCAACATTTGCTTGGAACATTTGATTGGGATGTTTTCCCCCACCCCCCATACTCTCCAGACCTTGCACCAAGTGACTTTTGGTTTATTATTCATTCTGAATAATAACCCTATGTTTTCGGTCACGAAATTTTTTACAACCCCCCCTCAAAATTTGATACTTTACGTTTCAAGACATGGAGATTCCAAATTTGCAATGTCCGTCCGCCGTCCCCCGTCCCCCGTCCGGGCCGTTTTGTGCCTTTAACGTGGTCCAAAAAATTCGTTCTTTCGCACAAAAATCCAATTTGGTATCTAGTTGTGCCCGCCAACTCGGCAATCTGATCGGACGAAGCCCATGATTGTTATGGGCAAAAAACGGTTAAAAAAATTAACGAAACGGAGTCAACGTTTCGGTCTCATCGAAATCGCTCGCTTCGACTGGCAACGCCGCCCCCTCTGAGAGGCGAGGGGCAACGCTCGCGCCCGCCACCCGCTCTACTCGTTGGAAGCCCCCCGACTCGTGTTTCGTATTTCGTTCTCGTCTTCACCTCCACAAATGACTGTTTCGCTCGTCTCAACTATTTCCGTTAGCAAAATATCTCTTATCTTCGGTTGAGCTTTTCATTATTCGTTTATTTTTGGTTTATTTATTTAATAGTTCGTTCGTTTCATTTTTTTTGGTTTTAATAAGATTCAATTTTTTAGATTCTTTCGTTTCATTCTCATTTTGGTTTTTTCATAGATTTTTGGTTACATTTTGATATTAGTATTTAGCGTGCATGTTTTCGTATTAAAATTCAGTTTTTCTAGATACTTTCGTTTTTTTTTGTTTATTTTAATATTACGATTCAGTTCTTTTCGACCTTTTTTGGGGTTTCATTATGATATTTTTCGATGCTGAATCGAACGGGATGGGTCTCGGAGCATTAATGCTAGGTCAAGCTGTTTATCCGAATAATAAACCGTTGTGTAATAATTTGCAGGGTTTTTCCTTTTTCCCCCTCCTCAAAGTCCACCTGGGCGGAAGAAAGTTCCGTACGAACGCCGAATTCGAAGCCGCAGTCTCGGAATTCTACAAACAAAATGACGCAGAATGGTGCAAGGGGTTACGTAAACTGGCACCAAGGTACCAAAAATGCATCGATCGGAATGGCGACTATGTCGAAAAATAGAGTCGATCCATACCTTTAAGAATAATTTTTTTTTTTTTTTTCAAATTGGTTGAGTTTTCGATTTTTACTTTTGGGACGTCCCTCGTATAAATTAACGACCCCATAACTGTACATCCCGTAGATGCTCAACCCTCAACAATCCAGATTTGACCACATTATTGGCCAAAGTGCCCGCATTAACCTCCGCCCAAGCTGAAATTGGTGAGGAGCATGAAGTGAAAATGTGTGTACTCAAATTACAAGAGCTACAGAAAAAAGCCAAATTGTGAGGTTACAAGTTTTACATGCTCGAGCTCAAAGGAACGGTGTATGATTATGTTTAACACATTCAACATGGCATGACACAAATTCGCGTCATCGTCCACGCCAAAACAACAGCTTGATGCACATTCTAGTCGTCGTTCTCTCTTTTCTAATACGGCATTGAAAACTGACAGGTGGCCGGATTGTCTCACAACTGTCAAAACACCTTCCTTGGACGGGTAGCTTTCAGAAAGCAAAGTTCGTTTTGAGTTGTCCCCTCACAAGTTTTCGAGTTATTGTTACCAGAACGTCAGTCTGCTGCCAAATCTCCCTCAAGCGTTCCAAACGAGTATTCTTGGTTGTGTGCTGTGTTTTTTCTTTGTTAGTTTGGTTTCTTCATCCAGAAATGGAATCATTTAAAAGGGTAAGTTTAATTTCGTACTTTATTCTTATTTCGGATTAGTTTTCCTATGTTATTGTCGTCATTCACACAACGTTGCTCGCATAATTTGGTACTCGTACGTGTTCACAGACGAAGAGATTCGTTTTCTCCTGGACGATTTGCGTTTGGACAATGAGGACAGTATTATATATGTGGACGATATGGATACGGGAGTCGACGTGGTGGATATTTCTCGAGTACAAATTATTATTTGCAACCTGCCTAGTACCAATAATACTAAATAATACTTCCGGTTCTAAATCAGTTATATAAATGACATTGTATTTGATTCTTGCTAGTATATTTTTCTTATTTTGAAATAATTGTTTCCTCCCACTTCGTAATTCATACGTATAATTTTGTAATTTCTTTCAATTTTCTTTGTAATTACTTACTTTCCAGTTCTGACTCTGTTATGAAGCATTTATCTTTATCAAATGTGAAATAAATTACTTACCCGTCCTGAGTTTTACTTACAAAGACTTGCCAAAAAAACGCATGACGCACATTCGCATCATTACTTGCCAAAATAACGGCATGACTCGAATTCATCATTTATTAATTGATACATAACTAACTTTCTATGAATCGGAACACCACTTTTTTCACATTTTACATCATTTTTTCCCCTCACAGAAAATAGAAAAAAGTAAATTCCGTTTTTCCGTACTCCACCATGCTCAGTATTGAATGTGTTAATACACTAATGTGTGTGTACGCGTGTTATTATTTAACATTTCGTACCTATCTACTTTTAAATCCACCCAGTTGAGCCATTTGTGTTTTTGGCTTTTCTAACAAAGCGATGAGTCTCGAATTTTCTCTAAAACTGCTCAACCAGGGAATTTTCTCAATCCCAAACAACAATTTGTTTTCGACGAATGTAATACTCTTGTTCGCAGCTGAATTTAATTTCATGCACCTTGAAGTCGTCAGAACACTCGTTTCGATCTGGAGTGTCGCATGAGGTGACAATAATCTTATACATTAGATTATCATCATAGTAATTGTTTTTTTTGCTGGTGTGACCCTTTCAACTTATTGATACAGCTGTTAATCGCCAATAGCTCACTCTGGAAGACTATTCTGTCTTCCTAATGGGATTGATTCTTCCCATTCTAGTCGTGGGATAAATATTCCCGAGTCTATATTTCTGACTGCAGATATTCTGTTTTTCCATGATTCTTTTGAGCAAATTGCGGTGTTAGTTTTAGCCTGGAAGAACTGATAGAATGCTGCAAGAATGAGGCACACACGAGATAAGACTTCTGATGATGGTGGGACATTAGAATTGGCACAATAGGACTTAAGGCGGTGCTTATCACAAATAAGGGTTAGTCGGAGTTATAAAAATTTAAAGAAGTGGGGGGGGGGGGGATGTTTATACACGATTTCAACACAGATTACTTCGACTTTTATGCAAGGGCAGGCGACATAAGTTTAGATCGACTTAGGATGCTTGCCGTGTCACATCTTCGCCTCAGAATTTTGTTAATCAACGCCCATTCTTTTCCCCCCAGTTCGTTGTCCAGCAATTTTTTTATTCATTCCTCCTCTACTTTCCTACCTTTACTTCATTTCTACGATACGAAAATATAACAATAAACTAGAGCTCACTTCGATTTTCCCGTCACTGTGTTGGCAATTGTTCTGAGTAGGTTTGGCGGTTTAATAAGCTCTTTCAGAATATTAGATTCCGTAGCGAGTGGAAAGCCATTGTCCAACATCTCATCGAGCAACTGAAACAGTCAAAGGTAACAAATAAATAAATTCAAAGCGAATTCCACGCAAATAAATACAACACAACTTTCCCCATCCTGGAACAAGCCATATTTATTGGCAATGAGATGGCACTTAAGGCAGATTGAGTTAGCAAGCTCTTACAGTTTTTCTTTGAATGGACGTTTTAAAATCCAAAGAAACGTACCCCATCTAAATAACGTGACAATATTTATGTTTATTATAAAAATGGCCACTGAACCAAATCAAAATTTGATAGTTAGCGAATGCATCAACGAGGTACACCTCAGTAAGGTTTTGATGACATGAATCCAAATGTAATTATAGTTATCTCTTAGAGCCAAAAAATCATTAAATCGTTATTATTAATCATTTTCGTCTAACTGACAACAATCGTTATGTTTCATTGGTAGCCCTTAAAACTCCGCTTCCTCCAACCCTTCATCAATCACAGAGATAAAGAGGTTTCTATAGAAAATATTACATCAAAACGACCTAAAACTCCTACCGAAAGAATGGAAATTTCATAAATCTCTTGAAAAAATAAATTGAATCGAAATATGGTGATGCAGAAACATAAAAACCATTTCCCGAACGCTAGTGAACATTCCCTGAACGCTAATTGAACATTAATCATTGGGGAACTTAGCCTCTACTAGACAAGCCAGCCTCACCTCCGTAAGGTACCTGCTAGATACATGAAGAGTCTTGCTTTTCACGTCATGGACGAGGCCTTATGTGCCTGGGAAAGCATGTCCATAAGGAAGTCTTAGTCGAGGTAATGGCATATCTCCCAGGGAATGGCTGGAGTTTCTACCCAGCATGAACGTCTACTCACTGCACACGTGGAAGGGATCACAGTCCAGGTGCCATACAGCCCAATCTTTAGAATTAAAGAGTGAAAGATGTGGAGGGGCAGGGAGAATGATTCTCGGCAATTCCTGTACACCCATTCAGGTCCTTAGGCTGTTCTAGCTGCGGCAAACTTAAATAGCACCACAGGTGGCTTATGTATATGGCCACTGACACAGCACCACCAGGAAGGTGTTGGATTCGTGGGGGTGGTGCTTTCAATGGAGAGCTCCCAAGTAAACCAGCATGTTGGCAGGAGAGTGGTAAAAGCCTCTGGGCTACGCACCCTCTTCTTGGACCACACATGTCTTACTCATGTCTCACCAACCCCCAGCCCCCTTACTTTTTTTTACAAATCATAAAATCAAGCATATTAACTATCGTTAACATTGTAATCAAACATGAACAAAAAGTTTGTGCTCGAGCAGCACAATAAATTCCTCCATAAATCCTTTCAAAGAAGGTAGTTGCATTTAGCAGGAGGGAGAAGTTGAGTTATGCGCAAAGTGGGGAAAACGAATATTCAGAGTTGAGCAAAGTGGGCATTATTCGAACTGTAACACAGTTAAAGAGAAGCAAATAAGAGTATGAAACAGTTTAAAAGTGTGTTATACAATATAAGCTATTAAAGACGACACTGTAAGCCAGTATCATCTACGAACTTCGTGCAAGTTGATCAGAATGAGAGCATTGGGGGCTTGAATTAATTAAACGTACATGGGGCTACTGTTAGACGAGAGTGCCCCAAAAAGAGGCTTCTGGCAGATTGCAAAACATTGGTTGGTATCAGAAGTTTGATAATGAGAGGAAATACAACCATTGGAAGCCAAGTTGTTCTTTTCAGTGACAAAAGTGGACCAATTAAAAGTGATGAGGAATATTATTGATTGAAGGACTTTCAAGTTCGTCAAGTTGAGATTGACCATCGAGGGTGCCATGGGTGCAATAATTGATAACAGATTTAGTGTGTCAACACCCTGCAATGAAGTAGGAGAAAACAGGAAGAAAATAACTGTCGCCAGTTTCTGGGATTTAGGATTCCTCTACATGCATTCTTGGTTGAATTGGTAACTGATTATCCCTACTACTACTTTACAAGTAAACGATCACATTAAAAGAGGTATCTTCATCAATGTTGTCGAGGGATTACTTCGTAAACAACGACGTAGTTTTCTTTAATGATGCTTTCCGTACACTCGGCAAAATAATCGTCGAATGTGTCGACGACTCTGTGGAGAAATTCGATTACGAACAGCGGGGGAACTGCGAACAGAAATTAATTAAGAAAGTAAGTGCTGTATTGACAAAATATTTTCTGAGCTTAAAATAAATGAAAGCGCATACATGTCTACGTAAATAGAGCAAAGACTAGCTCCAGAGTAAGGTGACACTCCCCCCGCCCCCCTAATGGGCATTTCCACTTGTAGCAGTACACGAAAAACTCAAACTGCATTGCCCATTCCTTTACAGAGTTCCAAAAATGTTGAATATTCAATGGGCTATAGCTGACGTCAAGTGCCACGTTAATAAGTCTATGTAAACTATTTACTAATCCAAACATCGAGAAAATCTGTAGAAAGTCTGAAAAGTTTCTTCTTGGAAACCATTCCCACTAGTAGTACTGATGGTTGCTACGAAACAACCAGACTTGCCACCTCGCTTCAAACTCTGCATGCCTCTCTAGGTTACCTCCTTCAGTCATCCATCACTTCGGTCATGAGACCCACAGCTCGAAATTAACGTTCTGCTTCCACAAATACCAACAGAGAATATTAAGATACAAGCGACGCTATTGTCATAAAAATATCAATGACTATCTCTAGTTGCTCAAGCTTACCTTCAGTCGTGCATACGGCTATGAAGAACATTGAGCAGCGATATATCGTTATCAAGTAGTGATGAGGAGTCGCTATAACAGCAGGAATATCTTCGGGACTTCCAATTTTCCTTTGCTCGTCGAAAAAATAATCGCATACAGACCTCGACACGACGCTTTTCCAGTGTTTCTCCATAAAAACATCTCTGAAGGGAAAAATATTAATAAGCATGTTTATAGTCTACTCAGGTTAAAGAGTACTGATAATATACGCAAGATGGCAGCAGCACATGAGCTGAAAAATTCGACTGTTGGAGGTACGAGTGAAATTAAAAATACATTCGGAACTACAGCTTAAATTATAAGGCCCTTTCAGACTCTCATAGAGTAGGCCGAGGTGTGTGAATGAGGAAGAGGTTGCTAGAGGTTCCCCATTCCACCTAACTTCGCTCAAGAGCAGTTTTTGTCGCTCCATGAGGACGTTGAGGAAGCGTGTGGATGCATATACTTTACTTGCCCCAGTTCTGCAAACAGGCACTGCGAGGATACTTCGCAAGAGCTTGGGGACGGCATTAGGTATTACCAAAGTTAATAAAGAGAAAGAAAAATATATAAGTTACATGTTCCTACCCGCTGATGTCAACAACTAAAAAGCTGTGTAAGCACCCTTCAGGTGCTAACTGCTGAATGTACACAGGCGAATGGTTAAATAGAAGTGTTAGAGCCAAGGCTCTTCAGTTCTCTTCAGCCCTGTCTCCTTGCATGTAACTTGTGTCTTTGTAAATAAAGTTTAAAGTTTCTTTTTAAAAAGTCAAACTTCCCCCCATCAAACTTAACTGGCACAATCGATAGAGGACCACTCCGTATAGAACCACCGCGAACGTACTCGCCATTCTACAATGAGCGGAACCTCACGATCACCCACCAAAGACACGCAAGGAACAACACTGCCTGAAGAGACTCCTCGCAGTACCGTGTTATGCTACAAACAAGCACCCTGTTAGTAAAAATTTCAGAAATCTAAAATTTCCACCCGCGGGAACTTTCACTCCAGTCCTAAAATTGCTAAGGACAATAATACCCGGTGAACGCCGTCTGCGTCCTGAGTTCTTTTCGCTACAGAAACAGTTTCATTACAAGTGTTTAACTTCGAAACAGTAAGAGCACCGCGACAGTTTCTGTTCTTTTTCTACTACGTTTTCATCACTGTCGCTTTCGTATCTGCTTTTTCTCACCGGCTCTCATCCGAACACCGAAGCCAGACTTCAGCTATCTCAGCACTGAACATTTACTCTCCTTCTTCATTAACTCGCTCTCCTCGTCGTCCAGCTTTGAGTCACCGCGTAGTTATCTCGCTGTCCGTATACCAGCCGATAATTCTTGGAACCTCTACTAAGGACTTTTCGAGCTCAGCAACCACCGCGTCGCACTGCTTCACCTTTCTCACAAACACTTTCTTACCCTTTAAGACTAACTTTAAGAAATTACCTTATTTTATTCTCAATTGTATTTCATTGCAATTTTGTACTAATCTACGTTAATCCACAGCACACTTAATAAAATTTACAAATTTTCTAAACAGTAAACACACCAATTCCGAAATTTTAGAAGCAGTATGTGCACGACCGTTTAGGGAAATACAAGACAAATCTCCCCATCGAACACGAAAACCCAACTATGGAGCACGCTGCCTCTGCAAACCCAACTAACGAACAAACTACAAACGATAACATAATGATCATAAACCACCAACAAACACAAATACAGCAATTGCAGGCGATGGGTCAACAGTTACTCGTGAACCAAGTTGTAACGAACAACCCTCCTGCCAGACAAAACTACAACCCTGATTCAGACAGCAGGCGCGAATATCTGCACTTAATCCCATCATTCACAGTAGAACCAGAAAACTTTGCACGAATTTCTTCAGGTAACCCAAACACTACATGAGAAATTCTTTAACACACGAGACCCCGATTGTTTCCAAAATTATACCCTGATTATGGCAATAAAAGCCAAAATATTACCACCAGCCTCCACGCAAATATTCTCGAGCAGTCTGACAACTTACGAACAAATCAAAGAAGCACTCCTCAACTTCTACTCTGATTGCAGAGACGATATCACTCTAGTGATGGAATTAATTAGCACCAGACAGTCGGAAGGGGAAAGCCCGTTTAGATTCCACGATAGGATTCTATAACTGCTAAATCTCACTATTCAAGTATGTATTAATCTAGTGTAACAAACAAACCAGTAGGGCGCCCCACTTGAAGCAATTTCTCTTTCAATCTTGAAAAGCCAGAGCATAAAGCTCGCACAATAAATGCTAGGGTTTAGTTCCCCGTAGATCGTAAATTTCTCATACGCTGAACTCCCCCCCCCCCTCAATTAGCATCCTTTGCCGTTCCAATACATTCCCTCTCAATTCCTTGAGCACAGGTGCATTCAACTGATGGAGATTGATTATAGTGCCATACCACCAGGCCCCGAAGTGACTGCGTGTGTCTAGAGGCCTTAGATGAAACCGACCTGACTAGCTGATGTAAAATGAAATATCGCGATACAAGTAAAACGTGTATAGTTTTAATTGTTCAAGATTAACATTCGAATCATACAATGAATTAGGAAATTACAACAATTATGAAAAGGAAAAGGGAGCTTTTGAAAGTATGATCGAATCAGGCGAAATTTTGAAGACCGTAAATTTCATCTGATTGTGACACTCCTAAAGCACCTCATTTGGAAGAATCCTTAGCAAGTACCTTTCACTTTCACTTTCTTTGCTCTGAATTATTTAATTCAGCGTCAGCCAGTTCACGTAGTGAGCCAATTATCACCACATCTGACTTCACATAATGCACAGTTCAAGAGAGAAAGGAACAATTTTGATTGAACTTATCTTCTGCTATAAATACCTAACTTACACTTTCTATAGTTCAATGAAAATATTTAGAGCGGTAGACATATACAGCAAATACTTTTTTCTTTTTTTAGAAAACGCCTAGAACAATTCACAATAAACTGAAAGCATGTCTTAAACAAGTCCATGCCTACACATTCTTCTTTGTCTGGCAGATTGTTCTTCGTCTACTGAACGGAGACGAGAACCAAAATCTAACATAAACGAGTACTTAAAAATACGTTTTTTAAATTTTGTACTGAAATTCTAGTCTGAACCTCCTGACGTCTACCTGACGTGTTGTTTTTCAGGCATCCTATAACCTCATTTCGTTTCTAGCAAGTATTTCTATAACCAACGGTAGAACGATCATGGGAACCATACGAATGTGGGTTTTAAAAATAACTCTCAACGGCTCTAACGATTTTGGGCACTTTCAAATAACTAGCGAATTGAATTCACTGGGGCTGTAGAAAGCTGGGCGATGCTTCGCGCCACTTATTTTGGATTATGTACCTTCAACAGTCTCCAAAGCAGCCAACCATACGCTAAACGATTTTGATGATTTCAGGATATTTAACAAACAGCTGTCAAACCCTCAGCACCGAACATGAGCCTATAAACTTTTGTAGCTCCAAACGCTCTTTTATAACTGTAACAAACTACATAAGAATCTTACCCCGACGAATTGACTATGAACAAGCTGTGAATCATCTTTGGCAATCGTCTTAGACAAATTACACCAATAAGAAGACAGCCTAAACACACATACTAAAAAACACTGGTGAAAACGCACGCAAACACCCCGATTATTTCGAGTATGAGCTCTTCAATTGAACATTTGTTAATAAGCGAGGGCCCCGCGTTTTCAAATTTTCAATTGACAACTTCGGGGCATCGAATTTTGGGTTAAAGTCAAATAATGTACTTTTTAAATAATAAAACTCGAATTGTGTAACAAAACCGAATCCATAACCTCTTTAACTGTTATGATAACGGTATCACATGCAACGTCAAAGAATTAAGAACAAAGATTTAAATGCTGTCATCGATTCAGGGAGACCTATAGCCTAAATACCATTTACCATAACCTTTTTGAGCATGCAACAAGTGGCCTGGGAGGTCAAGTACTGTTCGGCCCTCCAGAACCCAAATTGACGATAGTGGTTTCCATAGTAAATAAAATGGAAATAACGTACTTATTACTTCGGTAATATTAAATGTTGTCTTATCATATTAGTTACGTAATTTATATAATACGTGTATTACTATAATAATAATAATAATAAATAATGCTTTTTTGTAGAGATGGAAAAGAGAACAAACAGCTTTGATTTTCTTCCAACTATTAATTTTTTATTACTTTTCTTCAGGTCTCTACGTTTAACAATGTTCTGGAAACAAAAATTACAAATTGAAAAAATGATCTGCATTTGTTTGTGTGTGAGAAGGAATATTTAGAACAAATCAGCAACAATTTAATATTTCATCTGTAGAATTGACCTGGGGTCGAATGAGACAAACAGAAAAGTTAAAAATGATTCTAACGATTATTTTCCATTTATTCCAATATATAAAATAATTAGGAGCATCTATCGAAGGTCTGGATTTGCGCAATACTGTTGTTTTTCAACATTTTCATGCTATCACCCTGTAATGCCGAATCGATGAACACAAACCCTTCCATATAAAATCTTGTAGCTACTCTCATAATGTACCTAATACAATGGTTACTCGAAAGGACAGCATAAGGAGAAGCAATTCTGGAACATTAGAATATACCAATTGCTACATAAAATTTTAAGTACTACCAGGATCACACTAGCTGAGTTAAAACAGAATGGATTAGTAAGTGGAGCTATACAAACGCCTCAATGTACGTGGCACTGTATAAATTGGTGTGATGTATGAAAACTTATGTTCTTCAGCGTGAAATACAAAGAAATATCAACATTTTTCTATAAATAATCTCTTCTCACTGAATATAATAATCTTACAGAAAATGCGTAAAAGAAATGAAGTAAGTTATCCTATCAATCACGCTTGTAAACAACCCAAACACACCTGTATTGGATTGGAACTTGGTAGAAAAACTTGGGAGTACCACTGGAATCGATTGTCGAAATTTATTACCGTCATGGAGTTTGCAAGTGTTCGCCTACTTATTTAATCAATTTTTGAGAAACGAAATTTGGAATTTTTAACCACTTTGAAAATTTGTAAGTTTAGGATAAATTTTACTTATATCATTGTTAAGACATTTCATGTTGGTTGGCAGACTGAATAAACTTTGAGTAGATCATTCGTGTTTACAAACACATACCAATTTCGCAAATGACGTCTTTTTGAACTCAGAGTACTTTCTGAGAAACACTTTAATCACTACTGTCCTCCCTCTGTCATAGGAACTGAAAAACGCTGCAAATTATTACACAACGGTTTATTATTCTCATGAATAGCTTGAGCTAGTATTACTGCTTCGAGACCCATCCCATTCGATTAAGCATCGAAAAATACTAGTAAATCATACGAAACATGACCTGACTACAACGGAACTAAATATTCCCCTGCGCCAGGTGCCTGTAAGCGCCTGTAGGTAATTGGCACGACGTTGCGAGTCGAGCGGGTGGGTGGTTTTGATGTGACGGGAGGGAGGGAATACTAACAATGAAACATTGACTTCCGCTGTAGTTCCCGCGAGTTCATTCAATTAGTGGACTTTGGCTCACTATAATTACTGTATTTTCACTATATTATACACGTCTAATACTCATTCCATTCGACCTAGGATGTAAAAATACCTCGAAAACGATACGAAACACAAAGTATCAAATTTGGGGGGGGGTTGTAAAAATAGTTTCCTGACCGAAAACATAGGGTTATTATTCAGAATGAATAATAAACCAAAATAAGAACGTAGTAATCTTATCCTTGCCTTTTCCTCTTGAATTCGGACACCTGTCTAGTCGAAGCATGCACGATTCCAGTAGAAGGCTCGTGGCTGAAGGAACCTCACTTCCCTAGAAACAACGACAACAACCCACACAATTCGTTAATGTTTTCAAGTTCAAAATTTCTTAAGAATTAGGGTATATTTGGGTTTCGGGTGTGCTTCGAGTTCGATAAGTAATTAAATTTGATGGTTTACGTGACGTAACGGGACGGTGAAGTTATCGTCCGATGAAGCCGGTGGAGAAAAGACCCGTAAAGACCCCCAATAAGGAATCTCGCGACTTCGCAGCCGCCTCTAAGAAAACGAAGTCGCGCCACAAAATGTCAGAAACCAAAGGAGAGCGTGAGGTTAAAGTGAAGCAGCAGACCTCTTTAAAGAACAAATTCGCCGTACTGTCCCATAAAAACGGCAACGGCTCCGTCAACTGGCAGCGGTTCTTGCAAGAAAATACCGACGGAACGAAAAAACCGTCGCGCGGTCTGCCGCGTCAGATGCCTCGGCTAAACAATAAAATGTCAAACTCGAATGCCAATCAATTGACTAAAGTCATCGCTATGGATTGCGAAATGATTGGAATCGGTGAAAAGGGTATCGACAGCGCTTTAGCCCGCGTTTCAATTGTCAACGCCTTAGGCGATTGCCTCTATGATAAGTTCGTCAAACCCCGCGAAGAAGTCACCGACTACCGAACTTTCGTCAGCGGGATCCGAGAGGAGGATCTCGTCAACGCCGAAGACTTCGAAACCGTCCAAAAGGAAGTTGCCGACATCATGAAAGGCCGGATCCTCGTCGGGCACTCGATTCAAAACGATCTTGATGTTCTCTTTCTCTCCCACCCCAGTAGTGCCATTCGCGACACTGCCAAGTATTTCCGAAAAGGCGGCAAGCGAACGCCTTCCCTCAAAACCTTAGCTCAACAGTACCTGTCTGTCACCATTCAAGAGGGTGAGCATAATTCTGTGCAGGACGCCAAAGCGGCCGTCCAACTGTATAACTTATACAGGGGTCAGTGGGAAAGGGGAGGAGGCAACCGCAGACACAACCGGGTAGATACTAATCACTACAGAAAGAAGGAGACTGTCGATCCAGTCGCAGATACTTGATATTTCCTTGCTACTAATCTTGAAATATTCCACGTGCAAATTCTTATCAAACCTGTTTCCATTCAACGCAGGTTTTTATCATTCGATGTGCTATTGAATGAAATAAAAATCTTGTTTAACGTTCCGTCACCAAGTTACTCATTTAATCCTTGAATCAGTACTGATACCACTTATCATTGTTTAGGTTAAAATGGTTGGGGGGGGGGGGCAAAATCCCTCAGACATCTTTCTGTCAGGCTGAAGAACTGAGGGATACCAGGACTTACTGGAATAGAAGTCTCTAGTAGCTAATAGTTCATCCTAATCATTGTTAGTATGATAAGTTAGATTTAAGAAACAATTGCACGCTTGTTGTGTAGCCTCATTTACTTGCTAGGACAAGCTTAATTAAATACAAACTCAGCCTGCTTTTAAAACACGCAATAATTGGAGAAATCCCTGGGCAGTCACCTAATACTGGGGTCACTTCATTATTCCCATCCTTTCCTATTGTTCTCTCATCTCCTTTCTACTGTCCGCCACCCAAAGGGTGTGGAAAGTATTGCAATCGCGTTAAAGAAAAAAGGTTCTCTTCTGATCTTTACATATTGAGACCTGGCATAATACTGAATTCAACCAGCTTGTGGTCTGGAGTTCAATTTGTAGCTGCGTGAATTCAGCTGTTTTTTTATATGGGATTCTGTTGATAACATTTTTTTTTTACTTTTCCTTGTGGGCACTGGGAAACCCCCACTGAGGCTATTGTGTGGGCGAACAAGAGCCCTCATGGAGTTGGTGTTCTCTGATGCAGCGTCCCCACCATTGTTGCACAAAATGTAAGACAAACAATCCTGCAGCTGATGAACTCTGAGCACTGTGAATGTACACAGTGCGTGCTCCGCCGACTCCACCTCACAAAATCTGCAAATCTGTACCCCTGACTCACCAACATTGGCCGGTATCGCTTTAGTGAACAGGCCACATATCATCTGTGTACTTCCGCTAGACTGTGGTTTGCTCCCTGGAGAGTTTGATAAACAGGCTGGCACATCCAGACAGCATTATACTTCTCATCCCACTTGCCAACCTCATTATTCAAGTGGCACTTGGTGGTTGCTACGAAGGGCTCAGGTCCCACTGGGAGAAGCGCAGATTCTTTCCTCACCAGTTTATCTGCCTCCTTGTTCCTTCCTATTCCTGTATGATCTGGCACCCAACACAGTGTTAATGTATTTTCCTTTGCCAAGGTCTTCGGCATTCCCAAACCAGCCCCGATGTAATGGTATAGGAAGCCAAGACCTTAAATGCAGCCTAACTGTCCGACATAATGTACATTCTTTTCCTCCTCAGGCCCCCATGCAGGAGGTCCTGCATGCACACAATTACAGCGAAGAGCACTGCTTGGAAAACCCAGTGGTGTCGCTGTCTGGATTCCCGCCAATAAACTCCTGTGCGCCTGGTAGACCATCCTTGACTGATCCGCCTGTATAGTTTACCATGGCCCCAGCCTCAAGAGAAGGACCACCCCCTTCCCATGTGGATGTTCCATGGATTCGTACCCTGAAGGGAAGCTAGAATTTAAACTTTGTCTGTATTAAATCCCAGACATGCATAGTGGGCCCCTATGCTCGCACCTTGTCCAACATCAGGTGGTGGGGCGCCCTTCTTACAAGACCCAATTCCCGCATACCCTACACTGCATTGTACCTGAGCGTTTCTCGGGTTTTCAGACACATGAGAGACACACCCCAAAGTGTGTGAGGAACCATAATAAGAGCCAACAAGTAGATGGTTTATTATTGAAAACATTAACAAGAAGATTAATACTTAAATCTTATGATTATTTATTCATTATCCCTTACATTTCACCTTGAAATTTAGAATGAAAAAGCAATTATTTAGGGCCGAGCATGTCCTCGGGGCGAACCCACTTATCGAACTCTTCAGCTGTTAAATACCCCAGTTTAATGGCCGTCTCCTTCAAAGTTGAATTCTCCTTGTGCGCAGTTTTAGCGATTTTGGCCGCCTGTAAAGATAGTAACGTTCATCAGTGGAACTTGCACATAAACTTTGCAAAGAGAGCGTGGCACATATATTCAGATACCCAAAATGTTCAATATTTATTCGTGATAAATCAATCCACAACTTCCTCTGATTGCTCATGTTGAGTTGTACAAAAGATAACTGTAAGCCCGATAAATGATCAATTAACGACTTCAATGAGTGTATCTGACGACGTTTGATCACTTACACCCCATTATACGTTAACCAGAAGTAACATTGACAGAATTCTACAGGTGTTTTTATAATAGATCCTTCACATTATGCGAATTAAAATAAATCACTTCGTTTACACATTCCAGTTTATCTCGCTAGAATCTATTTTGTTCAAACCTACATTAACACGATTTAGATCTCTTGGAATTGTTCTTTTACGTCCTTTTTAAACGAGTCGAGGCTTATAACGCTCAATATCTTATGCTAGTTCATTGTGACACAATACGCTGAGGCTGTGACTGCGCATATTCGGTGACGTTCGTCCTCCCTTGGAATCACGGACGCCTTCAGGTTGGCTGAACAGTTGGACACTTCCACTTGCATTGGCCAGCCGCTTTTGGTTATTGCGGTTGCTCTTTTCGTTGTGTCAGGAACTCGTTGTTTTACCCTGCTTTGTTAATAGGAATTTATAGACCAAGTGTCAAATCTTAATATGCTTCCCCACAATTTACAATTTGCAGCTTTATTTCTCGACTAGGACTCTTTATTTATTGGCGAAAAAAGTTTGTACTTTTCTGCAATAGGTTAGCAGTTAGAAGAGTAAACTGTAAGTGACCCCATGAATTCAAGTCTGTGTAGCGCAAAACCTTTCAGCAATTTGCATCAGTTCAGCCCTCACACCTCGCAGCAAAGTTCTACTTTCTTGTCCTCTTCACACGTCCGAGAGATCTGCAAAGAGCTGCAATTTTCTATCTTGGGAGGTCCAGAAGGGTGTCTTAAACTCATCACGTTGTTCTTGGATCAACAGGGTGCATATGTATAAGAACCCTGATTGCTTTGCGCTGGCATGCGAAAACTAGGAACGAAAAAGAACATGATCTCCCAATACAGAATGACGTAACTCGCCGCCTAGCTCAGGAAAACTGCATGAAAGGCTGGCATAAGTTCCAATGGAAACACACTATGGAGAAACAGCTTTTCAGACGATAAGTGCAAGAGAAAAATAGATTTGAAGATGGATACTGAAAGGCGAGGGCGGTGACAGTAACCTTCCTCATACAGGCTCCACTGAAAGGTGGATGCAGGGGGTAATGCATTAGACTGCATAAGGGAAACAAAGAATATGGACTGACCGCTTGATAATGCTACGACTGCATGTATTGATATCAATCCGTTAGTTACCTCATATTTATTTCATATGCCCATTCTTAATTTCATTGAATTCCTTTTCATAGTCTTTGTACATTTAAAATAATTATATAACGGGGTATTACATAATGAACATTAATTAATTGTCATAATCGTACAGCTGTCGTTATTTCCAATTTCAAACATGGCGAGTCAAGCCTACGATGTCAGGCATATCGATTACCTGACCTCAGTCGTGATATATCGATATATTGCCTTATCAGAGGGAGCGGTCCATATTCTTTGCTTTTACCCAATAAGGAAACAAGCAAGGAGTCTATCAGTCTGAGACACCAACAAACAGCATTGTCACACAGTCCTCCTACTAACGATTGATCTCTTTCTTAATTGACTCAGTAAGGTAGGATGACATCCTTTGGTATACCAGAATACCTGTGAACGATGGTTCTCAGGTTCTCACAGAGAATTTTGTCACATGAAGATGCAAAAGACAAGCACGCAACGGTGCTCCGCAGGGGAGTGCATCCAAATATTGAACCCCTGGAATGCACTCTATTGAGCATGGCAATGCTGACAGGGTCATTCCTTGCGTGCTGACAGCCAGAACACAAGGGATACTCCATTAGAAATTGAAATAGTGGCTTTATTGGCAGGGCACATAAACCCTACTCAATGAAACACGCTAAACAGTGCTTGGCTGGGATCTCGAGGTGAACATGGTGTCAGCAGTTAATCATGATATGGAAATGTCCCTCAACCCTCTGAAAGCGGAAATAAGATCCATGAAGGGAATTACAGCAGTCGATGCCTGCAGTTGGAAATCCATAATTGTCTACTCATAAGTACATTAATTCCCATCCCCGCTCAGAAAGATTTATTGTTGACAATAATTTAATAAAATTTACATTAACATGCAATCTCCAATTAATTTATTGAATGCGTAACTGACTCACCTTGTCGTAGCCAATGTGTGGGTTAAGTGCAGTGACTAACATAAGAGATTCATGAAGCAATTTCTCAATTCTGTCTCTGTTGGCTTCAATTCCAGTGACGCAGTGCTCCGTGAAGGCCTTTGAGCTGTCAGCAAGAAGACGGACAGAGCGCAGGACATTAGCGACCATCATGGGTTTGAACACGTTCAACTCAAAATGACCGTTGCTTCCTCCTATTGTGACTGCTACGTGGTTCCCCATAACTTGAGCGGCCACCATTGTGATGGCTTCGCATTGAGTTGGGTTCACTTTCCCTGGAAAATAAACAGTTTGTGTTACGTGAACACGAACGAAATCTGGTATCAATCAATTCTCTACAAGTTGAGAATAAGGCCATTGTCTCTCGTAGCACTTCTTTGGCTGACCTCAACGTCTGTTTGCGCATAAGCTATTCTTTCTTGTTTACTTTCCTTGGCTCTACGAAGTAGAAAGGAATGTTATGCCATCGGCTGTTGAGTTCTCTTCGGATCTTTACATTTCAGACCATACTGAGTCCGAAAACACTATTTGGGGAAATGTTATACGTGTGTGCCACCCAGCTCGCAGGTCACCACGAGACACCAAAATAAGGGTATTAGAAAAATCCGCCCAAAGCTAACTATAGTTATCATAATACCAAATATGTTTTCTCAAAAAACCGGTGGTAACAATTTAGATTAAATTTTTTATAAGGACAGCTCCTAATGAGAAGACAATACCATGGAATCCCCATCCGTGGGAAAATGATGGGAGCAGCACAATAAATTACCAAACATTTCGACGAAAATGTTACTAGTATCTTCGGAAAAACTTAGTGGGTAGTCTAATCAAATGTCCATACGATGAGACGTTAGCAATGCGTATAAGATATACAGGGGCTAATCCAGAAATTCTGGAATTTCAACCACCGTCGTTTCACTTACTACCATTTCTAAAAGTTTTTACCCGATAACTCTGGAAAAGATATTATTATCCACTGTGTATAAATAGCTCAATAATGGTCGGGGGGAGAGTATGAGCAGCGCAATAAATTCAGGAACCGTAAGGGCTTCCGCTTTCTGCTAAAATGATGTGATGTTTTACCAAGTTCAAATGAACTGAGTGAAAAATAAAGTGATTTAGTAACAACCGACTGGAAACTAGTGAATTTATGTACAGCTAAGGAAAGCACACTGATATTTTAAATAAGGAGCTAACCCTGTTTGCGAATTTGTGCGAGTTTGTTGCATTATCGCGCTTTGTTAGATAGTACCATTTTTATCTCCCAAGTCTGACTCTGATGGATATACTGATACGTTCTCCATGTTCCCCATTGTGCACAATCTCAAAATGGTTCAGTGAAGTTTTACTTTATATTAGAAATACTGAAACCATGAACGAAAAGTGAAGCCACTAGTCCTGCCACCGCTCGTTCTGGTAAACGGTATTAAGTCCACTCCATAACTATAATTTGCCCACTGGCAAAAAAGTGTTGAAGTGTAAAAAGTAATATTAACAAATAATTAGGAAAGTGGTAACTTGGCTTCATCCGAACAAAAGAAATTGAAAAAAAAGAAAGCAGTTCGCGTGGTTACACCATTGATTACGAGTGCCAAAGGCCACAGGAGGGAATTTGTGCCTCTATGTTCATTAGAAGAAATGCAGCCCTTTATACTTCCTAGTATCAAACACAGGCACGTGCTAAACAGGTAAACACTTCCTACATTTCACAAATAAATGTGTTCAAAAGGAATAAAACCCACTTACCAGGCATTATAGAAGAACCGGGCTCATTCTCAGGCAATGACAACTCCCCGAGGCCGCAACGTGGTCCAGAGGCCAAAAATCGGATGTCATTGGCAATTTTCATGAGACTTACTGCGACTGTATTCAACGCCCCGGACACTTCAACCAAAGAGTCGTGAGCAGCCAGAGCTTCGAATTTGTTCGGAGCTGATACGAAAGGTAGACCTTGGAAACGAATGCGCTTTTGTTAAAAACATACATGCAACCAACGAACAAGTCAGTGCCAGTTTATGGTGTCCTAGTAACTAGGCATGCGGAAATATTAAATTAATCATATACTGAGAAATAATAACTCCTGGGAAAGTCGAATTTTGGCTCTGAAACAGTGCCACTATTTGCCGTCGACATGGGCTTTGCAGTGGGTGACACTGCAAATGTCAGCTATTGCATGATTGTCATCACAACGAAATGAGAAGAAAAGTTACGTGATCAACTAAACATTCTCTTCAGAACGTTCCAAGGCTTTCTGAACTAAAAATATTTTTCTCAATTTTGAATATTTTTTTGGGAGGACGGAGTTACTAACAGCCAGGACACAATATCCAGCACAACAAATCATGACCAAATTCGACAAAAAACGGTTTGAGAGTAGATTTTTCCCAATAATTCCCACAATATCGTTTTTCAAAAAATCGTGATGGTAGTCTAATGAGTTACCCGGCACTACAATAATGCTTATAAAATAATTATTGACATCCCACGAAATTCTCCTTCAAACTTGCTCCAATGTATGTAATTTATTTGGTATGCACCTATTTTGGTTTATTAGTCATTCTGGATGATATACTCTTGTTTTCAGTCAGGCAATTTTTTTTACTCACCAAAGAGCGAAAACAAAGCAAGTATAGAGGCAAATTTTACTACTTGAAGGAGCTCGTGGGACAATGTAGCGAAAGTTATCTTTTCTTCACGGCCTGTTCTCCCGTCTCACAACAACCACCCATCATGTCACGTCAATTACTTAGAAAACATCAATTTTCATTGTTCCTTTGTAGTCAGGTTTTATATCGTTCACTGGTATTTTTTTATGCTGAATCGAATGTGATGGGTCCCAGAGAAACTGCATCAAGCTGTGATAAACCGTTGCGTAATAATTTATCTTTTCTCAATAACTAACAGCAAAATATGCTAATATGATGTTTACATGATGTATTGGGGCGAGGGGACAGAATGTGCTTGTTTGTGAGTATGAGCTTGTAATCTTTCAGAGGGTGTGTGAGTAATTGACATGATGATCGCAGTTAGTGGGCTCCTCCTGCAGGTATGGAAGAAAAGGCCCCCAGATGGGTAAATAAACACATTAAATCTCGCTCACTCCGCAATCTTTATTTCAAGTCTGAGCCTGACTGACGCTTTTTATCCTTAGTTTTCCTTGGCTTCATCCCCCTCCTTCTTCTCCGTTGTATTATTCAATTCGCAGGACAAAACAACTCCTACAAATGAGAAGCAATAAAATCACACACCAAAATATGAACCAACCAGTGAGCTCGCTGATTTGTTGAGCGCATTTCTCCGCAAAACCAATCCGTGTGTTCAAGCCAGTGCCAACAGCAGTACCGCCCAGCGCCAATTGGTACAGTCTTGGAAGGGTGTCTTGAATGCGCTTGATTCCATACTCAATTTGTGTGGTGTAGCCGCTGAATTCTTGCCCAAGAGTCAACGGAGTGGCATCCTATGGGAACGTGCAATAATTAAATACAATAAGCGAAGTAAGAGAATCAATCACTGGGAGACAACACGACACACTGAATACATGAAGTAAACCCGACACAAACAGATAATAGACCACATAAGTTGAATACATTGGACATCCAGATGGTTGTATGAGGTTGTATTTATCAATTAGTTCAAAACTGAGCAATTGGACTTCTTCGGCACGGCTCTAATGCCTTCACGCTGAAAAATGTGTCTACATTCAACTTTGAGGAAGAATGGCAGGACTTTGGAACTTATTATTTCTTCGTGACAAACCAGAGATACGAAAAGGAGGTTACGAAACGAGTGGGGGGGGGGGGCCTAACTCGTTGCAAAATGTTGTCAAAAATATCACCAACTTTTTGACTTCGTTTTCTTCACTGGAGTCTTTCTCGCTAATAAAAGACTTTGAACTTGGAACGTACAAGCCTACATATGAAACGAGAGACCTTGATTTTGAAAAAAGAAACGTTAAATTTGAAAATCAACAATGAAACTAAAGAAGGAAAAATTGAAAAAATTTAATAACAGAACAGAAACAATATGAATTTCGAACTAAAAACAATTTGATCTACAATATTAATCCTATAACTTTTAACTGAAAACATAAACTGCATGCCACGAAGGTAGAACTAAAATTGTAGACCAGAGAATGTCAACTTAACATCAGAAACAACTTGATGTGAACGTTGACATGGAGAATTATACAGAAAACCTCTAAATTTCAAAACACAAACCTAAATTCGAAATGAGACCTTGAGCTTGAGCAGAAAATACAACACATCAATTTAGACTATCCTTTAATATAAAACGGGAAATAATATAATAAAAACGAAAAATCTTCAATTCGAATTAAAAATGTTGAATAAGCGATGATCGAATTCTAAATAAAAACTCTGCAAGTTATTACACAACGGTTTATTATTCTCATGAACAGCTTGACCTAGTATTACTGCTCCGTGACCCATCCCATTCGATTCAGCATCGAAAAATACTAGTAAATCATACGAAACATGACCTGACAACAACGGAACCACGGAAACTAAATATTCCCCTGGCACCAGGCGCCTGTAAGTGCCTGTAGGTAATTGGCACGATGTTACAAGATGAGCGGGCGGGTGGTTTTGATGTGACAGGAGGGAGGGAGTACTAACGACGAAATGTTGACTTCCGCTGTAGTTCCCGCGAGTTCTTCCAATTAGTTAACTTAGGCTCACTATAACTACTGTATTTGCACTATACGCAGTTGTACACATCTGATACTCATTCCATTCGACCCAGGATGTAAAAATACCTTGAAAACTATACGAAACACGGCGTATTTGCGAATTATACTGCGTTTAGTTAATTTTTTAAACCCTTTTTTGTCCATAACAATCATGGGCTTCGTCTGATCGGATTGACACAACTAGATACCAAATGGGATTTTTGTGCGAAAGAACGAATTTTTTAGAACACGTTAAAGGCACAAAACGGCCTGGACGGCGGATGGACATTGCAGATTTGGAATCCCCATGTCTTGAAACGTTAAGTATCAAATTTTGAGGGGGGGTTGTAAAAAAATTTTTCCTGATCGAAAACATACACGGAACTAAAAATGTGTGTTTAAAAATAAAGGAAGCTTAAAATTTGAAATTGATTGAGGACGATATTATATTTATTATTCAAAAAGCCCATAACGGACGCCCTCGTGTTCCGAAATATAGAGCTGGTTAATGAAATTCTAGAATTTGAAGCCATATTTACATAGAGTTTGGAAACGAAAGCCAATTTGCAACGGATAACTTTCAATTCGATTTGAAATGCCTAGAATTAGCTTTGATAAACATTTGGTGCGCCTTGAAAACGTTACTCTCTAGAAGGGTTTAGACTAGTTCGGTTTATCAACTAGACCAACAAACCTGATCAAACACCATTAGATAGGACCTTGAAGAAACCAAACAGTGGCGTTAAAATGAGGTCTATCACATGAATGAAAACTGAATGTATTATTCGCTTAAATGTGTAGGAACTTAATTGAATTCGAATTCAATTTTATGGGCTCTTTGAGCCTATGCAACACGAAGGGCCAATGTCAGGTTATACCCAAATAGTTCCATTTCTACTTTCTAGAGAGATCCAGGTCGGCTAAGCAGCAGCAATTCAGACAAACGTTTCTAAGATCTGACGTCGGTCTTAGCTTCATTTGTGCAATTTAGTTGGAAGACACGAGTGTAGCAAAAATTTTAGAGAATTCCTCAAGCGCTATAGGAGAAAACAAATATTATGAGGCTTGCATCATAGTACGAGCTCGGAAGTTGGGAGTTTTGGAGGCTGATCTTGCAAATCTGGGGGATCAGAGTCGTTGAAAATGCAATTTAGCGCCACCAATAGGTGATCGAGGGAAAGAAGTCCCGTCGAACTACTCTCGTCATAAAACATCAGTGCCCACGAAATTGCTTTCAAAATGACTTCAAATCAAACGACGTGAAAAACGAGCAAATGGAGGCGTACGCTCCACAAATCTTCAGTTATCGACTGCCAGAGAGTTAAAAGTGAAATAAAATACACAAACCAATTACTTCTTCATTCGCCGAGAAATAAAAGTTAACGACGTGTGACATGTTTTCCACTTTTGTAAGTTACGTAAGCAAACACCATATTCTGAGCTACTTATTTAAATATCTCACTCAACTTTCATTGCCTTCCGTGAAGTTGTGTCGACCTGATCCTAACGTGTTACATCTTCTTTTACGTCGATGCAAACAAAATATAATCTGAAACTCAGTGGCTGAGCCCACAATAGAACACGATCATTATATTACAGTAATAAATTACGACGTGCAACAATTGCAGAAACGCCGCAAATTATTAAACAACGGTTTATTTTTCTCTTGCACAACATGATTGTAACCTATACTATTCGATCAGACACTGAAAAATATTGGAAGACCTGGAAACGGCAACTCATATGCAAATATTGTAGTTTGTAGAGCAACAAATTTCCTGATCGAAAAAATTATTGAATGTCGTGATTCAAGCGAAGAAACTCAATCAAAACGACATCACACAAGATTTGAGTTTTCAATATGTATTTTTAGCGAATCCACTGGTAACAACCTTGGCGCGATATTACACCTCTGAGACTGGATCCATTCGATTTAGTGACATACGGACAGTGCTTAATGCCGTACAACGCCTGGTGTTTCCATCAATATTTCCGCTAATTTTCTGGTTACCCTCCAAGACCCATTCCATTCAATTCAGCATCGAAAAATACTAGTAATGAATACGAAACATGCCGTGACTACTACGGAAATTGGCAATTCTAGGCAATTGAACTGACGAGTGTCTGGAGTGAGATGGGAGGCAGTAAGCAGGACAGGAAGAAACGATAACTTTTGCCCCGCTTATACGCTATATAGTTTCTTCCAGTAGTAGAATGCACCACACTATATTTACAGTTACTTCAATGTTTTCCATTTAGACACACCTCTGAGACTCGTCCTATTCCATCAAACATCGAAACATACCTTGGAAACGATACCAATCACGACGTAATTGCAATAAAACACTCAGAATTTCGTTTTTGGCTAATTTTTTGCCCATAAAATTGAATTGCCAAGTAGCCGGACATAAGTAGTGCCCAACTGGCACTTTTAAGAGAAAAGACGGATTTTGTAGACCACATTAAAGGCAAAATATTGATTGGACGGCAGACAGACATTGCAGATTTGGAAGCCCCGTGCCTTGAAACGTGAAGTGCCAACGTTTGAGTGGGTGATGTAAAAAAATGTCGTGCCCTAAAACAGGTATATAATTCGGAATGAATTCACTGAAGAACGAAGAAAGTTTTTGAAGACGAGAAAATGGATATGAAACAATAAAACAGCTATTCTAATGGAAACTCAAACTCCCATGAGGGCGAACATGACCAAAGTCCACAGGATACCAACATCAGGGAGTCAATCGGTTCTGGAGCTATCCCAGTCTATCGTGAACTTAACGGGACAGAAGTGTTCAACTAGCAATAACCACGCCACAAGAATCCTTCATTGGGTATAGTTTTGTCACTGTGCATAAAATACGCAGCATAACCTCCATCACTAAAGCATAGCTTTTCTAATTTAGTACAATTTCGACACCAGCTTGCCGTTTATGCTTCATGCAGAAGAAGCAATTAATACGTGTTTTACTAATGTACCTGTCGCTCACAGGTCCTGGAGAGCAGATCATTAAATAAGGAAGTTCAGCTCATGCAACCAAAAACCATAAAATTCATCATTTGTAAGAAATCTCGTGAAACAGATTTTGGTGCAAAAATTTGCAACACCAATTTAATTGACGCAATAGCTTCATTTTCTATAAAAATTCGCTAAAAATACAGCACCAACCTGAGTGTGAGTTCGTCCAATTTTGATGATGTCGGCGAATTCTTTCGCCTTGCAATCTAAAGCTTTGTGGAGCTCGCAGAGATTCGGTATCAAGATCCTGTTAATTTCAGAAGCGACAGCGATGTGCATAGCTGTTGGAAACGTGTCGTTCGAACTTTGAGACTTGTTCACATGATCGTTCGGATGGACGGGAGTCTTCGAACCCAGTTTACCACCCAGGATTTCGATGGCTCGATTGCTGATGACCTGAAAGAGTAAATTTGTCAATTATGAACATATTGGTTTGAGGTCCTTGTTGAGGGCTACATTCGACTTAATGAGTGAGGTTTCGCTGGAGATAGTCAACCCCCGCCACTACACAGTCTTCTAATATAGTCAGAGCTGCACTGACGAAGAAGAATTATCAAAATTATCTAAACAAGGTTCTAAATGAATCTCAACTGATGTGTTTCTATTTGAAACTAACTCTTGAACCAAACAAACCTAGTTTCTTAATATTCATCTATTGATTCCAAAGCGGTTACGCTCACAAGTAAATGTGTGATCTCACTATTCTACAGTAGATCTGGTCCAAGTAGTCACTCAGAGCAGGGATCACGCATTCACATGACGAACCTAGAAGAACGCATGTTCGTAAGGCACTGTAGCACTGTAGTAGCCTAGCCACGTACAAAGGCTGGGGTACTCACTAATAGAGGGGGCGACGACAACCACACCAACCAGTACTATGGAGAAAATATTGATACATTTGGCAAGGCAGAAGCTAGGAATAGCTAAGGTGCCGCTACATTCAGGAACTTGGAAACCATAAGAGAGCTTGGCACGATCATAGCTTGGCCCAGGTACGAGTTTGACAGGAAATCAAAGAGCAAGGAAGAGTATGGAACAGCAAAATTAATCGATTTAGGCCTCTAATAGCGTCAACCTCTACACAGATGAATCTAAAAACCTGGAGAGTACTGGCTCTGGGGTGTGGTTAAGTGGCCCTAGAAGAAGTGGACGTAAAAGACCCTGGGCCCTACTCCAATGGGTTTTCAAGAAGAGATTTGTGCTTTCATCACAGGGGCTGTCATAATGAATGAAAAAGGGCGTCGAAATGAAAATATCAACATAATGTCTAATAGTCGAACGACCTCCAATGCGTTGAGAAACTACTGTACAACACCAAAATTGGTGAGGGCATGCAGGATGCTCTGAAACTCTAATAGACGTTTATTAGATCACTGGGCGTAAAGGGATCACTGGAAATGAGAGGGCATGGAGAGATCATCTTGCCTGACTCGGCTCGTATACTATACCTATAGGGCATCTCTGTCTCTAGTCAAGAGGACTGTGAGAGAACATGCTAAGAGAATGCATCAGACTGTCTAGGACCCTGCGGGAGTGGCACGCTCCACACGCTTTATATCTGATGATGTAGAGGACAGAATTAAGGCAGATATTGGAAATCATCGCGGGACACTAAAAATGAACAAACACATGTATGTTATGGGCACAGTCAACACCCCTCGGTTCCAGGGGTGTGGTACAGATAAGGAAACTCCCTATCATGTCCTGCCACAGTTACAGAGACTCGAAAGGAGCGATTTTTGGTCTTTGATACAACTTCTCCAAGGGTGGATCTCAAAGAACACTTCAGGAAAAACCTAGCGTTCCTTAGGAGCTAGGCATGGGGCTGTCAGAGTAGTAGTTTTGTACATGTGAAACAGTCCAGACCACTGGTGCAAGAGGAGGTGTCAGCAGATGTTCTATTAGCATCGCTAGTTTGTATCTAAACTGGGTTATATCATGGCACTTCTCCTTCCCTCTCCCAAACCATATATTCCTCAACACTTGTTGAAGTCCCAGTTTCTTTAATATCTTTATATTCAGTTTTTCCGAAAACTGCTGTCCCTTTCATTATAAAAAAATAAGAAAAATGTATTAAAAAAAGAATCACCATTGCTATTTTTAGAATTTGTACGAGAAAACCCCGCTAGACAGTGCCACCTTCTCCACAAACACACGTAAATTCTGAACACCTACAGATGTCGGGAAAACAGTCAATCGAAAAAATGCATACACATACATCTGGTATCGACATTAAACCAACATTACAATTATTTGTTTCGGAGTGTCAGAAAACCTGAAAGCTTGCAGATTGGTTTATACCTAACATCGCTGATAACACGCTGATAAGGAAATTCTATTGCAAAGTAACAATAAAATACAAAATAATAATGGTACGTCGTTTTGAGTTGTGAGACCAGAAAAATTAAAACGAACAGAATCCTACTAATCAATTAACGAAATATCAACTAAACGTACTTCATTGGTGTTCATGTTGCTTTGTGTTCCAGACCCTGTTTGCCAAATCACCAAAGGGAAATGGCCTTCGTCGTACAATTTTCCAGAAATAACATCATCTGCAGCCTTGGAAATGGCGTCAGATATCTTCGGATCCAACCCGTAATTTTTGTTGACTATAGCAGCGGCTTTCTTCAAAATACCCATTGCTGTGATGACGGGGTACTACCAACATGTAGAAACAAACAGTTATAAGGAGGAGTTGACGTAATGGGCAGTTGTTACAAAACCAAATTGAAGTTGTTTCGTTGTATGCTTTAAACTAATTTATCTCTCTCCCTTCGCATCCTGTTGTTCAAGTTTCAACTTAAATTCACGTCTGCCATCTCTGAATGTTGAGCTGGTAATTCCATAAAGAACTGTCGAGGTTGAGTCGGATTATCCGCCTTATGGAGTTACCTAATTCCATAAGAACAAGCATGTGACTACGTGTACGTAAATTGCACTTATTGATGTATATAATTTATATACAGATGCATTTACAATCACAGACCCACACAGATATAGCTCTCATTCACTCACTCAAAATCCAGACAAAATTGACCCCTCTGTTCTAAAAAACTTCCACAAACTTGACACAAATTTCAATTGGACGGAAATATATTATGCCGAATTCGAATTAGGTCTAGTAAAAGCGATTATTCACGTTGAAATTAACAAGGGAAGTTAGGTTAACAAAAATGATGTCGACGTCAGTAAAGCATGCAACTTCATTGAACACGCCAACGTGTAGGTAATTGATTGATCTGCCAACACGATTTTTTGAGGTTTGTGTAAACAGTTCTAGAATTGCGAGGAAGACAACGTGAAATTACAATACTTTCCTTACCCTTTGGGTAGTGGAAAGTAAAAAGTTAGGCAACAGAACGTTAGTTTAAATTCCGGAATCCCTGTGGTTGCTTCCGATTATCTAATGGCCACTATATTGAACCCTCATCGTTAAGGTAGATTATTGAATTACCTTTTTAGGGACGCTCGTGCCTCATGAGCAAGATCTACAAGGAAACTACCTCACTAAAATCACTTTTCGCTAAATGTTTGACAATTTATCGCTGCTCTTGCCATTTTCTCACAGATGAGAATTTTTACGGGAACCATTTTCCCAAACAGTGTTTTTGGTAGTCAGAAGCCCTTGAAACGTAAAGATATGAAGGACAATACATTTTTTAAATTGCCAGAAAATTATGTAACATTCTTCATTCTTACTTGGTGGGGCTAAGGAAAGTAAAAAGTATTCATTTTATTGAACCTAAACGACCTCCCGACATACATAAATGTTTTGATCTAACTGTTCTCACGTAATATGTTAAGGAAGATAAGAAATTAAGAAAAAAACATAACGTCAGCAGTAGAATCTTGCCAAGGCAGCAGTCAAGAAGTGTACAGTTGCTTCCCATATTGTCTCATTTCAGAACCAAGACACCAAATATACATAGAATTGACTCAGTCATGAACTAACAACGTGAAGTCACTGGTATTCCCAGATGAATGAATGATACAAGCCCAACCAGGGTATTTAAGGAATTAGAGATAATAAACAGCGAATAACATAAATAGAAAATGAATTATTGAGGCCAACGGAAAAATTTGACGTTTTTGAAGTAGGTAGGTGCATGCTTTACAGAAGCCGAGAAGCTCTTTTGTTGACCTCTCTTCCCTCACGATATCTACCAAAATTACAGCTACCAGTCACAGTACGAATCTGAGACAAATAGTGATTGTGATATGGAAGCACGACGTCTCATAATACTGCACTTGCGACACCATTTAAATAAATTATGTAATTCCACGTAAGTTCTCATTCAATCTTGACGTGCACTGTGGGGGAAATTTTATCAATCTCTCTCTCTCTCTCTCTCTCTCTCTCTCTCTCTCTCTCTCTCTCTCTCTCTCTCTCTCTCTCTCTCTCTCTCTCTCTCTCTCTCTCTCTCTCTCTCTCTCTCTCTCTCTCTCTCTCTCTCTCTCTCTCTCTCTCTCTCTCTCTCTCTCTCTCTCGATCCTAATAACTTTCTCTTGTTTTAATTTCAGATGGGCGAGCAGTAGAGGTGGCGCGAAACAGAATGCTACGAATACTAATAAGCGGCTTACTGTTGGAAGTGTATTAACAGTTACGTCATCAAAGATAGATATTCATCGCTAAGTCCTTCTCCGTGAGGGCAATTCATAGGACACAACTTCCAACATCGAGCTTTGCTTCCTCGATATTAACTGAGCAATTACGTCTAAAAATCTACTTTCTAATCCCAGTATGAAAAGAAAGTCGATCAGGTCAATCTGCAAAGCGTAATAAGTTATTAACAACAACAAAAATACGTGTTGTGGCGCATCAGACGGTCCGACGTCTGTTCAACGATTTTTTCCGCGCTAGCAACTAACTCAATCTGTTTTTTTACCCAGTTTATATAAACTTGGCGCAACTTATGTTAACGCTCTATACAACAACTGGTAACAATTAACGTTTCGGAATTTATTGAGTTGCCCCTACTTAATTTACAGACTTTATCGAGTCATCAACATACAGGTACTTCATAGAACTGTTGAGGTCAAGGAAAAAAGGGAGAACAAAGAAGAAAGTGAGGCTTTTAGAAATTATAGGGGAAAATGTGATAACAAAACAAAACAAAGAAACGACAGTACTCTGATTTAAGTATTTTCCTGAGTTGCTCCTATTCACCTTACACCCATTATTAAACTTCCTTTGTACAGGAAGCTTATTGGACTACTAATAAGATTTTCGTTAGAACGTTACAACCTTGGATTGATGAATAATATTTAGCGGAACTAAACCTACACTAAAATGAATTTCTGCCCAAATTCTTGATAATTTATTGTTCTGATCACGTTTTCCCATTTTACCGTTCCTAGTAATTTATTTTCGCGCCTCCACAAAATAACGAACGAGCTCAGCTGGTTGAGCTGCTCTCCCACAAACTTTACTGCACCGACACAATCACATACACTATGTGCCAAAATCAGGGAGCAGGAAAAATTTAAATTTTTACGCAATTTTTCAAACAGTTACATTTTTAGAAAAATGTATACCTTGGATCTATAAGCCAGTGGCATTAGTTATTTAAAAGGATGGTCATTTGATGATCGATGCGTGCTGTAATAAATGTCTTCCTTTCACACAATACAGCAGGTTAAAAATAAAATCTTGATCAGTTCTTCCGCCAGTCATTAATCAGTAATTACAATACTATGACAGTTGTCGCTCACAATCACATAAGACTACCCAGTTCACTGTGGCAAGTCTTTTGACTTGCTAATAAAAACTGTGTTCTAATGACACGCAGTAGTTGTAATGGTGTGAAAATTTGTCTGATACAATAATGTAAAGCCTCCTCTACATTCTCACAGAGCATTCTCGCCAAAGGGGACTAAGCGTTAACACACCCACCACATTCTTGCAAAGTATCCAGGAGGAGCGAATCTAATGCATATGTTCCTCGTGACCCTGTGGATTCATGGTACAAAAACGAGGAAAGGATGAACCTCTCCATATTCTTGCTCCCCTGGCTACTCCGCGAGAGTCTGGAAGGGCCTCAACATTAATAACAAATAACGCCTTAATACTTCTCCTCCCCGTCTCTATTTACCTCATGTATAAGACACACTATGTATTTTTCGTTCTACTACTCGTATAACTATGATGCTTTAAAAAACCGGAAATGGTTGACGAGCAAATAATATATCTGTTTTTCTCGCACTAGAAACGTGGACTTGAAAGAAAAAAGTAAATAAGCCCTATACATTACATTCCTAACTACAAGAGCAAAGAAATTGAATAAATTCTCACCGGCATCCTCTCTGGTGGGCCACCAATCGGAAAATTGATGGTCGATCTGACAGTCTGGGCTCCATAATACTTGTCTTCTGGTACTTTCAGTTCACCGAAAGTGTCACTTTCAATGCGATAACCAGCTTCTTTGTTCTGAAACAAAAATAGATGTCATTGAATCGCTGTACTCGTACCTTCATTCCCATTGTTTTCACTGCTTCCAGCTTCATTCCCTCCAACTCCCCACTAAAACAAGACAGCTCGCCATAAAATTGGGGTTTAGATATTTTTAGGCCAAGTTAATTAAGAAACGAGGTGAAAGCGATTGTACGAGTGCAGTATGGACTTCTTTCAACTTGACTGTGCAAATCGAATCACCAATCCCGTGCTGAGAGTGGAGACCCAGATAGAGAAAGTTCCTCCCTTGTCGGTTAGTGGTATCATTAGTTGAGCAGATTGCACGCTGCGCCTTTAAATTGATTCTGAGTCTCGTTTGAAAAGCTGTTCATTCAAAAGGTTCAACGCACAGTGTATTTCTCGGGTTCGTTCCCTTTGAATTACTATGAGCAACACCAAGTGCGAGCATTGCAATTTTGTTTGTGAATCAAGACGTCATTTTATTTATTTTAATTTTACGACAATAAGTGGGCTAATTTTGAATATAAGTTCAATCTTATTCAGCTGTACAAAATTGTATTTAATTCATTAATAATTATCCACAGCTAAGAGTGTTTACAACATTGAAATCAGAACGTTGAACAAAAATATCAACGTTCGCTCTAAAAATAAAAAAATAAAAAGAAGACATTTCCGATGTGCAGTGCTAATAATTACTCATTCTCTGTTCTGTGCAATACAATTGGGTTTCTCAGGCTCGCTTCGAGTCATCGATTGTCCTTTTTTAATTTATTTTGCGCCTAGTTTCATAACCAGTACTCGTTTATCCGCTTTTGGTTTTTACTTTTCCGGACACCTCTCCCGGAAGAAGGAACATCGACCGAAACACCAACTAAAGAAAAAAATTCGTCCTAACAGGCACGTCCATTTCTACGTACTGCTCTTCTTGACTACATGCATTTCATTGAGATTGAGCCACACAATGCATTCTCCATCACTTCTCCAGACTGAAGATGGGCTGGCTCCCTTTGAAGTATCGTAAACAGCTTAGATTGCCTCTAGTCAGGCACATCTTGCCAAAAAAGTAGCCAGTTCTCCTCCCATTTGGCAACCTTTAGAATAGCTGCAGGTGGTTCCCATAAAGGGTTCAGGTTTCAATGAGACAATTACACTCTTAATGTCGACTATTCCCACTCAAACACGCCCTGACCCAGTCATATGTAGTTCTGGTCAGCCAGTCTTCAGTCCTGCCTGGCATTCCCAAACCCTGGCAGGACTTACGAGGGCATGGCGCACGAAGCCAGAGCTTTGAGAGCAGCCTGACTGTCCACTATAATGTCGGTTTTCTTCCATTCTGGATGGAGTCTAGCCAGTTTGTGTGGCTTCCAAAACTGAGTCGAATTTTGGAAGTTACCCCCAAATTGAGAAGAACGAACACATAAGGAACATACGGAATTAGAGAATTAAGGAGTGAGTTTTACTGCCATTTTTAAGGACATTGCATCCAAGTTTACTAAACGTTAAGAGAGTTAACCAAATACTTCTGAAACGTTTGAACTTGGTCTTAAATCAGTTAAAAAGCTGCTTGGTAAGAAATTAGAGGGTTAGCGCTCACCATAGTCGCGGCGGTTGACAGTCGAGCTCTGCCGAGTCTGAGTTGCTCGGTGAAAGCCCACACTCCGGGGTGAGTTCCCCTTCTACCGACCAGTTGTATAACACCAGTCGTCATTCTGCCGGTTTGACCCCGAAGATAATATCCTTTGAGCTTCCGCTGAACTGAAAAGACCCGCTAAGAACCGGAGCTGTGAGCCGACGGTGAAAAAATTCTTAGCGAAAAATACTTTTTTCTTTATCAGAAGGGACCCGGGGAGAAGTGATAAGAGAAAGGTTTTATTACAGCAGGCTAGGTAAAATCAAGGTTTAGCAAAGCCGCTTTCAAGATTTTGTATTTAAAATCATGACAACTCACGTTCTCTTCGTCGACGACCTCTTTTTCTCGTCTTGCATCCCACGGTGCATTAATTTGACGGTAATCGCATTCCAACCCGTTCCTTTTCATATCTTTAGTGTTGTTTTTCCTATCTGTCACGAGCGAGGCCCTTCGTGTTTTGCGAAGGGCAAGTACGAAGAACAGACCACTACTGCAACTGACTGTTCGTGAGCGGCTACTTTGTCACAGCTCAGTAAAGTAACTTACGGAGTCGTTCATTCTGGAAAAACCGCAATAGCACTATTCGTTGATCGCACTGATGCCAGGGAATTAAAACTACAATTGTAATGGAAGACACTAATGTATAATACACTTTTTCGCTTTTGTTTATTCTGTGGTATTCAGTAGCACTGCGGTCTTTGCCTGCACTTGGTTTATAAAAGGGAAGCAATGTCTCAACATTAATAAGTATATTTTCTTACTGTCATTGTGATTAATCCCCATCCCAATTAATGAGAAGACGAGGTGATATACTCTCACCATGCACTGATCAAAAGCAATATACATGTTTATTCAACGAACACTTCATTTATAGAATTGTCTTCTCGTACACAACATTTATCAAGAGCGAAATGCAGGTCATATTACTCGAAAATATCCCGTAAGTTTGATTGAAATCGTTATACTCATTTTTGAGGAAACTCGGAAAAATATTTGGGCCTTCTCGTATCTTGGCATACATCTCTGCCCAACGACAAGCCACGAGACTAGTTGAGCATAACAGAATGTAGGAATAGATTTCAAGGAGAGGGGACTCTCCGCTGAAATTTTGAATAACATTTTTGTCGTGGTTAATTGGCTTTCTTTTATAAGAAAAACAAGGATATTGGAACCTCAGACAAAGAGCTGGGAATTTGAATTTGTCGAATATGTGCAAAAATCGTTCACCCCTGTTTTTCCATAAATTGTATGAACATTTGTTTAGTGTCACCCTTTTTTCAATTTTCCCTTCAATCTTTCTTTTCCTAAAAACGAAAATATCAGGTACGCAGCACACACCTTTCCGCAATATATACGGCTTGCTATACATACTGCAATCTTCGCATCTTCGTTCAATGTGTTTCTACGGAAACCTTTATGAGGAACAAAATGTACTAGTTTGTTGTAGGTACTCCGAACGTATGATTGAAAATTGGAAAACGGTAAATTAATATTCAAAAAATACGTTTTCCGAGCTATCACAACTTACATTTCCGTTCAACAGATAGAGACAGAAATAATTGCGGGGAACAAAATGAGGGTACAGATTGCTAGAAGACACTCCGTAAGAATGATCAAATCCAGTGAAGTTGTTACTCTGAAAATGATTTTAAAAACATTATTCACAAAACATTTTGTTACTTTCCGCTACCCGAAGGGAAGGAAAGTATAGTAATCGGCCCACAAGAAAAATTTGGGTTTTCTTCAGATCTTTACGTTTCAGACCCTACTGAGTCTAAAATACCTAATTTCGGCGCGTGGTCCGTGTGTGTGTGTGTGTGTATGTGTGTGTGTCTGTAGTTCGATTTGCGGGAGAACGGCTGATCCGATTGAGCTGGTTCTTTTTTTGTTTTGTTCGTTATTTTTTGTAGACGCCAAAATAAGGTTATGGACGATTTCGGCCGGTGGGAAGGGGGGTGGGGGACGAAAATGTACCAAAAACTAGGGGTTTTCGCATTTTTCTCGAAAACGGCTCTAACGATTTCGATCAAACTTTCGGAGAACTCTCAGCTAACTAGTCCCAACATTTTGTTCCCCATAAATGTTCCCGTAAAAATGCGTTGAACGAAGATATAGCGCCCGCCTATGTAGGTGGTGTTCGAACTTAAAGGGGTGGCGGAAAGTTGTGTGTTGCTACGCACCAGATATTTTTTTACCTCTGTTCAATGGGCAGTCAGGAGAACATTTATGTTGATAAAAATACATAGGTGTATTACTTAAAGACATTCCGTGAGTTTGGTGGAATTATTGAAGCCGTTTTGCCAAAAAGTAAGGAAAAAACCTATTTTTGTTTTATAGGCCAGTATCTCGTTTTACCGAACTTTTATGGAGATATTTAGGGAGAAGAAATTTGGGTACTAACTAGAAGAAGATTATTGTTAGAGTTTAATGAAAATTGTTGGAGTCGTTTTCGTAAAAAATACGAAAAACCCTATTTTTGGTACATTTTGGTCTCCCATTTCCCTTTCAAATCAATAGAAATCGCTCTTAACCTTATTTTCGTGTCGTCAAAGTAACAAACAACAAGAACTCGCTCATTGTTTCACAAATTGAAATACTGTAAAATTGTTTTCCTTATCAAAATTACTGTTCTTGGGAGGCTGTATCAGCGTGTCATGGAGGTTGCAGTTTTGCTGTCATGCTAGAGCCCAGTCACTCACTCAGCATCCCCTGAACCCAGAGCTGAGGAGGCCCAGCAAGTTTCCATTGAGCCAGTCTCCCGATAAAGGACTGTTGCTCATTCATCTAGCGTGGCAAGTTTTCATTAATTAAAAACACGGAGTTGAGCCGAGAGTGGTAGAAGCTTCTGTTTCACACTCAACATCTCCACCATGCATTCAATGGCCAAGTCTGCAGGTAGTTGGTCCTTGTGCTTAAGTACTGTCCTTTGCTAAAGTTAACGTACCTGTTAGTGAGTCCGTCTCCTCTGGCTTGTGAGTTACTTCGGGCCCGAAGTAACTCACAAGCCAGAGGAGACGGACTCACTAACAGGTACGTTAACTTTAGTAATTTGCCTACTGGCGGACATAACCCAATTTCTTTAATACTGTCCTTTGATTGACTACATCAAGCTCTCTAACGTTGTGCCTAATCTGGAAAGAAGGCTGAGCGGTTTCCATGATTGCGGATCTGACTGACTGCGGTCACTTCCCTAAGAATGACAACACACACCGACTTCCATTGCGAGGGGAAGACTGTTCACTCAGCCTTCTTTAGCTTATTGCTCTCTATCTTATCTGGCCCAGGAGATGTATTAGAATTTAAGCTCGTAATGTCCCTGCCTAGTTCGCTTGTTGCCCACAACAAGTGCTTGGCTTGTTTGGAGGGTCCATGATCAGCTCCCTTACCACCTTCTGGGCTTCTCTATCTAGAGCTACTGTGTCGCTGGGGAACGAGTTCGAATAGGGGGTTTTCAGCGAATCGTTGATGCTACAGGCACAGCCTGAATGACTTTGCATTGCAGCCTAAATCATGCTCTATATTCGCTTTCCTTATAAATTCCGCCAGCCTTGTCGCTTGGCTCGTTTGATGGCGTGGTGGTATATCCTTCTGAATCTATTAACACTCTGAGGGGATTATGTTCGTCAGTCCACCATGGGACTTTCTAGCCCTGCACTTGCGTTGCCCAAGTACAGAAAGCTCAGCAGGGCGCAGTGCTGTGTGGTAATGCCCACTTTGCTGACCCCCTCTTCAGGCGAGACAGCTTGCCTTATTAGTTCGGTGTTCTCAACACGCAGTTCACCTTCCAATGCCCTAGAAAATTGAGGCTAATCAGCTTTTTGGTGCAGAATCATTTTCCACAAAAGTGTCTTCAGTGAATGTTACCATCTGCAATGACAAAGTCATTAACCAGGTGATTGATTGCTATTTGTTGCCTTGTCCGTCGTGGTCTCCAGCCCATTATTTCGAGCTGTAGGGCATCACATTCAACCTGAGCCTAAGTTTAACTGTTCAACCCCAGGACAAGAAGTGAAAAATACTATTTCATCGTTTTAATACCCCAAAATGTCCCCCCCCCCCCAATGTTGTATCCATATCCATTTGCTAAAATTATTTATCTTGTTAAAATTGAAATTCTAAATTGGATGCCAATCAGCAACCCTTCGGCTCAGGGCTCAAGGATAATCATGGTCAGTTAGGCAAAACCTGCAATACCGACATTACTCGAAAGTTTTTTGCATTTTTCAGATTACCTACATAGAAAACGAAGAAAGAGTTAAAACAAACTAAAACCCACTTTAAAAAGAACAATTTTCGTTTTATAAAGACAAAATTAAAACTTACACGTGAGGAAATATATAATAGGGGGGTTTTGTATAGACTAACATAGAACTGAAAAGACTTGCAAATGGGAGGCTATGTCAAGAATTGTTGATAGTATGTATACGAAATATTGTAAGCTAAGAAGCACAAAAAAGTGTACACTTTGAAAAAACACTCACATTGGCTCACATACCACATATCTTTACAATTATTTGGATTATAATGCTTATAACTCTAATAAATACCTAGAACAATCAACCATTTATTTATAACCATGAACTTCTCTAAAACATGAACATATAAGTCCTCTTTTGGGCTGTGTCTGTGTGTGTTGCTTTTGGGCGCTAAGATTCGAGAAAAACTCGTGCCTAGGGGCTTTCCTGATGGAGCTAAGGGTCATGAACTTGTTCGGTCAATTCGGGGTCGAAGAGTGCTGAAAAATTGGTGTAAATTACTTAAATTATACTAGAAACCAAAGAAAGTAAGGAAAATTCTATAATAACCTCCTCCCCCCCCCCCCTCCGAACCGAACTATAATAGATGCACTAATAGCTGAATCCAGAGATAATTGCTCCTGAAGGTGTTTAGGACGAGATGTAGGTCGTAAGTCAGGACTCAATTCACAGCATGTCAGCCCACGAGCTCTGCATGGATTTTTGGTGTTTGGGACTTCACCGAAGGTGGAAATCAAAGAGGACTCTTGCCAGAAATACTTAGCAAGCCAGGATCTTTTGTTCATTAGGACTGGCACAATAGGACATTAGGCCGAGGTGCTTGTCCCAAATAAGGGACAGTCAGAGTTACTTTAAAAAAATATCTGGTGCGTAGCAACACCCAACTTTCCGCCACCCCCGTAATTTCGAACACCGCCTACATTTGGAGGCGCTATATCTTCGTTCAACGCATTTTTACTGGAAAATTTACGGAGAACAAAGTGTAGGGACTAGTTAGCTGAGAGTACTCCGAAAGTTTGATTGAAATCGTTAGAGCCGTTTTTGGAAAATCGGAATACCGATAAATTAATATTCGACAAATCTCCTTTTCTGAGTTAACTTGGCTTATATCTCCGTTCAACATATAAATACAGAAATAATTATAGAGAACGAAATGTGGCTATGGGTGACTTAAAGACACTTCATTAGAATTTATCACATCTGGTGAAGAAGTTACACTGGAATTTACGGAAATGTTCGAAAAAACGTTATTTTCGACACATTTTGATTTTCATCGCTGTTCAATGGACTGTCAGAGGAACATTTATTGAGAATAATATGTAGGTATTAACTATTCGGATACATCTTGAAAGTTTGGTGATAATCGTTGTTGCGGCCAACCGCAACAAAGAGAGAAAGAAGAAAGAAAAAAAAGAAAAAAAAAAGAGAAAAAGGAACTATGAACCTTTAACAGCTAGCTGGACAATACGGGAGATTGACGACAGAATCTCGACTAAGCCTTGCAGTTGATTTGGACCCTTCGACTCTTAATCTGGCTTGCCAGGGTTTTGGCCAAATCAACTCAAGCACTCTCATCCATAGGAGGGGGAGGGGCTCCCCGCGCTTTCTTCAGTAGCCGAGTTGCTAGTTGGCTGTGCGAAGCGAAAAGAAAAAGACTATTTTTTCACGCGAACAAATCGTACCACAGCGACGATTTCCATTGTTCGGTTTCGCGCACTTCGCTATCGTAAGTGTGTTTCGCTACCAACCATATCGAAGCCGTACAGCACCACCTCCGCAGCAGCTGCATCTCTGCATCTTCAGCGACCGTTCTACAACGACAATACGCTCGGCGACCCAGAAGCTAATTCGGTCAGATCAGCCAATTTTATTTCATTTTCTTACAACAGTAGACACTTTAATTTATTCAGTTGTTTATACATTATATTCCGCCTATAATTCCGTGTTGTTAATTTCAAATCCTCGGGACTAAGAGACGATCCCCGACTATTGCACGATATTTCCGCGAATCGGAAATTCGCAAGAGGTGCGCTAAACACACCCGCCATCGTTCTACATTCACATATCACAAACTAATTTTTTTTTTCATTGGTAGCAGAACGTGGTTCTTGAGGATTGTAAATAACTCACAAGACGCGATAATCTTGCAACGCGTTTCGACAATTTGCTAAAAAGACGCATTTTTATTGACTTTCGCATTTCATCGGTTTTACGATCTACTTAGGCGCAATTAGGCAGTGTTTTTCTTTTCGTTCCGGTTTTTTTTCTTCTTTTATTTTGTGCTATCAAGTGCCGTGCTCCAAATTTACTATTTATTTTGTGAATTGTGCATCCTTTCAAATTTCCTTCTTTCCCGCTTCCAACAATTCTATCCTGACCTTCAGTGTAGTCTGTTCCATCATCTTTTGAGAGCAATGGCACAAGAATTCGAGAAAGTTGCTAATACCCATCGACGAAAATTGAAGGACTTGTCTTCGGACATCTTGTTGATTAGGAATTTGGGGGAAAAAGGCTTACGGAGATCCTAATGACGTGGAGAACGTTGCATTTTTTCGCGGAATGCTAAAGAACCTAGAGTCAATGTATTCGAAATTCGAGGATTTGTGGCAGACATTTGAAGCTCTACAAGATGCAGGGGCAATCAACGTTCCCAATGCTGCAGATGTTGAGTTGCGTAAAGCTGTCAGGAATCATTATTACGGTGCTAATAAATATGTACAACTGCTCGACATGCAGAAAGAGCAATCTGCTAGGGCTAATGCTACAATTGGCACTTTTGCCAATCACAGTGAATCCAAGGTCGCTAGGAGTCTGCCCAAATTACAGCTGCCTACTTTTGATGGTAATTATTCCGAATGGCCGAGGTATCGTGATACCTTTATATCGTTGGTCGATTCTGACGATTGCATAGCGGACGTAAGCAAACTCCACTATCTGCGCTCATCACTTTCTGGCCGTGCTTTTAGTTTCATCAGTCATCTCAGCATCTCAGATGCTAATTACTTAATAGCATGGAAGGCTATTAAGGATGCGTATGATAACAAAAGACTTCTTGCGTCACACTATCTCGACAAAATTCTTGCCGCTAAACCTCCCATGGGCAAAGCAACAACAGAGTCGTTGCAACAGTTTTTGTCAAGCGTAGGTGATAGTGCAGCAGGGCTGAAGCTTCTAAATATTCCTTCGCAAGATGAGTACATACTGTTCTACTTGGCAGTACGTACCTTGGACCCTGGCACTCGTGAGCAATTCGAAATAGCCAACAAGGACGTAGACTTTCCAACTATTGACATGCTCATAACATTTGTCAGAGAACGATCTACGTCCCTGGTACTTGCCAGTGCAGGTATAGCAGCACATTCTATGAGCCAGCAGTCCCAATCAGTGTCCAAATCTTTTAGGCCTCCCAAACCCAGGAATTTCTCCAAAACCAATGTGTTCGCGCAGGATCACCACTCTTCTAAGCGGTCAAGCATGCCGTCAAAGAAATCCCCAAACACTTCGACACCTACAAAACCAAATCCACCTTGTTTCATCTGCAAAATAGAAAACCATCACTTGCTAAGTTGTGTACGCTTTCATCAAGCGTCAGTGGATGACAAATGGAAGATACTCGAGGGCTGGAAGGGTTGCATCAACTGTTTGAATGCTAGTCACTCTTTGGAAAGCTGTCCCTCAACGTGGAAGTGCAGATTTTGTCCAGAGCGGCACCATTCCTCACTTCATCGTAATAGTACTTCCCCGCCAACGGGCGTCCCAGGTAGCAGCAATGAATCCCATGCACTGAACTCAACGTCACAAGAGGAAGGACAGGTTATCCTGGGAACTGCCCTGGTTGAAGCTCAAGATGCCAAGGGTGCTTTCCAACTAATACGAGTGGTCTTGGACAGTGGCAGTCAAAACTCCTTTGTCACACTCCGATGTCTAAACAGGTTGGACTTGACAATGAGCACCGTTCACTCTCGCATTTGTGGCATTGGACAAACTCCGTTCAAAGGCACGAAGGGCAAAACAACCTGTGTGCTTCGCCCCAAAAAATCGCCCCTCCATTCTATTACACTCTGATGTCATTGTCGTTTCCAACATTACATCCTTCTTGCCAGCGCGAACCCTTCCTCTCGATTTTGTCAACCAGTGTTCAGGCTTCGAATTGGCAGATCCAGCGTTTTGGAAGCCTTCTGCCATAGACTTCCTGGTGGGAGCTGACTTGTTCCCACAGATCATGACTGGCGCTGCGGTTCCTATTCCCAGCTCTCAAGCCTGTCTGTTCCCGTCTATCTTTGGCTACATCATCCTGGGCAGAGTTGACGGCATTTCAGAGGATCATAGTTCTGCATCACTCTTCACAATGAACAGTGATGAGGACTTGAACTTGCAGCTAAAGAGGTTTTGGGAAATAGAACAGCCAGATGTTCACCCAAAGCTTAGAAATCCAGACGATGAACGTTGTGAAGAGCACTTCCAGCGTACACACTCACGGCAGCCAGATGGAAGGTATGTGATACGCCTGCCATTTAAGACTGATCCACCAAGGTTAGGGAACTCATCCTATATAGCTAGACAGAGGTACCTGAATCTAGAAAAAAGGTTCAAGGATAATCCTGTTTTGGAAAAGGCCTATCGAGATGTAATCCAAGAATACTTGGACCTTGAACATATGGCTGTGGCTACGAGACCTACGAAGTTCGTAATTCCACACCATGGGGTTACGAAGCATGACAACGGGGTTACCAAGTTGAGAGTTGTGTTTGATGCCAGTGTGCCAGTCGCCAATGGTAATCTCAATGATCAGCTATGGGTTGGAGAAAAGCTTCACCGGGACATTAAGGATGTCATACTTTCATTCAGACATCACCACACGGTTTTCTCTGCAGATGTAGTGAAAATGTTCAGAATGATAGTAGTCAACGAGCGAGATAGAGAATTCCTACACGTATACTGGCGTTTCTGTGACAAGGAAGACCTTCGATTGTTGGAGCTCCAAACACTACCGTTTGGTTTAGCATCTTCACCTTTCATAGCCTTACGAGTGATCAAACAGCTATGTTTAGATCACGGAGCAGAATATCCGCGGGCAGCTCAGGTACTCAAAAGAGACATCTATGTAGACGACATTCTAACGGGTGCTCCAAATCCTCATGAAGCTTTGGAACTGAAGAACGAGCTTATTGAGCTGCTGAGGAAGGGAGGTTTCCAGCTCAGTAAGTGGGTCAGTAACTCTCAGGTTTTGCTGGAATCGGTAGACGAAGGGGAAGTAAAGTCCGTGGTCTCCTTATCAGACAAAGAGGACTCATGGATCAAACTGTTAGGACTTCAATGGGACCCAAAGGAGGATGCATTTTTGTTTTCTTTTCAAACACCAAATCCCATTTACACCAAACGGGGTATTCTTTCCATGGTTGCCAGGCTATATGATCCCTTGGGTTTTATCACACCTACCACTTTGTTGATGAAGAGCGTTGTGCAAGAGCTTTGGAAACTGGGTCTTGAGTGGGATGAGAGCATTCCTGCTGACATCAGGGGTACTTGGGATACCATTGTATCAGAGCTTCATTTACTATCCACCATCAGGATACCTAGATTCCTGAAAACCTGTGGGAGTATCACTGTCAGGTGGTAGGCTTTTCAGACGCATCTATGAAGGGTTACAGCAGTGCTTTACCTACGAGTTTTTCTCCTCAGCAAGGGTGGCAAGTATCATTTCTAACTAAAGTCTAAGCTGGCTCCAACCAAGACTATTTCCATTCCCCGCCTGGAACTGAGTGGGGCCGTGCTCTTGGCACAACTGTATAAAGCGAACAAAGAGTTTTTTGACTCACTGCAGACGACTTTCGACCCTCCTACGTCCTTTACCGATTCTTCTATTGTGTTGGGTTGGCTCAATACGCCAGCATTCAAACTCCAGACGTTCGTGGCAAATCGAGTAGCCAGAGTGCAGGAGTTGACATCTAGTAACTCCTGGAGACATGTCAATAGCGAAGAGAACCCCTGTGATGTTGCATCACGGGGATCATTTCCATCTCAATTAATAGGTGACAAGCTTTGGTGGAATGGACCTTCTTGGTTATCCTTGGATCAAACACATTGGCCAGCCCCATCTGTTGCTCTGGTGGGAGAGCAGCCAGAGATTAGGTCCACCTTAACAACATTGTTAACACCTAATGTCATGAACCCGTGGATACCTTGGATGAGCCGTTATTCATCTTTTTCACGTTTATTGCGTATAATTGCATGGGTGAGAAGGTGGTTAACGAAGGTGCAACGAAAGAGGTTGTGCTGTGAACGACAACATTCTGGTCCTCTCAAGTTATGTGAACTGGACTCGGCTCACGAACACTGCATTAAATGGACGCAAGAACATCATCTATTCCAAGGCTACCCTTTCAGTATTGTGGCTAAGAAGTTTGCCAATCTACAACCGTTTGTTGATGAAAAGGGCATTGTTCGGGTTGGAGGGAGGTTGTGTCATTCAAATTTGAACCAATCTCAGAAGTTCCCAATACTTTTACCCGCAGAAGCTCATCTGGCGTCGTTATTGGTGGACTACTACCATAGGGCTTACATGCACCCAGGGCCAAATCTACTTCAAGCCATAATTCAGAGAATCTACTGGATTCCATCCTTGCGGCGTCTCATTCGCTCCAGAGGCTTTAAGTGTAGGACCTGCTACCAGTCCAAAGCCAAAGCTATTGTGCCCCTCATGGGTGATCTCCCAAAATGCCGTGTCAATGGTGTACGGGCGTTTCTCCATGTCGGAGTAGATTTCGCCGGACCATTCCCAATGAAAGAGTCACTAAGACGGAAGGCAGCAGTAGGTAAAGTTTACCTCTGTCTCTTTGTATGTATGGCTACGAAGGCTATACATCTGGAGGCAGTCACACGCCTCACAACAGATGCCTTTATAGCCACCCTGGAAAGGTTCACATCTAGAAGAGGGTTACCTTCAGATGTCTACTCTGATCGAGGCACCAATTTCATGGGGGCTGCTCGTTACTTAACAGAGCTACACACATGGTTCAAATCGAAAAGCACCGAAGAAAACATTTTAAACTTTGCTAACAGGCGGCACATCAAGTGGCATTTCAACCCTCCTCTCACGCCACACATGGGAGGTATTTGGGAAGCTGGGGTTAAATCTGTGAAGGGACATTTATACAAAGTAGTAGGTCAACAAGCCTTAACCTATGAAGAGCTTTCTACCTTCTTCTACAAAGTAGAAGCCATATTAAATTCTAGGCCACTTTGCCCACTTTCCAGCAGTCCGAATGAAGTAGATTACTTGTCCCCAGGACATTTCTTGGTAGGCGGTCCACTAGTGGCAGTTCCCCATCCTTCTCTTCTAGATCACAGGGAGAATTTGTTGGACAGGTGGCAATTAGTCCAAACCTTGGGTCAGAGATTCTGGAAACGTTGGAGGTCGGAGTACTTGAATACCCTACAGGTGAGACCCAAGTGGCTACGGCGCACAGAAAATCTGCAAGTGGGTGACATCGTTCTGCTGAAACAGGACTCGCCTCCATTATCCTGGCCAATGGCGAAAGTAGTGGAAGTTAAGCCAGGGCACGATGGAGTAGTTCGTGTGGCCACAGTCAGAGCTTCGAATGCTACATACCAACGCCCAGTCGCCAAGCTTGTTCCTCTCCTTCCATCCATGAAAACCACCCTCCAGGGACCTATCCAACACCCTTAAATTTTAGCACAATTTAGGTAGGCGGTATGTTGCGGCCAACCGCAACAAAGAGAGAAAGAAGAAAGAAAAAAAAGAAAAAAAAAAAGAGAAAAAGGAACTATGAACCTTTAACAGCTAGCTGGACAATACAGGAGATTGACGACAGAATCTCGACTAAGCCTTGCAGTTGATTTGGACCCTTCGACTCTTAATCTGGCTTGCCAGGGTTTTGGCCAAATCAACTCAAGCACTCTCATCCATAGGAGAGGGGCTCGCGCTTTCTTCAGTAGCCGAGTTGCTAGTTGGCTGTGCGAAGCGAAAAGAAAAAGACTATTTTTTCACGCGAACAAATCGTACCACAGCGACGATTTCCATTGTTCGGTTTCGCGCACTTCGCTATCGTAAGTGTGTTTCGCTACCAACCATATCGAAGCCGTACAGCACCACCTCCGCAGCAGCTGCATCTACCGCATCTCTGCATCTTCAGCGACCGTTCTACAACGACAATACGCTCGGCGACCCAGAAGCTAATTCGGTCAGATCAGCCAATTTTATTTCATTTTCTTACAACAGTAGACACTTTAATTTATTCAGTTGTTTATACATTATATTCCGCCTATAATTCCGTGTTGTTAATTTCAAATCCTCGGGACTAAGAGACGATCCCCGACTATTGCACGATATTTCCGCGAATCGGAAATTCGCAAGAGGTGCGCTAAACACACCCGCCATCGTTCTACATTCACATATCACAAACTAATTTTTTTTTTCAATCGTTGAAGCCGTTTTGCCAAAAAGCGTAAAAAACCGATTTTTGCTTCATAGGCCTATATCTCTGTTCACCGTATTTTCATGGAGATATGTATGGAGAAGAAAAGTTAGGTATTGATTAGGAGAAGATAATTTGAAAGTTTGATCAAAATCGTAAGAGCCGTTTTCGAGAAAAATGCGAAAAACCCTAGTTTTTGGTACATTTTCGTCCGTCCCCCCTCCCCTTCCCATCGGCCGAAATCGTCCATAATCTTATTTTGGTGTCTACAAAAAATAACGAACAAAACAAAAAAATGAACCAGCTCAATCGGATCAGCCGTTCTCCCGCAAATCGAACTACAGACACACACACACACACACACAGACCTCTCTCCGAAATTAGGTTTTTTAGACAAAGTAGGGTCTGAAACGTAAAGATCTGAAGAAAACCCAAATTTTTTTTTGGGCCGATTACTATACTTTCCTTCCCTTTGGGTAGCGGAAAGTAAAAAGACCAGTTTTTACGTAAGCGTCTAGTTGTTCCACGTTTCCACACAAGTTAGTGAAACAAATTGGACTGCTTGGCAGAGAGATAAAAATTACTGAATGCACGAAGGGCTGAGGAAAGCGGTTAGACATGTGGCACTGGATATATTGCACAAATTCGTCATCTGAAAGTGGGGCTGTGGAATTCTGAGGCTGCTCTCATATTTCTTGTATATTTGTTCATCTGAGGAATTTTTGTCTAAATTTGATAATTTCCGTTCATTAAAGTTTACTTTTTGGTTTTATAAAAAACGCGAATAAGGAATGCAGGTGACATTTCAACCTTCATAGGTCGGCGACCTCACATTAAAAACAGACCAATTATTGCTTATCCTTGAAAATTTTGAGGGTATTCCTCTCGTTCAACAATCGTAACTTCTAAATAATGGCGGTCAATGAACCTGCCTCGGTTACAATGATTAAGACAATTAGATTGAACAAAACAATGGAATGAAAACGAGATAGCCACACTTTAATTAGACACGAGGCCATGCCAACCTGCTGGAAGCGACAATGCCCTGGCAAGAAATGTCGTTAGGATTGACAAGATAAGCTACGCGTACTGGCAACATGCACAATGGGGATAGTTACAAAGGATACATGAAATACTACGAGCACAGGCCCAGCATCCGCTGGAGTTAAAACTTGCACTTGTGTCAGTGTTTATATACCAGTCAAGGGGTTGATGGTATATGAACGTGAAAGGTACTAAGATAATTAATCAAAAAAGAGGCGCTAAATAAGATAACTAAAAGCAACTTCAGAAAACCTGGAATTCAAACCACTGTCGTCTCATTTACTAGAATTGTTTCGTTTATTACCAATATTTTAAGACGGTAAACACAAACGAATCATTTGTGGAAAAAATCGGGTTCACTTATTCTATATATCTGATTGCCTCATCAAAGGTTGGAACAACCCGAAAAATTCCGGACCTTTCTATATAGAACTGCAAGATAAGGTTCTCACACAGTGAAAAAGCAGTTCGATAATAGACTACAGAAATCAGAATCGCTGAAACCTCTTCGTGAGGCTGAGGAATGTGGTGTGTTCCGCCGCACCAGCCAATTCTTGAAGTGTGTTTCCTTTGAATCCAGAGAAGGGTGATATGTCGGTGAAGTACACACAAATAATCGTCCTAAGAGAGTCGATAGAAAAACAGGCTTTCTAAAAACATCGATAGTTTCCGAAACATCGATATCAATCCTAGTTTTATTGTACACCCGTGCAGTCGAAATTTCCAATCAGAATTGTAATGTTTTGTTGTTGATATGATATCTTCCTATTGAACCGTCTGAACTGTGAGTCTAGTTGTATGTGATTCGTTGAAATCCCCAATTGTCTCCCTACAGCGGTCAAGTGAGACTCTTTTTTTTACATTGAACCCAACTCATTCAGTATAATAATGCCAATATATTTCAGAACTCTTAAAACGTTGTATTTTCTCACTCTCGATAGTGTACGCAACTTTACACCTTCATGGCTTCATATATTCCGCAGAAGTAGAGAACAGGCATTAATTAATCTCAAGAACGAATCTTATCTGCTGTCGTAGGCATAAGATTGTACATTAAGTATAAGTGTAGTAGTAGTTAAGTGTGAGTATACTATAATTGTCTATAAGTACATTATCTAACTTTTATTGTATTTTTATTAAATTTTCAGGCCTACCGCCATGAACAGCAAGAAAGATGTAGAGACTCCAGTTGAGCTGGAATGCCAGTTTATCTTGCGGCTTCCTGAGGTATGTAATTTGTATTGATCGGTACGCATTTGTTGTTCCCGATTTCGGGGTACAAGCTAGGTAGCCACTCTCAGTTTTCTCTCTGCTGAGTGTGGCCTGTCGAACTAAATCACTCTTGACGAAGTTGTGGAAACCTATTACAATGATGAAACCAGAGAAAGAATGATTTTTGTCCATTTTCACCAAATTTGAGTTACAATGTTAGATCGAGTTCACCTAAGTCATCATCAGTAGCAAGAAAGTAACGACGTATTGTAACTCAAATTGAGTGGACAGTCGTTGTACATTCTATCTGCCTTTGAATTGAATACAAACGAGCTGGACATTTTCCAAAAGCTTACTGCCCATGACGTTCTTTCGCCATACGTTACGGGGTATTTCTGCTTCATGTGCAGCTGGTGTTTTGGAACGAGGGAAAGTCTTGTGTTCTTGTTAGTTGGGGCTACCCAATAAACTTTTGCATGCTCTAGCAGATTCGTATGTAAACTGTCAAAAAAATAGATCAGATTAGGTGTGATGTGATTCTGAGAAAAAATCTGTGATTGGTGGCCTTAGATGTCCAAGTGTGAAAATGTCCCTTTCCATAACCATATATTATTCTCTATTACGTTGTTCTATCAGTCTGCAGAGTCTACGATAAAGTTTAGGACACCAGCCTGAATAGGGTTTCAACGCTGTTGGGGAAAATATTTGCAATTTTAATTAAATCTAACAGATATTTTTCCGCTAGTACCTACGTATGGCCCTCAAATAAACTCATCTATAGGCGGTTGTTTAACAGAGGTGCGCATGCTGAGTGATTAGTTTGGTTTGGTGGGTGGGGGAAAGAAAAGCCACTGAACTCTCATAAGTGAGGAAAGTAATTTGGTTGTGTGGATGCTGCCAGGAAAGAGGAACCAGAGAATGTCATTTTACTGCAGGAATAATTTAACGAACAGTGCCAGCACATTTGGGGCAACCGGAAAATTGTGTAATCAGCATCATCTTCTTTGGCAAAAAACATATTATGTTACTGTATCATGAATTTCCGCTAGGTAATATATGTATTTCAGAACGAATCGCTGTTGGCATTTCCATGAAGAAACAGTGAAGTTTTAGCTACCAATTCCCAACCCAACTTCTAACTATTATACATTTTTAATTTTATTTTGTTTTTCAAAATTATTTTCAAGTGTTGCGACGTAATTTTTGACCTTTTCAGGATCCTGCAAAATCCTTGAGGGAGATGCTGAGAAGCGGCATGACGAGTTTGAAAGATCGTTTCACGATTCGCCTGGAAAACGACGTTAGATATGGCGAAGTTAGGATTGACAACTACGTTTTGCACGCTAAAGTGAGTGTTAATGTATTGTACAAATTGAGGAATCGTGGGTTTGGTGGTCCAGTAAGATCTACCTTTGTTCAATAATAGTATCAGCAACATTTGCCCCTGGATCCTGTTGCTCTACTTAATTTAGTTGAAATAGCGGAGCTCGAGCAGTTTGCTAACTGTATTGCTCTTCATTGAACGGGTGACAGAGGGGATCAGTGGAAGAGATACTTTCGAATTATTATTTGTGCAGGCTCTTTTTTAACAATGTTGCTGCGTAGAAAATGGAAATGAGCTTAAGTCGCAGCTTCTCTGGACGCATTGTGTGTTTATCAGCATCAGTGTGCTATCCCAATAAAAATGAGAAAAGAAGCCAAAGTTGTTGGAGAATTGAGTAGAGACTGTTTGTTTATCCTATCCAGTGAACATCGTGGGAAAACAGAGTAATAGTAGTTGAAACATTGAGCTCAAATCCTTGAGAAAATTTTAAAACTATTTAAGAAGTAAAATTTGTTCGTATAAATTCCTCGTGGACTTCAAAAAATTGAAACCGGTGGAATAACGATTACAAGACTGGAAGCTGTACGAATTTCTAGAGAAATGGTGTCAAAATTGTTGGTGGTTTATTGAAGCTTGTCTAAAATCGAAACGAATTATTGTTGTCAAATTGAGCAAAAATAGTTGGAAATCTTTGTAAAAGTATAACATCTAGTCGACGAAGGGTATAAACATTCTTTGAAAGAATTAGTCAAATTCGTTGGAGAAGAAAAAAAATTGTGTAACATCGTGAAAGCATTACAGAAATGAATAAAAAGAGTTGAAAGTATATTAAACTGTCGAAGAAATAAAATGAAAACCGTTATGGCATCGAAATGGCGATTGTTGAGGATCGAGTGTAAAGTGGAATGTTGAGTGATAGTTGTTTGGGAATTGAGCGAACAATTTTGTTAAACTATTGAACATTTTTTAAGAAATGTGAAAATTCTTTGGGGAAATAAGTAACAATTGATTTTGAGTAATCAAGTTAAATTTATCGGAAAGAGAGTAATGTACTTAGCACAAGTCTCTTCAACATTCGCTGTCCCCCAGGTCTCTGCTGATAAATTAAGAATGCAGCTCGATATAGTTAGTATTTTTCAAGGCCCGGGGATCTCTTTCTCATTCCTCACTGGTGTGAATTACTTTATAATACTGACGGTATTTCAGAAGTATCCATATGCCCCTAAGCAAGTTTGTTTAAACATAAAGTTTCCTCAGTTTGTAAACTCCTAAAAAGCAAAAATACGAGCAGGGGTTCCAATGAAATACCGCTTGATTAATTTTTAGACATTTTGCAGCTAAAAATTAATACTTTTCATCTTGTTTTTCAGGTTGTCGATCTCCCGACAATAGTTGAATCTTTGAAGACAATTGACAACAGAAGTTTTTATAAGACTTCTGACATATGTCAGGTAAGCTATTTATTCGACTTTACGTACCATAATTCACCTGCAAAATGAACAACTGCGCTTTCGCCTATCTATTATACCCAAAAGGTAAGGAAAGTAGTGTAATCTAATCGGTCAAAAAGTGGATCTTACATCAGATTTGTACGTTTTGAGCGCTTTATAATAATCTGACACACTATTTCAATTTCCATATCAAAGCGAATTGTTGTATTTTATAATTATTTATTTAACAGTGTGATTTTCGTTAGAAACCAGTTAAGTTATTAATTTTGAGCCGTTTATTTTGGTTATCCCGAATTGAAAATTTCCCGTTTTTGCAAACTTATTGTTTACAGTTCATAATTTTAACTTTCCTTACGGCGAAAGTTACGTAAACAACTAAAAACAAAAAACAAATTTGGGAAAATGGTTTGTGTGTGTGTGTGTGTTTGCGAACGTGATTAAATCAGCTCAAACTTGATATCTAGCCCGCAGGTTACCAATGACGCCAAAATAAAGGTATGAGCTTAAAACTAACTATAGTTATCGTAGCGACCAAAACGCTAAATATATTTATTTTTTTCTCAAAAACGAGAATCTAACGATTTTGATTAAATGTTTTGCATGGAAGCTCCTAATGACCAGACAATACCATAAAATTCCTATCTATGGAAAAATGACGAGAGCAGCTTAATTACCAAACATTTTGAGGAAGCAGTTTATTCCTTATAAACTCCGCTCGAATTTTACTAAAATTTTCAGAAAAACTCAGGTTTAATCAAGTGTCCATACGATGAGTGTACGCTCATAAGATACATACTCCAGGGGTACTCAAGAAATCCCTAGTACATCTCTGTGTACTAATCGCTCAACAACGTTTAAAGTAGATTCTGGAACTGTAAGCGCCATCGCTATGGTATGGACTGATGGCTTACCAAGTTCAAATGAACTTAATGAAAGATAAATTGAATTAGTAGCAGAAGCCATAAAAAATCAGCGAATTTACGTCGAGCTAAGGGACGTTGTGTGATGCGTCGCATGTGATGCTTTCCTTTTCATTTGCAAATTTTTCGTTCCTTAACTCACCTTAGGGAATTTTGTAAAATAAATTGTGGAATTTCATTTCCAAACCGAGAATTTCCCATTTAAAATTGAGCATTTTCATGTATAATGTTGAATTTATAATTTACTGTTCAGAATTTCCCCTTTAAGATGTGTTATTGAAAATTGAGAATCTCGCGTTTCAAAGTGAGGATTATTTATTCAACATTCGTATTTGTCCCATTTATAATTCGATGTGTTAAGTGCGGAGATATGGTCAGCGATTTACTCGCCATGAATTAACTCGGACATTAGGTTTGATCAACTTCTATCGAGCCTTTTTTTTACTCCTGCCATTTTTAGGGTCTAGTATCTGAATCAGTTAAGTATTTTATTGAATCGTTCAATAGCTCGAGCCCTAGCATTGGGTTTTTATTTCTGTCAATTCAAGAACTCATATAATTAGCGGCGTTGGTCTATGAATTAACAAGATCCATCATTCTATTCAGATTCAAATTTTGTGAAATGCGCTCGAAACGCAAACTAAACGAAATGAAACATATGAACACGAATCTTCAATTCAAACACATGAATGATCGATCTTCTTTCGAGGAAATACCAGAAGATTTCGTCGTCAAAACCAAGCTCTTGTATTGAAATTTAATAACCGTTAACATTCAGAGAACTAAATGGCCAGACTGGAAGAGCCAGTTGGCATAATGGATATTTGGAGCCCAATCCAAACCCCTTTACAACTGTTGCATTTCTAATTCAGAATTTTTCATTGAGTATCGAGATTGTGAATTTTCGATTTCAAACTAAGAATTGTTCGTGCGATACCGGATTTTTTCCACTTCAGATCATTTTATACTTCTAGTTCTGACTTTCTGTTTCAAATTGAGCATTTCACCTCTCAAATTGTGGATTTTTTAATTAGACTTTGAGTGTTTGGAATCTATCAGAAGTTTAAAAATGTGTTATTCAGATGATGATATGTAAAGAAGATGACGATGCTCAAACTGACGAAGAGTCGCCCTCTAAACACAAGAAAAAAGATCCTAACAAAGTTGATAAAAAATTTCTTTGGCCTCATGGAATCACTCCGCCTTTGAAGAACGTCAGGAAACGGCGTTTCAGAAAAACCTTAAAAAAGAAATACGTGGAGGCTCCAGAAATAGAAAAGGAGGTAAACATTTGTTTAATCATGAAAAGATTAATATTTTTTTAGAAATCAGAAATTGTAAGTTGTAGTGAGGCGGCTCTAGAATTATGATTCTGAAGTTGGAGCTGAGTTACGAGAGGTTGCAGGAGATAGCAGGACGTTTTAGGCATTTTGGGAGCCTAGTGAGTGCTTCCAGGATTTTGAGGAGTGTGTCACACGCTGAGGCCAGTATAACGTGTTTCGACTCTCCTGAGAGGAGCCACATAGGTGGCTCAAGCAATAACTCCGCACGAACTAAATCACTCACGATGAAGTTGTGTAATTCGTACCGACAGTATTAAGGAAAGGCTACATTGAGGCAGCCTGGGGCCTCTAGGCTTGTGCTCGCAAGTGTTCTGCTTCACTCAACAGCTAATTATTACTGCTTTATTGCCCCCTGGGAGTGGCTTTGCAAATGAAATTAATAAGAATTCTCCTTTTTATCAGGTAAAACGACTCTTACGTGGGGACAATGAAGCAGTGTCCGTTCGGTGGGAAGTAATTAATGAAGAGGATGAAAAGAAAGGAAGCGGCGGTGTGACTTTGTGCGGTGCTGTAATGGGAATGCCAGATTCCTCGACTGGCGGTATTGTGATCAAGGAAGAGCCTCTTGAAGAAGTTGAGGCGGAAATGCCAGACACCAATACACAAACTTCTGTAGACGTCGGTGAGTTACAACAATGTTACTGGAACTTATAAAAACAACTGTAGAAACTTCACAAACTTTCCTACACAATTCTCAACACTTGGAGTTTTCACAAATATGTCTGCTCATTCCCTTTATTATCGATGACGGTTACTCTACTTATTAGCGATTCTAACGTCAACGTTGGTATTTTGTATTGTGTCTATTCTGACTCCATACGGATGTGGTTAGCTTCAACCTCCTCAAGCCTTGAGTGTGCAAAGACAGTATCCCAAACATTCGGCCCTATTCTGTGCTTTGTTCCACATTCACCCCCTTAGGCCAAGATAAGGTATAACGTCGTAGGCCCTGGCATCAATTATTCTTACACTATGAACTGTCTCGGATGCGTAACTTAATATGCGCATTACGAGATGTTACCTCTCAGAGCTGGCTCTCGGAAAGGCAACCATGTTTACTGCACGCTATCCTGTGTATGGTGACATGTCGTTCTCAAACAGAAGAGCAACCACAGTCTCTGAGATACTGGCACAAGAAAGGCCTGATTGAGTTTCCACCCAGCTTCTCCAGTGAAGTGGAATCTATGGGTCGCTAACTGGGCTTCCATAGGGAGGAGATGAGCAAATCAAAACTTGACTTTAAGTGACACTGGTGTGCATAGCCAAGTAGCTCTTATTTGTTCCTAACTGAACAAGGACTCTGAATGAAGGAATGAAGTTCTTTCTGCCCTGGCGATTTTATGGGGTTCATTTTAACTACTTCCAGTTGAAGGAGGGAGTGGGGATTTGTGAGCCCTTCGCTCTGCCCTTGGCCTCAGGAGTGAGGGAACCTTGTTTCACCCTTCTGTGAGCTTCCTAATTCTGCGCGCTGAGTGAACGTTTTATTGAGAATAAATTAAGGAAGTTGTGTGGGGGGCACCACAGTGTTTAAAGTGTTTCTCTCTATTCTTCCCAACAAAATAGACAACTTTTTTATTTAACCAAAAACGCAATACCAGCCTTTTGATCAATACTTTTAGGGTAGTACCAACCATCTTCATGAATATATTGAAGCGGTCTTGATGTCAATTGGGTAGAATTAGACGATTTCATTTGACTCAGTGCTCCTACAGTGGTGATCCACAGTAATATAACTAGTGCAGGAACTAAAGTTGTGTCGTACTAAAGTTGTTAGAAGTTGAATTGACTCTCGTCCACCCTTTCATTTTCAGCCGAGCACGACATTTTCGGCGAAGCAGTTAGCGACTCGGAAGAAGAAGAAAATGCTCACATCAACATCATCGAAGAAGAAAGCAGTCATCTTTCCGCTGAAGATAGCCGCATTTCTGATTCTACCTCTCAGGTATTCACGTGTGTACAATAGCCAAATAAACCATCGTAGCAGATAAGTATGCCAAGGAGCTATTTCACAGGTGGGACGTGATCAGTTTCCTTAGAATCGGTTTTCAGAGCACCCTGGAAGCTGTCGTGTTGTCAGTTTGTAATTTGCAATGGCGAGTAGAACATCTAAAGATTTCAAAATACTAGCAGAAAGTGAATCAGGAAGTCAGCTGCATTGAAACAGCTTAATTCGTCAGACAGCATAAGTCCGTCAGGGACTTCTTTATTGCTCGATGAATACAATTCCCAAATTAATTTTTACTTTCCGCTACCCGAAGGGAAGGAAAGTATAGTAATCGGCCCAAAATCTTTACGTTTTGAGGGCTACTGAGTCTAAAAAACCTAATTTCGGCGTGTGGTGTGTGTGTGTCTGTCTGTCTGTCTGTAGTTCGATTTGCGGGAGAACGGCTGCTCCGATTGAGCTGGTTCATTTTTTTGTTTTGTTCGTTATTTTTTGTAGACACCAAAATAAGGTTATGGACGATTTCGGCCGATGGGAAGGGGGGTAGGGGACGAAAATGTACCAAAAACTAGGGTTTTTCGCATTTTTCTCGAAAACGGCTCTAACGATTTTGATTAAACTTTCACATTATCTTCTACTAATCAATACCTAACTTTTCTTCTCTGTACATATCTCCATGAAAATACGGTGAACAGAGATATAGGCCTATGAAGCAAAAATAGGTTTTTTACGCTTTTTGGCAAAACGGCTTCAACGATTATCACCAAACTTTAGAGATGTTTTCGAATAGTTAATACCTACATATTATTCTCAATAAATGTTCCTCTGACAGTCCATTGAACAGCGATGAAAATCAAAATGTGTCGAAAATAACGTTTTTTCGAACATTTCCGTAAATTCCAGGGTAACTTCTTCACCAGATGTGATAAATTCTAATGGAGTGTCTTTCTGTCACCTATACCAACATTTCGTTCTCTATAATTATTTCTGTATTTATATGCTGAACGGAGATATAAGCCAAGTTAACTCAGAAAAGGAGATTTGTCGAATATTAATTTATCGGTATTCCAATTTTCTCAAAAACGGCTCTAACGATTTCGATCAAACTTTCGGAGTACTCTCAGCTAACTAGTCCACACATTTTGTTCTCTATAAATGTTCCTGTAAAAATGCGGTGAACGAAGATATAGCGCCCGCCTATGTAGCTAGTGTTCGAACTTAAAGGGGTGGCGGAAAGTTGTGTGTTGCTACGCACCAGATATTTTTTCTTTGGGTAAGTTGCAGAAACATGTTTATTCTAATCTTTTCTTCCAAAAAATCATCAAAATTATAATTAACAACATTGGCAACTCCAGAAATGAAGCGAGTGGCTTAAAATGGCCAAACTATAACTTTTTTCCGCTGTCCATACAAACAGGATTATGAACAGTTGATTGTGAGAGCTTCGTAAGTTTGATCTAAGTCTTTAGAACCTATGTTGAGACAATTTGAAAAACTACCATTTTGTATTCGGCAAATCTTTTCTTTGGGAGAGTTGGCATCGTGTCGACCTATTTCTGTCTTGTAAGTGCTTTCCAAACTGTTTGAAATTCTCGTACAAACCTGGGTGATTAAATTCGTGGATGAGAACACTGAAAGCAGTCAACCAACATCTAATTACAAGCGCAATTGGAGGCATTAGACGAACTAAAAATATTTTCTGATAGCCCTCCGTAGATACTTTTGATGAAATTTTGTTAGGGAAGTCCCCCCCCCCCCCCTTGAGTATGTGTCACGTTCTGATTGTGAAAGTGAACGTTTCCACTCACACCGACGCCAACGTCAAAAAATAAAGGTGAGCGCTAGTTTTCATTCTACATACCTGTTTACATTGGGGTTGACGGCAGATATTTCGTGCGCATTTCACTTTCCAATACTCGATTTCGAGCATCGCCATTGTTTACATTTGGCCTCAACTGTTATTACTTTCCTTGGCTCTACGAAGTAGAAAGGAAAGTTATGTAATCGGCTGAAAAAAAAATTTTGAGTTTTCTTCAGATCTTTACGTTTCAGACCCTCCTGAGTCCGAAAAACACTATTTGGGAAAATGGTCTGTGTGTGTGTGTGTCTGTGAACGATTTTTAGAGAAAACCACCGTACCAAATCACCTCAAACTTCATATCTCGCCCGCAAGTTATCATGGGACGCCAAAATGAGGGTATGAACAAAATCCACCGAAATTTAACTATAGTTATCATAGTGATCAAAACACCAAATATTTTTTTTCTCAAAAATGGCTCTAACGATTTTGATTAAATTTTTTATATTGATATCTCTCAATAAGGCAATTATACCATAAAATTCCCATTCGTGGGAAAATGACGAGAGCAGCACAATAAATTCTCAAAACGTTCGACCAAAAGCGTTTTTCGCGCGATTTTTAGAGAAAACAACCGTACCAAATCAGCTGGAACTTGATGTCTAGCCTACAGGTTACCATGGGACGCAAAAATAAGGGTATGGACAAAATCCACCGAAAGTTAACTATAGTCATCATAGTGATCAAAACACCAAATTTTTTTCTCAAAAACGGCTCTAACGATTTTGATTACATTTTTTATATTGATAGCTCTAAATAAGGCGATAATACCATAAAATTTCCATTCGTGGGAAAATAGCGAGAGCACAATAAATTATCAAAATTTTCGACCAAAAGCGTTTTTAGCGCAGTTTTTTTCCTTATAAAGTCCGCTGGAATGTTAGTAGAATGCTAAGAAAAATTGGTGTTGTAGTCCAATCCAACACCTAAAGGGTGAGTGTTGAAAAACGCCCATGAGATACATGGGGGTCACTCCAGAAATTCCTGAATTTCAACTACTGCCGTTTCGCTTATTACCAGTTCTAAAAGTGTTTACCCAATAACTCTGCGAAAGTAATTACTATCGTTCTTCAAAAAATGTGTGTTTACAGCCTCATTAATTATTTGTGTACCAATTGCTCAATAATGGTCCTGCAATGAGTACGAGCAGCACAATAAATTGCGGAACTGTAAGCGCTACCGCTTCCTGCTGCCGTAAAGCGTTGTTTGACCAAGTTCAAATTAACTGAGTGATAAATAAATTGATTAAATAGAATTAGCCTCGTACAAAGTGAATTGACGTAGAGCTGAGGAAAGTTGTGTGTTGCAACGCACCAGATATTTTTTACTATAACATGGGTGCTAACCATTTTCTTAAAAACTTTGTACTTACGAAACTAATAATTGAATTCGACAAATTGCCATTAATTCTTATTCAGTTTCTCCGCTCCAATTAAGCTGACTCTGTTTTTCCTTTACAGTCAACGTCATAAAATTGGGAATCTTAGTTATTAAGTGGCTGAGGTGTCTGGTAGTGAGAGTTGGGGACAAAACTAGTTGTGGTTTAGAGCCCGCTGCAAGTCATTGTGTCATGAAACTTGTTGAAGAGTTGAGAGTTCGACCGAGAATGAAGTGTGAAGTTCCCAAGTAGTATTTTGCAAGAATGCGCAACTAATTTTTGCAATATTTGTTTATAGATTATGGAAGAGAAACACGACGAGATGTCTCTAAATGAAGGCCTTGTGACGCAGTTCTCTCGAGGGATGTTCGAAGAATCTGGTCAAGAGCACGGGCGAGATATTGAAATAGATTATCCCATGTACAAGCCTCTCACGCCTGGTAAGTATTTAAGGCCACACTACCACTCTCTCACGTGTGTCACAAGAGTGTTGAATGTTCATCCATTCGGATGTTTATTGGGAGGTAAATCTTTATCAGGGATTTTTCTAGTACACGCTTCCTACTCTTTACAAAGGTCTTCAGCCTGTGGGTTATCCACAAAAGAATTACGGAATAATAAAAGTCGAGATAATAAAAAATTTGTTAGAATGTTGCGTCCAAACAAATCCAACCCATTCATAACGTTCTTGTCATAACGAATAAGACATTGTATCATTAACAATATAACATTCTGTGGGATTAGTAAGAGCAACTCCATAAATTTGGGAATTTTAATCGGTAGCACATTCTACGTAAAACGGGAAGTTGTGTTTTACCAAGTTCGAATGAATTTAGTGGCGCTGTGATTTGACATTCAATGTACAACTCTCATTTTCGTTTTTGTTTCAGATGGTATTCAAGCGCGTTTGGAAGAGTTGAAACATGAGTTGGCGGACATTAGAGTGAGAAGAGAACAGCAAGAGCTGGAAGTATCTCACATTGAAAACCACGCGCTGAGGCAGCGGTTTCAGGACATTTTAGAATCGCTTCTTCAGCAACAGTTGGATAAAGAACAAGAGGTAATTTAAGTTGGTTGTTCTTAAGGCTTAATGGATGGAAATTGAGGAAGCAGTCGTGAATCGAGTGAGAGCACAGCATTATTGGACGCGAGAATCCACTAAATTACTGCTTTCACTCGCCTGTATGATGTCCAGGTTGTTTAGCCGCTACACCCAGGTATTGGTTGCTCCACTCGATCTAGGGCGTCCTATTACAGTCAGATTAATTCAATTTTGCAATTACGTCACACAATAATCACCCTTTAGAATTACGCTGAGCTCAAAAAAGGCTCTTGTCCTTTCTGTTGCGCCTGACCTTCCTAAACCTGTGACAACGTAAATCAAAGTAATGAGTTATCTCTTCAGCTTCCTAAAGTTCGACGTTCCAGAATAACAACGACAGTCACAGGATAATTGGGAGCAACTTGATCAACTCCAACTACTGTCGTCTCATTGACTGTAAACTATACGACATGATTTTAACACCACCTGCCAGAGGTTTGAGCTGATAACCTTAAATGATACAAGCATAATGCGAGGCGAAATGGGACACAAGGCGAGCAGAGAAATAGAACGTTTTATATGAACGGTAAACACTTGAATGTCTCTACACAAAAAATGGGGGTAGCGAAAGCAAGAATGAATGCTGAAGAAGGCATCGATGCGGAGATGGGGCAATAAGTGTGAATTCTCAATGAGATCGAACAGCACAATCTCTGAAAGGACACGGCGAGTTACCCTTTAGCAGTTTTTACTCCCCTTGCCCTGAAAGATACTGATCACCCGAGAAAATGGGCAATGAACTAGTTTTATGTGATCGCCTCTCACTTTGTGCTCAGATGTTACTGTTTTATTTTGGTGAACAAGAGATGCAAAGTATGGATCGCGTCTGTAGTTTAGGTTATCCATTATCTAGTGAGTTCTTTTCAAGTTCCCCATTTAAAGCGGTCTATGAAGGGCATGTTGCCATCTAAATATAATTGATGGTTGAACATCCCGGCTCAGAGCTCAGGATTTTTCTTTCTATTCATTCAAGAAGTCGTTTAGTTCCGTTCTTATTACCTTCCTTAGCCCTATGAAGTACGAAAGACAGTTAAGTAACCAGTGGACCGACCATTTTGATTTTCTAACCTTCACATAATTGCCAGAAAACTTCACGTTGAGAGGGAACGAAATTGTGTCACGAAATAAGTGTGTGAGACACTCTGGCCAAACAAACTGGTTCAAGAGTGTACCCTTCATTTAGGCAGCATTGAATTCGTGCGGTTGTCTCTAGCACCAGATTCACTCCTACCAAATTATTCCTTGGTCACGACATTCTAACCCCACTTTTCTTGGGACATGGGCCAGTCACCATCGGACGATGGGCCAAACGTGTGTAGAATAAAATAATAAAACTTGTTTATGACAGGAAACACAATTTTGTGCAATATGTTGAGAGGCACACTGTTCAAACCTACCAAATAAACCGAAGAACGTAGCAGCCAAACTTTTGTTCAAATATTGAGAGCCTTACATCATCAACGTACGATTATGTGCAGGAACTGGTGAGCGCGACAGACCCATCTGACATAAAACCCGCTCACGTCTGCCAATATAAACAATATATAACCCCTCAGAGTTGCCCCTCCCACAACCCTTAAGGCTTGTAAGGCAAATTGTGTGTTTTTTTTTACTAAGTAGAGTAAGGTATTGAAGCAATTGGGTTAGGTCTGCCAGCAGGCAAATTACAAAAGTTAACGTACCTGTTAGGTGAGTCTGTCTCCTCTGGCTGGTGAGATACTGTGGGCGAGGGCTTTTCATGTTAACACATCGTCTGGCCGTTAAGTCAGTACTAATGTCAGTCAGTTGGTATTTATATACGAAGAGAAAGGTAAACGGGATGGTGGAGCATTGTGGAAGGGGACGGGGGGAGGTCATGCACCTCTGGGGAAACCCACTAGAGGTGGAGAGAAATGAACGTGTGTTAACTTAACAGGTATGTTAACTTTAGTAAGTAGAGTAAAGTGGTAAAAGTCGCGAAGGACAGTGGTGACTCAAAAATCGCAATATTAGTCAAAAGTTCATTCTGCTACCACATGTGTGACACTTTGCTTAGACCCTTGTGAATAAACAAACCCGTAGAAAGCCTTAGAAACCTAAGGCTTGGCAATAGTATATGTAATAAATTACAATAAACGGCACGTTTAATATGAAATAATAAAATAACAATCGATGGATGGGCTCACAGCAGATGATAGAGGAAAGAGGGATGATAACGAGCGACTTACCAGTTTGGTTCAGGCGTTCAGACGCGACTGATTGTAGGCGAGATTGAGCAACGAGCTGCCCAGCGTTTTCCCGCGCTTCTTCTAATTAGGGCTCATGTTGTCCCACCATCTTCCATATTTTTCAATTGTAGCAGACTCTTTAGAAGCTTCTGCGCCCAAAAAACACAATTTAAGAAAGTAGTTGGTGAACACGATTGAAAAAGAGAAAGATAGAATCAAATACATGTCTATAAATTAAATATATAACCTGCACATCAATATTAAACACCAAAAATAGGTTATGAGCAGATTTTACTGTGCTGAATAAAATACCAAATATTGTTTCTTATGGCATTCGATTCGGATTAAATTTATTGTGTGGTGGGTTCCAAATGACAATGGTATTATAACATTTTCATACGTACCTTACAGTCATGAAGTTTAAAAATCCCGATTTCAGTAGATTTTCTTTATAAGTCTCATTTCTAGCGTGTATGTAGCGCAATAAACTGCCTACACAATGGCGATTGTGAAATAATCAGACACGGAATTAGGCAATCAAAAATAATGCTTCATGTTCAACTGAGGAATTCTTCCATTCCGCGAGTAAATGTGTTCTACAAAGATTTATAACGCATGTCCAATCCCTCTCTTCATTCAACATTAATGTGTCATCTCACAGCATAACATCGGCTGCCTAAATTCATCATCTCGCCAGTGTTAAAGCTGTGTGACGCTTCAAGGTCTGTTCGAAGCACAGTGGACCCTTGTTGCGTATGGGATTTAGTTTAGAAAACTAGGGTCTAGTGTGTTGTGTTGCCATCACTACTCTAAACTTCTCATTCAGTTTCAGGAGCTGTCAGAGCTGCTGGGGCTACAAGAGTAAAGTTCAAGCGTCTCGTTTCTTCAAAGAAGAGGAGTGAACTGAAAATAGTAACACCCTGCCAATTGTTAACTCATTTTTATTAGCTAATTAAACAAGTTTTCGCGTAGCGTTGAGTCGCTTCTGCAACCCTAAGCGTAGCAATTAATGCAATGATGATTTATTTCATTGTAGTTACCTCAAACGACCGTAGCGTGTCGTACATTCCTCGAATACGCCAAAGAATATGTGAAAGGAGATCTGAAATAAGATGCGTCAAAATGAAAATAATTGAGAAGTACTGCGCAGTTCAATCGCGACAAGGATAGTTTTACTCAAAAGCAACGAACGACTTTTTAGGTAGCTTGTGAAACCACTCAGGTAAACAGTTGTAGCACGTGTGATGATAGCTATTTGGAAGTTTGTTGGGTGTAAGCAAAACGTCAATG